>CATNUY010000169.1:0-1476302 GCA_951217065.1 Baccha elongata | reverse complement strand
TGCTCAATACCTGATAAGGCAGCATCCACACATGACAATAACCGAAAATATTGATAGAATATTCGACAATATGCGCCCCGAATATCGGTACTATATCCGTCGCCGAGATTTTACCACACTCGATGAACTATCTACTATGGCTGAAGAGTTTGAATCTATCAGGAATGATGAAAGGAACGCACGTCCGTCAGGTCTAGCCGCTCTTCCCACCCCACAAGTTCCACGAGGGCCGCCGGCAGTCGTACCTTATGATAGGGATACGCATTGCTGGAACTGCAAACAAAGAGGCCACCGCAAAGAAACATGCCGTCGTCCGTTTCGACTATTTTGTTCATTTTGTGGAGAGGACGGTAGACTGACGAAAGATTGCCATTGCCACCGACATCCAGTAGCCGTTGTTAACAATATACCTGGAGTTGATCCCCGATATTTTGTACCGATAAAGATCAATGAAGAAGAATATCAGGCACTTCTCGACACTGGGTCTTCAAAAACGTTTATTGGCCCAGCATTAAGAGAAAAGTTGATTGCCCTTGGCTCGCCGATACGGAAATGCGACCGGCCGGTCCACCTAGCGAATGGCGAACCCGTCATGACCTCCAAGCACTTCACGGTAACCTTCTCTTTAGGTGGCAACGAGTTGACTGGCGAGCTTACCTATTTACCTGCGCTAGAAGAAGATGCGATTCTCGGAATGGATTTAATGAATCAGGCCAACATTCAAATATATTTGGGAGGCAAACCTATTACAGGTAGCAAAAAGTACCAGAGAAACGAGAACCTTTCTGTCTGAAGAGCCGTGTTTCATTTACCAGAGTATCAAAAACAGAGACTAGATGATTTCCTAGCTATCGAATTACCTAAATTCGACAACATAGTAGGAATTTCAACCGTACCGCCGCACCGAATTCGTTTGAAAAAGGAGGAACCCTTCAAACAACGCTATTATCCGCGCAATCCAGCCATGCAAAAGATAATAGACGACGAAGTCGATGACCTGTTGAAAACTGGTAAAATAAGCCCATCGAAAAGCCCGTACAGTTCACCGATCGTACTAGTGCGTAAAAAGGAAGGATCATGGAGGGTCTGCATCGATTTTCGCCAGCTGAACGAAGTGTCATTCAAAGACGCATATCCGTTGCCATACATAGTGGCTATTTTGAACAAACTACGTGGAGCAAAGTTTATGTCTACGATCGACCTCAAGCAAGGCTATTGGCAGATCGCGTTAGAACCAAAATGCCGCCCGTATACCGCTTTCACCGTTCCAGGCCGTGGATTATTTGAATGGAATGTTATGCCTTGCGGCCTACATTCTGCTGGGGCCACGTTTCAGCGTGCGATGGATGCGATTTTTGGCTCAGACATGTTAAGCCATGTTTTCGTCTACCTGGATGACATAATTATTATCAGTGGCTCTTTCGAGGAACATATTAGCCAGTTAGCCGACGTTTTTGGGAAACTCAGTGCCGCCAATCTCAAAATAAACGTGGAAAAATGCAATTTTTGCCGTAGTAGCCTAAGATTCCTGGGCCATGTGGTTAGCCAAGAAGGCATTCACACCGACCCTGACAAAATTTCCGCCGTGCAAGAATTAAAAGCACCAACTAGTGTTCGTGAGCTACGTCGCATATTAGGAATCTGCTCATGGTACCGCCGCTTCATCAAAGATTTCTCGTCAGTGGCGACTCCGTTAACCAGTCTGCTAAAAAAGAACGCTAAATGGGATTGGGGAACTCTCCAACAAGCAGCGTTTGATTTGCTCAAATCAAAACTAACTGAAGCACCCGTATTAACTTGCCCAAATTTTGACTTACCGTTTACCTTGCAAACCGACGCTAGTAATTGTGGGTTAGGAGTTGTGCTAACCCAATCATCAGAGGAACACGAAAAAGTTATTGCCTATGCCAGCCGTACGTTAACAGAACAGGAACAAAAGTACGCTGTGACAGAGAAGGAGTGTCTAGCCATTTTGTGGGGAATAAGAAAGATGAGACCATATCTTGAAGGCTACCATTTCAACGTTGTCACGGACCACCATTCTCTGAAGTGGTTGCATTCCTTGGAAAACCCTTCTGGAAGGTTGGCGCGCTGGGCCTTAGAGCTTCAGCAGTATGACTTCGATATTCATTATCGCCGAGGATCTATGAACTGTTCCGTCGTTTCGTTGTGGCGCATCCAATGTCTAGCCCCCGAGATTTGGATTGGAAATTATGCGTGCCAGAGTCCGACCGCCGTCAAATTTTGTTTGAAAACCACGATGCCGTAACCGCAGGACACTTGGGTATCGCCAAAACTATCGCTCGAATGGCCAAGCGATACTACTGGCCAGGGATGTTTCGTGATGTCAGTAGGTATGTCCGTAAGTGTGGGATTTGTAACAAATACAAAGCTTCACAACAAAAGCCCAGCGGATACATGCATACTACTCAGGTGGATGAACCATGGGAAATCGTTTGCGGTGATTTTGTAGGCCCATTACCGCGTTCTATGAAAGGGAATACCGTCCTGCTGGTCATGGTAGACAAATTTACTAAGTGGGTGGAAGCAGTCCCGATGCGTGCCGCCACAACTCCCAGTTTAATTAAAGCTGTAAGAGAAAGAATTACTAACCGCTTTGGAGTCCCTAGGGTGTTCCTCTCAGACAACGGAACTCAATTTACGAGCAACCAGTTCACAACCTTTCTACAGAGCCTGGGTATTCAACATCGCCTCACCGCCCCGTATACACCGCAGGAAAACCCAACGGAGAGGGTAAACCGAGTCATCAAAACAATGATTGCTCAGTATGTGCAGGAAAACCAGCGATCGTGGGACGAACACCTGCCGGAGTTGTCATTTGCTATGAACACGAGCCGTCACGAGTCTACTGGGTATTCCCCTGCAGTACTAAATTTTGGGAGTTGCGAGGACCTAGAGAGTACATAACACCCTTCCCCGACGACGGCCCTGATGAAGACGTAATCACCAGACAGGAAAGATTGCAAGCGTTATATGAGTTAGTACGTACTAACATCGCAAGAGCCAGTCAGACGCAAGCAAAATCATATAATTTACGCCGCCGTCCCTGGCGACCTAGTATTGGTGAGATGGTCTACAAGAAAATACGGCATCTTTCCTCAGCAGCAAATTATTTTGCGGCGAAATTAGCCCCCCGTTACGACGGTCCTTTCCAGGTAACAAAGTTTATTTCCCCCGTCATCGTAGAATTAAGGGAAGGAGATAGGGGAAACAAACAAAAGAGAAGAGCCCCCATTCGTTCTCACATAAGGGATTTAAAAGGATTTTATTCCGATGAAAAAAATATAAATAGTGAGGATCAAACCGCTGCGATCGTCAGTAGAAAGACAACCGTGGAGGCGAGCAGACGTGCGCCACAAACTAAGAAGGTAACATCACCATTACTAAGCAAACCCCGTACTAGTAGTAAAAATTCCGATGTACAAGCAGCCCTTATCTAAATCCCTCAGCCAGAAAACTACCACCGCCGCCGCCGTTAATATTTCCACTGCAAACATGGAGGAAGGAAATGGAAGAGGTAAATCCCAGCCGAATGCAAAAGTAAGGCGTAGCCCACGCCTTAGCAAAAGACGAACTAGCCGCCGGTCACCCAGGCGGTCACCTCCACCCCGTTTTCACCGCCTGTCGACTCCTGAACGCCACAACACCCTGGCAAAAGATGGACCAAAGCCCGAGCGTCCGTCCTCTACCGTAGTTGCAGATGGCCATGCAGATTATGTCTCGCCATATAAAAATAACGTCGAGAGTAGACATCCAACCACAGCCTGTGGTTCAGGCGCCTCTGCCAACCGTGCTTCACCACGCAAGTCACCACGCCAAATAGCAACAGCCAAGTGTAAGCCAAGGTTTCACCTCCCAGGAAAAGCAACAGTTGGCAAGTTAACTCTTAGAAATCCAGTGCCGTCATCTTCGTGCACCGCACCCTTTCTGCCACCCGATCCTTGCGTGCGCCAACGCACCGTACCGCGTAAGATACAAGCCACGTCACTTGGGGATGACCAAGTGTGCTTCCAGCTGGTCACCCAGCCTCGTGTCAGCAGGGTTAAGGAAATACACTTGCTGGCAAACGCCAAACCCATTCCGCCCAAGGTATCGGCATTGGCAGACATGAAAAGAGTACGGGAGCAGCGTGAGCCAGCCGACGAGAGTTGGGCAATTGAGAACCCTCCGATCACCAGAAAAGTTAGAATAAGTTCTAGTCCCACAACCAGTCAAGCTGCGTCCTTCACTCATCCGACAGATGGCATCACCACTTCTGTTCCACCCCAAAACTACCAAATTCCGGTAGTTCAAGGGATGCAACAACCCGAAACCCAAGGATAGAGTCCAGAAGTCTTACCTCCAACAGTTACACCGGCCGTCCCAGCAGCAGCAGCGGGAAGCAACTTGGAACAACCGTTCGATCCGTTCGCAGGCATTACTCTCAAAGCCACACCCAGCCACCAGCGCTAGTTCGTTGTACACCGCCCGTGGGGGCCTGTATTAATGCGAATGAATCGCAATGGCAAATTAGCACAGCTCAAATTTGGGCCCTACCAAAAGACGCTGTATTTACCTGATTAGGAAATCACCCCACCGAAGAAGAAGATGCTGTCATAATGAATTATTGTTTTGTTATCTTTATTATTATTATTTGAATTATTTAATTTATTTTCGTTTATGAGTTGCTTATGAAGTTAAAAATTAACATTAATTATAAAAAAAAAAAAAAAAAAAATATATATATATATAAAAAAAAAAAAAAAAATTTTATTTTAGAAAAAAAAAAATAAAAAAAATTTTATCAATGAAGAATAAAAAAAAAATATATATAAAAATTTAAAGAAAAAAAAAACAAAAAGAACCCACCCAGCATAAGGAGCTTAGACGAGAAGGTTCTCGTCTCCAAAAGAAAGGTGGGTGTGTAACGAAGCGTTACAATTTCCTGCAACTTAGTACCTACCAGCCGCCCACCGAAAACCCTCTTTCTTTTGGGATACCTACCTACCAACAACATGACACTAGGATACCTACCAACAAAGGAAATGGAAGCCACCCTTTAAATGAATATACATATTCAATGTTTATTTTATGCTGTCCATATCATCCAACAACGATGTATACCTAACAACGATGTATACCTACCAACAACAATATACACCAAACGAATATTATATAGCTACCATATCATCCAACAACGATGTATACCTAACAACGATGTATACCTACCAACAACAATATACACCAAACGAAAATAAAAGCAGCAACCAAGCAGTCAGCTATACCACCCACCACCCATCGAGTCAGCAGTAGGCACACATGCATCTGCTAGCACACATCAGTGACCAACATGAGTGGCTACGTCATCCCATATATTTATTTATATTAAGTATATTTTTTATTATTGGTAGTTTTTATTTTTATTCTTTCACTTCGCACCGTCTTACTTCAGAAAAGTTGACGAATAGAAGTGGAAAATGCACTAGAATAGAGAAGAAAGTGTGGTACACAGAGGTTAATGTGTGGCTTGAGATAGAAACACATAAAAACCCCGTACACACTTTAACCTAAGTAAGCTTACTAGGAGCCGAAGTGGTTATAGGGAACGCAGATAGGCACAAAGTACGATACTTAGTACTCGTATATAGTACTCACTACGTTCGCTTTTTGGTTTTAAAGTTAGGAATACTGAGATTCACTCCTTCAGAGTGCACCTCAGTACCCCGGTAAAGGTTGTCCGTTTGAAACCGCTGTACTTACCTCGGCTTAGCATTGCCGTAAGTACTGAATAGTAGTAGCCGCGATTTGTTGAACCCAGATCCACTCCTTTAGAGTGTATCTCGGTTCGGGTTTGCTTTGTAACCCACCGTACTTAATTTTGGGAGTAGCATTGCCGCAAGTACGTCCGTAACTTCATTATTTAAGGCTAGGCATTTATTTTAGACGATCTTCCCACGACACTTATTGTCGCGAGGCATTTATTTGAGCCGATCTTCCCACGACACTTATTGTCGCGAGGCATTTATTTTAGCCGATCTTCCCACGACACTTATTGTCGCGAGGCATTTATTTTAGCCGATCTTCCCACGACACTTATTGTCGCGAGGCATTTATTTTAGCCGATCTTCCCACGACACTTATTGTCGCGAGGCATTTATTTTAGCCGATCTTCCCACGACACTTATTGTCGCGAGGCATTTATTAGACGATCTTCCCACGACACTTTTTGTCGCGAGGCATTTATTTTAGCCGATCTTCCCACGACACTTATTGTCGCGAGGCATTTATTTTAGCCGATCTTCCCACGACACTTATTGTCGCGAGGCATTTATTTTAGACGTTCTTCCCACGACACTCATTGTCGCGAGGCATTTATTTTAGCCGATCTTCCCACGACACTTATTGTCGCGAGGCATTTATTTTAGACGATCTTCCCACGACACTTATTGTCGCGAGGCATTTATTTTAGCCGATCTTCCCACGACACTTATTGTCGCGAGGCATTTATTTTAGACGATCTTCCCACGACACTTATTGTCGCGAGGCATTTATTTTAGCCGATCTTCCCACGACACTTATTGTCGCGATGCATTTATTTTAGACGATCTTCCCACGACACTTATTGTCGCGAGGCATTTATTTTAGCCGATCTTCCCACGACACTTATTGTCGCGAGGCATTTATTTTAGACGATCTTCCCACGACACTTATTGTCGCGAGGCATTTATTTTAGCCGATCTTCCCACGACACTTATTGTCGCGAGGCATTTATTGTAGCCGATTTTCCCACGACACTGTTAGTCGCGAGGCATTTATTGTAGATGATTTTCCCACGACATTTTTAGTCGCGAGGCATTATAATAGAGTAAATATTAACTTGTAAAGATTAAGATCCGTATATGAAATAAATTGTTAGAAAATCTTTGTTATAAATAAAAAAAACTGGTAATTGGTCAGAGTTCAAATCTTCAAAACCCGAGTTTTATTTGCTTTCTTTGGGTAAAACCCTGGACACCCACGAGTCTACCTCAGCCTCGATAAAAAAGCATCACAAAATCATTCGATCTGTTTTTGTCATAGGTTGGCCATATCTTTCTAGTAATTTTACAGGTTGCCAAACCTTGCCACCTCTTTGTTGATTCTGAAAGGAAATGGTCATATATTCTGCCCTTCACGAAGCCCAGTGGAAGATCTACTGATTCCGCCTGAGAGACGAGAAGGGCTGATCCTTGCCTAGCAAGATCATCTGCTCGCTCATTGCCTTGGATGTCGCTATGGCCTGGGACCCATACGAGAGAAATTTTTATACTATCACTGAAACCTAAGAGCTCTGCTCTGCATTGATGAACTATCTTTGAAGACACCAGGCAGCTGTTAATTGCCTTAATTGCAGCTTGGCTATCTATACAAATGGCTACATTGTGAATATTATGGTTAGATATTGTTTTTTGTTTGAGTATCCTACAGGCTTCCTTAATAGCAAGCACTTCAGCTTGAAATATGCTGGCAATGTCGGGCAGGCGGAACGATTGACTAATTTTAAGTTTGTCGGAGTAAACACCCGCCCCAACTCCGTCAACCATCTTTGAGCCGTCAGTGAAAATTGTGGTGTCATATTCATTTGTCACCGTATCGTTTTTCCATTCGTCTCTGGTAGGAAAAAGCACATTGAAACTTTTATCAAAGTCAAGACAAGGGTATTGGTAGTCAATATGGACTGAGCGAAGATCTATCGGCAACAGTTTTAAAATTTGTCCATGACCATAGGGTCTTTCTGCCCAACAGCTTGCTTCTTTAAGCCTGGTTGCACTGCAGGATACCATGTATTTGATGTGAAGGTCTAGAGGCAAAAGATTAAGAATAACGCTTAAGGCATCGGTTGGGCAAGATCTAATTGCACCTGTGGAACCTATACTGGCTGTTCTTTGAATCTTTTTCAGTTTGTCTATATTATATTTTTTGCTTAGGGCTGGCCACCATACGATCGATCCGTATGTTAGAATTGGACGAACTACAGCTGTGTAAGTCCATAATATCATTTTAGGCTTCAGACCCCATTTTTTCCCGAAAGTTTTACTACATGCATAGAAGGCTATACTTGCTTTCTTCACACGTTCTTCGATATTGATTTTCCAGCTAAGCTTAGGGTCCAGGATAACTCCTAGGTATTTAGCTTTTGTTGATAGAGAAAGAGTGTGACCGTTCAACTGGGGTAGGGTGAAGGGGGGAATTTAAGTCCTAGTGCTGAAGAGCATCAATTCGGTTTTATTTGGATTGACACCTAGTCCACAACTAGTAGCCCAGATGTCAACTCTTTTCAAGGCAGTTTCCATGATATCACTTATCACTGTAGGAAACGCCCCTGATGTCATAACCACCAGGTCATCCGCATACGCCACCGCCTTTACACCACAGTTGTCCAGTTCACAAAGGATTGTGTCCATGACAAGCAACCATAGTAAGGGGAATAGAACTCCTCCCTGAGGTGTACCCCTATCTACGAGTTTAATAATGTGGTCATTACCCAACGTTGCTTGAATGATTCTTGATCTTAACATGGATAAAATCCATTTTGTAATGTAAGCATCGACGCCGAACTTGACAAGAGATCCCTGAATCGAATTAGCAAGAACGTTATTGAAAGCTCCCTCGACGTCAAGGAAGGTTGCAAGGGTATATTCTTTATATTGAATTGTTTTTTCAATGGTGCGCACCACCTCGTGAAGAGCCGTTTCCGTGGACCTTCCCTTAAGGTAGGCGTGCTGTGATTTGGAAAGAGGAAAGAGGATTTCTATCTAAAATCCCTCTAATGTATATGTCAATTATTCTTTCCAGTGTTTTCATGACGAAGGAAGTGAGGCTGATGGGCCTAAAGTCTTTTGGGGCTTCGTGTCCCCGTCTCCCCACCTTCGGAATGAAAATAACTTTAACTTGTCTCCACGACTTGGGGACGTAGTTAAACCGGAAGCAATTTGTGAAGAATACTTCTAACCAGGGTACAGCCGTGTTATGGAACTTCTGTAGCATTATGGGAATAATGCCATCTACACCTGGAGATTTGTATGGGGAGAAGCTATTAATAGACCAGAAAATCTTTTCCTTGGTTATAATACCATGAATATTTTCTAAGTGTTCTGACTGAGCACTAAGGGCATTGTCTGTTACTAGGCTGTAATCCTTACAGCCTGGGAAATGGGTTGTCATTAAAGCCTCTAGAGATTCGGCTGAATCCACTGTCCAAGTACCATCCTCCTTTTTGAGGAGAGATGGACATGAGTGTTGTTTTGACAGTATTTTGCCTAGCCTAGCAGAGTCTTTTATATTTTCAATTGATTCACAGTATTCTTTCCAAGCCAGCATTTTGGCTGAGGATACCGCTTTTTTGTAATCTTTGAGGCAGTCCTTGTACGGTTGCCATTGTTTGCTAACGTAGCAGATATTGAAGGTCTTTCTTGTAATCTTCCTAAGATTTGAGAGATCTTCATTCCACCATGGAGGGAAAGTTTTTTTTACTGTACCTTACTGGACAGGAAGCATTGAATGCTACATTCAGAGCCGTTTCAAAAGTGCTTACTTTCGCCTCCAGTTCTTCTACAGAATCTAAAACAAGATTCGGTACAGTTCTTAATTTGGAACTTACAACTTGACTGAATTTGTTCCAGTCGGTTTTTTTGGGGTTTCTAAACGGGACAGGGGGCTTAGTGTTAAGACCTAATTCGTAAAGTATATACCTGTGATCGGAGAATGATCTCAGTGTAGATACTTTCCAGTTTTCCAACCTGACCTGTTCACTATTGTTAGTTAGTGTAACGTCTAGCACATCTTCCCACCCTTCAAACGTATCCGTACTCGGGAAAATGAAGGTGGAGATATTGCCTCTGTTACAAATAGACATATTGTTAGAAATAATGAAATCAAATAAAGACTCACCTCTTTCGTTGATTTCGGAACTGCCCCATACCGTGTGCCTAGCATTAGCATCACAACCCAGTATGAGGTTGGCATTGTTGATTTTATGGACCAGAGTGGCAACTTCCTCGGGTGGTGCAATACGATCGTGGGCCATATACGCCGATCCTACGCCAAGGAATTCCTTCGACAACTGATCCTTACACTTGATCACCCTATATTCTCTTACCGTCTCAGAAGAGCTGAAGGATGGAGAGGGCCCTCCCTTACCCTCTAGGATATGTTCCACCACCATACCCTGCAGTCGAGCCTCAATAGCGTTCCACGCTTCGAGGACTGGTTTCCCTGTAGAGGAAAACTCGTCCGTCAGCGCAACTTGAAGGTCGTCCCTGACGACCTCACTCAAAGTTTTCGCCACTGGCTGACTGCCGGATGTGGATGGTGGAGTGGTTTTTTAATTCCTGGCAAGAACTGGAAGAGCCTTACTCTTTTTCGAGGGCCGAGTAGTCTCATCCTGAGACCTGTTGCGCTTTGCAACTTGCTCTTTCCTCTGAAGAGTAGCACCCTCCAAGAACTTGCTATATTCTTCAACAATTTTGGAGAACTTCTCCCTGTCCTCACGATCGCGTTCGCTCAATGCTTGCGTTTCTTCTCGTTTCGCAATTTTTTTCAGGACGAAGCTAGCATGGTTGAACTGGGCCTTGCGAGTCGTGCGATGGGACCTATGTTTTTTGTCCGGCCTTGTTTTTGTGTTGTGGTTAGCACCCGCTCACCGCTGGTGCTCTGAGTGCTAACCGAAGGTTTTGGTGACGATGGAGTACTACTACGAGCAGCACTACCTTCGCCACCGACGTTGATAGTTGTCTCCTGACTGGAGGCAAGCAGTTCGTCTTCTGACGCGCTGCCAAGTTCGTTAAAGTCTGTCATATCAACGTCTGGTTGTTGTTGTAATTGGGGTCTGTAATCGTTCGTCATGTCATCGTCTGGGGTTTTGGGTTTTAACAAATCAAATTGGTCCCACGAGTAGTACGGAAAGGAGGTCAGCCCCGGCAGAGCCGATATACCGGGGTAAGGTAAAGAATATTTCGGGCCTTGTACCTAGGCACCCGAAAGAGCTCGTTAATGACTGGCTTTTCCCCCAGTCTTCCATTTCTGCAGCACGGATTGTGTTCTAAGAACGCTCACACCACCTTGAAAATCAGGAACCTCGTATCAATGGTCAGATTGCATTTCTGAAGAGTTGAACTATTAAAGAGTAAAGGAACTCCTCAGCGAATTCAACCTGACCTTAGTTAACCACCTGTTATTGCCAAAATCGCACAAAACAACTGTAGTGATCATTGCCTGCCCGGCACCCACTTGGAGGGTTAGAAACGAGGATTTATGCCGAGCAAGTTCAGTCTTAAGCATTCGAAAAGTTTTTCGAGCTCTGCGATAAAATTAGCTGGCTGAGGTGCGTCAGGTGCGTACACCGCGATTGCGTACATTCTTTTCCCCTACTGGAGAGGAATGCAAACGATGCAGGCTTCTAGCAACCCGAATCTTCGCACTTCACTATTATATATAACTTTATGTTTAATGCCTTTTCGTATGAAGATTGCGACCCCACCTCCTTGAGAGGAGTTAGGCCGATCCCTTCTTACGATATTGTAATTTTTATTAGTCATTTTGTGTTTTTGGTTTAGCTTAGATTCGCTAGCCATAAACACATCAGGACTTTTGTCTTGCAGCAAATGAAAGAGGTTTGCTCTACGTTCGGTCCTAATCAGCGAATTCACATCCACAGCTAGGATCTTAAAGGGTCGCTCAGGCAGCGCGCCTTTAACCATTTCGCGTTGCCGGCACAATAGAGTAGAGGTAATCCACGCTAGCCGCCTGCTCCCTGATCTGTTTTTGCACGTCGGTTAATTGACCATGAATGGTCAGCAACACCTGCATCAGATCTGCCTCTGGCACAGGAGCCGTAGGCACTTGGACCTGGTTGGCTACCTGTGGTTGAGGCTCTACCGAGTTTCCCTTTCCAGACGCAATTCGGGCGTAAGAAATTGCGGGATTGAAGGAAGTTGTTGTTTGTCGTACTTCGAGAGTCTCACCTCAACTGTTTTCTTTTGGGCTTTGTTTTGCCTTATCTCCTGAAACTTCGGACATCCCCGATAGTTTGCGGTATGCCCGGAGCCTCGGCAGAGCGCACAACCTAGCCCAAGTTTACATTTCCCTGTTTTGTGGGTATCTCCACATTTAACGCAGACTGGGTCCATACCACAGTTAACTGCAACGTGTCCAAACCCTTGGCAGTTCATGCATTGAAGCATGTCTTTCTGCTTGTTTAATTTTTCCCATCGTACAACTTGGTAATTCAGACCACTCAATTTGCTTTGGGCGAGAGTTGAACTAGGAAGAATGGTAAATTCCGTTTCTCCCGTCTGGCTTTGACTGTGGTGAAAGGTCTGACCTCGATAAAATCGAGATCGTCGCTCGCCACTTGACGGAGCTCAGCTAAGAGCGCCTGCGGATCCGTAGAGGATTTGATACCCTTCAGGAGGACTGTTTGAAGCTTGTCTTCCTTTGGGGTGAAACTATAGTTCTCTGTTTTTGTTTTTGACAGTAGGTCTTTAACTTTTTTGTAGTGCTGTAAAGAAGAGCACTGAATAGAATGCCTTTCTGCGTTTAGCCGCTTGATTATAAAATTGTTGCCTACGACCCAAGTAACAATTTAATTTTCATAAAGGCCTATAGAAGCTATTTTATTATTTTTATAACAACTGTAATCAATCTTATAGAAACCTATTTGGCGCACATAAGCGAAGTTATAACTCTTCATAAACAGTTTGGATGAGGCCTTGTGAAGGCTTTGCAAAGGAAACAATACTTTGCTACGAAAGGCTTTTTATTTCGCTTACAGAAGTCATTACGGAAATCTTACCGAAACAAAAAAAATTCAAACAAAATTTAAAATAATTTTTTAACGACTTTTTTCTTTTCATTTTTGTTTATCTTTTATTTCGATTTATTTTCTGAGACCATATTTTCTTCGTTCAAGTGCTGAGTTTCTTCAATGCCTTTTCTGAAAACTAGATATATAATTTTATTATTAATGAAAAAACTTACTTGCCTCAACCAGGGACCGAACTTGTGACCCAGCGCACCCCAGTCAAACACGCAGCCACTAGGCCAATGTTATGTATTCAGAAGGAAGATCGAATTTTAACCAGTTGATACCGTACCTACTTGGTGCTACAGGAACAGATATGTAGCTATACAGATCCATTTAAAATTCAGCATTAGCAGTTTTTTTAATTCATACTTATTATATTAACCTACCTGTTGGTAAAATATGATAATAAAGTTTGATAATTTGATGTGTTAAAAAACATTTACACTCCATTTGCAACATTTTCTTGTTATAATGCCAATTGTAGCAAAACAACAAATTAAAGAGACCATTTACCTCCTTAAGTTTGTTAATGTCATCAACAACTAAGCGAAGAGATAATTTTCTTATGTGAGCTATAGCTGTCATTAACAAACACACCACGTGGCATTGCAATAGCTTTCTTAAGGGAACTATAGTTTTCTTTAGTTTGTTATTAACTACAACGACTGCATATAAATGTTTAGCAACCTTAAAAAAGTCTTGTGATAACTCTATACAAGTCATATGGGTTATCGTTCATTTGTAAAGGGTGTTTTTTTAGAGGTATAGAACTTTAAATTGCAATAAAACAACGATGAAATATTCGATTGACATGATTTTTTATTTACTCGAAAGATAATATTGTGGCATTAAATTTAAATATGTTTTCTGGCATTTAACTGCCACGGCTGGCTCGGATGTAGACCAATCTGGACGTCCAATTTTCGATGACTTTTTCCAACATTTGTGGCCGTATATCGGCAATAACACGGCGAATGTTGTCTTCCAAATGGTGTCAAGCGTTTGTGGTTTATCCGCATAGACTAATGACTTTACATAACCCCATAGAAAACAGTCTAGCGGTGTTAAATCACAAGATCTTGGAGGCCAATTCACAGGTCCAAAAAGTGAAATTAGGCGGTCACCAAACGTGTCTTTCAATAAATCGATTGTGGCACGAGCTGTGTGACATGTTGTGCCGTCTTGTTGGAACCACAGCTCCTGGACATCATGATTGTTCAATTCAAAATTGCCAAACCAAACTGAGAATAAATCACTTGACAGCTGTTAAATCGGTCGTCGTCTTGAAAA
Organism: Baccha elongata; assembly: GCA_951217065.1. Taxonomy (NCBI): domain Eukaryota; kingdom Metazoa; phylum Arthropoda; class Insecta; order Diptera; family Syrphidae; genus Baccha; species Baccha elongata. The sequence continues at coordinate 1,462,168 of CATNUY010000169.1, read as the reverse complement.
CTAAAAGTTCTACACCTCGAAAAAAAACATCCTTTTTGACTGTTCGCATTGCTTCGGTTAACAAGCCTTTTCATTGATTTCGAGTATAAAGCCTTATACAAGCCTTTACATTTAGATTTTGTCTGACTAACTTTGACAAACCTTACAGCGACCTTATAAAAAGCGATTTTATCGTCCCTCCGTATGGCATGCGAGTATTTTCTACCAAAGGCTTTAAGGAAACTATTATTTAAAATATTCAATAAAAAACAGTTAACATCTATAAATAAGCCTTATGACGACACTAAAGAAATAATAGCTTACTAATTTTTTGAAATTGAACCTTACACAAGTAAAATTGTTAGTTGGGGACCGACCTACATATTTCAATAGTTTCTTTTATTTCCATTTTGTAAGTATTAATAGGTGGCACCTTACCTTTCTTTGCTTGTGGCTGTTGCTGTTGTTGTTGTGACGGCTGCTGTTGCTGTTTGTGAAGCTGATGTTGTGGCTGCTTCTTTGATTGCTGCTTATGTGGCTGCTGCTGGTCTGGAAGTGGTCGTTGTTCCTGAGGAGGCTTCTGTTGTTGCGTAGCTTGCTCTTGAAGCGCTTGTTGGCGGGTACGCTGCTCAGAAGAAACTATGCGCTCCTTCTCCCGTCTTGCCTCCTGCTTCTTTTTGAGCGCTTTGACAAGCTCTATGAGCGAAGAGATTTGCTCCGTCAAAGCCTCAATCTGCTGTTCCTCTTCTTCGTCAGACAGCTCGACTACCTCGCCACTGACATAATGTCCTTCTCCTTCCACAGACATATATGAGATGTCGTCAGCACCTGCTTCAGCGGCGTTTTCTTCGTCTGTTAGACTGGCGTCCTGGTCGTTTTGATGGTCGGCGGCGATCGCTCCGTCAGCCTCTTCGACGTGCATGTCATTCGCCTCAGCTTCATCGTCGCCTATTTCGTTCTTGTCATTGTTTCCGTTGTTGTCGTCATTGTCGTTGGAGGAGCTATCCAGCTGCCTCTGTGTTTTGGCCTGAGCCGAAGATTTGGCTGAACGCCCACGCCCTCCTGTTTTCTGGCTGCCTCTACATCTGAGGCACGCTTCTGAACTACCAGATTTGGCTTATATCTAATATAGCGCCTTCTCTTCAATGGGTCTGGTTCTTCGACACATGCCGGTCCTGTGTTTTTCCCTTTAATAGGGCTCGACGTTTTTGCAGTTGCTATGCTGCTGGTTCCGACCTCGGCATGTGCCGATGACGATGTTGTTGTCGTTGTAGTAGTAGTTGTTGCTGCTGCTTTCTTGGACACAGATGGTCCAGCTTCTGTCGTTGTTGTTGCTCTTTGAGCTTTGGACTGCTGAGCTCCAGTTGCCCTCTAGTTGTTGCTTGGCCTGATGGCCCCGCTACTTGGCTGTCGGATGATACATCACCTGATGCTCCTCCAACTGTCTTCCTTGTTGTTGGGGGACCATCTTTCAAAGTCACCGTTGGTTTTCCCATCTATCTTTCTTGTTGCTCTCTATTTCTGGTAACCTTTTCCCAGAAATTATTTAAAAAAAAGCCCGGACCACAGTGGGACTCGAACCCTTGCCCTTCAGATCCGTCGTCTACCACTCTTTTTTTTTTTTTTTTTTTTAAATTCAATTTTTTATTTTCAATTTAACTTATAACTACTTAAATGCTAGAAAAAAACCTTAAAAACTAGCTTACCAAATAACTTAACTAACTTACTGGCCCCATGCGGGAGCTCTAAATTATACTATAACTATATATTAAAAATGCCTTTCGGCGTAAAAACTAACTTAAATTAAAATTCAATATTTCTTAAAACTAAACCAGAAAATTCTTAAAAAACTCGTTTTTCTATGACGTTTATAAATAAAACTAAATTAACCTAAATAAAACTAAAATATATGTTACAGGTCTTAAAAGTAAACTTTTTTCACCGTTATTTTTTAATTTTATTTTGAATTATGATATTATAATCCTTTAAGAAACGTTTATAGAGGAACAAAATGAACAGAATTTCATGAAATATTTTAAAGGTTTTAAAATAATGTGCATACCCGCTGTAAGAAATAATGTATTTGGTAGAGCTAGTATGGGCATCTTATGCGCTGCTAAGTTGAATAGTATAGGAAACCTATCAAAATTTAATCGTATTGAACACAGAATTGTTATACAAATTACTAGTTCCTCTACAATTTATAATATTATTCCGTTGTACCTAAACTGTAATAACTGGCGAAATGAATTCGAAAGTCTTTATAATTTTTTAAATAATAACTTTTTAGAAAATATAATGCTAATTGGGGATGTAAACGCACGAATTGGTAACTACCAGAATCCAAACTCATTTTATTCTCAGTATAAAGTTGATTTTAATTTTATTAGACACCCTTACGATGGTACTGTGAATAGCAATGGAAGAAATTTATTAGAGCTTTTCGAAAATTTCGGGTTTTTCATACTTAATGGTGTTTCTAGTGGCGATGCAGGTGGTGAGTTCACTTTTATCAGTGGTCAAGGTCAATCGGTAATCGATTTGTGTGCGGTGTTAGGTGAGTGGCTGGTCTCAGCTATTGACTTCGAGGTTCTTTCGGCAAATTTTTCGTCTCATCTACCAATTTTAGTTAAAGCGTGTCTTTTGGGTGAGGTACCACAGAGACCATCGAATAATATAGGAAGGCTTAAGTGGATTGAGAACAAAGCTACTCTATTTAAATCTCTGTTAAATCATAATTGTAGTTACCTACCATCTCAATCAACAAGCCTTTTAGATCAAATCGCAATAAGTTTAACGGAAGTTATCAAGCTGTCAGCAACTTTTGCTCATAAAAATAAACAAAGTTTCGAAAAATAAGTGGTTCGATAATGAATGCCATATCTTGCGAAAAAAATTATTTGTTTTTTTTAAAGTGTTTTGGTCTACACATGCAATTTTCTTTAAGAATATTTACCTTCGTTTAAATAAAGAGTATAAAGTCCTTTGTTCTACCAAACGAATTGGCTACTTAAATAATATTGCTTTAAATTTAGTTAAATGCAAAAACTCAAAATTGTTCTGGACTAACGTACGGGAACTAGAAGGTCGTTTTCGAGTTAGTAATAATATTAACTCTCTCCAAGTAGATTCATTAGCACAACATTTTAATTCATTGCTTTCGGCGGATGAGAACTTTCAAACTTTTAGCTTTGCGTGCCCTAATATCATTGTGCATAAACTGGACTCTGTAGTGTCTTTAAATGAGCTAGAGACAGTACTTTTAAATATGTAAAATAATAAAGCACCTGAAGTAGATGGTATTCCAGTGGAATTCTATAAATATTCATCTACAGAGTTTCAAAATTATATAGTAGAATTTTTCAATCGAATTTATAATGACTCTTGTGTCCCTAGCAGCTTTAACAAAGCAATAATCTTTGCCATTTTCCAAAAAGGAAACGCAGATCTTCCTGAGAACTACCGAGGTATCTCTATTCTCAACTCAATAAGAAAAGTTTTTGCTTCTATCCTCTATGACAGGCTATCGAAATGGATTGAGGATGGCAATCGATTAAGTATTTTCCAAGCTGGTTTTCGCCATGGGTTCTCTACTATAGACCACATTTTTGCACTGTCTTCAATCGCAAACAAATATATTGAAAAAAATAAAAAACTTTATTGCTGCTTTGTTGACTTTAAAGCCACTTTTGACACGATTAAAAGACAAGCTTTGATTTATAAGATGGCATCCCTCGGTTTGTCTCAAAAGTTTTTAAACCTTTATTTTAATTTTCTAGCTTCTACAAATGCAGCCGTGTGGGATGGGGAAAATCTGTCAGAGTGGTTCGAAACGTCAGCAGGAGTGCCTCAGGGATGCATCCTCAGTCCAATTTTATTTGCTTTGTTTATTGACTCGGTTTGTGATATTTTACCTGGGGGTGTAATTTTTGCAGAAACTTTGGTGAAAGTATTGCTTTATGCTGACGATTTAGTGTTGTTGACGGATAATCCTTTCACCTTACAACTTCAAATCAACAAACTACAGGAGTATTGTAAATTAGGGGGCCTTAATATCAACACCAGAAAAACTAATATTATTATATTTGAACGCAGACAATTAATGCCACTTTTAGCACGTGTATGTGCTATGGTGTACAAGTTTTTGGCTACGCGTTAATCGAGGATTTCGAACTGATTCAACGGTATTTTTTCAAAAGATTATTTCGGTTACCAAATGCAACACCAACTTACGCCATTCACGTGGAATCCGGTATTCCACCTATCTTTATTCAAAATCTTAAGAAACATACAGATTGTTTAGTAAAAGTCATGAAAAGGGAAAATGGTCTTCACAAATCTTTCATGCGAAGATTACTACAGATTAATGCTACTCCTTTTAATGAACTGAATCAGTTGGCCCTTGCGCATGACATAAGCCTTTCTCTTACTGAGGACAATTTAGATGACTGGCAAAATATTTTCTCTGATTTAATTGCTAAAGTAGATGAACAAATTTATATTAAACATTTAACCAGAGCAACTTCCTCAAAGAGCAGACATATTTATAAAAGCTTAAACCACAATTTGTCGACTGAAATAGGTTACTTCTGCTCTGATCTTTCAGTAGAAGCTATAGGTACCATTTTTAGAGCAAGGGTTGAGTTTCTCAACCTTTATTATGTTCCTCATAGGTCAGATCTCCCTCAAAATTGTAATCTCTGTAATAGAAGAGAAATTGAAGAAAGTTACCATTTCATAGCAGTTTGTCCAATCCTACAAGAAATTCTGCGGCTCTACTCCCAAGAAAGCTTTCTGACTTTAAGTCAGCTTATTAATGTACTAAATGGATCCTTAGGGTGGTCAAAACTATCTAAATTTTGTAAGCACGCTCTAATGTATCGCAACAGCTTCTAATATGGATGCATTTCCCCAATTAAAGTATTCCACTATTAAAGTATATTCAAACTATTCTTAAATTTATATAAACTCAAATTTATAAATTTATCTTTTAAATTTATACTTAAAATTGTTTTAGCTGGTTTCGATTGTAAAAAAAAACTTACGAACTTACGAATTTATTCTAATTTTAATAAGTTTATTGTTTGATATACGTTTCAATTTTTAAATAATTCAAAATTTATATAAACTGAGATAATATGTATAACTCAACCTTTTAAATTAGTGTGTGTTTATGATTATTTTAGCTGGTTTCAATCACAAAAAAAAAACTTTCGAATTTATTGTTAACTTCCAAATTAAGATTTTTTTATTTTTTCATAGAAATTGTAATGGATAACGGTGTTTAATTTTCATTGTTATGTACTTTTTATGTATTTCATAGTGTATCAATTGTCAATCAGGCAGACGGCAGCAAAGCCATGTCCTTAATCTTATCTTTATATTATTGTACAAATCTATTGAAATAAAGAATTATATCTATCTATCTATCTAATAATTGAAATTACCTTAAAGCTACTTAAAAATACTTAAAATAACTTAAAACTAGAACAGCCACCAGCAGCTTTTTTTTCGCAGCAGCCTATGCATATGCGCCCACGTTTATAAATATGCATATATTAACATATATACATATTTAAGAGCGCCAAATGCACATACACACAAACAAACGATTTTTTGGAATTTTTAACTTTTTTTGGTGCCACCGTCACTGTCCTACTTAATCTACCTAGTTATACCTTAGAAATATGTAGGCCGGCCAAGGCAACAACTTCGACTAACCATCAATATCAAGGTGGTCACCCAACCACCAGTATTTTTTAACTTGCTTATCCAAGTCCTTTTTGTCCCGAAGGGGCACAGCTCTACTGAACCGCAGACGCTCTGCTCCGTGCCCAGAGCCGACGTCTCGACCATACAGGAGTCGCCGATCCCCAGTTCTACGGCCGACGTGGTAGATTAACGGAACCGCCAATCTATCCTGTATCAGCCCCCGACTGTCTAAATAGAGGAATGTCTCGGGCGGGATGAAACCGTTAAGACAAACGCTCTCACTATATTCTTCTTTGGGGTAATAAGCCCCGAAAATAAGTCCATTGGCTGAGGTCATAGCTCTTGCAATGTGACCCCGAATCAGCTTAATTAAAAAGTTATCTCTCCTGTTTATATTGGCCCCGTTGTATAAGACCTCGTTGGCATAATAATGTTTGTACTCCGACTCTGGTGTTCTGTGTAATCCAAGACAGGTCCTAAGACACTGCCTCTCAAACATCAAAATCTTTTCCATTTGAGATGGGGAAACGTTAAACTACACAGGGCACCCATAGGCAATCATCGGCTGGATGTAGGCCATGTAGCAAATCACTTTTACCCTATTTTCAAGGCGGCTGCTATAAAACAACCGTCTTGTCAGAGCAAACGCTCCCCTAGATCTGGCCAGAGCAGCATCTATATGTCGATTGAAATACTGATCTAGCTAGATACCAAGGTACTTTACTACATCTTTACTCGCCAGTTGATGTCCACTTGGTGCAACGATCACTAGATTTCTCCAGTTCTTTCTTGTATCCCTAGAAGCCTTAGACAAAGGGGTTCTAAACAGGATAGTTTCTGATTTATGAAAGTTAATTTTTAACTTCCAGTCATCACAATATCGCTGAATCTTGTCGAAGTCACGCTGCAAGAAAATTCTGATTACTTCAACTTTTGGACCCGTCCTGTACGCTACAAGGTCATCGGCATACGCAATCGCATGAGTTAGACTACCTATCAGATCGCTGGTGTAAATACTAAAAAGAATCTGTGAGTTCACAGCTCCTTGCTGTAGACCGTTTTTAATATCAAAAGTTGTGGTCGAAGTTACATCGCCACTTTTGACAACAAACTTTCTTCCATTCAGCATGTCATGAAGCATTATATAACAGTGGTTTACTTATGCCAAATCTAATTAATTTCAGATAAAGACCTTCTAACCATACGGTGTCGAAAGCCTTCTCTAAATCAACAAGAACGGCACCCTTGCATTGATTTTTCGCTTTGTTCCATTGAACATCAGAAACTAACTAAGACGCGGCATGAATAGTGTCATGTCCCGCCTTAAAGCCAAACTGATTGTCTGGAATAATATTCTTGTCCTCAGCCCAATTGAACAGAGCTCTATTGAGAATCTTTTCGAATACCTTACTGATACTTGGAAGAAGACTTACCCAACTAACAATTTAATTTGTATTATGTTCAACACAAGCTATTTTCAGACTGCTATAGAAATAGTAAAAGGCTTTATACAAGTTGTTTTGGCTCACATTGCGCAAGCTATATAGCTCCTATAAGACTTTTGGTGGCAGGTTCTATATCAGGAAATAGCTTTTCAAAAAATGCAATTGGCTTGCCTCTGCCAGCCATTTTGTGACAGCTAATGCCTATAGCTTGCTTTGGATGTTATAAAACGGCTCTATGCAACCCATTTAATGACAGCTTATACCTAATAGCTTGTCTTGGATGTTGTTAAAAGGCCTTACCCAAGCATTTTAATGACGCATTTGCTAATAGCTTGCGTTGGACGTTGTAGAAAAGCCTTACCCAATCCATTTTATTAATGACAGCTTGCCGTAAATGTTTATATAATGCCTTATAAATGCCATATTAAGAAATTAATAAAAAATGTAGGTGTTAGTATATTAAACAATATTTTTATTTTTGTATTTGTATTTTTAGATATTTCCTCCTTCGCAGTCAGGGCATAAATATATTTTGACTGTATTCTGTAAAGATTGAAATTTTATTTTTAATAAAAAAGAAAATTGTTTATTTACCTGGATTTTGAACTCAGAATCGAGAACTTCCACGCACCACTCCAGCACTCTACCTCTACGCCACATTGTTGTTCAGAAAAATATGATGCGAAGAAAATGATATGAAGAAAATGGTAACGGTGAAGGGAGAGAAATAATTATCTTAATTAGTTTTATCACATTTTCATATTAATAAATTATTTCTCGAAGCACTTCTTTTCGGTTAAAAGATTTTTGATACTTACCTTTCCTTTTTTTCTTTAGAACTGTAATGTTGTTACTAAGAGGTTATTTATAAGACTGACAATTGACATATAAGCAGAATAATTAAATTCGTATTAAGCAATTATAGGCAAGCCTTTCACAAGTTGTTTGCATTGACTTGTGGTGGTGAGCCCTATAGCAGCTATTTTCTTTAAAATTATCAGTAAACAACTTCGGGAGGCCTAATACAAGCTATTTTGAACCTTTATCTACAAGCCTAGTATAGAGCTTGTCAAACTTCCTTTTAAAGGCCTTATAGCTGTTTTTTTATTTAATTTACAAAGTTTGAAATGTGTGGCTTGCGAAAATTTGGCTTATAAAAGCTCTATATTAGCTATTGCTTGCCAAATTCTAATGTTTGAACCTTATAAAAGCTAAATTGTTAGTTGGGTATCGACCGAAGATTTGCCGGATTGGAACTGTCCTTTCACTTTTTGGGGAAAGGATGGACCACAGCTGTCTTCCAACTCACTGGATAATATGCATTATTCAATGCGGTGCTGAACAGTGTGGTATTAATGTCTTTTGCTTCTTCAGGGAGATGTCGTAACACAATGTTGGGTATACCATCGACCCCCGAAGATTTCTTTTTCTTTAATGTTTGAAAAATTAACTGAAGTTCTACCTTCGAAATTAACAATGAACTGGATCCATTTCGCTCGGCGATGGTGGCGTTTGCCAAGTTTTCGTCATTGAACCCGGCCAAACCAGCATTCTCAGATCGCCATTGCGTTATGTTATTTCCAAGGTAGAAGTTGTGCAGTAAGGCTCTGTTCTCCAGTTCATGATTCGGACAAATGCTAGCATTCACCTTATACACTTGCTGGAAAGCAGCTCCTACAGCTTCTACCTTTTCCTGATGATCTTCTATCATATAATAATTATCATCGAAAACGGCACCTTCCGGATCAATTCCCACAATCGTTAGTACGTCTTCGTTATCTGTTGTCCTCTGGAGTTTAAGACATGGAAGATCGTTTTGATCATTTCTTCTAAATATCTTATTTATTTGGGGAAACATACTAGGGTCGCTAGAATTAACAGCCCGAATTCTGTTATCCCAATACAAATAAATAGATAATCTATAGTTTTGTCTAATCAGAACGTTAATGTTTTTGATCGACGACTTTAATGTCCTAATATCCAGATCACGTGTGTCCGTGAAACGTCTGTACAGAAGTTTCAATCTAGTCAGCAGTCCACTTTTTTGTCGTCGATTGTCGCGTTCTTGTATAAACCAGTATGGTCTTGTTCCTTATATTTTGGGATTGTTCTGTCCATTGTTCGTTTTATAGTCGTATCCATTTGAGTCAGGAACCCGTCGATCTTGACGTTCGTCAGGTTTCTGTCATTTGGTGGAAAAATGTCATCGGAACGTATTTCTCTTGCCAAGGCGTTGGAGAAGCGTGGCCAGCGCGTCTTACTGAAATTGTAAGAGTGCAAAGGCACATACTCATCAAACTCGACAAGTTCGCTCGGAATCTGTATTACGGTGGCAAGTCCGCAGTGATCACTGTCGTATTCAATCGTTCGTAAACAGTTTCTTGTCTGTTGATTTGTTGCGTCAGTTATAACTAGTCGTGAGTCAAGCAGTAAAAGATCCAGAAAACTACCACTTCTCGGAAATGACGGTCTATCTGTAGCCAGAAGGTCGATCCTACACTCAACACTGTATCGACCCATCCAATTAAAAAGATGGTTCCCTCTAGGATTTTGTATTTGGTTTCCCCAATCTACATGTTTGGCGTTTAAGTCCCATGCATGAGATAATAATTCTCATCCAAGTTCAGTCTTAAGCAATCGAAAAGTTTTTAGAGCTCTGCGATAAAATTAGCTGGCTGAGGTGCGTCAGGTGCGTACACCGCGATTGCGTACATTCTTTTCCCCTGCTGGAGAGGAATGCAAACGATGCAGGCTTCTAGCAACCCGAATCTTCGCACTTCACTATGATATACAACTTTATGTTTAATGCCCTTTCGTATGAAGATTGCGACCCCACCCCCTTGAGAGGAGTTAGGCCGATCCCTTCTTACGATATTGTAATTTTTTATTAGTCATTTTGTGTTTCTGGTTTAGCTTAGTTTCGCTAGCCATAAACACATCAGGACTTTGGTCTTGCAGCAAATCAAAGAGGTTTGCACTACGTTCGGTCCCAATCAGCGAATTCACATTCACAGCTAGGATCTTAAAGGGTCGCTCAGGCAGCGCGCCTTTAACCATTTCGCGTTGCCGGCAGAATAGAGTAGAGGTAATCCACGCTAGCCGCCTGCTCCCTGATCTGTTTTTGCACGTCGGTTAATTGACCATGAATGGTCAGGAACACCTGCATCAGATCTGCCTCTGGCACAGGAGCCGTAGACACTTGGACCTGTTTGGCTACCTGTGGTTGAGGCTGTACCGTGTTTCCCTTTCCAGACGCAATTCGGGCGTAAGAAATTGCGGGATTGAAGGAAGTTGTTGTTTGTCGTACTTCAGGGCGTCTCACCTCAACTGTTTTCTTTTGAAGCCTCGGCAGAGCGCACATTTTAACTGGCTCATATCTGTGACCCCATCTTGCCCGAGTTTACACTCCCCTGTTTTGTGGGTATCTCCACATTTAACGCAGACTGGGTCCATACCACAGTTAACTGCAACGTGTCCAAACCCTTGGCAGTTCATGCATTGAAGCATGTCTTTCTGCTTGTTTAATTTTTCCCATCGTACAACTTGGTAATCCAGGACTGCTATATTCCTTAGACCACTCAATTTGCTTTGGGACAAGAGTTGAACTAGGAAGAATGGTAAATTCCGTTTCTCCCGTCTGGCTTTGACTGTGGTGAATGGTCTGACCCCGATAAAATCGAGATCGTCGCTCGCCACTTGACGGAGCTCAGCTAAGAGCGCCTGCGGATCCGCAGAGGATTCGATACCCTTCAGGAGGATTGTTTGAAGCTTGTTTTCCTTTGGGGTGAAACTATAATACTCTGTTTTTGTTTGAGACAGAAGGTCTTTAACTTTTTTGTAGTGCTATAAAGAAGAGCACTGAATAGAATACCCGTCTGCGTTTAGCCGCTTGATTATAAAATTGTTGCCTACGACCGACCTACATATTTCAATAGTTTCTTTTATTTCCATTTTGTAAGTATTAATAGATGGCACCTTACCTTTCTTTGCTTGTGGCTGTTGCTGTTGTTGTTGTGACTGCTGCTGTTGTGTCTGCTGCTGCTGCATCGGCTGCTGTTGGGTCTGATGCTGTTGTGATTGCTGCGGTTGTTGCTGTTATGGTTGTCGCTGTTGCGGTTGTTGCTGTTACGGTTGTTGCTGCTGCTGTTGCTGCTCGTCATCGTCGTTGGAGGAGCTATCCAGCTGCCTCTGTATTTTGGCCTGAGCCGAAGATTTGGTTGAACGCCCACGCCCTCCTATTTGCTGGGCTGCTTAAACATCTGCTGTTTTCTTCTTTACAACCAGATTTGGTTTATATCTTATGTAGCGCCTTCTCTTCAATGGGTCTTGTTCTTCGACACATGCCGGTCCTGTGTTTTTCCCTTTGATAGGGCTAGACGTTTTTGCAGTTGCCATGCTGCTGATTCCGACCTCGGCACGTGCCGATGACGATGTTGTTGTCGTTGTTGTTGTTACTGCTGCTATCTTGGACGTGGATATTCCAGCTTCTGCCGTTGTTGTTGCTCTTTGAGCTTTGGACTGCTGTGCAGCAGTTGCCCTAGTTGTTGCTTGGCCTGATGGCCCCGCTACTTGGCTGTCGGATGATACATCACCTGGTGCTCCTCCAACTGTCTTCCTTGTTGTTGGGGGACCATCTTTCGATGTCCCTGTTGGTTTTCCCATCTCTCTTTTTAGTTGCTCTCGATTTCTGGTAACCTTTTCCCAAAAATTATTAAAAAAAAAGCCCGAACCACAGTGGGACTCGAACCCACGCGCTTCAGATCCGTTGTCTGCCACTCTTTTTTTTTTATTATTTTAATTCATTTTTTATTTTTTTCATTTTCTTGTATCTATCTTAATGCTAGACAAAAAATCTTAAACAACTAGCTTACATATTAACTTAACTAACTTACTGGCCCCATACGGGCGCTCTAAATTATACCATAACCATATTTAAAAAATGCCTTTCAGCGTAAAAACTAACTTAATTAAAATTCAATATTTCTTAAAACTAAACGAGAAAATTCTTAAAAAACTCGTTTTTCTATGACATTTATTTTATATAAAATACCTAAGACTACCCTTTACCTAAATAAAACTAAATTAACCTAAATAAAACTAAAATATACGTAAATATACGTAATTAACTTAAAGCTACTTAAAAATACCTAAAATAACTTAAAACTAGGACAGCCACCAGCAGCATTTTTTTGTTTTTTTTTTTGCAACAGTCTATGCATATGCGCACATGCTTATAAATATGCATAAATTCACATATATGCATGTGTAACAGCGCCAAATGCACATACACACAAACAAACGATTTACTGGATTTTTTAACTTTTTTTTTTGGTGCCACCGTCACTGTCCTACCTAATCTACCTAGTTATACCTTAGAAACACGTAGGTCGGCCAAGGCAACAACTTCGACTAACCATCAATATCAAGGTGGTCACCCAACCACCAGTATTTTTTAACTTGCTTATCCAAGTCCTTTTTGTCCCGAAGGGGCACAGCTCCACTGAACCGCAGACGCTCTGCTCCGTTTCTAGAGCCGACGTCTCGACCATACAGGATTAGCCGATTCACAGTTCTACGGCCGACGTGGTAGATTAACGGAACCGCCAATCTATCCTGTATCAGCCCCCGACTGTCTTAATGGAGGAATGTCTCGGGCGGTATGAAACCGTTAAGACGAACGCTCTCACTATATTCATCATTGGGGTAGTAAGCCCCGAAAATAAGTCCATTGGCTGAGGTCATTGCCCTTGAAACGTGACCCCGAATCAACTTAATTATAAAGTTATCTATCCTGTTTATATTGGCCCCGTTGTATAAGACCTCGTTGGTATAGTAATGTTTGTACTCCGAATCTGGTGTTCTCTGTAATCCAAGACAGGTCCTAAGACACTGTCTCTCAAACACCCGAATCTTTTCCATTTGAGATGGGGCAACGTTAAACCACACAAGGCACCCATAGGCAATCATCGGCCGGATGAGGGCCATGTAGCAAATCACCTTTACCCTGTTTTCAAGGTGGCTGCTATAAAACAACCGTCTGTCAGAGCAAACGCTCCCCTAGCTCCGGCCAGAGCAGCATCTATATGTTGATTGAAATATAGATACTGATCTAGCCAGATACCAAGGTATTTTACTACATCTTTACTCGCCAGTTGATGTCCACTTGGTGCAACGATCACTAGATTTCTCCAGTTCTTTCTTGTATCCCTAGAAGCCTCAGACAAAGGGGTTCTAAACAGGATAGTTTCTGATTTCTGAAAGTTAATTTTTAACTTCCAGTCATCACAATATCGCTGAATCTTGTCGAAGTCATGCTGCAAGAGAATTCTGATGACTTCAACTTTTGGACCCGTCCTGTACGCTACAAGGTCATCGCCATACGCAATCGCATGAGTTAGACTACCTATCAGATCGCTTGTGTAAATTCTAAAAAGATTCGGTGAGTTCACAGCTCCTTGCTGTAGACCGTTTTTAATATCAAAAGTTGTGGTCGAAGTTACATTGCCACTTTTGACAACAAACTTTCTACCATTGAGCATGTCATGAAGCATTATACAACAGTGGTTTACTTATGCCAAATCTAGTTAATTTCAGATAAAGACCCTCTAACCATACGGTGTCGAAAGCCTTCTCTAAATCAATGAACATCAGAAACTAACTTAGACGCGGCATGAATAGTGTCATGTCTCGCCTTAAAGCCAAACTGATTGTCTGGAATAATATTCTTGTCCTCAGCCCACTTGAACAGAGCTCTATTGAGAATCTTTTCGAATACCTTACTGATACTCGGAAGAAGATTTATCGACCGAAGATTTGCCGGATTAGAACTGTCCTTTCACTTTTTGGGGAGAGGATGGACCACAGCTGTCTTCCAACTCACTGGATAATATGCATTATTCAATGCGGTGTTGAACAGTGTGGTATTAATGTCTATTGCTTCCTCAATGAGATGTCGTAACACAATGTTGGGTATACCATCGACCCCCGCAGATTTCTTTTTCTTTAATGTTTGAAAAATTAACTGAAGTTCTACCTTCGAAATTAACAATGAACTGGGTCCATTTTGCTCGGCGATTGTGGCGTTTGCCAAGTTTTCGTCATTGAACCCGGTGAAACCAGTATTCTCAGATCGCCATTGCGTTATGTTATTTCCAAGGTAGAAGTTGTGCAGTAAAGCTCTGTTCTCCAGGTCATGATTCGGACGAATGCTAGCATTCACCTTATACATTTGCTAGGAAGCAGCCCCTACAGTTTCTACCTTTTCCTGAGGATCTTCTATCATATAATAATTATCATCGAAAACGGCACCTTCCGGATCGATTCCCGCAATCGTTAATACGTGTCCTTGTTATCTGTTGTTATCTGGAGTTTAAGACATGGAAGATCGTTTTGATCATTTCTTCTAAATATCTTATTTATTTGGGGAAACATACTAGGGTCGCTAGAATAAACAGCCCGAATTCTGTTATCTCAATATAAATTAATAGATAATCTATAGTTTTGTCTAATCAGAACGTTAATATTTTTGATCGACGACTTCAATGTCCTAATATCCAGATCACGTGTGTCCGTGAAACGTCTGAACCTAGTCAGCAGTCTACTTTTTTGTCGGTGAAGTGCGTCAATTGTCGCGTTCTTGTATAAAGCAGTAGGGTCTTGTTCCTTATATTTTGGGATTGTTCTGTCCATTGTTCGTTTTATAGTCGTATCCATTTGAGTCAGGTACCCGTCGATCTCGACGTTCGTCAGGTTCCTGTCATTTGGTGGAGAAATGTCATCGGAACTTATTTCTCTTGCCAAGGCGTTGGAGAAGCTGTCTAGCTGCTTCTGGATTTTTTCTTGTGCTGAGGCCTTAGCAGAACGTCCGCGCCCACCGGATTGCCGTGTGCGCACCTTAACCAGATTCGGTTTGTATTTTACCCGTTTTCTTCTCTTGAGCTCTTCTTGGAGTTCTAATTTGCCTTTAGCAAGGCATATTTTTGCTGCTATACTGCTGCTGGCTTCGGCACGTGTCGATGACGCTGACATTGTCGTTGTTGTTGTCTTTACAGCTTTGGATGGTACCACTGCTGTAGCTGTTGTTGCTTCGACTCTGGATGGTCCCGGTACATTGTGATCTGCTGTTCCATCACCTGATTTCACACCTTGTTTGGTTGTTGTTGGGGGATCATCTTTCGATGTCCCCGTTGGCTTGACCATCTGATCTTGTTTTCCTCTTCTCCTTGAAACTTCTTGCCAAAAGTTATTTAAAAAATAACCTTGCCCGGGATGGGGCTCGAACCCACGACCTTCAATTCTGTCGTCTGCCACTCTTTTTTTTTTTTTTTTTTTTAAATTCATTTTTATTTTCAATTTGACTTATAACTAACTTAAATGCTAGACAAAAACTTTAAAACCTAGCTTACAGAATAACTTAACTAACTTACTGGCCCCATACGGGCGCTCTAAATTATACTATATCTATATATTAAAAATGCCTTTGGGCGTAAAAACAAACTTAAATTAAAATTCAAAATTACTTAAAAACTAAACGAGAAAATTTTTTAAAAACTCGTTTTCCAAGACATTTGTTTTATCTGAAAACTTAAAACTACCTTTAACCTTAATAAAACTAAATTAAACTAAATAAAACTAAAATTTACGTAAATGTACGTAATTAACTTAAAACTACTTAAAAATACTTAAAATAACTTAAAACTAGAACAGCCACCAGCAGCTTTCTTTTTTTTTTTTTTGGCGCAGCAGCCAATGCATATGCGCGCACGCTTATAAATATATATATATTTATATATATATATATTTAACAGCGCCAAATGCACATACATATAAACAAATGCCTTTTAATGTGTTTTATATTTTTTTTTTTGGTGCCACCACTGTTCTACTAAAAAAATTAATACTTAAAAATACGTAGGTCGGCCAAGGCAACAACTTTGACTAACCATCAATATCAAGGTGGTCACCCAACCACCAGAATTGTTTAATTTGCTTATCCATGTCCTTTCTGTCCCAAAGGGGCACAGCTATACTGAACCGCAGACGCTCTGCTCCGTTCCCAGAGCCGACGTCTCGACCATACAGGATTCGCCGATCCACAGTTCTACGGCCGACGTGGTAGATTAACGGAACCGCCAATCTATCCTGTATCAGCCCCCGACTGTCTAAATAGAGGAATGTCTCGGGCGGGATGAAACCGTTAAGACAAACGCTCTCACTATATTCTTCATTGGGGTAATAAGCCCCGAAAATAAGTCCATTGGCTGAGGTCATCGCTCTTGCAATGTGACCCCGAATCAGCTTAATTAAAAAGTTATCTATCCTGTTTATATTGGACCCGTTGTATAAGACCTCGTTGGCATAATAATGTTTGTACTCCGACTCTGGTGTTCTGTGTAATCCAAGACAGGTCCTAAGACACTGCCTCTCAAACACCCGAATCTTTTCCATTTGAGATGGGGCAACATTAAACCACACAGGGCACCCATAGGCAATCATCGGCCGGATGAGGGCCATGTAGCAAATCAACTTCACCCTGTTTTCAAGGCGGCTGCTATAGAACAACCGTCTTGTCAGAGCAAACGCTCCCCTAGCTCTGGCCAGAGCAGCATCTATATGTCGATTGAAATATAGATACTGATCTAGCCAGATACCAAGGTACTTCACTTCGTCTTTTCTCGCCAATTGATGTCCATTTGGTCTAACGATCACTAAATTTCTCCAGTTCTTTCTTGTATCCCTAGAAGCCTTAGATAAAGGGGTTCTAAACAGGATAGTTTCTGATTTCTGAAAGTTAATTTTTAACTTCCAGTCATCACAATATCGCTGAATCTTGTCGAAGTCACGCTGCAAGGGAATTCTGATGACTTCAACTTTTGGACCCGTCCTGTACGCTATAAGGTCATCGGCATACGCAATCGCATGAGTGAGACTACCTATCAGATCGCTGGTGTAAATACTAAAACGAATCGGCGAGTTCACAGCTCCTTGCTGTAGACCGTTTTTAATATCAGAAGTTGTGGTAGAAGTTACATTGCCACTTTTGACAACAAACTTTCTCCCATTGAGCATGTCATGAAGCATATATAACAGTGGTTTACTTATGCCAAATCTAGTTAATTTCAGATAAAGACCCTCTAACCATACGGTGTCGAAAGCCTTCTCTAAATCAACAAGAACGGCACCCGTGCATTGATTTTTCGTTTTGTTGCATTGAACATCAGAAACTAACTTAGACGCGGCATGAATAGTGTCATGCCCCGCCTTGAAGCCAAACTGATTATCTGGAATAATATGTTTGTCCTCAGCCCACTTGAACAGAGCTCTATTGAGAATCTTTTCGAATACCTTACTGATACTTGGAAGATGACTTATCGACCGAAGATTTGCCGGATTGGAGCTATCCTTTCCCTTTTTGGGGAGAGGATGGACCACAGCTGTCTTCCAACTTACTGGATAATATGCATTATTCAATGCGTTGTTGAACAGTGTGGTATAAATGTTTATGGCTTCCTAAGGGAGATGTCGAAACACAATGTTGGGTACACCATCGACCACCGCAGATTTCTTTTTCTTTAATGTTTGAAAAATTAACTGAAGTTCTACCTTCGAAATTAACAATGAACTGGGTCCATTTTGCTCGGCGATGGTAGCATTTGCCAAGTTTTCGTCATTGAACCCGGTGAAACCAGTATTCTCAGATCGCCATTGCGTTATGTTATTTTCAAGATAGAAATTGTGCAGCAAGGCTCTGTTCTCCAGATCATGATTCGGACGAATGCTAGCATTCACCTTATACACTTGCTGGAAAGCAGCCCCTACAGCTTTTACCTTTTCCTGAGGATCTTCTATCATATAAAAATTGTCATCGAAAACGGCACCCTCTGGATCAATTCCCACAATCGTAAGTACGTCTTCGTTATCTGTTGTCCTCTGGAGTTTAAGACATGGAAGATCGTTTTGATCATTTCTTCTAAATATCTTATTTATTTGGGGAAACATACTAGGGTCGCTAGAATTAACAGCCCGAATTCTGTTATCCCAATATAAATTAATAGATAATCTATAGTTTTGTCTAATCAGAACGTTAATGTTTTTGATCGACGACTTCAATGTCCTAATCTCCAGATCACGTGTGTCCGTGAAACGTTTGTAAAGAAGTTTCAACCTAGTCAGCAGTCCACTTTTTTGTCGGTGTAGTGCGTCGATTGTCGCGTTCTTGTATAAACCAGTAGGGTCTTGTTCCTTATATTTTGGGATTATTCTTTCCATTGTTCGTTTTATAGTCGTATCCATTTGAGTCAGGTACCCGTCGATCTCGACGTTCGTCGGGTTCCTGTCATTTGGTGGAGAAATGTCATCGGAACGTATTTCTCTTGCCAAGGCGTTGGAAAAGCGTGGCCAGCGCGTCTTACTGAAATTGTAAGAGTGCACAGGTACATACTCATCCAACTCCACAAGTTCGCTCAGAAGCTGTATTACGGTGGCAAGTCCGCAGTGATCACTGTCGTATTCAATTGTTCGTAAACAATTTCTTGTCTGTTGATTTGTTGCGTCAGTTATGACGTAATTTCTCGGAAATTACGGTCTATCTGTAGCCAAAAGGTCGATCCTACACTCAACACGGTATCGACCCATTAAATTAAAAAGATGGTTCCCTCTAGGATTTTGTATTTGGTTTCCCAATCTACATGTTTGGCGTTTAAGTCCCCTGCCATGAGTTAATAATTTTCATCCAAGTTCAGTCTCAAGCATTCAAAAAGTTTTTCGAGTTCTGCGATAAAATTAGCTGGCTGAGGTGCGTCAGGTGCGTACACCGCGATTGCGTACATTCTTTTCCCCTGCTGGAGAGGAATGCAAACAATGCAGGCTTCTAGCAACCCGAATCTTCGCACTTCACTATTATATATAACTTTATGTTTAAAACCCTTTCGTATGAAGATTGCGACCCCACCCCCTTGAGAGGAGTTGGGCCGATCCCTTCTTACGATATTGTAATTTTTATTAGTCAGTTTGTGTTTCTGGTTTAGCTTAGTTTCGCTAGCCATAAACACATCAGGACTTTGGTCTTGCAGCAAATGAAAGAGGTTTGCTCTACGTTCGGTCCTAATCAGCGAATTCACATTCACAGCTAGGATCTTAAAGGGTCGCTCAGGCAGCGCGCCTTTAACCATTTCGCGTTGCCGGCAGAATAGAGTAGAGGTAATCCACCCTAGCCGCCTGCTCCCTGATCTGTTTTTGCACGTCGGTTAACTGACCATGAATGGTCAGCAACACCTGCATCAGATCTGCCTCTGGCACAGGAGCCGTAGGTACTGCCTGTTTGGCTACCTGTGGTTGAGGCTGTACCGTTTTTCCCTTTCCAGACGCCATTTGGGCGTAAGAAATTACGGGATTGACGGAATTTGTTGTCTGGCGTACTTCAGGGCGTCTCACCTCAACTGTTTTCTTTTGGGCTTTGTTTTGCTTTATCTCCTGAAACTTCGGACATCCCCGATAGTTTGCGGGGTGCCCGGAGCCTCGGCAGAGCGCACATTTTAACTGGGTCATATCTGTGACCCTATCTTGCCCGAGTTTACACTCCCCTGTTTTGTGGGTATCTCCACATTTAACGCAGACTGGGTCCATACCACAGTTAACTGCAACGTGTCCAAACCCTTGGCAGTTCATGCATTGAAGCATGTCTTTCTGCTTGTTTAATTTTTCCCATCGTACAATTTGGTAATCCAGGACTGTTATATTCCTTAGACCACTCAATTTGCTTTGGGGCGAGAGCTGAACTAGGAAGAATGGTAACTTCCGTTTCTTCCGTTTGGCTTTGACTGCGGTAAACGGTCTGCCGATAAAATCTAGATCGTCGCTCGCCACTTGACGGAGCTCTGCTAAGAGCACCTACGGATCCGTAGAGGATTCGATACCCTTCAGGAGGACTGTTTGAAGCTTGTCTTCCTTAGGGGTGAAACTATAAAATTCAGTTCTAGTTTGAGACAGAAGGTCTTTTACTATTTTGTAGTGCTCCAAAGACGAACATTGAATTGAATGCCTATCTGAATTTAAGCGTTTAATAGTAAAGTTGTTGCCTACAACCGACCTACATATCTCTATGGTATCTTTAATTTCCATTTTAAAAGTATTAATGGGTGGCACCTTACCTCGCTTTGCTTGTGGCTGCTGCTGTTCTTTCTGTTGTTGTGACTGCTGCTGTTGCTGCTGCTGTTGCATCTGCTGCTGTTGTTGTTATTGTTGTTGCTGTTGCTGCTTCTGTGTCTGCTGTTGTCGTTGTTGTTGTGGTTGTTATTGTTGTTTTTTCGCTTGCTGAGGCTGATGCTGTGGCTGCTGAGGCGGCTGCTGTGTCTTCTGAGTCAAATGTTGCTGCTGCTGGACTGGGAGTTGTTGTTGTTGTTTAGGAGGCTGCTGCTGTTTCCTAGCTTCTAGTTGCTCTTGGAGCGCTTGTTGACGAGTGCGCTGCTCAAGAGCCGCCTGACGCTCCTTCTCCCTTCTTATCTCCTGCTTCTTCTTCAGTGCTTCCACTAACTCGATGAGCGAAGAAATCTGCTCGGTGAGTGTTTCGATCCGTTCGTTCTCTTCTTCGTCCGTCAGATCCACTATATCTCCACTGACATAGTGCCCTTCTCCTTCTTCTGACATGTAGGATATGTTTCCTTCGGCATCTACGTCAGTTGCGTTTACTTCGCCTGTTACGTTGGCGATATCGTTGACAGGCTCTGGATTATTAGAGACTTCTTCTTCAGCCTCATTGACAATTACGACATCACCCTCAGCCTCGTCGTCTTCTCCCTTGTTGTCGTTGTTGTTGTCTTCGTCGTCGTTGGAGGAGCTGTCCAGCTGCCTCTGGATTTTGGCCTGAGCCGATGACTTGGCTGACCGTTCACGACCTGCAATTTGCTGGGCTGCATCACCGATGCGCTTCTTCACAACAAGGTTCGGCTTGTAGTTTATGTAGCGCCTCCTCTTATTTGCCTCAGTTGCTTCGGCACATGCCGGCCCTGGTGATCTGCCTTTGGTAGGGCTTGTTGTTTTGGCAGTTGCCATGCTTATGGTTTTGGCCTCGACACGTGCCGATGGCTCTGTTGTTGTAGTTTTTCTTGACCTTGAAGGTCCAGCTACTGTATTTGTTGTTTGGCCTCTAGATGGCCCCGCTATCATTTTATCGGCTGTTACATCGCCTGATGTTCCAGCACCTTTTGTTGTTGTTGGCGGACCATCTTTCGATGTCCCCGTTGGTTTGACCATCTGCTCTTCTTGTTGTTGCTGCTGCTTTCTTCTCCTTAAAACCTCTTGCCAGAAATAATTAAAAAAAAGGCCTTGCCCGGGGTTAGAATCGAACCCACGACCTTACACTCTGAATTCTGCCACTCTACCACCTAGGCTGACTTGCCACTTGAAAATGGTAGGTAAAAATATCTAGTTTAAACACTCGCGTCTCTAGTTGAAATGAACACAGTGAAAGTCGCCAACGATGTGCACTCTTCCACGGTTGCTGAACGACTGATTTCAGATGTTGTTTTGGGATGGTTGATTAACATTTTATCAAGTTTTGGATCTAGCACAGGATCGCTAAAAGGGGAAGGGGGGAAACTGCAACTCTATAACCTTGTTTTCTTACGTCCTTAGGCAAAAGCTTATATGTATGTTTTGTAGAACGTTAAATTGGCTACAATATTGATTATACAATCATGTTTGTTTATCACTTCATTACCGAGATATGGCGCACAAAAAAAGATTAATTTTAATTTTTTTTTTTCATAGCCAAATTTTTGTTTTTTTTTTGTTTTTGACCAAAAATTATTAAGAATTTTGAATTTAGAAAACAAAAATTACATTTAACGACGTAAAACTTTTTAAAAAAATAATTGAAATAAAAAAAAAGGGCACGACTGGGTCGCACAAACTTGCTCTCGGGGCAAGTTACCTTCGCAGTTAACAACTGGGAAATTCGTCGACTTTTTACCGTTGACAATAAAGCACTTATATTATTAAAATTGATTATGGAAGGTACCGTTAATAAGCCTCTGCGGAAAAAAATAGGTGAAAGACATCACCATTGGCAACTAATCACTTATATAATATTTTTAAAAAATTAATAGGATTTTTATCTAGAAAAATTGAATTATCGTTAACGCTTATATGATAGGTACCGTTATTTTAAGACTCGAAAATCAAAAAAAAAAACCTTCGGGCATATTAATCACAAAATACTATTAACCAAGTTTGAAAAAAAATCGGTTCAACCGTTTAGGCTGTAGGTGTAGATACAGACAGACGGACATAATTGTCCGACCTACTTTTTCGTGTTGAAACATGACCCATCTGAGAAGAGTTTTGATATCTCTTAGTGTGAATGCAGTTTTGAAGGAGTTTTTCTGAGCATAAAACTGAGTTTGCGGGAATTTGGTCTTGTGCAGCAGCCGCCATCTTGAATTTAAGATTTTTTCGAGGTTTTGCGTTTTTCTTTGCTTGTGTGCGTTTTTATAAAAAATGTATAAAATACTTTTTGGTTGATATTTGCATTATCTACAAAATTATATAAAAATTATATTTTTAGTGGTAGTATCTTAGAAGTTATAACGAAAAAACGAATAAAAACATATTTTTTGTTTTACACATAAAATGCCTTTCTTTGATTTAATGTTCCATTTAAGTAATTTAAGTTTATAATTTTTGAGAATTAGAATTTCAAAATAAAAATTTAAAAAAAATTGACTATAATATTTAATTTCTCAAAAATCGTAAAACTTAATCACTTAAATGAACATAAAATCAAAGATAGGCCCTCTCCTATAGATTTTTTTTCTAATCTTGACTTAAGCTATACGTTTTAGCCTTAAGTTGCATCTTATGCCAATCACCCTGTGTTGAGTCTTAAATACTATTAGGACATATTCATATCTATTTATAAATCTTTTGCTTAGTTATAAACTTTGTTTTTATTTTAATTGAAATGAATCATCCTGTATAATAATTCTATGTTCTTAGTATGTCAAATTCAAAGGAAATGTCGAAGTGAATTTATATAATAACATTTCCGATTGTCAAACACACTTATCTTTTTTCTTACTCTCAATAAAGCATTTAATTAGTAAAGACCTATCTTTTATAATCCGAAAGATTTAATATAATCAAACAAGATCGTATCTTGTTTCGAAAATAAAAAACACGGAAACAAAAATTCTTGCTTTCTCTCAACATTATTTGGTGACCCCGACGTGATATATTCACAAATTTTAACAAATTCACTTTAACCACACGTGGTGTTTTTTTTTTTTTTGCCCGAAAATGTCTGAACATGATGACGTTCCAACGAAATCAACCGGCTCTGATAATCGTGGAGGAACTGAAAATACCGATGCAGGAATCATTAAATTCAGCCAAGAGAAAATAAAGGCACTAGATGCTCTTAAAATCCGACGACTTTTTATCCTTAATCAAATTGAAAGATTGAGGTTATTCGCAGTCCAAGCCAAGGACGATCCCTATTCTTTAGAATAGGGATCGCATAGAAGCTTTAGAGTCTATATTTAACAGTTTTAATGGAGTACAAGCAAACATTGAGGATAGCGATTAAGAGGAAGTCTCCAATCCAGAGCGGTTTAATTGCGAGGAAATGTATTTCTTCGCTAAGGCTACGTTCAAGTTTCTTATGGACAAAAAATAAACAGAAAAGCAAAACTCAATGGATGTATCACAATCAAACTCACATCAACTTGATTCAATAAAGCTACCCGTAATTGAATTTCCTTCATTTTCAGGTGACCTTACTAAGTGGACGGTGTGGTACAATCGATTTTTATCTCTGGTGCACAACAACCCTAAGCTTTCCAAACAAGCCAAATTCCATTACCTTCTATCAAAGCTAAGTCTGCGATTGCACCAATTGAAGGGCTTAAGATAGAAGATGAAAATTATGAGGTGGCATTAGCGAAACTAAGGGGACGGTTCGAAAATAGGAAAATAATCGCACAGGAACATCTTCAACGTATCCTTAACAATCCCAAGATTCAAAAGGCATCGGCAGTGGAATTACGGAATATAATTGATAAAATAGGTAACCATTTAACAGGATTAAGTAATCTTAGCCGACCAGTTGAACTTTGGTACGGTCTTGTGGTCTTTATTATAACCTTCAAGTTGGATCCTGCAACTCTAGCAAAATGGAACGATGAAGCACCAATTGATCAACTGCCAAGTCTTCGAGAGCTCATCGATTTTCTTAAAAAAAGGGCACAGCATTTAGAAGGCAATGTTAACAATCAATTATTTAATTCTGATTCTTCAACAAAATCTGATAATCAAAAAAATATAAGTCGCATGCAAAACAAATTGTAAAAACATTTATTGCCACAAAAAATACTTGCACTTTCTGCTCAGTTCTCGGTCACTTTATTTATCACTGTCACAAATTTCTAAATATTTCAATTCCTGAACGTATACACAAAATGAAGAGTCTTAATATTTGTTACAACTGCTTGAAGACTACTGATCACAGCAGTGCTAATTGCCCATCTAGTGGATGTCGTATTTGTGGAAAGAAACATCACATTCTTTTACACCTCGAACCAAACGCCCCAACTTTTGTACCGCAAACCCCACTTAGTTCAAGTGTTCACTTTGCTTCGCTTCAAGGTACTCCTACTACTGTTGAAGGTCCCTTGCCGACCATTCATTATATGTACTCCAGCTGCACTGAAAATATCATTTTGGGAACAGCTGTCATCAATATTATCAACAAATTACAGCAGGTTATACCTTGTCGTGTTCTGTTGGACTCTAGGTCACAAACACACCTGATTTCCTAAAGATTCATGCAGTGTTTAGGAACTCCACGTTTTCCATCTTATACCTCCTTAACTTGCGCCAACAATACTGTTATTTCAACAAAACACAAAGCCGTTCTAAACATAGGTTCTCTCATCAACGGATTTACAGCTACAATAGAAGCATTAGATATTCCACAAATTACTGGACTACTACCCGACAAAAAAATCGGTATCAAAGGTTGGAATATTCCAAAGAACATTCGTTTATCTGATCCGCTATTTAATATTCCTCAGCACATAGATTTGCTACTTGGAGTAGATTTATTTTACACTATACTATGCGTGGGTCAAATTAAATTGGGATCGAGCTTACCTTTATTACAAAATACTTTATTTGGATGGATAGTGGCAGGTCAACTTCCAAAGTCAATCAATCTGAATGCCTCAAGCAACAGCCTTACTGTCAGGGAAACTACTCTTTTGTCTGACTCAAATGAGTTACTAAATAATTCGATAAAGGCATTTTGGGAAGTCGAAAACTTTGATCTTGAACAACCACTCATGTCAAGAGAAGAGAGAGAATGCGAAGATCACTTTAAGAACCACTATTCACGTTTAGATTCTGGCCGTTTTAATGTGAGGCTGCCATTTAAACAGAATCCAAGTCTTTTAGGCAGCTCTTTTGATATTGCCAAACGTAGGCTACTCACGCTTGAAAGAAGACTCCTCAAAAACTCAGAACTATTTAATTAATACTCGGCATTTATGAGTGAAATTATGGTTAATTCACATATCGAATTGGCAGTCGGTGTAGACTTAACTGTCCTGCATTACTTTCTTCCACACCATTGTATTATCAAAACATCAAGCTCATCAACAAAGTTGCGAGTCGTGTGCGATGCCACTGCAAAAACGAGCTCTGGGAAATCACTCAATGATTTGCTTATGGTGGGGCCCATTATTCAACCGGATTTGTTTTCCGTTGCTTTGAGATTTCACAGGCACAAATTTGTGATGACTGCTGATATAACAAAAATGTATCACCAAGTACAGTTGGATGAAGCTGATATTCGATTTCATTATATTTTATGGAGAAATTTAGAAGGTGAGATAACCATTTATCGTTTATGCACAGTCACATTTGGCACAGCCTGCGCCTCATATTTGTCAACACGTGCATTGAAGCAAGTGTCCATCAATGAGGAAGAGAAATTTCCTGCGGCTGCAAGGGCTATCAATACTGAATTCTATGTCGATGATTTGATCACTGGTCGTGACACTGTCAAAGAATTAAAATCGCTACAGACAGAATTAATATCTTTGCTAGGCAAAGGGGGCTTCATCCTCAAAAAATGGTGTGCAAACAGTCTGAACATTTTAGAAGACATTCCAATGGCCGATCGTGAGCCTTATTTCAAAATAAAAGGTAATGATGTATTAAAAACATTAGGAACTTTTTGGAACCCAACAGCGGATATTTTTCACTATGAGATAACACCTATGCTCTCAAAATGCATTACAAAAAGAACTGGGGTGGAATCGCGTAAGATGGTAGATGATTGTCACGTTTTTGATCATCACTTGTGATAAAATTGATTTTTCCTTCTGCGTAAGGTGATCACATCCACCAATTCAACTCAATTCAACTTTGTTCAATTTGTCAGTGACATATGTGAAAAACATTGTTGCCGTAGTCATATTTTCAAGTAAATTCATTGAAATTGTTTATTTTTAAGTGAATAAATGCAATAATTCTAAATTTAACCATTTATTTTCGATTGTTGTATACTCATATGGTAAAGGAAATATTGTTTTTGATGATTTGGTGACTAAAATTGAAAAAAAGTTGATAATTTTATAATGTTTTGTATGCGTGTGGTAACTCTAGTCACATTGCCACAAAAATGAAAATGAAACGTCAATTTCAGGAGAAGGTGACTATCACAATATTTTGGTGATTGGTTTTTAGCTATCACTGTGATGATCACCTTACGCAGACAGAAAGTGTAGATTTTGACTATCACTTATCACAAATCACCTTAGCCGATTCCACCCCTGTTCTTTCCGATATAGCGCATCTTTTTGATCCCTTGGGATTAGTAAATCCCGTGGTCGTACTCGCAACAGCTGTGGCGTCTAAAGCTGGTATGGGATGAAGCATCGCCCCAGGATTGTCACCACTTATGGTTGAAGTTCAGAAAAGGCCTGCATGAACTAAACAAAATGCAGATAGGTCGACGTGTATTTTTTGGCCATTGCAATGAATATCAACTCCATGCCTTTTAAGACAGTTCAGAAGATGCATTTGGGACTTTTATATATATACGGTCTGTAGATGAAAATGGCAATATACGAACTGAACTACTATGTGCTAAATCAAACGTAGCACCAGTGAAGAAAAAAACGTTACCACGTTTAGAACTATGTGCAGCAGTGTTGATGGTTCAACTTGTGCGGCGATTAAAAGAGATTTTTGGGTCAATTTTACATAATGTTACTTATTGGACGGACTCTTCAATAGTTCTTAATTAGATTGCACAGAAATCATGCAACTGGCAGACCTTTGTTGCTAACCGCGTTTCGATTATTCAACAAATTCCTCAGAACTGAATCCTGCGGATATAATATCGCGAGTATCATATCCGTCAGAATTAATCAACAACAATTTATGGTTTAATGGACCTTGCTTTTTAAAACTGAAAGAAAAGGAGTGGACCTCCTCTGAGGTTGTGTTGATGTCTGAGGAATCTGTACTCGAGCGAAAAAAGAATAAAATCATTTTAAACTTACAAATACAAAATGATCTGGTCCAAAACATCAAATTTCACAATAACTACGAATCTATGGTCAGAGTTATTGCGTATATTTTCAGATTTAAACATAATAGCAAAAAAAAAAATGTCAAATCAGTTGGACCCCTTACAGTACAAGAACTCGACATTGCTCTTAAAGGGTTGGTAAAATATGTTCAGCTTATAAGTTTTCAAAAGGAAATCCTAACGTTATCCAGTGGAAGTCAACTGCCTTTAAGATCTCACATTAACTCGCTGGCACCATTTTCGGACTTCGATGGAATTCTGCGTGTAGGAGGTCGATTATCCAATTCAAATATTGATAATGACGCAAAGCATCCCATATTATTGCCGAAAGATAATCTGGTCACTACTTGTTTAGTTCGTTATCTACATATGAAGAATTTGCATGCAGGCCCTAAGGCACTTTTGAGCATTGTTCGTGATAAATTTTGGCCAATACATGGTTAGATGGTGACTCGCAAGGTGGTTCATAAATGCGTTCCATGCACCCGAACGAAACCATCACTTATTAATCAATTTATGGGTGACTTACCATATCAACGAGTACAGCAGTCAAGACCCTTTAATATTGTTGGGGTTAATTTCTGTGGCACATTCAATCTTCATTTTCGTCGTCGTGGAACATCACCAATGAAGGGATATGTCGCAGTATTTGTTTGCTTCGTCACTCGAGTCGTACATTTCGAATTAGTTGAGGACCTAACCGCTATTATATTCCTGGCTGCTCTAAAGCGATTCATTGGTAAACGGGGACTGTGTTCTGTAATATGTACACAGTGACAATGCTACAAATTTCATTGGAGCACGCAACCAATTACGTGAGCTGTATGAAATAATCCTGAAGCGTGAGAATAGGGAAGAAATAATAAAGGCGTTTGCAGCAGATGGAATCGAGTGGAAAACTATACCTCCTAGGTCTCCTCACTTTGGGGGTTTATGGGAGGCGGCTGTCAAAAGCTCAAAGTTTCATATGAAACGTTTAGTTTAGTTTATTTAGTTTATTTATTTCGTTAAAAAGCTAACACTGTAAGATATAATCTTATAAGCTATTGTTCAACAGAAAACAGAAAATTTATAATGAAAAAGAATCATATTGATTTGATAAGAAGTTAATCATAAATTTATGTACAAAATTAAGAAACAAAAATTAAATAAAAGAAGTATAATTGAATAAGAAAAATATAGTGAATAAAGTTAAAGGAAAAAGAAGAAAAAGAAGAATGGAGAAAATAATTTGAAGTTTAAATTTTTTTTTTTTTTTTTTTTTAGAAAATTCTTCTCTAACATATCCTGAATTTAATACCATACAAATTGAATCTGGTCTTAATTCTAGGCCAATCACACCTTTATCAGAGGATCCTAATGACACCCAAGCTCTTACTCCAGGTCACTTCCTTATTGGAACAGCTCTTACCGCAGCAGTTGAGCCACAATTACATAACGAAAATGTTAAAACATTAACTCGCTACCAAAAACTACAGTGGTACTTCCAGCAGTTTTGGTCAAGGTGGTCTAAAGAATATTTACAAACCCTTCAACTGCGCACCAAGTGGACCAAGTCTGGCTCCTCAATAGCAGTCGATGACCTTGTTAAAATTGAGGACGAAAATCTTCCGCCGCTTAAATGGAGACTTGGTAGAGTTATAAAGATACATCCTGGAAAAGACAATGTAAGAGTAGTCACACTCAAAACATCCAGCGGTGAAGTTCAACGAGCGGTTACGAAAATTCGACGACTTCCTATTGAAGTTCCTAAGTCCCTTCATGGCCGGGAGAATGTTGAGTCTTAAATACTATTAGGACATATTCATATCTATTTATAAATCTTTTGCTTAGTTATAAACTTTGTTTTTATTTTAATTGAAATGAATCATCCTGTATAATAATTCTATGTTCTTAGTATGTCAAATTCAAAGGAAATATCAAAGTGAATTTATATAATAACTTTTCCGGTTGTCTAACACACTTATCTTTTTTCTTACTCTCAATAAAGCTGTTAATTAGTAAAGATCTTTTATAATCCGAAAGATTTAATATAATATCCCGCAAACTCAGTTTTATACTCCGAATCAACCCCCCTACAAAACTGCATTCAAACTTCGAGACCTTCAGAAATTTTCTCAGATAGTTCTCAATTGACTGTCCTAATCATCGTAATGTCATGTTTGATTGTTATCAGAAAACTTTTTTTTTACGAATGCATAACTTACCTTACTATAATCGCAAGTAAAAAAATAAAAGAAGAGATTTCTCGCGTTACCATAAGGTACCTAGTATATCAAAGCATTATACTGCTGGCTTGGCTACATCATCGTATAAGTCCATAGGTATTTGAATGTTATATGTGTTTTGTACGGGAAAAAGTCTAACGGCATTTTTTGTAGAAATGTTGAGTAAATATACCTATTTACAACTTGTTCTCATACATATTTGCAGTATCTTTCACCGTTTCAGAGGTAGGTGTATGTAAAAAACGTAAATGTGTCATAGATATCCTTGATGTAAAAGCGTTGAACATTGGAAAAAAAATTGCACTCAATGCAATTTATTAAAAAAATAAAAGAAGAGATTTCTCGCGTTACCATAAGGTACCTAGTATATCAAAGCATTATACTGCTGGCTTGGCTACATCATCGTATAAGTCCATAGGTATTTGAATGTTATATGTGTTTTGTACGGGAAAAAGTCTAACGGCATTTTTTGTAGAAATGTTGAGTAAATATACCTATTTACAACTTGTTCTCATACATATTTGCAGTATCTTTCACCGTTTCAGAGGTAGGTGTATGTAAAAAACGTAAATGTGTCATAGATATCCTTGATGTAAAAGCGTTGAACATTGGAAAAAAAATTGCACTCAATGCAAATCTTTTTTAAATTTTAAGACAATAAAAAATTTTATTTTTTAAAATTGACTTTGAAATGTTATTTATCAAAAACCATTCGTTAAATCAACTTGCATCAAACATCAAATCAAAGGATGAAGTTTAACCTTTAAAACAAGATGTAATTTATTGCCATATTATTTTTGGTTAATTTTTAATAATATTGTTTAAATTCTAAGTCGATATTTTTTTTTCAATTGGCTCTCCTGCCTAAACAGGTGGAGATAGACCATTGCAAAATTTCATACAATATACCTACCTATCTACCTATTTTTTATCTAGACCTATCTAACTATTCGTTCTAGTTTTTTAATGCATGTTATAAATTGATAATTTTTATTACCTATCTATAAAACACAAAAAATAACATATACCTACATAGGTATGTTAACCGATGCAGGTAAACATTCTTTTTATATTTCTTACATATAAAATATACACTGACCTAATTTGTAACTTGCAATTTATTTAAGTTGTTTTCAAATTGGTCGCGAAAAATCATACCCAATCATACTTAAGGCTAAAACGTATAGCTTACGTCAAAATAAGATAGAAAATCTATGAGAAGGGGTCTATGTCACATCGTTTCGTCAGGAGGGTCGATTTTCTGAAAAATTGACTTAAAAGCAAAAAACGATATATATAAAAAATCTACAAAAGTTAATTCCATAATGTTCTATATTTTTTGTTTTACACATAAAATGCCTTTCTTTGATTTAATGTTCCATTTAAGTAATTTTAGTTTATGATTTTTGAGAATTAGAATTTCAAAATAAAAATTTAAAAAAAATTGACTATAATATTTAATTTCTCAAAAATCGTAAACCTTAATCACTTAAATGAACATAAAATCAAAGATAGGCCCTTTCCTATAGATCTTTTTTCTAATCTTGACTTAAGCTATACGTTTTAGCCCTAAGTTGCATCTTATGCCAATCACCCTGATTAATTGCTAGTAAGAAACAACATACCTTAATATATGCATTCCATACTGTTCCGGATGACGTAGTGTGGTCAAAAACTAACCAATATTAACGAAATATACAAAACTTGTTTTCCTAAAAGATTATCTTTAAAAAAGTATTTAATACTTTTTCCCAAAAATCTTAAAATTAGGAAGCAATTCGAAAATAAAGGTGATAAGGTCTATTTTTTAATTCGTTTTTTTTCCTTATAACTTCTAAGATACTATTACTACAAATATAATAATTATATAATTTATAAAATTTTGTAGATAATGCAAATTGCAAACAAAATGTATTAAAAATTTCTTTTTAAATTTCTTTTTCAAAATTTTGAGTTTGAAAATTAATTTTTTTAAAACTGTTCACTTTAACAACTTAATTTAAAAATAAAATAAAAGAGTAGTTTTCTGCCTTTCCAAAAAGATATAACAAGGCTTTGTATCATTCACCGTTAAATGATATAAATAATTTTTTTTCTGATTAAATTCAATTTTTTAGAAAATTGCCCCTCCTGCCTAAACGGGGGGAAATAGACCCCCCTCCCATACGATTTTTTTCTTGTCTTAACCTACACTCTCAAGTTTTTTGGTGCACCTTAAACCAATCACCCTGTATACCTACCTGAGATTCAACTTTCCAAAATCTATAAATTTTTTTTGTGTCCACTGCTGTTAGTTAGAAACCTTATACATACATTCTTTTTATCTGCAGCAGTTTTTCACATACTCCTTTGTCATATCTCAGCTTACTTACATAAACATATTTTTTAGGGACAAAACCTTTTTTGCCTTAATATACTTACTAATGTACACATGTGTTAAGTGCACTTTTGATTATACCATTACCATTCGATTTCGCACCATAGAAACATCGCACCAATTATTCCTTCTATTTTAGCTTTTTTCAAATCATTATCAACATGACATCAAATCCAACAAATTACAGTGCACACAATCTAATAACAATAGAAACAGCACACACAAATCTGTTATGTACCTACCTGAGAATACAACTTTTCCAGCTTTTTTGGATATCTTATTTGCCAAACTACCTTACACAGTTCTTTCTGCTCTGTCAAGGCTTGTTCTTGATATGTCAACTATAGGTAGGGAGGTAAGATGGCGGTTTCGCAGAACAACTGTTCCGAAGAAACCCAATTCGCGCGGAAAAGCGCCGTTTTGGTACCATAACTCGTTTGACCTAATTTTTTGTGATATAGTGGTAGTGACTGTTAAGCTAAAGGGATCAGTTTTTGGTCTGTTCCCACAGTTCCAAGGGAAGAACCTAGCTCACACTGTGTGCTAGGTGGTTCCATTTGGACTGAGAGTCGTCCAATTAACTTTACACTAGATCTATATGAGGCTAGGACCGTTCAAAGGCAAGGTACACCTAATTACGTTCTCAGAACACCCTCATATTCAATTATAATCATATTTAAAACACCCTTTCAATAAAGAAGATACAAAGTATCTTCTATGATCATTTTGTCATATAAGCAGTTTGCAATGAAATTAAATCAGATGCACAAGTGTGCATCCAAACAAAGAAAGATAACAATAAATCGTTTGGATTTCATCATACAAAGATAAATGATGAAATAATTATTCTAGATATGCAGAATTGCTGCATAAGCATAATATAAGTATAAATAGGTTGACTTGACCATTGTAAGATTTTAGTATTAACTGAACTTCGTATAGCTGAAGATTTCCCCCCACCAGAGGTAAGGGATCGGATGCTTAGTAAACTATTAAAATAAAATAAACTTGCGTTTTATTTAAGTGGTTGCATTCTCTTATGAGAATGCTAAATATATTTTTTTTGTAACAATTAAATCGAACATAAAACTGGCGCAGTCGTGGTAGGATCCCGAAAGATCCATAGTTAAAATACGCATCTTACTTTTTTAAAAGTTTAATTCGGGATATCAGAAAAAATAAATTGTCCTTACTAATTTAAATAGTGAAATACCGGTTAACTAAAATAACCAAAAGGTATTGGACAAAATTAAAATCAAATCAGTGAAAAACATTAAAGTCAAGATCCGAAAGGACCATCTTTATTAATCCCATAGAGGGAATGTTTAACTGAAAAAAAAAAAATATATGTGTGCAAAAAAAAAAAAAATATATATAAATATTAAAGTTCAAAAAGTTAATTACTCAAACGGATTGTGGTAGTGTAGAAAAAGCCACAACGCGAAAAAAAAAAAATTTTACTCAAAAATTACACAAAACGGATTGTGGTAGTGTAGAAAATAATAATAATGTTTGTCAGAGATATTATTAATTATAAAATCAACTGTCCTTCTTTACTTTCAATGATCACTTTTTATGTACCTGTGCGAAATTTTCGCTCTTGGTGTCTTTTCTTTGTCCCTTTCCACAAGGTTAATTATGGAAATAATGAGCCATTAACACGCTGTTTAAAACAGGCAAACTCCGTATGTAGCTTTCTTGAATTTAATATGTTCTTAAGTAGAGATTGTTTTAAGAAAAAATTGTTATCTTTTTTAAACATTGGTGGTTTAACTTAAGTATCTGATGATTGTTAGGATTTTTCTAGTAGTCTATAAGAGATTTATACTCTGTTTGATGAATGAATAAATAAATAAAAAATAAATAAATAAAAAAAAGCCACAACGCGAAAAAAAATTTTTTACTCAAAAATTATAGAAAACGGATGGTGGTAGTTAAAGAAAAAGCCACAACGCGAAAAACTAAATTTTTACTCAAAAATAATACAAAACGGATTGTGGTAGTTAAAGAAAAGCCACAACGCGGAAAAAGAAAAAAGAAAATTTTTACGCTTTTATTGAACTATTAATGAGAGACTTATAAAAAAGTTCACATGCCAAAATTCGCACCGTACACCATACCAGCTGCATTAAAATTCAACAAAAAGGAAGGAGAATCAACAGAAGCGGCAGCAATTCAACAAATAAGAGGAAAAACAATAGAGGAAGAAAAATCTGAAGAAAGTCAACCAGCAATCAATTTAGAAAATCAGGTAAAAATGGCGTCAATAAATATCGATCCCTTAAAATTAATAAAAAAATTACCAAACTTCAATGGTAAATCTTGTAGTTTAATTATATTCATAAAAAAATCAGAATTTATAATAAACGTGACAAGCTCATACAATGAGGCAGCAAAAGAATTTATAGTTAATGAAATAAAATCTAAAATAACAGATTTCGCCTTAGATGAAGTTTTACGGAGTGGCGACCCAAGTGATTGGCAGGAAATAAAAAAAATACTAGTTAGAAATTTTGGTGAAAAAGAATCCTTTTTAAAATTAAAGGAGCAAGCTGACAAAGTGTATTCAAAAAATATTACACAACTTTATAATTTATATTCAGACATTCTCTGTAGATTAAATAATAAATATTATCTCTCGGAAGATAAACCAATAGAGTATAATCCCAGCAATAATGAAGCGTCATTATTAGCTAAATTTTGTGAAAAAATCCCACCAAATGCTAGTTCGATTATAATTAATCACAACATACAATCTTTAAGTGAAGCATTCTATAAATTAGAATCTTGTCATTGGACAAAAGAAGAAAATAATAATAGTAATGATAGAAATATTCGAAGTTATAGAACTGGAAATAACAATAATAATTTTAATGATAGATACAAAAACAATTTTAACAATAATAAAAATTACAAAATTAATAATTGTAATCCAAACTATAGGAACGATAGGAATTATAGAAATGAATCTGGGAACATAGCAATAAATAGAAATCAGAATAATATCGGTCAGAATTTTTATAGAAACAATCAAAATTATAGGCAACCAAATAGAAGTGGCAATTTTTCTAATCAGTATAGTAATCAGAATCCATTCACACAAAATAAAAGAAACATTCCAGACCCAATGGAAGTAGATCATATTACTCCAAACACATCAAATACATGCCTCAGCAGACCATTACCCTGCATAGATGTTCATATTTTAAATAAAAAACTTAGATTTTTAATAGACACAGGAGCAGCGACTTCTGTATTAAAAGAAAATATATTTCCTAGAAACTTTGAAAGTAGATTAGTAAAACCAGTAATCCTGAAGACATTATATAAAGATAATTTAGTAAAAACGAAAATAATTTTACCGTTACCAAGTGAATTCAATAAAAAAGATTCAACTATGGAATTTTTAATTACTCCAACATCTAACAGTTCTTTCGACGGAATTTTAGGAAATAATATCCTGATTCCACTACAAGCTGAGTTATCATATTTTACTCATACTTTGAACATTAATAATATTGAAATCCATTGCTTTCAAAACCCAAAGATTATCCTTTAGATAGTTATATTCAAGATTTGTCAAGTAAACAAATAAACATATGTAGTATTGATTCACAAAATTTATTTAACAAGTTAATAGAACCTTACATGAATATTGACGAAAAGAAAGCTCTCAATCAAATAATAAAGAGTAATAAACAATTATTTTATCGAGAAGGAGATATTTTAACTAACGTAAATGAAGTAACACACAAAATAGAAACAAAAGATGATAAGCCAATATATTCACGCCTATATAGATATCCAGAAATACATAAAGAAGAAGTTGATAGACAAATAATTGAAATGTTAGAACAAGGCATAATAAAAGAAAGTAGCAGTCCATATAATGCTCCTATCTGGGTTGTACCCAAAAAGATAGACAACTCGGGACTTAAGAAATTACGTATTGTCATAGATTATAGAAAGCTTAACGAAGTAACCGTGGAAGACAAGTTTCCTATACCTAATATTGATGATATTTTTAGTAAATTGGGAAGAGCCCAATATTTTACTACGTTAGATCTAGCTAAAGGTTTTCATCAGATATTGGTGAATCCTAAAGACAGACATAAAACCGCTTTTTCAACAGCTAATGGCCATTACGAATTTAATCGGATACCATTTGGATTAAAAAATGCCCCCGCTACTTTTGAGCGAATGATTAATCACGTCTTAGAAGGACTTGTAGGAAAAATATGTGTAGTTTATTTAGATGATATTCTTATATTTAGTACACCACTAGAAGAACATATTTGTTCAATTAATAAAATATTTCAGAAACTTAAACAACATAATTTAAAAATACAAATAGATAAGTGCAAGTTTTTTAGCAAAAATACAGAATATTTAGGGCATATAATTACTACTAATGGAATAAAGCCCAACCCAGAGAAAATAAAAGCAATTGATAAAATACCGATTCCTTGTACAACAAAACAAATAAAATCTTTTCTAGGACTAACAGGTTACTACAGAAAATGTATTCAAGATTATTCAAAAGTAGCAATACCAATGACCAAATATCTTAAGAAAGGAGTAAAGATTAATATTAAGGACCCAGAATATATTACAGCTTTTGAAGAACTTAAATTACTTATATCTAGTGATCCAGTTTTAAAATATCCTGATTATACAAAAGAATTCGTATTAACAACAGATGCATCCAATTATGCAATCGGATCTGTTCTTTCACAATCAAATCACCCAATATGCTATGCATCTCGCACTCTTAACGAACATGAACGCAAATATAGCACTATTGAAAAAGAATTATTAAGTATTGTATGGTCAACAAAATATTTCAGACCCTATCTTTACGGTCGCAAATTCAAAATACGAACTGATCATAGACCTTTAATATGGTTAAGTAACCCTAAAGAACCAAACTCAAAGCTTCAGAGATGGAAAATTAGTTTAAATGAATATGACTTTGACATTGAATATTTAAAAGGAAAAGAAAATCGTGTAGCAGATTATCTCAGTAGACTTGAAGTAAATGCACTAAACAGAAAAGATGACTCCTCATTGGCCACAAATCATAGTGGAACAGAAGAAAGAAATGATCACATAGGTATTTCAGAATTACCAGCAAATATGTTTAAGCATCAAATAGAAGTTATAGTATCAGAAGATGAAAATAAAAATATAAAATTTATATATCAAGGTGTAAGAAGACTTACTATTAAATCAAAAGATGTTAGCGATTATTTTACTGAAGCATTAAGGGAATTTTTACCCGATCACGGCAAAGTGGCATTATACTGTCCAAGTGATAATATATTTTGCAAAATTCAGAAAAAATATGTTGAGCTTTACAGCAATCAAAGTAAACTAAAATTACTAAGATGCATTACGCTTTTAAAAGATTTAAATAATACAAACGATGCATTGAATCTCATTCAGAAAATTCATGAACAATTTAATCACAGGGGAATACATGAAACATATCTTGAAATAAAAAACGAATTCTATTTTCCAAAGTTAAGAGAATTAATTAGAAGATATATAAACAATTGTACTGTATGTCAAACAGCGAAGCATGATAGAAACCCAGAAAAAATAAAATTTGAAATTAGCAAAACTGCACTTAAGCCAAATGAACTCGTACACATTGATATTTATATTCCAAGCAAAGATATTTACTTTTTGACTATTTTAGATAAATATACAAAACATTTAACAGCTTTTCCAGTAGCTAGCAGAAATACTCATAAAATTATTGAACAACTTAAGCTAAGAAACTCAATACTAGGCAAACCAGAAGAAATAGTATGCGATAATGAATTAAGTAGCTTAGCATTTAAATAATATTGCAATGCAGACGTAGAAAGAGTACATGGTACACTCAACGAACATATACGCATATATAATGCACAAGAAAATAAAAAGAACATATTAAACTTGAAAGAAAAGGTTATAAAAGCAGTAAGTGTATATAATTGTACAATTCATTCAACAACATTAAGAAAACCAATAGATTTTATCCAAAACAAAATAAAGGAAAAAGAGTTACAAGAAATAGGAAGCAGAATTCAAAAAGTTAAATAAGATAAAATTAATAAGCTTAATCAAAATAAAACTGATTTTGTTGAACCAGATTTAAACAAAGAGTTATATATAAAAGCCGATGTAGTTAGAACAGCTAAGAAGATAGCAGCAAAATACAAGAAAACCAAGGTAGAAAAGAAAAATAATAAATTTTACGCAAATCAGAAAAAAATACATAAGAATTATTTCAAAAGAAAATATAAATACCAAAACACAGATAATAATTTAATCTCTTTACAGGCAGTATGAAAATCATAAGTATATATTTATTCTTCATTATAACCATGGTGAAGTCAGAGTTCTTACTACAAGAAATTCACAACCAAGCAGGGTATGTTATAATCAAACAGGAGCCCATTGAATTAATCGAAAAATACGATAAAATACTTCATATAATTAATTTAGAAACATACAGTGAAATTATAAAACAAATTGAATTTTCTATACAAAACGGATATAATAATTTTAAAGATTTGAGATTAAATAGATTAATGACAGATGCGTTAGAAGATTCTAAATCAAAATTAAAAAGTATACTTCCACATTCAAGACAAAAAAGGGGACTTTTTAACATAGGAGGTATTGGACTCCATTTTCTTTTTGGTGTAATGGACAATGATGACAGAGTAGAAATTGAAAATCATTTAAAAATCATAGAGGAAAATAATAAAAATGCTATTGCCGAATTGAATAAACAGATAGGGATTAATACACAGTTTCAAACAGAATTAGAAACAATGGCAGACCGTATAAACAAACATCAGTATATATTGAGGAATTTCATTAACTCCACAGATATTAAACAAGAAAATTTAGCTAAGAGTATACTTTCACTACAGATCAATACAGATATAATGTTATTAAATAATGAAATAGTAAAGTTACAAGACAACATAGTTTTTTCACGATTAGGCATTTTAGGCAGAAATATCTTGACAAACGAAGAAAACAGAAGATTTAATATCTCAATCAACAAATTAGAACATATAGAAAGCAGCCTACTTACTAGAAGCAACCAATTAGTTTTTTTTTTAAAATACCTACATTTACGTATAAATATGAAAGTATAATGATTTTACCTATACCTAATAATAAAGGATTTGAAATCGAAATATCTAAATATAACTATATAATTTACAACGAAACAATATATGAAAAAAATGAAATAAAATATGTAAAACTTAAAAAAGAGTCCAATATGTATCCAAAATTTGTACAAGACAAAATATGAGAATTGTAAAATAAGATTAAATAAAGATCAAGAATTAATTGAATTAGAAGATGGACTGATTTTAACTAAAAACCTTTTCAAAACAAGTCTAAATAACTATTGTAATAACATTGAATATACAATTTTTAAAAACAACCTTATATATTTTAAAGAATGTAACAATGAGATAAATACAACTATATACAATAATGAAAAAGATACATTTAAGCAAAATATTGTTATTCCATTGTACAACACATTGAATATATCACAACATATAAATCTTACATTAGATGATATACATATAAGTCACATGCAAAATTTAAAAGCTTTACAAGAATTGAAATACAATAATAATGTAAAACATATTATATCATATAGCAGTATAACACTCATAATAATTACAATTGCAATTTTGCTAATATATTTTAAATACAAAGAAACTAAAAAAGTCAAAATTGAAAACATAATTTTAGATTCTCAGGAGAGCATCAAACTTAAGGGGGGAGGAGTTACGTTCTCAGAACACCCTCATATTCAATTATAATCATATTTAAAACACCCTTTCAATAAAGAAGATACAAAGTATCTTCTATGATCATTTTGTCATATAAGCAGTTTGCAATGAAATTAAATCAGATGCACAAGTGCGCATCCAAACAAAGAAAGATAACAATAAATCGTTTGGATTTCATCATACAAAGATAAATGATGAAATAATTATTCTAGATATGCAGAATTGCTGCATAAGCATAATATAAGTATAAATAGGTTGACTTGACCATTGTAAGATTTTAGTATTAACTGAACTTCGTATAGCTGAAGATTTCCCCCCACCAGAGGTAAGGGATCGGATGCTTAATAAACTATTAAAATAAAATAAACTTGCGTTTTATTTAAGTGGTTGCATTCTCTTATGAGAATGCTAAATATATTTTTTTTGTAACAATTAAATCGAACATAAAACTACCTGCCAGGTGTAAATCCGTGTTTTGATGCTTTCGCCACAAAAAAGAGTATGTGCTAGTCCGAAAAGCCAGTCCTAAAGGTAAGTTCCAGAAACTTAAAAGGTGGAAGTTGAAATGGAGAGTGAGTGAATGCTTTGAAAAGCTAAGGGGACCAGTTTTTGGTTTGTGCCCGCAGTCTCAAAGGAAAAAATTAGCTCACACTGTGTGCTTGGTGGTTCCATCTGGACTGAGAGCCTGCCCAATAACTTTACACTAGATCTATATGAGACTAGGCCCGTTCAAAGACAATTTATACCTACCAGGTATTAATCAGTGCTCTGATGCTATTGCCAGAGATAGAGTAAGTGCTAGTCCGAATAGCCAGTCCTAAAGAGAAGTTCCAAAAACTTCCAAGGTGAAAGTTGAAATAGAGATATTGCTTGGTTTGTTAGAGCCAACTGGTGCTGTTGAGAAAAGCGATAAAATCATTTATCCTTTAGTTCGACAGCACGTTTAGGTTGTCGAGAAACAGGCTACCAAATGCCTGGAGGCGAGACCTAGCCAGGATTTCTACAACTACGGCATGGTCATATATTCTGCCCTTTACGAAGCCCAGTGGAAGATCTACTGATTCCGCCTGAGAGACGAAAAGGGCTGATCCTTGCCTAGCAAGATCACCTGGTCGCTCGTTGCATTGGATGTCGCTATGGCCTGGGACCCAAACGAGAAAATTTTTTATACTATCACTGAAACCTGAGAGCTCTGCTCTGCATTGATGAACTATCTTTGAAGACACCAGGCAGCTGTTAATTGCTTTAATTGCAGCTTGGCTATCTATACAAATGGCTACATTATAAATATTATTAATTTAATTGTGGTATCATATTCATTTGTCACCGTATCGTTTTTCCATTCATCTCTATTAGGAAAAAGCACATTGAAACTTTTATCAAAGTCAAGACAAGGCTATTGTTAGTCAATATGGACTGAGCGAAGATCTATTGGCAACAGTTTTAAAATTTGTCCATGACCATAGGGTCTTTCTGCCCAACAGCTTGCTTCTTTAAGCCTGGTTACACTGCAGGATACCATGTATTTGATGTGAAGGTCTAGAGGTAAAAGATTAAGAATAACGCTTAAGGCATCGGTTGGGCAAGATCTAATTGAAATTATGATGGCTGTTCTTTGAATCTTTTTCAGTTTGTCTATATTATATTTTTTGCTTAGGGCTGGCCACCATACAATCAATCCGTATGTTAGAATTGGACGAACTACAGCTGTGTAAGTCCATAATATCATTTTAGGCTTCAAACTCCATTTTTTCCCGAAAGTCTGACTACATACATAGAATGCTATACTTGCTTTCTTCACACGTTCTTCGATATTGATTTTCCAGCTATGCTTAAGGTCCAGAAAAACTCCTAGGTATTTAGCTTTTGTTGATAGAGAAAGAGTGTGACCGTTCAACTTGGGTAGGGTGAAGGGGGGAATTTTAGTCCTAGTGGTGAAGAGGATAAATTCGGTTTTATTTGTATTGACACCTAATCCACAGCTAGTAGCCCAGATGTCAAATCTTTTCAAGGCAGTTTCCATGATATAACTTATCACTGTAGGAAACGCCCCTGATGTCATAACCACCAGGTCATCCGCATACGCCACCGCCTTTACACCACAGTTGTCCAGTTCACAAAGGATTGTTTGCATGACAAGCAGCCATAGTAAGGGGGATAGAACTCCTCCCTGAGGTGTACCCCTATCTACGAGTTTTATGATGTGGTCGTTACCCAACGTTGCTTGAATGATTCTTGATCTTAACATGGATAAAATCCATTTTGTAATGTAAGCATCAACGCCGAACTTGACAAAAGATCCCTGAATCGAATTAGCAAGAACGTTATTGAAAGCTCCCTCGACGTCAAGGAAGGTTGCAAGGGTATATTCTTTGTATTGAATTGTTTTTTCGATGGTTCTACCTCGTGAAGAGCTGTTTCCGTGGACCTTCCCTTAAGGTAAGCGTGCTGTGATTTGGAAAGAGGATTTCTATCTTAAATCCCTCTAATGTATATGTCAATTATTCTTTCCAGTGTTTTCATGACGAAGGAAGTGAGGCTGATTGGCCTAAAGTCTTTTGGGGCTTCGTGTCCCCATTTCCCCACGTTCGGAATGAAAATAACTTTGACATGTCTCCACAACTTGGGGACGTAGTCCAAACGGAAGCAATTTGTAAAGAATACTTCTATACAGGGTACAGCTGTGTTATGCAACTTCTGTAGCATTATGGGAATAATGCCATCTACACCTGGAGATTTGTATGGGGAAAAGTTATTAATAGACCAAGAAATCTTTTCCTTGGTTATGATAGCATGAATATTTTCTAAGTGTTCTGACTGAGCACTAAGGGCATTGTCTGTTACTAGGCTGTAATCCTCGCAGCCTGGGAAATGGGTTGTCATTAAAGCCTCTTGAGATTCGGCTGAATCCACTGTCCAAGTACCATCCTCCTTTTAGAGGAGAGATGGACAAGGGTGTTGTTTTGACAGTATTTTGCCTAGTCTTGCAGAGTCTTTTACA
The DNA here is from genome assembly GCA_951217065.1 of Baccha elongata. Classification (NCBI taxonomy): domain Eukaryota; kingdom Metazoa; phylum Arthropoda; class Insecta; order Diptera; family Syrphidae; genus Baccha; species Baccha elongata. The sequence continues at coordinate 1,419,016 of CATNUY010000169.1, read as the reverse complement.
TTTTCAATTGATTCACAGTATAAATTAATCTATTTTAGATTTATTTTTATTAAAAAAAAAAATTTTATTTCTTTATTAACTGGCAGCGATTCTGCCTACAAAATATGATTGACAATTATTAGCTTAAAACTACACCTTAAATAGCTAGCCAAGCACTCTCCTTGTCTTCATGTTCCCATTGGTGACCCTATTGCATTTTGTTGTCGGTGCACTGGATACCTCTGGAATGCCATGAGCCGCAGCGTCAGCGCCTTGTTGCAGTTTATTGTGGGAATATATTGCTTGTATTTTTATGGTGTCAGCTTATTGAGGGAATCTTTTGTTTGGATTTTTGTGGTGTTAACTCATCCGCCTTTAAAAATCGAACGCCCACTTTCGATACTGATGGTTTAAGTGTTTGTAGGACTTCTTCTACCCCGATTGTTCTGGACACTGGAACATGGTGTTCCATGGATATGTTTGTTGCCGTGGAAACGAGTTCGATCGTATTAACTTCTTCTCGTACTGTTTTCCTTCTCCAAGTATTACAAGGCTTCAGGGTTGTTTTAAATATCTTCCAAAGGGTAAAAAATATTGCCAAAAGTGTTAATGCTGACAATACCAACATGAATATAGTTTTTCTCTGATTTGTTCTTTCTAGGTTTTGGATGTATTTTGTGTTATTGGCTTCTATTTCCTTGATAATTTCTAATGGAAGTAACTCCTCGAATCGAGGCTTAACAGCTAATGGTTGTAACAAGGCCGGTAGGGGGCTGTGCTTTGTGACTTCTGATACTGTGAACGTATATTGGTTTTGATGGTTGCATTGTGGAAGTGAATGATGTATGTCCCATTCAATGGCACTTTGTTTCCGTCTATTTCGATGTTGTCATCAAATTGGTTTAATAAAATGATGACAGGGGTTAACTCTTGTACTGAGGGAACATGCTGGTTGTTGATTTGAGTGCAGGAAGGAGGTTGGCTTGATAACAAATAACTAATGCATTTATCATTACTTATGTTTAGGATAACATTTTGGTTACAAATAGATAGTTTATCATAGGTTTTACATCGATTGGTTAAGCCGTACATATTTTTCTTGCATTGCAATATTTCTTTGTAGTCTAATTTTATTACACTTTTTTTTCTTTTTAATGGTTTAATTCATCATCATCATCATCGGCTCGACCACCGGGGTCCGGTCCTGGCCTATTTCAACAAGTCTCTCCACCTATCCCGGTCTCGAGCCGACGCCATCCAGTTGCGCACCCCAAGGCTCTGGGCGTCCTGGTCTACGCCATCTCTCCAGTGCAAGCATGGTCTACCACGCTGTCGTCTGCCATAGAATGTACCACAAAGAACTTTCCGAGCAGGTTCCTCTTCGCACATGCGAGCTAGGTGCCCTGCCCACCGAAGTCTACCGAGCCTAATTTTTGTCACTATATCTGCTTCAAGGTAGATTGCGTACAATTCATGATTGTACCGTCTCCGGAATCGTCCTTCCTCACATATGGGGCCAACAATTCTCCTTAAGACTTTTCTCTCGAACGCGGCTAAGAGGTCAGAGTGCCTTTTGCTAAGCACCCAAGTCTCGGATCCATATGTGAGTACTGGCAGGACCATGGTCCTGTACAGCAGTAATTTTGAAGTTATGGTGAGATTTCTGGATTTGAAGAGCTTTGACAGACTGTAGTAGGCTCTGTTGGATTTGAGAAGCCGCCCGCGTATTTCTTCTTCTATATTGTTATCGGCTGCTACTATTGACCTAAGGTATTTAAAGGATTGCACCACTTCATATTCGTGCTCCGCTACCTTGATTGTTTGACCAACTCTCGCATTCGACGCAACCATGTACTTTGTTTTACCTTCACTAATGGTTTAATTAACAGTCTGTTACATGATTCTAGACTAGTAATAGGCAAACTTAAGATATATAGCAATAATGAATCGTTTGAGGCTATTTTTACCTCTGAAAATTCAACAGCCTCTATTTTATTGTTATAGGGCATGTTTTCTTTATTTAATATTTGTTGCGTTATAATTTACCGCAACAAGTTTCACTTGCCTGTTCTTCTCTTTCCTCTTAATTCTTTCTTCTTTTTTTTGTTGCGGCTCAAAATTGCTTGTAGAGTAAGTGGTTTCCTGTTCCATCAACCAGAGGGCCTACTCTCAAGTAATTGGGAAAAGTAACATTTTGTAACTTTTATATTTAATAGCTCATCGTCGTCGATATTTGCTGCGTTTAAACCAGGAGGTTTACAATTAGAAATTTGAATGTTTGGTAACAGATGGTTGGTGTAAACCATCAGTGTGCGAGAGACGATCCACACTTACGAAGTTGCTTGAGCCTTTAAAACTATACCGCCCAACAGGAAGTTGACGGCAGAAGTCGAATTCTATAGACGGAATGCGATAATATGCATGGCCACCCAAAATGTGTGACAGGAGGTTCACACCCAACTGACAAGTCAGTCAGTCTTCGTAAATCTTGTCTTCTTTTAGCATGGCCGAGATTCCGACCTAAAATTAGTTTTTAAACACGAAATGAAAACGGCTTTGCTAGGTGTTTCCCTATTCTTTTGAGTCTGCGCGTAGGTCTACGGGTTTTAATTTGTAGAGTTTATCGCGAGACGGCGGATCCCTTCTCACCATTTGATTTTCAAAATGGTGGAGACTTTGTCCAACACAAAAGTTTTGCTTTTTATTGTAAGTCTGGGCCGGTTTTAGAAGGGGACTTTATCGTGTGTAAATAGTTTTTCGTTTTCATTTTTATTAAATTGGAATTGACGGAAAGGGACTGAACTCGTCCATTTAACCATATCGAATTATCACCAATGATTGGGATATTCGGAGTTGTCTCTGAGCGAATCGTGGTTTGGATTCAACAACGGGCAGGCCTCAGCTAATGAGCGGGGTCGTGCGAATAAACCGTAGCCGAATACCGCCACACAGTTGGTTCGAAAGAGACGACAATATGGTCGTTGATAAATGGATGAGAGAGGTCCGCCATTAGTCACTTCTTGGAAGACTTTGGTTGTGAAGAGATAAAAATAAGAAATCGAAAAACTATAACGATTTTTGTTTAGTAGTTAATTTTGGGAAAGTTAATATTTTTGAGATTGTGAGAATAATTTTGGCAGTTTGAGCCAAATTATTTAGTGGACAAATTTTAGCAGTTAGAGCTAAAATTTTTTGTGAATAATAAAAAGAAATCTTTTGTGTAGAGGAGCGCAGTTCGGGCGATTACTCCAGGAGAAAGGATTCTCGTTATAGATAAGTACCTTTTTAGTTTATTGTGTTTACTTTGGTTCGGTTTCGATTTTGGATTTTTTTTGGTGGCCTATATTGGCAAATATTGTGATATCGGTAGACCTTTGCTCCGTTTTTCATTTATCCCGATATTGCGGGACTCGTGACCCTTTTGTTCTTCAATTATTGTCCGTTCGGGAACGGTTCCTCTTAGCCATTTTCATTTCGTGTCTTTTGTGACAAAAATTGTAGTTACATATTTTATATTCAACAATTGTTTTGTTTTTTTTTTACTTTTAAAATTGGCCTTTTGTCAATTAAAACACACACCATTTTATATTTTTTTGAAAAGATCCTGGTTTTCTACCTATATTTTATAAAGGTTTTCCTTTTAGTAATTTTTAATAAACATTTTAAATCCCCATTCGGGAAAATAAACTATATTTTTATTGTGTTGGAGATAAGTTTCAGTGTTTAGTTTAGGCAAACTTTTCTATAAAAGTTTCCTCTCGCCCTTAAAATTTAAGCAGAAGCGTACGACGAGGTACGTAGTCATTAGGTATTCGGTTAATATCACCTTGTTTTTTTTAACAACGTTGAATCGATTTCAATCGATTAACCCTTTATTTATCTGTTGGCAAAACAGATTTTGTCTTGTTTGTGTATTCTTTTTTTTTACATCGACCCACCCCACCCACTTGAGCTAGTTGGGAAACAGCACATAACAAGCTGCTGTTGTTGTGTTGCATTTTTTTTTCTCACGTGTATATTTCTTCTCTCTTATTTTCATTTTGACACTTCGTCATAATCGAAAATATTTTGCGCGGTGCCGGTTGCACATTTTTTTTTGCTTAATTTGATTTTGTTTTATTTTGTTGGATACGAAAATCCAAAGTGCCGCGGTTTTAAAGTTTCGTTAATAATCGTAAAGTTAAAATTAATAATAAAGTAAGAAATTATTGCAACAAATTGTCGCTCAACGTGCGGGGCCCTTTTTAAATACATACAGTGTACCTACCTACAAGTGTTTTGATTTTGTTTAGCTGAGAAAGTGCTTGAATTCGCACTAGTGGTTAAATTGTTTTGTTTTAGGGAAGTTTTTTTAATTTATTGTTAATAAAAATAATTTACTTGGTGTGTATTTTTTTTTTTCTCATAGGTACCAACAAGGAAATTATATACCTTCACATATTGTGCTTTTTTCTACAAGTGCTTTTCTACATAGGTATTTGGATTTGAAGTGTAGGTATCACTTCAAATCCAAATACCTACCTAATTAAAAAGTGAGTTTTTTTGTTCCTTTTTATTTTATAAGTTTTTCATTTGAATCTTTCGTCGGTACCCACCTACGTACACATAATTTTGTCGATAAAATTTTTCATTTAATTTATTTATTTTTTTGATTTTGTTCGGCCATTTTATTTTATATTGTTTTCTCTTTCATTAAGTTTTATATTTGACAATATAATTTTATAGGTAGTGTTTTCTCTTTTTTTCGATTGAGTTTTTTTGTTATTGGCATTATAATTTAATAGTGCCTTCTCTTTTTTTGAGTGGATACATTTTTGAGTGGATTTTGACCGTGTTATATTTTATAATATACTACGAGAATTTGCCAACTGAATTTTTACTACTTTTAATTGGTACCATTTTTCTGAAAGATTTTTTTTAACGTAAAGGGTCCTATATTGGATTCCTTTTTTTAAGTTTTTTTATAAACTTTTTGTATTGATTTTTTGTAAGCAGTTTTTTTTAATATTTTTTTTTTTTAATTCCTGGTGTGGAATATAAAAATAGTATAAGGTTACCAACATTGTTTTTTTTCTCAGACTTTTTAAATCTTTTTGATAGTCCTTGTTTTAATTTATTTAAATTAAAATGGAAATAAATCGGCTTTCTAGTGACGAGCTAACATATGAAATGCTCTGTCGTGGATTAGAAAAGGGGACCGTAGACACCATGAGAAGTTCCTTAAGAGCTTCTCGAATGTTAGAACGTAGGGGTTCAGTAGAAGTGTACGATAAGAACCCTTTCACCTACATACAGGATAGAAATGCAGTGGTAGATAAGATTAGTGAGATTAGGGATCTTCTTAAGGATCGTCCAAGAAGTTCAAAGTCACCGGAGTTCTTGAAGATCCTTACCAAGATCGAATGGGGTTTAAATAGAATAGGGAAAGCGCAGGCAGCAGGCGATGAAGAGGTAGGAGAGCAAAAGTCTCTCAAGTTAGATCTTTTACTACTTTTATCGAAATTGAACGGCGAAGATGATGAAGAAAAGGCTTTCGAGGAAGAAATGCCAATGACCTCAGGAGCAGGTCAGTTGACTCAAGGCCCGAGTCAACCAACGAGGCATGATATCACATCAGCGAGGATGTGCAACGATTTAGTTAGGCCTGCTGTAGGGATTAGTTTAGAGAATAATTTTCAAAATAGTGCAGGGAATAGTATAGGGCGTAATTTAGCTTTTTCTGGTGCATCGCAGGAGCGGTGTACAGAACGAATTTGAAGGTGGAATGTTCAGTTCACTGGTGAGCGGTGTGGCACATCAGTGAACTCATTCCTAGAAAGAGTAGAAGAGCTTAGTTTAGCTAGAGGGGTTTCAGAAACCCATTTATATTAGTCAGTGGTAGATCTTCTTACTGGCCAAGCCTTGTTGTGGTACAAGTCAGTCAGAGAAGATATTTCTAACTGGCAAGAATTTGTAGACGCGTTGAAATATGAATTCTTGCCAGCAAACTATGATGATTTGTTATTAGAACAGATCAACCGCCGTACCCAAGGTAAAGAGGAGTCGTATGGTGCATATTTAGCCACCATGCGTACTTTGTTCAAGAGGTTAGGAGAGCCACTTTCTGAACGGAGGAAAGTCGCTATCCTAATGAAAAATTTGGACCCTTTTTACCAAAAACAGATTGGTTTTCAAAAACCACAGTCTGTTAAGGAATTGGCTAGCCTAGGTAGGGATTTAGAGACGCTTAGGGCCAATATAGAACATTTCGAGCCGCCGCCTGCTCGAAATAAAAATTTTGTAGAGCCCGAACTCGGTTACACTGAAGTTTCGTCAGTGCAACCGAAAGTCGCGGCTGTTAAGATACCCGAAGTCGGTTACACTGCAGTTTCGGCAGTGCGACCGAAACCTAGCTGTCGCTAAGACCGAACAGCCCAGCAGAGTGGTTCAACCTAGTAGGTCGCAGCCTACTGGATTCAACCAAGCTGGAACGTCTGGTATTAGATGTAATAATTGCAATGGATCAGGCCATTATGCAAATAGGTGTTCGGCTAATAGGAGATGTTATGGTTGTGGTGCTGAAGGTGTCAGCAAGAGCAGTTGCCCACGTTGTTCGGGAAATGCTCATCGGTCTCGTGCACCAACAGGGCGCGAGTACCTAAGAAATTAGTTAGGTTGCCTGTTGGCAACCAGCTGACAACTCAAATTCATTTAGGTTTTACTTTGGCGGCAAACGGAGATGATAGCAGACTATTTTTGAAAATTAGTATTTACGGTTCTAGATTTTTAGGTTTATTAGATTCAGGAGCTTCTAGGACCATAATAGGTAGAGATAGCTGGAGCATTCTCCAAAGATTAGGGCTTAGTTTGAAGAAAGACATTGTTCACTCTGTATGTTTAGCAGATGGAACTAGTGTCAAGATTTTAGGGGTAATTTCGTTACCAATTGTAGTTGAGGATAAGGCAGTTCTCATAGATTGTCTTGTCATTCCCACTCTACCCCACACCGTAATCTTAGGTGCAGATTTTTGGGCACTGTCGGGCATTGTTCCGGATTTGAGATCACAGATGTGGAATTTTTCGAACCAGGATCGGATGGTTTCGATATGTTCTATTACAGAACGGTCAGATTTGGGTGATAGGGAAATTAGATTATTATATGATGTAATAGAGAGTTCTTTTAGAAAAATGCCAGAAGGATTAGGGTGCACCACAATGGTGGCACACAAAATAAGAACGTCGGCGGAACCGATTAAACAACGGTATTATCCGGTTTCTCCGGCAATGCAGGGCCATATAGATAAAGAACTTAAAGAGATGTTAGACGCAGGGGTAATTGAGAGATCCAAAAGTTCTTGGTCATCTCCAATACTCCTGGTTAAGAAGAAAGATGGCTCCTATAGATTTTGCGTGGACTATAGGAAGCTAAACAAGAATACAGATAGAGAAGCTTATCCACTTCCGTATATAAATTCGATTTTGGACAGACTTCGAGGTGCGAGGTTCTTGTCTTCGCTAGACATTAAGTCAGCATACTGGCAGATTCCTATGGAGGAGGAATCTAAGCCCTATACTGCCTTCACGGTTCCTGTGAGAGGCCTTTTTCAGTTCAGAAGAAAGCCTTTCGGTCTTCACAATTCACCTGCGACATGGCAGAGGTTTATCGACACAGTTTTGGGTGCCGACCTGGAGCCATATGTCTTCGTCTATTTAGACGACATCATCATCATTGCGGATTTTTTCGAGAAGCATCTTGAAATCCTTAATGAGGTGATAAAAAGGTTGTGTGAAGCAGGATTGAAGGTCAGTAGGGAAAAATGCAATTTTTGCATGCCAGCTCTAAAATTTTTAGGATATATCGTGGATCGTAACGGGTTACATGTAGACCCAGAAAAAGTGGAAAGCATGGTTAGGATTCCAGCACCAAGGAATGTTAAGGAAGTTAGAAGCTTTATAGGGACTGTGTCATGGTACCGTCGTTTTGTACCAAATTTTGCTGAACTGCTTCAGCCACTGTCAGATTTATTAAAGAAGAATAGAAAGTTTAATTGGACAGATCAGTGTGAGGTTAGTTTTAGGAAGGCAAAGGAGTGTCTGGTGACAGCACCCTTACTCACTTGCCCAGATTTTAAACGACCATTTGTCGTTCAAACAGATGCGTCGGATTTCAGCATCGGTGCAGTTTTGTCTCAAAACTTTGATGAGGGTGAAAAGGTTGTCTGTTACCTTAGTAGAAGTTTAAATAGAAATTAAAGAAATTATAGTACAACAGAGAAAAAATGCTTAGCTGTACTTTGGGCTGTTGAGAAGTTGCGACCGTATATCGAAGGCTTTCGATTTACAGTCGTGACAGATCATTAATCTTTAGTATGGTTAAGCAATCTTAAAGATCCACAGGGTAGATTAGCGCGTTGGGTAGTTCGGCTCCAACAGTTTGACTTCGAAATTATCCATAGAAAGGGCAAAGAGCATGTTATTCCTGATATGCTTTCTCGTGGAGTTCCGGTGTTAGCCGAGATCTCAGAAGAGGATGTAGACCCTTGGATAATTAAGATGAAGTCCGTAGTTAATTCTTACCCATTAGCTTATCGCTTGGCGAGTTGAACAAGATCAGCTTTTCAAACTCTTCAAATCAAACCATATTGTCGTTCATGAGAGTAGTCAAGAATGGAAGAGTGTTTTAGGGAAAAATGAAAGGCTAGATATTTTGAAAGAGTACCATGATGGTCCGTTAGCTGGACACATGGGTGTTAGAAAAACTTTTGCCAGGATTGGGGCAAAGTTTTATTGGCCCAAGATGAGGGCAGATAAACAAGATATGTACGCAATTGTAAAGTTTGCCAACAAGTGAAGCCGGTGAATGAGAAGCCAGCTGGTTTGATGTCTGAGAGAGTAGGGGTTACTTCACCGTGGGAAATGATCTGTGTAGATCTTGTAGGTCCGCTTCCAAAGTCGAGTAGGGGTTTTATTTACATTCTTACCGTCGTTGATTAATTTACTAAATTTCCACTTCTTTTTGCTCTTAGGTCTGCTACTGCGAAAGCTATTTGTAGGGAACTGGAGGATAACGTTTTTCTTTTATTTGGCATCCCAAAGGTGATCGTCTGTGACAACGGTCCCCAATTCCGATCTAAGGAATTGAAAACGCTTTTCCAAGCGTACGCGTCACGTCTTCAATTTACGGCCCATTATCATCCGCAGGCAAACCCTGCGGAAAGGATAAATCAAATTATTAAAACGACGTTGCGAGCTTACGTCGGTGAAAACCACCGTTTGTGGGATTCACAACTCGCCAAGGTTGCGTGTGCGATTCGTACGTCGCAACACGAGGTTTTGGGTGTTTCACCCTATTATGTGAATTTTGGGAGGGACATGGTAACTTCGGGTGAAGAAGTACCAATAGTAGGAGATTCGTCGATAAATGTCCAGAATCGGAGTGAGATCGGAGAACGTTTAAGGGAACTCAGATTAGACATTCAGAAAAAGCTAAAAGCTGCAAGTAGTAAGTCGGCTAAAACTTATAATCTCCGTCGTAGAGATGTTCAATATCGTCAAGGTGCGATGGTTTGGCGTCGAAACTTTTCCTTGTCGGATGCCGCGAATTATTACGCTGCCAAGTTAGCACAGAAGTTTGTCGGTCCGTTTGTAATTAAGAAGCGTGTGTCACCTTGGACATATGTCTCAGAAGATAGTAGAGGTAAAGAACGCGGTACTTGGCATGCTAAAGATTTAAAGCCGTTTTCAGAAGCATCCGATTAACGTTACTTTTAATTTAGTTTTTTGTTTTTTTTATGATTTAGTTTAAATTCTTTTTTGATTATGTTGATAAGCACTTTTTGATATAGATTTTTGATTTTGTAATTTTTTTTGATTTTTGAGTTTGGAATTTTCTTTGATGGAAAAACCTTTATCTTTTCTTCTCTTTTTGGGTTAGCCTCAGGAAATGACTTATGATTTTTATGAAATGTAAGTACATTTTCTAGGAGGTAAGGGTGGGATTTGTTGCGTTATAATTTACCGCAACAAGTTTCATTTGCCTGTTCTTCTCTTTCCTCTTAATTCTTTCTTCTTTTTTTTGTTGCGGCTCGAAATTGCTTGTAGAGTTTATCGCGAGACGGCGGATCCTTTCTCACCATTTGATTTTCAAAATGGTGGAGACTTTGTCCAACACAAAAGTTTTGCTTTTTATTTTAAGTCTGGGTCGGTTTTAGACGGGGACTTTATCGTGTGTAAATAGTTTTTCGTTTTCATTTTTATTAAATTGGAATTGACGGAAAGGGACTGAACTCGTCCATTTAACCATATCGAATTATCACCAATGATTGGGATATTCGGAGTTGTCTCTGAGCGAATCGTGGTTTGGATTCAACAACGGGCAGGCCTCAGCTAATGAGCGGGGTCGTGCGAATAAACCGCAGCCGAATACCGCCACACAGTTGGTTCGAAAGAGACGACAATATGGTCGTTGATAAATGGATGAGAGAGGTCCGCCATTAGTCACTTCTTGGAAGACTTTGGTTGTGAAGAGATAAAAATAAGAAATCGAAAAACTATTACGATTTTTGTTTAGTAGTTAATTTTGGGAAAGTTAATATTTTTGAGATTGTGAGAATAATTTTGGCAGTTTGAGCCAAATTATTTAGTGGACAAATTTTAGCAGTTAGAGCTAAAATTTTTTGTGAATAATAAAAAGAAATCTTTTGTGTAGAGGAGCGCAGTTCGGGCGATTACTCCAGGAGAAAGGATTCTCGTTATAGATAAGTACCTTTTTAGTTTATTGTGTTTACTTTGGTTCGGTTTCGATTTTGGATTTTTTTTGGTGGCCTATATTGGCAAATATTGTGATATCGGTAGACCTTCGCTCCGTTTTTCATTTATCCCGATATTGCGGGACTCGTGACCCTTTTGTTCTTCAATTATTGTCCGTTCGGGAACGGTTCCTCTTAGCCATTTTCATTTCGTGTCTTTTGTGACAAAAATTGTAGTTACATATTTTATATTCAACAATTGTTTTGTTTTTTTTTACTTTTAAAATTGGCCTTTTGTCAATTAAAACACACACCATTTTATATTTTTTTTTTTTTGAAAAGATCCTGGTTTTCTACCTATATTTTATAAAGGTTTAACCAGGCAGTAATTTTTAATAAACATTTTAAATCCCCATTCAGGAAAATAAACTATTCTTTTATTGTGTTGGAGATAAGTTTCAGTGTTTAGTTTAAGGCAAACTTTTCTATAAAAGTTTCCTCTCGCCCTTAAAATTTAAGCAGAAGCGTACGACGAGGTACGTAGGCATTAGGTATTCGGTTAATATCACCTTGTTTTTTTTAACAACGTTGAATGGATTTCAATCGATTAACCTTTTATTTATCTGTTGGCAAAACAGATTTTGTCTTTTTTGTGTATTCTTTTTTTTTACATCGACCCACCCCACCCACTTGAGCTAGTTGGGAAACAGCACATAACAAGCTGCTGTTGTTGTGTTGCATTTTTTTTTCTCTCGTGTATATTTCTTCTCTCTTATTTTCATTTTGACACTTCGTCATAATCGAAAATATTGTGCGCGGTGCCGGTTGCACATTTTTGTTTGCTTAATTTGATTTTGTTTTATTTTGTTGGATACGAAAATCCAAAGTGCCGCGGTTTTAAAGTTTCGTTAATAATCGTAAAGTTAAAATTAATAATAAAGTAAGAAATTATTGCAACACATTTCTTCAATTAACTTTATTTCAGAATTGGATAAGATATATGTATTAACTACTCCAGTTTTTGCCCATTGCATGGCATACTCTATATTGACAATTTCTGCTCTTAACATGTCTAATTTAAATTTTAAATTTAGTAAAAGGTCATTTCTGATTTCTGCTTTAGAGCTTTTAATAATTTCATTAGTAACATTACTTAACTCATTTATTTTGCCTAAAAACAAATTATTGACAATTCTTTGTTGGTTGTTGTTCGTAAGGACATTATTAATTTTTTCCTCTATTATTTGCAAATCGTGCCTATCGGGTGTTCCTGCGATCCATTTCCATGCCGACCCAAGAAGGTCTATGGATCGCTTTTTTCTTAATTTTAGGAGAAGACAATTGAGATGAGTTTGGATTTGCTGGATTTCGTGGGATAGAAAGGGGAACATAGGATGTGGTATATTACTGAAATGTTTTATGTTTTGCTCAATTTCCTTCAAACTCTTTTGGTAAAGGTCAATGTCTATGACATGTATTAGTTTATATGTTCCAATTTGTACCTTAGCAGTGCCAGAATTAATAGTGAAAAGTTGGGCGTTCCTGACGTCCGCGATGCCAGGTGTAATGCAGAGCCTAAAAAGATTTAATTTTTTATTAAGGACTTGTGGACTACTCTACCGGATGTTGTAAGAATAGTCGTAGACCTGTTTTGTGATACTATTTCTTTTTTTAAATTTTGGGGATAGTTTATTGCCTATCCTTTTATTGGTTTTTACATAAATTACATCTCCCACAGAATAGTTTTTAGGGGGGGCTCTTTTTTTTATTGTGATAAGTTAAATCTGCGACCTATTTACTTTTGATTCGTTCGGCGTTTTCCTGTCTTTCCAATTCAAGTTGTTCTGGATTGTTAAGTGTTTCTTTGCCAAAGAAAACATCTATTGGTCTTTTCCTTGTTGTGGAGTGTATAAACCTATTGTATTCCTAAATTGTCATGTCTAGCAGCTCTGCAAATGTGTTGTGGAGTTTTTTCTGTTTGATGCAACGCATCGTTTCAGAGAGCGTGGAATGAAATCTTTCCACTTGCCCGTTGGCTGAGCTAGTGTAGGGAGGAACTTTGAATACTTTAATTTTGAACAGATTTTCTAACATTAAAGACACGGAGATTGCACTCAAAGACTTTTCATTGTCTAAAACAATTATTTCGGGGACACCAAAGGCCAATACAATTTCCCTTAGTGGTTGTTTGACGTCTTCGGTTGCTCTGGATTTTAAAATTCTTGTTAATGCGTACTTTGAAAATTTGTCAATAGCTGTTAAAATTACCTTTCCATCAGTAAAATAAGTATCTATGTGCAAAATTTGACCGGCGAATTTAGGTATGGGAGTTGGTTGAATTTCAGGTTTGTTGGGATGAAGATCGTATTTGTTCTCTAAGCAGATACTGCATGTTTTGGTAACTCTTCTAATTTTTCCAATCATGGCTGGAAAATAATATTTTTTCAAAATTTGGATTTTGTTCTCCCCTGAGTCTCTGAGCGCGTTGGTGTGTATTAATAACGATGTTTTCTTGGTCTGACTCGTCTGTAACATCTTGAACTTGTAATTGCGTGAATCTAATTTTAAAGTTACTGAAATGGGAGGCAAATACAATTTGTACCATACCCATTATATGCTCGGCCGTTTTTATGGCGTTTATCACCGAAGGATTCAGGACCTTTTTAAGAATCTGTTTAAGATTCTCTTGGTTGAATTCGGGCTCTACTATTGTGTGTCTATGATAGGTGGGGAAAATTACTTGGAAGGTTGTAGAAGAAGTGTCGCCTATTTGTAGGAAAATTTGGTTCTTAAACACGTTTATTGGAACCTCTACGCTTGGTATAAGGTTTTGCGATGAACTCTCATCGCTGTGTTCTGTATCTGAAAGAGAGTTTACAAGCGAGTTTATTTGTGTAGGGCGTGACAGTGCGTTTGCCATAATGTTCGTTCTGCCTGGTTTGTAATGCAATTCGTAACTATATTCTTCAAGATTTGCCCTCCACCGCTTCATTTTGCTATTATTATTTTTGTTGCTGAGAGCGTGCGTAAGGGGCTGATGGTCGGTGTAAATTTTGACATGTGCAGATCCGTAAAGGTAGGGAATTCAAAGCCCATAAAGGCAGGGAATTCAAAGCCCATATAATTGCTAACATCTCCTTTTCATTGGCTGCATAACCTTCTTCGGTGGAGCCAAGTGTTCGAGATATGAATGTTATTGGCCTGCCTTCCTGAGACAGGACCGCACCAAGTGCAAAATTGGAAGCGTCCGTAGTCAATTCAAAAGGTTTGCTAAAATTTGGATATGACAGCACAAGGTCTTCAGAAATAAGGACATTTTTTAGTTTTTCAAAAGCATCAATAGCCGTGGGTTCGAGAAAAATTTGTTTCTTAGCAGATTGTGTCTTGGACATGCGTCCTTCCTCACCTCTTATAAGGGCAGAAAGGGGCAAAGCGGCGATAGTAGCCTGACAGCCCAAGAAATGAGCGTAAATCCTTTGGGGTTTGTGGTACTGGAAATTTTTTATTGCTATAACCTTTGCAGGGTTAGGGTATGGTATAAACCCGGGTGAGACAATAAATCCCAGAAATTCTACTTCCTTTTTATAAAAATGACATTTATCCAACTGCACTTTCATATTGGCATCATAGAGCGTTTTAAAAATGTCTGCTATGTGCTGGGCACACTCTTTCACTTTCGCATTCTCGGGATGGTGATGTTTGCACTATGTTTCCTCGGCTGAGGTGTTGGTTGGCTTATCTTATTTCTTTTCTTCTTGCAGTAATACTGGGCAGTTAAAAAGATGACGATTGAAATCGCTATTAATATTCCAGCACGTCCATAGTATGGTGGATTTCATGCTGTTCTAATTTATTTGGGAGAGTTTCTCGAAATGTTTCAAGATTTTTATTTAATGCTTCAAGATCTGTTGAATATTCTTCGTAAGCATGTGGTTGTTTTCTTGTGGGAAGTTCTTGTGTTGAGATTTTGACATCTGTAAGATTGAGGAGTGGTACATATGACAGTCTGGTTTCTGATGAGTAGATGTTATGACCTCGAATGGTTAAAAACCTTTGTTTTATTATGCAGTCACTCTGCAACTTGGCAATGCCCGTACCGTGGATTGTTATTTGAGAAGTCTTTTTGTCACAAACTAAATTTAGTGTTGTCTCTTCAGAAAGTGCATATATCCAGGAATTTGCACTGTATAGTTGAATCCAATGAGGACCTTCATCCATCTTCTTGACATGGCATTTGTTAGGTTCAAACTTGTGATTGAACAATGATAGCTCACAAGCATTAGCGATGGATCCTTTGTGGTGAAGAGGACCTCTTTGTTTGCATAGGAGTCCTACCAGAGGATTTGATGAGCAAGCCTTCATTTCTTCTTCCGATAGGGCGTAGTATAAGTCTCGATGCAAGTTGATCAATAGAAATGGTGAAGAGGGTTGTATTCCAGCAAATCCGTCCTCTTGCAATACAGGTACAGGGATTGTTCGATAGACTTCGAATTCTTCGGGGGTTATCAATGGTAACTTGATCTTGAAAATCGCATACCTTTGCAGAATTTTTCCTTCAATTGACATTATATTATAAATTTTTGAAAATCCAGCATTGGACACCGGAAGTTTCAATGAAGAAGGTAAATTTTCTCGTATTAATTGTAGTTCTTGATGCAATTGTGCTAACGGCATAAGAATTGGACTGATTCTTCTATGTTGACTATGAGTTATGATATCTAAAAGTGACCCCTGAACGCGTTGAAAATTGGTTATTGAAGTTAGAGTTTGGACAGCCCTTGATAAGAAGAGTTGGGCTAGATTTTCTTCATGAAGATCCTTCAAAATAGCGTTGGTTTGATTTGTTAGGTCGTCTATTTTGGGTATAACTGTCCAAAATTGATGCAAATTCTGTGCTTGAGTTCGACTCATGATGTTGGCGGTTGTTTAAAGAAAGGATGTCTGGTTTTTGATGTGAGTAAGTAGGATGTTTTCATTGTCCTTTAACCCATCAATTGTTTTAGACAGATCTTCTGCATATTCGGAACCTAGGACACCAAACAGTGAATGTGCGATTCCACCTACAATGTTCAGAGCTCCTCTTCTGACTCGCCTTTGATTGTTGCTGGGTCGCGATAATAGCTCACTTCCCTTTGATAAGTCATCAATCAAGTGTTCAATTTGGCTTGTTATTCTCCTGCACTGTTCCTTATGCGCCATTGTTTTGCATAAATCTGCAAGTGAAGAACATGATTTTTTCACCATCTCAAGTTCTTGACTGTAATTTATCATATCAAAGTATGCTATAATGTTCCATTCGCTTGCTATGATATTTGCCCTTGCAATGTTTTTAAAGTAAATTCCAGGCTGTGAAGTAAAAGGGATTAACTGTATAGGTGATCCGTTGTTTAACGGAAGGATCATAAGCGTCATTAGGACCATCGCTATTGTAGAACCCAGCGAGTGTTTTATTTTTTTCGTAGGTATGTCTGGTTGTACCCTTGAAATGTTGGAATTTCGACTAGAACCTTGCATTTCCTTAAATGTTTTTTCTTTTGGCTCTGAATGAATCACTGGTTTAGAATGAACAACTGTTTCAGGATCAACTAATGGTTCCGAATGTTTGAAGTGTGCTTTTGCTACGTGTGTAGTATGCGAATCTTCTTCACTTTCAGTCGGCAGAGGTGCAAGTTTATGTACGGCACGTTTAAAAATGCCTGTTTTAGTTTTTACTTCCGCAACGCGCACTAAACCGTCGTTTCCTGGTATGCATTTAATTATTCTTCCCAGTTGCCATTGAAGAGGTGGTAAGTTGTCTTCCTTTAAAATCACCATCATTCCTTCTCGAATACTGCGATTTTCCTGCTTCCACTTTTGGCGATGTTGTAGTTGGCTTAAGTATTCGCTGGACCATCGGTCCCAAAATTGTTGTTTAAGCGCGACTATTGTCTTCCATCGTTTTTCCAAACCCTTGCCAAAAACTTGGGTTGCAGAGTGAATAGTGCTAGTTAACGCTTCACCAATTAAAAAGTGTCCAGGAGTTAGTGCAGCGAGGTCATTCGGATCTGATGAAAGTGGTGTTATCGGTCGAGAGTTCATAATAGCTTCAATTTCAATCATAAGTGTTTCTAATTCTTCATAAGTTAATTTTGTTGGTTCCAGATTCCGTTTTAGAGAATATTTCGCAGATTTTACTGCCGCCTCCCAAAGGCCACCAAAGTGTGGAGATCGTGGGGGAATGAAATGGAACGCTATGCCCTTGTTATTGCAAAAGGTTGTAATCTTCCCTTGTGCTACTTGATCATAAAGAACCGCTTGTAGCTCCGTCAGTTGCTTCTTTGCTCCAACAAAGTTTGTGGCGTTATCGCAATGTAAATTAAGGCAATTTCCTCTTCTTCCGATGAATCTTTTAAGGGCGGCGATAAATGCATCCGTGGTGAGATCACTCACGACTTCGAAATGTGTTGCTTTTGTTGCAAAGCAGCAGAATACCGCAACGTATGCCTTCCGGGGTCGTTTTCCTCTAATATTGAAGTGAATCCACACCGGTCCAAAGTAATCGACTCCGGCGTTAACAAAAGGTTGAGCTGGCTGGACACGTGTTGCAGGCAAATTTCCCATTGCTTGCGTCATTAATTTCAGTTTTGTTCTTGTACAATGTATACACCTGTGTACTACTGCTCTGACCATAGTTTTGCCTTTAATGGGCCAGAATTTTTGACGTATTTTAGCTAGTAGGCCTTGTGGTCCTATATGACGATTTTGAAAATGAATTTCTGTAATCAATAATTTAGTGAATTCGTGGTTGTAGGGTACAAAAATCGGATGTTTAGTGTCGTAATCCAAATCTGCAGCTTCTAATCGTCCTCCCACGCGTAGGATACCCTTTGAGTCTATGAATGGTGATAAAGTAGTCAATTGGCTATTGCCGTGGATCCATTTCCCCTCAGACAATTGTTTTAATTCTTCTTTAAAGCCTTGGCTTTGCATGAATCTTACAATTACCTGTAGTGCTTGTTCCAGTTCGAGAAGTGATAATTTATCTTCCTTTGGTTCGAATTGTTCCAATTCGAGAGGCATTAATTTGTCCTTCTTTGGTTTGATGTTTCCACAATTTTGAAGGAAACGATATATGTATGCCACAATCCTTTGTAATCGTAAAAATGAGTTGCGGTGATTTATACTGTACATAACGTCTGTTTCAATTGTTGCTGTCATTACCAATTTCGATTTTTTTATGTCTAAATTGGTGGGTTTAGCCTTGAATTCAGCTGGCCATTTTATTTCAGGTCCGTATAAAAACAGTGGTCCATAAAACCAAATGTGGTGGTTTTTTAATTTTGTGGCTGACATCCCTCTTGATACAATATCGGCTGGATTTGATTTAGTTGGAACATGACGCCATTGATGTGGTAATGATAAAGATCGTATCTTCTTGACGCGGTTTGATATGAAGCTATGATATCTGCCTGCATCAGCATTGATCCAAGCTAATACGATCTCTGAATCGGTCCAATAATGAGATTCCAATTCCCCAAGAACGACGAAGATCCTTTGTGACCTTTTGCATTAGTTCTGTAGCTAATTTGGCTGCGCACAGTTCTAAGCGTGGTATTGTCGTTTCACTTATAGCTTCATTATACCGGTTTTTCTTTATTGGTGCTACTCTGGATTTTGAACAAAGTAGGTGAACGGTTATTGTATCAATATTCGCAATTGATCTGATATATATTGCTGCACCGTAAGCCTTTCCCGATGCATCTGCAAATAAATGTAATTGGCTCTCCTTTGCTATCTTATTTGAAAAGACATGTCTTGGAATTTTTATGTCCTTTATTGCTTCCAAATCTTTACGATACTTTTCCCAAGTAGTGTGTTATTCCATTGGTAAAGCCGCGTCCCAATCTATCTTAAGCTTCCACAATTGTTGGATGAACAGTTTTGCAATAATTGTCATGGGGCTAATAAGACCTAGCGGGTCAAAAATATGCGCAATTTCAGATAATGCCGTTCGTTTTGTGTTGAATAAAGGTTGAATTTATCAGGAACTCATCTTTTTTCTGGATTCCAGATAAGACCCAGTGTTTTGAGATGTTTTGCTTCCTTGTCCAATAAGTCCGATTGCAGAGCTTGATCTTTTGGAGGAAAATGGTTTAAAAGTTGTGGCATATTGCTGCACCATTTTCTTAGATTGAAGCCTGCTGACTGCAGGACCTGTGTCAATTGTTGTTGCATGTCTCGAACCTCCAAAAGACTGTTTGAACCTGACATGACGTCATCCATATAGAAATCGTTAGCTAATACCTTGGCTCCCAAAGGATATTTACTTGTATATTCCGTTGATAATTGTTGCAAGCAGCGCGTTGCCAAATATGGTGCAGAAGTAGTACCATATGTTATTGTGTTTAGTTGATAGCAACGCACCCTATCATCCTTCGTTCTGCGCCAAAATATTAATTGATATTTTCTGTCTTCATTTGTTACCATAATCTGTCGGTACATTTTCTCGATATCGGCAATAAATACAAACCGATGTAAGTGAAATCGCAGTAAAATGGAAAATAAGTCGTCTTGGATTTTGGGTCCAGGTAACAAAACGTCGTTCAATGATATATTCGTCAAAGTTTTCATAGATGCATCGAACACTACTCTTAATTTTATTGTGCTGCTCTCTGGTTTGAGTACTTCGTGATGAGGCAGAAAGTAATGAGATGTTCCAATCTTAGAACATCTTCCATCTTCCATATGCTCTAATTTTAAATACTCTTGCATAAAGTTCGTGTAAAGAATTCTGAGAGGTTCATCCTTGCTTAAACTTTTCTCCAACGCAAAATACCTCCGCAAGGCGAGTTCTTTGGAATCACCTAACTTTACTTTTTTTTTTTAACTTTTAAACAATTTAACTTTATTGTTCCTTCTACTTATTATTATTATTATTATTATTATTATTATTATCTTTATTGTTATTTTTCAGAAGAATACAAACTTAAAGTTAAAAAGATGTACAAGCATGGCCCTAGCCGTCTGCCGGTTAATTAAATATATATCTATATAATCTGAGAGAAAATGTATACAAAAAGATTTATGACAAAAAAATAGAAATTAAGAAGCAGAAAAAAAAATTAAACATAATCTAGAACAAAGAAGGACTTAAATTTATATGCTTTTAGTTTAGCGAAAACGAAGTTAATAAAGTAAATAACAATATTGATTCATATTTTTAAGACATAACATGGCTTTATTTTACATTAAATAAATTAGGTTTACCTTAAACAAAACAAAATATGGAAGCAGTTAAAGACTTAAAATATCAACTGGTATCGCGGGCTTTTAGTTTAGCTAAAACGAAATTAAATTGAAACAGGCTTTTAGTTTAGCTTAAACAAAATTAGATTAAGTTTTATCCTCGAAAATCAGGCTCTTAGTTTAGCTAAAACAAAATTAAATCAGATTCTATCTTCATAGGTATGTCCTAAAATAGATTCACATATGTATTTCTATACTCAACCGAATGTGAGATAAACCGAATAAGCAGCTTCCAACCACTCTCTCCGTTCAGAACACTTAAACATTCCTCTAGCGATAGATAACTCTTGTTGAAGTATAGTCGCCGAATTTCTTGTAAGATGGGACAAATTGCCAAAAAGTGGAAGATGTTTTCAATTTGATTCAGATTACACAATGTGCAGTGGGGACTAATATCATTTCTGTGAGGCCTATAATTGAGCTCTAGCAATTCTGTGCGAGCTTTAAAAATCAAACTCATCTCCCAAACAGTAAATTCATCTCTAAAGTAATTGGCTTCCCCCAAACAGAGATTAAGTTTGCTATATATTGTTCTCGACACAGACTCCCTCGCCCTATCGTTAAAAGCCAGAAATATTTGCTCATCGAGAGTAAAAATGCAATCATAGAATGCAGTTCTCCACGAATCTAGATCTTCCACACAGAAAGTCAGAGTATAGTTTTGTGTCGAGGACAATTCATACCAATCTTTAAAAGGAGTATATCGACATCTTAATGACACTAAAAGAATTCTTTTCTGCAGATTGGTGTTCGGCCTTTGCATGACTTTGATGATATAGTCTGCGTTAGCTTTAAGGTTCCTAATATACATTGGCGGCAATCCCGATTCGACGTGTATCGCATAATTTGGTGTGTTATATGGGAGCCTAAAGATCCGTTTGAAAAAAAATCTTTGGATAGATTCAATTTCTTCCAGTTGCTTGTACCCATAAACTTCATTACCATAGCAAAAGCAACTTTTAACGGTTGCATCAAACACCCTGAATTTTGAAGCCGGGTCTATACTTTTGTTGTTGAAGAAATTTGACCACATACAATTAATTGCTGCCTTTGCTACAGCTAGTTTATCTTTTATGTGCGCTCTCAGATTTAAATTGTGTGTTATTAGATATCCTAAGTATTTTTACTCAGTCACAACTTCTAAATTGGAGCCACTGAGGGTCCACGTACGGTCATTTCGAGCACTACGGTTCTGAGATCTAAAAACCATTATTTTAGACTTAGATGTATTTATTTTGAAGTCCCAGATATCACAGTACTGTTTTAGCTTGTTTAT
Source organism: Baccha elongata (assembly GCA_951217065.1). NCBI lineage: Eukaryota > Metazoa > Arthropoda > Insecta > Diptera > Syrphidae > Baccha > Baccha elongata. The sequence continues at coordinate 1,397,749 of CATNUY010000169.1, read as the reverse complement.
TTGGAGTTGCAGTGTTACCGCGTTATCAGTTAAAACAACAAGGTCATCCGCATAAAGCAAAACTTTGATTTGTAGATCACCATAAGTAACACCGCCAGGGATATGATCTTCAATATCATTTATAAAAAGCGAAAATATAAGAGGGCTTAAAATGCAGCCCTGTGGGACACCGGCATCAGATCTAAACTGTTTCGACTGGTTACTACCGTTAGATACACATGCAGTCATATTTGTAAGAAGCTGGTCATAAGTTCTTATGAATTTAGTCGATACCCCTATAGCTGCGAGCTTAAATAATAACGATCTCCTATTAACGGTATCAAAAGCTGCCTTAAAATCTACAAAAAATGCATACAGATTCGATTTTTTTTCTTTAAAACGTCTAGCTACACTAGTTAGAGTAAAGATCTGGTCGATTGTCGAGAGATTAGCTCGGAATCCAGCCTGAAAGCAGCTTATTTTGTTATTTCGTTCCACCCAGTTAACAAGCCTGAAGAAAAGAATTTGGGTAAATAGTTTTCGAAAAGAACTGAGAACAGAAATTCCTCTATAATTTTCGGGAAGATTAGGGTCACCCTTTTTAAGAATCGCAGATATCATTGAAGACCTAAAAGTATCTGGGTAACTTTCCTCATCGAACATCTTATTGAACAGAATCAAAATGTGTTCCAAAAACTGGGAAGTCGCATTCTTATAGAACTCAGATGGAATGCCATCTGTCCCGGAAGCTTTATTTTTTTTCAATTTTTTGAGCGCAGCAAGAAGTTCTAGCATTGAGAAAGGAGCATCCAATTCCTCAATATATATTAGTGGAAGAGCAAAGCTTATAGACGTTTGGAAAGGATCTTGTAACAAAAGTTTTTCAAAGTGCGATGCTAGGATATCAACACTAATATATGTTACTGTCGATTTATTACGGTCTCCTAAGATTCGAACATTATTCCAAAAAACTTTTGAATCTCTGCATTCAAGAAGATTCAATGCAGATTTTCTTAGAAAAAGTTCCTTTGTTTGCTTGCATAATTCTTTGAAAGCATTATTTGCTTGCAGATACAGTGATTTAAAGGCTTCATTATTTGTATTTCTGAAAAGTTTGAGCAACCGAAAAGATCTTTCTCTACTTTTTCTACATTGCTCATCATACCAACTACATTTAAAAGTATAACGATCATTGTTTGAGCGGGTGACTGCAGATTGTCTTATAGTTTGTAGAACTAAATTTGTTGTTTCGTTTACTGTACTTATAGCTTGATTTGAGAAGTTCACTACATGCTCATTTAGATTTCTTCTATAAATATCTGATTTTTGTTCAATCCATCGAATCCTGTTGTTGACATTTTCAGTTTGAGGTCGGTTATCACTTTCATGAGTTTTAAAAACACACGACAAAAAGATAGGTAGGTGCGTTGAATAATTAGCCGGAAGTACTTCAAAATTATTGACAACTTGAAGCCACTCCCCCTTTGCAAAGCAAAAGTCAATAACAGAACATCCCTGAGCCGATGTAAAATTACCGATACTATCACTCCTTGAACAACCATTTAAAACGAAAAACCCAAAGTCCACTATCAAATCCATCAAACCTTTTCCGTTTGCATTAATGCACTCATCTAAAGAGCTTCTCTTGGCTAGAAAATGTTCACAACTTATAAAAGGAGAGTTCTGGAAGTCACCTATTCGACTCTTTAAGTCCCCAATTATTAAAATATTTTCATTATTTTGACTTAAGAGAAAATTTTGAAGTTCCTCAAAATCAGAACTCCATCCACTAAAATTAAGATAAATAGGTACTATAATAAAGTGTTTCGCGTTTATGATAAAATCTAATACAATTTTGCTTTCATTAGTTTTAAAAGATAGATTTTTGGAAATGTTGTTTTTTTATCCCACACAGGATGCCACCGCTGGCCCGACCAAGTCTACTATTTCTAATAGCCGGTATCCATTTCAAATTAAAACCTTCAAAATATTTTAAATATTGTAACTCTTTACCTTCTTCCACAAACGTCTCTAATAATATAAAAACATCATAACTTAAAACTAATTTAAAAAATTCTGGCATAAGCAACTTATTTTTTAGACCTGTAATATTATAACAGAAAATGTTTAAATTGAAATTAAATTTATGGCAGACGGCAACTCTATCCTATGTTGAAAGGTGATTCTGGTTATTGTTGCGACCCGAACCAGGTTGTTTGTTTACATAGTGACTCACAGATGGCTCACTTGGTACATGAGAGATGTTGTTGTTCCCCCTGACGTTTATGTCAAAAAAGCACATTGCATCCTCACCAAAAGTAGTTTTGACAAATGATAACTCATCACTTTTTGTTATTGTCAATCCTCGTAGTGAGTTATGTGAAAATGAAAAGTCCGATATTTGAAGTTTAGATCCCCTGATCATGATTTTCACATTCGGGTTGATTTGCAAGAGTTTGTTTTTAATTTCGAAAAGAGTTCTTCTTTTTTTCCGAAAAAGAAAGGATTGCTCTCGATGTACCACAATCCCGGTGTTCTTAAGTTTCGGTGCGGCTTCTATTATTTTTTGTGCTGTGTGTTTGTTATTGAAATTAAGTACCATAGTGGTTTTGTTGTTGTGACGATTAACAAATTCTTGTGCTTTATCAAAAGATAGATCTGCATTTTCATTCAGATTGAGAAGTTTAAGACAAGTTTGTTTTGCTAGACTATTCATGTCTGCTTTCTCATCTGGAGGTAGATGTAATACAACCGTATTTTCATTTGATTTTTGGTGTAAAATTTCCAACTGTCTTTCAAGTGCTTCGCAATAGTTCTCAACGACAGCTAAACGTTGCGTTAGGTGCTCATTTTGCGACCGTAAGAGCTGTATTTCAGCAGAGACAGCTAAGACGTCATCCTTTGTCGCTATGTTTTTTAAATGTTCAACCAGGCAACTATCGACAATTGATTTTAATTCATTTGCTGAGGAAGATGTTGGTGCCATTGCGATATTCTTCTTGGGTAGTAAACAAACTTTGGATGTTGAATTTTTTTTGCAGCTTGGTGATTGATTTGGAGATATTTCCCCCGATTTTCTCTTTGGGTTCATATATATGTATTTCTTATACACAGGAAAATGGCCAACCTCTGCGATATATTTTAGTGACTTAAATTAAATTTTAAAATGTTTTGTTTTTATGAGATATTGCACTTTTCTTATAAAGTTAATTTTTAAAAATGATTTTATGTTTAATTTTGTTTTTTTTAACTAAGATTTTTTAAATAAAGCGAAAAATAACTAGAGCACTCTAAAATGTCGACTTTCACTTGTTTTCTCTCTCTCTCTTCTCACCTAACGCTGAAGGTTGTTCGGCAAATGGCAAACTTACTATGAATCTTCCATTTGTATCTCGCTTAACTGTTTCATCGAATTGTTTTACGCATCGCTGTTCTGACAAAGTGAGACTGTTGTTGGTTTCTTCTATTTCTTCTAGACGCCAGAATTTTTCTATGATGTCACTCAGAGAATCCTCCTCAATCCCAACACCACATGTTACGCTTGACATTGTTGATCGTTTAACTTTCCCAGCTACTATCCAACCGAGTACGGTGTTTTGCAGAATAGGTAAGTCGTCGGATAATTTTATTTGTCCCACTGACAGTAATTCATGGTAGAACTCAGCTCCCAATAACAGATCGATTTTATCAGGTCGGCTAAAATCTGGATCTGCCAATTTGATTTTTGGGCGCAACTTCCAGCTCGACACGTGCAAAAGTTGAAATGGTTGTGGTGATATTATATCCTTTAGTATGAAAGCTTCAATTCTAGTGGGGTAGCCACTAACATTTGACAAACATTCAACGTTTACTCGCTGATTTGATTTTTGTGTTCCTTGTCCTATTCCCTCGATGGTGAGCGAATCTGATCTTGGTTTGAGATTGAGTGCTCGGACAATGATCCCGAATCCAATAATGCTCGACAATTTATTTTTTGCTGAAGCGATCTGATAGGTAGTCTAACTCATGCGATTGCGTATGGCGATGACCTTGTAGCGTACAGGACGGGTCCAAAAGTTGAAGTCATCAGAATTCTCTTGCAGCATGACTTCGACAAGATTCAGCGATATTGTGATGACTGGAAGTTAAAAATTAACTTTCAGAAATCAGAAACTATCCTGTTTAGAACCCCTTTGTCTGAGGCTTCTAGGGATACAAGAAAGAACTGGAGAAATCTAGTGATCGTTGCACCAAGTGGACATCAACTGGCGAGTAAAGATGTAGTAAAATACCTTGGTATCTGGCTAGATCAGTATCTATATTTCAATCGATATATAGATGCTGCTCTGGCCGGAGCTAGGGGAGCGTTTGCTCTGACAGACGGTTGTTTTATAGCAGCCACCTTGAAAACAGGGTAAATGTGATTTGCTACATGGCCCTCATCCGGCCGATGATTGCCTATGGGTGCCCTGTGTGGTTTAACGTTGCCCCATCTCAAATGGAAAAGATTCGGGTGTTTGAGAGACAGTGTCTTAGGACCTGTCTTGGATTACAGAGAACACCAGAGTCGGAGTACAAACATTACTATGCCAACGAGGTCTTATACAACGGGGCCAATATAAACAGGATAGATAACTTTATAATTAAGCTGATTCGGGGTCACGTTTCAAGGGAAATGACCTCAGCCAATGGACTTATTTTCGGGGCTTACTACCCCAATGATGAATATAGTGAGAGCGTTCGTCTTAACGGTTTCATCCCGCCCGAGACATTCCTCCATTAAGACAGTCGGGGGCTGATACAGGATAGATTGGCGGTTCCGTTAATCTACCACGTCGGCCGTAGAACTGTGAATCGGCGAATCCTGTATGGTCGAGACGTCGGCTCTAGGAACGGAGCAGAGCGTCTGCGGTTCAGTAGAGCTGTGCCCCTTCGGGACAAAAAGGACTTGGATAAGCAAGTTAAAAAATACTGGTGGTTGGGTGACCACCTTGATATTGATGGTTAGTCGAAGTTGTTGCCTTGGCCGACCTACGTATTTCTAAGGTATAACTAGGTACATTAGGTAGGACAGTGACGGTGGCACAAAAAAAAAAGTTAAAAAATCCAATAAATCGTTTGTTTGTGTGTATGTGCATTTGGCGCTGTTACACATGCATATATGTGAATTTATGCATATTTATAAGCATGTGCGCATATGCATAGACTGCTGCAAAAAAAAATAAAAAAAATGCTGCTGGTGGCTGTCCTAGTTTTAAGTTATTTTAGGTATTTTTAAGTAGCTTTAAGTTAATTACGTATATTAACGTATATTTTAGTTTTATTTAGGTTAATTTAGTTTTATTTAGGTAAAGGGTAGTCTTAAGTGTTTTATATAAAATAAATGTCATAGAAAAACGAGTTTTTTAAGAATTTTCTCGTTTAGTTTTAAGAAATATTGAATTTTAATTAAGTTAGTTTTTACGCTGAAAGGCATTTTTTAAATATGGTTATGGTATAATTTAGAGCGCCCGTATGGGGCCAGTAAGTTAGTTAAGTTAATATGTAAGCTAGTTGTTTAAGATTTTTTGTCTAGCATTAAGATAGATACAAGAAAATGAAAAAATAAAAAATGAATTAAAATAATAAAAAAAAAGAGTGGCAGACAACGGATCTGAAGCGCGTGGGTTCGAGTCCCACTGTGGTTCGGGCTTTTTTTTTTAATAATTTTTGGGAAAAGGTTACCAGAAATCGAGAGCAACTAAAAAGAGAGATGGAAAAACCAACAGGGACATCGAAAGATGGTCCCCCAAGAACAAGGAAGACAGTTGGAGGAGCACCAGGTGATGTATCACCCGACAGCCAAGTAGCGGGGCCATCAGGCCAAGCAACAACTAGGGCAACTGCTGCGCAGCAGTCCAAAGCTCAAAGAGCAACAACAACGGCAGAAGCTGGACCATCCACGTCCAAGATAGCAGCAGTAACAACAACAACGACAACAACATCGTCATCGGCACGTGCCGAGGTCGGAATCAGCAGCATGGCAACTGCAAAAACGTCTAGCCCTATCAAAGGGAAAAACACAGGACCGGCATGTGTCGAAGAACAAGACCCATTGAAGAGAAGGCGCTACATAAGATATAAACCAAATCTGGTTGTAAAGAAGAAAACAGCAGATGTTTAAGCAGCCCAGCAAATAGGAGGGCGTGGGCGTTCAGCCAAATCTTCGGCTCAGGCCAAAATACAGAGGCAGCTGGATAGCTCCTCCAACGACGATGACGACAACAACGAAAACAACGACAAGAACGAAGAAGGCGACGATGAAGCTGAGGCGGATGACATGCCAACTCAGCAGCCGCAGCCAAAACAACAACAACAACCACAACCACAAAAACAACGACAACAGACACAGAAGCAGCAACAGCAGCAGCAACAACCGCTACAGCAACAACCGCAACAGCGACAACCACAACAGCAACAACCGCAGCAATCACAACAGCATCAGACCCAACAGCAGCCGATGCAGCAGCAGCAGAGACAACAGCAGCAGTCACAACAACAATAGCAACAGCCACAAGCAAAGAAAGGTAAGGTGCCATCTATTAATACTTACAAAATGGAAATAAAAGAAACTATTGAAATATGTAGGTCGGTCGTAGGCAACAATTTTATAATCAAGCGGCTAAACGCAGACGGGTATTTTATTCAGTGCTCTTCTTTATAGCACTACAAAAAAGTTAAAGACCTTCTGTCTCAAACAAAAACAGAGTATTATAGTTTCACCCCAAAGGAAAACAAGCTTCAAACAATCCTCCTGAAGGGTATCGAATCCTCTGCGGATCCGCAGACGCTCTTAGCTGAGCTCCGTCAAGTGGCGAGCGACGATCTCAATTTTATCGGGGTCAGACCATTCACCACAGTCAAAGCCAGACGGGAGAAACGGAATTTACCATTCTTCCTAGTTCAACTCTCGCCCAAAGCAAATTGAGTGGTCTAAGGAATAAAGCAGTCCTGAATTACCAAGTTGTACGATGGGAAAAATTAAACAAGCAGAAAGACATGCTTCAATGCATGAACTGCCAAGGGTTTGGACACGTTGCAGTTAACTGTGGTATGGACCCAGTCTGCGTTAAATGTGGAGATACCCACAAAACAGGGGAGTGTAAACTCGGGCAAGATGGGGTCACAGATATGAGCCAGTTAAAATGTGCGCTCTGCCGAGGCTTCAAAAGAAAACAGTTGAGGTGAGACGCCCTGAAGTACGACAAACAACAACTTCCTTCAATCCCGCAATTTCTTACGCCCGAATTGCGTCTGGAAAGGGAAACACGGTACAGCCTCAACCACAGGTAGCCAAACAGGTCCAAGTGTCTACGGCTCCTGTGCCAGAGGCAGATCTGATGCAGGTGTTCCTGACCATTCATGGTCAATTAACCGACGTGCAAAAACAGATCAGGGAGCAGGCGGCTAGCGTGGATTACCTCTACTCTATTCTGCCGGCAACGCGAAATGGTTAAAGGCGCGCTGCCTGAGCGACCCTTTAAGATCCTAGCTGTGAATGTGAATTCGCTGATTGGGACCGAACGTAGTGCAAACCTCTTTGATTTGCTGCAAGACCAAAGTCCTGATGTGTTTATGGCTAGCGAAACTAAGCTAAACCAGAAACACAAAATGACTAATAAAAAATTACAATATCGTAAGAAGGGATCGGCCTAACTCCTCTCAAGGGGGTGGGGTCGCAATCTTCATACGAAAGGGCATTAAACATAAAGTTGTATATAATAGTGAAGTGCGAAGATTCGGGTTGCTAGAAGCCTGCATCGTTTGCATTCCTCTCCAGCAGGGGAAAAGAATGTACGCAATCGCGGTGTACGCACCTGACGCACCTCAGCCAGCTAATTTTATCGCAGAGCTCTAAAAACTTTTCGATTGCTTAAGACTGAACTTGGATGAGAATTATTATCTCATGCATGGGACTTAAACGCCAAACATGTAGATTGGGGAAACCAAATACAAAATCCTAGAGGGAACCATCTTTTTAATTGGATGGGTCGATACAGTGTTGAGTGTAGGATCGACCTTCTGGCTACAGATAGACCGTCATTTCCGAGAAGTGGTAGTTTTCTGGATCTTTTACTGCTTGACTCACGACTAGTTATAACTGACGCAACAAATCAACAGACAAGAAACTGTTTACGAACGATTGAATACGACAGTGATCACTGCGGACTTGCCACCGTAATACAGATTCCGAGCGAACTTGTGGAGTTTGATGAGTATGTGCCTGTGCACTCTTACAATTTCAGTAAGACGCGCTGGCCACGCTTCTCCAACGCCTTGGCAAGAGAAATACGTTCCGATGACATTTTTCCACCAAATGACAGAAACCTGACGAACGTCAAGATCGACGGGTTCCTGACTCAAATGGATACGACTATAAAACGAACAATGGACAGAACAATCCCAAAATATAAGGAACAAGACCATACTGGTTTATACAAGAACGCGACAATCGACGACAAAAAAGTGGACTGCTGACTAGATTGAAACTTCTTTACAGACGTTTCACGGACACACGTGATCTGGATATTAGGACATTAAAGTCGTCGATCAAAAACATTAACGTTCTGATTAGACAAAACTATAGATTATCTATTTATTTGTATTGGGATAACAGAATTCGGGCTGTTAATTCTAGCGACCCTAGTATGTTTCCCCAAATAAATAAGATATTTAGAAGAAATGATCAAAACGATCTTCCATGTCTTAAACTCCAGAGGACAACAGATAACGAAGACGTCCTAACGATTGCGGGAATTGATCCGGAAGGTGCCGTTTTCGATGATAATTATTATATGATAGAAGATCATCAGGAAAAGGTAGAAGCTGTAGGGGCTGCTTTCCAACAAGTGTATAAGGTGAATGCTAGCATTTGTCCGAATCATGAACTGGAGAACAGAGCCTTACTGCACAACTTCTACCTTGGAAATAACATAACGCAATGGCGATCTGAGAATGCTGGTTTGACCGGGTTCAATGACGAAAACTTGGCAAACGCCACCATCGCCGAGCGAAATGGATCCAGTTCATTGTTAATTTCGAAGGTAGAACTTCAGTTAATTTTTCAAACATTAAAGAAAAAGAAATCTTCGGGGGTCGATGGTATACCCAACATTGTGTTACGACATCTCCCTGAGGAAGCAATAGACATTAATACCACACTGTTCAGCACCGCATTGAATAATGCATATTATCCAGTGAGTTGGAAGACAGCTGTGGTCCATCCTCTCCCCAAAAAGTGAAAGGACAGTTCCAATCCGGCAAATCTTCGGTCGATACCCAACTAACAATTAAGCTTTTATAAGGTTCAAACTTTAGAATTTGGCAAGCAATAGCTAATATAGAGCTTTTATAAGCCAAATTTTCGCAAGCCACACATTTCAATCTTTGTAAATTAAAAAAAAAAAAAAACAGCTATAAGGCCTTTAAAAGGAAGTTTGACAAGCTCTATACTAGGCTTGTAGATAAAGGTTCAAAATAGCTTGTATTAGGCCTTCCGAAGTTGTTTACTGATAATTTTATAGAAAATAGCTGCTATAGGGCTCACCACGACAAGTCAATGCAAACAACTTGTGAAAGGCTTGCCTATAAATGCTTAATACGAATTTAATTATTCTGCTTATATGTCAATTGTCAGTCTTATAAATAACCTCTTAGTAACAACATTACAGTTCTAAAGAAAAAAAGGAAAGGTAAGTATCAAAAATTTTTTACCGAAAAGAAGTGCTTCGAAAAATAATTTATTAATATGAAAATGTGATAAAACTAATAAAGATAATTATTACTCTCCCTTCACCGTTACCATTTTCTTCATATCATTTTCTTCGCATCATATTTTTCTGAACAACAATGTGGCGTAGAGGTAGAGTGCTGGAGTGGTGCGTGGAAGTTCTCGATTCTGAGTTCAAAATCCAGGTAAATAAACAATTTTCTTTTTTATTAAAAATAAAATTTCAATCTTTACAGAATACAGTCAAAATATATTTATGCCCTGACTGCGAAGGAGGAAATATCTAAAAATACAAATACAAAAATAAAAATATTGTTTAATATACTAACACCTACATTTTTTATTAATTTTTTAATATGGCATTTATAAGGCATTATATAAACAATTACGGCAAGTCATTAATAAAATGGATTGGGTAAGGCTTTTCTACAACGTCCAACGCAAGCTATTAGCAAATGCGTCATTAAAATGCTTGGGTAAGGCCTTTTAACAACATCCAAGACAAGCTATTAGGTATAAGCTGTCATTAAATGGGTTGTATAGAGCCGTTTTATAACGTCCAAAGCAAGCTATTGGCATTAGCTGTCACAGAATAACTGGCAGAGGCAAGCCAATTGCATTTTTTGAAAAGCTATTTCCTGCCACCAAAAGTCTTATAGGAGCTATATAGCTTGCGCAATGTGCGCCAAAACAACTTGTATAAAGCCTTTTACTATTTCTATAGCAGTCTGAAAATAGCTTGTGTTGAACATAATACAAATTAAATTGTTAGTTGGGTAAGTCTTCTTCCAAGTATCAGTAAGGTATTCGAAAAGATTCTCAATAGAGCTCTGTTCAATTGGGCTGAGGACAAGAATATTATTCCAGACAATCAGTTTGGCTTTAAGGCGGGACATGACACTATTCATGCCGCGTCTAAGTTAGTTTCTGATGTTCAATGGAACAAAGCGAAAAATCAATGCAAGGGTGCCGTTCTTGTTGATTTAGAGAAGGCTTTCGACACCGTATGGTTAGAAGGTCTTTATCTGAAATTAATTAGATTTGGCATAAGTAAACCACTGTTATATAATGCTTCATGACATGCTGAATGGTAGAAAGTTTGTTGTCAAAAGTGGCGATGTAACTTCGACCACAACTTTTGATATTAAAAACGGTCTACAGCAAGGAGCTGTGAACTCACAGATTCTTTTTAGTATTTACACCAGCGATCTGATAGGTAGTCTAACTCATGCGATTGCGTATGCCGATGACCTTGTAGCGTACAGGACGGGTCCAAAAGTTGAAGTAATCAGAATTTTCTTGCAGCGTGACTTCGACAAGATTCAGCGATATTGTGATGACTGGAAGTTAAAAATTAACTTTCATAAATCAGAAACTATCCTGTTTAGAACCCCTTTGTCTAAGGCTTCTAGGGATACAAGAAAGAACTGGAGAAATCTAGTGATCGTTTCACCAAGTGGACATCAACTGGCGAGTAAAGATGTAGTAAAGTACCTTGGTATCTGGTTAGATCAGTATTTCAATCGACATATAGATGCTGCTCTGGCCAGATCTAGGGGAGCGTTTGCTCTGAAAAGACGGTTGTTTTATAGCAGCCGCCTTGAAAATAGAGTAAAAGTGATTTGCTACATGGCCTACATCCAGCCGATGATTGCCTATGGGTGCCCTGTGTGGTTTAACGTTTCCCCATCTCAAATGGAAAAGATTTGGGTGTTTGAGAGGCAGTGTCTTAGGACCTGTCTTGGATTACACAGAACACCAGAGTCGGAGTACAAACTTTATTATGCCAACGAGGTCTTATACAACGGGGCCAATATAAACAGGAGAGATAACTTTTTAATTAAGCTGATTCGGGGTCACATTGCAAGAGCTATGACCATAGGCAATGGACTTATTTTCGGGGCTTATTACCCCAAAGAAGAATATAGTGAGAGCGTTTGTCTTAACGGTTTCATCCCGCCCGAGACATTCCTCTATTTAGACAGTCGGGGGCTGATACAGGATAGATTGGCGGTTCCGTTAATCTTCCACGTCGGCCGTAGAACTGGGGATCGGCGACTCTTATATGGTCGAGACGTCGGCTCTGGGCACGGAGCAGAGCGTCTGCGGTTCAGTAGAGCTGTGCCCCTTCTTCGGGACAAAAAGGACTTGGATAAGCAAGTTAAAAAATACTGGTGGTTGGGTGACCACCTTGATATTGATGGTTAGTCGAAGTTGTTGCCTTGGCCGACCTGCGTATTTCTAAGGTATAACTAGGTAGATTAAGTAGGACAGTGACGGTGGCACCAAAAAAAGTTAAAAATTCCAAAAAATCGTTTGTTTGTGTGTATGTGCATTTGGCGCTCTTAAATATGTATATATGTTAATATATGCATATTTATAAGCGTGGGCGCATATGCATAGGCTGCTGCGAAAAAAAAGCTGATGGTGGCTGTTCTAGTTTTAAGTTATTTTAAGTATTTTTAAGTAGCTTTAAGGTAATTTCAATTATTAGATAGATAGATATAATTCTTTATTTCAATAGATTTGTACAATAATATAAAGATAAGATTAAGGACATGGCTTTGCTGCCGTCTGCCTGATTGACAATTGATACACTATGAAATACATAAAAAGTACATAATAATGAAAATTAAACACCGTTATCCATTACAATTTCTATGAAAAAATAAAAAAATCTTAATTTGGAAGTTAACAATAAATTCGAAAGTTTTTTTTTTGTGATTGAAACCAGCTAAAATAATCATAAACACACACTAATTTAAAAGGTTGAGTTATACATATTATCTCAGTTTATATAAATTTTGAATTATTTAACAATAAACTTATTAAAATTAGAATAAATTCGTAAGTTCGTAAGTTTTTTTTTACAATCGAAACCAGCTAAAACAATTTTAAGTATAAATTTAAAAGATAAATTTATAAATTTGAGTTTATATAAATTTAAGAATAGTTTGAATATACTTTAATAGTGGAATACTTTAATTGGGGAAATGCATCCATATTAGAAGCTGTTGCGATACATTAGAGCGTGCTTACAAAATTTAGATAGTTTTGACCACCCTAAGGATCCATTTAGTACATTAATAAGCTGACTTAAAGTCAGAAAGCTTTCTTGGGAGTAGAGTCGCAGAATTTCTTGTAGGATTGGACAAACTGCTATGAAATGGTAACTATCTTCAATTTCTCTTCTATTACAGAGATTACAATTTTGAGGGAGATCTGACCTATGAGGAACATAATAAAGGTTGAGAAACTCAACCCTTGCTCTAAAAATGGTACCTATAGCTTCTACTGAAAGATCAGAGCAGAAGTAACCTATTTCAGTCGACAAATTGTGGTTTAAGCTTTTATGAATATGTCTGCTCTTTGACGCAGTTGCTCTGGTTAAATGTTTAGTATAAATTTGTTCATCTACTTTAGCAATTAAATCAGAGAAAATATTTTGCCAGTCATCTAAATTGTCCTCAGTAAGAGAAAGGCTTATGTCATGCGCAAGGGCCAACTGATTCAGTTCATTAAAAGGAGTAGCATTAATCTGTAGTAATCTTCGCATGAAAGATTTGTGAAGACCATTTTCCCTTTTCATGACTTTTACTAAACAATCTGTATGTTTCTTAAGATTTTGAATAAAGATAGGTGGAATACCGGATTCCACGTGAATGGCGTAAGTTGGTGTTGCATTTGGTAACCGAAATAATCTTTTGAAAAAATACCGTTGAATCAGTTCGAAATCCTCGATTAACGCGTAGCCAAAAACTTATAGCACATAAAGCCGAAAGCAATGAATTAAAATGTTGTGCTAATGAATCTACTTGGAGAGAGTTAATATTATTACTAACTCGAAAACGACCTTCTAGTTCCCGTACGTTAGTCCAGAACAATTTTGAGTTTTTGCATTTAACTAAATTTAAAGCAATATTATTTAAGTAGCCAATTCATTTGGTAGAACAAAGGACTTTATACTCTTTATTTAAACGAAGTTAAATATTCTTAAAGAAAATTGCATGTGTAGGCCAAAACACTTTAAAAAAAACAAATAATTTTTTTCGCAAGATATGGCATTCATTATCGAACCACTTATTTTTCGAAACTTTGTTTATTTTTATGAGCAAAAGTTGCTGACAGCGTGATAACTTCCGTTAAACTTGTTGCGATTTGATCTAAAAGACTTGTTGATTGAGATGGTAGGTAACTACAATTATGATTTAACAGAGATTTAAATAGAGTAGCTTTGTTCTCAATCCACTTAAGCCTTCCTATATTATTCGATGGTCTCTGTGGTACCTCACCCAAAAGACACGCTTTAACTAAAATTGGTAGATGAGACTAAAAATTTGCCGAAAGAACCTCGAAGTCAATAGCTGAGACCAGCCACTCACCTAACACCGCACACAAATCGATTACCGATTGACCTTGACCACTGATAAAAGTGAACTCACCACCTGCATCGCCACTAGAAACACCATTAAGTATGAAAAACCCGAAATTTTCAAAAAGCTCTAATAAATTTCTTCCATTGCTATTCACAGTACCATCGTAAGAGTGTCTAATAAAATTAAAATCAACTTTATACTGATAATAAAATGAGTTTGGATTCTGGTAGTTACCAATTCGTGCGTTTACATCCCCAATTAGCATTATATTTTCTAAAAAGTTATTATTTAAAAAATTATAAAGACTTTCGAATTCATTTCGCCAGTTATTACAGTTTAGGTACAACGGAATAATATTATAAATTGTAGAGGAACTAGTAATTTGTATAGCAATTCTGTGTTTAATACGATTAAATTTTGATAGGTTTCCTTTACTATTCAACTTAGCAGCGCATAAGATGCCCATACTAGCTCTACCAAATACATTATTTCTTACAGCGGGTATGCACATTATTTTAAAACCTTTAAAATATTTCATGAAATTCTGTTCATTTTGTTCCTCTATAAACGTTTCTTAAAGGATTATAATATCATAATTCAAAATAAAATTAAAAAATAACGGTGAAAAAAGTTTACTTTTAAGACCTGTAACATATATTTTAGTTTTATTTAGGTTAATTTATAATTTAGTTTTATTTATAAACGTCATAGAAAAACGAGTTTTTTAAGAATTTTCTGGTTTAGTTTTAAGAAATATTGAATTTTAATTTAAGTTAGTTTTTACGCCGAAAGGCATTTTTAATATATAGTTATAGTATAATTTAGAGCTCCCGCATGGGGCCAGTAAGTTAGTTAAGTTATTTGGTAAGCTAGTTTTTAAGGTTTTTGTCTAGCATTTAAGTAGTTATAAGTTAAATTGAAAATAAAAAATTGAATTAAAAAAAAAAAAAAAAGAGTGGTAGACGACGGATCTGAAGGGCGTGGGTTCGAGTCCCACTGTGGTCCGGGCTTTTTTTTAAATAATTTCTGGGAAAAGGTAACCAGAAATAGAGAGCAACAAGAAAGAGAGATGGGAAAACCAACGGTGACTTCGAAAGATGGTCCCCCAACAACAAGGAAGACAGTTGGAGGAGCATCAGGTGATGTATCATCCGACAGCCAAGTAGCGGGGCCATCAGGCCAAGCAACAACTAGAGGGCAACTGGAGCTCAGCAGTCCAAAGCTCAAAGAGCAACAACAACGACAGAAGCTGGACCATCTGTGTCCAAGAAAGCAGCAGCAACAACTACTACTACAACGACAACAACAACGTCATCGGCACATGCTGAGGTCGGAACTAGCAGCATAGCAACTGCAAAAACGTCGAGCCCTATTAAAGGGAAAAAGACAGGACCGGCATGTGTCGAAGAACCAGACCCATTGAAGAGAAGGCGCTATATTAGATATAAGCCAAATCTGGTAGTTCAGAAGCGTGCCTCAGATGTAGAGGCACCCAGAAAACAGGAGGGCGTGGGCGTTCAGCCAAATCTTCGGCTCAGGCCAAAACACAGAGGCAGCTGGATAGCTCCTCCAACGACAATGACGACAACAATGGAAACAATGACAAGAACGAAGAAGGCGACTATGAAGCTGAGGCGGATGACATGCACGTCGAAGAGGCTGACGGAGCGATCGCCGCCGACCATCAAAACGACCAGGACGCCAGTCTAACAGACGAAGAAAACGCCGCTGACGCAGATGCTGACGACATCTCATATATGTCTGTGGAAGGAGAAGGACATTATGTCAGTGGCGAGGTAGTCGAGCTGTCTGACGAAGAAGAGGAACAGCAGATTGAGGCTTTGACGGAGCAAATCTCTTCGCTCATAGAGCTTGTCAAAGCGCTCAAAAAGAAGCAGGAGGCAAGACGGGAGAAGGAGCGCATAGTTTCTTCTGAGCAGCGTACCCGCCAACAAGCGCTTCAAGAGCAAGCTACGCAACAACAGAAGCCTACTCAGGAACAACGACCACTCCCAGACCAGCAGCAGCCACATAAGCAGCAATCAAAGAAGCAGCCACAACAACAGCTTCACAAACAGCAACAGCAGCAGTCACAACAACAACAGCAACAGCCACAAGCAAAGAAAGGTAAGGTGCAACCTATTAATACTTACAAAAGGGAAATAAAAGAAACTATTGAAATATGTAGGTCGGTCGTAGGCAACAATTTTATAATCAAGCGGCTAAACGCAGAAAGGCATTCTATTCAGTGCTCTTTTTTACAGCACTACAAAAAAGTTAAAGACCTACTGTCAAAAACAAAAACAGAGTACTATAGTTTCACCCCAAAGGAAGACAAGCTTCAAACAGTCCTCCTGAAGGGTATCAAATCCTCTACGGATCCGCAGGCGCTCTTAGCTGAGCTCCGTCAAGTGGCGAGCGACGATCTCGATTTTATCGAGGTCAGACCTTTCACCACAGTCAAAGCCAGACGGGAGAAACGGAATTTACCATTCTTCCTAGTTCAACTCTCGCCCAAAGCAAATTGAGTGGTCTAAGGAATAAAGCAGTCCTGAATTACCAAGTTGTACGATGGGAAAAATTAAACAAGCAGAAAGACATGCTTCAATGCATGAACTGCCAAGGGTTTGGACACGTTGCAGTTAACTGTGGTATGGACCCAGTCTGCATTAAATGTGGAGATACCCACAAAACAGGGGAATGTAAACTCGGGCTAGGTTGGGTCACAGCTAAAATATGCGCTCTGCCGAGGCTCCGGGCATACCGCAAACTATCGGGGATGTCCGAAGTTTCAGGAGATAAGGAAAAACAAAGCCCAAAAGAAAACAGTTGAGGTGAGACTCCCTGAAGTACGACAAACAACAACTTCCTTCAATCCCGCAATTTCTTACGCCCAAATTGCGTCTGGAAAGGGAAACTCGGTAGAGCCTCAACCACAGGTAGCCAATTAGGTCCAAGTGCCTACGGCTCCTGTGCCAGAGGCAGATCTGATGCAGGTGTTGCTGACCATTCATGGTCAATTAACCGACGTGCAAAAACAGATCAGGGAACAGGCGGCTAGCGTGGATTACCTCTACTCTATTCTGCCGGCAACGCGAAATGGTTAAAAGCGCTCTGCCTGAGCGACCCTTTAAGATCCTAGCTGTGGATGTGAATTCGCTGATTAGGACCGAACGTAGAGCAAACCTCTTTCATTTGCTGCAAGACAAAAGTCCTGATGTGTTTATGGCTAGCGAAACTAAGCTAAACCAGAAACACAAAATGACTAATAAAAAATTACAATATCGTAAGAAGGGATCGGCCTAACTCCTCTCAAGGAGGTGGGGTCGCAATCTTCATACGAAAAGGCATTAAACATAAAGTTATATATAATAGTGAAGTGCGAAGATTCGGGTTGCTAGAAGCCTGCATCGTTTGCATTCCTCTCCAGTAGGGGAAAAGAATGTACGCAATCGCGGTGTACGCACCTGACGCACCTCAGCTAGCTAATTTTATCGCAGAGCTCGAAAAACTTTTCGAATGCTTAAGACTGAACTTGGATGAGAATTATTCTCTCATGGCATGGGACTTAAACGCCAAACATGTAGATTGGGAAAACTAAATACAAAATCCTAGAGGGAACCATCTTTTTAATTGGATAGGTGTAGGATCGACCTTCTGGCTACAGATAGACCGTCATTTCCGAGAAGTGGTAGTTTTCTGGATCTTTTACTGCTTGACTCACGACTAGTTATAACCTGACGCAACAAATCAACAGACAAGAAACTGTTTACGAACGATTGAATACGACAGTGATCACTGCGGACTTGCCACCGTAATACAGATTCCGAGCGAACTTGTGGAGTTTGATGAGTATGTGCCTGTGCACTCTTACAATTTCAGTAAGACGCGCTGGCCACGCTTCTCCAACGCCTTGGCAAGAGAAATACGTTCCGATGACATTTTTCCACCAAATGACAGAAACCTGACGAACGTCGAGATCGACGGGTTCCTGACTCAAATGGATACGACTATAAAACGAACAATGGACAGAACAATCCCAAAATATAAGGAACAAGACCATACTGGTTTATACAAGAACGCGACAATCGACGCACTACACCGACAAAAAAGTGGACTGCTGACTAGGTTGAAACTTCTTTACAGACGTTTCATGGAAACACGTGATCTGGAGATTAGGACCCAAGTAGCATTTTGTACCTATTAAGTTACAAATTTATTGTATGTTGTTTACAATTCATATACAGTTGCTGAAAAAATGTTTTGTATGTTTACATTAACTAATTGGATGATTGGTAAACAAATTGTTACACACAAAATGTTGTTGAAACAACACATCTTCAAACGTAAACGTACTGTAAACCAAATTTCGTAAATTTAAAACCAATATCACAAAACATTTACATTTGTAGCACTTTTGTAAAGCTATTATCAAAACTTAACTGTTACAAAACGTTTACAGTAAGTAGTCACAGTACATCTTCAAACGAAAACGTACTGTAAATCAAATATTGTAAATGTAAATCAATAACACGAAACGTTTACATTTGTAGCAGTTTTGTAGAGCCATTATCATAACTTTACTCTTACAAAACGTTTACAGTGAATAGTCACATCACATCTTCAAACGTAAGCATACTGTTAAACATTTCATTTACAAATAATAATGTAACACGTATAGCATTGGTCGGCCATTATAATGTTTCCATTTTTTATCAAATTAGAAAACCCAAAACATTGAAAATCTGTTTTTGTTGATATTTAGTAAAAACAAAGCATGTTTAGGTTTTGATTGAAATAAGACTTTGAATTTTATCTTACAAAATATTGAAAAATATGGTTTTTGTGGGAAAAAAAAAATTGTCTCAAATATTTTTATTAGAAATCATTTCTAAAATAAGAAAGTTTTTACAGGCCCCTTATTTTTATCGACCTGTTTTACAAAACTGGTAGAAAATATTTCTCGCGTTCGATATTTTGCCTTTACTTGCACGAAAAATATAATTATTGAATATTTTTATACCTCCCATATTATAATAATAATGTCAAGAACAAGATGAAAATTGTTTAAGTTTTGGTTTGTATACATATAGTAATATGATCTCAAATGGCATTACGTATTTACCTATACAGTTTAATATTTTTCTGTAAACGATTTGTACCTAAGTTTGTTTTTATGTTATTTATTTCCAAGTGTTTTTGAACATTTACATTTGTAAATGTACAAAGCAGGTACATCAAATAGAGTTTGTTCATATACTGTCAACACGACATTTCATTCCCCAAAACCGTTCACATTTTGGGTACAGTTAGTAAACATTTCATATACGCCTGAAACATTACATCTACGATGTTAACGTTCAGTAAATGGACTGTAGCTCTGAAATGCTCCTTGGGGACATTGAAGTCGTCGATCAAAAACATTTACGTTCTGATTAGACAAAACTATAGATTATCTATTAATTTATATTGGGATAACAGAATTCGGGCTGTTTATTCTAGCGACCCTAGTATGTTTCCCCAAATAAATAAGATATTTAGAAGAAATGATCAAAACGATCTTCCATGTCTTAAACTCCAGAGGACAACAGATAACGAAGACGTACTAACGATTGCGGGAATTGATCTGGAAGGTGCCGTTTTCGATGATGATTTTTATATGATAGAAGATCCTCAGGAAAAGGTAAAAGCTGTAGGGGCTGCTTTCCAGCAAGTGTACAAGGTGAATTCTAGCATTCGTCCGAATCATGACCTGGAGAACAGAGCCTTGCTGCACAATTTCTATCTTGGAAATAACATAACGCAATGGCGATCTGAGAATACTGATTTCACAGGGTTCAATGACGAAAATTTGGCAAACGCCACCATCGCCGAGCGAAATGGACCCAGTTCATTGTTAATTTCGAAGGTAGAACTTCAGTTAATTTTTCAAACATTAAAGAAAAAGAAATCTGCGGGGGTCGATGGTATACCCAACATTGTGCTACGACATCTCCCTGAGGAAGCAATAGACATTTATACCACACTGTTCAACAACGCATTGAATAATGCATATTATCCAGTGAGTTGGAAGACAGCTGTGGTCCATCATCTTCCCAAAAAGGGATAGGACAGCTCCAATTCGGCAAATCTTCGGTCGATAAGTCTTCTTCCAAGTATCAGTAAGGTATTCGAAAAGATTCTCAATAGAACTCTGTTGAAGTGGGCTTAGGACAAAAATATTATTCCAGACAATCAGTTTGGCTTTAAGGCGGGACATGACACTATTCATGCCGCGTCTGAGTTAGTTTCTGATGTTCAATGGAACAAAGCGAAAAATCAATGCCCGGGTGCCGTTCTTGTTGATTTAGAGAATGCTTTCGACACCGTATGGTTAGAGGGTCTTTCTCTGAAATTAACTAGATTTGGAAAAATTAAACAAACCACTGTTATATATTCTTCATGACATGCTCAATGGTAGAAAGTTTGTTATCAAAAGTGGCAATGTAACTTCCGCCACAACTTTTGATATTATAAACGGTCTACAGCATGGAGCTGTGAGCTCGCCGATTCTTTTTAGTATTTACACCAGCGATCTGATAGGTAGTCTAACTCATGCAATTGCGTATGGCGATGACCTTGTAGCGTACAGGACGGGTCCAAAAGTTGAAGTAATCAGAATTTTCTTGCAGCGTGACTTCGACAAGATTCAGCGATATTGTGATGACTGGAAGTTAAAAATTAACTTTCATAAATCAGAAACTATCCTGTTTAGAACCCCTTTGTCTAAGGTTTCTAGGGATACAAGAAAGAACTGGAGAAATCTAGTGATCGTTGCACCAAGTGGACATCAACTGGCGAGTAAAAATGTGGTAAAGTAACTTGGCATCTGGCTAGATCAGTATCTATATTTCAATCGACATGTAGATGCTGCTCTGGCCAGAGCTAGGGGAGCGTTTGCTCTGACAAGACGGTTGTTCTATAGCAGCCGCCTTGAAAACAGGGTAAAGGTGATTTGCTACATGGCCCTCATCCACCCGATGATTGCCTATGGGTGCCCTGTGTGGTTTAACGTTGCTCCATCTCAAATGGAAAAGATTCTGGTGTTTGAGAGACAGTTTCTGAGGACCTGTCTTGGATTACACAGAACACCAGAGTCGTAGTACAAACATTATTATGCCAACGAGGTCTTATACAACGGGGCCAATATAAACAGGATAGATAACTTTTTAATTAAGCTGATTTGGGGTCACATTGCAAGAGCGATGACCTCAGCCAATGGTCTTATTTTCGGGGCTTACTACCCCAACGATGAATATAGTGAGAGCGTTCGTCTTAACGGTTTCATCTCGCCCGATACATTCCTTTATTTCGACAGTCGGGGGCTGATACAGGATAGATGGGCGGTTCCGTTAATCTACCACGTCGGCCGTAGAACTGTGAATCGCCGACTCTTGTATGATCGAGACGTCGGCTCTGGGAACGGAGCAGAGCATCTGCGGTTCAGAAAGGACTTGGATAAGCAAGTTAAACAATTCTGATGTTTGGGTGACCACCTTGATAATGATGGTTAATGATAAAGTTGTTGCCTTGGCCGACCTACGTATTTCTAAGGTATAACTAGGTAGATTAAGTAGTACAGTGACGGTGGCACCAAAAAAAGATAAAAAATCCAAAAAATTGTTTGTTTGTGGATATGTGCGTGAGCGCATACATATGTATATGTGTTAATATATGCATATGGATGCGCGTGTCTGCATGTGCATAGGCTGATGAAGAAAAAAAAAAAGCTGCTGGTGGCTGTAGTTTTAAGTTATTTACGTATAGTTATTACGTATATTTTAGTTTTATTTAGGTTAATTTAGTTTTATTTAGGTAAAGGGTAGTTTTAAGTTGTCATATAAAATGTCATAGAAAAACGAGTTTTTAAGAATTTTCTCGTTTAGTTTTAAGTAATATTGAATTTTAATTTAAGTCAGTTTTTACGCCGAAAGGCATTTTTAATATATAGTTATAGTATAATTTAGAGCGCCCGCATGGGCCAGAAAGTTAGTTAAGTTATTCTGTAAGCTAGGTCTAGTAGTTAAGTAGTTATAAGTTAAATTGAATATAAAAAAATTTAATTTATAAAAAAAAACAACATCTGTAAGTTTCATTGACCTTGGACCTTTTTCCACCTAAAACTACCTGCCAACTGGACGATGATGTTAAAATCCATCACAAAATTTGTAGAGAATTTTACGATTTGCAACTTTTTTTAGTTCATCTTTCCAGAAGTTGTAACCGTTTTAAAGATATATGTCTTGTTGTTGGTCGTACGACAAAAGTTGCATGCACAAATTATAGAGGAGGTTATTACCTACAAAAATGGTTGTAGATACAAGTTGAGATACAAGAAAACTACGAGTACATTGTTCATAATAATAACAAGAATTCATTCGTTAATAATTAACAAACAGCACCATGACTCTTAATTGAGTTCACTGGCTTTATAAAATACACATTTTATTGCTTACCTACTTACTTACTCATCCTCATCTTTCAATCTTTCAATCAAACTCCCATATTAATATTGTACCTCCTGAGATCCAACTTTCCAAAATATATATTTTTGTTTGTGTCACATGTAGGTTGTTAGAAAACTTATACATTCCATTTATCTGCTGCAGTTTTTCACATACTCCTTTGTCATATCTCAGCTTCTTCACCCAAAACATATTTTTTCGGGACAAAACCTTTTCACCTTTATATACTTACTAATGCACACATGTCACATGTGTTAAGTGCACTTTTGATTATAGCATTCGACTTCGCACATACAAACCACTTTCTATTTATTTTTAAGAACAAAAATAAATATATTATTTTATATTGAAGCATAAACATTTATTTTAAATATAAGTAAATACATTTCTCAATAATAAAAGCCAACACATAAATTGTGAAATCAATTTTATGTAAAGGTAAACTAATAACTCTATTAAAATAGGCATATAATATAAAGTACATTGATTTTTAAAACAAACTGCAATCAAATATTTTTATATGTTACTAACTTCAAATCTTATATATAAAAATGGAGTCTATATTTTGTGCGTTTACGTGCCTTATATTTAGAATATTAAAATATTTAAAAAGTTGAATAAAAACGGCTTCTTCCTGAATCCTTTTGGCATCACATCTTGAACAGCGCTGTTGATACGTGGCTCTATTGAAAAGGATCATTTTGTATGTTAAAGATTATTAAATGTAGATTTAATATATTTTGCCTGCATGAAATTGTGCAGCATACTGTGCTTCATGTATCGGCTGTCGCTGAAAAAAAGTAGTTACAATCCGGTAATCAACTTCAGGTGTTTGTGTGTTTGTGATGGTGGGTCGAAATTAAGATCGAGGCATAATTTTTGTTACTGCTTAATAGCTCTACATGGACGCCTTTGTATTAAACAAAAAAGACAAAAAAAAATCGTTTTAAAAGATCGTTTTTTTTACAAAGGTAGGTATGTTGTTATTTCGTAATATCGAATAGACAATGGACCAAGGACAACAAAATTCAAAAACTGCTTAAATAAAAATCTCTACACTTTGGGAAAAGTTTGGTGTATATATATTTTGCCAAAGTGTGGAGATTTTATTTAAGCTGTTACTAAATTTGATTATTAGTAAGGTCAATGGTATTGTTTTGTAGGTATTCTTTTTTTCAATTGAACTGTAAATCGAATGCCCGCGGTTCACGACGTATACTTTTCGGTAAAATTAAAAGCACGAACTTGGATTCTTGTTGAATTTTAATTTCGATCGATTGCATGGCCCAACTTAGCACGAATTACCACCCGTGAAAACTTTTATTATTTGATAATATGGTTAAAAATAATATGTTGGGCGTGACACTAAGGTTGGACACCTCTGACTACAAATGAAGAATATAATATCCAGTTAATCCCTTTCTTAATCTACAACGTACGATTTAACATTGATTTTAACATTGCGTTTGACTAACTGAAATCTATACTGAGTCAGTCGCTATCGTCACCTTCTTAACATAATTATTTGAAATTTACTTCTTTAATATACTTTAATTAAAACTTTATATTAACTACTTACTTTGAAAACTTGCATTAAAGATAAATATTTTACAAGTTGTATATTAAGAGTTTTATTTTCCAACATTATTGGGGGCTCAACCTATTGTAAAATTAATAAAGTTAAGAGGTGGCGATACACATCAAGCAAATTAATTAATCATAAAATTCTCTCTTTTTTTGGTTAACGGGGTAGCATCTTGAGTTGTTGTGGGAGCGGCATTTGCTGGAGTGTTGTTGTTGCAGGTTTCTGGTTGTCACTTCTTAAACGATTGGAATTTCAGTGTTTATATTGCTGCGAAATTGAATATACAATATGGAGCTGCAGATAAAATTCTAAGCAAGGCCAAAAAACTTACAATTGAAGATCTTCGATGCCTTTTAGAGAGCTATAACCTATGTTCAAGAGGAATAAGACCAGTTTTATTGAAAAAGCTGAGGAAGCATTTGCTTGGTGGAATACGACGAAGATGAGGATGAATCTCAGAACGAGAGCAAAAAATCTGATGAGAATGGTGATGATGAGGGCGGAGCGGTTAATGTAGAACAAGGGGATAATAAGACAGGGGAAACTGATACTCATAAACAGGAAAAAAGCATTTCGGCGCACGCCAAAAGAACGTGGGAATAATCTTTCTTTTCATGAAATTGAGCAGACTGTGCAGTCATTTTCAGGTGATGACAATTTGAATATTTCCAGGTGGTGCAATGAATTCGAGGAGATGGCAGGCATTTTGGAGTGGAGCAAGCTGCAAATATTTGTGTACGCCAAAAGGTTGTTAACAGGTTCAGCAAAAGCTTTCGCCAGCTCGTTACATGGTTTACGTACCTGGACAATACTGAAAATTCGCTTGATGGAGGAGTTTGAAGAGCAAAAATCTGCTGCCGAAATCCATGCTGCAATGCAGAAAATAAAAAAGCTGCTTACGGAGAGCTACATACAATATCTATATGCTATGCAAGAGATGGGTAGAAACATCGAAATGGATCAGGGATCAATAATCCATTATGTAATCGATGGTATAACAGGTGATGAGTTGCACAAAATTGTTTTATGTGGGGCGTCCAATTTGAGAGAATTTAAGATTAAATAAGACTGTTTTGAAAAAATGAAATCTAATCGCAGTGGTGCCAGTGGAGTAAGTGGTAAGAAATTCGATCGCCATATATCAACAGCACATCAGACAAAAAACTGGAGGATGGAAGGGATGGTCGACCACGCGGCAGATGCTGGAAATGTGGGGTTAGAGGACATTTTGCATCAAAATGTGTGGCTAAAAATGAAGGCAATACAATGGAAAACAAGCAACTAAATAGAAAGGAACAACAAAATTATACCAGTGCTGTTCGTGATAAAAACAATTGTCATAAAACTGTTTTTATAAATGATAAGAGCTTCGAGGCCTTAATTGACACAGGTAGTTCCCTTAATATCTTATCCAATGAAGTCTATCTCATTTTAGAAGAACAACAACTAAAGGCAACGTGTAAAACTCTTATTGGTCTTGGCGGGAAAGAAATAGTTCCACTAGGGTTCATATAGATACAAATCCAGATCGATTCTTACACATTTTTTTCCAAGTTTTATGTCATTCCAGATAGATCGTCCCAGGTAAAAATTATTGTTGGACAAGAACTTGTTGAAAACGCTGTCTTACAAGTAAGCCCTGAAGGACTACGAATTTCGAGGCGGACCAACAAAAATGAAAATGCGATAGAAAACGTGACACATGAAATCATGAACATAACCTATGTATGTCGATGAAATGGAACTGGACGGAGAACTGAGTGTATCTGAAAGAGCCGAAGTTACTAAAATTATTTGGAACTACAAACCAACAAGAAATATAGAGACACCGATAGAAACCAAAATCATAACTTACCGATGAAATCCAAGTTTATTCAAGACCACGAAGGTTGGCACCGAAAGAGTCAAACGAGTTGGAAAATCAGGTAAATGAATGGCTTGTTAATGGTATTATTGTTCCTAGTACTTCCGAATATGCTAGTCCTGTGGTGATTGTAAAAAAAAAAGACGATAGCATGCGCGTCTGTATTGACTACAGGCGGCTTAACAAAAAATCGTAAAGGATCGTTTTCCTATGGATTTAGTTGAAGAGCAACTAGATCAATATGCAGACTCATCGATATTTTCAACACTGGATCTTTGCAATGGATTCTTTCATGTTCCTGTTGCAAAGGATTCGAGAAAATATACAGCTTTTGCTACCGCCAGCGATTTATACGAATTTTTGCGTGCACCATTTGGTTTGTGCATTTCCCCGGCAACTTTCAAGCGTTTCATAAAAAATGTTTTCAAGATACTGTTGGCAATGAAAATGTTGGTTATTTTCGTGGACGATTTTGTGATCAAAGGTAAGGATAGAGCAGAGGCTATGCGAAACTTGAAATTAGTTTTACAGACGGCAGAAGAGAACGGACTTGAGGTAAACTGGAAAAAATGTAGCTTTTTGAAACGCCCGCCGCGTCGAATTTCTTGGACATGTAATAGAAGATGGTAAGATCCAACCTTCTCCCAGTAAGGTTTTAGCTGTTCCAAAATTTCCAGAACCAACTAATATCAGGCAAATTCAAAGCTTTTTGGGACTTAGTGGATTTTTTAGAAAATTTATACCAAAATATTCATTGTTTTCTAAACCACTTACAGATATGCTCCGAAAAAATTCAACATTCTATTTTGAGAATGAGCAACGTCTAGCGATGGAACAACTAAAAGGACTACTCTCATCTAATCCAATATTACGAATCTTTGATCAAAATTCCGTGACTGGACTGCACACAGATGCATGCATTGACGGTTTTGGAGCGATTTTGTTGCAGACGAAACCACATGAAGAATGTTTGCATCCTGTTCACTTCATGAGCAAGAAAACTTCACCTACTGAGAGAAACTACTGCAGCTTCGAACTTTACATTTTGGCTGTTATCTATGCGGTGACCAAGTTTAGGGTCTATTTGCTTGGAACGAAGTTTAAGTTGGTGACAGACTGTGAGGCGTTCACAAAAACTTTAAAGAAGAAGGAAATTTCACCAAAAGTTGTCCGATGGGCAATGTTTCTCGACGATTTTGACTACGTTGTAGAACGCAACGAAAACGGCAAAACGATTTACGAATTTTCTTATGGAACGTACGATCGCTGCGCAATGAAAATGTCAGTAACACCTTTGGTAATGCGTTAGGACTCGCCCTAGAATCACTTGATTTAGGAGGAATAAGTCCTGGAGCTAGTATGCTGGGCGAAGATGAGAAGTGGACACGCCTTAAGAATACTGTCATTAGTACTGCCAACTCCATCTTAGGCAGCAGTTGTAGAAATCGGAACCACTGGTTTGATGATGAATGCAAGCTAGCGACTGAACGTAAGAATGTTGCGTACCAAGCAATGCAAAAATCTCATAGAACGCGGGCACGCGAAGAAGAATATAAAGAGCTCAGAAGAATAGAAAAACGGCTTCACAGACAGAAAAAATCAGCCTGGGAGAAGAACTTAATCTGTGAAATAGAAAAAAGCCGAGAGCGAGGTCCGCACCAGGCGCGGAAGTTCTACCAATCCGTCCGAAACATGACGCAGTACACACCAGGCTGCACATACTGCAAGGACGGAGAGGGAAATCTGATCACCGATCCACAAAGCATACTGGAGCGATGGGAAAAGAACTTTAATGAATTGCTAAATGGTCAACTCACTGCAGAAGTGGAGGCTCCACTGCTTCAAGACGAATACCCTATGTTGCCGTCACCAAGCATAGAAGAGGTTGAGAAGGCTATAGGCCGGCTAAAGAAAAACAAAGCCCCGGGAGCTGATGGTATACCAGCCGAATTATTTCAACACTGTGGGCCAGCTCTACGTCAGGCAATTCATGATATTATAGTGCATGAAGAAATGCCAGAAGACTGGCGAAAAGGTATAAAATTCCCCATACATAAGAAAGGAGATGTCACAACGTGCAGCAACTATAGAGGTATCACGTTGTTGAGTACCGCCTATAAGATACTCTCCTCTATCCTACAAGACCGGATAACCCCATACGCCAAAACCATCGTCGGACAATATCAGTGTGGTTTCATTCAAGGAAAATCAACAACTGATCAGATCTTTACCCTCAGGCAGGCGATGGAAAAATGTCTAGAATTTAACATCCCAGCATACCACCTGTTTATAGACTTTAAGGCCGCCTATGATAGCATAGCCAGGGTAGAATTTTACAAAGCCATGCGAGAATTCGGCATCTCAAATAAATTGACACGACTATGTAGGTTGAGCATGACCAACGTAACAAGCCAAGTAAAAATAGCCGGATTGCTATCCAGACCAATCAACATCTTTAATGGACTCCGACAAGGGGATGGTTTGGCCTGCCTTCTCTTCAACCTAGCGTTGGAGAAAGCAATCCGTGACTCTGGCACGGCAACAAGAGGGACCATCGTCAACAGGTCCAGCCAGATACTGGCTTACGCAGACGACATCGACATCATCGGAAGAACCAAGCACGCTGCACACGATTCCTTCATCCAGATCGAGCAGGCGGCACAAAATCTGGGACTCCACGTTAGTGAAGGTAAAACAAAGTACATGGTGGCGTCGAATGCGAGAGGAACAGTTGGTCAAATAATCAAGATAGCGGAGCACGAATTTGAAGTGGTGCAAATTAAATACCTTGGGTCAATGGTAGCAGCCGATAACAATATTGAAGAAGAAATACGCGGGCGGCTTCTCAAATCCAACAGAGCCTACTACAGTCTGTCAAAGCTCTTCAAATCCAGAAATCTCACCATAACTTTAAAACTGCTGCTGTACAGGACCATGGTCCTGCCAGTACTCACACATGGATCCGAGACTTGGGTGCTTAGCAAAAGGCACTCCGACCTCTTAGCCGCGTTCGAGAGAAAAATCTTAAGGAGAATTTTTGGCCCCATATGCGAGGAAGGACGATTCCGGAGACGGTACAATCATGAATTGTACGCAATCTACCTTGAAGCAGATATCGTGACAAAAATTAGGCTCGGTAGACTCCGGTGGGCAGGGCACCTAACTCGCATGAGCGAAGAGGAACTTGCTCGGAAAGTTCTTTGTGGTACATTCTATGGCAGATGACAGCGTTGTAGACCACGCTTGCGCTGGAGAAATGGCGTAGACCAGGACGCCTGGAGCCTTGGGGTGCGAAACTGGATGGTGTCGGCTCGAGGCCGGGATAGGTGGAGAGACTTGTTGAAGGAGGTCAGGACCGGACCCCGGTTGTCAAGCCGATGAAGATGATGTAGAACATCGGAGTGGAGATAGAATGAAACACGGTGATGCGCTTTCTAGAAACCCAGTGATGTATGCTGAAACGACTCTGACAAAAGTTCTTAAAGAGTCCCAGAATTCTGATGAAATAATAAGGGCGATTAAAACTGTGCTTCGGTCGCAGTCGGATTACGATGGGTATGTTCTTAAAAGTAACGTTTTGTATAAGCAGGTCAAAGGAGAGGATTTGTTGGTCGTTCTTGAAGATTGAAAATCAGCGTTCATGAGAATGGGCACATTGGCTCAAAAAAAGTAGAAGATATCATAAATAGAGAATTTTATATAAAAAAATTCCATGATAAAATTAAACGTTGAATTAATTCTTGTGTTCCGTGTATTCTTTCAGAGCTGAAGCGAGGTAAAAAAAAGGGTTTCTTGAACCCAGCTGATAAGGGAGATGCACCGCTGTCGGTCTACCATGTGGATCATTTGGGACCAATGACAGCTACAAGTAAACAATACAAATACATATTTGCAGTGATCGATGGCTTTTCGAAATTTGTTTGGCTGTATCCCATGAAAACAACAAACGCAGCGGAAGTTTTAAACAAATTAAAAGCTCAACAGACGGTATTTGGAAACCCTGATACAATTGTGACGGATCGAGGAGCAGCATTCACCTCACAGGCGTTTAACTTTGCGATTCCGAAGGCATTAAACATCACCTTATCACTTCTGGCGTACCACGCTCGAATGGACAAGTCGAAAGAGTGCATCAAATTGTCATCCCTATGCTGAAGAAACTTTCAAAAGATAATGCTGACCACTGGTACAAGCACGTCGAAAAGGTGCAACGAGTTCTGAATTCGACTTTCCAAAGATCCATTAACACGTCACCATTCGAAGTGTTAGTTGGAGTAAAAATGCGACAAAAAGAAGATATAAAGCTGTTGGAGGATCTTCATATGGAAATAGTGGCTGAGTTCGATAAATACAGACAGGAAGTTAGAACAAGTGCTAAAGCTCAAATAGGTAAAGTGCAAGATGAGATGAGAAAAACTTACAACCTGAGGAGGAAAAAAGCAAATCAGTTTTTGGTTAATGATTTTGTCGCTATAAAACGGACTCAATTTGGGCCCGTTAATAAATTAAAATCTTTTTTTTAGGTCCCTACAAAGTCATTAGCTAAGATGGGAGAGACCGGTATTCTGTGTAGCGAATTGGAGATGGCGAAGGGCCAAGACAAACAACAACTGTAGCCGAGTTCATGAAGCCTTGGAACTTGTCATCAAGCCAGGACGGTTGAAAGAGGATGGGCGAATGTTGGGCGTGACACTAAGGTTGGACACCTCTGACTACAGATGAAGAATATAATATCCAATTAATCCCTTTCTTAATCTACATCGTACGATTTAACATTGATTTTAACATTGCGTTTCTATACTGAGTCAGTCGCTATCGTCACCTTCCGTAACATCATTATTTGAAATTAACTTCTTTAATATACTTTAATTAAAACTTTATATTAACTACTTACTTTGAAAACTTGCATTAAAGATAAATATTTTACAAGGTGTATATTAAGAGTTTTATTTTCCAACATAATATATTTCACAATTTAAATGCGAAGAAACAAAAAAAGTTTTCTTTGTTTGTCGATTATTTGGGGGAAGTTGTTTACTTACATTTTTTATACTTCTTGGTTCTGATTAAAACATGTAAAAAAAAAAATAAACAACCCAAAATGAAAATTATAATTCGTAACACACTATTTGCGTTTGTTTTCTTTTTTTACTTCGCACGATGCACAAAGCGGAGCTTATCAAATAGATATTTTGTGGTTTTATTATAAATAATTTTATGCAAAAAGAAGCAACATCTTGCTTCTAAAAATTGTTTAAAGGTACATCCAAGAACGCGTTGATGAAATTGAGAGACATGGTCAAGTCTTCGTACACCAAAGGCATACCTTACCATGTCATTAAAAGCAACTAGTAGTTTGTGGAGAGAATGAGAGTCTGGTTTACAGTATACGACAGCGGCATATTCAATAATAGGAAGTAGCAATGATTTAATCAGTCTTATCTTAGTGTCAACAGGTGTCAATTTAGAAAAAAGGTTTAATTTTCTAAGACCCTCATTTCGAGAAAGTTAACGATCAATCTTAAAACCAAGACTAGTCACAGTATCCATAAACAAAAGCTGAGATTGCGATAAGAAAATTGATAAAAAGTTTATGGTCAAATTTCTTTTTAGAAATAGCAATTAGCAACTGGGATTTGGCAGGATTTAGAGTCAGACCATTGCACAGAGAACAATTGTAGATACTTGAAAGGTCTTTGTTTATTTTACATACTAGTTCCTCTAATAAGTTCAAAGGTTAAGACAAATATAGTTGAACATCATCAGCATAGAGATGTAACGTTACATGTTGGCACACTTGAGGAAGGACATTTATATACATACGAAACAATAAGGGGCCCAATATGGAACCAAAATCAGAACAAGATGAAGGATGTGGCTTTTTGGGGACAGGAATAACTTTAGCATGTTTCCAACAATTAGGAAATGATGACGTATATATGCAAAAGTTAACAATGTGGGTAAAGCTGGATATAATTTGTGGTAATACCATTTTTATAAAACATATTGGAATGCCATCTTCGCCAACAGAGCTAGATTTGAGAGAACGAATGTATATAAGTACATCATTCTCAGAAACAACATCAAACTCAAAACCATCTGATGTCTGATATAAAGCCATGTTGTTAGGGACAAAGTTCGAAGTATTTGAATTGTTAGATGCAAAAGCATTGTTCAAATCATTTGGATCCGGAAAATTGTTAAGGACTTCTTTTATCCTATGCCAATAGAACGGAGAATACTCCATAGCTGACGTGAAGACTGGTTTATATTAAGTTTAGACAAAAAGTATCTTTTTTTTAGCTCTACGAGTAACAAAAGATGAATAGTTTCGAGCTCGGAAAAAAATCTCCCAGTTAATGGAGTTAGGGAGATGTTTCCATTTCCTAATACAATTTACGGTGATTTTTTTTTGAACTTAGTACTTCAGAGTTGAACCACGGACACTTTGTATTGCGAATAGGAACAGTCTTCAAAGGAATATGCTTTTCATACAAATCAAGTAACAAATATTGAAGAAAGTTAATTTTATCTGCTCCAAGTACAATCAAGATGAAGTAGTAAGAGTAGATAAAGTACTAGAATCAATTTTCATCTCCACATCATCACTACTTTTTCTTACACACACAAATCCAGTCTTAGTTCTCGCCGAATGTAAAATTCCTTCTTTTCGAAATCGAATGGCACGTCTCAGAAGAGAGCTATTAAGTGGCATTAAGCTCTCATTTATATAAATGCGTGTGTCAGAGTGTAAGCCAAATCCGTCACTATCACTGAATAGCTGTGATGCTGTCAGACCATTTAAAGATTGGAAAGATATATCAGTGTTTTTTTTTCAGCAGCAAGGAAAAGTCGTATGAGAAGTGGATGCTCATTGCCTGAGTTACTGGTGTTGAGACGAAATGCATCAAAGTGAGGAGTGAGCAGATGCTTTAGTTTCTCTGCAAGCATTTTCGTTAATTCGACAGCATCGACATCATTCGGTAAACCACACACAATCACATCTTTTAAACGTTCAACTCGCTGATAATTCTCCAGTTGGTCTCTTATTTGCTTGTTTTCGGTTTTAAGCTCTGAAATGTCAATCTCGCACTGAAGCAAACGGTCATTTAGTGAGGTCATGTTTTGAGTCACATGTTGCAAAATTTTTGCTTCTAGATCATCAAATGATTTTTTTATATTTGCTTAAAGATTGTTTTCAAATTCAAGAAGGTGTTTATGTTTTGTGTCATCCGAAATTCTGTTTAAAGGTGTCAACCTAGCACTGGTGTTAGTTGAGAGTAATGACATTTTCGATCTGTCGGGAGTAAGAAGCGATTTAAGAGCATTATTTTTATTACGAGACTTTTGTTGAAGGCGAGTGTTGAACGCAGCAGAGCCACATTTATTAGAGGGTGCGGTGGTAGTGGTTGTAGCGGCAGCGGCGGCTGTGGCAATGGTAGCCGTGGTAGTGACAATGGCAGTGGTAGTGGTAGAGACATTCTTGGTGATGGTTGAAGTATGAGCAAGGGTGGAAGTGGAAGCGGTGGTTATGCGGGCGGTAGATGTTAAAGATGTGGTAACAACAGTGGGGGCAGCGGCAATAGAGGCGGTTAAAATATCAGCACTTTTGACGGTGTTGGTATTGTTGATAACAGTGTTAGCCATGGTGTACAGAGAAATATTATTTTATTTTATGGATTAGGTATAAATATTTTTATAATTTAAGTTGAAAATAGACTAGTACACTCCCGAATGAAGTAAAACTCAAATAAAAGAAACAAGAATGCTATTATGGGATTTTTTTAAAAACTACTACTATGGCAATGAAATACATGGATTAAACTCTTGAAATGAGAGGAGCGGATCAAAACACGTCTACTTCCTTGTCATATGATTTCGCATACTTTATTTTGTGTCCGCAGCAGCAAATCAATTTCAGCATTCAACTTTGCAAAATCATCTTTTGCCGCTAACTTCGCGGTCGCTTTCTCAAGCTCAGTATGAAGAGATTCATTTATAATTGTTTTTATTTTTTGAAGATCTCTATGAAAAATAGACATAATTGGATGCAATATATATAGTGTTGATGGTCTGTTTATAATCGGTGTCTTTGAATTAGGGTTTTCTTCTGGTGACGTTTGGATTAATTTTCTTTTGTTGTCGGTCATATGACAGGCAGGAAAATTATCGAATTCGTTTAAAAGATTATATAACTAATATTTCCTGTTATATTTAAACTTTTTCGAAAGAGACTTATAAACACTTAAATATTATAGTTTTTTTTAAAGTAAAGTGAATTTGAACTAGCTCCAACCGAGCGTCTCCCTATTCCTTGAATTTTGTCGTAACGACATTGTTTTTTGGAACTTTCGGAGATTTCCTAAGATTTGTGGAATTATTTTTCTTGAGCGCTGTTGGGTTCCAACCTCTCCAATCAGTTTCTTTGCTGACATTTTTCTTTCTCCCAACGTTTCGTAAGGATTCCTTACTTCTTCAGGGGATATTTATCATTCAATCTGTTAAATGTAAAATACAAAATTAAACCAATTGGTAGGTAGGTACACTTTTCAAAAACAAATTATCTTACTTATTACTAAATCGTATTATATCTGCTACTTTACTCCCACTATTGCATCAATCCGACGGCTACGACACAACATTAAAAATAAATTAACATATATTAAACGACTTATGATGACAAAATGAAAAAGACAATCAAAATAATTAATTAAACAACTAAGTTATCACAAAATCAGGCAGGTACTTAAGTAACAATGCCAACGCATAGCTTTGTTTAATGTTATCGCTG
The DNA here is from genome assembly GCA_951217065.1 of Baccha elongata. Classification (NCBI taxonomy): domain Eukaryota; kingdom Metazoa; phylum Arthropoda; class Insecta; order Diptera; family Syrphidae; genus Baccha; species Baccha elongata. Next base: position 1,362,902 of record CATNUY010000169.1, on the reverse strand, counting down.
TCTTCTTTTGTGTTCATGGTCCGTTTTATATTTTGTTGTATACGTAGGCTTTCTGATGTGAGTCAATTCAATTAAATTTTATTGAGTCTTTCTTTTTTTTTTCTTTTACAAGTTCATTTGTCTTTTTCTTATACTAAGATATATAAAGGACTTTCAAGTATGGCCCTCTCGTTTTAATGACACATATATTTCTATTGCCTTTACTTTAATGTATTTTAGGAGCTCTTGCTCATGGAGCTATTTCATAATTATTTTTGACGTTTTAGTCATGAGAACTTAACCTAACTTAAAAATAGCCAGCCTAAGATAAAGGAGATACACTATATTGGTGTAGCTCTAGGTACTATAGCTGAAATTTATCAAAATGTTTATATGTCAGATATATTATAAATATGTATATTAACTACAAGATATAAACGGTTTTTGATTTTTTGCATCAATTTAGTTCCTTTATTTACATGTAGATTTAATTATTAAATTATTATTATTTGTACTTTCAGAGTATTTACATTACTTTTCTTTTTTTTTCCTTTGTCAGCTAGTTCAAGGATTTAGTGAATTAAATGATTATTGTTTTATAAGAATTCTTTACAATTTTTTTTTTTTTTTTTTTTTTGATGTATCTCAGATTGTTTGTATGTTACAAGTGATTATAATATTTACATAATTAATATTTGCAATTATATTTACAAAATAAGTGTATCTTAATGGAGCCTGTAATTCTTGCGCCACATCCTAACCACCCTCCAGAATGAGCACCTTTCCACCGTACACTAATAGTGCACTATGGTGCGTCCAAAGACCAGCCGGGTACGTCAGGATGCAGTGCAATCCACAATAATTATCAACTTACTTTCAACCACGATTCTTTCCTTGGAAAGTTTGTTGGTAGAACGATGGTAGGGCACACTTCAAATCTAACAAAGAGTCCTCCATCTCAATTCTATTGGGGATAGATACAATGAGTTCTCTAAGTTTATACTTTTTTGCTGATTGTATATTTCGTACATCAGACTGTTTTCACATAAACTCATTTTGTTTATGAATTTTTTTATTAAAATAAAAGCATAGTTCATAAGTGGGGTAACTTTAGCCTCATTATAAACGTATGTATTTGAGAACCTTTTAGTTCTTGTTTGAAAGTTTTTTTAATACAGTGTCTCAAAATTTTTCTTTCCAGAATCTCCAAATCTTTTGCCATCCTTTTTGTTATTGAAAACCAGCATGGGAAGGCGTATAGCATAACGGGTCTAATAAGGGTCTTATAAAAGAGCAATTTGGTGTTTCTTTTTAAGCTGTTATGCCTCAAATAAGGTGTTAGCATATTTGATATTTTCGTCGCTTTTTCTTTAATTTTTCTGGCATGTGGATTAAATTTTAGCAGGTTAGAAAACTCTATTCCGAGGTAATTTATTTTATTTTTGAACAAAGTCTCAATTCCATCAATTTTTAAGACCAAATTTCTGCTTTCTGCCACAACTCCCAATTTGCCTTTGCTATTGTGATGCTTTTTTATCGAGGCTGAAGTAGACTCGTGGGTGTCCAGGGTTTTACCCAAAGAAAGCAAACAAAACTCGGGTTTTGAAGATTTGAACTCTGACCAATTACCAGCTTTTTTTTTATATATGACGAAGATTTTCTAACAAATTATTTCATATACGGGGTTAATATTTACAAGTTAATATTTACTCTATTATAATGCCTCATGACTAAAAATTTCGTGGGAAAATCATCTACAATAAATGCCTCGCGACTAAAAGTGTCGTGGGAAAATCGGTTAAAATAAATGCATCGCGACTAAAAGTGTCGTGGGAAGATCGTCTACAATATATACCTCGCAACTAAGAGTGTCATGGGAAAATCGTCTACAATAAATGCCTCGCGACTAAAAATGTCGTGGGAAAATCGTCTACAATAAATGCCTCGCGACTAAAAGTGTCGTGGGAAGATCGTCTACAATAAATGCCTCGCGACTAAAAGTGTCGTGGGAAGATCGTCTACAATAAATGCCTCGCAACTAAAAGTGTCTTGGGAAGATCGTCTACAATAAATGCCTCGCGACAAGAAGTGTCGTGGGAAGATCGTCTACAATAAATGCCTCGCGACAATAAGTGTCGTGGGAAGATCGTCTACAATAAATGCCTCGCGACATAGAAGTGTCATGGGAAGATCGTCTACAATAAATGCCTCGCGACAATAAGTGTCGTGGGAAGATCGTCTACAATAAATGCCTCGCGACGATAAGTATAGTGGGAAGATCGTATACAATAAATGCCTCGCCACAATAAGTGTCGTGGGAAGATCGTCTACAGTAAATGCCTCGCGACTAAAAGTGTCGTGGGAAGATCGTCTACAATAAATGCCTCGCGACTAAAAGTGTCGTGGGAAGATCGTCTACAATAAATGCCTCGCGACTAAAAGTGTCGACAACCTTCACCGGGGTAAGCTTACTTAGGTCAAAGTGTGTACGGGGTTTTTATATGTTGCTATCTCAAGCCACACATTAACCTCTGTGTATCACACTTTCTTCTCCATTCTAGTGCATTGTTCACTTCTATTCGTCAACTTTTCTGAAGTAAGACGGTGCGAAGTGAAAGATGACGAATAAAAATAACAATAATAAAAAAATATACTTAATATAAATAAATATATGGGATGACGTAGTCACTCATGTTTGTCACTGATGTGTTCTAGCAGATGCATGGTCGCTGTGTGCCTACTGCTGACTCGATGGGTGGTGGGTGGTATAGCTAACTGCTTGCTTGCTGCTTTTATTTTCGTTTGGTGTATATTGTTGTTGGTAGGTATCTTGTGTATTTAGTTGTTCCTGCTGCTTGGTATACATCGTTGTTGGATGATATGGACAGCATAAAATAAATACTGAATATGTATGTAGGTATTCAAAAATAAATACTAAATATGTATGTAGGTATTCATTTAAAATAAATACTGAATATGTATGTAGGTATTCATTTAAAGGGTGGCTTCCATTTCCTTGGTTGGTAGGTATCCTAGTGTCATGTTGTTGGTAGGTAGGTATCCCAAAAGAAATCAGGCAGGTACTTAAGTAACAATGCCAACGCATAGCTTTGTTTAATGTTATCGCTGTCTTCTTTTGTGTTCATGGTCCGTTTTATATTTTGTTGTATACGTAGGCTTTCTGATGTGAGTCAATTCAATTAAATTTTATTGAGTCTTTCTTTTTTTTTTCTTTTACAAGTTCATTTGTCTTTTTCTTATACTAAGATATATAAAGGACTTTCAAGTATGGCCCTCTCGTTTTAATGACACATATATTTCTATTGCCTTTACTTTAATGTATTTTAGGAGCTCTTGCTCATGGAGCTATTTCATAATTATTTTTGACGTTTTAGTCATGAGAACTTAACCTAACTTAAAAATAGCCAGCCTAAGATAAAGGAGATACACTATATTGGTGTAGCTCTAGGTACTATAGCTGAAATTTATCAAAATGTTTATATGTCAGATATATTATAAATATGTATATTAACTACAAGATATAAACGGTTTTTGATTTTTTGCATCAATTTAGTTCCTTTATTTACATGTAGATTTAATTATTAAATTATTATTATTTGTACTTTCAGAGTATTTACATTACTTTTCTTTTTTTTTTTCCTTTGTCAGCTAGTTCAAGGATTTAGTGAATTAAATGATTATTGTTTTATAAGAATTCTTTACAATTTTTTTTTTTTTTTTTTTTTTGATGTATCTCAGATTGTTTGTATGTTACAAGTGATTATAATATTTACATAATTAATATTTGCAATTATATTTACAAAATAAGTGTATCTTAATGGAGCCTGTAATTCTTGCGCCACATCCTAACCACCCTCCAGAATGAGCACCTTTCCACCGTACACTAATAGTGCACTATGGTGCGTCCAAAGACCAGCCGGGTACGTCAGGATGCAGTGCAATCCACAATAATTATCAACTTACTTTCAACCACGATTCTTTCCTTGGAAAGTTTGTTGGTAGAACGATGGTAGGGCACACTTCAAATCTAACAAAGAGTCCTCCATCTCAATTCTATTGGGGATAGATACAATGAGTTCTCTAAGTTTATACTTTTTTGCTGATTGTATATTTCGTACATCAGACTGTTTTCACATAAACTCATTTTGTTTATGAATTTTTTTATTAAAATAAAAGCATAGTTCATAAGTGGGGTAACTTTAGCCTCATTATAAACGTATGTATTTGAGAACCTTTTAGTTCTTGTTTGAAAGTTTTTTTTAATACAGTGTCTCAAAATTTTTCTTTCCAGAATCTCCAAATCTTTTGCCATCCTTTTTGTTATTGAAAACCAGCATGGGAAGGCGTATAGCATAACGGGTCTAATAAGGGTCTTATAAAAGAGCAATTTGGTGTTTCTTTTTAAGCTGTTATGCCTCAAATAAGGTGTTAGCATATTTGATATTTTCGTCGCTTTTTCTTTAATTTTTCTGGCATGTGGATTAAATTTTAGCAGGTTAGAAAACTCTATTCCGAGGTAATTTATTTTATTTTTGAACAAAGTCTCAATTCCATCAATTTTTAAGACCAAATTTCTGCTTTCTGCCACAACTCCCAATTTGCCTTTGCTATTGTGATGCTTTTTTATCGAGGCTGAAGTAGACTCGTGGGTGTCCAGGGTTTTACCCAAAGAAAGCAAACAAAACTCGGGTTTTGAAGATTTGAACTCTGACCAATTACCAGTTTTTTTTTTATATATGACGAAGATTTTCTAACAAATTATTTCATATACGGGGTTAATATTTACAAGTTAATATTTACTCTATTATAATGCCTCATGACTAAAAATGTCGTGGGAAAATCATCTACAATAAATGCCTCGCGACTAAAAGTGTCGTGGGAAAATCGGTTAAAATAAATGCATCGCGACTAAAAGTGTCGTGGGAAGATCGTCTACAATATATACCTCGCAACTAAGAGTGTCGTGGGAAAATCGTCTACAATAAATGCCTCGCGACTAAAAATGTCGTGGGAAAATCGTCTACAATAAATGCCTCGCGACTAAAAGTGTCGTGGGAAGATCGTCTACAATAAATGCCTCGCGACTAAAAGTGTCGTGGGAAGATCGTCTACAATAAATGCCTCGCAACTAAAAGTGTCTTGGGAAGATCGTCTACAATAAATGCCTCGCGACAAGAAGTGTCGTGGGAAGATCGTCTACAATAAATGCCTCGCGACAATAAGTGTCGTGGGAAGATCGTCTACAATAAATGCCTCGCGACATAGAAGTGTCATGGGAAGATCGTCTACAATAAATGCCTCGCGACAATAAGTGTCGTGGGAAGATCGTCTACAATAAATGCCTCGCGACGATAAGTATAGTGGGAAGATCGTATACAATAAATGCCTCGCCACAATAAGTGTCGTGGGAAGATCGTCTACAGTAAATGCCTCGCGACTAAAAGTGACGTGGGAAGATCTTCTACAATAAATGCCTCGCGACTAAAAGTGTCGTGGGAAGATCGTCTACAATAAATGCCTCGCGACTAAAAGTGTCGACAACCTTCACCGGGGTAAGCTTACTTAGGTCAAAGTGTGTACGGGGTTTTTATATGTTGCTATCTCAAGCCACACATTAACCTCTGTGTATCACACCTTCTTCTCCATTCTAGTGCATTGTTCACTTCTATTCGTCAACTTTTCTGAAGTAAGACGGTGCGAAGTGAAAGATGACGAATAAAAATAACAATAATAAAAAAATATACTTAATATAAATAAATATATGGGATGACGTAGTCACTCATGTTTGTCACTGATGTGTTCTAGCAGATGCATGGTCGCTGTGTGCCTACTGCTGACTCGATGGGTGGTGGGTGGTATAGCTAACTGCTTGCTTGCTGCTTTTATTTTCGTTTGGTGTATATTGTTGTTGGTAGGTATCTTGTGTATTTAGTTGTTCCTGCTGCTTGGTATACATCGTTGTTGGATGATATGGACAGCATAAAATAAATACTGAATATGTATGTAGGTATTCAAAAATAAATACTAAATATGTATGTAGGTATTCATTTAAAATAAATACTGAATATGTATGTAGGTATTCATTTAAAGGGTGGCTTCCATTTCCTTGGTTGGTAGGTATCCTAGTGTCATGTTGTTGGTAGGTAGGTATCCCAAAAGAAAGAGGGTTTTCGGTGGTCGGCTGGTATGTACAAAGTTGCAGGAAATTGTAACGCTTCGTTACACACCCCTCTTTCTTTTGGAGACGAGAACCTTCTCGTCTAAGCTCCTTATGCTAGGTGGGTCCTATCCCCTTTTTTTTATATATATATTTTTTTCTTCATAATTTTTTTTTTTTATTATATATTTTTTTATAATTTTTTTTTTAATTTTTTTTTTTTTTTATTAATTTTTAATTTTTAACTTCAACGTATTTTATTCATAAACAAAAATTTGATAAATAAAAAAAATTCAATAATAATAATAAAGATAACAAAACAATAATTCATTATAAAAGCGTCTTCTTCTTCGGTGGGGTGGTTTCCTAATCAGGTAGGGCGCGAATTTGAGCTGTGCTAATTTGCCATTGCGATTCATTCGCACTAATACAGGCCCCCACGGGCGGTGTACAACGAACTGGTGCTGGTGTCTGGGTGTGGCTCTGAGAGTAATGCCTGCGAACGGATCGAACGGTTATTCCGAGTTGCTTCCCGCTGCTGCTGCTGGGACGGCCGGTGTAACTGTTGGAGGTAAGACTTCTGGACTCTATCCTTGGGTTTCGGGTTGTTGCATCCCTTGAACTACCGGAATGTGGTAGTTTTGGGGTGGAACAGAAGTGGTGATGCCATGTGTCGGATGAGTAAACGACGCAGCTTGACTGTTTGTGGGACTAGAACTAGGTCTAGCTTTTCTGGCGATCGGAGGGTTCTCAATTGCCCAACTCTCGTTGGCTGCCTTACGCTGTTCCCGTACTCTTTACATGTCTGCCAATGCCGATACCTTGGGCGGAATGGGTTTGGCTTTTGCCAGCAAGTGTATTTCCTTAACCCTGCTGACACGAGGCTGGGTGACCAGCTGGAAGCACACTTGATCATCCCCAAGTGACGTGGCTTGCATCTTACGAGGTACGGTGCGCTGGCGCACGCAAGGATCGGGTGGCAGAAAGGGTTCGGTGCACGAAGATGACGGCATTGGATTTCTAGGAGTTAACTTGCCAACGGTTGCTTTTCCTGGGAGCTGAAACCTTGGCTTACTCTTGGCTGTTGCTATTTGGTGCAGTGACTTGAGTGGTGAAGCACGGTTGGCAGAGGCGTCTGAACCACAGGCTGTGGTTGGCTGTCTACTCTCGAAGTTAGTTTTATATGGTGAGACATAATCTGCATGGCCATCTGCAACTACGGTAGAGGACGGCCGCTTACGCTGGGGCTTTGGTCCATCTTTTTCCAGGGTGTTGTGGCGTTCAGTAGTCGACAGGCGGTGAAAACGGGGTGGAGGTGACCGCCTTTGTGACCGGCGGCTAGTTCGTCTTTTTATATGGCGTGGGCTACGTCTTACTCCTGCATCCGGCTGGGATCAACCTCTTCCATTTCCTTGCTCCATGTTTGTGGTGGAAATACTAACGGCGACGGCGGTGGTAGTTTTCTGGCTAAGGGATTTAAAGTTAGATAAGGGCTGCTTGTATATCGGAATTTTTACTACGGGGTTGCTCGGTACTGGTGATGTTACCTTCTTTGTTTGTTGCGCACGTCTTCTCGCCTCAACGGTTGACTTTCTACTGATACTGAATCGCAGCGGTTTGATCCTCATTATTTATATTTTTTTCCTCGGAATAAAATCCTTTTAAATCCCTTATGTGAGAACGAATGGGCGATCTTCTCTTTTGTTTGCTTCCCTTATCTCCTTCCCTTAATTCTACGATGACGGGGGAAATAAACTTTGTTACCTGGAAAGGACCATCGTAACGGGGGGCTAATTTCGCCGCAAAATAATTCGCTGCTGAGGAAAGATGCCGTATTGTCTTGTAGACCATCTCACCAATACTAGGTCGCCAGGGACGGCGGCGTAAATTATATGATTTCGCCTGCGTCTGACTGGCTCTTGCGATGTTGGTACGTACTAACTCATATAACGCTTGCAATCTTTCCTGTCTGGTGATTACGTCTTCAGCAAGGCCGTAGTTGGGGAGGGGTGTTATGTACTCTCTAGGTCCTCGTAACTCCCTTCCAAAATTTAGTACTGCAGGGGAATACCCAGTAGACTCGTGATGGCTCGTGTTCATAGCAAATGACAACTCCGGCAGGTGTTCGTCCCACGATCGCTGGTTTTCCTGCAAATACTGAGCAATCATTGTTTTGATGACTCGGTTTACCCTCTCCGTTGGGTTTTCCTGCGGTGTATACGGGGTGTTGAGGCGGTGTTGAATACCCAGGCTCGTTAGAAAGGTTGTGAACTGGTTGCTCGTAAATTGAGTTCCGTTGTCCGAGAGGAACACCCTGGGGACTCCAAAGCGGTTGGTGATTCTTTCTCTAAAAGCTTTAATTAAACTGGGAGTTATGGCGGCACGCACCGGGACTGCTTCTACCCACTTAGTAAATTTGTCTACCATGACCAGCAGGACGGTATTCCCTTTCATAGAACGCGGTAATGGGCCTACAAAATCACCACAAACGATTTCCCATGGTTCATCCACCTGAGTAGTATGCATATATCCGCTGGGCTTTTGTTGTGAAGCTTTGTATTTGTTACAAATCCCACACTTACGGACATACCTACTTACATCACGAAACATCCCTGGCCAGCAATATCGCTTGGCCATTCGAGCGGTAGTTTTGGCGATACCCAAGTGTCCTGTGGTTACGGCATCGTGGTTTTCAAACAAAATTTGACGGCGGTCGGACTCTGGCACGCATAATTTCCAATCCAAATCTCGGGGGCTAGACATTGGATGCGTCACAACGAAACGACGGAACAGTTGATTCTCTCTTATTTTGTACTCGGGGAATTTCTCTGGATATTTTTTGACTTGCTCTTTTATACGTTGTACCCAATCTGGCCTTACGTCTCTAGCGGCGGCGAACTTATCCATCTCGTTGATAGACAGAGGATCACGGGATAGCGCGTCGGCTACTACGTTCATGGATCCTCGGCGATAATGAATATCGAAGTCATACTGCTGAAGCTCTAAGGCCCAGCGCGCCAACCTTCCAGAGGGGTTTTCCAAGGAATGCAACCACTTCAGAGAATGGTGGTCCGTGACAACGTTGAAATGGTAGCCTTCAAGATATGGTCTCATCTTTCTTATTCCCCACAAAATGGCCAGATACTCCTTCTTTGTCACAGCATACTTTTGTTCCTGTTCTGTTAACGTACGACTGGCATAGGCAACTACTTTTTCGTGTTCCTCTGATGATTGGGTAAGCACAACTCCTAACCCAAAATTACTAGCGTCATTTTGAAAGGTAAACGGTAAGTAAAAATGTGGGCAAGTTAATACGGGTGCTTCAGTTCGTTTTGATTTGAGCAAATCAAGCACTGTTTGTTGGAGAGGTCCCCAATCCCATTTAGCGTTCTTTTTTATCAGACTGGTTAACGGAGTTGCCACTGACGAGAAATCTTTGACGAAGCGGCGGTACCATGAGCAGATTCCTAATATGCGACGTAGCTCACGAACACTAGTTGGTGCTTTTAATTCTTGCATGGCGGAAATTTTGTCAGGGTCGGTGTGAATGCCTTCTTAGGATTCATGGCCCAGGAATCTTAGGCTTCTACGGCAGAACTCGCATTTTTCCACGTTTGTTTTGAGATTGGCAGCACAAAAACGTCGGCTAACTGGCTAATATGTTCCTCGAAAGAGCCACTGATAATAGTTATAACATCCAGGTAGACGAAAACATGGCTTAACATGTCTGAGCCAAAAATCGCATCCATCGCACGCTGAAACGTGGCCCCAGCAGAATGTAGGCCGCAAGGCATAACATTCCATTCAAATAATCCACGGCCTGGAACAATGAAAGCGGTATACGGGCGGCATTTCGGTTCTAACGCGATCTGCCAATAGCCTTGCTTGAGGTCGATCGTAGACATAAACCTTGCTCCACGTAGTTTGTCCAAAATAGCCACTTTATATGGCAACGGATATGCGTCTTTGAATGACACTTCGTTCAGCTGGCGACAATCGATGCAGACCCTCCATGATCCTTCCTTTTTACGCACTAGTACGATTGGTGAACTATACGGGCTTTTCGATGGGCTTATCTTACCAGTTTTCAACAGGTCATCGACTTCGTCGTCTTTTATCTTTTGCATGGCTGGAGTACGCGGATAATAGCGTTGTTTGAAGGGTTCCTCCTTTTTCAAACGAATTCGGTGCGGCGGTACGGTTGAAATTCCCACTGTTCGGGTTGCCTTTCATTATCTTTTATGCAATAAGCAGTTCATTCACTCAATAATAAAAAAACCATACACATAATTGATTTATTTTCATGCAAAATAAACGATACACATTTTTTGTGTATTTGGGTTGATAAACTGATGGTAAACAAAGTCATGCTTTTAATTATTTTACGAATCTCAGCATAAAAGACAATGAAATGTGAGCTTGACCTTTTTGCCTCAACTGTAATACATATTTTTATAAGCAATCAATGTGATTAATTTTGGTTTAGTAATAATTGTCTAATAAGCAATATTTTTCTATAAAATGTTGCTATCAATAAAGAATATCATGAGTTAATTTCAAACCATCAACCCAGACTTTTAATTTTACTTCCAAGTGAGTCTACTTGGAAAACCAACTACACAATTATAAGCGATACATGAATCGTTCTATATTAGCAAGCACCAGCAGGTTCTAGGTTTATGTACCTAAAAATCCCATATATCAACGACAGCAGGTTCTAGGTTTATGCACCTACGAATCCCATATATCATCGACATCAGGTTCTAGGTTTATGTACCTACGAATCAAGTGTGGACAAAAGAGTCCAGACTTTGAACATTTCGACTGACGAAATTGAGTTGAGTTAAGTATGCAGTCTTCATAATTCGAGAATGCTCTTTCGATTGGCGTAAACCATTTAGTTCTATCTCTTTTAGTTTTAAAGTTATGGAGAACTGTTTTGTTCAATGAACCACTTTTCTTACCATTTTGAGTGTCTCTTTTGTTCAATAAACCGCTCTTTATTCTCTTTGTATCATATTGAACAATTTGTAGTATAATCTTTAAAAACATACCCTCTTGTTTTTTTCTTGTTCAATATCCACATTTATGGATGTTTTGTTCAATATCCTTATATACTTCATTCATTTCTATTTCGTTTAATATCCAAATAATTTTTTTTTTAATTTGTAGGCTATTGAACAAAAAGATACTAATTTGGTTATGTTAAAACAAAAATTCTATTTTGTTCAATATTCAATTATTGTAGTTTTTGTTCAATATTAAAACATAGGCATTCATTCTATCTTGTTCAATATCAAACGAGATCACCATTGTTGCACTCTTGGTTGTATATATTCTCATTGAGAATCGGAATTTTCACCGAAGGAAACTTTAAAAGGATCGGGTAAGAAAAAACATTAAAATCCTGCATTATGGAAGAAAAACTTACAAAAAAGAATGCGTCAAAGTGGAAAAGAGTACCTAGATGTAACCGGTCAAAAGCGTAGAGAACGCAAAATTCAAATCTTTTCAAGTTGCAACATTAGTTGCTCTCACAATTGTTTTACCAAATTTTCCGATGAAGAGCGTAAACAAATATTTAATGCTTTTTGGATACAAATATTCAAATAATCCACGGCCTGGAACAATGAAAGCGGTATACGGGCGGCATTTCGGTTCTAACGCGATCTGCCAATAGCCTTGCTTGAGGTCGATCGTAGACATAAACCTTGCTCCACGTAGTTTGTCCAAAATAGCCACTTTATATGGCAACGGATATGCGTCTTTGAATGACACTTCGTTCAGCTGGCGACAATCGATGCAGACCCTCCATGATCCTTCCTTTTTACGCACTAGTACGATTGGTGAACTATACGGGCTTTTCGATGGGCTTATCTTACCAGTTTTCAACAGGTCATCGACTTCGTCGTCTTTTATCTTTTGCATGGCTGGAGTACGCGGATAATAGCGTTGTTTGAAGGGTTCCTCCTTTTTCAAACGAATTCGGTGCGGCGGTACGGTTGAAATTCCCACTGTTCGGGTTGCCTTTCATTATCTTTTATGCAATAAGCAGTTCATTCACTCAATAATAAAAAAACCATACACATAATTGATTTATTTTCATGCAAAATAAACGATACACATTTTTTGTGTATTTGGGTTGATAAACTGATGGTAAACAAAGTCATGCTTTTAATTATTTTACGAATCTCAGCATAAAAGACAATGAAATGTGAGCTTGACCTTTTTGCCTCAACTGTAATACATATTTTTATAAGCAATCAATGTGATTAATTTTGGTTTAGTAATAATTGTCTAATAAGCAATATTTTTCTATAAAATGTTGCTATCAATAAAGAATATCATGAGTTAATTTCAAACCATCAACCCAGACTTTTAATTTTACTTCCAAGTGAGTCTACTTGGAAAACCAACTACACAATTATAAGCGATACATGAATCGTTCTATATTAGCAAGCACCAGCAGGTTCTAGGTTTATGTACCTAAAAATCCCATATATCAACGACAGCAGGTTCTAGGTTTATGCACCTACGAATCCCATATATCATCGACATCAGGTTCTAGGTTTATGTACCTACGAATCAAGTGTGGACAAAAGAGTCCAGACTTTGAACATTTCGACTGACGAAATTGAGTTGAGTTAAGTATGCAGTCTTCATAATTCGAGGATGCTCTTTCGATTGGCGTAAACCATTTAGTTCTATCTCTTTTAGTTTTAAAGTTATGGAGAACTGTTTTGTTCAATGAACCACTTTTCTTACCATTTTGAGTGTCTCTTTTGTTCAATAAACCGCTCTTTATTCTCTTTGTATCATATTGAACAATTTGTAGTATAATCTTTAAAAACATACCCTCTTGTTTTTTTCTTGTTCAATATCCACATTTATGGATGTTTTGTTCAATATCCTTATATACTTCATTCATTTCTATTTCGTTTAATATCCAAATAATTTTTTTTTTAATTTGTAGGCTATTGAACAAAAAGATACTAATTTGGTTATGTTAAAACAAAAATTCTATTTTGTTCAATATTCAATTATTGTAGTTTTTGTTCAATATTAAAACATAGGCATTCATTCTATCTTGTTCAATATCAAACGAGATCACCATTGTTGCACTCTTGGTTGTATATATTCTCATTGAGAATCGGAATTTTCACCGAAGGAAACTTTAAAAGGATCGGGTAAGAAAAAACATTAAAATCCTGCATTATGGAAGAAAAACTTACAAAAAAGAATGCGTCAAAGTGGAAAAGAGTACCTAGATGTAACCGGTCAAAAGCGTAGAGAACGCAAAATTCAAATCTTTTCAAGTTGCAACATTAGTTGCTCTCACAATTGTTTTACCAAATTTTCCGATGAAGAGCGTAAACAAATATTTAATGCTTTTTGGATATTGCAAGACGATGAGAATGGCCAATTTTATTCCAAATTCGTTCAAAGTCTGCAACCAAAAAGAAAAAGAATAGGTAAAACGACTGTATCTCGGAAGAAGTTTACATTTATGTATTCTTTGGGAAAAGGCAACGAAATATTTGATGTGGTCCAAAAATTTTTTTTGTCAACTCTTGACATTTCCCCAAATCGGATTTATTTTTTCTTTGCAACAAAATATAATGAAACAGGAACGCATTCTCTACCGACACATGGAAAATTTGTCAAGAACATCACACAAGAAGAAGATATAAATATAGTAAAAGAACATATAAAATCTTTTCCAGTAATGGATTCGCACTACTGCCGAGTGAATACCAAAAAACAATATCTAGAAGCCGGCCTTACAGTGACGAAAATGTATAAAATGTATGTGGAAAAGGTGAAGAAACCTGTTAGCTGTAATATTTATCGAAAAGTTTTTAATGATTCGTTCAATTTGTCATTTTTTAAGTCTAAAAAGGATATTTGCGATAAATGTGCCAAGTTCACAGCAACAAAAAATGCGAACTCATGTGAAACACGGGATTACAATGTTCATCGCAAAAATCACAGTGAAGCAAAGGTTGAGCGTGATATCGATCGAAAAAATATGAGCGAATATACGGCGGTTATTGTTTACGACCTACAAAACGTGTTTTCTCTACCGAAAGCTAATGTCTCTAGTTACTTTTATAGGCGTAAGTATGCTGTCTAAAATTTAACTGGATTTTGCCAAAATAACAAAACAACGTACTGCGGAATTCGGCATGAAACTCTAAGTGGCCGGTCTGGAAATGACATAGCATCTGCTCTCACTCTTATTTTAAAAAAGTGTTTAAAAGATCTTCCACAAACAAAAAAGATTATTTTGTGGTCCGATGCTTGCATTCCGCAAAATAAGAATCGAATGGTTTCGTTAGCTATCCTTAAATTTATGGAGTCTAATACAAATATTGAAACAATAACACACAAGTATTCTGAACCAGGACATTCTCAAGTTCAAGAAGTGGATGCTGTTCACAGTGGAATAGAGAAATACATCAAGGATTTGGAAATCTACAGCCCCGTTTCTCTTATAAGGATTCTCAACGGAATAAATTATAACAAAATCAAACTCAAGATAGCGCAGCTTAAGAAAGAAGACTTTTTTAATTTCAATAAAGCTAGTCTGGATCTAAAAATGGTATCTTTTAAAGAGTGTAGACAAATTGATTACAGAAAACGTGACCTTCTTTGCATGTTTTACAAAATTAAACATAGTGACGATTTCAAAAAGATAAGAATATAAAAAACTGGAAAGAGCGTGAAGTTTGACAAACTTCCAAATGTCGAACAAAGTTTCTTTAACATAAAGCTTACAAAGGAAAAGAAAAAAGATATTCAGGCTATGATACCATACATGCCTAACATACAGGATCAACGATTTTATGAAAACGTTATAAGAAACCATTAAATGCAATGTTAAAAATTCATTCTATTATTTATTTTATGTTCTAGCTTCAAGCAAATTATAATATTTATAATTAAAATATAACAAACTACTGTGAATTAAAAGAGACTGTTACAAATTGTAATATTTATAATTAAAATGTAACAAACTACTGTGAATTGAAAAAGACTGTTACTTATGTTTATTTTTATTATTTTTTAAAGTGAAATATAATTTATTGTTTTTTTTTACAAATTATTATTTATTATAGACTCAAAAAAATATATTATAATTGAGCCCATGCAAAAATAATTTCTATATTTTTTGTTTAAAAAGAATACATTATTCGACCTTTTATGGAAAAATAAAATTAGCTAATAAAAACAAGAGGTTTTTTCTTAAAACTACATAATTCCTTTTCCTTTCAGATAAAAACGTTCCAAGATATTAAAATTTTCTTGTTTCCACTCAAAAAACTAATGAATCTGATTTCAATACTGAGATACATATATTTTTTGTTCTATTTAATACTAATCTCATTGTGTTCCCATATGATTACTTTTTTTAAATTATTTATTTCTGTCTTGTTCAATATTAAGTTTTTTTGTTCAATATCCACCAATTTTATCAACTTGTCATCGCTCCATACAACATTATTCAATATCCAAAATGACTTCTTCATTGATTTTTATTTACCATTATTTCAGGACAAAAGGAAACATAAATTTGTGAATTGTTTTTAAAACAAAATTGTTTATAGGCTTTCTGAAAAAAATCACTTTCAAAACAAATTTGCTGATATAAACATAAAGCTATGGATCTGAACTTTAAAAACTTTCATCAGCAGTTTCATCAGTTGCAGAATTACTTCAGAGTCATCCGTTGGAGCATAACAACTTCGCGTTTAGGCGTAAACTGGGCCATAACACAGTTCATCGCGTTACATTACAATAACTTCGCGTTTGGGCGTAAACTGGGCCATAACACAGTTCATACGTTGCATCATAATAATTTTGCGTTTGGGCGTAAACTGGGCCATAACACAGTTCAACCTAAATTCGATCGCTGATATCATTCTTTGGATCAATCAAACAACGGCAAAATGGATATTGAAGCTCTAACAAAGGAACAGGAAGATACTGGGAAGAAAATATGCAATCTATGGAGAAACTACAAAAAGGACTCTTCAGAGCGTAAGACGATCACTTATTTAAATGATCGCTTGCAGAAATTGGCATTGCTCTGGAAGGTTTTCGATGAGACAGATTCCAAAATCCGAAGGAGAAAAACTATAGAAGATGACCATCCTTACATCAAGAAATTTTTTTTTTCAAGAAATCAGTAGAATAAAGGAGTCGTTCTTTAGTGATATTAAAGAAAAACTATCATTAGCCCAACAGGGTGCAGCAGCAGCTGCGGAAAATGAGCAGGAAGGAGCTACCAAGCCCATCCAGAAACAAGGCTCAAATGCAGAAACAAAAGACAATGCAAATTTACAGCCAGAAGACATCAACACAAAGCAAAAATACAAACTTAAAATGGAAATAATACAGAGGTCAATCGAAAAGAATGCTGCACAGCCACACAAGAGCAAAGCATTCTGTCAGACCAAATGTCGAACATTGGAACTGAATTGGGAGGAGTTAACTGCCATTTATCGAAAAATGGAAAACGTTCTAACTTACCATGAAATAAGGGAATATTTTGAGTTGCAAGAAAAGGTTGCGGAATCTTTGCAAGAATTGATTGAAATAATCGAAACATCAACATCAGCAACACAAAGATTGGAGATACCGCAAACCTCATGGCAACTGCCCAAGGTGGATTTGCCTAAATTCGACGGCAATTACCTTAAATGGCAGCAATTCTCTGATCTGTACAAGGAGATCATTCATAACCAAAATATATCTGATGGTCAGAAAATATGGTTTCTAAAATCAAGCCTAACAGGAGAGGCTGCGAAACTCATATACCATCTTTCGGTTTCAGGATCCAACTATGCAGCAGCCTGGAAGTTGATTACTGAAAGATACGATAACTCTAGGTTGCTTGTGTCATCATGGCTCTCAAAGTTATTCTCCCAGCAAAACATATAAACAATCTACATGACACAATACAAGAGTGCTTGATGGGGCTCCAAGGACTAAATGTGGACACCAGTTCATGGGATCCAATATTACTCCACTTTTTCCTTAAAAAACTGGATAAGGAGTCCCACACACTCTTTGAGCAATCTTTGAGTCAACCAAGGAAGATACCTGCCTTCAATAAATTTCTCATTTTCTTGGAAAATCGTTTCCAATTGTTAGAGGCCTTGGGAAATAAGGATAAATCTGACGATCATAGGGTGCACGTTTCTGGAATAAAGACATTAGCAGCAGCTACAATGTCACCCTCAGCTTATGTTTAATGCAAGGAAAATCATGAACTTTACAATTGCCCACAATTTTTAAGTTTGACGCCAGCTAAACGATTAGATCTGGCCAAACAAAGGCATCTCTGCATTAATTGTTTACGTTTTGGACATAAGAGTTTCAATTGCAAAACACGAAGCTGTTTGAAGTGTCAGAAACGACATAATACACTTGTTCACTTCGAAACAGATGCCAACTGTTCCGGAAACCGTCCAGCTACTAAGAAGATGGAAATGACAATAAATAACCTTCCAAATAAAAATTCTGCAAATTCAAATAAGGCTGTAAGTGCTTTGTTGTATAATACACATAATCCTCTCATCATACTGGGAACAGCTAGGGTTCAGATTATTGGACCAAATCAGCAAAAAATAAATTGTCGAGCATTATTGGATTCGGGATCATTGTCCGAGCACTCAATCTCAAACCAAGATCAGATTCGCTCACCATCGAGGGAACACAAAAATCAAATCAGCGAGTAAACGTTGAATGTTTGTCAAATGTTAGTGGCTACCCCACTAGAATTGAAGCTTTCATACTAAAGAATATATTATCACCACAACCATTTCAACTTTTGGACGTGTCGAGCTGGAAGTTGCCCCCAAAAATCAAATTGACAGATCCAGATTTCAGCCGACCTGATAAAATCGATCTGTTATTGGGAGCTGAGTTCTACCATGAGTTACTGTCAGTGGGACAAATAAAATTATCCGACGACCTACCTATTCTGCAAAACACCGTACTCGGTTGGATAGTAGCTGGGAAAGTTAAACGATCAACAATGTCAAGCGTAACATGTGGTGTTGGGATTGAGGAGGATTCTCTGAGTGACATCATAGAAAAATTCTGGCGTCTAGAAGAAATAGAAGAAACCAACAACAGTCTCACTTTGTCAGAACAGCGATGCGTAAAACAATTCGATGAAACAGTTAAGCGAGATACAAATGGAAGATTCATAGTAAGTTTGCCATTTGCCGAACAACCTTCAGCGTTAGGTGATTCCAAAGAACTCGCCTTGCGGAGGTATTTTGCGTTGGAGAAAAGATTAAGCAAGGATGAACCTCTCAGAATTCTTTACACGAACTTTATGCAAGAGTATTTAAAATTAGAGCATATGGAAGAAGTCGAAATATCTAAGATTGGAACATCTCATTACTTTCTGCCTCATCACGGAGTACTCAAACCAGAGAGCAGCACAACAAAATTAAGAGTAGTGTTCGATGCATCTATGAAAACTTTGACGAATATATCATTGAACGACGTTTTGTTACCTGGACCCAAAATCCAAGACGACTTTTTTTCCATTTTACTGCGATTTCGCTTACATCGGTTTGTATTTATTGCCGATATCGAGAAAATGTACCGACAGATTTAGGTAACAAATGAAGACAGAAAATATCAATTAATATTTTGGCGCAGAACGAAGGATGAAAGGGTGCGTTGCTATCAACTAAACACAATAACATATGGTACTACTTCTGCACCATATTTGGCAACGCGCTGCTTGCAACAATTATCAACGGAATATACCAGTAAATATCCTTTGGGAGCCAAGGTATTAGCTAACGATTTCTATATGGATGACGTCATGTCAGGTTCAAACAGCCTTTTGGAGGTTCGAGACATGCAACAACAATTGACACAGGTCCTGCAGTCAGCAGGCTTCAATCTAAGAAAATGGTGCAGCAATATGCCACAACTTTTAAACCATATTCCTCCAAAAGATCAAGCTCTGCAATCGGACTTATTGGGCAAGGAAGCAAAACATCTCAAAACACTGGGTCTCATCTGGAATCCAGAAAAAGATGAGTTCCTGATAAATTCAACCTTTATTCAACACAGTTAAATAACAAAACGAACAGCATTATCTGAAATTGCGCATATTTTTGACCCGCTAGGTCTTATTAGCCATATGACAATCATTGCAAAACTGTTCATCCAACTATTGTGGAAGCTTAAGATAGATTGGGACGCGGCTTTACCAATAGAATTACACACTACTTGGGAAAAGTATCGTAAAGATTTGGAAGCAATAAAGGACATAAAAATTCCAAGACATGCCTTTTCAAATAAGATAGCAAAGGAGACCATGCATTTGCAGATGCATCGGGAAAGGCTTACGGTGCAGCAATATATATCAGATCAATTGCGAATAATGGTACAATAACCGTTCACCTACTTTGTTCAAAATCCAGAGTAGCACCAATAAAGAAAAACCGGTATAATGAAGCTATAAGTGAAACGACAATACCACGCTTAGAACTGTGCGCAGCCAAATTAGCTACAGAACTAATGCAAAAGGTCACAAAGGATCTTCGTCGTTCTTGGGGAATTAGAATCTCATTATTGGACCGATTCAGAGATCGTATTAGCATGGATCAATGCTGATGCAGGCATATATCATAGCTTCATATCAAACCGCGTCAAGAAGATACGATCTTTATCATTACCACATCAATGGCGTCATGTTCCAACTAAATCAAATCCAGCCGATATTGTATCAAGAGGGATGTCAGCCACAAAATTAAGAAACCACCACATTTTTTTTTATGGACCACTGTTTTTATACGGACCTGAAATAAAATGGCCAGCTGAATTCAAGGCTAAACCCACCAATTTAGACATAAAAAAATCGAAATTGGTAATGACAGCAACAATTGAAACAGACGTTATGTACAGTATAAATCACCGCAACTCATTTTCACGATTACAAAGGATTGTGGCATACATATATCGTTTCCTTCAAAATTGCGGAAACATCAAACCAAAGAAGGACAAATTAATGCCTCTCGAATTGGAACAATTCGAACCAAAGGAAGATAAATTATCACTTCTCGAACTGGAACAAGCACTACAGGTAATTGTAAGATTCATGCAAAGCCAAGCCTTTAAAGAAGAATTAAAACAATTGTCTGAGGGGAAATGGATCCACAGCCAATTGACTACTTTATCACCATTCATAGACTCAAAGGGTATCCTACGCGTGGGAGGACGATTAGAAGCTGCAGATTTGGATTACGACACTAAACACCCGATTTTAGTACCCTACAACCACGAATTCACTAAATTATTGATTACAGAAATTCATTTTCAAAATCGTCATATAGGACCACAAGGCCTACTAGCTAAAATACGTCAAAAATTCTGGCCCATTAAAGGCAAAACTATGGTCAGAGCAGTAGTACACAGGTGTATACATTGTACAAGAACAAAACTGAAATTAATGACGCAAGCAATGGGAAATTTGCCTGCAACACGTGTCCAGCCAGCTCAACCTTTTGTTAACGCCGGAGTTGATTACTTTGGACCGGTGTGGATTCACTTCAATATTAGAGGAAAACGACCCCGGAAGGCATACGTTGCGGTATTCTGCTGCTTTGCAACAAAAGCAACACATTTCGAAGTCGTGAGTGATCTCACCACGGATGCATTTATCGCCGCCCTTAAACGATTCATCGGAAGAAGAGGAAATTGCCTTAATTTACATTGCGATAACGCCACAAACTTTGTTGGAGCAAAGAAGCAACTGACGGAGCTACATGCGGTTCTTTATGATCAAGTAGCACAAGGGAAGATTACAACCTTTTGCAATAACAAGGGCATAGCGTTCCATTTCATTTCCCACGATCTCCACACTTTGGTGGCCTTTGGGAGGCGGCAGTAAAATCTGCGAAATATTCTCTAAAACGGAATCTGGAACCAACAAAATTAACTTATGAAGAATTAGAAACACTTATGATTGAAATTGAAGCTATTATGAACTCTCGACCGATAACACCACTTTCATCAGATCCGAATGACCTCGCTGCACTAACTCCTGGACACTTTTTAATTGGTGAAGCGTTAACTAGCACTATTCACTCTGCAACCCAAGTTTTTGGCAAGGGTTTGGAAAAACGATGGAAGACAATAGTCGCGCTTAAACAACAATTTTGGGACCGATGGTCCAGCGAATACTTAAGCCAACTACAACATCGCCAAAAGTGGAAGCAGGAAAATCGCAGTATTCGAGAAGGAATGATGGTGATTTTAAAGGAAGACAACTAACCACCACTTCAATGGCAACTGGGAAGAATAACCAAATGCATACCAGGAAACGACGGTTTAGTGCGCGTTGCGGAAGTAAAAACTAAAACAGGCATTTTTAAACGTGCCATACATAAACTTGCACCTCTGCCGACTGAAAGTGAAGAAGATTCGCACACTACACCCGTAGCAAAAGCACACTTCAAACATTCGGAACCATTAGTTGATCCTGAAACAGTTGTTCATTCTAAACCAGTGATTCATTCAGAGCCAAAAGAAAAAACATTTAAGGAAATGCAAGGTTCTAGTCGAAATTCCAACATTTCAAGGGTACAACCAGACATACCTACGAAAAAAATAAAACACTCGCTGGGTTCTACAATAGCGATGGTCCTAATGACGCTTATGATCCTTCCGTTAAACAACGGATCACCTATACAGTTAATCCCTTTTACTTCACAGCCTGGAATTTACTTTAAAAACATTGCAAGGGCAAATATCATAGCAAGCGAATGGAACATTATAGCATACTTTGATATGATAAATTACAGTCAAGAACTTGAGATGGTGAAAAAATCATGTTCTTCACTTGCAGATTTATGCAAAACAATGGCGCATAAGGAACAGTGCAGGAGAATAACAAGCCAAATTGAACACTTGATTGATGACTTATCAAAGGGAAGTGAGCTATTATCACCACCCAGCAACAATCAAAGGCGAGTCAGAAGAGGAGCTCTGAACATTGTAGGTGGAATCGCACATTCACTGTTTGGTGTCCTAGATTCCGAATATGCAGAAGATCTGTCTAAAACAATTGATGGGTTAAAGGACAATGAAAACATCCTACACTTGACTTACCTTTTATTTTGCCCACACACAGTCTAGCATATCCTGTAAAATACCCTCAGCTGACATACATCCTGAAAAATAACACACAAATTTGCATTTTGTGTAAAGTATTTATTTCACGCATACATTCAAAACCGTTTCTTGAAGAAATAAATAATTGTCTGTTCCTTTTTTTATTTACCTTTGCAAGAACCAGATTTATTTTTCTTTTTCCTAAATTCATCACGTTTTTTATTCAGAATCGAAGAAGAAACGTCAAAAAAATAAAATCTTTCAATCCTTCCCACTTATAAAAAATTATTATAACGCGTTCTCGTTCCCCCATTGGGTTAGTACTGCACCAGGAATATAGGAGCGCTGCATGGTTGTAGAGTGAATGTTGCTAAGGCATCTGAGCAAGATATTACTATATAAATGTATATACAATGGTAATATCATGCTCAGATGCCTTAGCAACATTCACGCGCTCCTATATTCCTGGTGCAGTACTAACCCAATGGGGGAACGAGAACGCGTTATAATAAATTTGTATAAGTGGGAGGGATTGAAAGATTTTTTTTTTTTGACATTTCTTCTTCGATTCTGAATAAAAAAAAGTGATGAATTTAGGAAAAAGAAATATAAAACTGGTTCTTGCAAAGGTAAATAAAAAAAGGAACAGACAATTATTTATTTCTTCAAGAAACGTTTTTGAATGCATGCGTGAAATAAATATTTTACACAAAATGCAAGGTTGTGTGTTATTTTTCAGGATGTATTTCAGCTGAGGGTATTTTACAGGATATGCTAGACTGTGTGTGAGCAAAATAAAAGGCAAGTCAAGAGTAGGGATGAATTTGGTATATCCTGCAGGTGAAGATTCGAAAAAAAAAATTAATAGGTAATTCTTATATAATAATCATAGATGGGTATGATTTTTTGCGACCAATTTGAAAACAAATAAATTGCAAGTTACAAATTAGGTCAGTGTGTATTTTATATGTAAGAAATATAAAAAGAATGTTTACCTGCATCGGTTAACATATCTATGTAGGTATATGTTATTTGAATATTTGAGAATATTTATATTGATTCTCTTCGGCTGTGTTGGTCGTATTAATGTTTTAAATGAAAACAATTTTCATTTGTATTTTTCCCAACGTTTCGACGGTGGTTGCCGTCTTCTTCAGGGGAGCTTTATTTACAAAATTAAAAAAAAAATTATTTTAACATATATAATTACATAATAGGTGGACAAATATAACTTACATCGAGTTCGATATATAACAAAAAAAAAAAAAAAAAAAATATTAAACAATTTTTTATTTGTACAAATAGAATTTTTACACTTAACTTTAAACACTTCCTTGATGGGAGATTAGTCCGTTGAGTTTGAACTTTCAACAGTTTGATTTGTTCTCAGCAACCAAGGAACAGTAAACCGATGATATGTTTTGTATGTCTTGTTTACGGTTCATAGTATTTTTGTTGTTTATTATGTGAAGTGTTTCTAATGTATAGCGTTTAGATGTGTGTTTTTCTGTTGCCAGGATTTTTACCCCTTCAAAGTCCAGTTTGTGACCAGTCTCGACGCTATGACTAGCCAGTGCCGTCTTCTCAGAACTTTTCAAGCGTACGTCTGATTTATGGTTCGCTATTCTTTGACGAAGAAGTTGTTTTGTTGTGCCTATGTAACATAGATTGCACGGTTCGTTTATTTTTCCATTGCAGTTTATTTTGTAGACTACGTCAGAACGGCGATCGATTTCTGTCTTCTTTTTTAGGCAGGTGAATAGCGACGCAACGGTTTGGTTTGACTTATATGCCAAGTTGATTTCCGTGTTGTTTTTGGCTATTATTTCTTTGAAATTCTCGGAGAGTTTGGGTACATACACGACACTTTTATAAACACCACTCCTCTCTTCCAAATTATCTTCAGAAGGAACTTTGTGTTTTTGTCGTAGTATCAAGTTCCTTATTAATTCTATCGGAAAACAATTGTCTAAGAGTATTTGTGTAACTTTTTTCTCATTAGCGGAATGGAATTTTCGGTCACTCAACGCAAAGACTTTATTTATGAGGTTGGATGCAGTGTTTATACGCATGTGTTTTGCATGATTAGACCGGAAATTGATCAGTCTTCCAGATGCCGTATCTTTCTGGTACCAATCGAAAGATAGCTGATTGTTTTCACGATGTATAATGACATCTAAGAACGCTATAGATCTACTTTTTTCTCTCTCGATAGTAAATTGGATTTTTTCGTGAAATTTGTTTAGGCATCGGAGCACATTATCTATTTCATCTCTGTCAACAATCGCAAAAATATCGTCGACGTATTTTACAATAAACTTCGGTCTGTAGTTTAGTTTGAAACATTCATCAAGAAGGAAATCTAAAACCAAGTCTGCTATTGTCGGGGATAGTGGATTTCCCATTGGCATCCCGTGTATTTGTCTGTACAAGTTACCTTTAAATTGGAGGTAATTGTTGTCTTTTAGGCAAAAATCCAATAGCTCGAGAAATTTATTTTGGCTCAGCTTAGTATTTTTTCCTATGATTTCCCACTTGTTTTTAATAATTTTTGTTGCAAGCTGAACTGGGACATTGGTGAAAAGTGAAACAGCGTCATAAGAAACCAGAACATCGTTTGAGTCCAGTTTTAAATCTTTTGCCTTGGTTTTAAAATCTAAAGAATTTTTTACAGAATATAAAGATTCTTTCGTGACACACTGTAGTATTTGGCCAAGGTACTTTGAAAGTTCATAACAAGGTACTTTCATTGATGACGTAATTGGCCTGAGAGGTATGTTTTCTTTGTGGATCTTTGGTAATCCATATATAGCAGGTACTTGTGCTGTGTAGGTAGTCATCCTTGTTTTTCCCCAGTCATCGATGATCTTGTTAGAGTGCAACCATTTCACAAAATCATTATTTTTGTTTTGTAGAGTGGTGAGAGGAGTTGCTCTGGTGACTCTGTATATAGAGCGGTCCGACAATAGTTCCGTCATCTTCTCTTCATACTCTGTCCTGTTCATCGCAACTGTCACATTACCTTTATCAGCTGCTACTACAATAATGTTCTTGTTTTTTTTTTTAAAAAGATTACAGCGTCTTTGTGAATTTGCATGATGTATTTGTCAAACATGTCGTTGTGATGGTTACGTTGAAAAGAGTGAAGCATATTACTATACTTGGCTCTTGTTATTTCCTGTTGCATTTCATCTTTGTTGCTTCTGATGATTTCTTCACCATCTGCAATTAGTTGGAAGAGAGGGAATGTATTTTTGCCAATTGGCAATGCAAATTTTTTTTTTTTTTTTCCCAATGATAAAAGCCATTTGATTTCATAAGGAAACTCTGTGTCGCTTTTGTTTACGAACCAATTATCATGCATTTTTATGTTGAATTTTTTCCAAAGAGCAGATTTTAGTTCATTTATTTTTTGTGCGTGGATTTGTTGTTTATTCATGCATAGGGTTTCGAAATGCTGTTGTTGTTTAGTAATAAATTGTTTTTGTTCTTCTAGTGTTATATTTTCTTTTATTCGTTTTTTTAACATTCTGAGTGTGTTGTTGGATTGCTTTATTTTGTGACAAGTTTCGGTGATTTCCAAGTTGAGAACTTTGAGATGGAATTTAAGTTCTATTTTTTCATATGATCCTAAGGATTCATTGCTTGAGAAAAGAGCTTTGGTGTTATTAGTGGATCTTTTTAAATGTTTGGGAATAAGCCCGTATTGTCTGCATGTTAGCAAAAATTTCAGCGTTTGTTTTTGGTTTGCGGATGTACGTTTGACATTGCTATATTCTTTAAGATGTAAACATACGTGTTCGCCATATTTGTAAAGCATATGCTGATAATAATTTCTCATTTTGCAAATAAATAAATGTCGGCTAGCCGTCCGAATTATACTATATATATGTATGTAGCTTTGACCAAGTTGATAATTATGTGAATATTTGAGAATATTTATATTGATTCTCTTCGGCTGTGTTGGTCGTATTAATGTTTTAAATGAAAACAATTTTCATTTGTATTTTTCCCAACGTTTCGACGGTGGTTGCCGTCTTCTTCAGGGGAGCTTTATTTACAAAATTAAAAAAAAAATTATTTTAACATATATAATTACATAATAGGTGGACAAATATAACTTACATCGAGTTCGATATATAACAAAAAAAAAAAAAAATAAAAATATTAAACAATTTTTTAATTGTAGAAATAGAATTTTTACACTTAACTTTAAACACTTCCTTGATGGGAGATTAGTCCGTTGAGTTTGAACTTTCAACAGTTTGATTTGTTCTCAGCAACCAAGGAACAGTAAACCGATGATATGTTTTGTATGTCTTGTTTACGGTTCATAGTATTTTTGTTGTTTATTATGTGAAGTGTTTCTAATGTATAGCGTTTAGATGTGTGTTTTTCTGTTGCCAGGATTTTTACCCCTTCAAAGTCCAGTTTGTGACCAGTCTCGACGCTATGACTAGCCAGTGCCGTCTTCTCAGAACTTTTCAAGCGTACGTCTGATTTATGGTTCGCTATTCTTTGACGAAGAAGTTGTTTTGTTGTGCCTATGTAACATAGATTGCACGGTTCGTTTATTTTTCCATTGCAGTTTATTTTGTAGACTACGTCAGAACGGCGATCGATTTCTGTCTTCTTTTTTAGGCAGGTGAATAGCGACGCAACGGTTTGGTTTGACTTATATGCCAAGTTGATTTCCGTGTTGTTTTTGGCTATTATTTCTTTGAAATTCTCGGAGAGTTTGGGTACATACACGACACTTTTATAAACACCACTCCTCTCTTCCAAATTATCTTCAGAAGGAACTTTGTGTTTTTGTCGTAGTATCAAGTTCCTTATTAATTCTATCGGAAAACAATTGTCTAAGAGTATTTGTGTAACTTTTTTCTCATTAGCGGAATGGAATTTTCGGTCACTCAACGCAAAGACTTTATTTATGAGGTTGGATGCAGTGTTTATACGCATGTGTTTTGCATGATTAGACCGGAAATTGATCAGTCTTCCAGATGCCGTATCTTTCTGGTACCAATCGAAAGATAGCTGATTGTTTTCACGATGTATAATGACATCTAAGAACGCTATAGATCTACTTTTTTCTCTCTCGATAGTAAATTGGATTTTTTCGTGAAATTTGTTTAGGCATCGGAGCACATTATCTATTTCATCTCTGTCAACAATCGCAAAAATATCGTCGACGTATTTTACAATAAACTTCGGTCTGTAGTTTAGTTTGAAACATTCATCAAGAAGGAAATCTAAAACCAAGTCTGCTATTGTCGGGGATAGTGGATTTCCCATTGGCATCCCGTGTATTTGTCTGTACAAGTTATCTTTAAATTGGAGGTAATTGTTGTCTTTTAGGCAAAAATCCAATAGCTCGAGAAATTTATTTTGGCTCAGCTTAGTATTTTTTCCTATGATTTCCCACTTGTTTTTAATAA
The DNA here is from genome assembly GCA_951217065.1 of Baccha elongata. Lineage (NCBI taxonomy): Eukaryota > Metazoa > Arthropoda > Insecta > Diptera > Syrphidae > Baccha > Baccha elongata. The sequence continues at coordinate 1,335,158 of CATNUY010000169.1, read as the reverse complement.
TTTTTGTTGCAAGCTGAACTGGGACATTGGTGAAAAGTGAAACAGCGTCATAAGAAACCAGAACATCGTTTGAGTCCAGTTTTAAATCTTTTGCCTTGGTTTTAAAATCTAAAGAATTTTTTACAGAATATAAAGATTCTTTCGTGACACACTGTAGTATTTGGCCAAGGTACTTTGAAAGTTCATAACAAGGTACTTTCATTGATGACGTAATTGGCCTGAGAGGTATGTTTTCTTTGTGGATCTTTGGTAATCCATATATAGCAGGTACTTGTGCTGTGTAGGTAGTCATCCTTGTTTTTCCCCAGTCATCGATGATCTTGTTAGAGTGCAACCATTTCACAAAATCATTATTTTTGTTTTGTAGAGTGGTGAGAGGAGTTGCTCTGGTGACTCTGTATATAGAGCGGTCCGACAATAGTTCCGTCATCTTCTCTTCATACTCTGTCCTGTTCATCGCAACTGTCACATTACCTTTATCAGCTGCTACTACAATAATGTTCTTGTTTTTTTTTTTAAAAAGATTACAGCGTCTTTGTGAATTTGCATGATGTATTTGTCAAACATGTCGTTGTGATGGTTACGTTGAAAAGAGTGAAGCATATTACTATACTTGGCTCTTGTTATTTCCTGTTGCATTTCATCTTTGTTGCTTCTGATGATTTCTTCACCATCTGCAATTAGTTGGAAGAGAGGGAATGTATTTTTGCCAATTGGCAATGCAAATTTTTTTTTTTTTTTTTCCCAATGATAAAAGCCATTTGATTTCATAAGGAAACTCTGTGTCGCTTTTGTTTACGAACCAATTATCATGCATTTTTATGTTGAATTTTTTCCAAAGAGCAGATTTTAGTTCATTTATTTTTTGTGCGTGGATTTGTTGTTTATTCATGCATAGGGTTTCGAAATGCTGTTGTTGTTTAGTAATAAATTGTTTTTGTTCTTCTAGTGTTATATTTTCTTTTATTCGTTTTTTTAACATTCTGAGTGTGTTGTTGGATTGCTTTATTTTGTGACAAGTTTCGGTGATTTCCAAGTTGAGAACTTTGAGATGGAATTTAAGTTCTATTTTTTCATATGATCCTAAGGATTCATTGCTTGAGAAAAGAGCTTTGGTGTTATTAGTGGATCTTTTTAAATGTTTGGGAATAAGCCCGTATTGTCTGCATGTTAGCAAAAATTTCAGCGTTTGTTTTTGGTTTGCGGATGTACGTTTGACATTGCTATATTCTTTAAGATGTAAACATACGTGTTCGCCATATTTGTAAAGCATATGCTGATAATAATTTCTCATTTTGCAAATAAATAAATGTCGGCTAGCCGTCCGAATTATACTATATATATGTATGTAGCTTTGACCAAGTTGATAATTATGTGAATATTTGAGAATATTTATATTGATTCTCTTCGGCTGTGTTGGTCGTATTAATGTTTTAAATGAAAACAATTTTCATTTGTATTTTTCCCAACGTTTCGACGGTGGTTGCCGTCTTCTTCAGGGGAGCTTTATTTACAAAATTAAAAAAAAAAAAAAAAAAATTTTTTTAATTTTGTAGATAAACCAAGGAACAGTAAACCGATGATATGTTTTGTATGTCTTGTTTACGGTTCATAGTATTTTTGTTGTTTATTATGTGAAGTGTTTCTAATGTATAGCGTTTAGATGTGTGTTTTTCTGTTGCCAGGATTTTTACCCCTTCAAAGTCCAGTTTGTGACCAGTCTCGACGCTATGACTAGCCAGTGCCGTCTTCTCAGAACTTTTCAAGCGTACGTCTGATTTATGGTTCGCTATTCTTTGACGAAGAAGTTGTTTTGTTGTGCCTATGTAACATAGATTGCACGGTTCGTTTATTTTTCCATTGCAGTTTATTTTGTAGACTACGTCAGAACGGCGATCGATTTCTGTCTTCTTTTTTAGGCAGGTGAATAGCGACGCAACGGTTTGGTTTGACTTATATGCCAAGTTGATTTCCGTGTTGTTTTTGGCTATTATTTCTTTGAAATTCTCGGAGAGTTTGGGTACATACACGACACTTTTATAAACACCACTCCTCTCTTCCAAATTATCTTCAGAAGGAACTTTGTGTTTTTGTCGTAGTATCAAGTTCCTTATTAATTCTATCGGAAAACAATTGTCTAAGAGTATTTGTGTAACTTTTTTCTCATTAGTGGAATGGAATTTTCGGTCACTCAACGCAAAGACTTTATTTATGAGGTTGGATGCAGTGTTTATACGCATGTGTTTTGCATGATTAGACCGGAAATTGATCAGTCTTCCAGATGCCGTATCTTTCTGGTACCAATCGAAAGATAGCTGATTGTTTTCACGATGTATAATGACATCTAAGAACGCTATAGATCTACTTTTTTCTCTCTCGATAGTAAATTGGATTTTTTCGTGAAATTTGTTTAGGCATCGGAGCACATTATCTATTTCATCTCTGTCAACAATCGCAAAAATATCGTCGACGTATTTTACAATAAACTTCGGTCTGTAGTTTAGTTTGAAACATTCATCAAGAAGGAAATCTAAAACCAAGTCTGCTATTGTCGGGGATAGTGGATTTCCCATTGGCATCCCGTGTATTTGTCTGTACAAGTTATCTTTAAATTGGAGGTAATTGTTGTCTTTTAGGCAAAAATCCAATAGCTCGAGAAATTTATTTTGGCTCAGCTTAGTATTTTTTCCTATGATTTCCCACTTGTTTTTAATAATTTTTGTTGCAAGCTGAACTGGGACATTGGTGAAAAGTGAAACAGCGTCATAAGAAACCAGAACATCGTTTGAGTCCAGTTTTAAATCTTTTGCCTTGGTTTTAAAATCTAAAGAATTTTTTACAGAATATAAAGATTCTTTCGTGACACACTGTAGTATTTGGCCAAGGTACTTTGAAAGTTCATAACAAGGTACTTTCATTGATGACGTAATTGGCCTGAGAGGTATGTTTTCTTTGTGGATCTTTGGTAATCCATATATAGCAGGTACTTGTGCTGTGTAGGTAGTCATCCTTGTTTTTCCCCAGTCATCGATGATCTTGTTAGAGTGCAACCATTTCACAAAATCATTATTTTTGTTTTGTAGAGTGGTGAGAGGAGTTGCTCTGGTGACTCTGTATATAGAGCGGTCCGACAATAGTTCCGTCATCTTCTCTTCATACTCTGTCCTGTTCATCGCAACTGTCACATTACCTTTATCAGCTGCTACTACAATAATGTTCTTGTTTTTTTTTTTAAAAAGATTACAGCGTCTTTGTGAATTTGCATGATGTATTTGTCAAACATGTCGTTGTGATGGTTACGTTGAAAAGAGTGAAGCATATTACTATACTTGGCTCTTGTTATTTCCTGTTGCATTTCATCTTTGTTGCTTCTGATGATTTCTTCACCATCTGCAATTAGTTGGAAGAGAGGGAATGTATTTTTGCCAATTGGCAATGCAAATTTTTTTTTTTTTTTTTCCCAATGATAAAAGCCATTTGATTTCATAAGGAAACTCTGTGTCGCTTTTGTTTACGAACCAATTATCATGCATTTTTATGTTGAATTTTTTCCAAAGAGCAGATTTTAGTTCATTTATTTTTTGTGCGTGGATTTGTTGTTTATTCATGCATAGGGTTTCGAAATGCTGTTGTTGTTTAGTAATAAATTGTTTTTGTTCTTCTAGTGTTATATTTTCTTTTATTCGTTTTTTTAACATTCTGAGTGTGTTGTTGGATTGCTTTATTTTGTGACAAGTTTCGGTGATTTCCAAGTTGAGAACTTTGAGATGGAATTTAAGTTCTATTTGTTCATATGATCCTAAGGATTCATTGCTTGAGAAAAGAGCTTTGGTGTTATTAGTGGATCTTTTTAAATGTTTGGGAATAAGCCCGTATTGTCTGCATGTTAGCAAAAATTTCAGCGTTTGTTTTTGGTTTGCGGATGTACGTTTGACATTGCTATATTCTTTAAGATGTAAACATACGTGTTCGCCATATTTGTAAAGCATATGCTGATAATAATTTCTCATTTTGCAAATAAATAAATGTCGGCTAGCCGTCCGAATTATACTATATATATGTATGTAGCTTTGACCAAGTTGATAATTATGTGAATATTTGAGAATATTTATATTGATTCTCTTCGGCTGTGTTGGTCGTATTAATGTTTTAAATGAAAACAATTTTCATTTGTATTTTTCCCAACGTTTCGACGGTGGTTGCCGTCTTCTTCAGGGGAGCTTTATTTACAAAATTAAAAAAAAAAAAAAAAAAAATTTTTTAATTTTGTAGATAAAGCTCCCCTGAAGAAGACGGCAACCACCGTCGAAACGTTGGGAAAAATACAAATGAAAATTGTTTTCATTTAAAACATTAATACGACCAACACAGCCGAAGAGAATCAATATAAATATTCTCAAATATTCACATAATTATCAACTTGGTCAAAGCTACATACATATATATAGTATAATTCGGACGGCTAGCCGACATTTATTTATTTGCAAAATGAGAAATTATTATCAGCATATGCTTTACAAATATGGCGAACACGTATGTTTACATCTTAAAGAATATAGCAATGTCAAACGTACATCCGCAAACCAAAAACAAACGCTGAAATTTTTGCTAACATGCAGACAATACGGGCTTATTCCCAAACATTTAAAAAGATCCACTAATAACACCAAAGCTCTTTTCTCAAGCAATGAATCCTTAGGATCATATGAAAAAATAGAACTTAAATTCCATCTCAAAGTTCTCAACTTGGAAATCACCGAAACTTGTCACAAAATAAAGCAATCCAACAACACAATCAGAATGTTAAAAAAACGAATAAAAGAAAATATAACACTAGAAGAACAAAAACAATTTATTACTAAACAACAACAGCATTTCGAAACCCTATGCATGAATAAACAACAAATCCACGCACAAAAAATAAATGAACTAAAATCTGCTCTTTGGAAAAAATTCAACATAAAAATGCATGATAATTGGTTCGTAAACAAAAGCGACACAGAGTTTCCTTATGAAATCAAATGGCTTTTATCATTGGGAAAAAAAAAAAAAAAAATTTGCATTGCCAATTGGCAAAAATACATTCCCTCTCTTCCAACTAATTGCAGATGGTGAAGAAATCATCAGAAGCAACAAAGATGAAATGCAACAGGAAATAACAAGAGCCAAGTATAGTAATATGCTTCACTCTTTTCAACGTAACCATCACAACGACATGTTTGACAAATACATCATGCAAATTCACAAAGACGCTGTAATCTTTTTAAAAAAAAAAACAAGAACATTATTGTAGTAGCAGCTGATAAAGGTAATGTGACAGTTGCGATGAACAGGACAGAGTATGAAGAGAAGATGACGGAACTATTGTCGGACCGCTCTATATACAGAGTCACCAGAGCAATTCCTCTCACCACTCTACAAAACAAAAATAATGATTTTGTGAAATGGTTGCACTCTAACAAGATCATCGATGACTGGGGAAAAACAAGGATGACTACCTACACAGCACAAGTACCTGCTATATATGGATTACCAAAGATCCACAAAGAAAACATACCTCTCAGGCCAATTACGTCATCAATGAAAGTACCTTGTTATGAACTTTCAAAGTACCTTGGCCAAATACTACAGTGTGTCACGAAAGAATCTTTATATTCTGTAAAAAATTCTTTAGATTTCAAAACCAAGGCAAAAGATTTAAAACTGGACTCAAACGATGTTCTGGTTTCTTATGACGCTGTTTCACTTTTCACCAATGTCCCAGTTCAGCTTGCAACAAAAATTATTAAAAACAAGTGGGAAATCATAGGAAAAAATACTAAGCTGAGCCAAAATAAATTTCTCGAGCTATTGGATTTTTGCCTAAAAGACAACAATTACCTCCAATTTAAAGATAACTTGTACAGACAAATACACGGGATGCCAATGGGAAATCCACTATCCCCGACAATAGCAGACTTGGTTTTAGATTTCCTTCTTGATGAATGTTTCAAACTAAACTACAGACCGAAGTTTATTGTAAAATACGTCGACGATATTTTTGCGATTGTTGACAGAGATGAAATAGATAATGTGCTCCGATGCCTAAACAAATTTCATGAAAAAATCCAATTTACTATCGAGAGAGAAAAAAGTAGATCTATAGCGTTCTTAGATGTCATTATACATCGTGAAAACAATCAGCTATCTTTCGATTGGTACCAGAAAGATACGGCATCTGGAAGACTGATCAATTTCCGGTCTAATCATGCAAAACACATGCGTATAAACACTGCATCCAATCGATCGCCGTTCTGACGTAGTCTACAAAATAAACTGCAATGGAAAAATAAACGAACCGTGCAATCTATGTTACATAGGCACAACAAAACAACTTCTTCGTCAAAGAATAACGAATCATAAATCAGACGTACGCTTGAAAAGTTCTGAGAAGACGGCACTGGCTAGTCATAGCGTCGAGACTGGTCACAAACTGGACTTTGAAGGGGTAAAAATCCTGGCAACAGAAAAACACACATCTAAACGCTATACATTAGAAACACTTCACATAATAAACAACAAAAATACTATGAACCGTAAACAAGACATACAAAACATATCATCGGTTTACTGTTCCTTGGTTGCTGAGAACAAATCAAACTGTTGAAAGTTCAAACTCAACGGACTAATCTCCCGTCAAGGAAGTGTTTAAAGTTAAGTGTAAAAATTCTATTTGTACAATTAAAAAATTGTTTAATATTTTTATTTTTTTTTTTTTGTTATATATCGAACTCGATGTAAGTTATATTTGTCCACCTATTATGTAATTATATATGTTAAAATAATTTTTTTTTTAATTTTGTAAATAAAGCTCCCCTGAAGAAGACGGCAACCACCGTCGAAACGTTGGGAAAAATACAAATGAAAATTGTTTTCATTTAAAACATTAATACGACCAACACAGCCGAAGAGAATCAATATAAATATTCTCAAATATTCACATAATTATCAACTTGGTCAAAGCTACATACATATATATGGTATATGTTATTTTTTGTGTTTTATAGATAGGTAATAAAAATGATCAATTTATAACATGCATTAAATAACTAAAACGAATAGTTAGGTTTGGTCAAAATAAGAAATAGGTAGATAGGTAGGTATATTGTATGAAATATTGCAATGGTTTTGATAAATAACATTTCAAAGTCAATTTTAAAAAATAAAATTATTTATTGTCTTAAAATTGATTTTTTACAAAGTTTTGCATTGAGTGCATTTTTTTTTAGAAATGTTTAACGCTTTTACATCAAGGATACCTATGTCACATTTACGTTTTTTACGTATAACTATGTACCTCTGAAACGGTGAAAGACACTTCAAATATATATGAGAACAAGTTGTAAATAGGTATAGGTAGGTACTCAACACCTCTGAAACGGTGAAAGATACTTCAAATATGTATGAGAACAAGTAGTAAATAGGTATAGGTAGGTACTCAACATTTCTACAAAAAATGCCGTTAGACTTTTTCCCGTACAAAACACCGTTATCGAGTTATAACGATTTTTAACGTAGAACATTCAAATACCTATGGACTTATACGATGATGTAGCCCAGCCAGCAGTATAATGCTATGATATACTAGGTACCTTATGGTAACGCGAGAAATCTCATCTTTTATTTTTTTTTACTTGCGATTATAGGTACTCTAAGGCAAGTTATCCATTCGTACAAAAAAAAGTTTTGAGATAACAATCAAACATGACATTACGATGATTAGTACAGTCAATTGAGAACAATCTGAGAAAAGTTTTGAAGGTCTGCAAGTTTGGATGCAGTTTTGTAGGGGGGTTGATTCTCAGTAAAAAAACTGAGTTTGCGGGAAATTTGGTCTGTGCAGCATCCGCCATCTTGAATTTAAGATTTTTTCGTGGTTTTTCGTTTTTCTATGTTTGTGTGCGTTTTCATGAAAAATCTATTAAATACTTTTTTATTGAAATTTGTGGTATTAAAATTATATTTGTACTGATAGTATCTTAGAAGTTATGAGGAAAAAAACGAATAAAAAATAGACCTTGTCACCTTAATTTTCGAACTGCTCCCTAATTTTAAGATTTTCGGAAAAAAGTATATTAAATACATTTTTAAAGATAATCTTTTTACAAAAAAAGTTTTGTATTTTTCGTTAATATCGGTTGGTTTTTGACCTCATCATCTGGAACCGTATGGAATGCATATACAGAGTGATTGGTTTAAGGTGCACCCAAAAAGCTTGAGCGTTTAGGTGGGGTTAAGACAAGAAAAAAAAATCGTATGGGAGGGGGGGTCTATTTTCCCCCGTTTAGGCGGGAGGGGCAATTTTCTAAAAAAATAACTTAAATCAGAAAAAAAATATTTAAAAACAACGGTGAATGATACAAAGCCTTGTTATATTTTTTTTGGGAGCCAGTGAACTACTCTTTTATTTAGTTTTTTAAATTAAGTTGTTTAAGTGAACAGTTTTAAAAAAATTAATTTTCAAACTCAAAATTTAAAAAAAAGACTAAAAAAAAATGTTTCAACTAATTTTTTCAAAATTTTATGTATTTAACTATTATTTTTATTTTCAAAATTCAATGCTCTTATTAATTTTTAGTCAAAAACAGAAAACCGTATGCCAAAATGTATCTTAGTTTTTGAGAAATTAAGAAAATACTAAAAGCACTTTTTTTAAAAAAATGTGAAATAAAAGAGTAGTATTCTGGCTTCCAAAAAAAATATATACAAGGCTTTGTATCATTCACCGTTGTTTTTAAATAATTTTTTTCTGATTTAAATCATTTTTTTAGAAAATTGCCCCTCCCGCCTAAACGGGGGAAAATAGACCCCCCTCACATACGATTTTTTTCTTGTCTTAACTCCACCTACACGCTCAAGCTTTTTGGTGCACCTTAAACCAATCACCCTTTATATGCATTCCATACTGTTGCGGATGATGTAGTGAGAGGTCAAAAACCAACCGATATTAACGAAAAATACAAAACTTTTTTTGTAAAAAGATTATCTTTAAAAAAGTATTTAACTTACTTCAAAATGATCTGAATTCTTTTGTCGATTGGTGCAAGTTAAACGACTTGTTGTTAAATATTGAAAAATGTGCTTGTATGGCCTTTAACAAAACATTATTAAATATTATTCCAAATTATTCTTTGAATAATTTTCCTATTAAAATTGATGAAGAGTTCAAAGACTTGGGTGTTATATTCGATTCAAAACTCAAATTTAATTTACATATTAATTATATTGTATCCAAAGCAAACTCCTTACTTGGATTTATAAAAAGAAACTCATTTGAGTTTAAGGATCCATACACGATTAAATCTTTATATTGAAGTATTTTGCGTCCTATTCTCGAATATAATTCTGTTGTCTGGAGCTCTACGACTAAGTTTAATAAAAAGAGAATTGAAAATGTTCAAAAAAAATTTCTCAGATTTGCCCTTCGAAATACTTTTGGAAGTAATATAGATTTGTATCATATATCGTATCATTCGAAATGCCTTTTACTTGGAATACAAACTCTCGAGACTAGAAGAAAAATGTATAGCTCATGTTTATTCGCGATATTTTGACTTTAACTATTGACTGTGAGAGTTTGCTTAGTTGCCTACATCTTTATGCTCCATCAATTTCATTAAGGGTGGGTCTTCCTCGTAAATGTAGGGTACAACGTGCACAAAACTTAATATATCTCCTACACTTGAAAAGATATTTTGATGAAATAAAATTTATTATTTAGTCCATGAACATATCTTAAAACATATGTCCTCAATTTTATGTTTTACAAAAGTTTGTGCGTTTTAGGGAAGGAATTACACTTTTTGTCCCCTTTATTTTGGCTGATTTATGCATTATCTTAAGGGGCTCTCGTGTGATTTGTTTTTTTATTTTGTTGTTAATGTTTTTCAACTGTCAATGAATGTATGCTTTTCGTAGGATAAAAAAAAAAAAAAAAAATTATTTGAGCTACAAAGTGGACGTAAGTTCACACTAATTTAAAGCTCGTTTATTGGCGCAGTTTCTTAAATTTTCAACGGAGCCAAACAATATTTTTTTTTTATAACAGAAAGTAGATACTTTATTTGAAACAAAACAAAAAATTATTTTTTTCCACTTTATACGTCTGAAAAACTTATATATACACAAACAATACTACTTTTTTCTTTTCCCCGTTGGGGCTGGCATGTTTTATTCTTAATATTTTTTGTTTTTAATTTATTCGAATCTCTTATTATTTTTGTAAATCCTGCTGTAAATTTTTTTGCAATTTTATATTGTTTATACGTAAAAATTTACAATTCAAAGTATCTATACACATGGTAGTTTTCCCAGGTTGAAATGGCATGTACAACTTTATTATTATTTTTGTATTTTATTTCAATATTTTTTGCTAAAGTTCCAAGTGAAGAAAACAATATCACACGCATAAACAATTTTATATTTAATTTTGAAAAAGCATCTTTTTAACGATTTTGTTAATCCAAATACGCACACAACGATATTTAGTTCACGAAACTTCCGTCGAAAGAGAATATTATATTTTCGCTGTTCGCACTCTCTTTAGAATCAACTTTTTTTTTTGTGGTGATACACAAAACACAAATGGTATGGTGAATGGTGTACATCAGCGTTGCCGCCGAGAAAAGAAAATGCCGTGTCACATTTTAAAAACTGCTTGCCATGAAAAAAACATAAATCTTCTGTTAAAAAAATAAAACTTTATTTCTGTAATTTATTATATAATTTTCCATCAATATTAAAGTAAGATATAGGCAATGATAAAGTGTGCGATATTGAAATGTTTCGTGCCACTGTGCCACAAGAAAAAATTGTCGTGTCAAAAAAGCACGATTGGTTAACTTCGGCAACGCTGGTGTACGTATGATTCGTAGGTATCGTCGTCGTCGCTGTCATCCAAGTAGGTATATGATATTTTTGTTTCTTTTTCTACTTGGTTTTGGAAGGAAACTCATGGATGTGGGAATAATGCTGAAAAAGATTTTATTCGTTAATTATATAGAAATAGAGTCTCAGGGAATCGTCTATAAAATGAGTTAATCTTATCGAATCTTCAAGGTTGAGGTGTCAAAAGGAAGAAGAAATTGAGATCTATGTTTCTGTTTCAGAATAATTGACGTAGGCACTTAGGCTTGGGCACTTCAATTTTTGTTTGCGATTAAACCTTAATTGGAGATACCTCCTCTTCTGTTATCCTACAACGGAAAGAAACAAAAATATTGGAGATGACCTCCTACACATACAAAGAACGTCATAACCTCGTTCCTTGATGGGATGGTGTCCTAATGTGTTTGTCGCTTGTTACATATTGAAACATTTTGCCTTGATACTAACACCCACATTGGTAAGCGAAGAGTGTAAGCTCTTTTACTACACTTCCTGTTTCTTTATCTATTCATGCGTAGGTATATAGGTTTTCAATTCTAGCTGTTGGCAATATAGTTAGAGATTAAAAATCACTTGGAAAGCTTTGTTTTGTCAATTTTAAAAAATTTTATATTTAATAAAAATGGTTCACTGTTCAGCTTTCTAAGTGATTTTTCTTGAAGAGCAGAAGCTAAAGAGTAGTTAAATATATCCACATTTGAATAGTAAACGTTATTGACAATGTTTAAACCATTTGTTAGGTATAGGTATGCGTTTAACAGTTAAAAAACAAAAATTTAATTGAATACTTTCAACAATTTTTAACAAGTAAAATTCCTTCATGTCTTTAGCTGTTTAGCTGTTTTGGTGAACTTCTTTCCGCAATTTTGGGTTTTTAAGATTTTTTCAATTTTCCAAAATTTAAAACTTTCGGCTCCATTGTGTGTTAACCTGGTTCAATAAAAATCCAACAAAGAACTCCCAAGCAAGTCGGATAATTATTCAGCCGAGTTATCCGCGTACAAACAGACACCAATTAATTTGTATTTATATAGGTACCTATCTACATAGGTATATAGATTAGGTTATATTACACCTAGAGGTAGGTACCTACATCCAAGATGATACAAGTTCTAAAAACTCAGAGTTGGGCGATTTCGCATGTTTATTAACATACCTATGCCTCCCTGATTCCAAACATCAAAAAATGATCATAGGGCATACCTATATACATAGCTAGGAATGTAAATGCTGCACGACTTTTCTGTTTGGTCATTTTTATTTTTATTCTGAAAACAAAATGTACATAGACAATAATAACAATAATGAAGAGAAAAGAATATCGCACTACCACATTGAAATACGTTTACATGAATTTTAAATTCTATTGTCATGAAGACCCACCCTTAAGAGCCAGACCCCTCTTGATTTTCAAAATTCAATGCTCTTATTGATTTTTAGTCAAAAACAGAAAACCATATGCCAAAATGTATCTTAGTTTTTGAGAAATTAAGAAAATACAAAAAGCCCTTTTTTAGAAAAAGGTGAAATCTGGTTAATCCACTTATGGATAAATTTAATTGTACTGAAGGCTTCTAATTATCAATTACATACTTCAGAAGTATTAAAATTAGAATTATTTTGTGGAGAGGACGTCCCTGGTGTTATAACACTGGTTGATCTCATTGTATATACATTTATATAGTAATATCATGCTCAGATGCCTTAGCAACATTCACTCTACAACCATGCAGCGCTCCTATATTCCTCGCGCAGTACTAACCCAATGGGGGAACGAGAACGCGTTATAATAAATTTTTATAAGTGGGAGGGATTGAAATATTTTATTTTTTTTGACGTTTCTTCTTCGATTCTGAATAAAAAAAAGTGATGAATTTAGGAAATAGAAATATAAAACTGGTTCTTGCAAAGGTAAATAAAAAAAGGAACAGACAATTATTTATTTCTTCAAGAAACGTTTTTGAATGTATGCGTGAAATAAATATTTTACACAAAATGCAAGGTTGTGTGTTACACGATGTATGTCAGCTGAGGGTATTTTACAGGATATGCTAGACTGTGTGTGGGCAAAATAAAAGGCAAGTCAAGTGTAGGGATGATTTTGGTATATCCTGCAGGTAAAGATTCGAAAAAAAAATTAATAGGTACTTCTTATATAATCATAGATACTAATCCAGTTATGGATTAACCAGATTTCACCTTTTTTTGAAAAAGTGCTTTTAGTATTTTCTTAATTTCTCAAAAACTAAGATACATTTTGGCATACGGTTTTCTGTTTTTGAGTAAAAATCAATAAGAGCATTGAATTTTGAAAATAAAAATAAGAGTTAATTACATAAAATTTTGAAAAAAATTAGTTTAAATTTTTTTTTTTTTTAAATTTTGAGTTTGAAAATTAATTTTTTTAAAACTGTTCACTTAAACAACTTAATTTGAAAATAAAATAAAAACGTAGCAATATTCTTCGCTTTGACTGCATTATCTTTGTCAGATCTCGCTGCAAATAAACACCAGTGCCTGAATATATCATCGAAGAGATAAAAGTTAAAAATCTTAAAGTCAGTCTTACTCAAGAAGTCAAGTTCGATCATCCACCAAATTCGGTTACTCCGAAGTTCTAAATCTAAATCTTCTATTTCGTTATAAAAGTTAATTAAGTAATCGTACTATACATAATCAATAAAAATATCGAAGTTTTCTCTTTTAATAAAACATCTAGTCTTTTATTTAATTTTATATTTCAAAGTTGGTCAAAATAGGTTGCAATTATTTTTCTATTTCTTCTATTTTTACTATCTGGGGCACATTGACGTACTAGATATGGACCGCCAGTTGGTTGAAATGTTCATACAAAAAGCCAAAAAAAGTTGTTCCAGCTAAAACAGCCCAAAAACGCCATCATCTTTTAGTGTTAAATACGTGTACTAATTTCGCCATTAAAATTCAAATGAAAACGATAGTATATTCATATGTAAGTAACTCATGCCATAGGGAGTGGATTTGTTTTGTAAAATAAAAGAAGTTTGATAACAATTTCCACTAAAATATTTCAATAGTAAATAATTTATTAAAAAAATCATATCACTGCTACGCAGATTCACCGCTAGAAGTTGATGCCGCCCCTAGTTATGTTGGAACCGAGTGAAGTTGGCTACTGGCGGTCCATATGTAATACGTCAATGCTGGGGCATATAACACAAAACTACAAGTACCTGTAATACAAGTGTTTAAATACATATGTACGAAAACACTTGTATTACAAGCACTTGTAGTTTTGTGTTATAGAAAAGAAGGGTAAGTTAGAGTAAGGAACATAGGAAATTATTGAATGAATTTAACAAACAGTCAAATCGTACATTTTTTAGTTATTGGTAGGTAGGTATGTTCATACCTATGTAGATACCTACATTTTTTGTTAAAGATTGATTTGTTATTTTTTCTATTTTAACTACCTATCTGGATTTCGATGGTTTAATACAGCGTTGAATATATGCTCAATTCATATATACCTACTTAAAACTTATTTCAGAAAACGTATCCTTCTTATTTCTTCTTCATTGAACAAAACAAACAAACAAAAAAAAATATCTCTTCCTTTTTTCCGACTCATGTAATTTCTTACGCAATAATGATTCCCTGCAATATAAAATAAGCAAAAATACAAAATCAATTTTTCTCTCCTTCTAACTCATTGAATTTTATAATGCAGTGTTCCTTTTCGGTCGTACTAGGTAGGTATAATCCTTTCTATCGATCTCTAGTGCGGAAAATAAACAAAAACATTTTTTTTTTCTTATTTTATCTAATTAGTTGAATTCTGTAAAAATTGTTTGAGCACATTAATTATCTTATACATATTCCCCATGCACTGGTCGATTTACTCCCAGGAAAAACTGCATCAAAAATATTCTAACTTGCCACGAAGCTATTGATTCTTCGGACCTGTTTGCCTTAATTGGTTTTAACTACCGCGGACGGTCGTACCACCTGCGAAGTTCTGAGCTTTTTAATACTGAACATCACAGTCACAGAACGAATTATGGCATGCATGAGCCTCTCACGTGGATGAGTAAGTTATACAACTGGAACTGATTGGCAACACTGTCTTGCAAGTAAATAGAAGTACTTTAAAAGCGCTCTTAATTTTTTTAAATTAAAACTCAGTTTTAATCGCATTAAAAAGTGTAAATATTTTCCAAAGTTGATTTTAGTATAATCTTATTTAAAACACATCAAAAATTGGACATACACCAGGTAATACTTGATATATACGCAAAAATCATTCAACTGTCGTCGAGTCTCAAGTCACATGACTGACAACAAAAGGAAAAGCCGCCAAACATCGCCGAGCAGCCCTTCTAGTTCTGACCTTAATCAAAGCAGAGCCCCAAAAATCCATAAATCACTTCCAATTATGTCGATATCATCCACCGATTTGCTAAAAATTAAATCAATTATCGACGATTCACTTCACATAGAGCTTGAAAAAGCAACGGCAAAATTAGCAACAAAGGAAGATATAAATAAATTAAATGCTGAAATAACATTTCTACGAGATCAAAATGAAGAACTGTCAAGAAAAGTCCAACAGTTTGAAGGTCGATGCAATGTTTTCAAAGAAGAACTTGAACTACAAAGTAGAGAACTTAAAGGAAAAAACATCATAATATCAATCTCAAATGAAAATGCCGGTTCGCAGGAAAGAGTTCGATCAGTGACTCAGCTTTTACTTGGAATCGAAGCCCAAAATATACCGAAAGCAGTGAAACTTTGCGAAAACAGCACTTTTATCAAACTTAAAATTGACACCGGTTCGAATGAGATTGCTAGAAAAATGCTAAAAAAACTCTTCCAAGCTCAAGGGCACTGGTGTTTATTTGCAGCGAGATCTGACAAAGATAATGCAGTCAAAGCGAAGAATATTGCTACGTTTTTATTTTATTTTCAAATTAAGTTGTTTAAGTGAACAGTTTTAAAAAAATTAATTTTCAAACTCAAAATTTAAAAAAAAAAAAATTTAAACTAATTTTTTTCAAAATTTTATGTAATTAACTCTTATTTTTATTTTCAAAATTCAATGCTCTTATTGATTTTTACTCAAAAACAGAAAACCGTATGCCAAAATGTATCTTAGTTTTTGAGAAATTAAGAAAATACTAAAAGCACTTTTTCAAAAAAAGGTGAAATCTGGTTAATCCATAACTGGATTAGTATCTATGATTATATAAGAAGTACCTATTAATTTTTTTTTCGAATCTTTACCTGCAGGATATACCAAAATCATCCCTACACTTGACTTGCCTTTTATTTTGCCCACACACAGTCTAGCATATCCTGTAAAATACCCTCAGCTGACATACATCGTGTAACACACAACCTTGCATTTTGTGTAAAATATTTATTTCACGCATACATTCAAAAACGTTTCTTGAAGAAATAAATAATTGTCTGTTCCTTTTTTTATTTACCTTTGCAAGAACCAGTTTTATATTTCTATTTCCTAAATTCATCACTTTTTTTTATTCAGAATCGAAGAAGAAACGTCAAAAAAAATAAAATATTTCAATCCCTCCCACTTATAAAAATTTATTATAACGCGTTCTCGTTCCCCCATTGGGTTAGTACTGCGCGAGGAATATAGGAGCGCTGCATGGTTGTAGAGTGAATGTTGCTAAGGCATCTGAGCATGATATTACTATATAAATGTATATACAATGAGATCAACCAGTGTTATAACACCAGGGACGTCCTCTCCACAAAATAATTCTAATTTTAATACTTCTGAAGTATGTAATTGATAATTAGAAGCCTTCAGTACAATTAAATTTATCCATAAGTGGATTAACCAGATTTCACCTTTTTTAGAAAAAGGTGAAATCTGGTTAATCCACTTATGGATAAATTTAATTGTACTGAAGGCTTCTAATTATCAATTACATACTTCAGAAGTATTAAAATTAGAATTATTTTGTGGAGTGGATTAACCAGATTTCACCTTTTTCTAAAAAAGGTGAAATCTGGTTAATCCACTTATGGATAAATTTAATTGTACTGAAGGCTTCTAATTATCAATTACATACTTCAGAAGTATTAAAATTAGAATTATTTTGTGGAGAGGACGTCCCTGGTGTTATAACACTGGTTGATCTCATTGTATATACATTTATATAGTAATATCATGCTCAGATGCCTTAGCAACATTCACTCTACAACCATGCAGCGCTCCTATATTCCTCGCGCAGTACTAACCCAATGGGGGAACGAGAACGCGTTATAATAAATTTTTATAAGTGGGAGGGATTGAAATATTTTATTTTTTTTGACGTTTCTTCTTCGATTCTGAATAAAAAAAAGTGATGAATTTAGGAAATAGAAATATAAAACTGGTTCTTGCAAAGGTAAATAAAAAAAGGAACAGACAATTATTTATTTCTTCAAGAAACGTTTTTGAATGTATGCGTGAAATAAATATTTTACACAAAATGCAAGGTTGTGTGTTACACGATGTATGTCAGCTGAGGGTATTTTACAGGATATGCTAGACTGTGTGTGGGCAAAATAAAAGGCAAGTCAAGTGTAGGGATGATTTTGGTATATCCTGCAGGTAAAGATTCGAAAAAAAAATTAATAGGTACTTCTTATATAATCATAGATACTAATCCAGTTATGGATTAACCAGATTTCACCTTTTTTTGAAAAAGTGCTTTTAGTATTTTCTTAATTTCTCAAAAACTAAGATACATTTTGGCATACGGTTTTCTGTTTTTGAGTAAAAATCAATAAGAGCATTGAATTTTGAAAATAAAAATAAGAGTTAATTACATAAAATTTTGAAAAAAATTAGTTTAAATTTTTTTTTTTTTAAATTTTGAGTTTGAAAATTAATTTTTTTAAAACTGTTCACTTAAACAACTTAATTTGAAAATAAAATAAAAACGTAGCAATATTCTTCGCTTTGACTGCATTATCTTTGTCAGATCTCGCTGCAAATAAACACCAGTGCCCTTGAGCTTGGAAGAGTTTTTTTAGCATTTTTCTAGCAATCTCATTCGAACCGGTGTCAATTTTAAGTTTGATAAAAGTGCTGTTTTCGCAAAGTTTCACTGCTTTCGGTATATTTTGGGCTTCGATTCCAAGTAAAAGCTGAGTCACTGATCGAACTCTTTCCTGCGAACCGGCATTTTCATTTGAGATTGATATTATGATGTTTTTTCCTTTAAGTTCTCTACTTTGTAGTTCAAGTTCTTCTTTGAAAACATTGCATCGACCTTCAAACTGTTGGACTTTTCTTGACAGTTCTTCATTTTGATCTCGTAGAAATGTTATTCTCTTCCTTTGTTGCTAATTTTGCCGTTGCTTTTTCAAGCTCTATGTGAAGTGAATCGTCGATAATTGATTTAATTTTTAGCAAATCGGTGGATGATATCGACATAATTGGAAGTGATTTATGGATTTTTGGGGCTCTGCTTTGATTAAGGTCAGAACTAGAAGGGCTGCTCGGCGATGTTTGGCGGCTTTTCCTTTTGTTGTCAGTCATGTGACTTGAGACTCGACGACAGTTGAATGATTTTTGCGTATATATCAAGTATTACCTGGTGTATGTCCAATTTTTGATGTGTTTTAAATAAGATTATACTAAAATCAACTTTGGAAAATATTTACACTTTTTAATGCGATTAAAACTGAGTTTTAATTTAAAAAAATTAAGAGCGCTTTTAAAGTACTTCTATTTACTTGCAAGACAGTGTTGCCAATCAGTTCCAGTTGTATAACTTACTCATCCACGTGAGAGGCTCATGCATGCCATAATTCGTTCTGTGACTGTGATGTTCAGTATTAAAAAGCTCAGAACTTCGCAGGTGGTACGACCGTCCGCGGTAGTTAAAACCAATTAAGGCAAACAGGTCCGAAGAATCAATAGCTTCGTGGCAAGTTAGAATATTTTTGATGCAGTTTTTCCTGGGAGTAAATCGACCAGTGCATGGGGAATATGTATAAGATAATTAATGTGCTCAAACAATTTTTACAGAATTCAACTAATTAGATAAAATAAGAAAAAAAAAATGTTTTTGTTTATTTTCCGCACTAGAGATCGATAGAAAGGATTATACCTACCTAGTACGACCGAAAAGGAACACTGCATTATAAAATTCAATGAGTTAGAAGGAGAGAAAAATTGATTTTGTATTTTTGCTTATTTTATATTGCAGGGGATCATTATTGCGTAAGAAATTACATGAGTCGGAAAAAAGGAAGAGATATTTTTTTTTGTTTGTTTGTTTTGTTCAATGAAGAAGAAATAAGAAGGATACGTTTTCTGAAATAAGTTTTAAGTAGGTATATATGAATTGAGCATATATTCAACGCTGTATTAAACCATCGAAATCCAGATAGGTAGTTAAAATAGAAAAAATAACAAATCAATCTTTAACAAAAAATGTAGGTATCTACATAGGTATGAACATACCTACCTACCAATAACTAAAAAATGTACGATTTGACTGTTTGTTAAATTCATTCAATAATTTCCTATGTTCCTTACTCTAACTTACCCTTCTTTTCTATAACACAAAACTACAAGTGCTTGTAATACAAGTGTTTTCGTACATATGTATTTAAACACTTGTATTACAGGTACTTGTAGTTTTGTGTTATATGCCCCAGCATTGACGTATTACATATGGACCGCCAGTAGCCAACTTCACTCGGTTCCAACATAACTAGGGGCGGCATCAACTTCTAGCGGTGAATCTGCGTAGCAGTGATATGATTTTTTTAATAAATTATTTACTATTGAAATATTTTAGTGGAAATTGTTATCAAACTTCTTTTATTTTACAAAACAAATCCACTCCCTATGGCATGAGTTACTTACATATGAATATACTATCGTTTTCATTTGAATTTTAATGGCGAAATTAGTACACGTATTTAACACTAAAAGATGATGGCGTTTTTGGGCTGTTTTAGCTGGAACAACTTTTTTTGGCTTTTTGTATGAACATTTCAACCAACTGGCGGTCCATATCTAGTACGTCAATGTGCCCCAGATAGTAAAAATAGAAGAAATAGAAAAATAATTGCAACCTATTTTGACCAACTTTGAAATATAAAATTAAATAAAAGACTAGATGTTTTATTAAAAGAGAAAACTTCGATATTTTTATTGATTATGTATAGTACGATTACTTAATTAACTTTTATAACGAAATAGAAGATTTAGATTTAGAACTTCGGAGTAACCGAATTTGGTGGATGATCGAACTTGACTTCTTGAGTAAGACTGACTTTAAGATTTTTAACTTTTATCTCTTCGATGATATATTCATGCATATCATATTTTAATAGGAAGCATTTTTATAGGAAGACAAAGGAATGGGAACAAGATGAAGATGTCATTGTTCAAGCAATTTGGCTGTGGATGCATTTGATGACAAAGCAAAAACAATTCTTTATGATTGTTTATGATACTTGTGTGTGGCTATAATCGCTGAAGATGCGATTGTCGATTTAGTTACACAACACAGTATTTTGGTCAGATATGATTAAGAAACTGATCGTTTCTCTTATGACGCTTTTGTGCATTTATATTAATGTGATGATTGAAAACAATTGTTTGTTTTAGTTTGGGTTTTTAAACGGATGTTCATTTGTTTACCCTTTAATGCTTTTTAACGGATGTCAGACGATTGTAATATTTTATGTTGATGATGTTCGCATTAATTAATAATGCTTGAACGGATGTTTGGAATTTGATAAGAGTGTGTATGGGAATTTGGATAAGATATATGTATAGATATTGGTGAAGAGTGAGTATGGAAATCATCCTCCCCCTTTATAATAAAAAAAATATTATTATTTTTAATTGTAATGCATAAATAAACCATTTGATTAATTATTTAAAATTTACAAAAATAAGATTTGTTTGTGAGAGTAGTTAAATTTACAATTTTACAATTTCGTATTTATTCATTATCTTCTTCCGTTTCTACTTTGTTTTCTGTTTTTATGATGCATAATTTTGCGTTTGATAAATTTGTTATAAACTTAATAGGAAATAGTTATGAATAATAAAATTGTTACAAGTGTTGTAAGCACGATCATTACCTTAAAGTTAGAAAAATTTTCAGAAATAAAATTTTCTTGGTTATAGTTTTTATTTTTTTTTTTTTTAATTAAAAGTACCAATTGACATTGATTTTAAAATTAGATTCCAATACAATTTTGGATAAATAATATAATTCTTATGTTTAATTTTCTGGTTCGATTGCTTCAATTTTTACATTATTTGTTTTAGCATTACAATTTGGATTTAATTTGAGAATTCCACGGTTATGAATTTTTACAAAAATTTTAAGTTGTCTTTGCATATAATCATAAAGTTATATAATTATAATTTATTAATTTCCAGAGATCATTATTTAATTTAAACATTTTTATGACGCATCCATTTTTATAGAATACTTCCTGTTGTTAATTCATTATACAATCTTTATTCATATTATTATAAATTGGAAATTTCGGTTTACATATAGTATTTGGTTTTGATTTTATACAATCGGAAAGATCAGCGTCATTAAGTTTAATATATTCATTATTACTGTTTGAATCAATAAGATTGAATTAAGTTTTTACAAAGAAAAAAGTCTTATTTTGATAATGAGCCGTTTCATACAATTTAAATTCTTTTGATATTAAAAGGAATGTTAAGGTTTTCGTAACGTAAATAGGATACATTCTAGAGATTTTTATTAGATCCGGCATATTTTAAAAATAATTCTGACAATAAAATATGGTTGCTTAATTTATTTTCTCGTGCTTTTAAAATTATATCAAACTGTGCTTTTAAAATTATATCAAACATTTCCGTTTCTTTTTTTTTATCACAAATATTTCATTCATTATAAGATTAGCATTATTTGGTATATCCTGCAGGTGAAGATTCGAAAAAAAAATTAATAGGTACTTCTTATATAATCATAGATGGGTATGATTTTTTGCGACCAATTTGAAAACAAATAAATTGCAAGTTACAAATTAGGTCAGTGTGTATTTTACATGTAAGAAATATAAAAAGAATGTTTACCTGCATCAGT
The DNA here is from genome assembly GCA_951217065.1 of Baccha elongata. Taxonomy (NCBI): domain Eukaryota; kingdom Metazoa; phylum Arthropoda; class Insecta; order Diptera; family Syrphidae; genus Baccha; species Baccha elongata. Next base: position 1,313,136 of record CATNUY010000169.1, on the reverse strand, counting down.
TAACATACCTATGTAGGTATATGTTATTTTTTGTGTTTTAGAGATAGGTAATAAAAATGATCAATTTATAAAATGCATTAAAAAACTAGAACGAATAGTTAGGTTTGGTCAAAATAAGAAATAGGTTGATAGATAGGTATATTGTATGAAATATTGCAATGGTTTATCTTCACCTGTTTAGGCAGGAGAGCCAATTGAAAAAAAAAATATCGACTTAGAATTTAAACAATATTATTAAAAATTAACCAAAAATAATATGGCAATAAATTACATCTTGTTTTAAAGGTTAAACTTCATCCTTTGATTTGATGTTTGATGCAAGTTGATTTAACGAATGGTTTTTGATAAATATTATTTCAAAATCAATTTTAAAAAATAAAATTATTTATTGTCTTAAAATTGATTTTTTACAAAGTTTTGCATTGAGTGCATTTTTTTTTACCAATGTTCAACGCTTTTACATCAAGGATACCTATGTCACATTTACGTTTTTTACGTATACCTATGTACCTCTGAAACGGTGAAAGATACTTCAAATATGTATGAGAACAAGTTGTAAATAGGTATAGGTAGGTACTCAACACCTCAGAAACGGTGAAAGATACTTCAAATATGTATGAGAACAAGTAGTAAATAGGTATAGGTAGGTACTCAACATTTCTACAAAAAATGCCGTTAGACTTTTTCCCGTACAAAACACCGTTATCGAGTTATAACGATTTTTAACGTAGAACATTCAAATACCTATGGACTTATACGATGATGTAGCCCAGCCAGCAGTATAATGCTATGATATACTAGGTCCCTTATGGCAACGCGAGAAATCTCATCTTTTATTTTTTTTACTTGCGATTATACGTACTCTAAGGCAAGTTATCCATTCGTACAAAAAAAAAGTTTTGAGATAACAATCAAACATGACATTTCGATGATTAGTATAGTCAATTGAGAACAATCTGAGAAAAGTTTTGAGGGTCTCCAAGTTTAAATACAGTTTTGTACTGGGGTTGATTCTCAGTATAAAACTGAGTTTGCGGGAAATTTGGTCTGTGCCGCATCCGCCATCTTGAATTTAAGATTTTTTCGTGGTTATTCGTTTTTCTATGTTTGTGTGCGTTTTCATGAAAAATCTAATAAATACTTTTTTATTGAAATTTGTGGTATAAAAATTATATTTGTACTGATAGTATCTTAGAAGTTATGAGGAAAAAAACGAATAAAAAATAGACCTTGTCACCTTAATTTTGAACTGCTCCCTAATTTTAAGATTTTCGGAAAAAAGTATATTAAATATTTTTTTAAAGATAATCTTTTTACAAAAAAAGTTTTTAATTTTTCGTTAATATCGGTTGGTTTTTGACCTCACTACATCATTCGGAACAGTATGGAAAACAATTAACTGGATTAACCAGATTTCACCTTTTTTTAAAAAAAGTACTTTTAGTATTTTCTTAATTTCCCAAGAACTAAGATACATTTTGGCATACGGTTTTCTGTTTTTGAATAAAAATTAATAAGAGCATTGAATTTTGAAAATAAAAATAATAGTTAATTACATAAAATTTTGAAAAAATTAGTTTAAATTTTTTTTTTTTTTGTTATTTTGTTTAAAAAACTTAATTTAAAAATTAAATAAAAGAATAGTTTTCTGGCTTCCAAAAAAATATAACCAGGCTTTGTATCATTCACCGTTGTTTTTAAATAATTTTTTTTCTGATTTAAGTCAATTTTTTAGAAAATTGCCCCTCCCGCCTAAACGGGGGAAAATAGACCCCCTCCCATACGTTTTTTTTCTTGTCTTAACCCAACCCACAAGCTTAAGCTTTTTGGTGCACCTTAAACCAATTCTTTATATGCATGTCATACTGTTCCGGATGATGTAGTGTAACGAAGTTACACATTTCCTCTTAAACTATAATAGGGAATTTTCCCTACCGCCGCACAACCGCCTACTAAGGGACCTAACCTGCTATACCTATACTTACATAGGTCCATTATCTGCATCTTATTACGTTGAAATTAATATTTTAATGCAGAACCCGTCGTATTTTTGTTTTTTTGTATGTTAAGTTTTTATATTTCAATTTTCTTATAACTACTTACTTGCTAGACAAAAACCTTAACAACTAGCTTACATATTAACTAAACTAACTTACTGGCCCTATGCGAGCGCTCTAAATTATACCATAACCAACTTAAAATTATTGCCTTTCGGCGTACCTAGCTTAAATACTATCGAAATTCATTTATTACTTAAAAATAAGAAAATTGTTAAGAAACTTATTATATCTATCATTTTTATTTTTTATAAAACTTAAAACTACGCTTAAAACTACTTAAAATACATAAGGCTAGAACAGCCACAGCAACCGTTTTTTTTTCTTTTTAGTGCCACCATAATTGTTTTCTACTAACCTAGCCTACTTTTAAAGCCAAGGACATGCCTAAACCTGCGTAAGTCAAACCAAGGCAATAAACTCAATAAGTCAACTTTTATTATTATTTATTTTTTAAATTTTGTTAGTTTTTTACACATCATTCAACCACCAGAACTGGCGATTTTGGTCCAATCTATCTATCTGGTCCCTTTCGGACACAGCCCTACTGAACCGAAGGCGCTCTGCTCCGCTTTCTGCGACGACGTCACGACCATAAAGGAGTCGCCTATCTACAGTTTTTCGGCCGACGTGGTAGATCAGCGGTACCGCCGAACTATCTTGTATCAGCCCTCGACTGTCTAAAAAGAGGGAAGCGTCGGGTGGGATAAATCCGCTTAGACACACACTTTCGTAGTATTCGTCTTTGGGGTAGTAAGCACCGAAAATCAAGCCATTAGTTGAAGTCATCGCTCTTGCAATATGACCCCGAATCAGCTTGATTAAAAAATTATCTATTCTGTTTATGTTAGCCCTGTTGTATAGAACCTCGTTGGAATAATATTTTATGTACTCCGACTCTGGTGTTCTGTGCAATCCAAGGCAGTGTCTAAGACACTGCCTCTCAAATACCCGAATCTTATCCATTTGAGATGGTGCAACGTTGAACCACACAGGACATCCATAGGCAATCATCGGCCTGATTAAAGCCATGTAACAAATCACCTTCACCCTGCTATCAAGATGGCTGCTGTAAAACAGGCGTCTTGTCAGGGCAAAGGCTCCCCTAGCCCTGGTCAGAGCAGCATCTATATGTCTGTCGAAATACAGATATTGATCCAGCCAGATGCCAAGGTACTTCACGACACTTTTACTTGCCAGTGGCTGTCCAAGGGGTCCAACGATCACAAATTTTCGCCAGTTCTTTCTCGTATCCGCAGAAGCTCTAGACAAAGGGGTTCTAAACAGAATAGTTTCGCATTTCTGAAAGTTGATTTTCAACTTCCAGTCATCGCAATATTGCTGAATCTTGTCGAAGTCACGCTGCAAAAGAATTTTAATAACTTCAACTTTTGGACCTGTTTTGTACGCTATTAGATCATCGGCATACGCAATTGCATGAGTTAGACTACTTATAAGATCGCTAGTGTAAATGTTGAAAAGAATCGGCGAGTTAACCGCTCCCTGCTGCAGACCATTTATTATTTCAAATATTTTGGAAGACGTTACACTGCCACTCTTGACAACAAACTTTCTACCGTTGAGCATATCATAAAGTATATACAATAATGATTTACTAATACCAAGTCTGGTCAGCTTTAGATACAGACCTTCTAACCATACGGTGTCGAAAGCTTTCTCCAAATCAACCAGACAGGCACCCGTGCACTGTTTTTTTGCATTGTTCCATTGAATTTCAGAAACAAGCTTAGACGCGGCATGAATAGTATCGTGTCCTGCCTTAAAGCCAAACTGTTTATCAGGAATAATATTTTTGTCCTCAGCCCATTTGAACAAAGCCCTATTGAGAACTTTTTCGAATACCTTACTGATACTCGGAAGGAGACTTATCGACCGTAGATTTGCCGGATTGGAGTTATCCTTCCCCTTTTTAGAGAGAGGATGTACCACTGCTGTCTTCCAACGCACTGGATAATATGCATTATTCAGTGCGTTGTTAAACAATGTGGTGTAAATGTCGACTGCATCCTGAGGTAGATGACGTAGTACAATATTGGATATACCATCTACTCCTGCCGACTTCTTTTTCTTCAATGAATCGAAAATGATCTGAAGTTCAAGCTTCGAAATTAACAGGGAATCAGACCCGTTTCGCTCGGCGATGATGGCGTTTGCCAAGTGTTCTTCATTGAACCCCAAAAAAGAGCGGTTCTCGGATCGCCATTGCGTTATATCATTTCGAAGGTCGAAGTGGTGAAGCAGGGCTCTGCTTTCCAGTTCATGATTTGGGCGAATACTGGTATTCACCTTATACACTTGCTGAAAAGCAGCCCCCAAAGCCTCCACTTTCTCCTTAGGATCCTCGATAATGAAGAAATCATCATTAAAAACGGCATCCCCTGGATCTATGCCTGCGTTCAAAAGTAAGTTTTCGTTTTCAATCGTTTTCTGAAGCTTGAGACACGGAAGGTCATTTTGATCTTTCCGTCTGAAAATTTTATTAATTTTAGGAAACATACTTGGGTCACTAGAGTTAATAGCCCGAATTCTATTATTCCAATAGGAATTAATAGTCAACCTATAATTCTGCTTTATTAATTGATTGATGTTTTTAATCGAAGACTTCAGAGTCCCAATCTCCGAATTATGTCTATCAGTGAACCGTCTGTACAAAAGTTTTAGTCTTGTAAGCAGTCCACTTTTTTGTCTGTGTAGTGCGTCAATTGTCACGTTTCGGTACTTGGCAGTTGCGTCTTGTTCTTTGTAACGTGGAATAGTCGTACTCATTGTTTGTTTTATGGCCTCGTCCATTTGTAGTAGGTATCCGTCGATCTCTTCGTTTGTTAAATTTCTGTCATTAGGTGGAGATATGTTTTTTAAACGTAATTCTCTTGTCAAGGTGTTGGAAAAGCGTGACCATCGCATTTTACTGTAGTTGTAAGTATGCTCAGGCACATACTCCTCTAACTCCACGAGTTCGTTTGGAAGTTGAATCACAGCAAAAAGTCCGTTGTGGTCACTGTCGTAGTCAATAGTTTGTAAACAGTTTTTTGTATCTTGAGTCACTGTATCAGTAATTGTCAGTCTTGAGTCTATTAGCAGTAGATCCAGAAATGCACCGCTTCTTGGAAATGACGGCCTATCTGTAGCAAAAAGATCGATTCTATACTCAATATTGTACCGACCCATCCAATTAAATAGATGGTTCCCTCTAGGATTTTGTATTTGATTTCCCCAATCTTCATGTTTGGCGTTCCAATCACCGGCCATGAGATAAAAGTTCTCCTCCAAATTCAATCTAAGGCATTCAAAAAGTTTTTCGAGTTCTGCTGTAAAATTAGCTGGCTGAGGTGCTTCTGGTGCGTACACCGCGATTACATACATTCGTTTCCCCTGGTGGAGAGGAATGCATATGATGCAGGCTTCTAGCAACCCGAACCTGCGCACTTCATTCTTATAAATTACTTTATGACTAATGCTCTTTCGTACAAAGATTGCGACCCCACCCCCTTGTGAGGAGTTTGGCCGGTCCCTTCTTACGATATTGTAGTTATTATGAGTCAGTTTGTGCTTCTGATTTAGCTTAGTTTCTCTAGCCAAAAGCACATCAGCACTTTGCTCTTGCAAGAGGTGAAAGAGATTTGCTCTTCGTTCGGTCCTAATCAGTGAATTTACATTCACAGCGAGGACTTTTAAGGGTCTATCTGGCAGCGCGCCTTTAACCGTTAAGCGTTAAGCTCGGCAGAATAGAGTAGAGATGATCCACTCTAGTTGCCTGCTCCCGGATCTCTTTTTGAAGACCTGTTAACTGACCCTGAATGGCCAGCAGCACAGTCATTAGATCCGCCTCTTTCGCCGGCGCCTTAGGCACGGGGACCTGTTTGGCTACCATTGGTTGAGGCTGTACCGTTCTTTCCCATTCAGACGCCATTTGGGCGTAAGAAATCTGGGGGTTGACGGGCGTTGGGAGAGGACGAGCTGGTGGCCTTTTCTCCTCTACTATTTGCTTTGAGACTATTTTGTTTTTTTTCATGTCCGGAAACTTTGGACATCCCCGATAGTTAGCAGGGTGTCCTCCGCTTTGACAAAGTACACATTTAAGCTGGGTTCTGTCGATAACCCGTTCCTGCCCTAGTTTGCATTCCCCTGACTTGTGGTTCTCTCCACACTTTACGCATCGTGACAGCATTTCGCAGTTCGCTGCGGCGTGGCCGAACCTTTGGCAGCGCATGCATTGAAGCATGTCACCGCGCCTTTTTAATTTATCCCAAGTTACAACCTGGTAGTCTAGGACGGAAATACTCTTTAGTCTATCCAGTTTGCTTTTGGGTGAGAGCTGGACCAGGAAGAACGGTAGTTTCCGCATCTCCCGTCTGGCCTTTACTGTGGTAAATGGCTTGACTCCGATGAAGTCGAGATCGTCGTTCGCCATTTTGCGGAGCTCAGCCAAGAGTGCCTGTGGTTCCGTTGAGGAATCTATGCCCTTCAAGAGGACCGTTTGGAGTTTGTCTTCTTTTGGCGTGAAGCTAAAAAATTCTGTGGTTGAATCTTTAAGAAGACTTCTTATTTTTGTATGCTGTTCAACTGTGAAGCAGTGTATAGCATGCCTATCTGCGCTTAATCTTTTAATTGTAAAATTATTGCCTATGGCTGACTTACACAGATTTATTGTATCCTGTAGCTCCATTTTGTAGGTGTTGATTGGTGGCACTTTTTATTTTTTATTTTTGTTGGTTTGTGACTGCTGCTGATGATTCGGCCGCTGTTGGTTCTGCTGCTGTTGGTTCGTCCTCTGTTGTTGCTGGGACATCTGTTGTGTTTGTTGTTGCTGCTGCTGCTGCTGTGATTGTTGTTGTTCTGCTTGTTGTTTGCATGTTTGTTGTTGCTGTTGTGTTTGTTGTTGTTGCTTTTGTGGTTGTGATGGCTGTGGCTCTAGTTCTTGCCTTATCATTTGCTGTTGAAGTGTCTGCGATTTTATTTGCATGGCATTTTTTTTCGCCCGCTGTTGTGCTGCTTTGTCAGCCTCCTCTAGGACCTTTATCTTTTTGCGCTCAACAACATCAAGGTTCTCTTTTTCTCTACGCGCCTCTTGTTTTTGTTTTAGAGCTTGAACCATTTCAGTAAGGCGCGTTATTTGCTCTGTGAGGGAATGTATTTCGTCCTCCTCAGCTCTCTCTTCCTTTTCGGAGTCTGGTGATTGAGCTGCTGACGTCAGGTCAAGCAGCTTGCTGTCTCCTGTGAAGTGCCCTTCACCACCATCCGATATATATTCCATCTCATCGGCGGTGTCGGACACTGTATTTTCCAATTGTTGATGGATTTTTTCTGCTGCAGTTGCCTTAGCTATGCGCGTCATTTCCCTCCCTTCATCTGGCAGCTCAGCTGTAGTTGCTTGGGAATAGCGCTTTGCATCGTCATTCAGATTCTTCCTTGTATTTTTCCTTTTCTTTGGGGCCGTGGTGGCTACATCTTTCGATGAACCCGCTATATCGGCTGTTGAATCATTCACAGTGCTTTTTGTTGGGGGACCATCTTTCGATGTCCCCGTTTTTTTAACCATCTGCTTTTGTTGTTGGTGACGATTTTTAATTATTTCGTCCCAAAAATTATTTAAAAAAAAGCCTTGGCCCTGGTGGGAATCGAACCCACGCGCTTGGGATCCGCTCTCTGCCACTCTACCAACTGGGCTACCTCGCCGCTTAAAATTGGTAAGTTAATTGCCGATGCTGATTGTGCAATTATAGCACTTAATATTTAAAATGAATTTAACTCAATTTGAACTACCGAGATTTATTATGTATGCTGGGAAAGTCGTCAATACGTCCGTATGCTTTCACAGCTGAAGATCGACTGAGAACCCGTCGTATTTTCACTATATAATGCATTAAATTTTATATACCTACCAGGGTGTATTATAATCATAGACTTAGCAAAAGTAATCGCCATGTACCTACTTTACCTACTTATAAGAGTATTTATTTATATTGTTATCATCATAGACATGCCATACATTGCCATGTACCTACATAATATAGTACCTACCTTCTAACAACAACATGGGAAATGCACGAAGCAACCAGTGAGCGACACACAACCGAACGCATGCTAAGTGTATACCCACGACAGCTTCATCTAAAACCATACAACAGTACGAAGCAGCAGTGTGCACTATTTTGCTGTGTGACGTGTATTTTTCTTAAATAATATAAGTCACACCAGCTTTCGCCAGAAAATATTATGAGTAGGAGTGAATTACACTGAAAAAAGAACTTTAATCCGCTTCCGACCGTAGAGTTAAGTTGAGCATTCTCAGCCAACTCATAATAGTCTTAAGTGATAACCGCCGACCGTATTGGGTGCGTAGTGCACTATACTATAGGCAATTTTTGAGGCAAGAAGTTGCCGTAGTATTTATTTGTGTTTCTTTGGGGACAGATCTTTTTATTTATAATTGTGCTCTTTTTAAGGGCTAATAGGGATTATTTTGTGTTCCTTTGGGGACTGATTTTTGATTTATATCCGTTGTGCTCTTGCGAGGGCTGGTATATATGTATTTAGTTTGTTTATGTTCCTTAGGGGACAGATTCTTTTGTTTATAATTAATTGTGCTCTTTCAAGGGCAAAAGGTTAGGTTATTTGTGTTCCTTTAGTTTTGGGACAGATTTTTTTTATATCATCTGTGCTCTTTAAGGGGCAGATATTATATTCAATTGTGCTCCTACGGGGCAGGTTTATTTGAAGATTTGTGCCTCTTCCACTCTTCTGAGGCAGATAATTTATTCCGCGTTGACAAAATTAAAATTAAGATTGAGTTTTATTTAATTGGAGACGAAGTTGCTGAGCCCTAAATAACATCAAAGTTTTTCGTTTGCTTTCTTTGAGCAACCCTGGACGACCGCTGAACTACCTTAGCTGGAAAATAAAAAAGTAACATCACATTTTGGCGCCCGAGCAGGGACCTTTAGAGGGTTCAACCGAACTCCTACCGCCGACCGTTTTAGAATTTTCTAAAGGTACCACCGACTTCCGACAGCAAATTCCTAATATCAGTTCTTCATCAAACGTCACCGCATCAACCAGCCGCAACATGTCAGATTCTGAAGATCAAGCTGCTGCCGATACTATTAATATCTTCAGGAATCTAAATTTTATATACTCTATGAAAAAAAACAGAATTGCAAGAAGCACTCCGCTCTAAAGGTTTAGATAGTGAAGGCAACATGAAGGATCTTCGTAACCGACTCAGCCAACACATCAAAAAGCTGAGGGACAATGGATCAACGCACGACCTGTGGAACAAGTGGGAGAGTTTGGTCGAAAAACGTCTAGACAACACCCTGCCCCTTGAGACGCAACCTGCCGTCATCGGGCCTACCATGCCTGTGCCGATCCCTTCTAAAGACCTTACCTCAACCAGTTATACGCAGACAACTTTACAGGTTCCTAGTTTGGAGAAACTTAGCGGAAATCCCCGCCCAGCGAATTTCCAAATCAACCACCCTGTTCACTCGCCCAGTACATCACCCTCTCTTAACCAACCCAGGAATGAGCACCCGCCGCCGTCACACCGGCTCACCCTGAGTTATGAGGCAGAGGTGATGAACACAGTCCGAAAGTGGGGGTTAAGGTTCGATTCCTCGGGAAACCCGTTAGAATTTCTGGAAAGATTGTCTGAGCTAACTAACTGCTACAACATACCGCCTAATGATATGTTGCGCACCTTACCTGAGCTCTTTCGTGGCAGTGCTTTGGAGTGGCTGCGGATTAAAAGTGAAAGCTTCGTCTGCTGGGAAGGTTTTAGAGAGGCCTTTACTCGCCACTTCCTACCAGCCCGCTACCTTCACAAGCTAGAGGAAGAAATATTAAAGAAACGTCAAACATCAAACCCCGGGAGAACGCAAAGGATTATATTCTCTCGGCTCAGTACCTGCTTCGTCAACACCCTCGCATGTCCTCCACCGATAATATCGATAGGATTTTCGACAACATGCGACCAGAGTTTAGGTACTACATTCGCAGACGGGATTTCACTACCTTGGACGAATTGGCATATTTGGCTGAGGAGTTTGAAGCAATTAAGAGGGATGAGCAATCTTCGCGTCCAACTCAGGTGCCAGCCCCTTTTCTAAACCCCAGAAACCCGCCAGCAGTGATTCCGTACGACAGGGATACCCATTGCTGGAATTGCAAGCAAAGGGGTCACCGTAAAGAAACCTGCCGCAGGCCATTTAGGCTATTCTGCTCCTTTTGTGGGACAGATGGCAGGATGACAAAGGACTGCCCTTGTCATAAAGATATGGTAGCCGTCGCAACCGTACCGCCTGGCCACGATCCTCGGTATTTCATGCCCATTCATGTAGGCACGGAAACATATCATGATTTGGTAGACACTGGGAGTACGAAGTCGTTTGTGGGTCACACTCTTCGGCAAAAGCTGCTGGATTGGTGAACCCATCATGACCACAGAACATTTCGCTGCTACGTTCACTGTGGGCTGTACAGAGATAGATGAAGAAGTAACCTACCTGCCCGCTCTGGAAGAGGATGCCATTATTGGGATGGACTTATTGAGTCAAGCGAACGTTCAAATTTTTATGAACGGCCAACCTGTGACTGGTAGGAAATCTGCAGGATTTGAAAAGGGCAATCAAGGTTATGCAGTAATTTCGCATTTGTTAGCAGACCAGCAAAGAACTCTCGAAACTTTTCTGCAAAATGAACTCCCTAAGTTTAATGAAATTTCGGAGCTGGCCAAGGTACCGCCGCATCGTATACGACTAAAAACTGATGAACCGTTTAAGCAACGGTATTACCCCAGGAATCCTGCTATGCAAAAAGTCATTGATGATGAAGTCAACGATCTACTGAGTACAGGCAAAATCAGTCCGTCCAAAAGCCCATATACTTCACCCATTGTACTGGTGAGGAAAAAGGGAAACTCCTGGAGAGTGTGTTGACTTTCGTCAATTGAACGAGATATCGCTTAAGGACGCATACTCCTTACCGTACATAGCCGCTATCTTGGACAAGTTAAGAGGGGCCAAATTCATGTCCACTATTGACTTGAAGCAAGGCTACTAGCAGATCGCCTTGGAACCCAGTTGTCATCCTTATACGGCCTTTACTGTCCCAGGTAGAGGTCTATTCGAATGGAATGTGATGCCCTGTGGGTTGCATTCTGCTGGTGCAACTTTCCAAAGGGCCATGGATTCTATTTTTGGCCCAGAGATGTTGGATAGAGTGTTCGTCTACTTAGACGACATAATAATAATCAGCCAGTCGTTCGATGAACATATACAACACCTAACCGAAGTATTTCGAAAACTTCGCGCCGTCAACCGGAAAAATAATTCTGAAAAATGTAATTTTTGCAGGGAAAGCCTGAAGTATCTAGGGTATGTGGTCACCAGAGACGGCATTCACACCGATCCTGAAAAAATTTCCGCCGTACAGGTACTTACCGCACCAGCCAATCTGCGTAATCTTCGTCGTATATTAGGAATATGGTTCCTGGACGTTTAGCACGATGGGCTTTGGAGCTTCAACAGTACGACTTCCAAGTCCACTACAGAAAAGGGTCCATGAACGTGGTTGCCGATGCATTGTCACGCGATCCTTCGCCTATCACAAACATAGATATTTTGGCTGCCGCACAAGAGATACAACCAGGTTGGTGGCATAAGAAGTGGGCACAAGTGCAAAGAGATCCCAAAAATAATCCCGAGTACAAGATTGAGAAAAACCAATTATTCCGCCGTTTTGCAAACAGTCAACCGTTGGCAGACCCTCAAGAGTTTGCATGGAAAATATGTGTTCCAGGAGCCGACAAGAATCGAATTCTGCAGGAAAACCATGATGCCATCACCGCCGGCCATTTACGCGTAGCTAAAACTACTTCTCGCTTAGCTAAGCGATATTTTTGGCCATGAATGTTCCGGGACATCTCTAAATACATCCGAAAATGTCAGCTCTGCAACAAATTCAAAGCATCGCAACAGAAACCGAGTGGGCTTATGCATTCTATGCCGGTGGAGCAGCCTTGGAAAGTCGTTTGTGCAGATTTTGTAGGACCTTTGCCCAGATCAATGAAGGGTCACACGATCTTGTTAGTTATGGTCGACAAGTTCTCGAAATGGGTAGAGGCAACCAATCGTTTTGGAGTACCAAGGGTTTTCTTATCAATGGGGCACAATTCACCAGCCAACAATGCCGTCAATTTTTGGCTGAGCTATGACTCCAGCTACGATTAACAGCACCATATACCCCTCAAGAAAATCCCACTGAGAGGGTGAATAGAGTATTAAAAACGATGATCGCCCAGTACGCCCAGGGGAATCAACGCCATTAGGACGAGTACATACCGGAATAAACCTTCGCTATTAATACAAGCCGCCACGACTCCACCGGTTTTACTCCTGCAGTACTTAATTTTGGGAGAGAACTCCGTCGTCCCTACGAATTTGCAACTGCCCCTTCAAATGATTCCCCTGCCGAAGAATTGAATTCTAGACAAGAGCGCTTACGAGTTCTTTTCCGATTTAGTACGTTAAAATTTGCAGAAGGCTAGTCAATCCCAGGCCAAAAATTATAACTTACGGAGACGTCCCTGGCGACCTGCAATTGGGGAAAGGGTATACAAGAAAGCCCGTTTTCTCTCATCCGCTGTCAATTATTTCGCTGAGAAACTGGGACCCAAGTATGACGGCCCGTTCGAGGTTGTTAAGTTCGTGTCGCCTGTAATAGTCATCCTTAGGAAAGAGGGTGTACCGAGAACGAAAGGAAGAAACGCAAATATTCGCGCCCATGTAAGAGACCTGAAGGATATCAGGCCGACGCTGATAGCATCGGCAATTTAACTAAATCTACTATCGCTCTCGCCACTTATACCAACATATCCGCAAAGGCAAGGGAAATTAAGAATGTCTTTAATCAGTACAGTGTGCAATCAACCACCGTCACGCACAGACTGCCGCTCCCTAAAAATATAAGTAAAAATAAAAATAAAAATATAAGTAATACAGTTGACCGCCATAAAAATAATAATATCTGTCTGCAATCAACCGCCGTCCCACACGGATCACCGCTCCCTAAAATCAATAAAATTAAAAGTAAAAAAAATAATAAAGAAGGTAAAGTCGATCACCAGAAAAAAACATCAGTCTGCAACCGACCGCCGTAAGACACGAACCTCTACTCCTGGACATAACTAATATAAATCAATAATGAATATAAATCAATAATTGCTGATCCTGAATGAAAATCAATAATTGCTATGCAGCCTACCAGCGACAACAATGAACCTTCAATGGAGCAACCGACTAATCCTCCTCCGTCTATTGAACAGTCGGGACGTCCTGAGAAAGACACCGTCATGGAAAGCCTTCATCCATCGGAGGATGCGCTTAGGAATCGCCCAGCTGTGTGCCTTAGCCCTCGGCAACATAAAGACCGTGCACCGAGCGCCCGCTTCCATCGGCTTATGGCATCAGAACGAATGGCTCCGCCTGTTACCGCTGTCAAACTAGGACCGAAGCGCGGACCGAGGCCCAAAGCAACGAAGGATACTACCACCTCTGCCAGGGAAACCTCTGCCGCTCAACGAGGAGGGCACCATCCGCAAGCCGCGTTGATGAATCCTTGCGCTCGACAACCTACCGCACCAATGAGACCGGGAACACTCCGGCGCACTGACGAACTGAGCTTCACCTTAAAACTACGTCAGCGTATAAGCCACGTGAAACCGCCTGCCGCCGATCGTGATTTGGCTCAACCAATCATTCCACCCCCACCTATGGAGCAGTATATGGCCAAGATCAGGGCACAGCGGGGAGAGGCCATGAACAATTGGATTCCATTAAAACCGCCAGCACAAGGCCCGTCTACATCCGCTCCGCAGTTAAAACCCTGGCATAGAGCAGGGCCTTCTTCTTTGAAACTGCCGACAGTCGCACCAAAGCCGCCAGTGCCCGTCCGCTGCAACCAACCGATGGAAAGGGAGCCGATAAATCAGCAACCACCTTGCCTTGCCGCAGTACGACATTCAGTCACGGCCGAGAGATTCATCCAGTCCAGAACATCGACGGTCACTTCGAATCAGCCGACGATGACACCAACCCCAAGATGTGCTACTTTCCCCATTCCGGTCTGCACAAGCACTGGACCAAGCAACATGAGCAGCCAGCCGCCCGTCTTCGACCCTTTCGAAGGTATAGTTATTCGGGGAAGCAATCAACGGGGCGGCCAGTTCTACATACAACGGCCATGGGGACGTACGCCCAAACAAGAGGCGCACCAAAGCTAACCTCAAGTTTGGGCCTTACATTAAGGAAGTCGACATTCTACCATAGAGACACCGCAACGGAGCCGTAGCATATCCCCACCGCGTTATGAATTATAATTTTATTTAGTTTTTTTTATATAGAATATTTGTTAAGTTTAAATTATTGTTTAACGATGGAACATGTACAAATAAAATATAAATATTTGAATTAAGAAACAAAAGTACAAACACGTTTAATGATTAAAATAAATTTAAAATTATGAATTATTTAACCAAGAAAAAAAAATATATATATAAATACAAAATATATATATATATATATATATATGTTAGAGCAGGGAATACGATCAGTGGAGTTGAGACATACAGTAAGTACCTACTGAGAGAGTTCTTCTTGAGTGTATGAGTGTCACTCTTTGATGATAAACTAGAAAAAGGGTCTGCGTGCGCATTCGAGAGGTAATATCGGAAGTGTAGAGACGTGCGGGTCGATGCACCGTAGATCGATTGTTCTAAAGGTTTATTCTAAATTATATTGTTTTTTATAAAATATTACGCGTTTTTCTATTATCAGAAGTGGGATAGGCCCGTGACAGAATTGTTAATATTACTGTTCGGTCCTGAGTTCGGAATTTTTTTTTGTTGTTGTTTTGAATTAAATGTGAACCCAAGAAAGATAAAAAGAAAGTGTTTTTTTTCCTTTGTGGAAGGCGTGGTTTCTCTTGTGCGTTATCTTAAGAGTATCCCCGTCATCAAACAAAATACAATAGGTACATTACGTATTTGTATTCAAGCTCTTAAATACCAGGACAAGGGTGAGTCTTATTTTTATTTTGTTTTGTTGCAAATATAAAGAAAAAAAAATAGAAGAAAGAACATTTATTATGGAAAATGAAAATAATGATCACCGTGTTGCTGCTCCTCCTAAGAGCGCAGTAGAAGTAGGTGAAAAAGCTGCCGTAGATACGGACCGACAAAGTGGTGGTCAACAACAAAACATGATTATAACTGCCGAAGCAATCAGCCAAATTTTGAGAGCGTCACAGCGTCAAGCAAAAGACGATAATGTTGGATTCCCTTGTTTTGACCCTGATCATTCTAGGGTGGATGTGAGCAAGTGGTGCTCTGACATTAACGCTAGGGTCGAGCGAGACAGTCTGCAAGATTTCGACATAATACCACGTGTGAAAGCCGCTTTGCTTGGTAGGGGTAAATTATGGTATGACGATCACGGTTATCAAATGTATACGTGGAAGGAGTTATCAGCATCAATCTTACACACATTCTCTAGTGGTTGCAACATTATAGAACAGCTTCGTAGTATTGCTAACATCGAAAGCGAAGCGTTTAAATCTTACTCCGACTTTGTTATGGCGAAGGTTGGCCAAGTTAATCGTCTGCCCTTTGATATCCCAGAGGACAAAACTGTGAAAATAATTGTTGGCTGCATCTCGGATATCAGTCTGAGAAATTCGCTTACATTTGTTATGCCCAAATCTGTTCAAGATCTGACAGAACACCTTATCTCAATCCGCGAAAGACCACGCAAACGACTCAGGGATTTTGACTCAAAAAACCGAAGCGATAGTTCGCCAACTGTGATCAAACGCCCTCGTTTGAATTACGAAAAAACCTGTTATGGGTGTGGGCTTGCAGGTCACGTTAGGGCAAGCTGCCCAAATAAAATCGCTCCAAAAGCGAACTTACTAATTCCGAAGGAGATTTCCTTGAGGAAGGATAAGGACAGGTGTTCGTTTTGTAGAAAGACAGGTCATATGGAAGATTCTTGTTGGACAAAACAAAAGGAAGAGAGAAAGAAGGTGACTTATTGCTGTGGAAAGACATTCCCTGAAAACAGCACTATAGCATCAGTGTATGGGAAAGAGTATGAGTGTCTTTTGGACACTGGATCAGACTGCTCCTTGATAAGAACCGATATAGCGAATTTAATTCCGGGCCGCAAAGAAAAACATTCCATCTCCGTACAAGGTATCGGTAAAGCTCCAATCGTGTTGCGGGAGAAACTTGATTTGCCTGTCTACTTCAAGGAAATTAAAGATCAATTTACCTTTTATCTTATAGACGGTGTATATCTGCAAAGCGAAATGCTTGTCGGACGACATGTGCTTAGTGACATATCATTAAAAATAAGGACGGATAGTCAAGGGTCAATACTTTCGAAAAAGAAAACAGAAAGTTGCTGCATCGCAACACTGGATGAAGTCCTACAAAACTACTCAAAATGTATGGTAGATGGCTATCCTTCTGGGGTGGTAAAAACGGGCTCATTGGAAATTGGTCTTGAAAAAGAAGCTATAATACACTACCGACCGTACCGTCTAGCAATGTCGGAAAGAAATATCGTCAAAGGCATAGTAAAAGACTTAAAGGACAACAATATAATCCGCGAAAGTATTTCGCCGTTCGCTAGTCCAATCGTGCTAGTCACAAAGAAGAACAGTCAAAGTAGGCTATGCGTTGATTACCGTGCCCTAAACCGCATCACTATCAAGGACCGGTATCCTCTCCCCAGGATTGAGGACCAGCTAGATCAGCTCTCGGGAAACCGATTTTTCACTTCACTGGATATGGCTTCGGGTTTCCACCAGATTCCAATAGCAGAAAACTCCATAGAAAAAACGGCATTCGTTACTCCAGACGGCCAGTATGAGTATCTCAGAATGCCGTTTGGTCTTGCCAATGCTCCAGCGGTGTTCCAGCGGGCCATAAATAAAGCACTGGGACAGCTAAAAGACTCTATTGCAATGGTCTACTTGGACGACGTTCTTATACTATATAAAACGGTCGAAGAAGGAATTAAGAACTTGGAAAGTGTCCTTCATGCTTTAACTAGCAACGGTTTTTCTCTAAACATGAACAAATGCAAATTTTTAAAGGATCACCTCGAATATCTCGGGCAAGAGGTTAGCTAAAACTAAATGCATCACTACATTGACAAAAATCAATGTGAAATATGAATGGACATCCGAATGTGAAGAAGCAAGACAATATGTCATTAAGGTGCTGACTGAGAGACCACTATTGATCATATTTAACCCAGATTTACCAACAGAGCTTCATACTGACGCAAGCTCAATCGGATATGGAGCCATACTTTTTCAACGATTTGATGACAAGTTGCACGTAGTGGCATACTACAGCCAAGCAACAAAACCTTACGAAGCAAATTACCATAGCTACGAGCTAGAAACACTAGCTGTGGTAAATGCAATAAAACATTTCAGGACGTACTTGCTTGGTATCAAGTTCACTCTTTCCACTGATTGTAACGCATTAAAAGCTACCAAAGAAAAGAAAGACCTGTTACCACGAATCGCGAGGTGGTGGATCTTAGTAGTTTAGCAGACAATTGGTTACAAATTACACAGTCCGAAGATTCAGAAGTTTCTGAAATTATCGATAAAATTAAGGAAAAAGAGCCAGACACCATTTTGAATTACGTTTTCAAAAATAATCTCTTATATCGAAAAACTAAAGATGGAGATAAACTGTTCGTTCCCAGAAAGTGTAAGTTAAGTCTGATGAGGCGTTACCATGAAGACATTTGTCACGTTGGATGGGAAAAAACTTTATTAAAAATGCGTACCCATTTTTGGATGCCTAAAATGACCAGAAATGTACGAAAATTTTTAGAGTCGTGTTTGATCTGTATCGTTGCTAAAAGACCATCCGGGAAAAAACAATCAGAGCTACATCCAATTGAGAAAAAAGATGTCCCGTTCCACACTATTCATATAGATTGTATGGGGCCCTTCCATGGAGAAGATAAGGAGGACAGTCGATATCTTTTGGTTATAATAGATGCTTTTACTAAATTTGTTATAATATTACCGTGTAAAACTTTGAAAGCAGATGAGGCAGTTCGCCATTTAAATAATTTTATCATGTTATTCGGTGTTCCAGTTAGAATTATTAGCGATAAAGGGACAAATTTTACCATCGAGCAATTTCGTGATTTTTGTTAGTCAGTGGGTGTAGAACATCATGCCATAGCACCAGGAATAAGTCGAGCGAACGGGCAGGTTGAGCGCTATGTGGATACGATCGCAAATCTATTAAGGACAAACCTGGAATTAACTATTGAATGTACAACATTTGTGAGCCGAGTTCAACTTGCATTAAATACCACCATCAATAAAACTACAGGGCTTTCTCCATTAAAAATTCTCACTGGAATCGATGGAAGAACTCCAGAATTAAGCGCTTTATTCTCGCAGTTAAATATACAACAGGAATATGAAAATATTGAAGCTATCCGTGTTGTGGCTGATGAAAGGATAAAAGAAAACGCCAATTGAATGAAAACTCGATTTGATAAAAACAAGTGTAAACCTTCGAGGCTGGAAATTGGAACGAACGTTGTATACAAAAGCCCTTAAATCAGAAAATCAAAACTAGATGTTCATTTTCGGGGTCCGTACGAGGTTGTAGGCATATTATAAAACGATCGCTACAAATTGAAGAAAAAGGGGGGAAGGGCGGTCACGGTTGCCGCTAGAGAAGCCATACGTCCTGTTGCTGAAAAAGAGACCATAAATGAAGATCGTAAACTATTACAGGTAAAGTGAGCCTCCGGGCTTTGAAGTTTATTCCATTTTATCAATAGTATTAAATAAAATAATTTTTGAAAACTAGAATGCAGACAAGCTTTCTTTCGAACGGGGCCTCTGAGTCGTGCTTTTTGTGGCTGGGATCTTTTTCATGTACACGCTTAATATTGCCTCTGAGACATGCTCTAGATCTTGGAAGACGATAGCTCGGACACGCCAAGTTCCTTAGAAAGTCCTCTGAGCTGCGGTGAAAATGTGAAAACAAAAGACTTAGTACTTTGATTTCCGTAAGGATTGGCTTGAGCGGAGTGAACACGCTAATTATAGCCTCTGAGTCACTTCGTTCTGAGGTCAATCTGGGGGGGAAGAGCAACTTTAGATGTTTATTGATAAACTAAAACTCATGTCTCTCTGCATTACCTGTGCTAATGAGTTCTGTATTTTACAGGTACGTGAATAGTAACAGACAGTAAGGAAGCAGGATGAAAAGGAGGCCAAACAAAGAGAGACGGGAGAGAATCAGTGAACTTGAACTATAAAATGAAGAAAATTGCATTTTCTTTTATTATTATATTGTAAACGAATATGAAGAAAGAATGAATGAAATTTTTTTTTTTTTTTTTAAGTAAACGAAAAAAAGCAATATTCTGTTTTAATTCATCGAGAGCGATGAACTTGCAGGATGGCCGTGTTAGAGCAGGGAATACGATCAGTGGAGTTGAGACATACAGTAAGTACCTACTGAGAGAGTTCTTTTTGAGTGTATGAGTGTCACTCTTTGATGATAAACTAGAAAAAGGGTCTGCGTGCGCATTCGAGAGGTAATATCGGAAGTGTAGAGACGTGCGGGTCGATGCACCGTAGATCGATTGTTCTAAAGGGACCTAACCTGCTAAGGGACCTAACCTGCTAAGGGACCTAACCTGCTAAGGGACCTAACCTGCTATACCTATACTTACATAGGTCCATTCTGTACTTCATTCCTATACTTACATAGATCCATCTGCATCTTATTACGTTGAAATTAATAATTTAATGCAGAACCCGTCGTATTTTCACTATATAATGCATTAAATTTTATATACCTACCAGGGTGTATTATAATCATAGACTTAGCAAAAGTAATCGCCATGTACCTACTTTACCTACTTATAAGAGTATTTATTTATATTGTTATAATCATAGACATGCCATGCATTGCCATGTACCTACATAATATAGTACCTACCTTCTAACAACAACATGGGAAATGCACGAAGCAACCAGTGAGCGACACACAACCGAACGCATGCTAAGTGTATACCACCACGACAGCTTCATCTAAAACCATACAACAGTTCGAAGCAGCAGTGTGCACTATTTTGCTGTGTGACGTGTATTTTTCTTAAATAATATAAGTCACACCAGCTTTCGCCAGAAAATATTATGAGTAGGAGTGAATTACACTGAAAAAAGAACTTTAATCCGCTTCCGACCGTAGAGTTAAGTTGAGCATTCTCAGCCAACTCATAATAGTCTTAAGTGATAACCGCCGACCGTATTGGGTGCGTAGTGCACTATACTATAGGCAATTTTTGAGGCAAGAAGTTGCCGTAGTATTTATTTGTGTTTCTTTGGGGACAGATCTTTTTATTTATAATTGTGCTCTTTTTAAGGGCTAATAGGGATTATTTTGTGTTCCTTTGGGGACTGATTTTTGATTTATATCCGTTGTGCTCTTGCGAGGGCTGGTATATACATAGGTATTAAGTTTGTTTGTGTTCCTTAGGGGACAGATTCTTTTGTTTATAATTAATTGTGCTCTTTCAAGGGCAAAAGGTTAGGTTATTTGTGTTCCTTTACTTTTGGGACAGATTTTTTTTATATCATCTGTGCTCTTTAAGGGGCAGATATTATATTCAATTGTGCTCCTACGGGGCAGGTTTATTTGAAGATTTGTGCCTCTTCCACTCTTCTGAGGCAGATAATTTATTCCGCGTTGACAAAATTAAAATTAAGATTGAGTTTTATTTAATTGGAGACGAAGTTGCTGAGCCCTAAATAACATCAAAGTTTTTCGTTTGCTTTCTTTGAGCAACCCTGGAAAATAAAAATGTAACATCACAGTAGTGAGGTCAAAAACCAACCGATATTAACGAAAAATTAAAAACTTTTTTTGTAAAAAGATTATCTTTAAAAAAGTATTTAATATACTTTTTTCCGAAAATCTTAAAATTAGGGAGCAATTCGAAAATTATTGTGACAAGGTCTATTTTTTATTCGTTTTTTCCCTTATAACTTCTAAGACACTATCACTACAAACATAATTTGTATACCGTTTTGTAGATACTACAAATTGCAATAAAAAAGTATTTAATAGATTTTTCATGAAAACGCACACAAACATAAAAAAACGCAAGACTACGAAAAAATCTTAAATTCAAGATGGCGGCTGCTGCACAAGACCAAATTTCCCACAAAATCAGTTTTATATTCAGAATAAACTCTCCTACAAAACTGCATTCAAACTTAGAGATCTCAAAACTTTTCTCAGAAAATATTTTTTTGAGAAAATATGAGCCTATGCAGACTGAGGGTGAGTAGGTATAAATTTTTTTTACAGGAGGTGTTGTGTGTGTGGAAGCAAAATAAAGGCCAATAAGTAAGTATTGATGAATTCTGTTTATTCTGCAGCTGCGAAGTATCCAAATATGAAAAATGGATACTTCTCTTACCATTGGGTTATATTTGTGTTTGGAAAGTGTATGTTGTTACCAAATCGTGATTGCCATACGCATACCTATTGCAAAATAATGGGTAGGTACATTTTTTTACGATTTGTAAACTTTATTGTATTATATTACCTACCTATGAAAAATATAAATATGTATGTAGAATGTTTGCCTATATTGTGTAGTACCTATATTTGGTTATATTTAAATGTTATCACCTCTATAATAAAACCCATACCTATGGATAATGAAATATAATAATATAAAATAATATAAAGCAAATAAAAAAAAAGACTAGAGCTACCAGGCCAGATAACTAAATGTTATAAGTCACTTTTTGAATTTGTACATGGAAGCATATTTAAATTTAAACATATTATATGAATATAGTTGGTAAGAAAATAATTTGAAAAAACTATTTTCTGATTTTTTTATAACAATCAACTTTTTAAAAAATGTTCCTACGTTTAATTTGAAAAGTGACTTCAAATTTAGAGCAATCTCACCACAGAATTTTAATCAAAGAAAAAAAAAACAATAATCTGTTAAACTTGTTGACTACCACATTAATAATGTACCTCTATATACCTACCTGATTTTTTTTTTGATTAATATGCCTGGACATTTTTTTTTTATTTTTGTGTCTTAAAATAACCATATAAGCGATTATTGCTTGCAGAAAAATGAAACAACCAGAAAGAATTAATTTTTTTTTAACTTAGCAATTAAAAATGTCTGAAAATTTTGTTTTTGATTCATGTATTACAATTATGTTTATGTTTGAAATAAATACAACAAATTACAAGAAATAAATAGGTATAAACAAAATGAGTTTTTTTTTTTTTGATAATGAAATGGAAAATAAAATTTAACAAACTTTGAGCTGAATCAGTTGTAATTAGCTGCAATAACATATTATCACATGAAATTTTATCAAAATTATAGGTACCTAGTATTTTTCCGAGAAAACTAGAATAAGCGGTTTATAAAAACTTTTTGAAAAATTACTTTTTTCAATTTTTTTTGGAGTATTATTTAAGTTTAGCAATCGTTTTAGAATATTTAATTTTGTCAAAGTCGGCGAGGCCGTTCAAAAGATAGTCGGAGTGATAAAAAACGGTTCTATGGCAGGTACCGTTAATAAGTTGATTCTGAAAAAAAAAAATAGATGACGGACATCGGGACATCACCATTTCCAACGAATCACACACATCAAATTTTATCGAAACCGATTGTATTTTTTCGAGAAAATTAGAATTTTGGTTCTTATAGAAAAAATACTTTTTCAAAAATTACTTTTTTTAAATTTTTTATTGCATTATGTAATTGGAATATTAAATTTCGTCAAAATCAGGGAAGTAATTTAAAAGATAGTCAGAGTAATAAAAAACAGTTATATGACAGATACCGTTAATAAGGTGGCTCTGAAAAAAAACTAGATGGCGGACATCAACATTAGCAAACAAACCACTCGCATTAAATTTTATCGAAATTGATCGTATTTTCTTCGAGAACAATGGAATAATCGGTTACGACTATATGGTAGGTACCGTTATTTTTATGCCTGGGTCAAAAATAAAAAAAAACTCCGGGGATATTTCTCTAAGAATACCAAGTTTGGAGAAAATCGGCCCAACCGTTAAGGATGCAGGTGTCAATACATGTAGACAGACAGAATTTTTGGACCTACTTTTTTCGCATATGACCAAAATGTAAGCAATTTAAATGTGCAAGTTAATTGTGACAGCACTTCCAACACTCCGAATCCAATGCAGGAATACTAAAAAATAAATCTCAAACATCACACCGAACATCCACTGGAACGTTTTAAGGTTTTTTCACTATAACGATAAACCCACATAAGAAAAATAATCCATTGCATTTCGAAATAAATATACAAATATAATTTCTTTTATTTATTTAAGATGCATTTCGGTGTTATTTGTGATATTTTTTATATTATTGAACTTTCACATAATAAATAATCTAAAACAAATCATGAACTTAAATAATTTAACAATACTAACATTATCAAAGAAAAATGGCATTTCGAACACATAATGCGTTTTTAGTATAGTAAATTGTATATTTCTTAATAAGCAATACATTGTATATAAATTTCTATAGTAAAAAAAATACACGTAACAACACAAAAGTGTAAATAATTTTACCTAGTTTTCACATTTTGTTTCTCTTTATGATCCCATCCCACACTTTACATTAATATAGCTAGTTTAACCAAAATATATAAATGTTCTTATACATTCTTTTTATGAGTTCCTATTACTGGATTGTATGTATTTTTTTCATAAAATGCTTTCTAAGCTTTACAAAATTTGTTTAACTATTTTTAGTTTTTCTTCTTGATTTTTTATGTTAACATAAAAAAAAGAATACAAAATTCATTTACACATACACAAATAGAAAGCTATTATTGATGCTGGTATTCGTTTCTAATGCATTAGCGTCGTTTCGATGTAGGAACAAGATGCTCAGGCAGTACATTCGGAAATTCAATGCCATCCAGTTTGACGTTGATTAAATGCATAGCTAGAGCAAACTCATCAACGTCCAGGAAGCCATCACCGTCCACATCAGAAAGTTTCCATATTTTACTCAGTACTGAGTTTGGTAGTTTTGATTTGATCAGTTCCTATTTTGCAGCTGAAATTAAAAAAATATTTATGTATGTAAATAGACAATTTTCTGTTTAATGCAAACTTTTAAAAGAACTTATCTTCGCCCTTTCGGTAACCAAAAGGTGAGATTGTGTCATCGAGAATTCCTTCAAATGCACCGCCTGAAATGAAAAGCAACAAGAAACTGATGAGTTTAATTAAATCAAATGCAGTACACAATGTGCACTTCGATTTTAATTGTAATGGATCATCGACCGACTAACGAACCGACCGCACGTACTATACCCACTGACATCTAATGACTGACTGAATTTCTAAAACAAATTAAACATCTCTTTCGCACGATTAACACAAAAAAAGACTAACAATGTCTTCTTGTCGGTGGGCCTTTTTTCCAGTGGCCTGATGCAGAAATACTAGATTCAGATTCATGCCAATACTATAATGTTTATATACAATGGTCTAAACCATTGTATATACATTTATATAGTAATATCATGCTCAGATGCCTTAGCAACATTCACTCTACAACCATGCAGCGCTCCTATATTCCTCACGCAGTACTAACCCAATGGGGGAACGAGAACGCGTTATAATAAATTTTTATAAGTGGGAGGGATTGAAAGATTTTATTTTTTTTGACGTTTCTTCTTCGATTCTGAATAAAAAAAAGTGATGAATTTAGGAAATAGAAATATAAAACTGGTTCTTGCAAAGGTAAATAAAAAAAGGAACAGACAATTATTTATTTCTTCAAGAAACGTTTTTGAATGTATGCGTGAAATAAATATTTTACACAAAATGCAAGGTTGTGTGTTATTTTTCACGATGTATGTCAGCTGAGGGTATTTTACAGGATATGCTAGACTGTGTGTGGGCAAAATAAAAGGCAAGTCAAGTGTAGGGATGATTTTGGTATATCCTGCAGGTAAAGATTCGAAAAAAAAATTAATAGGTACTTCTTATATAATCATAGATACTAATCCAGTTATGGATTAACCAGATTTCACCTTTTTTTGAAAAAGTGCTTTTAGTATTTTCTTAATTTCTCAAAAACTAAGATACATTTTGCCATACGGTTTTCTGTTTTTGAGTAAAAATCAATAAGAGCATTGAATTTTGAAAATAAAAATAAGAGTTAATTACATAAAATTTTGAAAAAAAATAGTTTAAATTTTTTTTTTAGTTTTTTTTTTTAAATTTTGAGTTTGAAAATTAATTTTTTTAAAACTGTTCACTTAAACAACTTAATTTGAAAATAAAATAAAAACGTAGTTTTCTGGCTTTCCAAAAAGATATAACAAGGCTTTGTATCATTCACCGTTGTTTTTAAATAATTTTTGTCTGATTTAAGCCAATTATTTAGAAAATTTCCCCTCCCGCCTAAACGGGGGAAAATAGACCCCCCTCCCATACGATTTTTTTCTTGTCTTAACCCCACCTACATGCTCAAGCTTTTTGGTGCACCTTAAACCAATCACCCTGTATATGCATTCCATACGGTTCCGGATGATGAGGTCAAAAACCAACCGATATTAACGAAAAATACAAAACTTTTTTTGTAAAAAGATTATATTTACAAAAGTATTTAATAATTTTTTCCGAAAATCTTAAAATTAGGGAGCAATTAGAAAATTAATGTGACAAAGTCTATTTTTTATTGGTTTTTTTCCTTATAACTTCTAAGACACTATCACTACAAAAAATTTTATACCGTTTTGTAGATACCACAAATTGCAATAGAAAAGTATTTAAATTCAAGATGGCGGCTGCTGCACAAGACCAAATTTCCCACAAAACCAGTTTTATATTCAGAATAAACTCTCCTACAAAACTGCATTCAAACTTAGAGATCTCAAAACTTTTCTCAGAAAATATTTTTTTGAGAAGATATGCGCCTATGCAGACTGAGGGTGAGTAGGTATAATTTTTTTTACAGGAGGTGTTGAGTGTGTGGAAGCAAAATAAAGACCAGTAAGTATTGATGAATTTTGTTTATTCTGCAGCTGCGAAGTATCCAAATATGAGAAATGGATACTTCTCTTACCATTGGGTGATATTTGTGGGTGGAAAGTGTATGTTGTTACCAAATCGTGATTGCCATATGCATACCTATTGCAAAATCATGGGTAGGTACATTTTTTACGATTAGTAAACTTTTTTGTATTATATTACCTACCTATGAAAAATATGAGTATGTAGAATGTTTGCCTATATTGTGTAGTACCTATATTAGGTTATATTTAAATGCTATCACTTCTATAATAAAACCCATACCTATGGATAATGAAATATAATAATATAAAATAATATAAAACAAATAAAAAAAAAGACTAGAGCTACCAGGCCAGATAACTAAATGTTATAAGTCACTTTTTGAATTTGTACATGGAAGCATATTTAAATTTAAACATATTATAATGAAAATAGTTGATAAGAAAATAATTTGAAAAAACAATTTTCTGATTTTTTTATAACAATCAACTTTTTAAAAAATGTTCCTACGTGAAATTTGAAAAGTGACTTCAAATTTAGAGCCATCTGACCACATAATTTTAATCAAAGAAAAAAAAAAACAATAATCTGTTAAACATGTTGACTACCACATTAATAATGTACCTCTATATACCTACCTGAGTATTTTGTGATTAATATGCCTGGACGTTTTTTTATTTTTGTATCTTAAAATAACCATATAAGCGATTATTGCTTGCAGAAAAATGAAACAACCAGAAAGAATTAAAGATAACGAACCTCCTAAAAAGATTTTTTTTTAAACTTAGCAATTAAAGATGTCTGAAAATTTTGTTTTTGATTCATGTACTACAATTATGTTTATGTTTGAAATAAATACAACAAATTACAAGAAATAAATAGGTACAAACAAAATGAGTTTTTTTTTGATAATGAAATGGAAAATAAAATTTAACAAACTTTGAGCTGAATCAGTTGTAATTAGCTGTAATAACATAATTATTATCACATGAAATTTTATCAAAATTGATAGGCACCTAGTATTTTTCCGAGAAAACTTTTTTCAATTTTTTTTGGAGTATTATTTAAGTTTAGCGATCGTTTTAGAATATTAAATTTTGTCAAAGTCGGCGAGGCCGTTCAAAAGATAGTCGGAGTAATAAAAAACGGTTCTATGGCAGGTACCGTTAATAAGCTGATTCTGAAAAAAAAAATTAGATGACGGACATCACCATTTTGGCAACGAATCACTCATATCAAATTTTATCGAAACTGATTGTATTTTTTCGAGAAAATTAGAATTTTGTACAAGTATTTTTTCTTCCAGAAAAAATACTTGTTCAAAAATTACTTTTTTTTCAATTTTTTATTGCATTATGTAATTGGAATATTAAATTTCGTCAAAATCAGGGAAGTAATTTAAAAGATAGTCAGAGTAATAAGAAACAGTTATATGACAGATACCGTTAGTAAGGTGGTTCTCAAAAAAATTAGATGGCGGACATCAACATTAGCAACAAACCACTCGCATTAAATTTTATCAAAATTGATCGTGACCAAGATTGATTGACCAAAATGTAAGCAATTTAAATGTGCAAGTAAATTGTGACAGCACTTCCAACACTCCGAATCCAATGCAGGAATACTAAAAAACAAATCTCAAACATCACACCGAACAACCACTGGAACGTTTTAAGTTTTTTTCACTATAACGATAAACCCACATAAGAAAAATAATCCATTGCATTTCGAAATAAATATACAAATATAATTTCTTTTATTTATTTAAGATAAAACTAAATATTGCAAAAAAAAACAAGATGCTCAGGCAGTACATTCGGCAATTCAATGCCATCCAGTTTGACGTTGATTAATTGCATAGCTAGAGCAAACTCATCAACGTCCAGGAAGCCATCACCGTCCACATCAGAAAGTTTCCATATTTTACTCAGTACTGAGTTGGGTAGTTTTGATTTGATCAGTTCCTGTTTGGCAGCTGAAATTAAAAAAATATTTTTGTATGTAAATAGACAATTTTCTGTTTAATGCAAACTATAAAAGAACTTACCAGCAGCAGAAATCTTGCAATCGATAGGATTGAGGGCTTCAAATAATGGATCTGTGCGGGCTTTGTCTCTACTGCAAATCCATTCAAGTTCAGCACATCCGGAGTCAATACCTTCGCCCTTTCGGTAACCAAAAGGTGAGATTGTGTCATCGACAATTCCTTCAAATGCACCGCCTGAAATGAAAAGCAACAATAAACTGATGAGTTTAATTAAATCAAATGCAGTACACAATGTGCACTTTGATTTTAATTGAATTCACGAAGAAACAAATTAAAAAAGAAAACATGAAAGAAGTACCTACATAAATTATATTCTGCTATGTAGATACAACATATAAAAGAAACTTATTTGTAGTTTTTTTTTTATTTCCGAAACCGACCGCACGTAGTTAACCGTATGACATCTAATGACTGACTGAATTCCTAAAACATATTAAACATCTCTTTCGCACGATTAACACAAAAAAAGACTAAACAATGTCTTCTTGTCGGTGGGCGCTTTTTTCCAGTGGCCTGATGCAGAAATACCAGATTCAGATTCATGCCAATACTATAATGTTTATATACAATGGTCTAAACCAGTTGATGAAACTGCACCAGTGATGCCACTTCACGAAAATTTGCCTTGTTCTAGCTCTAGTACAATTAAACAAAATAATTGAAACTGTGATGTCGTCAGCTCAATTCCTTTATATAATTTTGAGATTTTGTCATATAATGTATCAGGGCTCAATAGCAAACTTTTATTTATAGATTTCTTCAGTTATGTCAAAAATTTCGATATATTTTTTCTTTATGAAACGCATGTTACAAGTGAAAATATTAGTATAAAGCGGTGGAACACTTTATGGAATAAAAACATCTTTACTAAAAATGTATACTTTTGAAGAATTGGAAGGTGGTACTGTTGTAAAGTTACTACACAAAAATAGTATGTATATTGTGCCGTTCTATATAAATTGTAATAAATGGACTGGAGACTTTGAACGATTTAAATATATTATGTTACATTTAGCAAACAAAAGTGTCCTAATAATAGGTGACTTTAATGCAAGAACTACCAACTTACAAGTATCTTCCATTCGCAACACAAACAACTCTTCGATAAACCACAGTAGTAGAATATCTGAGGATGATGTATGCAATCGAAATGGAACCAATCTTCTTGAAGTCTTGCAAATATACGACTTTATAATTTTGAACGGTTGTACCAACGGTGATATTGAAGGTCACTTTACATTTATAGGAAGGCAAGGCAAATCTGTAATTGACTATTACGCTGCAAACAATGATTGGATTGATCTTATACAGACATTTGAAGTTCAAATTAAGAACTACTCAGACCACATGCCAATTAGTGTATAATGGTCTGATGAATTAACTACAAACCAAAGAAATCTTCAACTTATCCCGCAACTTAGATGGAAACAGGATGACTTTCTGATGTATCAAAACAAGCTGGATATAAATCTTTTGAGTCTTTCAACAATAAATGAGAGAATTAATTCAACGGATGTGTGTGCAAGCCATTTCATATCTAGCATAAGAAACTCCGTGTCAAGAGCAACCTCACACAATTTTAAAAGTTTCAAGCAAAAGTGGTTTGATAAAGAGTGTATGAATGCGAGAAAGAAGTCATTTACCCTTTTGAATGCTTTTCGAAACTCTAACTGTCAAAACTCAAGAAATTGGTACAACGAAGTAAATAAATTCAACAAAAATCTATGTCTTCAAAAGAAAACTGAATTCGCAAACAACCAATCTTGGTCAGACTAGAAATTAAAAAGAGTTTTGGAAGGTGACAAAGGAAATTAATGGATCAAATTTTAAAATAGGGTTAGAAGTATCTGCTGACGATCTTTCATTCACTTTAAAAATATATTACACAATAAAGCAGAACTTAATTTTTTTATGCTGAACCTCTCTTCACTAATGATGTATTAGACAACGAAATGACCTTAGCCAAAGTACAACTTCCTATCATTAAAGCGAAAAATGGAAAAGCTCCACGAGAAGATGGGATTCCATACGAATATTTCAAGAATGTCACATTTATTTCCCAACTAACATCTTTTTTCAATGAAGTGTTTTCAAAAGAAGAGGTTTCAACATCGTTTAAAAAGTCTTTGATATTTCCCATCCACAAGAAAGGAGACATCAATAACGTTGAAAATTATCGAGGCATATCGTTTATGAACGTCATTGCAAAATTGTATACTTGTTAACAGGCTGGAGACATGGGTGGAAACCAACAATATACTTACCCAATTTCAAGCTGGTTTCAGAAAAAATTTCTCAACGGTAGATCACATTTTTTGTACTTACCTCAATCATTAAAGCATTTCAAACAAGGAACAAGAAAGTATATGCATTTTTTGTTGACTTTAAGTCTGCTTTTAATCTTGTGAATCGAAATGTGCTTTTCTACAAACTCTGGCAACTAAGAATATCTACGAAGTTCATCCGTATTATAAAGTAAATGTATGCGAAATCAAGAGCATCTGTTTGGGATGGATCAACGTTCTCCGAATGGTATGAAACGGACACCGGTGTGAAGCAGGGATGCCTTTTAAGTGCTCTTCTGTTTGCGCTCTTTATTAATGATGTAGAAGCCTACCTTCCAGGAGGGGTCAAAATTGCTGATTTAACCGTAAATGTACTTTTAAATGCTGATTACCTAGTGATACTTTCAGAATCTGCAGATAATCTTCAACTGATGATTAATCGCCTAGCAGATTATTGCACTAAATGGGTCTTGTTATCAATGCTGATAAATCAAAAATTATGGTGTTCTCAAGATTAGCAAGGAACCAAACCGCGTATAATTGCACTTCAATGGAACTCATTTAGAATTAGTTAATGAGTATAGATATCCTGGTGTCAATTTAAACAAAACTTTAAATTTTGAAAATCACATTACCTTTAAAGCTAAAACTTCACAAAGTCTGTTAAATATATCTTGGAAAAACATCTTCTCAAACCAACAGATATTTTTATCTGCGAAATACAAGATATTTGATGCTGCTATCAAGAGTTCACTTTGCTACGTTGCATAGGTATGGGGAATAAACGAATACGAAGCGATAGAAACATTTCATAGATGCTTTTTAAAGAAACTTTTTATTCTTCCTTTGAACACCTCGAATTATTCATTATATCATGAAACGGGTCTCCCAAAATTTTTTACTAGCACTCTGAAGTCGCATGCAGACTACATTGTTAAGGTGTTGTCATATCATGATGACCGACTGACAAAACAAATGGCACTTTACGAGCTAAGAAATGAGGACTGGTGGGTGTCGAAATGGAACGATTTGGGAAACGCTTGTGGTGAAGTGGTAACGTTAAAAACATAATATAAATCAAGTAAAAGATCAACTCTATAAAGTAATACAAACACATGAAAATTCACAACGTGATAAATTGATACAAGGGGCTCGAAAATCTGAAAGTAGACTTCTATACTCACAACTTGAATTTAACCTCATGGAGTCAAGCTACTTCAAAGATTCTCTAAGTTACAGAGAAATATCTTTGATCTTTAAAACAAGATGCGAAGTCCTTGGACTTAACGGATCCCCATACAATGGCAGTTTCAACCAATTTTGTACATTATGTAATTTGAAGGCAAAAGAGGACTGTTTCCACTTCATGAGTATATGTCCCATCCTTGCTGACCATAGAAAAATATTCTTAGGAAAGAAAACTATGATGATGATGGAAACAATCTCAGTGCTTAACGATTCTGATTGGAAAATGTTATATAATTTCTTAAGAGTCATTTGTAAATATAGGATGTTACTTATATCAGAATTCGCTTAAATATTTCAAGTTAAATTTTCACTATTACTGAACATACAATGTACATAATTTGCTAACCGAGCTGACGGCAATGCCATAGCTATACATTCATAAAATGTGTTGGCGACGTGTACAAACTGCGTAAAGGTCCTTAGCGAATGTCCAATATCTAGACAACAACAAGTGAATGAATTCTGAATTGGATTATTTGATTTAATTTTTTATATGTATTATAAAATGGCAATAGGTATAACTCCAAAAAAAACTTACTTACAAATTAAAAAGTATTTATTAAATATTATCTGCATATGCTCGATTCACCCATTCGGTTGTATTGCCACTGGATCCTTCTGACACATGCACGTGTAGATAAATGGACCTTGCACACAAAGACTCGACAAATTTTGTATGGTCGAGATGGATTATTTAAGACTTTGTCTTCGGCAATGAAGACGTTGAGATGGAAGGCTTGACAGGATGAATTTCCATAGAGACGATAACGCACAGCTTCATTGGGTCCTGTGTTAACAATGCATGCTATATTCTCTTGTATGCTAAAAGCCATAGTCGAGGGGTGGATTATTGCGTTTTCTTTTCACTTTTCACGGTCTTCACATTCTTATCACTACCACGTAGAGAGCTTTCGACTGCAAAGTTCATGAATGAGCATAAAAAAAAAAAACAAAAAAGTACAGGTTCTGTTTGTAAGTGTCGACTTGAAGAGCCGTGACTAGAGCTTGCTTCTTCGATGCAAATATGCGTACATGGTGCACTGAAAACTTTTGTGATCACTACAGCATATAATAGTCTACGTCCAATGGCATAAATGGCAATAGAACAAACGATTTCCATTGGTGGCAACTTGATAATATCAGCGCACATCTTGTGTGCAAAGTTACAAACGGGTTTTACAGGCTTTCACAAACTGCGAAGTGTGTGCTACAATTGTAACAATCACAGTTCAGTTGATCGCTACCATCTCAACAATCTGTTCCTCCTTCACAATGGAACTCGTTGAGAAAACACTCCATTGTCGACTGGCACATTGCACTGGAATTCGTAAACGCTACAACCATGTCATCCAACTTTATCTTCACCCCGAGGACATTCTGCAGTTCCATTGCACTTTGCCTTCATGTCCAGATAAATCGTTGGTTCCGATAGGCATTGGAACTTTTTCGGTTCCCCGAGAGTGTCAAACTCATCGTCAACACCACAACAAACTATTTTTGGATTGTTAGCCACGCACATAAGCTCATCCGAATTATCTCCGCAGTCATTGTGGCCGTCGCAGACGAGCATGCCCTTACCGGAAGTATGTACAACTATTGGTCAAAAAATGTTAAGTAAGCTGAAAGGATAATACGTCATGATCAAACAAACTTAACGCATTTATCGTCTTCATCAGATTCATCAGCGCAATCCATGACTGTCACATTTCCAACTCTTAGCGATGCACGTTCTAGACGCACATTAGAACATTTTGCTGCCACAAACCAGCTTTGAGTTATCGCTATCTTTGCTGCAGTGGGCTTCACTCACCGTTTCTTTTGATTGTGTTCATCTTTTTTGTGCTTTTTACAGTGTACGATTTCAATTTTAATTAACAAATGGATGCGTTTGATGAAGCACTCTCGTGATCTTGATTGCTGTGGACCTGCAGAAATTCTGTGTCCAGGCCAGATAACTAAATGTTATAAGTCACTTTTTGAATTTGTACATGGAAGCATATTTAAATTTAAACATATTATAATGAAAATAGTTGGTAAGAAAATAATTTGAAAAAACAATTTTCTGATTTTTTTATAACAATCAACTTTTTAAAAAATGTTCCTACGTGAAATTTGAAAAGTGACTTCAAATTTAGAGCCATCTGACCACATAATTTTAATCAAAGAAAAAAAAACAATAATCTGTTAAACATGTTGACTACCACATTAATAATGTACCTCTATATACCTACCTGAGTATTTTGTGATTAATATGCCTATATGTTTTTTTTATTTTTCTATCTTAAAATAACCATATAAGCGATTATTGCTTGCAGAAAAATGAAACAACCAGAAAGAATTAAAGATAACGAACCTCCTAAAAAGATTTTTTTTAAACTTAGCAATTAAAGATGTCTGAAAATTTTGTTTTTGATTCATGTACTACAATTATGTTTGTGTTTGAAATAAATACAACAAATTACAAGAAATAAATAGGTACAAACAAAATGAGCTTTTTTTTTGATAAAGAAATGGAAAATAAAATTTAACAAACTTTGAGCTGAATCAGTTGTAATAAGCTGTAACAACATAATTATTATCACATGAAATTTTATCAAAATTGATAGGCACCTAGTATTTTTCCGAGAAAACTTTTTTCAATTTTTTTTGGAGTATTATTTAAGTTTAGCGATCGTTTTAGAATATTAAATTTTGTCAAAGTCGGCGAGGCCGTTCAAAAGATAGTCGGAGTAATAAAAAACGGTTCTATGGCAGGTACCGTTAATAAGCTGATTCTGAAAAAAAAATTAGATGACGGACATCACCATTTTGGCAACGAATCACTCATATCAAATTTTATCGAAACTGATTGTATTTTTACGAGAAAATTAGAATTTTGTACAAAAATTACTTTTTTTTTAATTTTTTATTGCATTATGTAATTGGAATATTAAATTTTGTCAAAATCAGGGAAGTAATTTAAAAGATAGTCAGAGTAATAAGAAACAGTTATATGACAGATACCGTTAGTAAGGTGGTTCTCAAAAAAATTAGATGGCGGACATCAACATTAGCAACAAACCACTCGCATTAAATTTTATCAAAATTGATCGTGACCAAGATTGATTGACCAAAATGTAAGCAATTTAAATGTGCAAGTAAATTGTGACAGCACTTCCAACACTCCGAATCCAATGCAGGAATACTAAAAAAGAAATCTCAAACATCACACCGAACAACCACTGGAACGTTTTAAGTTTTTTTTCACTATAACGATAAACCCACATAAGAAAAATAATCCATTGCATTTCGAAATAAATATACAAATATAATTTCTTTTATTTATTTAAGATAAAACTAAATTTTGCAAAAAAAAACAAGATGCTCAGGCAGTACATTCGGCAATTCAATGCCATCCAGTTTGACGTTGATTAATTGCATAGCTAGAGCAAACTCATCAACGTCCAGGAAGCCATCACCGTCCACATCAGAAAGTTTCCATATTTTACTCAGTACTGAGTTGGGTAGTTTTGATTTGATCAGTTCCTGTTTGGCAGCTGAAATTAAAAAAATATTTATGTATGTAAATAGACAATTTTCTGTTTAATGCAAACTATAAAAGAACTTACCAGCAGCAGAAATCTTGCAATCGATAGGATTGAGAGCTTCAAATAATGGATCTGTGCGGGCTTTGTCTCTACTGCAAATCCATTCAAGTTCAGCACATCCGGAGTCAATACCTTCGCCCTTTCGGTAACCAAAAGGTGAGATTGTGTCATCGACAATTCCTTCAAATGCACCGCCTGAAATGAAAAGCAACAATAAACTGATGAGTTTAATTAAATCAAATGCAGTACACAATGTGCACTTTGATTTTAATTGAATTCACGAAGAAACAAATAAAAAAAGAAAACATGAAAGAAGTACCTACATAAATTATATTCTGCTATGTAGATACAACATATAAAAGAAACTTATTTGTAGTTTTTTTTTTATTTCCGAAACCGACCGCACGTAGTTAACCGTATGACATCTAATGACTGACTGAATTCCTAAAACATTTTAAACATCTCTTTCGCACGATTAACACAAAAAAAGACTAAACAATGTCTTCTTGTCGGTGGGCGCTTTTTTCCAGTGGCCTGATGCAGAAATACCAGATTCAGATTCATGCCAATACTATAATGTTTATATACAATGGTCTAAACCAGTTGATGAAACTGCACCAGTGATGCCACTTCACGAAAATTTGCCTTGTTCTAGCTCTAGTACAATTAAACAAAATAATTGAAACTGTGATGTCGTCAGCTCAGTTCCTTTATATAATTTTGAGATTTTGTCATATAATGTATCAGGGCTCAATAGCAAACTTTTATTTATAGATTTCTTCAGTTATGTCAAAAATTTCGATATATTTTTTCTTTATGAAACGCATGTTACAAGTGAAAATATTAGTATAAAGCGGTGGAACACTTTATGGAATAAAAACATCTTTACTAAAAATGTATACTTTTGAAGAATTGGAAGGTGGTACTGTTGTAAAGTTACTACACAAAAATAGTATGTATATTGTGCCGTTCTATATAAATTGTAATAAATGGACTGGAGACTTTGAACGATTTAAATATATTATGTTACATTTAGCAAACAAAAGTGTCCTAATAATAGGTGACTTTAATGCAAGAACTACCAACTTACAAGTATCTTCCATTCGCAACACAAACAACTCTTCGATAAACCACAGTAGTAGAATATCTGAGGATGATGTATGCAATCGAAATGGAACCAATCTTCTTGAAGTCTTGCAAATATACGACTTTATAATTTTGAACGGTTGTACCAACGGTGATATTGAAGGTCACTTTACATTTATAGGAAGGCAAGGCAAATCTGTAATTGACTATTGCGCTGCAAACAATGATTGGATTGATCTTATAGAGACATTTGAAGTTCAAATTAACAACTACTCAGACCACATGCCAATTAGTGTATAATGGTCTGATGAATTAACTACAAACCAAAGAAATCTTCAACTTATCCCGCAACTTAGATGGAAACAGGATGACTTTCTGATGTATCAAAACAAGCTGGATATAAATCTTTTGAGTCTTTCAACAATAAATGAGAGAATTAATTCAACGGATGTGTGTGCAAGCCATTTCATATCTAGCATAAGAAACTCCGTGTCAAGAGCAACCTCACACAATTTTAAAAGTTTCAAGCAAAAGTGGTTTGATAAAGAGTGTATGAATGCGAGAAAGAAGTCATTTACCCTTTTGAATGCTTTTCGAAACTCTAACTGTCAAAACTCAAGAAATTGGTACAACGAAGTAAATAAATTCAACAAAAATCTATGTCTTCAAAAGAAAACTGAATTCGCAAACAACCAATCTTGGTCAGACTAGAAATTAAAAAGAGTTTTGGAAGGTGACAAAGGAAATTAATGGATCAAATTTTAAAATAGGGTTAGAAGTATCTGCTGACGATCTTTCATTCACTTTAAAAATATATTACACAATAAAGCAGAACTTAATTTTTTTATGCTGAACCTCTCTTCACTAATGATGTATTAGACAACGAAATGACCTTAGCCAAAGTACAACTTCCTATCATTAAAGCGAAAAATGGAAAAGCTCCACGAGAAGATGGGATTCCATACGAATATTTCAAGAATGTCACATTTATTTCCCAACTAACATCTTTTTTCAATGAAGTGTTTTCAAAAGAAGAGGTTTCAACATCGTTTAAAAAGTCTTTGATATTTCCCATCCACAAGAAAGGAGACATCAATAACGTTGAAAATTATCGAGGCATATCGTTTATGAACGTCATTGCAAAATTGTATACTTGTTAACAGGCTGGAGACATGGGTGGAAACCAACAATATACTTACCCAATTTCAAGCTGGTTTCAGAAAAAATTTCTCAACGGTAGATCACATTTTTTGTACTTACCTCAATCATTAAGGCATTTCAAGCAAGGAACAAGAAAGTATATGCATTTTTTGTTGACTTTAAGTCTGCTTTTAATCTTGTGAATCGAAATGTGCTTTTCTACAAACTCTGGCAACTAAGAATATCTACGAAGTTCATCCGTATTATAAAGTAAATGTATGCGAAATCAAGAGCATCTGTTTGGGATGGATCAACGTTCTCCGAATGGTATGAAACGGACACCGGTGTGAAGCAGGGATGCCTTTTAAGTGCTCTTCTGTTTGCGCTCTTTATTAATGATGTAGAAGCCTACCTTCCAGGAGGGGTCAAAATTGCTGATTTAACCGTAAATGTACTTTTAAATGCTGATTACCTAGTGATACTTTCAGAATCTGCAGATAATCTTCAACTGATGATTAATCGCCTAGCAGATTATTGCACTAAATGGGTCTTGTTATCAATGCTGATAAATCAAAAATTATGGTGTTCTCAAGATTAGCAAGGAACCAAACCGCGTATAATTGCACTTCAATGGAACTCATTTAGAATTAGTTAATGAGTATAGATATCCTGGTGTCAATTTTAACAAAACTTTAAATTTTGAAAATCACATAACCTTTACAGCTAAAACTTCACAAAGTCTGTTAAATATATCTTGGAAAAACATCTTCTCAAACCAACAGATATTTTTATCTGCGAAATACAAGATATTTGATGCTGCTATCAAGAGTTCACTTTGCTACGTTGCATAGGTATGGGGAATAAACGAATACGAAGCGATAGAAACATTTCATAGATGCTTTTTAAAGAAACTTTTTATTCTTCCTTTGAACACCTCGAATTATTCATTATATCATGAAACGGGTCTCCCAAAATTTTTTACTAGCACTCTGAAGTCGCATGCAGACTACATTGTTAAGGTGTTGTCATATCATGATGACCGACTGACAAAACAAATGGCACTTTACGAGCTAAGAAATGAGGACTGGTGGGTGTCGAAATGGAACGATTGGGAAACGCTTGTGGTGAAGTGGTAACGTTAAAAACATAATATAAATCAAGTAAAAGATCAACTCTATAAAGTAATACAAACACTTGAAAATTCACAACGTGATAAATTGATACAAGGGGCTCGAAAATCTGAAAGTAGACTTCTATACTCACAACTTGAATTTAACCTCATGGAGTCAAGCTACTTCAAAGATTCTCTAAGTTACAGAGAAATATCTTTGATCTTTAAAACAAGATGCGAAGTCCTTGGACTTAACGGATCCCCATACAATGGCAGTTTTAACCAATTTTGTACATTATGTAATTTGAAGGCAAAAGAGGACTGTTTCCACTTCATGAGTATATGTCCCATCTTTGCTGACCATAGAAAAATATTCTTAGGAAAGAAAACTATGATGATGATGGAAACAATCTCAGTGCTTAACGATTCTGATTGGAAAATGTTATATAATTTCTTAAGAGTCATTTGTAAATATAGGATGTTACTTATATCAGAATTCGCTTAAATATTTCAAGTTAAATTTTCACTATTACTGAACATACAATGTACATAATTTGCTAACCGAGCTGACGGCAATGCCATAGCTATACATTCATAAAATGTGTTGGCGACGTGTACAAACTGCGTAAAGGTCCTTAGCGAATGTCCAATATCTAGACAACAACAAGTGAATGAATTCTGAATTGGATTATTTGATTTAATTTTTTATATGTATTATAAAATGGCAATAGGTATAACTCCAAAAAAAACTTACTTACAAATTAAAAAGTATTTATTAAATATTATCTGCATATGCTCGATTCACCCATTCGGTTGTATTGCCACTGGATCCTTCTGACACATGCACGTGTAGATAAATGGACCTTGCACACAAAGACTCGACAAATTTTGTATGGTCGAGATGGATTATTTACGACTTTGTCTTCGGCAATGAAGACGTTGAGATGGAAGGCTTGACAGGATGAATTTCCATAGAGACGACAACGCACAGCTTCATTGGGTCCTGTGTTAACAATGCATGCTATATTCTCTTGTATGCTAATAGCCATAGTCGAGGGGTGGATTATTGCGTTTTCTTTTCGTACAACGGTCTTCACATTCTTATCACTACCACGTAGAGAGCTTTCGACTGCAAAGTTCATGAATGAGCATAAAAAAAAAAACAAAAAAGTACAGGTTCTGTTTGTAAGTGTCGACTTGAAGAGCCGTGACTAGAGCTTGCTTCTTCGATGCAAATATGCGTACATGGTGCACTGAAAACTTTTGTGATCACTACAGCATATAATAGTCTACGTCCAATGGCATAAATGGCAATAGAACAAACGATTTCCATTGGTGGCAACTTGATAATATCAGCGCACATCTTGTGTGCAAAGTTACAAACGGGTTTTACAGGCTTTCACAAACTGCGAAGTGTGTGCTACAATTGTAACAATCACAGTTCAGTTGATCGCTACCATCTCAACAATCTGTTCCTCCTTCACAATGGAACTCGTTGAGAAAACACTCCATTGTCGACTGGCACATTGCACTGGAATTCGTAAACGCTACAACCATGTCATCCAACTTTATCTTCACCCCCGAGGACATTCTGCAGTTCCATTGCACTTGGCCTTCATGTCCAGACAAATCGTTGGTTCCGATAGGCATTGGAACTTTTTCGGTTCCCCGAGAGTGTCAAACTCATCGTCAACACCACAACAAACTATTTTTGGATTGTTAGCCACGCACATAAGCTCATCCGAATTATCTCCGCAGTCATTGTGGCCGTCGCAGACGAGCATGCCCTTACCGCAAGTATGTACAACTATTGGTCAAAAAATGTTAAGTAAGCTGAAAGGATAATACGTCATGATCAAACAAACTTAACGCATTTATCGTCTTCATCAGATTCATCAGCGCAATCCATTACTGTCACATTTCCAACTCTTAGCGATGCACGTTATAGACGCACATTAGAACATTTTGCTGCTACAAACCAGCTTTGAGTTATCGCTATCTTTGCTGCAGTGGGCTTCACTCACCGTTTCTTTTGATTGTGTTCATCTTTTTTGTGCTTTTTACAGTGTACGATTTCAATTTTAATTAACAAATGGATGCGTTTGATGAAGCACTCGAATAAATAACATGTGGTACTGCTTTTACTCGTGATCTTGATTGCTGTGGACCTGCAGAAATTCTGTGTCCAGGCCAGATAACTAAATGTTATAAGTCACTTTTTGAATTTGTACATGGAAGCATATTTAAATTTAAACATATTATAATGAAAATAGTTGGTAAGA
Organism: Baccha elongata; assembly: GCA_951217065.1. Taxonomy (NCBI): domain Eukaryota; kingdom Metazoa; phylum Arthropoda; class Insecta; order Diptera; family Syrphidae; genus Baccha; species Baccha elongata. The sequence continues at coordinate 1,272,097 of CATNUY010000169.1, read as the reverse complement.
AAATAATTTGAAAAAACAATTTTCTGATTTTTTTATAACAATCAACTTTTTAAAAAATGTTCCTACGTGAAATTTGAAAAGTGACTTCAAATTTAGAGCCATCTGACCACATAATTTTAATCAAAGAAAAAAAAACAATAATCTGTTAAACATGTTGACTACTTCAAATTTAGAGCCATCTGACCACATAATTTTAATCAAAGAAAAAAAAACAATAATCTGTTAAACATGTTGACTACCACATTAATAATGTACCTCTATATACCTACCTGAGTATTTTGTGATTAATATGCCTATACGTTTTTTTTATTTTTGTATCTTAAAATAACCATATAAGAGATTATTGCTTGCAGAAAAATGAAACAACCAGAAAGAATTAAAGATAACGAACCTCCTAAAAAGATTTTTTTTAAACTTAGCAATTAAAGATGTCTGAAAATTTTGTTTTTGATTCATGTACTACAATTATGTTTATGTTTGAAATAAATACAACAAATTACAAGAAATAAATAGGTACAAACAAAATGAGTTTTTTTTTTTGATAAAGAAATGGAAAATAAAATTTAACAAACTTTGAGCTGAATCAGTTGTAATTAGCTGTAACAACATAATTATTATCACATGAAATTTAATCAAAATTGATAGGCACCTAGTATTTTTCCGAGAAAACTTTTTTCAATTTTTTTTGGAGTATTATTTAAGTTTAGCGATCGTTTTAGAATATTAAATTTTGTCAAAGTCGGCGAGGCCGTTCAAAAGATAGTCGGAGTAATAAAAAACGGTTCTATGGCAGGTACCGTTAATAAGCTGATTCTGAAAAAAAAAATTAGATGACGGACATCACCATTTTGGCAACGAATCACTCATATCAAATTTTATCGAAACTGATTGTATTTTTTCGAGAAAATTAGAATTTTGGTTCTTCCAGAAAAAATACTTGTTCAAAAATTACTTTTTTTTTAATTTTTTATTGCATTATGTAATTGGAATATTAAATTTCGTCAAAATCAGGGAAGTAATTTAAAAGATAGTCAGAGTAATAAGAAACAGTTATATGACAGATACCGTTAGTAAGGTGGTTCTCAAAAAAATTAGATGGCGGACATCAACATTAGCAACAAACCACTCGCATTAAATTTTATCAAAATTGATCGTGACCAAGATTGATTGACCAAAATGTAAGCAATTTAAATGTGCAAGTAAATTGTGACAGCACTTCCAACACTCCGAATCCAATGCAGGAATACTAAAAAACAAATCTCAAACATCACACCGAACAACCACTGGAACGTTTTAAGTTTTTTTCACTATAACGATAAACCCACATAAGAAAAATAATCCATTGCATTTCGAAATAAATATACAAATATAATTTCTTTTATTTATTTAAGATAAAACTAAATATTGCAAAAAAAAACAAGATGCTCAGGCAGTACATTCGGCAATTCAATGCCATCCAGTTTGACGTTGATTAATTGCATAGCTAGAGCAAACTCATCAACGTCCAGGAAGCCATCACCGTCCACATCAGAAAGTTTCCATATTTTACTCAGTACTGAGTTGGGTAGTTTTGATTTGATCAGTTCCTGTTTGGCAGCTGAAATTAAAAAAATATTTTTGTATGTAAATAGACAATTTTCTGTTTAATGCAAACTATAAAAGAACTTACCAGCAGCAGAAATCTTGCAATCGATAGGATTGAGGGCTTCAAATAATGGATCTGTGCGGGCTTTGTCTCTACTGCAAATCCATTCAAGTTCAGCACATCCGGAGTCAATACCTTCGCCCTTTCGGTAACCAAAAGGTGAGATTGTGTCATCGACAATTCCTTCAAATGCACCGCCTGAAATGAAAAGCAACAATAAACTGATGAGTTTAATTAAATCAAATGCAGTACACAATGTGCACTTTGATTTTAATTGAATTCACGAAGAAACAAACAAAAAAAGAAAACATGAAAGAAGTACCTACATAAATTATATTCTGCTATGTAGATACAACATATAAAAGAAACTTATTTGTAGTTTTTTTTTATTTCCGAAACCGACCGCACGTAGTTAACCGTATGACATCTAATGACTGACTGAATTCCTAAAACATATTAAACATCTCTTTCACACGATTAACACAAAAAAAGACTAAACAATGTCTTCTTGTCGGTGGGCGCTTTTTTCCAGTGGCCTGATGCAGAAATACCAAATTCAGATTCATGCCAATACTATAATGTTTATATACAATGGTCTAAACCAGTTGATGAAACTGCACCAGTGATGCCACTTCACGAAAATTTGCCTTGCTCTAGTACAGTTAAACAAAATAATTGAAACTGTGATGTCGTCAGCTCAATTCCTTTATATAATTTTGAGATTTTGTCATATAATGTATCAGGGCTCAATAGCAAACTTTTATTTATAGATTTCTTCAATTATGTCAAAAATTTCGATATATTTTTTCTTTATGAAACGCATGTTACAAGTGAAAATATTAGTATAAAGCGGTGGAACACTTTATGGAATAAAAACATCTTTACTAAAAATGTATACTTTTGAAGAATTGGAAGGTGGTACTGTTGTAAAGTTACTACACAAAAATAGTATGTATATTGTGCCGTTCTATATAAATTGTAATAAATGGACTGAAGACTTTGAACGATTTAACAATATTATGTTACATTTAGCAAACAAAAGTGTCCTAACAATAGGTGACTTTAATGCAAGAACTACCAACTTACAAGTATCTTCCATTCGCAACACAAACAACTCTTCGATAAACCACAGTAGTAGAATATCTGAGGATGATGTATGCAATCGAAATGGAACCAATCTTCTTGAAGTCTTGCAAATATACGACTTTATAATTTTGAACGGTTGTACCAACGGTGATATTGAAGGTTACTTTACATTTATAGGAAGGCAAGGCAAATCTGTAATTGACTATTGCGCTGCAAACAATGATTGGATTGATCTTATACAGACATTTGAAGTTCAAATTAAGAACTACTCAGACCACATGCCAATTAGTGTATAATGAATGGTCTGATGAATTAACTACAAACCAAAGAAATCTTCAACTTATCCCGCAACTTAGATGGACCCAGGATGACTTTCTGATGTATCAAAACAAGCTGGATATAAATCTTTTGAGTCTTTCAACAATAAATGAGAGAATTAATTCAACGGATGTGTGTGCAAGCTATTTCATATCTAGCATAAGAAACTCCGTGTCAAGAGCAACCTCACACAATTTTAAAAGTTTCAAGCAAAAGTGGTTTGATAAAGAGTGTATGAATGCGAGAAAGAAGTCATTTACCCTTTTGAATGCTTTTCGAAACTCTAACTGTCAAAACTCAAGAAATTGGTACAACGAAGTAAATAAATTCAACAAAAATCTATGTCTTCAAAAGAAAACTGAATTCGCAAACAACCAATCTTGGTCAGACTAGAAATTAAAAAGAGTTTTGGAAGGTGACAAAGGAAATTAATGGATCAAATTTTAAAATAGGGTTAGAAGTATCTGCTGACGATCTTTCATTCACTTTAAAAATATATTACACAATAAAGAAGAACTTAATTTTTTTATGCTGAACCTCTCTTCACTAATGATGTATTAGACAACGAAATGACCTTAGCCAAAGTACAACTTACTATCATTAAAGCGAAAAATGGAAAAGCTCCACGAGAAGATGGGATTCCATACGAATATTTCAAGAATGTCACATTTATTTCCCAACTAATATCTTTTTTCAATGAAGTGTTTTCAAAAGAAGAAGTTTCAACATCGTTTAAAAAGTCTTTGATATTTCCCATCCACAAGAAAGGAGACATCAATAACGTTGAAAATTATCGAGGCATATCGTTTATTAACGTCATTGCAAAGTTGTATACTTGTTAACAGGCAGGAGACATGGGTGGAAACCAACAATATACTTACCCAATTTCAAGCTGGTTTCAGAAAAAATTTCTCAACGGTAGATCACATTTTTTGTACTTACCTCAATCATTAAAGCATTTCAAGCAAGGAACAAGAAAGTATATGCATTTTTTGTTGACTTTAAGTCTGCTTTTAATCTTGTGAATCGAAATGTGCTTTTCTACAAACTCTGGCAACTAAGAATATCTACGAAGTTCATCCGTATTATAAAGTAAATGTATGCGAAATCAAGAGCATCTGTTTGGGATGGATCAACGTTCTCCGAATGGTATGAAACGGACACCGGTGTGAAGCAGGGATGCCTTTTAAGTGCTCTTCTGTTTGCGCTCTTTATTAATGATGTAGAAGCCTACCTTCCAGGAGGGGTCAAAATTGCTGATTTAACCGTAAATGTACTTTTAAATGCTGATTACCTAGTGATACTTTCAGAATCTGCAGATAATCTTCAACTGATGATTAATCGCCTAGCAGATTATTGCACTAAATGGGTCTTGTTATCAATGCTGATAAATCAAAAATTATGGTGTTCTCAAGATTAGCAAGGAACCAAACCGCGTATAATTGCACTTCAATGGAACTCATTTAGAATTAGTTAATGAGTATAGATATCCTGGTGTCAATTTTAACAAAACTTTAAATTTTGAAAATCACATAACCTTTACAGCTAAAACTTCACAAAGTCTGTTAAATATATCTTGGAAAAACATCTTCTCAAACCAACAGATATTTTTATCTGCGAAATACAAGATATTTGATGCTGCTATCAAGAGTTCACTTTGCTACGTTGCATAGGTATGGGGAATAAACGAATACGAAGCGATAGAAACATTTCATAGATGCTTTTTAAAGAAACTTTTTATTCTTCCTTTGAACACCTCGAATTATTCATTATATCATGAAACGGGTCTCCCAAAATTTTTTACTAGCACTCTGAAGTCGCATGCAGACTACATTGTTAAGGTGTTGTCATATCATGATGACCGACTGACAAAACAAATGGCACTTTACGAGCTAAGAAATGAGGACTGGTGGGTGTCGAAATGGAACGATTTGGGAAACGCTTGTGGTGAAGTGGTAACGTTAAAAACATAATATAAATCAAGTAAAAGATCAACTCTATAAAGTAATACAAACGCATGAAAATTCACAACGTGATAAATTGATACAAGGGGCTCGAAAATCTGAAAGTAGACTTCTATACTCACAACTTGAATTTAACCTCATGGAGTCAAGCTACTTCAAAGATTCTCTAAGTTACAGAGAAATATCTTTGATCTTTAAAACAAGATGCGAAGTCCTTGGACTTAACGGATCCCCATACAATGGCAGTTTTAACCAATTTTGTACATTATGTAATTTGAAGGCAAAAGAGGACTGTTTCCACTTCATGAGTATATGTCCCATCTTTGCTGACCATAGAAAAATATTCTTAGGAAAGAAAACTATGATGATGATGGAAACAATCTCAGTGCTTAACGATTCTGATTGGAAAATGTTATATAATTTCTTAAGAGTCATTTGTAAATATAGGATGTTACTTATATCAGAATTCGCTTAAATATTTCAAGTTAAATTTTCACTATTACTGAACATACAATGTACATAATTTGCTAACCGAGCTGACGGCAATGCCATAGCTATACATTCATAAAATGTTTTGGCGACGTGTACAAACTGCGTAAAGGTCCTTAGCGAATGTCCAATATCTAGACAACAACAAGTGAATGAATTCTGAATTGGATTATTTGATTTAATTTTTTATATGTATTATAAAATGGCAATAGGTATAACTCCAAAAAAAACTTACTTACAAATTAAAAAGTATTTATTAAATATTATCTGCATATGCTCGATTCACCCATTCGGTTGTATTGCCACTGGATCCTTCTGACACATGCACGTGTAGATAAATGGACCTTGCACACAAAGACTCGACAAATTTTGTATGGTCGAGATGGATTATTTACGACTTTGTCTTCGGCAATGAAGACGTTGAGATGGAAGGCTTGACAGGATGAATTTCCATAGAGACGACAACGCACAGCTTCATTGGGTCCTGTGTTAACAATGCATACTATATTCTCTTGTATGCTAATAGCCATAGTCGAGGGGTGGATTATTGCGTTTTCTTTTCGTATAACGGTCTTCACATTCTTATCACTACCACGTAGAGAGCTTTCGGCTGCAAAGTTCATGAATGAGCATAAAAAAAAAAACAAAAAAGTACAGGTTCTGTTTGTAAGTGTCGACTTGAAGAGCCGTGACTAGGGCTTGCTTCTTCGATGCAAATATGCGTACATGGTGCACTGAAAATTTTTGTGATCACTACAGCATATAATAGTCTACGTCCAATGGCATCAATGGCAATAGAACAAACGATTTCTATTGGTGGCAACTTGATAATATCAGCGCACATCTTGTGTGCAAAGTTACAAACGGGTTTTACAGGCTTTCACAAACTGCAAAGTGTGTGCTAGAATTGTAACAATCACAGTTCAGTTCATCGCTACCATCTCAACAATCTGTTCCTCCTTCACAATGGAACTCGTTGAGAAAACACTCCATTGTCGACTGGCACATTGCACTGGAATTCGTAAACGCTACAACCATGTCATCCAACTTTATCTTCACCCCCGAGGACATTCTGCAGTTCCATTGCACTTGGCCTTCATGTCCAGACAAATCGTTGGTTCCGATAAGCATTGGAACTTTTTCGGTTCCCCGAGAGTGTCAAACTCATCGTCAACACCACAACAAACTATTTTTGGATTGTTAGCCACGCACATAAGCTCATCCGAATTATCTCCGCAGTCATTGTGGCCGTCGCAGACGAGCATGCCCTTACCGCAAGTATGTACAACTATTGGTCAAAAAATGTTAAGTAAGCTGAAAGGATAATACGTCATGATCAAACAAACTTAACGCATTTATCGTCTTCATCAGATTCATCAGCGCAATCCATTACTGTCACATTTCCAACTCTTAGCGATGCACGTTATAGACGCACATTAGAACATTTTGCTGCTACAAACCAGCTTTGAGTTATCGCTATCTTTGCTGCAGTGGGCTTCACTCACCGTTTCTTTTGATTGTGTTCATCTTTTTTGTGCTTTTTACAGTGTACGATTTCAATTTTAATTTACAAATGGATGCGTTTGATGAAGCACTCGAATAAATAACATGTGGTACTGCTTTTACTCGTGATCTTGATTGCTGTGGACCTGTGGTACCTATTGAGGTTGTTGTTGCAGTTTTGACAAGGGTTGGTGTTGCTTGTGGTTATGGCACTGGCGATTGTGAAGAGTTGTTTAGTTTGCTGTAGCTTTTGTAGAAGCTGAAATCATTGTTGTTTTTGAAGATTTAGTTGCTACAACTAGATGAATGACTGAAACACTTGGTAGAATTGGTTGAGATGGTGTTCCTGGGCGAACTGCTGAACGAAAAAAAAATAAAAAGCAATAAACATACTATATGAGATTGATATTTTATGTTTTAATATGAATTTAAACAAAAAATAAAAAGCTTAACTCACATGTGCATGTAGCTGCTGCTGCTGCTATCAACATCACCCATGAAGCCACCATAACCCGTCAGCCATCACACAACAAAACAATAACAAATGATTAATGAATGATAATGGGAAGGGAATGCAAGAAATAAAACAATACGACGACACTTCTTGGACTTGATACGTTTTTCAATTCGTTTTTCTCACTGGCGGTAGTTGTTTTTGTGTTGTTTGTGGCGCAAACACAAATTGAAAAAAGATGAAATGGCGTTCTATCGTTCCTTGTTTATATTGTTTCATTCCTGTATTATGTAGTCACACTTACTAGGCAGGGTGATACAAAAGGTATTTTAATTTATCGAGGAGCAAGAGTTGAAAAATATTCCAAAAGTATTTCTCTTGCGCCACCTGTATTATTAGAAATATTTGATGATGGTTCTGAATCTGAGGGATCATCCTCATTGTTGTCGATGCAAACCTCGGGATCTACTGGTGCCTCGTCTTCCTTTTGTTCTATAGCCATGTTATGCAGTACTGTTATTAGCTGTAGCTGTTATTATTTGCTGTACAAGGGGTAATTTGCATCGCATAATACTTAGGACAGGGAATCGTCGTTTCCATACACCAAAGCATCTTTCTATGGCATTTCTCGTCCTTTTTTGAAACTCATTGCTTAAGGGTTCTACACTTGTCTTGCTGAGCACAAGGCTTGGACATTAACAGAAAAAAAAACCTTTTCGGTTGAGAAAATTCTCAGCCGTGTCCCCACCTGAAAATGTGATATTTTTGTAGGGAGACCACTTCCAACATCTATCTGTTAAGCAATAAACATATCTGTGACATAATCGCTATATAATATTCTGTACCTAGGCATAACATGTTATTACTCAACTTCCATCTCAAATACCTACCAAATTTGAAAATTTCCAATATCTAATTTAGTTGCACTTTTTTCAGTGCAACACAAGAAATAAATAATCAACATACGAACCGATTCAATTCCAAGGCCACGTCCGACGTTTGTAGTACGCTACAAACCCATCTGAATTCGCTCCTATGAGATGATGAAAATAAATTCATAATTGAATGTTTACTAGAAAAAAACAACACCATCTGGAAGAAATTTGATGAAGCTAAAATTCCACAACAAATCCACCACCAAATGGAGGCGAATAAAGGGCAGAAAAATTATAAACACAAGTGATGCCCAACCACGAGTCAGGCAATGTTGAATTTTTATTTGAGGTAGAGTAGAGACCGAAACCATCATGGATGAACCACGGAGAAGAAACAATTTTCACCACTAGTATAGAAGTAGAATAGTTTAGACAGTAGGATGTATCCAAAGAATAAGATTCAGAGAAAAGAACTAAAATAAGAAATAAAAGATGAAGAATGAAATTTATTTTTTTTGTATATGTTAAGTAGTAGAACAATTTTTCTTAGTCAGGAACAACGAATGGGAAGTATAAATTTCGAGGCACTGAACGCAGTAGTTGTGGAACGACCAAAACTAGTTACTAACCTGATGACATTACACGACCCAATTTTCTCTCTAATACTCAGAAGACTTTTCAGAAACCTCTCAATTGTCAAAATTTTATTTGACAGATTGACTTAAAATCTTCGTACATCTAATTACAGACTTACCTTATACTCACCAATACAGTAGCGACAAGACAATTACGCATACTTACATTTTTTTTATTTGTACCAATACAGTAGCGACAAGACACTTACGCATACTTACATTTTTTTTATTTGTATCAACAAAACTTGTGTACACACAATTATGAAGGTGGCCACATCAAACTGAAATTAGCCAATCAGAAAAATACACGTCGACAGTTTACCCCTACCCGAAAATTTATTTATTTATTTATTTATTTACGGTCTATCAAGTTACAAAACTTTATCGAGACTACATACTTAAGATTAACAATATACACAATTTTAATAAACAAATGAATAAGCAGTAAAAATTCTACAATAAACTCAACAATTTTTTTTTAATTTCACTCCTATTTAAGTTAAAATCAATAGCAAAATCAAATTCATTAATATCTATACAAGTATTGGTAATTGGATTATGCTTAGCATAACTTGTAAAATGAAAAGGAATATTTAAAAAATCTCCGTTTCTTGGACGTAAAGTGCGAGCAGGTGCATACATATTAAACATTGATAACAACACCGAACAATTAATATTAGAAAAAAGGACATCAAAAGCAAAAAGTGCAGAGTTTAATTTTCTTCTTGAAACAAGAAGTTTTAAATCAATAAGAATACATCCAGTCTCATAGCGTGGAACATTTGAATATCCGAAAGTTTTTCGCAAGGCAAACTTTGTAAACCTTTTCTGAACTTTTTCTATGCGATGGATACATGAATGAGTATAGGGATTCCATTTAACGCTGCAATACTCCAACAAAGGTCTAACAATACTTATGTAAAGGGTTTTAAGTGTATAAGGATCCACAAAACACTTACAATTACGAATTATGAAGCCCAACATCGAGTTTGGCCTAGAAATAATATGATCAATATGAAGAGAAAAATTCATTTTAGAGTCGAAGATAACTCCAGATCTTTCAGTTTTTCACATCTTTGTAAGGAATCGTTATCAAATTTATATTCAAAATGCAACGGAATTTGTATTTTTGAAAAAGTGACAACGCTGCATTTTTTATTGTTAAAATACAATCCATTCAGGTTACACCATTGAAGAATTTTATGCAGGTCAGCTTGAACCTTGTTTGCATCTGATAAGGATTGTATGCAACTGAAAACCTTTAGATCGTCCGCATACAGAAGACATTTTGAAGAAGAAAGAAGATGTGGCAAGTCAATAATAAAAATTATAAATAGCAACGGCCCAAGATGACTGCCTTGAGGTACTCCAGAAGAGTTTATTATCTCCTTAGATAACACGTTTCCTATTTGTACATATTGTTTTCTACCATCTAAATAACTCTTTATACAACTAAGCAGCTTAGAGTGAAAACCGAAAATCTCAAGTTTGTTTAATAGGACATTATGTTGAACGCGGTCAAAGGCCTTTGAAAAATCGGTATATATAGTGTCAACTTGTACACGCTTTTCCATATGACTTAGACAATAGTTAGAAAAAAAAAAAATTGGTCGTTATTGATCTTCCACTAATAAATCCATGTTGGTGTTCGGATATATGATTTTCAACTAAATTATATAATTTGTTTTTTACAATTGCTTCAAATATCTTGGGATTGAGCTGAAGTTTAGCAATAGGTCTGAAGCTTTCAACACAGCCTTTTGAACCCCATTTATGCAAAGGAGTAATGAACGAAGATTTCCACATGTCTAAAAATACGCCTTGATTTAAAGACATGTTGAAAATAAAACAAAGTGGGGCTGCGATATTATGCCCGCAAGTTTTTAACAGAATCGGTGGAATATTATCTGGTGCAACAGAAAAATTATTATCATGAGATGCCAATACATCTAGTACATCATTTACAGACAAAAAACAGGTTACCAACGTCAATTGAAGAATTGCAATTTTTCATTTTATTACAATTTAATTTCAAATTAATAAAATTTGATTGAAAAAATGTTGCGAAACTGTTGCAAATTACATCAATATTATCTGAAGAGACCCCATTGAAAGAAACGTTAGATGGAATCCCAAGTGATTTTCGTTTTGTGTTTAAAAATGACCAGAAACATTTCGGATTACTTTTAATGTTCGATTCAAGAGAATAAATGTATTGCTTGTAGGTAAATTTTCTTAAAAATTCGTATTCTTTCCTAACTCGTTTAAATTGTTCACGAAAAAAAACGGAGTTTTTATTCTTTTTATGCAATTTGTTCATAACATTTTTAAGTCTGGATAAGCTTTTATTAAACCAAACAGGTTTATTTGAATATTTAAATCGTTTTATAGGGAAAAAAACTGAAATTATGTATTCCAAAATGTTTCTAAACATTGTAATAAGCTAATTGAAATCCCCAACAACTACGAAATAACAATTTTCATCTGTATTTTTAATAATATCTAAAATATTCTTTATATGAACTTCATAAGTTGCGTAATGCGATGAAGGTGGAACATGAGAAACGAAAAAATATTTATGAATAATTCTTAGAGTAGGGCCAATAGGTAAATCTACGCAAACACAAATTTGCTCAATCTCACCAGAAACATTAGATAATATTATTTCTCTACTTATATAATTAGAGCTAATAGCTAATAAAACACCTCCACCTCTATTTTAGCCAGTCTGTTCGCAACACCGATCCTTACGGAAAACATTAAAATCAGATGTGAAATATTCACTGGTTAAAAAATTTGCGTTTAACCATGTTTCGGTTAGAGCGATGACATCATAAGAACAGTCAGTAGCAGCAGTAAAAAATTCATGAGATTTAGTTCTCATTCCTCCAGCATTTTGATAATACATAGAAAAGCATTTATTGGCTTCAGAAACAGGAAATGTTTTGCTTAAGTTTCTGCCATTTGTTGTTTTTGGCCCGACGAAATTAAAATTAATATGAGCAACGAATTTTATAAAAAAAAGTAGTATTTTATTTTACAGTTTTGAAAAATCACACTTCAAAGTTTTTTTTTAACTTTTTTTCGCAATTTTTGAGTTTAAAGTCCGTTTTTTCAAAGACTATGCATAGGTTTCACTTAATTTAATAAACATCTAATAGAAAAAAGTATTGGCTTTAAAAAAAGATATAAAACTTAGTTGTAAGTATTACCGTTATTTTTTAATATTTGTTTTAAATTTTTAGCACTCTTTTTATAAAATTGCCCCTCCCGCCCAAACGGAGGGAGATAGAGCCCCCCACCCACAGTAAAAAATGCTTGTATTGAACTATTCTACAAAAAACCGTTATCAAGTTTTCATTTACTCGGATCTTTTCAACAACCTAATAATAATAAAAAGATACATCTGCTATCCAACGTGGGAATCCACATCTGGATACATTCAACTCAAGTCACAACTTTTTGAAGAATCGATTGGCAACTATAAAGAGGCGGTATAAATTAAAACACATATACATGTACTGTAAGTGATTTGTAACATTATTAATATATATATTAAAATCCTATCGTAAGAATAGACCCTATAAAGATAAAGAGTGATTATATACCTAGGCTATATTGAAATAATAACGTGAATAGTACCTACCTACAAAACTTATTTAAAGAAAATAAGTGAATTTACCTTAAAAGTATCTAAAAATAAAAAAAAAAAAAAAAAAAAAGATACTTACCTTGATTTTGATCCATACCTAAAAGAAAAAAAAAAGATAAAGTAAAGTCAGTTAAATAAATATAAAAACAAAGGGATCTCTATGATGAAAATCACTGAGCTCAACCTAAGTTCATATTTTGAGTTTATACTACTTAAAGTTTTTTTTGACAAATTAATTCGAACTTCCGAAATTATTTATTTTGTATGACAAATTATTCGCACATAGTTGTGAAGCATATAAGAAGCTAAAATTTGCTCCTATAACAAATAAGATATTGTCTATGAGTTATACAAAAAGACAAAGGTTAAATTTTCGAGTTAATTAATAAATAAAAGTTTTTTTTGAGTACCTACGTACTGATCATATGTCTAAAACATACATTTTTTTTGTTGTGATAAAAAAATAATAACATTATTAGTATGAAAATTCGTTAACTTAAAGTCAGACGATTAGTCTAATGTAACCTAACGTTTAAATAAAGTCAAGAATTGGAATAAGATAGAAACTTTTCATGTGTGAAGGAACCTATTTTGAAAGTGAAAGAAACACTAAGGGACATTTTATCTGTTACCTACTTTAGTAAAATCCGATCATTAAGTCCGTTTTCATGGTTGATTGAAATATTAGTTGAATATTCATTTATCAAAAAGAAAAACAAAGTTAAGAGTAGAAGTTTCTCAATATTATTTGTGTGTCTGAAATACAGTCAGAAGTGCATACAAAAAAAATATAAATATCAAAAAGGAGTACCTACGTCCGCAGGTACCCTTACATGTACAGTGATTATTGTACAGTCTTTGAGATAAAAATAGATAAAAACTATCTCAAGCAAACTTAACTGCAATAAAGATATCGGAGTAGTAAAACGATTGATCCTGAATATTATCGGAGTTTAGTGGAACAAGTTTCGTGAACTTATTATCCCAAGACTTTCGGTACAGGAATCGTAATATAACAAGTACCTACGACTGCAACCCAACCCTATGCCATATAGAACCGAGTCTGTAGGAACCCAAGTCTGCCATCAAATACAACCCGTAACTTATTTTTTTTTTATAAAGTCTTTACTAATAAAATTAGAGACAGGGTGCACCTTATCTTTAAGTATTTTAGTAATTTTTAATAAATATATTATAATATTTTATAATTATATTACATTTTCATTTAATAACTTTTGATTTACAGGTCATCATAAATAACTTTAATATTTTAGCTCAGTTGAGTTGACGACATTTTTTTTTGTGTCAACGTTATTTTTGGTTGATTTGTTTTGGGAATTCTGGGAGTGCTTAGCACTTTAAACTCTTTTTCTCTCTTCTTTCATGGAAGGGGAACTTTCTGGGGAAATTTAATGAAACACTCCTTTTTCTGTTGATGTATTACCAAAAAAATTTTTGTTTTGTCGTGACGTCAAGTATACGTTTTAGTTTCTAAATTTTTTTCGCGTAACTGAACGTAGGTACCACTCAGTGACACCTACTATTTCCTAAATTATCCTCACAGTAGGATCACGGATCTTTCAGCACCAGGATAAACTTGTGGCTCATTCATGCGCTATTTTTTTTTATTTTTATTAAACTCGGTATCCATTTAAATCACATCCTAGATCACTTGTTGAAGTTATCTAGTGCCACGAAAGAGGGGTGAGTTTACATCACTACCTAATTTTTTTTTATATTACGTTTTTCATTAATACGAGTTAAAAACATCTTTTTTAAATTGAATCCTAGTTGGAATAAGGAGAAAATCTCTTTTAACTTGTACTGCTTTTCGAAATTTCGACGTTATTATTTTCCGATAGGATTAAATTACTTTTTGTTTGATTCGAAGTTTTTTTTTTGAATTTAACTATTAGGTTTCCAAGCTTTCTGAAATCAGTTCCTATAATAAAGTTCTATAAATTATTAGAATAGCAATTTTGGAAATAAACGAATAAATAGCGGTTCTTTTGGGAAGTTTTTTTTTTGTTCTTTCTTATTCAGGTTCATGTCGCAGAACATTATTTAGTAAGATGAAATGCTAAAATAGTTAGTAAAGGGGTTGCGGCTGGAGCCGTTTTCCACCAAATGTAAGTCTTCATCATCATCATCAATTGTTAAACGGAAGGATTAGTCCTTCCGTCTTCATTGAGGGAGTGCCTGATTAAAGTACGTGCAACCAGGGACCATTTTGGGTGATAGTTGGAGATTTTATGTCAACAATTTCTCTAATTATCCTAGGTAGGGAAGTTATGCACTGTCGGGATTCAATAACATCTGAATTCCCCCATTTATATCGCGGAGCCTTACTGTAGTGGCGATGGTAGTTTAGATAGGTGAAGTAAGGATCACCTATAGCAGTAGTAACACTGAGATTGCTGTCGTGTGGCTTATTCTTGGTCTCTTTTTCAAGTTTCCCCTTTTTTGTTTCAATGTCTCCATCGGGCCCTAATCAAACTTTTTAATCTAATAAGTTAACAACAACTATACTTCAGGTCTGAATTAATGTGACACTGGTCGTATTCGAATTGCAAGATCCTACCCCACAACTCGGCGAGCTAAGCAATGGCAACGAGCAGACCTGGTTCAATGGTAGAATAGCGACCACCCTGATTCTCCGGGCGTGGACGTGCCTTCATTCTGTTGAGGATAAGGTACTAGATGTCTAGAGGGGATCAGGTGTAGGATCCTTCGAAAGGATGTCGGCCCGACTAGAAAATTTTCTTTGGAATTAGGACTAGTTTTTTTTTCTGAAATTAAGAGGGATTGAGAACCCCTCATCATATTTTCGTCACCAAAGAGTTGATTCGAAATCGCAATATTCTTTTTAACAGAGCTTATCAAAGTTAGCTTTTCGTCTCAGATCTCCGGTAATGACTTAGGTCCTTTGGGTAAGTTAGCGAAAGACTTAGACATTTTCGGTTGATCAAAGGAAATCCTGATCAGATGTAAGGTCGAGGTTTTCTTGTGTCTTGAGAAACAACATATATTCCATCAACATATGTCAGTGGATTAATTGGGGGAAGGGAAGAGCTAGGGATCTCAAGTCGATTCAACAATATGTGGATGATATTGAGACTTGATATCCTGACCTTCTTTTTCTTCTAACAATTGATATCCCAAATTTTTTTTGTAGGAACCTACCCTCTAGCTTTCGGTTAGAGACTACTAGCTTTTTCAAATCTGAATGGAAATATTGGCGTTGTTGGGTCTCTGGTGAAGTCAAATCAGTAAATTGATTCTAGTAGGGCGAAGCCCTAGGTTAGCGGATATTTTTTCCATTACAATTGCAACACCACCATTATATATATATATTTAAATTTATTTATTTGTATTTTAATTTTTAATTAATTTACAATTAATAAATTTACACCATCTAATATTATATATTTTTCATTTTTATTTGGATATTAAAAAGTTTCAAAAATTAAAGATTTTGACTTCCTCTTCTCCAATAATAAAGATTTAAAAATTCTTAATCAAAGTTTTCTTTCGTTTGATTTTTATAATAGAATAACTATCTTTTCGCAAATTGTGCTGCAATGTAATGGAAGAAATATATTTTTAATCCGTTACAAATGGCGCCCAACGTGGGGCCCGAAATGGAATTTAGATGTTGAATAGTTTAGAGAAATTTGAAAAAGATTTAGTTAAGATTTGGTTCATGTTCAAGATTTTCTAATCGAGAATATGATAGTTTTTATTTGGCTTCTTGCGGTTGAGAATTTTTTGTTGAGATTTTACATCGGGAGGTGAGTGACTTATGTGTCGACCGATGAGTGGTGATCTTTTCTAGTCATGTCCGTTGCGATAACCAGATCACACATTCTCTCACACTCGCAAAAGTTAGTTCGATCCATTATTGTGAATAGTTCTCAGTCTGATGTCCGGATTGGCTAGTTGAAGCCAGTCACTGTAGCTTTAGATGACAGTTGTTCAATTTTTTTTAGTTCGAAGTTTTTAGAAGAATAAAGTGTTAGATTCTTTGACCAGGTGAGTGGTGGAAGTTGTCCTACTCAGGTCTTGAAGAAGTAATATCTTGAAGTGATTTGAGATGTGGTCTTAACCTACGGTCCGCTAGGCAACGATGTCTTCTTACCTAGGCTTGTAGCTGAAGCATAGATCAATTGTCAAATTACGGATAGGTAGTTTTTAGATGCAGTGATAGATAAGTCGTGCGATCTAAAATAAGATTTGGTTGAAAAATCAAAAAAATTTTTTTGTTTATGATGATGATGGAGTTACGGTAGAAGGTGGTATTCTAGTCGCGACTCCGAACCTGGAATGAATAGAGAGAGAAGTAAAGAGAAAGAAGTAGATTTTTTTAGTGAATATTTTTTTTTTTGGTATAGAAGTTAGAAATTTAGTTTCGCCTGGTGGCCTCATATTTAGTTTTTCTAAAAATTTAGAGTTTGAAATTTTTTTGAATTTGCCTGGTGGCGTTAAGAAGTAGCAATTTCTGCAAATCTTTGTTTAAGTTTGGCAATTGGAAGTGCCTTTTCTAAATTAAGCCCAGCATCCCACAATAAATGACGAATACCATTAAGAAAATGATACATAAAGCTTACAAAGCATAAGATATAAGCTAATTTATGGCAATTGGAGTGTTAGCAATTCTTGCAAATCTTTGTTTAGATTTGGGAATTGGAGTGCCTGGTGGCAATAGGAGTGCCTGGTGGCGATAAAGCAACAAGTTCTTTTGGTTGCAGTTTTTTTTGTGGATTTTGCCAAGAAGTTTTGGAATATTCTAGTTTTTGATCAGAAGTTGGAGAGGATCACTTCTGTAGTTTTAAGTTTGATCAGAAGTTGGAGAGGATCACTTCTGTGGTTTGTAGTTTAGTGTTAGTTTCGATTATTTAGGAAAAATCCAAGCGAGTCAGGAGGGGAAGAGATTTGCTCATGAAGTTTTTAGCTTGGAGTTTTTGGAGTAGTTGGATTTTTTTTGAGTGTTTACCCTATAAAGGAAATTAGGTTAAGTTAGTTTATAAGTTAGGTTTAGAACAGTAGTTTTAGGAAAAAGTAAGTTTAGTTAGTATATTAGCGTAGAGTTAGTTTAAAAATATTTTTTTTGTAGGTTCTTCTACGAAACAAAATACATTGTTCCGTATTATAATAATCCAAGTGAGAGTAATTACTCAAGCTTATGGGAGGCAAAAAGGATAAAAACACCACCGCCGAAAAACCGAAAAATAAGAATCCACGGAATCCTAGTACTCCAGGGGAACATCTCACCAGATATCAGAAGGCATTGAATCCAGCACACGATTTAACAATGGACGCTGTTGATGTGAGCCAGATGGAAGAAATTCCAAGTACCTCACACGGCCGCCAAGCGATTGATGAGAGTCCACGTATTGTGGAAGAGAACCGACCACTCACCCCGGAAATACTAAGACAACGTCGACTTGAATTTTCACCAACGCGAGAAGACAGGATGTAGCAATATATTAAGGGGGTAGCATTAGCTACAATAGGGTTCAGCCGAGCCGAGGATCGGAAGAATTTGCAGGAAACGTTAGAAGCAAGTCAAACGCAAATGTTAGACAAAGTCAACGAGGCAATTCGGACTGCACTAGTGATAAGCACGCAAAATACGCAACCTTCTAGACCGGCTATGAACCTCCGCGAACAACCTACTCCGAGAATATATCCTGCGGAGCGGGAACCACCTACTAGCAGACATATACCTGACACACCTAACTTTCCACGTGATCTTCCGAGACACCCAGGAACATTTCGAGCTGAAGCAGCAAGAACTCAAGGAGTCGATTTTTACGAGAGATTGGATCGAAAGACGTTCGAGAATCCTTCGGGACACGATCGAACAAGATTACCATCACCATCACCAGCTGGCTCTTATTCACGATTCCCACATTATCACAAATGGGGAATTAAATTTAACGCCAAGAACATGACCGTCGACGTGTTCTTGTTTCGCTTAGAACGGGTCAAAGATAGCTACAATGTTTCATGGGAAGAGGTTGTAGCAAATTTCCATCACTTTATAAGTGGAGCTGTCGAAACATGGTTCTGGATGTGGCTAAAGGAACATCCACACTCATCTTGGGGATCCCTACGTTTAGGCCTCATAGAACAATACCGTGGCTTAGAAACCGATTCAGAACTCACTCGTCAAATGGCCGAAAGGAAACAGTTACCCGGTGAGAATTTCGACGTGTAAAACACATCCTGAGGATAAATTCCAGAATGCGTACACCTCGACCAAACCAGAAGATCGTGGAGATAGTAAAAAAAAAATGTAAAAATTAGAATGGGAGAGCTATTGCTAACCAGTAAGGTTAATAAATTGTCAGAGTAAGTGCATACATGTCGGGAGATGGAAAAGTTTTTGAATCATTACGATCCGAACCGTTCTCGAGCACTACCACCTTATATCGCTCAAGCAAGAAAACAAGTCAGTGGGATCGAAGTTCAAACGGTAGAAACTACACCTCCAGAGTTTTCAAACGCTATTGAAGTTTATAACCCAAATTTTAAACGCGAGAATAAACCTTGTTTCAATCCAAACAATTTAAAATGTTGGAAATGTCGTAAGACTGGTCATTCGTTTCGCGATTGTAAGGATACGCAGTGAAGACTGTTTTGTTATAAATGTGGCCTACCTGAAACTGTAACACCTAATTGTCATAATTGCTCGGGAAACCCACTACGGATCCAGCTCTCATCCGAGAGGGATCTGGTATGGACGGGGGACTCAGAGAGTCCGTTGTAGAAAAGAACATTACTGAGAAAATTACACTTTCGAAAAATCCTAATCTGAAAAAACCCAATAATAATAAATTACCTAACTTACCTTCTAAAATACCCATTTTAAGACATCTTAAACCCTTACATCTTAGACAATTGGAATATGATCTAGCTAGGAGAAGAATATATACTTACCCTAAACATCTGAAAAAAATCGAAAAACTAAGAAACCGTTTCACGCAAAAGCGAAAACTTTTTAAAAATATAGCTGCGGGCGGTCCTCGTCCATATGTTGAAGTTAACTTCTTTGACAAAAATTGGTTAGGTTTGCTGGACTCGGGTGCCAGTGTCAGCTGCCTCGGAAAGGGAGCAGTTGAATATATAGAGAAATTGCACATCCCATATAAAAAATTCACTACAGATATTACTACTGCTGATGGTCGAAAACAGCCAGTGGTTGGAGTGGTTAAGGCAAAAATCCAGTTAAATAATAAAGTTTTATCTATGGATTTGTATTTAGTGCCTGCCCTTTCACAGGAACTGTACTTAGGAGTAGATTTCTGGGCTCTGTTTAAAATAGCGCCAAATATAATCTCTTCATTAAACTATATTTCCGAGGTAGTTTCCGAACCGCCAAAAATCACGGAATGTGATCTGACACCTGAGGAGTCAGATATATTAAGAGAAGTGGTGAAGTCTTTTCCATCTTTCGCTCTCAAAGGGCTCGGAAGGACTCACTTATTGGAACATAGAATCGATACGGGAGACGCTGAACGAATTAAACAACGTCCCATATCCCATATCGCCAGCGGTACAAAACCTAGTTTACGCGGAATTGGACCGCATGCTTTCTTTGGGTGTGATCGTAGAAAGCTCAAGTGCATGGTCCTCACCTGTTGTTTTGGTGAGGAAACCTGAAAAAAATCGCCTGTGCTTGGACTTTCGGAAGGTCAACAGTGCTACCAAGAAGAACGCGCTCACATCGAAGGACTGCTTGCACGACTTTCAGAAACACGTTTCATTTCGAGCGTGGATCTGAAAGATGCGTATTGGCAGGTACCCCTGGAGAAAGACTCATTGGAGAAGACAGCGTTTACTGTCCCCAATCGACCTCGATAACAATTTAAAGTGATGCTTTTCGGTCTTTCTAACGCAGCACAGACTTTAATTTAACTTATGAACAAAGTAATTCCTTCCAAATTACGCAAAAATGTATTTATTTATTTAGACGATTTACTAGAAGTATCATAATCATTTAAAGAACATATTTCCGTTTTGAAAATTGTAAGTAAGCGGCTACTGGAAGCAGGACTTACGATAAATGTTGAGAAGTCTCGATTCTGCTTCCAGGAGTTGCAATATTTGGGATATGTTGTCGGTCAAGGCTGCCTGAAAGCTGATCCCGGAAAGATATCAGCCATAGTTGATTTCCCGGTGCCAACCACAGTCCGTCAAGTCAGGCGATTCCTAGGAATGGCCGGTTGGTACCGCAGTTTCATAGAAAATTTTTCAGGGTTAGCCGGTCCGATATCGGATACTTTAAAGAAAGGGGCAAAATTCGTGTTTGGAGAAGAGGCCATGAATGCCTTTAACAAAATTAAAGTAGCGTTAACTTCTGCTCCCGTACTTCGTAACCCCGATTTCATTGAGCAATTTATCATCCTTTGTGATGCATCCGCTACTGGAATCGGGTGTGTGTTATGTTAAAAAGATGAATCTGGAGCAGAGTTACCGATCTATTACTATTCCCAAAAATTGAATTCGGCTCAACTAAACTACACGGTCACTGAACGTGAGTGTCTAGCCGCCGTAAAAGGAATTCATAAATTTAGGCCCTATATTGAGGGATACAAATTTATAGTTATAACCGATCATGCGAGCCTGAAGTGGCTCATGAGCTTGAAAGACCCAACCGGTAGGTTAGCTCGATGGAGTCTCAAACTCCAAGGGTTTGATTTCGAGGTTCTTCACCGACGTGGAACGTTGAACGTTCTGCCTGATGCTCTATCTCTTATTTATGAGGTAGAGGCAATAGCGTCAAATGTTTCCACGCCTGTATTAACTTCAGCAAACCCGTCTGAAGTGTTGTATGTGGGTTTGAAGGATCCGGCCTTTCAGTCGGACGAATATCTTCAAATCTCCGAACATATTAGTAAAAACAAGGAACAACTTCCGGACTTACAAGTATCCGAAAATTACGTATACAAGAAAGTCCGTCATGTCACAGGAAATCCAATCCAGGATGATGAGTCTTGGAAACTTTGGATTCCATCGAGTTTGGCTGAAAAGTTGATAAGTCAGGCTCACTGTCCACCCAGGGCTGCGCATGGAGGAATAACTAAAACATTTCATCGCTTACGACAACGATTTTATTGGCCGGGAATGGCTTCACAAGTCAAGGCATTCATAGGCAATTGTGACACATGTAAGATGGTCAAAGCACCAAATATCACATTGAGGAACGAGATTGGTAAAATTTTTGAGGTCGAAAGACCTTTCCAAAACATTTATGTGGACTTTTAGGGACCATACCCACGTTCTAGAAGAGGTAATACGGTCATTGTGATAGCCTTAGACCATCTTACGAAATTTGTACTAATAAAGCCTTTGAAAAAAGCAAACACGAACGAACTCATCAAATTTTTAGCTGATGAGGTATTCTTATTATTCGGGGTACCCGAAACACTTTTATCAGATAATGGATCTCAGTTCTTGAGCAACGAATTCATTAAATTTCTTAATAACTTCGGCGTTAATCACGTCAAAACAGCTGCGTACGCTCCTCAAGCGAACGCATGCGAGAGAGTTAACAGATCAATCCTAAGTTCAATAAGAGCATATATTGATAATAAGCAGTATGATTGGGATGCTAATCTAACATCCATAGGTAGCACGTTACGTACCACTATTCATTCAGTGATAGGCATGTCACCTTATATAGCACTTTTTGGGCAACGCATGGTTGAACATGGAGAAGATTATAAACTGCTTAAAAAGTTAGTTAGTTAATCAATCCGAAATAGATTGGATACCCAGAACAGCCAAAATAAACATAGTTCATAATTATTTAAAAACCGCTTTAAACCTACCCCATGAGCAGTACGAAAAAATATACAATCTTCGAAGTAGAGCCGTCCGATACAACATTGGTGATACAGTCTTCTAGAGGAATTTCACAATGAGTGATGCTACAAAGCATAAAACCGCGAAACTATGTCCCAAGTTTATCAAAGCTTCAATTATAAAAGTCATTGGCAACAATTTATGCAAAACCAAAGACGAACGAGGTTTTGAAACAGTAGTACATACCAAGGGTTTACGAAAAAAATGAAACGAATGTAGTTAAGGTAGTGATAAGCACCGGCAAGTCAGCTGAGTATGAGACACAGCGGGTCGTGGGTGATTATCGAGTATAACAAAACCATTTTTGAACTAAATTTCAGAGACATTTTAAAGTAGGGCCTCCTTTCCTCTTTCGTTGAACAGGCTTACGCTCTATTAAACGAATGAGTTTTGTAGGGAGACCACTTCCAAAATCTATCTGTTTAGCAATTAACATATCTGTGACATAATCGCCATATAATATTCTGTACCTAGGCATAACATGTTATTACTCAACTTCCATCTCAAATACCTACCAAATTTGAAAATTTCCAATATCTAATTTAGTTGCACTTTTTTCAGTGTAACACAAGAAATAAATAATCAACATACGAACCGATTCAATTCCAAGGCCACGTCCGACGTTTGTAGTACGCTACAAACCCATCTGAATTCGCTCCTATGAGATGATGAAAATAATTTCATAATTGAATGTTTACTAGCAAAAAATAACACCATCTGGAAGAAATGTGATGAAGCTAAAAATCCACAACAAATCCACCACCAAATGGAGGCGAATAAAAGTCAGAAAAATTTAAGGATTAAGTCCGAACTAACACAAGTAATGCCCAACCACGAGTCAGGCAATGTTGAATTTTCATTTGAGGTAGAGTAGAGACCGAAACCATCATGGATGAACCACGGAGAAGTAACAATTTTCACCACTAGTATAGAAGTAGAATAGTTTAGACAGTAGGATGTATCCAAAGAATAAGATTCAGAGAAAAGAACTAAAATAAGAAATAAAAGTCGTGTTTTGTTGGTAAGTGTTTAGTCACTTTAGCAAAATTTTGTATGGGATACGAAAAGTGGCGATAAATTGGTCAGTAATTAAAGTGAACATAAAAGTGAAGATAAAATCTTGGAATGCTTGGAAATTTTTGGCGCGAAATATAATGTCAATACATTTTTTGCTTAAAGGTTGGTGGCACCTACGACAGCTTAAGACATGGACTCTGTATACAAAGATTATTAATGGTTGTGTTCATTGTGTTTTCCTTTAGGGCGGCGTGTTGCGGAAGAAGTAAGAAGCTGTCAACCTACGAAAGTTGCAAAAAAGGTTTGATGATTTTGAACTTTTCGCTTAAAATCAAATAAAAATTGCTTAAAGCAGATTTTCAAATAAAATTATATAATTTGGGATTTAATTTGGTAATATTCAAGCTAAATAATGATTATTTATCCGGTTTTTATTTGTTTGTAGTGGAAGGTGGGGTACAAGTTGACCAACTCGGCATATTCAAATAGCCATACTTTGCAGACACATCCATAAAATTATTTGAAACTTCGGCTTGGCATATAGTCAAGAATACCAACTTTGAAATAAAATAAGAAAGTGGATAAAAAAATGAATATAGCGTTTTGTTGGTTCCTTCCAGTGCTGACTAACTAAAATTACCAACAAAACACGACTAAAAAATGAAGAATGAAATTTCTTTTTTTTTGTACATATATGTAAAGTAGTCGAACAATTTTTCTTAGTCAGGAACAACGAATGGGAAGTATAAACTTCACTGAACGCAGTAGTGGAGTAATGCTAAAAATTTATTGATAAAGAAATTCCTAGTATAATTATTAATGGTAATGTTTTTATTAGCAAATGACAGATTCATTAATAGTAATAAACATCTTGTGGAACGGCCAAAACTTGTTACTAACCCGATGACATTACACGACCCAATTTTCTCTCTAATACTCAGACGACTTTTCAGAAAACCTCTCAATTGTCAAAATTTTATTTGACAGATTGACTTAAAATCTTCGTACATCTAATTACAGACTTACCTTATACTCACCAATAGAGTAGCGACAAGACAATTACGCATACTTAAATTTTTTTTTATTTGTATCTGCCAACAAAACTTGTGTACACACAAATGAAAGATGACATCTAAAATGTCAAATAATAATCCTATACGGAGGACCGAACCAACCATACTTACCTAGACTAATGAAAAAGGAAAGATAATTGAAAGAAAACAAAATAACGAACGATGACACACACCATACAAATAAATACTTACCATACCTGAAACTGACCAGACAAGCGTACTTACCCCAAAATACTTACCATAAAATTATACTATCAATTTAGAAATAAATCATAGATTTTATATTAATTCTCATAAGAAAAAATTTCTATCACTGGTCAAGAATCAAAAGTCCAAGGGTGGAACAAAGGGCGTACGACTCAATACAGTCTTGAAGTGAACATACTCCTTTTTCAGACGCGATCGTAGCGTAACATAATGAAATGAAAAGAGTCAGGATAGAATTATGAAGTTGGCCACATCATCGAAAATTCAAATTCGGTACGGGTGAAATGAAACGTCAACGCGACGTAAAGAAGAAAAATTTTATTTGAAACAAAGTCTTTCGCAGTTAACCCGCCCTAAAAGTAACTTCTTAGAAAAAGTAAAACAATTACCAGAAACAAAGAAAGATAGTATTTCTAAACTAATAAAACAAAATACAATCACAAGAAAACCAAACCATCAATCATAACAAAGAGTAAGTTGAACAAGAAATATTAGACAATAGTTAAATAGTTTACGAATTCACGAATATTTCAATGACCAAGGTACATAGAAACAAGTTAATGGCGGATAGGCAGGACAACCCTTTTAATCCCAAAATTATCTGTGTCCCAGACGAAAACGGTGGCGAAGATCGTCATTATATGTACACTGGTTGTACGAAGCGTTAATGAAATCTATTCACATCATCAAGAACATCTTTAAATTGCAACGATTATAAAGTTTTCGGCACGAGTACGATAACTTTGCCGCCAAGAATTGATAATTGTTTTTTGTAAAACAGATCAATACAAGCATTTTTTACTATGGGTGGGGGGGTCTATTTCCCTCTGTTTGGTCGGGAGGGGCAGTTTTATAAAAACAGTGCTAAAAATATAAAACAAATATTAAAAAATAACGGTAATACCTACAACTAAGTTTTATATCTTTTTTTAAAGCCAATACTTTTTTCTATTAGAAGTTTTTTTGAATCAAGTGAAACCTAAGCATAGTCTTTAAAAAAACGGACTTTAAACTCAAAAATGATTTTATGTTAACTGGTTTTTGAGAAAATGGAAAATTACTAAAACTATTTTCTTATAAGAGTTTTCGGCACGAGTACGATAACTTTGGCGCCAAGAATTGATAACCGTTTTTTGTTGAATAGATCAATACAAGCATTTTTTACTATAAATGGGGGGTCTATCTCCCTCCGTTTGGGGGAGGGGCAATTTTATAAAAACAGTGCTAAAAATTTTAAACAAATATTAAAAAATAACGGTAATACTTACAACTAAGTTTTATATCTTTTTTTTAAGCCAATACTTTTTTCTATTAGATGTTTCTTAACTCAAGTGAAATCTATGCATAGTCTTTGAAAAAACGGATTTTAAACTCAAAGTATTAGAACAATTTTTCTTAGTCAGGAACAACGAAAAGGAAGTATAAACTTCACTGAACGCAGTAGTGGAGTAAGGCTAAAAATTTATTAATAAAGAAATTCCTAGTATAATTATTAATGGTAATGTTTTATTAGCAAATGACAGATTCACTAATAGTAATAAACATCTTGTGGAACGGCCAAGACTAGTTACTAACCCGATGACATTACACGACCCAATTTTCTCTCTAATACTCAGACGACTTTTCAGAAAACCTCTCAATTGTCAAAATTTTATTTGACAGATTGACTTAAAATCTTCGTACATCTAAATACAGACTTACCTTATACTCACCAATAGAGTAGCGACAAGACAATTACGCATACTTACATTTTTTTTATTTGTATCTGCCAACAAAACTTGTGTACACACAAATGAAAGATGACATCTAAAATATCAAATAATAATCCTATACGGAGGACCGAACCAACCATACTTACCTAGACTAATGAAAAAGAAAAAGATAATTGAAAGAAAACAAAATAACGAACGATGACACACACCATACAAATAAATACTTACCATACCTGAAACTGACCAGACAAGCGTACTTACCCCAAAATACTTACCATAAAATTATACTATCAATTTAGAAATATATCATAGATTTTATATTAATTCTCATAAGAAAAAATTTCTATCACTGGTCAAGAATCAAAAGTCCAAGGGTGGAACAAAAGGCGTACGACTCAATACAGTCTTGAAGTGAACATACTCAAATGAAATGAAAAGAGTCAGGATAGAATTATGAAGTTGGCCACATCATCGAAAATTCAAATTCGGTACGGGTGAAATGAAACGTAAAGAAGAAAAATTTTATTTGAAACAAAGTCTTTCGCAGTTAACCCGCCCTAAAAGTAACTTCTTAGAAAAAGTAAAACAATTACCAGAAACAAAGAAAGATAGTATTTCTAAACTAATAAAACAAAATAAAATCACAAGAAAACCAAACCATCAATCATAACAAAGATTAAGTTGAACAAGAAATATTAGACAATAGTTAAATAGTTTACGAATTCACGAATATTTCAATGACCAAGGTACATAGAAACAAGTTAATGGCGGATAGGCAGGACAACCCTTTTAATCCCAAAATTATCTGTGTCCCAGACGAAAACGGTGGCGAAGATCGTCATTAGTCGTGTTTTGTTGGTAAGTGTTTAGTCACTTTAGCAAAATTTTGTATGGGATACGAAAAGTGGCGATAAATTGGTCAGTAATTAAAGTGAACATAAAAGTGAAGATAAAATCTTGGAATGCCTGGAAATTTTTGGCGCGAAATATAATGTCAATACATTTTTTGCTTAGAGGTTGGTGGCACCTACGACAGCTTAAGACATGGACTCCATATACAAAGATTATTAATGGTTGTGTTCATTGTGTTTTCCTTTAGGGCGGCGTGTTGCGGAAGGAGTAAGAAGCTTTCAACCTACGAAAGTTGCAAAAAAGGTTTGATGATTTTGAACTTTTCCCTTAAAAACAAATAAAAATTGGTTAAAGCAGATTTTTAAATAAAATTATTTAATTTGGGATTTAATTTGGTAATATTCTAGCTAAATAATGATTATTTATCCGGTTTTTATTTGTTTGTAGTGGAAGGTGGGGTACAAGATGACCAACTCGGCATATTCAAATAGCCATACTTTGCAGACACATCCATAAAATTATTTGAAACTTTGGCTTGGCATATAGTCAAGAATACCAACTTTGAAATAAAATAAGAAAGTGGATACAAAAGTGAATATAGCGTTTTGTTGGTTCCTTCCAGTGCTGACTAACTAAAAATTACCAACAAAACACGACTATTATATGTACACTGGTTATACGAAGCGTTAGTGAAATCTATTCACATCATCTAGAACATCTTTAAATTGCAACGATTATAAAGTTTTCGGCACGAGTACGATAACTTTGCCGCCAAGAATTGATAAATGTTTTTTGTAAAACAGACCAATACAAGCATTTTTTACTATGGGTGGGGGAGTCTATTTCCCTCCGTTTGGGCGGGAGGGGCAGTTTTATAAAAACAGTGCTAAAAATGTAAAACAAATATTAAAAAATAACGGTAATACTAACAACTAAGTTTTATATCGTTTTTTAAAGCCAATACTTTTTTCTATTAGATGTTTTTTGAATCAAGTGAAACCTGAGCATAGTCTTTAAAAAAACGGACTTTAAACTCAAAAATGATTTTATGTTATCTGGTTTTTGAGAAAATGGAAAATTACTTAAACTACTTTCTTATAAGAGTTTTCGGCACGAGTACGATAACTTTGGCGCCAAGAATTGATAACTGTTTTTTGTTGAACAGATCAATACAAGCATTTTTTACTATAGGTGGGGGGGTCTATCTCCCGCCGTTTGGGCGGGAGGGGCAATTTTATAAAAACAGTTCTAAAAATTTTAAACAAATATTAAAAAATAACGGTGATACTTACAACTAAGTTTTATATCTTTTTTTAAAGCCAATACTTTTTTCTATTAGATGTTTCTTAAATCAAGTGAAATCTATGCACAGTCTTTGAAAAAACGGACTTTAAACTCAAAAATTGCGAAAAAAAAGGTAAAAAAAAATTTGAAATGTGATTTTTCAAAACTGTAAAATAAAATACTTTTTTTTTATAAAATTCGTTGCTCATATTAATTTTAAATCATAAACTGAAAACAAAATGATTTTATGTTTTCTGAATTTTGGTAAAATGGAAAATTACTAAAACAACTTTTTTTGGATACAGTGAGGTATGTAAGGGGGGCATGCTGCCCCCCTGCAACCCCCTGCTTGGACACACTATACGATTTGGGGTGGGTTTGAGATTGGGTGTATGCAAAGTTTCTGTTGCATTTAAAGATGCCCAAGCATCATTACAAAAACGAACTTACGTACAACCATTTTTTTTTTATAACAAATACATTCCAATACATTCACGTCTTTTTGTTTTGCTCTGCATTTATCTGGTTTTTGATTAGCTTTACTTCGATCTTTATCATAAATAGTTGCATATTTGCTTGCCGCACAGTTTTCCTATGTAACTAATAACAATAAACTATTTCAAATATCAGTTTAATAGTGTAATTTTAAAATAATTTTAAAATAGTTTGTAAATAATTTAATTTAATTCTAAATTGGTGACAAAGTTACATACATATACATATATAAGAGTAATCAATTATACTCTCGCTGCTCTTCATTTAACTTGACTTTTTTGTCGCCGTTAAAGATTCTGTTTTCGTCTCTCCCCGGTGAGTAAAAATTTTGTATATGTTCTGCATGTGAAGCATTGTGAGACTGCATTATATACCAACAAAATTTTGCCTACCATTTCATGCCGCAACCCGGAACGAGTACCTACATGGGGATTCATCTGTACTAGTACAGCTGATGTTTACATGCATTTCCATACTCTTGTGAAAAATTGTACTCATCGCCTAACACATCAACAACTTTTTATAGTGCTGCTTGTCAAGATCACTGACATCTGTCATCCATCCATCATCTTCATCTTTGCTATAAAAACTGCATTACCGACAATTCAACAGCATTGGTTTGTGTATTTGACAAACAGAAATTCAAATTTCTTGTACACTAAGAACCGAAATTTATCTCTTTTAATTTTTAAAAATTATTTTTAAAAATTATTTTTGAAAATTGTATTTAAAAAAAAAAAAAAAGAAATTGGTTAAAAAACTGCAAACATGACTAAGTGTGCATCTTGTGACAATATCTCTGACTACATGTTTGACTCTATTATATGCCACGGCAACTGCCAACGGAGTTTTCATGTTACATGCATTGATGCACCCTTCATAACTACAGTCCGGGTCCTGATTATATTCCAGCTTCTATCTTGAAGAAGTGTGTCTCTCATTTGTGTTATCCTCTATTTATACTATTTAATGAATCATTAAGTAGCTCTATTTTTCCCGATCTTTGGAAAAGTGCTTATATAACTCCTGTACATAAAAAGGGATTAAAAACTGAAATCAAAAACTATCGCCCGATTGCTAAACTATCTGTAATTCCCAAATTGTTTGAATCCATTGTATGTAATGTCCTCTCTTTTCATTGTAATTCAATTTTATGTAGTAATCAACACGGTTTTGTTAAAAAAAAATCCACTGTGACAAACTTATTTAATTTCACTTCTTTTTGTTTTGATGCTTTTGAAGACCGTGCTCAAGTTGACTGCATCTTTACTGATTTTAGTAAGGCATTTGACAAGTTGAGTCACAATACCCTTATTAATAAATTAAATAGCTTAGGATTTAACAATAACTTCCTTCAATGGATCTCATCGTATTTAAATAACAGACATTACAGTGTTGTTTTTCGCAATGCTTGTTCTAATCAATTTATTGTAAATTCAGGAGTACCTCAAGGCAGCCATCTAGGTCCTATTTTGTTTATACTTTTTATAAATGACATCGTCTCAATAGTCCAAAACTCTTGCGTTCTTATCTATGCTGATGACATTAAACTTTACAAAAGAATAAAATCTGTTGCCGATTGCACACTTTTACAAGACGATCTTTTAAGATTTAGAGACTGGTGCAGTAATAACAGACTTTTACTAAACATCGATAAGTGTAAAGTAATGAGCTTTACACGTAAAAAAAGTCCCATAACTTACATTTACTCATTTGATTCGAACCCTCTAATTAAAGTCTCAGTATTTTCAGATTTAGGAATTATATTAGATTCAAAGTTGACCTTAATCGATCACTTAGATCACATTATTAAAAGAGCCAATAAAACATTAGGATTTATTAAAAGATTCTCACGCGACTTTAAAGATCCCTATGTTCTCAAGCTTCTGTTCATTTCTTTTGTGAGGCCTATTCTTGAATATGGCTGTGTAGTATGGGCACCTCACTACTCTATACACATATCGCGGCTTGAAGCAGTCCAACGAAGGTTTTTGCGATTTTGTTTCCGTTCCCTTCCTTGGTCTCATGAGTCACCACTTCCATTATATTTACATAGGTTGGTTTTGATAATTCTTCCATCACTTGAAAGCCATCGAAAATATATCCAATTCTGTTTCATTGCTGGTATTATAAATGGAAATATTTCATCTTCGTCAATCCTTTGTAGGCTAAATTTTAACTTTAGCCAAGCTAGCATAAGATTACGGCAGCCTTTACGTCAAATTTTCAGCAGATCAAACTATGGTGCAAATAGTCCTTTGAATCAATTAATTGTAATATTTAATAAATTTTACTTTCTGTTATATTCAGTAAATGACAATTTAAAAAGTATAAATTTTAAGATTATATTTTTTAGAGCAATAGAAAATTAGATTTAATTAGATTTAATAAATTTCAAATTGTAACGTTAGTATTTAACAGTCTCCAATAAATAAATAAATAAATAAATAAATAAACCAAAAAATATAAGAAAACTTTTATAAGAAAGTAGTTTTAGTAATTTTCCATTTTCTCAAAAACCAGAAAACATAAAATCATTTTGTTTTCAGTTTATGATTTAAAATTAATATGAGCAACGAATTATATAAAAAAAGTAGTATTTTATTTTACAGTTTTGAAAAATCACACTTCAAAATTTATTTTACCTTTTTTTCGCAATTTTTGAGTTTAAAGTCCGTTTTTTCAAAGACTATGCATAGGTTTTACTTGATTTAAAAAAACATCTTATATAAAAAAAAGTATTGGCTTTAAAAAAGATATAAAACTTAGTTGTAGGTATTACCGTTATTTTTTAATATGTATTTTAAATTTTTAGCACTGTTTTTATTAAATTGCCCCTCCTGCCCAAACGGAGGGAGATAGACCCCCCCATCCATAGTAAAAAATGCTTGTATTGAACTGTTCTACAAAAAACCGTTATCGATTCTTGGCGCCGAAGTTATCGTACTCTCCCCAAGTTTTCATTTACTCGGATCTTTTCAACAACCTAATAATAATAAAAAGATACATCTGCTATCCAACGCGGGAATCCACATCTGTATACATTTAACTCAAGTCACAACAGCAGATGTATGGAATAATTTTGAAGAATCGATTGGCAACTATAAAGAGGCGGTATAAATTAAAACACATATACATGTACTGTAAGTGATTTTTAACATTATTAATATTGTAACGTGTTACACAAATAATTAAAGGGTGCTGAATGTTTTCATCTCTTGAGGTAAACGCCATCTACCTGTTCGGTACATCTACTAAATCTCTACAACTACTACATTACCTACCCTATATTGTACTACATTGCCTACTGGATATTGTTCTAGCAAGCTCAAGAACCTTCCATGAGCCAAGCATTTCTGTATAAAAGAGGAAGCGGATGCGGACCGACAGTCAGTTTGAATTTGAAATCAGTCGTGTACAAGTCGGTAATTTGAAAGTGATAAAGTTTGTATTTAAAATAAAGAAAGTAAAAAAGGAAATAAAGAGTGTTTTGAAATATTAAGTGGAATTAAAAGTAAAAAGACGTAAAATGAGTTGTATTAAAACGGAAATAAGTTTTATTTAATAAAACGAACCTAGATAAAACCTAACAATATATATATTAAAATCCTATCGTAAGAATAGACCCTATAAAGAAAAAAAGTGATTATATACCTAGGCTATATTGAAATAATAACGTGAATAGTACCTACAAAACTTATTTAAAGAAAAATTTACCTGTATACATAAGTAAATTGACCTGAAAAGTATCTAGAAATAAAAAAAAAAAAAAAGGAGCAATTATACTTACCTTGATTTTGATCCATACCTAAAAGAAAAAAAAAGATATCAGTTAAATAAATATAAAAACAAAGGGATCTCTATGATGAAAATCACTGAGCTCAACCTTAGTTCATATTTTGAGTTTATACTACTTTAAGTTTTTTTTGACAAATTAATTCGAACTTCCGAAATTATTTATTTTGTAGAAGAAGCTAAAATTTGCTCCTATAACAAATAAGATATTGTCTATGAGTTACACAAAAAGACAAAGGTTAAATTTTCGAGTTAATTAATAAATTTCTTTTGGGAAAGTTTTTTTTTGAGTACCTACGTACTGATCATATGTCTAAAACATAATTTTTTTTTGTTGTGATAAAAAAGTAATAACATTATTAGTATTCGTTAAATTAAAGTCAGACAATTAGTCGAATGTAACTTAACATTTAAATAAAGTCAAGAATTGGAATAAGATAGAAACTTTTCATGTGTGAAGGAACCTATTTTGAAAGTTGATGAGTATGTACGACCAACATCAACATGTACCTTGAGCCAGAATACAACTATGAAACAATTGTTCTGTTAGAAAATCTGTTATTAGACTTATAAGAGTTCAGTTATAAGAATGCAGTTTGCTTTCAGTCCTCATCTTATAATGTTGCAATTCAATTCAATTCAATTTAATTTTTATTGAACATTATATGTACAATTTGGCTTACATCTACTTACGATACTAGGATGTTTTTTTTTTTTTTTTTTTTTACATTATTGTTGGCACATAAGGGGCCTAACCTTAAACACTGACTTAAGTTTAACAAAATACATAATACATATACTAGTGATAAATAAATTTGATTTAAGAAGTCGGTTGACTTAATCGTCCTCAGGGTGTTCCTTCCCGGTTGTCATTTTGATTTAGGTGTTGGGGGGGGGGGGGGCTACGGCGCTTAGCCGCGGTAGTGCACCGACCTTGTGTCAGCGTAGAACGAGATTGCGTTCTCGTTGTCGTTGTCCGTAAAAAAGTTCTCGTCCATGGTTTCCATAACGCTGAGATACCTTGGCTCAGGATGTCGATGTTCGATGGCAATCTTTCTCATTAGCTGATTCGGGTGGTTGATTATGTTACCAACTAGCTTCTTTGTCGACATCACTAGATATTTGTCCAGCGGAATTATTTTTGCTTCTTTATATAGGAGTTCGTTCCTGTAGTGCCTCTGTCTCTGCCGGTCAAAGAAAAGTCCAGTGCATATTCTTAAAATCTTCCTTTCAAATACTTGGAGTTCACTCATGGCTGTCTTCGAAATTGTAAACCAGGCTGGAAACGAGTAGCTGATGATGGGTCGCAGAAGTTGCTTGTATAGAAGCATCTTCGTCTCTTGGCTTAGTCCGGTTCTTTTTTTCATTAATGGGTGCAGACGATGGAAGGCCCAGCTGGCTTTCTTGAGGACATTCCTTGAGTGCGGGTTGAACCTGAGCAGCTCATTGAAATGGATCCCCAAGTATTTTACACTCGGTTTGACTGGTATGGTCGATCCGTCAGGAAGTTTCAGAACCAGTTTTCTTATATTGGTTACTGTGCAGCTGGCTCTTCTCATTGAAGGTCTTCTGAAGCATATAAGTTCCGATTTTGTGGCATTGATCCGAATCCCCCACTTCTTGTAAAATTGGCAGAGTCTATGGATGTGAGCCTCTACTTTCCGGACTGCTATAAGCGGTGAATTTGAGGCAGCGTAAGTTAGCGAATCATCAGCATAGAGAATATTATCGCATTCAGTTGGAGCGGGTTGATCTGATGTCATCAAGCTATAGAGGAAGGGGCCTAGTTTTGATCCTTGGGCGACTCCGGCTCTGATGTTCTTCAAGTTCGATTTTCGCTTGCCTATTTGGACGAAGAATTTTCTGAAAGAAAGAAAAGAAAAAAGAATTTTTATTAGTGGCGGAGGTAAGTTCAATAGATAGAGTTTATGAATAAGCGCTTCTATCCAAACGCTGTCAAATGCTTTCTCGACATCCAGAAAGCACCCGACGGTGACTTGATTCTTGTTGAGGGCTGTGGTGATATCGTGTTGAAACTTTAACAGCGGATGCAGCGTTGAGTGTTTTTCTCGAAATCCAAACTGCATATCGGGGACGATTGAGTGTTCACTGCAAAATCTTTTAAGTCTCCGGAGAATAACTTCTTCCAAAATTTTGCTGATGCTATTGAGAAGCGATATCGGCCTGTAGTTGGACACTTGGTTGGATGCACCTTTCTTCGGAATTGCCACGATCTTAGCTGTTTTCCACCTCTGGGGGAAGTAACAGTTGTTGACACAGTTGTTGAGAATGATTGTGAGGAGGATCATTGCTGCATTTGGTAGCCTTTTCAGCACAAAGTTGGAGACTCCATCTGACCGATGATCTCAGCAACCTCCTCCAGACAGCACAGGTGTGGACTCTCGATCGGATTACTTGCTGAATTGGTTTCACTGAAATGGATAACTTCTGGATTCGGCAGTAGAGTCCGGTGAATGGATGACTCAACTTCACGTAGAAACACCGGGTCGTCGGGTGGGTTTGGTTTGAAGTTTTCTTCGAAGTAATTAGCAAACGCTTCCGTTTTGTCCTGGGTTGAGGTTGCTTCACTGTTATCATTGCAGATGATTGTTTCCGGAATATGTGGCTGTTTCCCAATAATCCTGTTGATGTTTTTGAAGGCATCAGGCCCTGGCTTGATTGCTTGCAGTCTCTTCTGGTACTGGATGTTATTTTGGTGTTTAATGCAGTTCCGGAACATGATGTTTACCTGCTGAAGTTCACACAAAACTGTTCGGTAGTTGCTGCTTGTTGTGTTGAGTTCACTTTGATGAATCCTTTGTAGCCGTTTCCTCAGTCGCTGTCTGTGAG
Source organism: Baccha elongata (assembly GCA_951217065.1). NCBI lineage: Eukaryota > Metazoa > Arthropoda > Insecta > Diptera > Syrphidae > Baccha > Baccha elongata. The sequence continues at coordinate 1,236,321 of CATNUY010000169.1, read as the reverse complement.
CATAGAGATTCTGCACGTACTGAGGAAGGTGTTGGTACCTATCCCTTGATGTTCTAGGCCGCTTTTGATTGTCCAGTGCACCAGATACAGCATTTTCCAAGTTATCTATAGCTGCGTCAATTTGACTATCCAGCAGATTCCTGTTTGAAGGTGGGAGAGTTATATTTTCTTCAATGTCCCTCTGAAGTCTTTCAATATTTAGCCGTCTGTAATTTATATAGTTCTCAGGTACTTCTATTGCTAGAGCTATAGGTTGGTCAAGGTTAATTGACAGTTGGACGGCTTCATGGTCCGAGTCACTATGTACTATTGAGCAGCTGTAATTTCTTAACTCTGGAAGAATATGTACCAGGTTGGATGAGGCCAGGAAGAAGTCCAGCGTCGATGGTGTTCTGGGAAAGGTTGGTTTAGGTTGTGATATAACCACCAGTTAATGTTCTTCACTGTTTTGTTCCATCCAGTCAATAATAGCTCTGCCTTCGCAATTTGTTACCGTGTCCAACCATAGGTGATGTCTTGCATTGAAATCACCGCCAATGATTCCGTAGGTGCCTCGCTTTAGAATCCCGTTAAGGATATTCAGGTCACTTTTGATGTTCCTTGCGGTGGATGCGCATTGAAAGTAGACGCTGATGACTGTAAGGGTTTCATATCTACCTAGGGTCATCTTGATGGCTGTGGCTTCGCTGGTTTTCAGTCCTTTTATAATGACCTCGCTTGTGTTGGGAGAGAATTTTCCTCAAAAACATCGAGCTTAGATTCTAAAAATGCTGCATGAAGGTCACTGGGGAATTGTTAGCACGAAGCAACTCGCTCGTCGTTACTGTTGGTGGCCTAAAATTGACGAAAGCATAGAGTCAAATATAAAAAACTGCACTATTTGCCAAGCATCAGCAGTCGATCCTCCTAAAGAATTTTATAGCTGGCCGCAACCAAAAAAGCCATGGGAGCGTATCCACATCGACTTCGCCGGTCCATTTTTAAATCAAATGTGGTTAATTTGCGTAGATGCTCTTTCCAAATTCCCGTTTGTGATACCACTTAAAAATATAACATCAACTAATACAACCAATGCACTTTCAAAAATGTTTGCCCTGGAAGGATTGCCGGAAGTAATTGTAAGTGACAACGGCACACAATTTTCATCGAGGGAGTTCGAAAATTATTGTACTTCCAATGGAATACAACATTTAAGAACCGCACCGTTTCATCCATCATCCAACGGAGAGGCTGAACGTTTTGTTCGCACATTTAAAACAAACTTGCGTAAAGTCTGTGAGGAGGAGAAGTGTACGGACACCGCCGTTTCAAAATATTTGATGACATACAGGACAACGGGTTATCCTTTGACAGGGAAAAGTCCCGCCGAAATTCTTCATGGAAGACCTCATCGAACAATTTTATCACAGATTTCACCGAGCACCAAAGCCTACAGTCCTAGTTCATCATGTTCAAAGTTTTCAATAAATCAACAAGTTTACGTTCGCAATTTTGCCAAGGGTCCCAAATGGTACGAAGGAACTGTAAATTCACAACTTGGTTCAATAACATACGTAGTTCGCACTGCCAAAGGTCTTTGGAAACACCACCAAAACCAACTAAGAGCCAAACAAGATGAACTCAGCACAGAATGTTTTAATGCAGCTAAAGTCTTTGCCCAAGACCAAAACTCAAATGGTCAAATAGGTAACTCTGAATTATTAACGAATAATTTTGTATTTTCCAGAGATAGTCAAAGTCAAGAACTCATCTCACCCAGCACAGCTCAAAGCTCTGAAGCTGCAGCCTGTACGACTCACAACCCGAGCCCAGCACCAATCACACCGAGACGTTCTACTCGTGTTCGAAATCCTATTGTACGTTTCCAATGTTGAGACTGATTCCGTCTAAAGCTAGTGGGGAGGAATGATGAGTATGTACGACCAACATCAACATGTACCTTAAGCCAGAATAGAACTATGAAACAATTGTTCTGTTATAAAATCTGTTATTAGATTTATAAGAGTTCAGTTATAAGAATGCAGTTTGCTTTCAGTCCTCATCTAATAATGTTGCCTTTGCTCATGTCATACAATAGTATACTTATATTATTAATGTAGTTAGAATTAATTTAAACTTATATATAAATTAAAATGAAGTGTTAATTAAAACGAAATAGTTTTATTCTTAAAAACACAACAATTGGCGACGAGAAATTTAACAAAGTCCCAGCGTTGCATGTGCTTGTAGTAAATCTAGTGCATTCTTATAATTATATATACACACTACACTAAAAAAAAGGTAAATGCTTGCTGTACATAAGTAATCATTAATTTTAAAATGAGTGAAGAATTAAGTAGAGCAATTAGTTCATTAATAGCCAGCCAAAATACTTTTCTGGAAGATTTAGTAAAAAAAATAAATATTAAATCTGAGCCAAATAATACAGATAATATTCGTCATATTCCGCCATTTAATGCTTTCGATAAAGAGAAATGTTCATGAGTTACATATCAACAGCAATTGGAACAGCATTTTACAGCTTACGGTGTTGTATGCCAACTAAGAAAACGTGCTTATTTTCTTTCCTGGATTGGATCCGAAACTTATGAGCTATTAGGAAAATTGTATGGATCCTCCATTTTGGCATCAGAAACCCATGATAATTTAATTGAAAAATTATCAAATTATTTTAAATCGAAAGTGCATGTGTGTACGTCACGTTACAATTTTTTTAAATGCCGCATGCAAAAAGAACAGTCATACTCCGAATGGATTGCGGAGCTACGAGGTCTTGCTAGGAATTGTCAGTTTGTATGTGTGACAGAGAATTGTAAAAAAGAATATGTGGATGAAATGTTAAGGGATTCCATAATTCTCCATACGCCGCACGATGCCGTACGTTCAGCATCTTTGCAAAAAACTAACCCAACTCTCGATGAGGTCAAGGCTATTGCAGAAGCCTATGAGGCTACACAAAAATTTATTCAGTTATTAAAAAGCGAACGAACTGATCCAATTATTGAAATAAATCAGTTATCTTCTCCATCAAATTACAATAACCGAAAATACGGATCAAGGGGCGAAGCAAAACCCGAAGTTATAGCAGTAGTCGACATCACCAGCAGCAAGACAAGAGTAGTACTCCACCCAAATCTTGTTTTGGCTGTTTTGATCATCATCCGAAAGCGAATTGCAAATTTTTAAATGCCATTTGTAATAAATGTGGAAAGAAAGGCCACATAGCGCCAGTATGCCTTGCATTTGGAAGCAATCGTGGTTCTTCTTTTAATCGTCAAAGAAAATTGCCCGTTAGAAACGAACATCTTAACAGTTTATCGGAAGATAACATCCTCTCCGTTAATTATTCAATGCAAGTAATCGGCAACAAATTATTTCTAACATTAAATATAAATAACCGTGAGGTTAAATTCCTATTGGATACAGGCGCAAGCATATCAATGGTAGGTTTACCTGGCTATAATGAGATCAACTCTCCAGTTTATTCAGAGTCGACACGTAAAATTAAATCTTATGGTGAGTTGATGTTCCTTTGCTTGGAGAAGTTGATGTCGATGTAAAGTTTAAAGGATTTAGAAAAAAATTGCCTTTGCTTATCACTAACATGGAGCACGGTGATAATATTTTTGGGTGGAATTGGGCAGAAGCTTTTGGATTACAGGTCAATTTTGATGAAGGTACTGGCATGGACATTTTTGAGAGTGTTTCACCAGCTGATGTAGATGCATTATGTTCTAAATATCCAGATTTATTTGCATCTTCGCTAGGTCATTGTAATTCTGTCAAAGCAAAGCTATATTTAAAATCCTGTGCAAATCCGAAATATTTTAAAGCGAGACCAATTCCTTATGCTCAGCTGGAAGAATTTAAGTTGGAAGCTAACCGTTTAGAGGAACAAGGAAAATGGAAGCACATTCGGTTCAGCGAATGGGCTGCGCCAATCGTGATTGTTCCAAAGCGTAATCAAAAGCTGCACATTTGTGGTGATTTTAAGGTTACGATTAACCCTCAGCTTGAAGTGGATCAATATCCAATTCCTCGACCCGAAGAATTATTTCATAAGCTATCCAAAGGTCAATATTTTAGCAAGCTGGATATGTCTGACGCATATTTACAAATTGAGTTGGAAGAAGATTCAAAAAAATTTGCTGTTGTGAATACGCCGTTGGGTTTATATCAATACCAACGTCTGCCGTTTGGCATTGCTAGTGCTCCTGCAATATTTCAGCGGACATTAGAAGCAGTCCTAGCAGATATAAAATGTGCTGTACACTTAGATGACATCTTAGTTACAGGCAAAAATATGCAAGAGCACCTACACAATTTAGAAGCCGTTTTAAGCGTTTATCTGATAATGGTCTGCGAGTTAACCTAAAAAAGTGTGATTTCATGAAAACTGAAGTTGAGTACTTGGGTCACATTGTCAGCTCAAAAGGGTTACGTCCAGCTGAAAGCAAAGTGGAAGCCATTAAAAATCTACCTCGTCCAACAAATCTCAAAGAGCTTCAGTCATTCATGGGTAAGATAAACTATTATAACAATTTCATTAAAAGTTTCTCCGTTATAAACCTTCGAACAAACATGGTAATGCTGATGCTTTTTCGCGATTACCAGTTGGCCCAGATAAAGAGTTTGACGATTTAGATGAATTTTGCCAGGAAATAACTTCTGAAATCGATGAAATTAACGATTTTCCTGTAAACGCCAAAGAGGTTGCTAAACAAACACTCAAAGATGCAGTTTTATTCAAAATTAAACAATATATCCAAAATGGATGGCCTGAAACTCTGCCTCCATGTGAAAAAAATTTGGGGCCTTACTTCAACCGAAGATTTTCACTCACGACGCAACAAGGAGTTATTTTACTGCAAACTGAATATACTCGTGTAGTGATTCCTCAAAAACATCGAGCTTAGATTCTAAAAATGCTGCATGAAGGTCACTGGGGAATTGTTAGCACGAAGCAACTCGCTCGTCGTTACTGTTGGTGGCCTAAAATTGACGAAAGCATAGAGTCAAATATAAAAAACTGCACTATTTGCCAAGCATCAGCAGTCGATCCTCCTAAAGAATTTTATAGCTGGCCGCAACCAAAAAAGCCATGGGAGCGTATCCACATCGACTTCGCCGGTCCATTTTTAAATCAAATGTGGTTAATTTGCGTAGATGCTCTTTCCAAATTCCCGTTTGTGATACCACTTAAAAATATAACATCAACTAATACAACCAATGCACTTTCAAAAATGTTTGCCCTGGAAGGATTGCCGGAAGTAATTGTAAGTGACAACGGCACACAATTTTCATCGAGGGAGTTCGAAAATTATTGTACTTCCAATGGAATACAACATTTAAGAACCGCACCGTTTCATCCATCATCCAACGGAGAGGCTGAACGTTTTGTTCGCACATTTAAAACAAACTTGCGTAAAGTCTGTGAGGAGGAGAAGTGTACGGACACCGCCGTTTCAAAATATTTGATGACATACAGGACAACGGGTTATCCTTTGACAGGGAAAAGTCCCGCCGAAATTCTTCATGGAAGACCTCATCGAACAATTTTATCACAGATTTCACCGAGCACCAAAGCCTACAGTCCTAGTTCATCATGTTCAAAGTTTTCAATAAATCAACAAGTTTACGTTCGCAATTTTGCCAAGGGTCCCAAATGGTACGAAGGAACTGTAAATTCACAACTTGGTTCAATAACATACGTAGTTCGCACTGCCAAAGGTCTTTGGAAACGCCACCAAAACCAACTAAGAGCCAAACAAGATGAACTCAGCACAGAATGTTTTAATGCAGCTAAAGTCTTTGCCCAAGACCAAAACTCAAATGGTCAAATAGGTAACTCTGAATTATTAACGAATAATTTTGTATTTTCCAGAGATAGTCAAAGTCAAGAACTCATCTCACCCAGCACAGCTCAAAGCTCTGAAGCTGCAGCCTGTACGACTCACAACCCGAGCCCAGCACCAATCACACCGAGACGTTCTACTCGTGTTCGAAATCCTATTGTACGTTTCCAATGTTGAGACTGATTCCGTCTAAAGCTAGTGGGGAGGAATGATGAGTATGTACGACCAACATCAACATGTACCTTAAGCCAGAATAGAACTATGAAACAATTGTTCTGTTATAAAATCTGTTATTAGATTTATAAGAGTTCAGTTATAAGAATGCAGTTTGCTTTCAGTCCTCATCTAATAATGTTGCCTTTGCTCATGTCATACAATAGTATACTTATATTATTAATGTAGTTAGAATTAATTTAAACTTATATATAAATTAAAATGAAGTGTTAATTAAAACGAAATAGTTTTATTCTTAAAAACACAACAATTGGCGACGAGAAATTTAACAAAGTCCCAGCGTTGCATGTGCTTGTAGTAAATCTAGTGCATTCTTGTAATTATATATACACACTACACTAAAAAAAAAGGTAAATGCTTGCTGTACATAAGTAATCATTAATTTTAAAATGAGTGAAGAATTAAGTAGAGCAATTAGTTCGTTAATAGCCAGCCAAAATACTTTTCTGGAAGATTTAGTAAAAAAAATAAATATTAAATCTGAGCCAAATAATACAGATAATATTCGTCATATTCCGCCATTTAATGCTTTCGATAAAGAGAAATGTTCATGGGTTACATATCAACAGCAATTGGAACAGCATTTTACAGCTTACGGTGTTGTATGCCAACTAAGAAAACGTGCTTATTTTCTTTCCTGGATTGGATCCGAAACTTATGAGCTATTAGGAAAATTGTATGGATCCTCCATTTTGGCATCAGAAACCCATGATAATTTAATTGAAAAATTATCAAATTATTTTAAATCGAAAGTGCATGTGTGTACGTCACGTTACAATTTTTTTAAATGCCGCATGCAAAAAGAACAGTCATACTCCGAATGGATTGCGGAGCTACGAGGTCTTGCTAGGAATTGTCAGTTTGTATGTGTGACAGAGAATTGTAAAAAAGAATATGTGGATGAAATGTTAAGGGATTCCATAATTCTCCATACGCCGCACGATGCCGTACGTTCAGCATCTTTGCAAAAAACTAACCCAACTCTCGATGAGGTCAAGGCTATTGCAGAAGCCTATGAGGCTACACAAAAATTTATTCAGTTATTAAAAAGCGAACGAACTGATCCAATTATTGAAATAAATCAGTTATCTTCTCCATCAAATTACAATAACCGAAAATACGGATCAAGGGGCGAAGCAAAACCCGAAGTTATAGCAGTAGTCGACATCACCAGCAGCAAGACAAGAGTAGTACTCCACCCAAATCTTGTTTTGGCTGTTTTGATCATCATCCGAAAGCGAATTGCAAATTTTTAAATGCCATTTGTAATAAATGTGGAAAGAAAGGGCACATAGCGCCAGTATGCCTTGCATTTGGAAGCAATCGTGGTTCTTCTTTTAATCGTCAAAGAAAATTGCCCGTTAGAAACGAACATCTTAACAGTTTATCGGAAGATAACATCCTCTCCGTTAATTATTCAATGCAAGTAATCGGCAACAAATTATTTCTAACATTAAATATAAATAACCGTGAGGTTAAATTCCTGTTGGATACAGGCGCAAGCATATCAATGGTAGGTTTACCTGGCTATAATGAGATCAACTCTCCAGTTTATTCAGAGTCGACACGTAAAATTAAATCTTATGGTGGAGTTGATGTTCCTTTGCTTGGAGAAGTTGATGTCGATGTAAAGTTTAAAGGATTTAGAAAAAAATTGCCTTTGCTTATCACTAACATGGAGCACGGTGATAATATTTTTGGGTGGAATTGGGCAGAAGCTTTTGGATTACAGGTCAATTTTGATGAAGGTACTGGCATGGACATTTTTGAGAGTGTTTCACCAGCTGATGTAGATGCATTATGTTCTAAATATCCAGATTTATTTGCATCTTCGCTAGGTCATTGTAATTCTGTCAAAGCAAAGCTATATTTAAAATCCTGTGCAAATCCGAAATATTTTAAAGCGAGGCCAATTCCTTATGCTCAGCTGGAAGAATTTAAGTTGGAAGCTAACCGTTTAGAGGAACAAGGAAAATGGAAGCACATTCGGTTCAGCGAATGGGCTGCGCCAATCGTGATTGTTCCAAAGCGTAATCAAAAGCTGCACATTTGTGGTGATTTTAAGGTTACGATTAACCCTCAGCTTGAAGTGGATCAATATCCAATTCCTCGACCCGAAGAATTATTTCATAAGCTATCCAAAGGTCAATATTTTAGCAAGCTGGATATGTCTGACGCATATTTACAAATTGAGTTGGAAGAAGATTCAAAAAAATTTGCTGTTGTGAATACGCCGTTGGGTTTATATCAATACCAACGTCTGCCGTTTGGCATTGCTAGTGCTCCTGCAATATTTCAGCGGACATTAGAAGCAGTCCTAGCAGATATAAAATGTGCTGTACACTTAGATGACATCTTAGTTACAGGCAAAAATATGCAAGAGCACCTGCACAATTTAGAAGCCGTTTTAAGCGTTTATCTGATAATGGTCTGCGAGTTAACCTAAAAAAATGTGATTTCATGAAAACTGAAGTTGAGTACTTGGGTCACATTGTCAGCTCAAAAGGGTTACGTCCAGCTGAAAGCAAAGTGGAAGCCATTAAAAATCTACCTCGTCCAACAAATCTCAAAGAGCTTCAGTCATTCATGGGTAAGATAAACTATTATAACAATTTCATTAAAAGTTTCTCCGTTATAAACCTTCGAACAAACATGGTAATGCTGATGCTTTTTCGCGATTACCAGTTGGCCAAGATAAAGAGTTTGACGAATTTTGCCAGGAAATAACTTCTGAAATCGATGAAATTAACGATTTTCCTGTAAACGCCAAAGAGGTTGCTAAAGAAACACTCAAAGATGCAGTTTTATTCAAAATTAAACAATATATCCAAAATGGATGGCCTGAAACTCTGCCTCCATGTGAAAAAAATTTGGGGCCTTACTTCAACCGAAGATTTTCACTCACGACGCAACAAGGAGTTATTTTACTGCAAACTGAATATACTCGTGTAGTGATTCCTCAAAAACATCGAGCTTAGATTCTAAAAATGCTGCATGAAGGTCACTGGGGAATTGTTAGCACGAAGCAACTCGCTCGTCGTTACTGTTGGTGGCCTAAAATTGACGAAAGCATAGAGTCAAATATAAAAAACTGCACTATTTGCCAAGCATCAGCAGTCGATCCTCCTAAAGAATTTTATAGCTGGCCGCAACCAAAAAAGCCATGGGAGCGTATCCACATCGACTTCGCCGGTCCATTTTTAAATCAAATGTGGTTAATTTGCGTAGATGCTCTTTCCAAATTCCCGTTTGTGATACCACTTAAAAATATAACATCAACTAATACAACCAATGCACTTTCAAAAATGTTTGCCCTGGAAGGATTGCCGGAAGTAATTGTAAGTGACAACGGCACACAATTTTCATCGAGGGAGTTCGAAAATTATTGTACTTCCAATGGAATACAACATTTAAGAACCGCACCGTTTCATCCATCATCCAACGGAGAGGCTGAACGTTTTGTTCGCACATTTAAAACAAACTTGCGTAAAGTCTGTGAGGAGGAGAAGTGTACGGACACCGCCGTTTCAAAATATTTGATGACATACAGGACAACGGGTTATCCTTTGACAGGGAAAAGTCCCGCCGAAATTCTTCATGGAAGACCTCATCGAACAATTTTATCACAGATTTCACCGAGCACCAAAGCCTACAGTCCTAGTTCATCATGTTCAAAGTTTTCAATAAATCAACAAGTTTACGTTCGCAATTTTGCCAAGGGTCCCAAATGGTACGAAGGAACTGTAAATTCACAACTTGGTTCAATAACATACGTAGTTCGCACTGCCAAAGGTCTTTGGAAACGCCACCAAAACCGACTAAGAGCCAAACAAGATGAACTCAGCACAGAATGTTTTAATGCAGCTAAAGTCTTTGCCCAAGACCAAAACTCAAATGGTCAAATAGGTAACTCTGAATTATTAACGAATAATTTTGTATTTTCCAGAGATAGTCAAAGTCAAGAACTCATCTCACCCAGCACAGCTCAAAGCTCTGAAGCTGCAGCCTGTACGACTCACAACCCGAGCCCAGCACCAATCACACCGAGACGTTCTACTCGTGTTCGAAATCCTGTTGTACGTTTCCAATGTTGAGACTGATTCCGTCTAAAGCTACTGGGGAGGAATGATGAGTATGTACGACCAACATCAACATGTACCTTAAGCCAGAATAGAACTATGAAACAATTGTTCTGTTATAAAATCTGTTATTAGATTTATAAGAGTTCAGTTATAAGAATGCAGTTTGCTTTCAGTCCTCATCTAATAATGTTGCCTTTGCTCATGTCATACAATAGTATACTTATATTATTAATGTAGTTAGAATTAATTTAAACTTATATATAAATTAAAATGAAGTGTTAATTAAAACGAAATAGTTTTATTCTTAAAAACACAACAATTGGCGACGAGAAATTTAACAAAGTCCCAGCGTTGCATGTGCTTGTAGTAAATCTAGTGCATTCTTATAATTATATATACACACTACACTAAAAAAAAAGGTAAATGCTTGCTGTACATAAGTAATCATTAATTTTAAAATGAGTGAAGAATTAAGTAGAGCAATTAGTTCGTTAATAGCCAGCCAAAATACTTTTCTGGAAGATTTAGTAAAAAAAATAAATATTAAATCTGAGCCAAATAATACAGATAATATTCGTCATATTCCGCCATTTAATGCTTCCGATAAAGAGAAATGTTCATGGGTTACATATCAACAATACATACAATATCAGCAATTGGAACAGCATTTTACAGCTTACGGTGTTGTATGCCAACTAAGAAAACGTGCTTATTTTCTTTCCTGGATTGGATCCGAAACTTATGAGCTATTAGGAAAATTGTATGGATCCTCCATTTTGGCATCAGAAACCCATGATAATTTAATTGAAAAATTATCAAATTATTTTAAATCGAAAGTGCATGTGTGTACGTCACGTTACAATTTTTTTAAATGCCGCATGCAAAAAGAACAGTCATACTCCGAATGGATTGCGGAGCTACGAGGTCTTGCTAGGAATTGTCAGTTTGTATGTGTGACAGAGAATTGTAAAAAAGAATATGTGGATGAAATGATAAGGGATTCCATAATTCTCCATACGCCGCACGATGCAGTACGTTCAGCATCTTTGCAAAAAAAAAGCCTATGAGGCTACACAAAAATTTATTCAGTTATTAAAAAGCGAACGAACTGATCCAATTATTGAAATAAATCAGTTATCTTCTGTTGTGGTAAAACCCAAAAAAATAATAAAAAGTAAACAATAAACATTTATGAACTCAGTGCATATCAACCTACATATGTTTATGTTGAGAATGGTCAGCCGTCACCAAGCGATACCATCGGGTGTTGACCTGATCGTGTGCTATACCATCGGGTGTTGACCTGATCGTGTTACACATTATCATAGTGGGTCGCTATGCACCAAGTGCATTACAATATTTGTTTTTTGTTTATGACTGCACTTACATATATGCTTCACATTGACTCAGAAATTGGAATGCCTTTAAGGAAATGCAACGAAGGTTTATTTTGTCAAATAGACATTTAATTCTTACGTCATGTGAAGAGGTATGTTTGTGGGTCATAGGCAAAAGTCAATTCATATTCCAAGAGTGTGATAAATATATATTGAAAGATTTATGAAATTTTGTAAATTATTTTAAGTATAAATAGGAAAGATTTTTAAGAATAAAGCCAGTCTAGTTTTATAATTACATAGAACACGACTCATTTTTATTTTGCGGCTGGAGAGCTCAGATAAAACTCAATAAAAATCGTGCATTTTAATGCTCGGACAGATATGCGGCTCTTGTAGCTAAGAAAAACATAGATATGTGTAAAGGACAACCCTTACATGGCGATCCTGCAACTCGAACCTAAATAAAATTGACGATACAAGCAAAATCATCTACAAAATCGTAAATTTCGTTCTCCAATGACAACCATAGAAGAGATTAACGCAATTTTTAAGAAGTGGGAAGAACTCACGGAATAACAGTCAACATTGCACAAGGTGCTCTAAAAAAAGAGTTATTAGAACAACTACAAACCTTAAAAAACCAGGGGTGGAAGAATTTTGCCAACTAACAGCATGGGTGGAAAAACTTCGAAGGAAGAAATAATAAACAATAACGAAGCTGCAGCAGCATCAGCAACAAATACAACATCAGCATCATTATTTTCAGACAAGATAGCATACGTTAATTGTTTCCTTCTGATAGTTATTATACTATGTAAATTAAACTCATACTATAAGAATTATCTAAGAAAACACGCTCTTAAATCACTAAATGTTTAAAATCAAATAAATAGCTATACATAAAAATTCATGGAGTTCAATATATTAGAAAATATTTTAAAAAATTTAAAAAAATCACCGAACAGAACTTACTCCACAGACTATATACAACAAACTAACTTACAAATAGACACTGCATGGTCAGCAGTAACCAAAACCGCAGACTTAACCTACATACAAGACTTAAAAATCAAATTTGACAAGTTAGAAGAACAAATTCAAAAATTTTTAAAGCATAAAGAAGAGGAAAGTACTTACAAAGAAATTGAAATCAACGACAAAATGCCAAATTTCGATATATTAATTGCTATTAAAGTTATCCCTGAATTCCAAGGTGACTTTAAAGATCTTAATAATTTTTTGGGTTTAATTGAGTTTTACTCCAATACTCTTAATGATGATGTACAAAAGGCACTTTTAGTAGAATTCATTTTGGCCACCAAACTCTCAGAAAAAGTTAAAAATAAAATTCAAACTGAGAAAATACCAACAAACTTAAATGATTTCAAAAATATTTTAAGATCTGTATATAAATCTAAAAAAACGAAATAGTTTTATTCTTAAAAACACAACAAAAGTGAAAGAAACACTAAGGGACATTTTGTCTGTTACCTACTTTAGTAAAATCCGATCATTAAGTCCGTTTTCATGGTTGATTGAAATATTAGTTGAATATTCATTTATCAAAATGAAAAACAAAGTTAAGAGTAGAAGTTTCTCAATATTATTTGTGTGTCTGAAATACAGTCGGAAGTGCATACAAAAAAAATATAAATATCAAAAAGGAGTACCTACGTCCGCAGGTACCCTTACATGTACAGTGATTATTTTACAGTCTTTGAGATAAAAAAAGATGAAAACTATCTCAAGCAAACTTTGCTGTAATAAAGATATCGGAGTAGTAAAACGATTGATCCTGAATATTATCGGAGTTTAGTGGAACAAGTTTCGTGAACTTATTCGGTACAGGAATCGTAATATAACAAGTACCTACGACTGCAACCCAACCCTATGCCATATAGAACCGAGTCTGTAGGAACCCAAGTCTGCCATCAAATACAACCCGTAACTTATTTTTTTTATATAAAGTCTTTATTAATAAAATTAGAGACAGGGTGCACCTTATCTTTAAGTATTTTAGTAATTTTTAATAAATATATTATAATATTTTATAATTATATTACATTTTCATTTAATAACTTTTGATTTACAGGTCATCATAAATAACTTTAATATTTTAGCTCAGTTGAGTTGACGACATTTTTTTTGTGTCAACGTAATTTTTGGTTGATTTGTTTTGGGAATTCTGGGAGTGCTTAGCACTTTAAACTCTTTTTCTCTCTTCTTTCATGGAAAGGGAACTTTCTGGGGAAATTTAATGAAACACTATTTTTTTTTTTTTATATTAAGTTTTTATATTTCAATTTTCTTATAACTACTTACTTGCTAGACAAAAACCTTAACAACTAGCTTACATAAAAACTTAACTAACTTACTGGCCCTATGCGAGCGCTCTAAATTATACCATAACCAACTTAAAATTATTGCCTTTCGGCGTACCTAGCTTAAATATTATAGAAATTCATTTATTACTTAAAAATAAGAAAATTAGGAAAAAACATATTATATGTATCATTTTTTAATTTTTTATAAAACTTAAAACTACACTTAAAACTACTTAAAATAACTTAAGACTAGAACAGCCACAGCAACGGTTTTTTTTTCTTTTTAGTGCCACCATAATTGTTTTGAACTAAGGTTATTTAGTTAGTTAGTTAGCCTACTTTTAAAGCCAAGGACACGCTTAAACCTGCGTAAGTCAAACCAAGGCAATAAACTCAATTAGTCAACTTTTATTATTATTTAGTTTTTAAATTTTACTAGTTATTTTACCCATCATTCAACCACCAGAACTGGCGATTTTGGTACAATCTATCTATCTGTTTCCTTTCGGCCACAGCCCTACTGAACCGAAGGCGCTCTGCTCCGCTTTCTGCGACGACGCCACGACCATAAAGGAGTCGCCTATCCACAGTTTTTCGGCCGAAGTGGTAGATCAGCGGTACCGCCGAACTATCCTGTATCAGCCCTCGACTGTCTAAAAAGAGGAAAGCGTCGGGTGGGATAAATCCGCTTAGACACACACTTTCGTAGTTTTCATCTTTGGGGTAGTAAGCCCCGAAAATCAAGCCATTAGTTGAAGTCATCGCTCTTGCAATATGACCCCGAATCAGCTTGATTAAAAAATTATCTATTCTGTTTATGTTAGCCCTGTTGTATAGAACCTCGTTGGAATAATATTTTATGTACTCCGACTCTGGTGTTCTGTGCAATCCAAGGCAGTGTCTAAGACACTGCTTCTCAAATACCCGAATCTTTTCCATTTGAGATGGTGCAACGTTGAACCATACAGGACATCCATAGGCAATCATCGGCCTGATTAAAGCCATGTAACAAATCACCTTCACCCTGCTATCAAGATGGCTGCTGTAAAACAGGCGTCTTGTCAGGGCAAAGGCTCCCCTAGCCCTGGTCAGAGCAGCATCTATATGTCTGTCGAAATACAGATATTGATCCAGCCAGATGCCAAGGTACTTCACGACACTTTTACTTGAAAATGGCTGTCCAAGGGGTCCAACGATCACAAGTTTTCGCCAGTTCCTTCTCGTATCCGCAGAAGCTCTAGACAAACGGGTTCTAAACAGAATAGCTTCGCATTTTTGAAAGTTGATTTTCAACTTCCAGTCATCGCAATATTGCTGAATCTTGCCGAAGTCACGCTGCAAAAGAATTTTGATAACTTCAATATTTGGACCTGTTCTGTACGCTATTAGATCATCGGCATACGCAATTGCATGAGTTAGACTACTTATAAGATCGCTAGTGTAAATGTTGAAAAGAATCGGCGAGTTAACCGCTCCCTGCTGCAGACCATTTTTTATCTCAAATATTTTGGTAGACGTTACACTGCCACTCTTGACAACAAACTTTCTACCGTTGAGCATATCATAAAGTATATACAATAATGATTTACTAATACCGAGTCTGGTCAGCTTTAGATATAGACCTTCTAACCATACGGTGTCGAAAGCTTTCTCCAAATCAACCAGACAGGCACCCGTGCACTGTTTTTTCGCATTGTTCCATTGAATTTCAGAAACAAGCTTAGACGCGGCATGAATGGTATCGTGTCCTGCCTTAAAGCCGAACTGTTTATCAGGAATAATATTTTTGTCCTCAGTCCATTTGAACAAAGCCCTATTGAGAACTTTTTCGAATACCTTACTGATACTCGGAAGGAGACTTATCGACCGTAGATTTGCCGGATTGGAGTTATCCTTCCCCTTTTTAGAGAGAGAATGTACCACTGCTGTCTTCCAACGCACTGGATAATAATATGCATTATTTAGTGCGTTGTTAAACAATGTGGTGTAAATGTCGACTGCATCCTGAGGTAGATGTCGTAGTACAATATTGGATATGCCATCTACTCCTGCCGACTTCTTTTTCTTCAATGAATCGAAAATGATCTGAAGTTCTAGCTTCGAAATTAACAGGGAATCAGACCCGTTTCGCTCGGCGATGATGGCGTTTTCCAAGTGTTCTTCATTGAACCCCAAAAAAGAACGGTTCTCGGATCGCCATTGCGTTATATCATTTCGAAGGGCGGAGTGGTGAAGCAGGGCTCTGCTTTCCAGTTCATGATTTGGGCGAATACTGGTATTTACCTTATACACTTGCTGAAAAGCAGCCCCCACAGCCTCCACTTTTTCCTTAGGATCCTCGATAATGAAGAAATCATCGTTAAAAACGGCATCCCCTGGATCTATGCCTGCGTTCAAAAGTAAGTTTTCGTTTTCAATCGTTTTCTGAAGCTTGAGACACGGAAGGTCATTTTAATCTTTCCGTCTGAAAATTTTATTAATTTTAGGAAACATACTTGGGTCACTAGAGTTAGTAGCCCGAATTCTATTATTCCAATAGGAATTAATAGTCAACCTATAATTCTGCTTTATGTTTGATGTTTTTAATCGAAGACTTCAGAGTCCCAATCTCCGAATTATGTCTATCAGTGAACCGTCTGTACAAAAGTTTTAGTCTTGTAAGCAGTCCACGTTTTTGTCTGTGTAGTGCGTCAATTGTCGCGTTTCGGTACTTGGCAGTTCCGTCTTGTTCTTTGTAACGTGGAATAGTCGTACGCATTGTTTGTTTTATGACCTCGACCATTTGTAGTAGGTATCCGTCGATCTCTTCGTTTGTTAAATTTCTGTCATTAGGTGGAGATATGTTTTTTAAACGTAATTCTCCTGTCAAAGTGTTGGAAAAGCGTGACCATCGCATTTTACTGTAGTTGTAAGTATGCTCAGGCACATACTTCTCTAACTCTACGAGTTCATTTGGAAGTTGAATCACAGCAAAAAGTCCGTTGTGGTCACTGTCGTAGTCAATCGTTTGTAAACAGATTTTGTATCTTGATCTTGAGTCACTGTATCAGTAATTGTCGGTCTTGAATCAATTAGCAGTAGGTCCAAAAATGCACCGCTTCTTGGAAACGACGGCCTATCTGTAGCAAAAAGATCGATTCAATACTCAATATTGTACCGACCTATCCAATTAAATAGATGGTTCCCTCTAGGATTTTGTATTTGATTTCCCCAATCTTCATGTTTGGCGTTCCAATCACCGGCCATGAGATAAAAGTTCTCCTCCAAATTCAATCTAAGGCATTCAAAAAGTTTTTCGAGTTCTGCTATAAAATTAGCTGGCTGAGGTGCTTCTGGTGCGTACACCGCGATTACATACATTCGTTTCCCCTGGTGGAGAGGAATGCATATGATGCAGGCTTCTAGCAACCTGAACCTGCGCAGTTCATTCTTATAAATTACTTTATGACTAATGCTCTTTCGTACAAAGATTGCGACCCCACCCCCTTGTGAGGAGTTTGGCCGGTCCCTTGTTACGATATTGTAGTTATTATGAGTCAGTTTGTGCTTCTGATTTAGTTAAGTTTCGCTAGCCAAAAGCACATCAGGACTTTGATCTTCCAAGAGGTGAAAGAGATTTGCTCTTCGTTCGGTCCAAATCAGTGAATTTACATTCACAGCGAGGACTTTAAAGGGTCTATCTGGCAGTGCGCCTTTAACCGTTAAGCGTTAAGCTCGGCAGAATAGAGTAGAGATGATCCACTCTAGTTGCCTGCTCCCGGATCTCTTTTTGAAGACCTGTTAACTGACCCTGAATGGCCAGCAACACAGTCATTAGATCCGCCTCTTTTGCCGGCGCCTTAGGCACGGGGACCTGTTTGGCTACTACGCCATTTGGTTGTAAGAAATCTGGGGGTTGACGGGCGTTGGGAGAAGACGAGCTGGTGGTCGTTTCTCCTCTATTATTTACTTTGAGACTATTTTGTTTTTTTTCATGTCCTGAAACTTTGGACATCCCCGATAGTTAGCAGGGTGTCATCCGCTATGACAAAGTACACATTTAAGCTAGGTTCTGTCGATAACCCGTTCCTGACTTAGTTTGCATTCCCCTGACTTGTGGTTCTCTCCACACTTTACGCATCGTGACAGCATTTCGCAGTTCGCTGCGGCGTGGCCGAACCTTTGGCAGCGCATGCATTGAAGCATATCACCGCGCCTTTTTTATTTATCCCAAGTTACAACCTGGTAGTCTAGGACGGAAATACTCTTTAGTCTATCCAGTTTGCTTTTGGGTGAGAGCTGGACCAGGAAGAACGGTAGTTTCCGCATCTCCCGTCTGGCCTTTACTGTGGTAAATGGCTTGACTCCGATGAAGTCGAGATCGTCGTTCGCCATTTTGCGGAGCTCAGCCAAGAGTGCCTGTGGTTCCGTTGAGGAATCTATGCCCTTCAAGAGGACCGTTTGGAGTTTGTCTTCTTTTGGCGTGAAGCTAAAAAATTCTGTGGTTGAATCTTTAAGAAGACTTCTTATTTTTGTATGCTGTTCAACTGTGAAGCAGTGTATAGCATGCCTATCTGCGCTTAATCTTTTAATTGTAAAATTATTGCCTATGGCTGACTTACACAGTGTATCCTGTAGCTCCATTTTGTAGGTGTTGATTGGTGGCACTTTTTATTTTTTATTTTTGTTGGTTTGTGACTGCTGCTGATGATTCGGCCGCTGTTGGTTCTGCTGCTGTTGGTTCGTCCTCTGTTGTTGCTGGGACATCTGTTGTGTTTGTTGTTGCTGCTGCTGCTACTGTGATTGTTGTTGTTCTGCTTGTTGTTTGCATGTTTGTTGTTGCTGTTGTGTTTGTTGTTGTTGCTTTTGTGGTTGTGATGGCTGTGGCTCTAGTTCTTGCCTTATCATTTGCTGTTGAAGTGTCTGCGATTTTATTTGCATGGCATTTTTTTTCGCCCGCTGTTGTGCTGCTTTGTCAGCCTCCTCTAGGACCTTTATCTTTTTGCGCTCAACAGCATCAAGGTTCTCTTTTTCTCTACGCGCCTCTTGTTTTTGTTTTAGAGCTTGAACCATTTCAGTAAGGCGCGTTATTTGCTCTGTGAGGGAATGTATTTCGTCCTCCTCAGCTCTCTCTTCCTTTTCGGAGTCTGATGATTGAGCTGCTGACGTCAGGTCAAGCAGCTTGCTGTCTTCTGTGAAGTGCCCTTCACCACCATCCGTTATATATTCCATCTCATCGGCGGTGTCGGACACTGTATTTTCCAATTGTTGATGGATTTTTTCTGCTGCAGTTGCCTTAGCTATGCGCGTCATTTCCCTCCCTTCATCTGGCAGCTCAGCTGTAGTTGCTTGGGAATAGCGCTTTGCATCGTCATTCTGATTCTTCCTTGTATTTTTCCTTTTCTTTGGGGCCGTGGTGGCTACATCTTT
Organism: Baccha elongata; assembly: GCA_951217065.1. Lineage (NCBI taxonomy): Eukaryota > Metazoa > Arthropoda > Insecta > Diptera > Syrphidae > Baccha > Baccha elongata. The sequence continues at coordinate 1,217,077 of CATNUY010000169.1, read as the reverse complement.
CGATGAACCCGCTATATCGGCTGTTGAATCATTCACAGTGCTTTTTGTTGGGGGACCATCTTTCGATGTCCCCGTTTTTTGAACCATCTGCTTTTGTTGTTGGTGACGATTTTTAATTATTTCGTCCTAAAAATTATTTAAAAAAAAGCCTTGGACCTGGTGGGAATCGAACCCACGCGCTTGGGATCCGCTCTCTGCCACTCTACCAACTGGGCTACCTCGCCGCTTAAAATTGGTAAGTTAATTGCCGATGCTGATTGTGCAATTATAGCACTTAATATTTAAAATGAATTTAACTCAATTTGAACTACCGAGATTTATTATGTATGCTGGGAAAGTCGTCAATACGTCCGTATGCTTTCACAGCTGAAGATCGACTGAGAACCCGTCGTATTTTCACTATATAATGCATTAAATTTTATATACCTACCAGGGTGTATTATAATCATAGACTTAGCAAATGTAATCGCCATGTACCTACTTTACCTACTTATAAGAGTATTTATTTATATTGTTATCATCATAGACATGCCATGCATTGCCATGTACCTACATAATATAGTACCTACCTTCTAACAACAACATGGGAATTGCACGAAGCAACCAGTGAGCGACACACAACCGAACGCATGCTAAGTGTATACCCACGACAGCTTCATCTAAAACCATACAACAGTACGAAGCAGCAGTATGCACTATTTTGCTGTGTGACGTGTATTTTTCTTAAATAATATAAGTCACACCAGCTTTCGCCAGAAAATATTATGAGTTGGAGTGAATTACACTGAAAAAAGAACTTTAATCCGCTTCCGACCGTAGAGTTAAGTTGAGCATTCTCAGCCAACTCATAATAGTCTTAAGTGATAACCGCCGACCGTATTGGGTGCGTAGTGCACTATACTATAGGCAATTTTTGAGGCAAGAAGTTGCCGTAGTATTTATTTGTGTTTCTTTGGGGACAGATCTTTTTATTTATAATTGTGCTCTTTTTAAGGGCTAATAGGGATTATTTTGTGTTCCTTTGGGGACTGATTTTTGATTTATATCCGTTGTGCTCTTGCGAGGGCTGGTATATAGGTATTTAGTTTGTTTGTGTACCTTAGGGGACAGATTCTTTTGTTTATAATTAATTGTGCTCTTTCAAGGGCAAAAGGTTAGGTTATTTGTGTTCCTTTAGTTTTGGGACAGATTTTTTTATATCATCTGTGCTCTTTAAGGGGCAGATATTATATTCAATTGTGCTCCTACGGGGCAGGTTTATTTGAAGATTTGTGCCTCTTCCACTCTTCTGAGGCAGATAATTTATTCCGCGTTGACAAAATTAAAATTAAGATTGAGTTTTATTTAATTGGAGACGAAGTTGCTGAGCCCTAAATAACATCAAAGTTTTTCGTTTGCTTTCTTTGAGCAACCCTGGACGACCGCTGAACTACCTTAGCTGGAAAATAAAAAAGTAACATCACATTTTGGCGCCCGAGCAGGGACCTTTAGAGGGTTCAACCGAACTCCTACCGCCGACCGTTTTAGAATTTTCTAAAGGTACCACCGACTTCCGACAGCAAATTCCTAATATCAGTTCTTCATCAAACGTCACCGCATCAACCAGCCGCAACATGTCAGATTCTGAAGATCAAGCTGCTGCCGATACTATTAATATCTTCAGGAATCTAAATTTTATATACTCTATGAAAAAAAAACAGAATTGCAAGAAGCACTCCGCTCTAAAGGTTTAGATAGTGAAGGCAACATGAAGGATCTTCGTAACCGACTCAGCCAACACATCAAAAAGCTGAGGGACAATGGATCAACGCACGACCTGTGGAACAAGTGGGAGAGTTTGGTCGAAAAACGTCTAGACGACACCCTGCCCCTTGAGACGCAACCTGCCGTCATCGGGCCTACCATGCCTGTGCCGATCCCTTCTAAAGACCTTACCTCAACCAGTTATACGCAGACAACTTTACAGGTTCCTAGTTTGGAGAAACTTAGCGGAAATCCCCGCCCAGCGAATTTCCAAATCAACCACCCTGTTCACTCGCCCAGTACATCACCCTCTCTTAACCAACCCAGGAATGAGCACCCGCCGCCGTCACACCGGCTCACCCTGAGTTATGAGGCAGAGGTGATGAACACAGTCCGAAAGTGGGGGTTAAGGTTCGATTCCTCGGGAAACCCGTTAGAATTTCTGGAAAGATTGTCTGAGCTAACTAACTGCTACAACATACCGCCTAATGATATGTTGCGCACCTTACCTGAGCTCTTTCGTGGCAGTGCTTTGGAGTGGCTGCGGATTAAAAGTGAAAGCTTCGTCTGCTGGGAAGGTTTTAGAGAGGCCTTTACTCGCCACTTCCTACCAGCCCGCTACCTTCACAAGCTAGAGGAAGAAATATTAAAGAAACGTCAAACATCAAACCCCGGGAGAACGCAAAGGATTATATTCTCTCGGCTCAGTACCGGCTTCGTCAACACCCTCGCATGTCCTCCACCGATAATATCGATAGGATTTTCGACAACATGCGACCAGAGTTTAGGTACTACATTCGCAGACGGGATTTCACTACCTTGGACGAATTGGCATATTTGGCTGAGGAGTTTGAAGCAATTAAGAGGGATGAGCAATCTTCGCGTCCAACTCAGGTGCCAGCCCCTTTTCTAAACCCCAGAAACCCGCCAGCAGTGATTCCGTACGACAGGGATACCCATTGCTGGAATTGCAAGCAAAGGGGTCACCGTAAAGAAACCTGCCGCAGGCCATTTAGGCTATTCTGCTCCTTTTGTGGGACAGATGGCAGGATGACAAAGGACTGCCCTTGTCATAAAGATATGGTAGCCGTCGCAACCGTACCGCCTGGCCACGATCCTCGGTATTTCATGCCCATTCATGTAGGCACGGAAACATATCATGCTTTGGTAGACACTGGGAGTACGAAGTCGTTTGTGGGTCACACTCTTCGGCAAAAGCTGCTGGATTGGTGAACCCATCATGCCCACAGAACATTTCGCTGCTACGTTCACTGTGGGCTGTACAGAGATAGATGAAGAAGTAACCTACCTGCCCGCTCTGGAAGAGGATGCCATTATTGGGATGGACTTATTGAGTCAAGCGAACGTTCAAATTTTTATGAACGGCCAACCTGTGACTGGTAGGAAATCTGCAGGATTTGAAAAGGGCAATCAAGGTTGTGCAGTAATTTCGCATTTGTTAGCAGACCAGCAAAGAACTCTCGAAACTTTTCTGCAAAATGAACTCCCTAAGTTTAATGAAATTTCGGAGCTGGCCAAGGTACCGCCGCATCGTATACGACTAAAAACTGATGAACCGTTTAAGCAACGGTATTACCCCAGGAATCCTGCTATGCAAAAAGTCATTGATGATGAAGTCAACGATCTACTGAGTACAGGCAAAATCAGTCCGTCCAAAAGCCCATATAGTTCACCCATTGTACTGGTGAGGAAAAAAGGAAACTCCTGGAGAGTGTGTTGACTTTCGTCAATTGAACGAGATATCGCTTAAGGACGCATACTCCTTACCGTACATAGCCGCTATCTTGGACAAGTTAAGAGGGGCCAAATTCATGTCCACTATTGACTTGAAGCAAGGCTACTAGCAGATCGCCTTGGAACCCAGCTGTCATCCTTATACGGCCTTTACTGTCCCAGGTAGAGGTCTATTCGAATGGAATGTGATGCCCTGTGGGTTGCATTCTGCTGGTGCAACTTTCCAAAGGGCCATGGATTCTATTTTTGGCCCAGAGATGTTGGATAGAGTGTTCGTCTACTTAGACTACATAATAATAATCAGCCAGTCGTTCGATGAACATATACAACACCTAACCGAAGTATTTCGAAAACTTCGCGCCGTCAACCGGAAAAATAATTCTGAAAAATGTAATTTTTGCAGGGAAAGCCTGAAGTATCTAGGGTATGTGGTCACCAGAGACGGCATTCACACCGATCCTGAAAAAATTTCCGCCGTACAGGTACTTACCGCACCAGCCAATCTGCGTAATCTTCGTCGTATATTAGGAATATGGTTCCTGGAATTTTAGCACGATGGGCTTTGGAGCTTCAACAGTACGACTTCCAAGTCCACTACAGAAAAGGGTCCATGAACGTGGTTGCCGACGCATTGTCACGCGATCCTTCGCCTATCACAAACATAGATATTTTGGCTGCCGCACAAGAGATACAACCAGGTTGGTGGCATAAGAAGTGGGCACAAGTGCAAAGAGATCCCAAAAATAATCCCGAGTACAAGATTGAGAAAAACCAAATATTCCGCCGTTTTGCAAACCGTTGGCAGACCCTCAAGAGTTTGCATGGAAAATATGTGTTCCAGGAGCCGACAAGAATCGAATTCTGCAGGAAAACCATGATGCCATCACCGCCGGCCATTTACGCGTAGCTAAAACTACTTCTCGCTTAGCTAAGCGATATTTTTGGCCGGGAATGTTCTGGGACATCTCTAAATACATCCGAAAATGTCAGCTCTGCAACAAATTCAAAGCATCGCAACAGAAACCGAGTGGGCTTATGCATGTTTCGGCCGCTGTTGGTTCTGCTGCTGTTGGTTCGTCCTCTGTTGTTGCTGGGATATCTGTTGTGTTTGTTGTTGCTGCTGCTGCTGTGATTGTTGTTGCTGTGGTTGTTGTTGTTCTGCTTGTTGTTTGCATGTTTGTTGTTGCTGTTGTGTTTGTTGTTGTTGCTTTTATGGTTGTGATGGATGTGGCTTTAGTTGTTGCCTTATCATTTGCTGTTGAAGTGTCTTCTGTGGTTTTATTTGCATGGCATTTTTTTTCGCCCGCTGTTGTGCTGCTTTTTCAGCCTCCTCTAGGATCTTTATCTTTTTGCGCTCAACAGCATCAAGGTTCTCTTTTTCTCTACGCGCCTCTTGTTTTTGTTTTAGAGCTTGAAACATTGGAGTTAGGCGCGTTATTTGCTCTGTAAGAGAATGTATTTCGTCCTCCTCAGCTCTCTCTTCCTTTTCGGAGTCTGTTGATTGATCTGCTGACATCATGTCAAGCAGCTTGCTGTCTCCTGTGAAGTGCCCTTCACCACCATCCGATATATATTCCATCTCATCGGCGGTGTCGGACACTGTATTTTCCAATTGTTGTTGGATTTTTTCTGCTGCAGTTGCCTTGGCTATGCGCGTCATTTCCCTCCCTTCAGCTGGCAGCTCAGCTGTGGTTGCTTGGGAATAGCGCTTTGCATCGTCATTCTGATTCTTCCTTGTTTTTTTCCTTTTCTTTGGGGCCGTGGTGGCTACATCTTTCGATGAACCCGCTATATCGGCTGTTGCATCATTCAAAGTGCCAGCTGTCGCTTTGCTTTTTGTTGGGGGACCATCTTTCGATGTCCCCGTTTTTTGAACCATCTGATTTTGTTGTTGGTGACGATATTTAATTATTTCGTCCCAAAAATTATTTAAAAAAAAGCCTTGGCCCTGGTGGGCATCGAACCCACGCTCTTGGGATTCGCTCTCTGCCACTCTCATTTCATTTTTTCATTTTTAATTAATTTTTTATTTTTCATTTTCTTATATCTATCTTAATGCTAGACAAAAAATCTTAAACAACTAGCTTCCATATTACCTTAATTAACTTACTGGCCCCATGCGGGCGCTCTAAATTAACCTATAACGTATTGAAACGATGCCTTTCGGATTAAAATCATTTATATTTAACTAACTTAACTTTAACACTTAAACTAACGAGAAAATTATTATAAAAAAAACTCATTTTCATTATCATTTTTTTATAAAACTTAAAGCTACCCTCTACCTAATTATAACTAATTAATACTAAACTATACTAAATAAAACTACTATAAGCTACGTTATATATAAATTATATAAAACTAGCTTAAATTATACCTAATTAAACTACTTAAACTAACTTAAAAACTAGAACAGCCACCAGCAACTTTTTTTTTTTTTTTTTTTTTTTTTCTGCCACTCTACCAACTGGGCTAACTCGCCGCTTAAAATCGGTAAGTTAATTGCCGATGCTGCTCGTGCAATTATAGCACTTAATATTTAAAATGAATTTAACTCAACTTGAACTACCGAAATTTACTATGTATGCTGGGAAAGTCATCAATGCGTCCGTATGCTTTCACAGCTAAAGATCGACTGATCGACTTTAATGAAACACTCCTTTTTCTGTTGATGTATTACCAACAAAAATTTTGTTTTGTCGTGACGTCAAGTATACGTTTTAGTTTCTAAATTTTTTTTCGCGTAACTGATCGTAGGTACCACTCAGTGACACCTACTATTTCCTAAATTATCCTCACAGTAGGACCAAGGATCTTTCAGCACCAGGATAAACTTGTTGCTCATTCATGCGCTAATTTTTTTTTGTTTTAATTAAACTCGGTATCCATTTAAATCACATCCTAGATCACTTGTTGAAGTTATCTAGTGCCACGAAAGAGGGGTGAGCTTACATCACTACCTAAATTTTTTTTTATATTACGTTTTTCATTAATACGAGTTAAAAACATCTTTTTTAAATTGAATCCTAGTTGAAATAAAGAGACAATCTCTTTAAACTTGTACTGCTTTTCGAAATTTCGACGTAATTATTTTCCGATAGGATTAAATTACTTTTTATTTGATTCGAACTACCACATTAATGTACCTCTATATACCTACCTGAGTATTTTGTGATTAATATGCCCGGACGTTTTTTTTTTGTGTCTTAAAATACCTACCATATAAGCGATTATTCCTAGCAGAAAAATGAAACAAACAGAAAGAATTAAAGATAACGAACCTCCTAAAAAGATTTTTTTTTTAAACTTAGCAATTAAAGATGTCTGAAAAATTTGTTTTTGATTTATGTATTACAATTATGTTTATGTTTGAAATAAATACAACAAATTAAAAGAAATAAATACAAACAGAATGAGTTTTTTTCGATAATGAAATGTAAAATAAAATTTAACAATCTTTGAGCTGAATCAGTTGTAATTAGCTGTAATAACATTTAAGTAAGCTTCAATATGAGCTTTAGCATCCCTTTTGGCTTTGCTTGGTAATTTTTTCATTATATGTTTCAAGTTTTGATGAAAATCTTCGTCTTCGTCATAGGTCGATGAGCATGAATAATTCTTCCGCTTTGCAGCACGTGTACCAAATTTTTTATTTTTTTCGTCTTCAACTTTTTGTCCACACAATGATGGAAAACATTCCACTAATTCTTCAAAAAGTGCATCGACTTTATTGTTACCTTTTGAATCCTGATTTTGAAAAAAAAAACATAAACTTGTTTATTTGATAAATTTGAAAAAAAAAATTACCATAAATTGTTCCGTAAAATTATCTACATCTTATATGATATAAAGGTTAAGCCTCCCGTTTATCTTTTTGTCCAAGATTAGATCGGCTCACCAGCGGTGTATGAACTTTTTGCGCCAACCAACGTGTACTCAGTTGTAACATTTTGTTTATTGAATAATTCACTTTTCGTCTTATTTTCGAAAATTATGTATTAGAAATTTTCAATTTTGTTCGGGGTTCAAGATGTCAAAGTAGTCAGCTGTTTTTGTTTTGAGTACTATGTGACAAAACATATACAATATATGTTTACAATAGTTCACCGGATGGAATATTTTATTTTACTTTTGCAATGCAAAGAAAAGAAATTATAGATATAGATATTTTATTGAGAATAAATAGAAAACATACAAATAAAACAAAATGTAATTTTTTTATGTTTTGGAATGTACTAAAAGCAACAAATTTTAAGTTTTTATTTTAGAAAATATTTTTGTTTCTTTCTTTTTGTCAACAACACAAAACCAACACTTGTATGTTTTGTAGTTTTTTTTATTTCCGAAACCGACTAACGAACCGACCGCAGGTACTTACCCGAATGACATTTAATGACTGACTGAATTCCTAAAACAAATTAAACATCTCTTTCGCACGATTAACACAAAAAACGACTAACAATGTCGTCTTGTCGGTGGGCGCTTTTTTCCAGTGGCGTGTTGCAGAAATACCAGATTCAGATTCATTTTTTTTTTTGTATATTCCGTTTTTATATTTCAATTTTCTTATAACTACTTACTTGCTAGACAAAAACCTTAACAACTAGCTTACATATTAACTTAACTAACTTACTGGCCCTATGCGAGCGCTCTAAATTATACCATAACCAACTTAAAATTATTGCCTTTCGGCGTACCTAGCTTAAATATTCTCAAAATTCATTTATTACTTAAAAATAAGAAAATTATGAAAAAACTTATTATATGTATCATTTTTTTATTTTTTATAAAACTTAAAACTACACTTAAAACTACTTAAAATAACTTAAAATAACTTAAGACTAGAACAGCCACAGCAACGGTTTTTTTTTCTTTTTAGTGCCACCATGATTGTTTTGTGCTAACCTACTTTTAAAGCCAAGGACACGCCTAAACCTGCGCAAGTCAAACCAAGGCAATAAACTCAATAAGTGAACTTTTATTATTATTTATTTTTTAAATTTTATTTGTTATTTTACATATGATTCAACCACCAGAACTGGCGATTTTGGTCCAATCTATCTATCTGGTCCCTTTCGGACACAGCCCTACTGAACCGAAGGCGCTCTGCTCCGCTTTCTGCGACGACGTCACGACCATAAAGGAGTCGCCTATCCACAGTTTTTCGGCCGACGTGGTAGATCAGCGGTACCGCCGAACTATCTTGTATCAGCCCTCGACTGTCTAAAAAGAGGAAAGCGTCGGGTGGGATAAATCCGCTTAGACACACACTTTCGTAGTATTCATCTTTGGGGTAGTAAGCCCCGAAAATCAAGCCATTAGTTGAAGTCATCGCTCTTGCAATATGACCCCGAATCAGCTTGATTAAAAAATTATCTATTCTGTTTATGTTAGCCCTGTTGTATAGAACCTCGTTGGAATAATATTTTATGTACTCCGACTCTGGTGTTCTGTGCAATCCAAGGCAGTGTCTAAGACACTGCCTCTCAAATACCCGAATCTTTTCCATTTGAGATGGTGCAACGTTAAACCACACAGGACATCCATAGGCAATCATCGGCCTGGTTAAAGCCATGCCCAAGGAGCATTTCAGAGCTACATAACATTTACTGAACGTTAACATCGTAGCTGTAATGTTTCAGGCGTATATGAAATGTTTACTCCCTGTACCCAAAATGTAAACGGTTTTGGGGAATGAAATGTCGTGTTGACAGTATATGAACAAATTCTATTTGATGTACCTGATTTGTACATTTACAAATGTGAACGTTCAAAAACTCTTCAAAACACATACCAGACAAACTACTTTTTAGTAACAAATCGTTTACAGATACTATTCCTGGACTAGGTATATAAACGTTTACAAATGTAAACGTTCAAAAACATTTCGAAATAAATAACATAAAAACAAACTTAGGTACAAATCGTTTACAGAAAAATATTAAACTGTATAGGTAAATACGTAATGCCATTTGAGATCATATTACTTTATGTATACAAACCAAAACTTAAACAATTTCCATCTTGTTCTTGACATTATTATTATAATATGGGAGGTATAAAAATATTCAATAATTATATTTTTCGTGCAAGTAAAGGCAAAATATCGAACGCGAGAAATATTTTCTACCAGTTTTGTAAAACAGGTCGATAAAAATAAGGGGCCTGTAAAAACTTTCTTATTTTAGAAATGATTTCTAATAAAAATATATGAGACAATTTTTTTTTCCCACAAAAACCATATTTTTCTATATTTTGTAAGATAAAATTCAAAGTCTTATTTCAATCAAAACCTAAACATGCCTTGTTTTTACTAAATATCAACAAAAATAGATTTTCAATGTTTTGGGTTTTCTAATTTGATAAAAAATGGAAACATTATAATGGCCGACCAATGCTATACGTGTTACATTATCTGTAAATGAAATGTCTTACAGTATGCTTACGTTTGAAGATGTGATGTGACTATTCACTGTAAACGTTTTGTAAGAGTAAAGTTTTGATAATGGCTTTACAAAACTGCTACAAATGTAAACGTTTCGTGATATTGTTTTTACATTAACGATATTTGATTTACAGTACGTTTACGTTTGAAGATGTACTGTGACTATTTACTGTAAACGTTTTGTAACAGTTAAGTTTTGATAATAGCTTTACAAAAGTGCTACAAATGTAAATGTTTTGTGATATTGGTTTTACATTCACGAAATTTGGTTGACAGTACGTTTACGTTTGAAGATGTGTAGTGATTATTCACTGTAAACGTTTTGTAAGAGTAAAGTTATGATAATGGCTCTACAAAACTGCTACAAATGTAAACGTTTCGTGTTATTGATTTAACATTAACGATATTTGATTTACAGTACGTTTTCGTTTGAAGATGTACTGTGACTATTTACTGTAAACGTTTTGTAACAGTTAAGTTTTGATAATAGCTTTACAAAAGTGCTACAAATGTAAATGTTTTGTGATATTGGTTTTACATTTACGAAATTTGGTTTACAATACGTTTACGTTTGAAGATGTTTTGTTTCAACAACATTCTGTGTGCTACAATTTGTTTACCAATCATCCAATTAGTTAATGTAAACATACAAAACATTTTTTCAGCAACTGTATATGAATTGTAAACGACATACAATAAATTTGTAACTTAATAGGTACAAAATGCTACTTGGGTGTAACAAATCACCTTCACCCTGCTATCAAGATGGCTGCTGTAAAACAGGCGTCTTGTCAGGGCAAAGGCTCCCCTAGCCCTGGTCAGAGCAGCATCTATATGTCTGTCGAAATACAGATATTGATCCAGCCAGATGCCAAGGTACTTCACGACACTTTTACTTGCCAGTGGCTGTCCAAGGGGTCCAACGATCACAAGTTTTCGCCAGTTCTTTCTCGTATCCGCAGAAGCTCTAGACAAAGGGGTTCTAAACAGAATAGTTTCGCATTTCTGAAAGTTGATTTTCAACTTCCAGTCATCGCAATATTGCTGAATCTTGTCGAAGTCACGCTGCAAAAGAATTTTGATAACTTCAATATTTGGACCTGTTCTGTACGCTATTAGATCATCGGCATACGCAATTGCATGAGTTAGACTACTTATAAGATCGCTAGTGTAAATGTTGAAAAGAATCGGCGAGTTAACCGCTCCCTGCTGCAGACCATTTTTTATTTCAAATATTTTGGTAGACGTTACGCTGCCACTCTTGACATTAAACTTTCTACCGTTGAGCATATCATAAAGTATATACAATAATGATTTACTAATACCAAGTCTGGTCAGCTTTAGATACAGACCTTCTAACCATACGGTGTCGAAAGCTTTCTCCAAATCAACCAGACAGGCACCCGTGCACTGTTTTTTCGCATTGTTCCATTGAATTTCAGAAACAAGCTTAGACGCGGCATGAATAGTATCGTGTCCTGCCTTAAAGCCAAACTGTTTATCAGGAATAATATTTTTGTCCTCAGCCCATTTGAACAAAGCCCTATTGAGAACTTTTTCGAATACCTTACTGATACTCGGAAGGAGACTTATCGACCGTAGATTTGCCGGATTGGAGTTATCCTTCCCCTTTTTAGAGAGAGGATGTACCACTGCTGTCTTCCAACGCACTGGATAATATGCATTATTCAGTGCGTTGTTAAACAATGTGGTGTAAATGTCGACTGCATCCGGAGGTAGATGTCGTAGTACAATATTGGATATACCATCTACTCCTGCCGACTTCTTTTTCTTCAATGAATCGAAAATGATCTGAAGTTCTAGCTTCGAAATTAACAGGGAATCAGACCCGTTTCGCTCGGCGATGATGGCGTTTGCCAAGTGTTCTTCATTGAACCCCAAAAAAGAGCGGTTCTCGGATCGCCATTGCGTTATATCATTTCGAAGGTCGGAGTGGTGACGCAGGGCTCTGCTTTCTAGTTCATGATTTGGGCGAATACTGGTATTCACCTTATACACTTGCTGAAAAGCAGCCCCCACAGCCTCCACTTTTTCCTTAGGATCCTCGATAATGAAGAAATCATCATTAAAAACGGCATCCCCTGGATCTATGCCTGCGTTCAAAAGTAAGTTTTCGTTTTCAATCGTTTTCTGAAGCTTGAGACACGGAAGGTCATTTTGATCTTTCCGTCTGAAAATTTTATTAATTTTAGGAAACATACTTGGGTCACTAGAGTTAATAGCCCGAATTCTATTATTCCAATAGGAATTAATAGTCAACCTATAATTCTGCTTTATTAATTGATTGATGTTTTTAATCGAAGACTTCAGAGTCCCAATCTCCGAATTATGTCTATCAGTGAATCGTCTGTACAAAAGTTTTAGTCTTGTAAGCAGTCCACTTTTTTGTCTATGTAGTGCGTCAATTGTCGCGTTTCGGTACTTGGCAGTTGCGTCTTGTTCTTTGTAACGTGGAATAGTCGTACTCATTGTTTGTTTTATGGCCTCGTCCATTTGTAGTAGGTATCCGTCGATCTCTTCGTTTGTTAAATTTCTGTCATTAGGTGGAGATATGTTTTTTAAACGTAATTCTCTTGTCAAGGTGTTGGAAAAGCGTGACCATCGCATTTTACTGTAGTTGTAAGTATGCTCAGGCACATACTCCTCTAACTCCACGAGTTCGTTTGGAAGTTGAATCACAGCAAAAAGTCCGTTGTGGTCACTGTCGTAGTCAATCGTTTGTAAACAGTTTTTTGTATCTTGAGTCACTGTATCAGTAATTGTCAGTCTTGAGTCAATTAGCAGTAGGTCCAGAAATGCACCGCTTCTTGGAAATGACGGCCTATCTGTAGCAAAAAGATCGATTCTATACTCAATATTGTACCGACCCATCCAATTAAATAGATGGTTCCCTCTAGGATTTTGTATTTGATTTCCCCAATCTTCATGTTTGGCGTTCCAATCACCGGCCATGAGATAAAAGTTCTCCTCCAAATTCAATCTAAGGCATTCAAAAAGTTTTTCGAGTTCTGCTGTAAAATTAGCTGGCTGAGGTGCTTCTGGTGCGTACACCGCGATTACAAACATTCGTTTCCCCTGGTGGAGAGGAATGCATATGATGCAGGCTTCTAGCAACCCGAACCTGCGCACTTCATTCTTATAAATTACTTTATGACTTATGCTCTTTCGTACAAAGATTGCGACCCCACCCCCTTGTGAGGAGTTTGGCCGGTCCCTTGTTACGATATTGTAGTTATTATGAGTCAGTTTGTGCTTCTGATTTAGCTTAGTTTCGCTAGCCAAAAGCACATCAGGACTTTGATCTTGCAAGAGGTGAAAGAGATTTGCTCTTCGTTCGGTCCTAATCAGTGAATTTACATTCACAGCGAGGACTTTAAAGGGTCTATCTGGCAGTGCGCCTTTAACCGTTAAGCGTTAAGCTCGGCAGAATAGAGTAGAGATGATCCACTCTAGTTGCCTGCTCCCGGATCTCTTTTTGAAGACCTGTTAACTGACCCTGAATGGCCAGCAACACAGTCATTAGATCCGCCTCAGATTCATGCCAATACTATAATGTTTATATACAATGCCATTGTATATAAACATTAACTAATATCATGCTCAGATGCCTTAGCAACATTCACTCTACCACCATGCAGCATTACCCAATGGGGGAGAATTTGAGCGGGAAAACAGAACGAGAACGCTTTATAGTAAATTTATATGAATTGGAGGGATTGAAAGGTTTTATTTTTTTGACGTTTCTTCTTCGATTCTAAATAAAGAATAGTGATGAATTAAGGAAATAGAAATATAAAACTGGTTCTTGCAAAGGTACATAAAAAAAGGAACATACAATTATTTATTTCTTCAAGAAACTTGTTTGAATGTATGCGTGAAATAAACATTTTACAGGAAATGCAAGGTTGTGTGTTATTTTTCAGTATGTATGCCACTGAGGGTATTTTACAGGATATGCTAGACTGTGTGTGGGCAAAATAAAAGGCAAGTCAAGTGTAGGGATGAATTTGGTATATCCTGCAGGTAAAGATTCGAAAAAAAAAATTAATAGGTACTTCTTATATCATTGGGTGTTATTTGTGGCAGGAAATGATATAAAAATGTAGCCAAATCGTGATTGCCATGATGCAAAATCATAGATGGGTATGATTTTTTGCGACCAATTTGAAAACAACTTAAATAAATTGCAAGTTACAAATTAGGTCAGTGTATATTTTATATGTAAGAAATATAAAAAGAATGCTTACCTGCATCGGTTAACATACCAATGTAGGTATATGTTATTTTTTGTGTTTTATAGATAGGTAATAAAAATGATCAATTTATAACATGCATTAAAAAACTAGAACGAATAGTTAGATAGGTCAAGATAAAAAATAGGTAGATAGGTAGGTATATTGTATGAAATTTTGCAATGGTCTATCTCCACCTGTTTAGGCAGGAGAGCCAATTGAAAAAAAAAATATCGACTTAGAATTTAAACAATATTATTAAAAATTAACCAAAAATAATATGGCAATAAATTACATCTTGTTTTAAAGGTTAAACTTCATCCTTTGATTTGATGTTTGATGCAAGTTGATTTAACGAATGGTTTTTGATAAATAACATTTCAAAGTCAATTTTAAAAAATAAAATTTTTTATTGTCTTAAAATTTAAAAAAGATTTGCATTGAGTGCAATTTTTTTTCAAATGTTCAACGCTTTTACATCAAGGATATCTATGACACATTTACGTTTTTTACATACACCTACCTCTGAAACGGTGAAAGATACTGCAAATATGTATGAGAACAAGTTGTAAATAGGTATATTTACTCAACATTTCTACAAAAAATGCCGTTAGACTTTTTCCCGTACAAAACACATATAACATTCAAATACCTATGGACTTATACGATGATGTAGCCAAGCCAGCAGTATAATGCTTTGATATACTAGGTACCTTATGGTAACGCGAGAAATCTCTTCTTTTATTTTTTTTACTTGCGATTATGGTAAGGCAAGTTATGCATTCGTAAAAAAAAAGTTTTCAGATAACAATCAAACATGACATTACGATGATTAGGACAGTCAATTGAGAACTATCTGAGAAAAGTTCTGAAGGTCTCGAAGTTTGAATGCAGTTTTGTAGGGGGGTTGATTTTGAGTATAAAACTGAGTTTGCGGGAAATTATATTAAATCTTTCGGATTATAAAAGATCTTTTCTAATTAACAGCTTTATTGAGAGTAAGAAAAAAGATAAGTGTGTTTGAAAACCATAAAAGTTATTATATAAATTCACTTTGATATTTCCTTTGAATTTGACATACTAAGAACATAGAATTATTATACAGGATGATTCATTTCAATTAAAATAAAAACAAAGTTTATAACTAAGCAAAAGATTTATAAATAGATATGAATATGTCCTAATAGTATTTAAGACTCAACATTCTCCCGGCCATGAAGGGACTTAGGAACTTCAATAGGAAGTCGTCGAATTTTCGTAACCGCTCGTTGAACTTCACCGCTGGATGTTTTGAGTGTGACTACTCTTACATTGTCTTTTCCAGGATGTATCTTGATAACTCTACCAAGTCTCCATTTAAGCGGCGGAAGATTTTCGTCCTCAATTGTAACAAGGTCATCGACTGCTATTGAGGAGCCAGACTTGGTCCACTTGGTGCGCAGTTGAAGGGTTTGTAAATATTCTTTAGACCACCTTGACCAAAACTGCTGGAAGTACCACTGTAGTTTTTGGTAGCGAGTTAATGTATTAACATTTTCGTTATGTAACTGTGGCTCGACTGCTGCGGTAAAAGCTGTTCCAATAAGGAAGTGACCTGGAGTAGGAGCTTGGGTGTCATTGGGATCCTCTGATAAAGGTGTGATTGGCCTAGAATTAAGAACAGATTCAATTTGTATGAGAATGGTATTAAATTCAGGATATGTTAGAGAAGAATTTTCTAAAGTGCGTTTCATATGAAACTTTGAGCTTTTGACAGCCGCCTCCCATAAACCCCCAAAGTGAGGAGACCTATGAGGTATAGTTTTATACTCGATTCCATCTGCTGCAAACGCCTTTATTATTTCTTCCCTATTCTCACGCTTCAGGATTATTTCATTTAGCTCACGTAATTGGTTGCGTGCTCCAATGAAATTTGTAGCATTGTCACTGTGTATTACAGAACACATTCCCCGTTTACCAATGAATCGCTTTAGAGCAGCCAGGAATATAATAGCGGTTAGGTCCTCAACTAATTCGAAATGTACGACTCGAGTGACGAAGCAAACAAATACTGCGACATATCCCTTCATTGGTGATGTTCCACGACGACGAAAATGAAGATTGAATGTGCCACAGAAATTAACCCCAACAATATTAAAGGGTCTTGACTGCTGTTCTCGTTGATATGGTAAGTCACCCATAAATTGATTAATAAGTGATGGTTTCGCTCGGGGGCATGGAACGCATTTATGAACCACCTTGCGAGTCACCATCTAACCATGTATTGGCCAAAATTTATCAGGAACAATGCTCAAAAGTGCCTGAGGGCCTGCATGCAAATTCTTCATATGTAGATAACGAACTAAACAAGTAGTAACCAGATTATCTTTCGGCAATAATATGGGATGCTTTGCGTCATTATCAATATTTGAATTGGATAATCGACCTCCTACACGCAGAATTCCATCGAAGTCCGAAAATGGTGCCAGTGAAATAATGTGAGATCTTAAAGGCAGTTGACTTCCACTGGATAACGTTAGGATTTCCTTTTGAAAACTTATAAGCTGAACATATTTTACCAACCCTTTAAGAGCAATGTCGAGTTCTTGTACTGTCGAGTTCTGTTTTTGCTATTATGTTTAAATCTGAAAATGTAAGCAATAACTCTGACCATTCGTAGTTATTGTGAAATTTGATGTTTTGGACCAGATCATTTTGTATTTGTAAGTTTAAAATGATTTTATTCTTTTTTCGCTCGAGTACAGATTCCTGAGGTATCAACACAACCTCAGAGGCGGTCCACTCCTTTTCTTGCAGTTTTAAAAAGCAAGGTCCATTAAACCATAAATTGTTGTTGATTAATTCTGACGGATATGATAATCGCGATATTATATCCGCAGGATTCAGTTCTGAGGAATTTGTTGAATAATCGAAACGCGGTTAGCAACAAAAGTCTGCCAGTTGCATGATTCCTGTGCAATCCAATTAAGAACTATTGAAGAGTCCGTCCAATAAGTAACATTATGTAAAATTGACCCAAAAATCTCTTTTAATCGCCGCACAAGTTGAACCATCAACACTGCTGCACATAGTTCTAAACGTGGTAACGTTATTTTCTTCACTGGTGCTACATTTGATTTAGTACATAGAAGTTCAGTTCCTATATTGCCAGTTTCATCTACAGACCGTATATATATACAAGTCCCAAATGCATCTTCCGAGCTGTCTGAAAAGGCATGGAGTTGATATTCATTGCAATGGCCAAAAAATACACGTCGACCTATCTGCATTTTGTTTAGTTCATGCAGGCCTTTTCTGAACTTCAACCATAAGTGGTGACAATCCTGGGGAGATGCTTCATCCCATACCAGCTTTAGACGCCACAGCTGTTGCATAAAAATCTTTGCGAGTACGACGACGGGATTTACTAATCCCAAGGGATCAAAAAGATGCGCTATATCGGAAAGAACAGTTCTTTTTGTAATGCATTTTGAGAGCATAGGTGTTATCTCATAGTGAAAAATATCCGCTGTTGGGTTCCAAAAAGTTCCTAATGTTTTTAATACATCATTACCTTTTATTTTGAAATAAGGCTCACGATCGGCCATTGGAATATCTTCTAAAATGTTCAGACTGTTTGCACACCATTTTTTGAGGATGAAGCCCCCTTTAGTTAAGTGTGGGAGCATGTCGTGGTCCCAAAGAAAAGAAAACGTTTTAAAATCAATAATAAATTTGGTCTTTATTCTTTTAAATCTTAACATAGACTGAATACTTATATCTAACTTAACATAACTTAAAGCTGAAAGTGGTCTTCGAAAATAATCTGTTATCTTTGTACATAAAGAGATAAGATAAGAAAATAATAAAAGCTTTTACTCGCAACAGTAAGTATGTACTTTTACATGATGATCATGATAGATATAACGTAGGTAAATAATGCTGTTAAGAGAGATTAGCTTCTGCTTTTGGCGGTAAGAATGGTTTCTGTTACTAGGCACGGCATGAGTCTCTTATTGTAATTTTATATACATACGTCACTCATCAGCTAAGTAGTTGCAAGTATGTAACTCTTCCCGCCTAAAAATGGACGATCTTATCGTACATAATAACAAATAATAAAGAGGAGTTATGTCAGGTTTTGATTTTGTCTACACATTATAATTAAGTATAGTTCTACTTATTTTCCATGATATATATTTTTTTTTTTTTTTTTTTTTACTGCAAATTATTGTGTAGTTTTTATTTGTTTTTGTATGTTTTACTTTTATACAATGCAATATAGAAACAAACAAAATATATAATGCATACAAAATTATTAATACATATCTTACATTACTAATCAACTACTACAAAATGTTTTTTTTTAAATGACTTAAAAATAATTTAAGTGTACAGAGTTAAATATTTTAAACATTGTTTATAGGCGGTTGACTTAAGGCCGCGCGGGTATTCCTCAGCTTCGTTCCTTTATTCCTGTTTGAATAATCTCTTCCTGTTAGTTTAGAATCAAATTCAAATTTTCCTATTGGATTTTGATGTTTATACCTTCTTTTTATTATTTGTCTATCGCGCTTTTGTCCGAAATTATCTTTAAAGTATGTCCTGCTTTTTGTCTTTACATCTTTAACTATGTAGCGCGGTAAATGTTTAATGTTGTGAAAACCTAAATTTTTTACAAGTTCTCTGTCTTGGAAGGAAGATGGCTCAGTTCGAGTTTCATTTATTTTACTTATATGTTTTTCCTTAGTTTCTTGTAATCGTTTTTTGATTATTTCCCATTCCGATTCGTTCAGAGTAGAATGAAGAAGATCGTTAGGCCTATATTTTGTACTCGAATGAACCGTATTATTGTAAATTTCAACTGCTTTGAAGACTAATGTTTTGTTGTCGGTCTCTTTATTGTCTTTGTTCAGTTTGAATAACCTCAAATGTTCATTCAGAGTCAGATGAAATCTCTCTATAATGGAGTTTCCAGTATGTGTGTTAGGAGATGTGAAATGGTACAATACGTTTTCGCAGCTTAGAAAGTTTTTGATGTATGCTGTATTGAATTCATTATCAGCAACAATCTTCAACGGTTTACCTAAGGTTGCGAACCTTTGTTTAAGGATATCGACTATAGAAATAGAGTTCCTATCGTTTATGGGATGGACTGTTGCGTGCCTGGTTAATTTGTCTATACATGTCAAAAACATGTAATTTTTATTCAAAAACCATATGTCTATGTGTATGATTTCATTCGGCTTACTAGGAGTTTCGGAAACCATAAAGCTAGGCTTGATCGGATGTCGATCGAACTTACACATATTGCATAAAATGCAATTATTTATGTATTTATGGACTTCAAGCCTCAAATTCGGGTAGTAATATGTGTCTTTTAGATCCATGAAAGTTTCTCTGATTCCTCTATGGTTTTTCTGGATGTGTGCTTTATCAATTATTTCTAACAACTTTTCTACACTAGTTATATCCGTGAGTAATTTTGTGCATCGAAGTATTTTCATATGAGGCGCATTAGAGAAATATTTAACTATTGTTTTCTGGAAGTCTAAACAAATATCATCTTCTTTACAATACACTCCCAATGTCCCTTTAATAGGTAATAACTCCTTTAATATTTCAAGCACATAGTCTTCGTTATAATTTTTCAGTGAAATAACGGTTCTTCTTTTTCTTCGATACAATATTTTATTTTTATAAGAATTTGAGTCACTTTTTTCTATAAGTAATTGATTTTTATAAATATTTAAGGGAGTCTCAGTTATGTATATATGATCATCGGCGTTTTCAAAGCCGCTATGTATTGTGGCTAAGTCCGATCTTATACTCCTTGTATTAACGCCCTCGACGTGATTGGTTTCAAGGCGACTGAGAAAATCGGCCACATAATTGTCTTTCCCTTTTATGTACCCAATTTCAAAATCGAACTCGTTAAGTTTAATTTTCCAACGCTGTAATTTTGAATTGGGTTCTTTGAGGGAGTTCAGCCATACTAATGGTTTGTGGTCAGTTTGCACTTTGAACGTACGACCAAATAAATAGGGCCTAAAATATTTTGTTGCCCATACAATACAAAGGAGCTCTTTTTCAATGGTGCTATAATTCGTTTCATGGAGATTAAGAGTCCTCGAAGCGAAAGCAACCGGATGTTGGTTCTGTGAAAGAACTGCTCCTAAAGCTGCATTACTAGCATCGGTTGTTAGTGTGAACGATTTGGAAAAGTCTGGGTATGCTAGAACAGGACAGGTACATATAAGTTCTTTAAGCTTTTTAAAGGACTCAATGAACTGACTGTCGTTTGTGTTTAGCTTTATATTTTTTTTGAGGTACCTAGTCATAGGTAGGGCTACTTTCGAGTAGTCCTTTATGAACTTACGATAAAACCCAGTAACTCCTAAAAATGACTTTATTTGCTTGATTGTTTGTGGAAGTTTAATTTGTTTTATAATTTCAACTTTATTGGGATTGGGACTGACACCATGTTCAGAAATTACGTGACCTAAATATTCCGTTTCATGTTTTAGAAAATGGCACTTATCGATTTGAACTTTCAGGTTATACTCGTTTAATCTCGTAAATATTTTGTAAAGAGAGTCGATATGCTCTTGGAGGGAGGTAGAAAAAATGAGTATGTCGTCAAGGTAAACTACGCATATTTTGCAGATGTAGTCAGACAAGACCTCATTCATCATCCTTTGAAAAGATGCTGGAGCGTTTTTAAGCCCGAACGGCATACGAGTAAACTCATAATGTCCACTCGCTGTAGAAAATGCCGTTTTTTTAATATCTTTTTCACATATAGGAATCTGGTGAAATCCCTTCGCTAGATCAAGTACCGTAAAATACTGGGCATTTCCCAATTTGGACAGAATGTCATCGATAATTGGAATCGGAAATTTATCCTCAATAGTAATATGGTTAAGTTTTCTATAGTCCACTACAATGCGCCATTTTTGCTGTCCTGAATTGTCAGTTTTTTTTGGCACTACCCAAATCGGAGCATTGTATGGACTAGTAGAGTTCCTGATTATACCAGACTTAAGCATTTCTGAAATCTGCTCATTGACCTCATCATTATGTGCTACTGGATATCTGTACGCTTTCGAATAAATGGGTATATCGTTCTGTGTAGGGATTCCATGTGAGTATTTCACGACTGCTGTAAGGTTGTCACCTTTAAGATAAAAAACATTCTTAAACCGCTTAAGGGTTCTAGTCAAGGATTCTATTTCTTCGCAATTAAGGTTATCTAATATAAGTTTTTCTGTGATTGAATCTATATCTATTTGTTGAAAATTTACATCTAATAAACTTTCACTTAAAGAATCAGCGAAACTGAAAACCAGTGGTAGTTTAGCATCTTTTGTGATGAGTTGAGATTTTTCCAGGTCAATTTTGGCCTGCAACGGTCTTAAAACATTGCATCCAAGTATACCATCAAAATTGCCATTTAACTCAGTCTCAATCATGTCGATTTGAGTTGAAGGTCTGTTAAATTCTTTAAAAAGAGGAATTGTTATTTTTGTATTTACCAAGATACTCGAGTTTATAGATTTAAGTAAAATAGGCTTATCAAGGTCCGATTTAAAGGATCTATGAAAAATGCCTTCTTTAATCAAGGATGTACCTGCTCCTGAATCTATAAGTAGCTTCAGTGGAAAAGAGGTTTCTTTATTTTGAACAATTATATATGGAAGTGATCGGAGGCAGTTGACGGAAAATTTTCTGAATATTGTGTATCACTTGGTTCAAAAACAGGAATATTTTCTGCTCTGAAATGATCAACTTCCATCGGAGGATTTGAATTGTTTCTTCGTGAGTTGCCTGAGCTTGGAATTTCTTGCCTCAAATTTCTGCATTGACCTGAATTATTATATCTAAGAGAATCTCTACTGTACTGCTGAGAGTTAACTATGTTTTGGGGATTATTTTGCCTGAAATGAGTTGGAACCGAGTTTTGAAAGGGTCTGCTGTTCCGCCTAAAATTTCCATTATAATTCCCTTGATAATTTTCAATTGCTTGCTCATCAGTGAATCTAATGTTTCGTTGGTTAGTTTCATTATTATTCGTATAAACACGAGATTTTCCATGCAAAAGAGGATAAAAGTTTTCGGTATCTATTAAAACAGTCTTAGCTTCCTTTAAACTTTTAGGATTTCTTGCATGAAGAATGAGTTTTGCTCCACTAGGTAGTTTATTTATAAATAATTTCAATGCTAACTGTTCATTTTGTTCACCGTTGAACCAAGCTGGAATATCCGCGTGGCCTGTTAGGTCGGATTTAATATTTAATTTTGTAACCAAATTAAGAGTTTTTTCATACAACTCCTCAACTGAATTTTGAAATTTTAGCATTTTTATTTCGTTAATAATAAATTCTAGACTTTCAGGAATTGAACAGTTAGTAATCAAGACTTCTTTAATTTCCTGCCATGTTGTTGGATTATTATTATTTATAAGAACAATGTTAGCTCTGTCTTTAATTTTCTGACGTATTCTTAAATTAAATATACCTAAGGAAATGTTATCTAAGTTTCCACTTAAACTAACCAAATAATCAATATGTCTTATAAATAAACTTAGTTCTTCAGGTGGTCCGGTGAAATCAGATACTCCATCGATTAAAGTTAATAAATTTAGGGTGGCCATACCTGCTGCTTTTCTGTTTCTCTTCTTTCGAATACGGTATGTCTGTATGATGTATTTGTGTAATATGATTAAGTGTACTTTCGGTTTAGCACTAGAATTTTTTTTATATTTTTTTTTTTTTTTTAGGTTTCGACAGTCAATTCTAATAGTTTTTTATTTTTATTTTAAGCGCATGCACTTATCGCACTCTTTAAATAATTTCTTCAACACTTATTTATTTAAAACAATATATATTTGATACCTATGTATTTATAAGTGTGATATAGATAAGTTTAATTTTTTTTTTTTTGCTTCAATATCTAGAGTTTTTTTTATTACTGATTCTTGTTTTTGGAACGAAAAACATCAGGTTAAATTTGTAAGTTTAAGAAAAACTTGTTTTTTTTTTTTATTATTTTATGGTTAAGTAATTTTAATATTGTTTCGCTCGACTGCGCCAGTTAAGTGTGGGAGCATGTCGTGGTCCCAAAGAAAAGAAAACGTTTTAAAATCAATAATAAATTTGGTCTTTATTCTTTTAAATCTTAACATAGACTGAATACTTATATCTAACTTAACATAACTTAAAGCTGAAAGTGGTCTTCGAAAATAATCTGTTATCTTTGTACATAAAGAGATAAGATAAGAAAATAATAAAAGCTTTTACTCGCAACAGTAAGTATGTACTTTTACATGATGATCATGATAGATATAACGTAGGTAAATAATGCTGTTAAGAGAGATTAGCTTCTGCTTTTGGCGGTAAGAATGGTTTCTGTTACTAGGCACGGCATGAGTCTCTTATTGTAATTTTATATACATACGTCACTCATCAGCTAAGTAGTTGCAAGTATGTAACTCTTTGCCTAGCAAAGATATTAATTCTGTCTGTAGCGATTTTAATTCTTTGACAGTGTCACGACCAGTGATCAAATCATCGACATAGAATTCAGTATTGATAGCCCTTGCATCCGCAGGAAATTTCTCTTCCTCATCGATGGACAGTTGCTTCAATGCACGTGTTGACAAATATGAGGCGCAGGCTGTGCCAAATGTGACTGTGCATAAACGATAAATGGTCGAGTACAGATTCCTCAGGCATCAACACAACCTCAGAGGAGGTCCACTCCTTTTCTTGCAGTTTTTAAAAGCAAGGTCCATTAAACCTAAATTGTTGTTGATTAATTCTGACGGATATGATCCTCGCGATATTATATCCGCAGGATTCAGTTCTGAGGAATTGGTTGAATAATCGAAACGCGGTTAGCAACAAAGGTCTGCCAGTTGCATGATTCCTGTCATGCAACTATGCAATCCAATTAAGAACTATTGAAGAGTTCGTCCAATAAGTAACATTATGTAAAATTGACCCAAAAATCTCTTTTAATCGCCGCACAAGTTGAACCATCAACACTGCTGCACATAATTCTAAACGTGGTAACGTTATTTTCTTCACTGGTGCTACGTTTGATTTAGTACATAGAAGTTCAGTTCGTATATTGCCAGTTTCATCTACAGACCGTTTATATATACAAGTCCCAAATGCATCTTACGAGCTATCTGAAAAGGCATGGAGTTGATATTCACTGCAATGGCCAAAAAATACACGTCGACCTATCCGCATTTTGTTTAGTTCATGCAGGCCTTTACTGAACTTCAACCATAAGTGGTGACAATCCTGGGGCGATGCTTCATCCCATACCAGCTTTAGACGCCACAGCTGTTGCATAAAAATCTTTGCGAGTACGACGACGGGATTTACTAATCCCAAGGGATCAAAAAGATGCGCTATATCGGAAAGAACAGTTCTTTTTGTAATGCATTTTGAGAGCATAGGTGTTATCTCATAGTAAAAAATATCCGCTGTTGGGTTCCAAAAAGTTCCTAATGTTTTTAATACATCATTAGATCATCGACATAGAATTCAGTATTGATAGCCCTTGCAGCCGCAGGAAGTTTCTCTTCCTCATTGATGGACACTTGCTTCAATGCACGTGTTGACAAATATGAGGCGCAGGCTGTGCCAAATGTGACTGTGCATAAACGATAAATGGTTATCTCACCTTCTAAATATCTCTATAAAATATAATGAAATCGAATATCAGCTTCATCCAACTGTACTTGGTGATACATTTTTGTTATATCAGCAGTCATCACAAATTTGTGCCTGCGAAATCTCAAAGCAACGGAGAACAAATCCGGTTGAATAATGGGCCCCACCATAAGCAAATCATTGAGTGATTTCCCAGAGCTCGTTTTTGCAGTGGCATCGCACACGACTCGCAACTTTGTTGATGAGCTTGATGTTTTGATAATACAATGGTGTGGAAGAAAGTAATGCAGGACATTTAAGTCTACACCGACTGCCAATTCGATATGTGAATTAACCATCATTTCACTCATAAATGCCGAGTATTAATTAAATAGTTCTGAGTTTTTGAGGAGTCTTCTTTCAAGCGTGAGTAGCCTACGTTTGGCAATATCAAAAGAGCTGCCTAAAAGACTTGGATTCTGTTTAAATGGCCAGAATCATTAAAACGGCCAGAATCTAAACGTGAATAATGGTTCTTAAAGTGGTCTTCGCATTCTCTCTCTTCTCTTGACATGAGTGGTTGTTCAAGATCAAAGTTTTCGGCTTCCCGAAATGCCTTTTTCGAATTATTTAGTAACTCATTAGAGTCAGACAAAAGAGTAGTTTCCCTTACAGTAAGGCTGTTGCTTGAGGCATTCAGATTGATTGACTTTGGAAGTTGACCTGCCACTATGCATTCAAATAAAGTATTTTGTAATAAAGGTAAGCTCGATCCCAATTTAATTGGACCCACGCTAGTATAGTGTAAAATAAATCTACTCCGAGTAGCAAATCTATGCGCTGAGGAATATTAAATAGCGGATCAGATAAACGTGTGTTCTTTGGAATATTCCAACATTTGATACCAATTTTTTTGTCGGGTAGTAGTCCAGTAATTTGTGGAATAACTAATGCTTCTATTGTAGCTGTAAATCCGTTGATGAGAGAACTTATGTTTAGAACGGCTTTGTGTTTTGTTGAAGTAACAGTATTGTTGGCGCAAGTTAAGGAGGTATAAGATGGAAAACGTGGAGTTCCTAAACACTTCATGCAGTGTTGATTTCTTTTAGAAATCAGGTGTGTTTGTGACCTAGAGGCCAACAGAACACGACAAGGTATAACCTTCTGTAATTTGTTGATAATATTGATGACAGCTGTTCCCAAAATAATATTTTCAGTGCAGCTGGAGTACATATAATGAATGGTCGGCAAGGGACCTTCAACAGTAGTAGGAGTACCTTGAAGCGAAGCAAAGTGAACACTTGAACTAAGTGGGGTTTGCGGTACAAAAGTTGGGGCGTTTGGTTCGAGGTGTAAAAGAGTGTGATGTTTCTTTCCACAAATACGACATCCACTAGATGGGCAATTAGCATTGCTGTGATCAGTAGTCTTCAAGCAGTTGTAACAAATATTAAGACTCTTCATTTTGTGTATACGTTCAGGAATTGAAATATTTAGAAATTTGTGACAGTGATAAATAAATTGACCGAGAACTGAGCAGTAGTTTTTGTGGCAATAAATGTTTTTACAATATGTTTTGCATGCGTTTTATGATTTTTTTGATTATCAGATTTTGTTGAAGAATCAGAATTAAATAATTGATTGTTAACATTGCCTTCTAAATGCTGTGCCCTTTTTTTAAGAAAATCGATCAGCTCTCGAAGACTTGGCAGTTGATCAATTGGTGCTTCATCGTTCCATTTTGCTAGAGTTGCAGGATCCAACTAAGAGGTTATAATAAAGACCACAAGATCGTCCCAATGTTCAACTGGTCGGCTAAGATTACTTAATCCTGTTAAATGGTTACCTATTTTATCAACTATATTCCGTAATTCCACTGCAGACGCCTTTTGAATCTTGGAATGGTTAAGGATACGTTCCTGTGAGATTATTTTCCTATTTTCGAACCGTTCCCTTAGTTTTGCTAATGCCACCTCATAATTTTCATCTTCTATCTTAAGCCCTTCCATTGGTGCAATCGCAGAATCACTTAGCTTTGATAGAAGGTAATGGAATTTGGCTTGTTTGGAAAGCTTATTGTTGTTGTGCACCAGAGATAAAAATCGATTGTACCACACCATCCACTTAGTAAGGTCACCTGAAAATGAAATACATTTCCTCGCAATTAGACCGCTCTGGATTGGAGACTTCCTCGTAATCGCTATCCTCAATGTTTACTTGTACTCCATTAAAATTGTTAAATATAGACTCTAAAGCTTCTATGCGGACTTGCAGATCAGGAACAGACAAAGAATAGGGATCGTCCTTGGCTTGGACTGCGAATAACCTCAATCTTTCAATTTGTTCAATGATAAAAAGTCGTCGGATTTTAAAAGCATCTAGTGCCTTTATTTTCTTTTGGCTGAATTTAATGATTCCTGCATCGGTATTTTCAGTTCCTCCACGATTATCAGAGCCGGTTGATTTCGTTGGAACGTCATCATGTTCAGACATTTTCGGGCAAAAAAAAAAGAGACCACCACGTGTGGTTAAAGCGAATTTGTTGAAATTTGTGAATATATCACGTCGGGGTCACCAAATAATGTTGAGAGAAAGCAAGAATTTTTGTTTCCGTGTTTTTTATTTTCGAAACAAGATACGATCTTGTTTGATTATATTAAATCTTTCGGATTATAAAAGATAGGTCTTTACTAATTAACTGCTTTATTGAGAGTAAGAAAAAAGATAAGTGTGTTTGACAACCGGAAAAGTTATTATATAAATTCACTTTGACATTTCCTTTGAATTTGACATACTAAGAATATAGAATTATTATACAGGATGATTCATTTCAATTAAAATAAAAACCAAGTTTATAACTAAGCAAAAGATTTATAAATAGATATGAATATGTCTTAATAGTATTTAAGACTCAACACAGGGTGATTGGCATAAGATGCAACTTAAGGCTAAAACGTATAGCTTAAGTCAAGATTAGAAAAAAAATCTATAGGAGAGGGCCTATCTTTGATTTTATGTTCATTTAAGTGATTAAGGTTTACGATTTTTGAGAAATTAAATATTATAGTCAATTTTTTTTAAATTTTTATTTTGAAATTCTAATTCTCAAAAATCATAAACTTAAATTACTTAAATGGAACATTAAATCAAAGAAAGGCATTTTATGTGTAAAACAAAAAATATATAGAACATTATGGAACTAACTTTTGTATATTTTTTATATATATTTCTTTTTTTGCTTTTAAGTCAATTTTTCAGAAAACTGACCCTCCTGACGAAACGAGGGGACATAGACCCCCTCTCATAGATTTTCTATCTTATCTTGACGTAAGCTATACGTTTTAGCTTTAAGTTGCATCTTATGCCAATCACCCTGATTAATTGCTAGTAAAAAATAAACATAAATATATGCATTCCATACTTTTCCAGATGTCGTAGTGAGGTCAAAAACTAACCAATATTAACGAAAATACAAATTTTGTTTGTAAAAAGTTAATCTTAAAAAAAGCATTTAATACTTTTTCTCGAAAATCTAAAAGTTAGGGAACAGTTCGAAAATTAAGGTGATAAAGTCTATGTTTTTATTCGTTTTTTCCTTATAACTTCTAAGATACTACCACTAAAAATATAATTTTTATATAATTTTGTAGATAATGCAAATTGCAACCAAAAAGTATTTAATGGACTATAAAAACGCACACAAGCATAGAAAAACGCAAAACCACGAAAAAATCTTAAATTCAAGATGGCGGCTGCTGCACAAGACTAAATTTCCCGCAAACTCAGTTTTATACCCAGAATAACTCTCTTACAAAACTGCATTCAAACTAAGAGATATCAAAACTTTTCTCAGATGGGTCATGTTTCAACACGAAAAAGTAGGTCGGACAATTATGTCCGTCTGTCTGTATCTACACCTACAGCCTAAACGGTTGAACCGATTTTTTTTAAACTTGGTTAATAGTATTTTGTGATTAATGTGCCCGGACGTTTTTTTTTTAGTTTTGTGTCTTAAAATAACGGTACCTATCATATAAGCGTTACCAATAATTAAATTTTTCTAGATTAAAATCATATTAATTTTTAAAAAATATTATATAAGTGATTAGTTGCCAATGGTGATGTCTTTCACCTATTTTTTTCCGCAGAGGCTTATTAACGGTACCTGCCATAATCAATTTTAATAATATAAGTGCTTTATTGTCAACGGTAAAAAGTCGACGAATTTCCCAGTTGTTAACTACGAAGGTAACTTGCCCCGAGAGCAAGTTTGTGCGACCCAGTCGTGCCCTTTTTTTTATTTTTATTATTTTTTTGAAAAGTTTTACGTTGTTAAATGTAATTTTTTTTTCTAAATTCAAAATTCTTAATAATTTTTGGTCAAAAACAAAAAAAAAATTTGCTATGAAAAAAAATTTAAATTAATATTTTTTGTGCGCCATATCTCGGTAATGAAGTGATAAGCAAACATGATTGTATAATCAATATTGTAGCCAATTTAACGTTCTACAAAACATACCTATAAGCTTTTGCCGTAGAACGTAAGAAAACAGGGTTATAGAGTTGCAGTTTCCCCCCTTCCCCTTTTAGCGATCCTGTGCTAGATCAAAAACTTGAAAAAATGTTAATCAACCATCCCAAAACAACATCTGACCTTGGACCTTTTTCCACCTAAAACTACCTGCCAACTGGACGATGATGTTAAAATCCATCACAAAATTTGTAGAGAATTTAACGATTTGCAAATTTTTCTAGTTCATCTTTCCAGAAGTTGTAACCGTTTTAAAGATATATGTCTTGTTGTTGGTCGTACGACAAAAGTTGCATGCACAAATTATAGAGGAGGTTATTACCTACAAAAATGGTTGTAGATACAAGTTGAGAGAATGCATTCGTTAATAATTAATAAACAACACCATGACTCTTAATTGAGTTCACTTGCTTTATAAAATACACATTTTATTACTTACCTACTTACTTACTCATCATCATCTTTCAATCTTTCAATCAAACTCCCATATTAATATTGTACCTAATGAGATCCAACTTTCCAAAATATATAATTTTTTTTGTGTCACATGCAGGTTGTTAGAAAACTTATACATTCCATTTATCATCTGCAGTTTTTCACATACTCCTTTGTCATATCTCAGCTTCTTTACCCAAAACATATTTTTTCGGGACAAAACCTTTTCACCTTTATATACTTACTAATGCACACATGTCACATGTGTTAAGTGCACTTTTGATTATACCATTCGACTTCGCACATACAAACCTCTTTCTATTTATTTTTAAGAACAATAATAAATATATTATTTTATATTGAAGCATAAACATTTATTTTAAATATAAGTAAATACATTTATCAATAATAAAAGCCAACACATAAATTGTGAAATCAATTTTATGTAAAGGTAAACTAATAACTCTATTAAAATAGGCATAGAATATAAAGTACATTGATTTTTAAAACAAACTGCAATCAAATTTTTTTAATATGTTACTAACTTCAAATCTTATATATAAAAATGGAGTTTATATTTTGTGCGTTTACGTGCCTTATATTTAAAATATTAAAATATTTAAAAAGTTGAATAAAAACGGCTTCTTCCTGAATCCTTTTGGCATCACATCTTGAACAGCGCTGTTGATACGTGGATCTGTGAAAAGGATCATTTTGCATGTTAAAGGTTATTAAATGTAGATTTAATATATTTTGCCTGCATGAAATTGTGCAGCATACTGTGCTTCATGTATCGGCTGTCGCTGGAAAAAAGTAGGTACAATCCGGTAATCAACTTCAGGTGTTTGTGATGGTGAGTCGAAATTAAGATCGAGGGGTAATTTTTGTTACTGCTTAATAGCTCTATATGAATGCCTTTGTATTAAACAAAAAAGACAAAAAAAAATCGTTTTAAAAGATGTTTTTTTTTTACAAAGGTAGGTATGTTGTTATTTCGTAATGTCGAATAGACAATGGACCAAGGACAATAAAATTCAAAAACTGCTTAAAGAAAAATCTCTACACTTTGGGAAAAGTTTGGTGTATATATATTTTGCCAAAGTGTGGAGATTTTATTTAAGCTGTTACTAAATTTGATTATTAGTAAGGCCAATGGTTTTGTTTTGTAGGTATTCTTTTTTTCAATTGAACTGTAAATCGAATGCCCGCGGTTCATGACGTATACTTTTCGATAAATTTAAAAGCACGAACTTGGATTCTTGTTGAATTTTAATTTCGATCGATTGCATGGCCCAACTTAGCACGAATTTCCACCCGCGAAAACTTTTATTACTTGATAATATGGTTAAAAATAATATATTTCACAATTTAAATGCGAAGAAACAAAAAAAGTTTTCTTAGTTTGTCTATTATTTGGGGGAAGTTGTTTACTAACATTTTTTATAATTCTTGGTTCTGATTAAAACATGTAAAAAAAAGTAAACAACCCAAAATGAAAATTATAATTCGTAACACACTATTTACGTTTGTTTTCTTTTTTTACTTCCTACGATGCACATTGCACACTGATTTTTAGGAAACACAAAGAATGAACAACAAAGAAGAAGAAAAAAACAACACTGACGAGGATGACCATGACACCACCCTTTTTCTCTATTGAATTATTTTATTCATTTATAAACACAATTATCACACTAAGGGCTGTCGATTAATTTAAAATTGCACACACTTATTATCATATTTTACTTTATGAAATAAATTAACGCGACACCGATGGAAGAAACAAACGAGGTTTTACTCTGTAACAACTGAAAACTGACTGAATTTCTATAATAAATTAAACCTCTCTTTCGCACGATTTGCAAAAAAAACTCACAATGTCTTCTTGTCGATGAGCGCTTTTTTTTAATATAATGTATGTAAACAATGGTCTAAACCATTGTATATAAACATTATGGTATTGGCATGAATCTGAATCTGGTGTTTCTGCATCACGCCCACCTGGACACAGAATTTCTGCAAGTATAGTTGGCATATCAAGAACAAGCCTTGACAGAGCAGAAAGAACTGTGTAAGGTAGTGTGGCAAATAAGATATCCAAAAAAGCTGGAAAAGTTTGATTCTTAGGTAGGTACATAACAGATTTGTGTGTGCTGTTTCTATTGTTATTAGATTATGTGCACTGTAATTTGTTGGATTTGATGTCATGTTGCTAATGATTTGAAAAAAGCTCAAAGAGAAGGAATAATTGGTGCGATGTTTCTATGGTGCGAAATCGAATGGTAATGGTATGATCAAAAGTGCACTTAACACATGTGTACATTAGTAAGTATATTAAGGCAAAAAAAGTTTTGTCCCTAAAAAATATGTTTATGTAAGGAAGCTGAGATATGACAAAGGAGTATGTGAAAAACTGCTGCAGATAACAAGAATGTAAAATTTTTCTAACTAACAGCAGTTGACACAAACAATTTTATAGATTTTAAAATGTTTTGGGTATATAGAGGTACATTAATGTGGTTTTTTTTTCATAGCAAAATTTTTTTTTTTTTTTTTTTGACAAAGAATATTGAATTTAGAAATTTAGAAATTTCTTAGCGAATTTCTTCAAGATAGGCATATGATTGCCATCTATGATTTGCATAATATGCAACAAAACTCAAATTTGTGCGAAATCTTATTTAATAAATAAAAACAACTGATGGTATGCATGTAAAAATGAAAAAAATCATTTGAAATTTGACACGAAAGTTCAAACATAAGTTAAGAACACCAAAAATATGTTTTTTGGGATATAATTATATTAAGTAACTGTCATTTTATTTTTAATTTTCAAAAACTAGGATACTTTTCAACACCGAGTTTTCGGTATTCGATAGAAATTAAAAGGAGCTTTGAATATTGGTAAAAAAATTGCACTTAATAATCTAAAACTTTGTAAAAATTCAATTTGAAGAATGAAAATAATTTTTTTTTGTAAAATTTGACTTTAAAATTTTATTTCTCAAAAACCATTCTTTAAATCAACTTGAATTAAATATTTAATTAAATATTGGAGCTTAAACTTTAAAAGAAATTATATTTTATAATTTTATCTCTATTGGTTATTTTTTTGTTATTTTGTTTCCATCGTAAGACGATTTTTCTTAAAATTGGTTCTCCTGCCTAAACGGGTGGAGATAGACCCCCCATTACATACAATTGTTTCTTTGTTTTGACCGAATCTATTATAGCTCTAGTGTTTTTTTATTTGTTTTATATTATTTTATAATATTATATTTCATTATCCATAGGTATGGGTTTTATTATAGAGGTGATAACATTTAATTATAACCTAATATAGGTACTACACAATATAGGCAAACATTCTACATATTTATATTTTTCATAGGTAGGTAATATAATACAAAAAAGTTTTCTAATCGTAAAAAATGTACCTACCCTTGATTTTGCTATAGGTATGCGTATGGCAATCACGACTTGGTAACAACATACACTTTCCACCCACAAATATCACCCAATGGTAAGAGTATCCTTTTTTCATATTTGGATACTTCGCAGCTGCAGAATAAACAAAATTCATCTATACTTACTTATTGGCCTTTATTTTGCTTCCACACACTCAACACCTTCTGTAAAAAAAATTTATACCTACTCACCCTTAGTCTGCGTGCGCGCATATTTTTTCAAAAAAATATTTTCTGAGAAAAGTTTTGAGATCTCTAAGTTTGAATGCAGTTTTGTAGGAGAGTTAATTCTGAATATAAAACTGATTTTGCAGGAAATTTGGTCTCGTGCAGCAGCAGCCATCTTGAATTTAATACTATAATGTTTATATACAATGGTCTAAACTATTGTATATATACATTATAGTATTGGCATGAATCTGAATCTGGTATTTCTACATCAGGCCACTGGAAAAAAGCGCCCACCGACAAGAAGACATTGTGAGACTTTTTTTGTGTTAATCGTGCGGAAGGGAGGTTTAATTTGTTTTAGGAATTCAGTCAGTCATTAGATGTCAGTTGGCAAAGTTCGTGCGGTCAGTTCGTTCGTCGGTTTCGTGTTTTATTTAGTAAAAAAGTTATTTATTTTGTTAACAAGTAATTATAATTTATTATTGTATGATTATAATTACCCCGGCCCTAAGTGGATTAAAACTATTTGTTAAAAAAAATATTTTTTAAAAGGCAGTATTGTTATCGTGACGTGATTGTGTTGTTCTTGTTATTCCTCTTTCTTGTGCGTTTTTTTGTGTATCATTAATCAGTGTGCAAATAAAAAAAAAAAAAAAAATTTACTCGGTTTTTTGTTACTGGTTTTGTGTTGTTGACAAAAAGAAAAAAATAACGCAAAGCGTTATGTCAATGGAAATATTTATCTTTCAACGAATTTCTTATGTTTCAAAAGTGATGTAATGGATATAGTTGTTCCTTTAAAGACTATTGTAGTAAGTCATTTAATATTTTGAATTACTAATGTTGTTATTGTTTTAACAATCTCAAAATTACAGTGCTAAAACGATGGTACAAATCGATATGATAATCAAATAATTATCAACACAAATGAAAATGTTCCTCTTATATTTGGACAAATTGCTGACAGAGACATTCTCATCCGCAAGATCTCTGATTCGTTATCAAAAATTAATGTGTAAGTGAATACATAGTTGATGTTATAAATCGGTTCGTTTAAATATATATTTTTTTAAATTTACTGACAGACCAGTTGGTAGAGAACGCGCAAAATATGATATTTCATGGTCAAAACAATCCGGTCTTATGAATACTTTTAAGTCTGGTCTCACAGAAAGCATGCAACGAAAGCAGGAGGGAAAGGTGCCAACAGACGGTGCATTTAAAGGAATTCTCGATGACACAATCTCACCTTTTGGTTCCAGGAAAGGCGAAGGTATTGACGCCGGATGTGGTGAACTTGATTGGATTTGCAGTAGAGACAAAGCCCGCACAGATCCATTATTTGAAGCGCTCAATCCTATCGATGGCAAGATTTCTGGTGCTGGTAAGTTCTTTTTTAGTTTTCATTAAACAGAAAATTGTCTATTTACATACATAAATATTTTTTAATTTCAGCTGCCAAACAGGAACTGATCAAATCAAAACTACCCAACTCAGTACTGAGTAAAATATGGAAACTTTCTGATGGTGATGGCTTCCTGGACGTTGATGGGTTTGCTCTAGCTATGCATTCCATCAACGTCAAACTGGATGGCATTCAATTGCCGAATGTACTGCCTGAGCATCTTGTTCCTCCATCGAAATGATGCTAATCCTTTAGAAACGAATACCAGCATCAATAATAGTTTTCTATTTATGTATGTGTAAATGAATTTTGTATTCTTTTTTTTATGTTAACATAAAAATCAAGTAAAAAAACTAAAAATAATTAAACAAATTTTGTAAAGCTTAGAACGCATTTTATGAAAAAAATACATACAATCCAGTAATAGGAACTCATAAAAGAATTTTCTACATTCTATATATTTTGGTTAAACTAGCTATATATTTTGGTTAAACTAGCTATATCAATGTAAAGTGTGGGATGGGATCATAAAGAGAAACAAAATGTGAAAACTAGGTAAAATTATTTCCACTTTTGTGTTGTTACGTGTATTTTTTTAATTTACAAGTTTATATACGAAATACTTTAAATAAGCAAAAATAAAGGAAGACAAAAATGTGTAAAAATTATTTATGTTTTCGCCTTTAAATTTATCTTATAACTATCCGAGATAAAATTTATTGTATTTATTACTAAGTAGTTACATGATGGCGGTCAGCCATCAGACGCATAGGGGGAATAACATGTAGCATACGAAAACATGCACGTGCCGTAACTATTCGGGACTGATGGAAGTGTGATCATAGCCTCTTCGCGGCGGCCG
The DNA here is from genome assembly GCA_951217065.1 of Baccha elongata. Classification (NCBI taxonomy): domain Eukaryota; kingdom Metazoa; phylum Arthropoda; class Insecta; order Diptera; family Syrphidae; genus Baccha; species Baccha elongata. Next base: position 1,181,367 of record CATNUY010000169.1, on the reverse strand, counting down.
CTAGTAACAAGCCTTTTAAAAAAAGGTTCGGCTAATATGATCAGACTGGTTCCTCAGGTTGGCAACAGGTTAATTCCCTGTTCCGTAAAACTTAGAATTACGAGACCAACAACAAGCCTCGGAAACGGACTGATCTCACGACGACAACCTATGCAACCAAAACGGCAAAACGATTTACGAATTTTCTTATGGAACGTACGATCGCTCTATAGAGCTCGAGCTGCTCAGCAGCTAGCTGATGCCCTGTCAAATTATAAAGCTGACATAACAGCACTTCAAGAAATCAGATGGACAGGGAATGGTGTTTTACAGAAGAAAGAATATGACGTATACTACAGCTGTCATACAAAACACCATGTGCTCGGGGTAGGCTTCCTAGTCAGCGAAAAAATGAAGTCTACCATCATCGGCTTTAACGCTATAAGCGAAAGGCTATGCACCCTTCGCGTGCGAGGCAAATTTACGAACATCAGCCTCATTAACGTTCACAGACCTACGGAGGAGTCCTCAGACGAAGAAAAAGAGACTTACTACGAACAAGTCGAGAGGGCCCTCAATGCCTGTCCCAGGTATGACGTAAAAATCATCCTTGGGGATTTGAACGCAAAAATAGGTCGGGAGCCGGTATTCAGGCATTACGCAGGCACCCATAGTTTGCATGAGAACACTAATGACAATGGACTTCGAGTCTTAGAATTGGCAGCATCGAAAAACATGGTCGTTGCGAGTACCAGGTTCCCGCCAAAAAATATACAAAGCCACCTGGGTATCACCTGATGGAGTCACTCGTAACCAAATAGACTACGTGTTGATAGACCGTCGCCACTACTCGAACTTGATGACGGTACGAAGGTACCGAGGCGCCAATATCGACTCGGATCACTACCTTGTTGGTATGGTCTTCCGAGGGCGGATTGCCTTGCGAAGACGTATTGCATCCGCCGATCAGGTTCGAATCAACACGGCCGCCCTGCGCAATGAAAATGTCAGTAACACCTTTGGTAATGCGTTAGGACTCGCCCTAGAATCACTTGATTTAGGGAGAGTAAGTCCTGGAGCCAGTATGCTGGGCGTAGATGAGAAGTGGACACGCCTTAAGAATACTGTCATTAGTACTGCCAACTCCATCTTAGGCAGCAGTCGTAGAAATCGGAACGACTGGTTTGATGATGAATGCAAGCTAGCGACTGAACGTAAGAATGTTGCGTACCGAGCAATGCAACAATCTCATAGAACGCGGGCACGCGAAGAAGAATATAAAGAGCTCAGAAGAATAGAAAAACGGCTTCACAGACAGAAAAAATCAGCCTGGGAGAAGAACTTAATCTGTGAAATAGAAAAAAGCCAAGAGCGAGGTCCGCACCAGGCGCGGAAGTTCTACCAATCCGTCCGGAACATGACGCAGTACACACCACGCTGCACATACTGCAAGGACGGAGAGGGAAATCTGATCACCGATCCACAAAGCATACTGGAGCGATGGGAAGTGTACTTTAATGAATTGCTAAATGGTCAACTCACTGCAGAAGTGGAGGCTCCACTGCTTCAAGACGAATACCGTATGTTGCCGTCACCAAGCATAGAAGAGGTTGAGAAGGCTATAGACCGGCTAAAGAAAAACAAAGCCCCGGGAGCTGATGGTATACCAGCCGAATTATTTCAACACGGTGGGCCAGCTCTACGTCAGGCAATTCATGATATTGTAGTGCACGTGTGGGAGCATGAAGAAATGCCAGAAGACTGGCGGAAAGGTATAATATGCCCCATACATAAGAAAGGAGATGTCACAACGTGCAGCAACTATAGAGGTATCACGTTGTTGAGTACCGCCTATAAGATACTCTCCTCTATCCTACAAGACCGGATAACCCCATACGCTAAAACCATCATCGGACAATATCAGTGTGGTTTCATTCCAGGCAAATCAACAACTGATCAGATCTTTACCCTTAGACAGGCGATGGAAAAATGTCTAGAATTTAACATCCCAACATACCACCTGTTTATAGACTTTAAGGCCGCCTATGATAGCATAGCCAAAGTAGAACTTTAAAAAGCCATGAGAGAATTCGGCATCCCAAATAAATTGACACGACTATGTAGGTTGACCATGACCAACGTAACAAGCCAAGTAAAAATAGCCGGATTCCTATCCAGACCAATCAACATCTCTAATGGACTCCGACAAGCGGATGGTTTGGCCTGCCTCCTCTTCAACCTGGCGTTGGAGAAAGCAATCCGTGACTCTGGCACGGCAACAAGAGGGACCATCGTCAACAGGTCCAGCCAGATACTGGCTTACGCAGACGACATCGACATCATCGGAAGAACCGAGCAAGCTGTACACGATTCCTTCATCCAGATCGAGCAGGTGGCACAAAATCTGGGGCTGCACATTAGTGAAGGTAAAACAAAGTACATGGTGGCGTCGAATGCGAGAGGAACAGTTGGTCAAACAATCAAGGTAGCGGAGCACGAATTTGTAGTGGTGCAATCCTTTAAATACCTTGGGTCAATAGTAGCAGCCGATAACAATATAGAAGAAGAAATACGCGGGCGGCTTCTCAAATCCAACAGAGCCTACTACAGTCTGTCAAAGCTCTACAAATTCAGAAATCTCACCATAACTTCAAAACTACTGCTGTACAGGACCATGGTCCTGCCAGTACTCACATATGGATCCGAGACTTGGGTGCTTAGCAAAAGGCACTCTGACCTCTTAGCCGCGTTCGAGAGAAAAGTCTTAAGGAGAATTGTTGGCCCCATATGTGAGGAAGGACGATTCCGGAGACGGTACAATCATGAATTGTACGCAATCTACCTGGAAGCAGATATCGTGACAAAAATTAGGCTCGGTAGACTTCGGTGGGCAGGGCACCTAGCTCGCATGAGCGAAGAGGAACCTGCTCGGAAAGTTCTTTGTGGTACATTCTATGGCAGACGACAGCGTGGTAGACCATGCTTGCGCTGGAGAGATGGCGTAGACCAGGACGCCCGGAGCCTTGGGGTGCGCAACTGGATGGCGTCGGCTCGAGACCGGGATAGGTGGAGAGACTTGTTGAAGGAGGCAGGACCGGACCCCGGTTGTCGAGCCGATGATGATGATGATGATGAGTTACATAAATGTTTATTTTTTTTTTCCTCAAATGATTTTGTTTACATCTAAAAAATACTTAAAAAGTATTTTAGTTTTTTAGTTTTTTTTAATAAATCTTTAAACTGTGCAATGAAAAACAATAATTGTATTTTTGTTTTTACAAATCATTTACTTTCTAGGTATTGCCATTGTATATACATTTCTATAGTTTGGATTCGGAGTGTTGGAAGTGCTGTCACAATTTACTTGCACATTTAAATTGCTTACATTTTGGTCAAATGCGAAAAAAGTAGGTCCAAAAATTCTGTCTGTCTACATTTATTGACACCTGCATCCTTAACGGTTGGGCCGATTTTCTCCAAACTTGGTATTCTTAAAGAAATATCCCCGGAGGTTTTTTTATTTTTGACCTAGGCATAAAAATAACGGTACCTCTACCATATAAGCGTAACCGATTATTTCATTGTTCTTTTTTAACGGTAACTGTCATATAACCGTTTTTTATTACTCTGACTATCTTTTAAATTACTTCCCTGATTTTGACGAAATTTAATATTCCAATTACATAATGCAATGAAAAATTTAAAAAAAAGTAATTTTTGAAAAAGTATTTTTTCTGGAAGAACCAAAATTCTAATTTTCTCGAAAAAATACAATCAATTTCGTTAAATTTGATATGAGTGATTCATTGCCAATGGTGATGTCTGTCATCTATTTTTTTTTTCAGAATCAGCTTATTAACGGTACCTGCCATAGAAATAAAAAAGAACGTCCAGGCATATTAATCACAAAATACTCAGGTAGGTATATAGAAGTACATTATTAATGTGGTAGTCAACGTGTTTAACAGATTATTGTTTTTTTTTTTCTTTGATTAAAATTCTGTCAGATGGCTCTAAATTTGAAGTCACTTTTCAAATTTCACGTAGGAACATTTTTTAAAAAGTTGATTATAATAAAAAAATCAGAAAATTGTTTTTTCAAATTTGTTTCTTACCAACTATTTTCATTATAATATGTTTAAATTTAAATATGCTCCCATGTACAAATTCAAAAAGTGACTTATAACAGTAAGTTATCTGGCCTGGACACAGAATTTCTGCAAGTATAGTTGGCATATCGAGAACAAGCCTTGACAAAGCAGAAAGAACTGTGTAAGGTAGTTTGGCAAATAATATATCCAAAAAAGCTGGAAAAGTTGGATTCTCAGGTAGGTACATAACAGATTTGTGTGTGCTGTTTCTATTGTTATTGTAATTTGTTCGTTTTGATGTCATGTTGCTAATGATTTGAAAAAAGCTCAAAGAGAAGGAATAATTGGTGCGATCTTTCTATGGTGCGAAATCGAATGGTAATGGTATAATCAAAAGTGCACTTAACACATGTGTATATTAGTAAGTATATTAAGGCAAAAAAGGTTTTGTCCATAAAAAATATGTTTATGTAAGGATGCTGAGATATGACAAAGGAGTATGTGAAAAACTGCTGCAGATAAAAACAATGTATAAGTTTTCTAACTAACAGCAGTTGACACAAACAAATTTATAGATTTTAAAAAGTTGGATCTCAATTGGGTATATAAAGGTACATTAATGTGGTTTTTTTTTCATAGCAAAATTTGTTTTTTTTTTTGTTTTTGACCAAGAATATTGAATTTAGAAATTTAGAAATTTCATTGCCAAAAAATTAAATACGTTGAAAAACCGTTGCAACTACATTTCATTCCGCTTCAAGAGAGGCATATGATTGCCATCTGTGATTTGCATAATATGCAACAAAACTCAAATTTGTGCGAAATCTTATTAAATAAATAAAAACAACTGATGGTATGCATGTAAAAATGAAAAAAATCATTTGAAATTTGACACGAAAGTTCAAACATAAGTTAAGAACACCAAAAATATGTTTTTTGGGATATAATTATATTAAGTAACTGTCATTTTATTTTTAATTTTCAAAAACTAGGATACTTTTCAACACCGAGTTTTCGGTATTCGACTAGAAATTAAATCAACTTGAATATTGGTAAAAAAATTGCACTTAATAATCTAAAACTTTGTAAAAATTCAATTTGAAGAATGAAAATAATTTTTTTTTGTAAAATTTGACTTTAAAATTTTATTTCTCAAAAACCATTCTTTAAATCAACTTGAATTAAATATTTAATTAAATATTGGAGCTTAAACTTTAAAAGAAATTATATTTTATAATTTTATCTCTATTGGTTATTTTTTTGTTATTTTGTTTCCATCGTAAGACGATTTTTCTTAAAATTGGTTCTCCTGCCTAAACGGGTGGAGATAGACCCCCCATTACATACAATTGTTTCTTTGTTTTGACCGAATCTATTATAGCTCTAGTGTTTTTTTATTTGTTTTATATTATTTTATAATATTATATTTCATTATCCATAGGTATGGGTTTTATTATAGAGGTGATAACATTTAATTATAACCTAATATAGGTACTACACAATATAGGCAAACATTCTACATATTTATATTTTTCATAGGTAGGTAATATAATACAAAAAAGTTTTCTAATCGTAAAAAATGTACCTACCCTTGATTTTGCTATAGGTATGCGTATGGCAATCACGACTTGGTAACAACATACACTTTCCACCCACAAATATCACCCAATGGTAAGAGTATCCTTTTTTCATATTTGGATACTTCGCAGTTGCAGAATAAACAAAATTCATCTATACTTACTTATTGGCCTTTATTTTGCTTCCACACACTCAACACCTTCTGTAAAAAAAATTTATACCTACTCACCCTTAGTCTGCGTGCGCGCATATTTTTTCAAAAAAATATTTTCTGAGAAAAGTTTTGAGATCTCTAAGTTTGAATGCAGTTTTGTAGGAGAGTTAATTCTGAATATAAAACTGATTTTGCAGGAAATTTGGTCTCGTGCAGCAGCAGCCATCTTGAATTTAATACTATAATGTTTATATACAATGGTCTAAACTATTGTATATATACATTATAGTATTGGCATGAATCTGAATCTGGTATTTCTACATCAGGCCACTGGAAAAAAGCGCCCACCGACAAGAAGACATTGTGAGACTTTTTTTGTGTTAATCGTGCGGAAGGGAGGTTTAATTTGTTTTAGGAATTCAGTCAGTCATTAGATGTCAGTTGGCAAAGTTCGTGCGGTCAGTTCGTTCGTCGGTTTCGTGTTTTATTTAGTAAAAAAGTTATTTATTTTGTTAACAAGTAATTATAATTTATTATTGTATGATTATAATTACCCCGGCCCTAAGTGGATTAAAACTATTTGTTAAAAAAAATATTTTTTAAAAGGCAGTATTGTTATCGTGACGTGATTGTGTTGTTCTTGTTATTCCTCTTTCTTGTGCGTTTTTTTGTGTATCATTAATCAGTGTGCAAATAAAAAAAAAAAAAAAAATTTACTCGGTTTTTTGTTACTGGTTTTGTGTTGTTGACAAAAAGAAAAAAATAACGCAAAGCGTTATGTCAATGGAAATATTTATCTTTCAACGAATTTCTTATGTTTCAAAAGTGATGTAATGGATATAGTTGTTCCTTTAAAGACTATTGTAGTAAGTCATTTAATATTTTGAATTACTAATGTTGTTATTGTTTTAACAATCTCAAAATTACAGTGCTAAAACGATGGTACAAATCGATATGATAATCAAATAATTATCAACACAAATGAAAATGTTCCTCTTATATTTGGACAAATTGCTGACAGAGACATTCTCATCCGCAAGATCTCTGATTCGTTATCAAAAATTAATGTGTAAGTGAATACATAGTTGATGTTATAAATCGGTTCGTTTAAATATATATTTTTTTAAATTTACTGACAGACCAGTTGGTAGAGAACGCGCAAAATATGATATTTCATGGTCAAAACAATCTGGTCTTATGAATACTTTTAAGTCTGGTCTCACAGAAAGCATGCAACGAAAGCAGGAGGGAAAGGTGCCAACAGACGGTGCATTTAAAGGAATTCTCGATGACACAATCTCACCTTTTGGTTCCAGGAAAGGCGAAGGTATTGACGCCGGATGTGGTGAACTTGATTGGATTTGCAGTAGAGACAAAGCCCGCACAGATCCATTATTTGAAGCGCTCAATCCTATCGATGGCAAGATTTCTGGTGCTGGTAAGTTCTTTTTTAGTTTTCATTAAACAGAAAATTGTCTATTTACATACATAAATATTTTTTAATTTCAGCTGCCAAACAGGAACTGATCAAATCAAAACTACCCAACTCAGTACTGAGTAAAATATGGAAACTTTCTGATGGTGATGGCTTCCTGGACGTTGATGGGTTTGCTCTAGCTATGCATTCCATCAACGTCAAACTGGATGGCATTCAATTGCCGAATGTACTGCCTGAGCATCTTGTTCCTCCATCGAAATGATGCTAATCCTTTAGAAACGAATACCAGCATCAATAATAGTTTTCTATTTATGTATGTGTAAATGAATTTTGTATTCTTTTTTTTATGTTAACATAAAAATCAAGTAAAAAAACTAAAAATAATTAAACAAATTTTGTAAAGCTTAGAACGCATTTTATGAAAAAAATACATACAATCCAGTAATAGGAACTCATAAAAGAATTTTCTACATTCTATATATTTTGGTTAAACTAGCTATATATTTTGGTTAAACTAGCTATATCAATGTAAAGTGTGGGATGGGATCATAAAGAGAAACAAAATGTGAAAACTAGGTAAAATTATTTCCACTTTTGTGTTGTTACGTGTATTTTTTTAATTTACAAGTTTATATACGAAATACTTTAAATAAGCAAAAATAAAGGAAGACAAAAATGTGTAAAAATTATTTATGTTTTCGCCTTTAAATTTATCTTATAACTATCCGAGATAAAATTTATTGTATTTATTACTAAGTAGTTACATGATGGCGGTCAGCCATCAGACGCATAGGGGGAATAACATGTAGCATACGAAAACATGCACGTGCCGTAACTATTCGGGACTGATGGAAGTGTGATCATAGCCTCTTCGCGGTGGCCGCTAGTAACAAGCCTTTTAAAAAAAGGTTTGGCTAATATGATCAGACTGGTTCCTCAGGTTGGCAACAGGTTAATTCCCTGTTCCGTAAAACTTAGAATTACGAGACCAACAACAAGCCTCGGAAACGGACTGATCTCACGACGACAACCTATGCAACCAAAACGGCAAAACGATTTACGAATTTTCTTATGGAACGTACGATCGCTCTATAGAGCTCGAGCTGCTCAGCAGCTAGCTGATGCCCTGTCAAATTATAAAGCTGACATAACAGCACTTCAAGAAATCAGATGGACAGGGAATGGTGTTTTACAGAAGAAAGAATATGACGTATACTACAGCTGTCATACAAAACACCATGTGCTCGGGGTAGGCTTCCTAGTCAGCGAAAAAATGAAGTCTACCATCATCGGCTTTAACGCTATAAGCGAAAGGCTATGCACCCTTCGCGTGCGAGGCAAATTTACGAACATCAGCCTCATTAACGTTCACAGACCTACGGAGGAGTCCTCAGACGAAGAAAAAGAGACTTACTACGAACAAGTCGAGAGGGCCCTCAATGCCTGTCCCAGGTATGACGTAAAAATCATCCTTGGGGATTTGAACGCAAAAATAGGTCGGGAGCCGGTATTCAGGCATTACGCAGGCACCCATAGTTTGCATGAGAACACTAATGACAATGGACTTCGAGTCTTAGAATTGGCAGCATCGAAAAACATGGTCGTTGCGAGTACCAGGTTCCCGCCAAAAAATATACAAAGCCACCTGGGTATCACCTGATGGAGTCACTCGTAACCAAATAGACTACGTGTTGATAGACCGTCGCCACTACTCGAACTTGATGACGGTACGAAGGTACCGAGGCGCCAATATCGACTCGGATCACTACCTTGTTGGTATGGTCTTCCGAGGGCGGATTGCCTTGCGAAGACGTATTGCATCCGCCGATCAGGTTCGAATCAACACGGCCGCCCTGCGCAATGAAAATGTCAGTAACACCTTTGGTAATGCGTTAGGACTCGCCCTAGAATCACTTGATTTAGGGAGAGTAAGTCCTGGAGCCAGTATGCTGGGCGTAGATGAGAAGTGGACACGCCTTAAGAATACTGTCATTAGTACTGCCAACTCCATCTTAGGCAGCAGTCGTAGAAATCGGAACGACTGGTTTGATGATGAATGCAAGCTAGCGACTGAACGTAAGAATGTTGCGTACCGAGCAATGCAACAATCTCATAGAACGCGGGCACGCGAAGAAGAATATAAAGAGCTCAGAAGAATAGAAAAACGGCTTCACAGACAGAAAAAATCAGCCTGGGAGAAGAACTTAATCTGTGAAATAGAAAAAAGCCAAGAGCGAGGTCCGCACCAGGCGCGGAAGTTCTACCAATCCGTCCGGAACATGACGCAGTACACACCACGCTGCACATACTGCAAGGACGGAGAGGGAAATCTGATCACCGATCCACAAAGCATACTGGAGCGATGGGAAGTGTACTTTAATGAATTGCTAAATGGTCAACTCACTGCAGAAGTGGAGGCTCCACTGCTTCAAGACGAATACCGTATGTTGCCGTCACCAAGCATAGAAGAGGTTGAGAAGGCTATAGACCGGCTAAAGAAAAACAAAGCCCCGGGAGCTGATGGTATACCAGCCGAATTATTTCAACACGGTGGGCCAGCTCTACGTCAGGCAATTCATGATATTGTAGTGCACGTGTGGGAGCATGAAGAAATGCCAGAAGACTGGCGGAAAGGTATAATATGCCCCATACATAAGAAAGGAGATGTCACAACGTGCAGCAACTATAGAGGTATCACGTTGTTGAGTACCGCCTATAAGATACTCTCCTCTATCCTACAAGACCGGATAACCCCATACGCTAAAACCATCATCGGACAATATCAGTGTGGTTTCATTCCAGGCAAATCAACAACTGATCAGATCTTTACCCTTAGACAGGCGATGGAAAAATGTCTAGAATTTAACATCCCAACATACCACCTGTTTATAGACTTTAAGGCCGCCTATGATAGCATAGCCAAAGTAGAACTTTAAAAAGCCATGAGAGAATTCGGCATCCCAAATAAATTGACACGACTATGTAGGTTGACCATGACCAACGTAACAAGCCAAGTAAAAATAGCCGGATTCCTATCCAGACCAATCAACATCTCTAATGGACTCCGACAAGCGGATGGTTTGGCCTGCCTCCTCTTCAACCTGGCGTTGGAGAAAGCAATCCGTGACTCTGGCACGGCAACAAGAGGGACCATCGTCAACAGGTCCAGCCAGATACTGGCTTACGCAGACGACATCGACATCATCGGAAGAACCGAGCAAGCTGTACACGATTCCTTCATCCAGATCGAGCAGGTGGCACAAAATCTGGGGCTGCACATTAGTGAAGGTAAAACAAAGTACATGGTGGCGTCGAATGCGAGAGGAACAGTTGGTCAAACAATCAAGGTAGCGGAGCACGAATTTGTAGTGGTGCAATCCTTTAAATACCTTGGGTCAATAGTAGCAGCCGATAACAATATAGAAGAAGAAATACGCGGGCGGCTTCTCAAATCCAACAGAGCCTACTACAGTCTGTCAAAGCTCTACAAATTCAGAAATCTCACCATAACTTCAAAACTACTGCTGTACAGGACCATGGTCCTGCCAGTACTCACATATGGATCCGAGACTTGGGTGCTTAGCAAAAGGCACTCTGACCTCTTAGCCGCGTTCGAGAGAAAAGTCTTAAGGAGAATTGTTGGCCCCATATGTGAGGAAGGACGATTCCGGAGACGGTACAATCATGAATTGTACGCAATCTACCTGGAAGCAGATATCGTGACAAAAATTAGGCTCGGTAGACTTCGGTGGGCAGGGCACCTAGCTCGCATGAGCGAAGAGGAACCTGCTCGGAAAGTTCTTTGTGGTACATTCTATGGCAGACGACAGCGTGGTAGACCATGCTTGCGCTGGAGAGATGGCGTAGACCAGGACGCCCGGAGCCTTGGGGTGCGCAACTGGATGGCGTCGGCTCGAGACCGGGATAGGTGGAGAGACTTGTTGAAGGAGGCAGGACCGGACCCCGGTTGTCGAGCCGATGATGATGATGATGATGAGTTACATAAATGTTTATTTTTTTTTTCCTCAAATGATTTTGTTTACATCTAAAAAATACTTAAAAAGTATTTTAGTTTTTTAGTTTTTTTTAATAAATCTTTAAACTGTGCAATGAAAAACAATAATTGTATTTTTGTTTTTACAAATCATTTACTTTCTAGGTATTGCCATTGTATATACATTTCTATAGTTTGGATTCGGAGTGTTGGAAGTGCTGTCACAATTTACTTGCACATTTAAATTGCTTACATTTTGGTCAAATGCGAAAAAAGTAGGTCCAAAAATTCTGTCTGTCTACATTTATTGACACCTGCATCCTTAACGGTTGGGCCGATTTTCTCCAAACTTGGTATTCTTAAAGAAATATCCCCGGAGGTTTTTTTATTTTTGACCTAGGCATAAAAATAACGGTACCTCTACCATATAAGCGTAACCGATTATTTCATTGTTCTTTTTTAACGGTAACTGTCATATAACCGTTTTTTATTACTCTGACTATCTTTTAAATTACTTCCCTGATTTTGACGAAATTTAATATTCCAATTACATAATGCAATGAAAAATTTAAAAAAAAGTAATTTTTGAAAAAGTATTTTTTCTGGAAGAACCAAAATTCTAATTTTCTCGAAAAAATACAATCAATTTCGTTAAATTTGATATGAGTGATTCATTGCCAATGGTGATGTCTGTCATCTATTTTTTTTTTCAGAATCAGCTTATTAACGGTACCTGCCATAGAAATAAAAAAGAACGTCCAGGCATATTAATCACAAAATACTCAGGTAGGTATATAGAAGTACATTATTAATGTGGTAGTCAACGTGTTTAACAGATTATTGTTTTTTTTTTCTTTGATTAAAATTCTGTCAGATGGCTCTAAATTTGAAGTCACTTTTCAAATTTCACGTAGGAACATTTTTTAAAAAGTTGATTATAATAAAAAAATCAGAAAATTGTTTTTTCAAATTTGTTTCTTACCAACTATTTTCATTATAATATGTTTAAATTTAAATATGCTCCCATGTACAAATTCAAAAAGTGACTTATAACAGTAAGTTATCTGGCCTGGACACAGAATTTCTGCAAGTATAGTTGGCATATCGAGAACAAGCCTTGACAAAGCAGAAAGAACTGTGTAAGGTAGTTTGGCAAATAATATATCCAAAAAAGCTGGAAAAGTTGGATTCTCAGGTAGGTACATAACAGATTTGTGTGTGCTGTTTCTATTGTTATTAGATTATGTGCACTGTAATTTGTTGGATTTGATGTCATGTTGCTAATGATTTGAAAAAAGCTCAAAGAGAAGGAATAATTGGTGCGATGTTTCTATGGTGCGAAATCGAATGGTAATGGTATGATCAAAAGTGCACTTAACACATGTGTACATTAGTAAGTATATTAAGGCAAAAAAGTTTTGTCCCTAAAAAATATGTTTATGTAAGGAAGCTGAGATATGACAAAGGAGTATGTGAAAAACTGCTGCAGATAACAAGAATGTAAAATTTTTCTAACTAACAGCAGTTGACACAAACAAATTTATAGATTTTAAAATGTTTTGGGTATATAGAGGTACATTAATGTGGTTTTTTTTTCATAGCAAAATTTTTTTTTTTTTTTTTTGACAAAGAATATTGAATTTAGAAATTTAGAAATTTCTTAGCGAATTTCTTCAAGATAGGCATATGATTGCCATCTATGATTTGCATAATATGCAACAAAACTCAAATTTGTGCGAAATCTTATTTAATAAATAAAAACAACTGATGGTATGCATGTAAAAATGAAAAAAATCATTTGAAATTTGACACGAAAGTTCAAACTTAAGTTAAGAACACCAAAAATATGTTTTTTGGGATATAAGTAACTGTCAATTTATTTTTAAATTTCAAAAACTAGGATACTTTTCAACACCGAGTTTTCGGTATTCGACTAGAAATTAAAAGGAGCTTTGAATATTGGTAAAAAAATTGCACTTAATAATCTAAAACTTTGTAAAAATTCAATTTGAAGAATGAAAATAATTTTTCATCATGGATGAACCACGGAGAAGAAACAATTTTCACCACTAGTATAGAAGTAGAATAGTTTAGACAGTAGGATGTATCCAAAGAATAAGATTCAGAGAAAAGAACTAAAATAAGAAATAAAAGATGAAGAATGAAATTTATTTTTTTTGTATATATTATGTTAAGTAGTAGAACAATTTTTCTTAGTCAGGAACAACGAATGGGAAGTATAAATTTCGAGGCACTGAACGCAGTAGTGGAGTAAAGCTAAAAATGTATTGATAAAGAAATTCCTAGTATATTTATTAATGGTAATGTTTTTATTAGCAAATGACATATTCTTTAATAGTAATAAACATCTTGTGGAACGGCAAAAACTATTTACTAACCTGATGACATTACACGACCCACCAGAAATCTAATACTCAGATGACTTTTCAGAAAACCTCTCAATTGTCAAAATTTTATTTGACAGATTGACTTAAAATCTTCGTACATCTAATAACAGACTTACCTTATACTCACCAATACAGTAGCGAAAAGACAATTACGCATACATACTTAAATTTTTTTTATTTGTACCAATACAGTAGCGACAAGACACTTACGCATACTTAAATTTTTTTTATTTGTATCAACAAAACTTGTGTACACACAAATGAAAAATGACATATAAAATGTCAAAAAATAATCCTATACGGAGGACCAAACCAACCATACTTACCTAGACTAATGAAAAAGAAAAGATAATTGAAAGAAAACAAAATAACGAACGATGACACACACCATACAAATAAATACTTACCATACCTGAAACTGACCAGACAAGCATACTTACCCCAAAATATTTACCATAAAATTATACTATCAATTTAGAAATAAATCATAGATTTTATATTAATTCTCATAAGAAAAAATTTCTATCACTGGTCAAGAATCAAAAGTCCAAGGGTGGAACAAAAGGCGTACGACTCAATACAGTCTTGAAGTGAACATACTCTTTTTTCAGACGCGATCGTAGCGTTACATAATGAAATGAAAAGAGTCAGGATAGAATTATGAAGTTGGCCACATCAAACTGAAATTAGCCAATCAGAAAAATACACGTCGACAGTTTACCCCTACCAGAAAATTTATTTATTTATTTACCGTCTATCAAGTTACAGAACTTAATGGAGACTACATACTTAAGATTAACAATATACACAATTTTAATAAATAAATGAATAAGCAGTAAAAATTTTACAATAAACTCAACAATTTTTTTTTAATTTCACTCCTATTTAAGTTAAAATCAATAGCAAAATCAAATTAACTAAAATCTATACAAGCATTGGTAATTGGATTATGCTTAGCATAACTTGTAAAATGAAAAGGAATATTTAAAAAATCTCCGTTTCTTGGACGTAAAGTGGGAGCAGGTGCATACATATTAAACATTGATAACGACACCGAACAATTAATATTAGAAAAAAGGACATCAAAAGCAAAAAGTGCAGAGTTTAATTTTCTTCTTGAAACAAGAGGTTTTAAATCAATAAGAATACATCTAGTCTCATAGCGTGGATTATTTGAATATCCGAAAGTTTTTCGTAAGGCAAACTTTGTAAACCTTTTCTGAACTTTTTCTATGCGATGGATACATTAATGAGTATAGGGATTCCATATAACGCTGCAATACTCCAACAAAGGTCTAGCAATACTTATGTAAAGGGTTTTAAGTGTATAAGGATCCACAAAACACTTAGAATTACGAATTATGAAGCCCAACATCGAGTTTGCCCTAGAAATAATATGATCAATATGAAGAGAAAAATTCATTTTAGAGTCGAAGATAACTCCAAGATCTTTCAGTTTTTCACATCTTTGTAAGGAATCGTTATCAAATTTATATTCAAAATACAACGGATTTTGTATTTTTGAAAAAGTGACAACGCTGCATTTTTTATTGTTAAAATACAATCCATTCAGGTTACACCATTGAAGAATTTTATTCAGGTCAGCTTGAACCTTGCTTGCATCTGATAAGGATTGTATGCAACTGAAAACCTTTAGATCGTCCGCATACAGAAGACATTTTGAAGAAGAAAGAAGATGTGGCAAGTCATTAATAAAAATTATAAATAGCAACGGCCCAAGATGATTGCCTTGAGGTACTCCTGAAAAGTTTATTATCTTCTTAGATAACACGTTTCCTATTTGTACATATTGTTTTCTACCATCTTAATAACTCTTTATCCAACTAAGCAGCCTAGAGTGAAAACCGAACATCTCAAGTTTTTTTAATAGGACATTATGTTGAACGCGGTCAAAGGCCTTTGAAAAATCGGTATATATTGTGTCAACTTGTACACGCTTTTCCATATGACTTAGACAATAGTTAGAAAAAATAGATAAATTGGTCGTTATTGATCTTCCACTAATAAATCCATGTTGGTGTTCGTATATATGATTTTCAACTAAATTATATAATTTGTTTTTTACAATTGCTTCAAATATCTTGGGATTGAGCTGAAGCTTAGCAATAGGTCTGTAGTTTTCAACACAACCTTTTGAACCCGATTTATGCAAAGGAGTAATGAACGAAGACTTCCACATGTCTAAAAATACGCCTTGATTTAAAGACATGTTGAAAATAAAACAAAGTGGGGCTGCGATATTATGCCTGCAAGTTTTTAACAGAATCGGTGGAATATTATCTGGTGCAATAGAAAAATTGTTATCAAGAGATGCCAATACATCTAGTACATCATTTACAGACAAAAACAGGTTACCAACGTCAATTGAAGAATTGCAATTTTTCATTTTATTACAATTTAATTTCAAATTAATAAAATTTGATTGAAAAAATGTTGCGAAACTGTTGCAAATTACATCAATATTATCTGAAGAGACCCCATTGAAAGAAACGTTAGATGGAATCCCAAGTGATTTTCGTTTTGTGTTTAAAAATGACCAGAAACATTTCGGATTACTTTTAATGTTCGATTCAAGAGAATAAATGTATTGCTTGTAGGTAAATTTTCCTAAAAATTCGTATTCTTTCCTAACTCGTTTAAATTGTTCACGAAAAAAAACGGAGTTTTTATTCTTTTTATGCAATTTGTTCATAACATTTTTAAGTCTGGATAAGCTTTTATTAAACCAAACAGGTTTATTTGAATATTTAAATCGTTTTATAGGGAAAAAAACTGAAATTATGTATTCCAAAATATTTCTAAACATTGTAATAAGCTAATTGAAATCCCCAACAACTACGAAATAACAATTTTCATCTGTATTTTTAATAATATCTAAAATATTCTTTATATGAACGTCATAAGTTGCGTAATGTGATGAAGGTGGAACACAAGAAACGAAAAAATATACATGAATAATTCTTAGAGTAGGGAAAATAGGTAAATCTACGCAAACACAAATTCGCTCAATCTCACCAGAAACATTAGATAATATTATTTCTCTACTTATATAATTAGAGCTAATAGCTTATAAAACACCTCCACCTCTATTTAAGCCAGTCTGTTCGCAACACCGATCCTTACGGAAAACATTAAAATCAGATGTGAAATATTCACTGGTTAAAAAATTTGCGTTTAACCATGTTTCGGTTAGAGCGATGACATCATAAAAACAGTCAGTAGCAGCAGTAAAAAATTCATGAGATTTAGTTCTCATTCCTCCAGCATTTTGATAATACATAGAAAAGCATTTATTGGCTTCAGAAACAGGAAATGTTTTGCTTAAGTTTCTGCCATTTGTTGTTTTTGGCCCGACGAAATTAAAATTAATATGAGCAACGAATTTTATAAAAAAAAGTAGTATTTTATTTTACAGTTTTGAAAAATCACACTTCAAAGTTTTTTTTTAACTTTTTTTCGCAATTTTTGAGTTTAAAGTCCGTTTTTTCAAAGACTATGCATAGGTTTCACTTAATTTAATAAACATCTAATAGAAAAAAGTATTGGCTTTAAAAAAAGATATAAAACTTAGTTGTAAGTATTACCGTTATTTTTTAATATTTGTTTTAAATTTTTAGCACTCTTTTTATAAAATTGCCCTCCGGCCCAAACGGAGGGAGATAGAGCCCCCCACCCACAGTAAAAAATGCTTGTATTGAACTGTTCTACAAAAAACCATTATCAAGTTTTCATTTACTCGGATCTTTTCAACAACCTAATAATAATAAAAAGATACATCTGCTATCCAACGCGGCATTCAACTCAAGTCACAACATTTTTAAGAATCGATTGGCAACTATAAAGAGGCGGTATAAATTAAAACACATATACATGTACTGTTAGTGATTTGTAACATTATTAATATATATATATTAAAATCCTATCGTAAGAATAGAACCTATAAAGATAAAAAGTGATTATATACCTAGGCTATATTGAAATAATAACGTGAATAGTACCTACCTACAAAACTTATTTAAAGAAAAATTTACCTATATACAAGTTAACACAACACCTTCTGGTGTCATTCCCATTCCTTTCCCCATCGCCTCTCCCTTAACCAATGGTCATTTTTGTTGACTATACAATATTAAAAATGTGTACAACTTAAAGTTAACACAACACCTTCTGGTGTCATTCCCATTCCTTTCCCCATCACCTCTCCCTTAACCAATGGTCATTTTTGTTGACTATACAATATTAAAAATGTGTACAACTTAAATTCTAAGAAATTATTTTACCTTTGTTCACCTTTACATTTTCTTGTATTATTCAAAATTGTATAAAATATTGTCAACCTAAATTCCAAGAAAATATGTTCACCTTATTGCAATGTTGCATTCTAGGAATTCAGTTAAGAATTGGTTATGTTTACTTATAAATAAGAAATAAAGTTTAATAAAAGTTGAGTTGTAATCAGTAAGCAAACGAATGGTGTTTTATTTTTTTAATCGAATGATCCTCACTTCGATAACTGGCGCCCGAGCTATTCTGTACCAAAATTTAAAGTATCGCGTAACATAAAAACCGCGTACACTCAAAACCTGAGCATATCCCGTGAAAACTGTGTAGTGCGTTAACATAAGAACCGCGTACACATAATAATAAAAAAATATATAATCGGAAGCAAAAGTGTAGTGCGAAACGTAAGAACCGCGTACACTGCTACGAAAAATAGTGCGTTAACATAAGAACCGCAAATACGAAAAAATAAAAACTCCAAATTAAGCGTTTTGCGTTACAAAAAAAACATTGTGTAGTGCGTCAACATAAGAACCGCGTACATAGTGAAACATATTACACTCCAAATTAAGTGTAGTGCGTACCATAAGAACCGCGTACACGACAAAAAAAACTGTGTTAAGTGTAGTGCGTTACATAAGAACCGCGGACAAAATAGAGACTGCTGTGTAGTGCGTAAACGTAAGAACCACCTACTCAGTAATAACAGCACAGTATAAACTTTTAAATTGCATTCAAACCGTGGACCAGCCGTTCCCTAGTAGCAGAAGCAAAGAGGATACAAACGGAACCCCAACGATGCAGAAAATTTTGCTGTAAGATCAACATCATTATTCAACAATATTTTAAGCTTTACTTATTAAACCCATTACAATTATTGTAATTATATTTTTATAAAATAGGAACTTACTTACATTCCTAATTTTTTACTGCAAAAATTTAAAGTCAAGAAATAATTCTTATTACATATTTAATAAACGTTTTTACGTTCTCATACTATATAAGAAAAAAATCATTAAAATAAATACCTACCGTAAAATAAAAAATTTAAAATAAATTTTATATTATACAACTTAAATCAAGTAACTTAATCCTTCCTCGAACACTCCTTTTTTATCCTCCTTTTTCAAAATGGCTACACTCGAAGAATTGTCAGAGCGAATAACGCAATTAGCCAATGCTATAAACCAGACTATAGACCAAATTAAGCTAGTGAATAGTCGATTACACCAACTGGAGAGTAGGGTAACACCACCTCCCCAAAATTCCCCTAGCACCTTGTCGAATCCAAGAACTGAACAAGACCTTTTAGACATCAGAAAATTGCCCGACTGTGTTAGGGATCTTCAAATTTTTGATGGGAATGCAGTTCAATATATTTCATGGATCCATAATGTGGAGTCCATATTAAATGATTATCAAATCGTTAAAACTAAGCCCATCTATAGGGCGATTCTACAACACATACGTCAAAAAGTAAGGGGTCCGGCCGATGCCGCCCTCATATCAAATAACATATTTGACGAGGATTGGCAAACCATAAAAAAATGTTTATCACTGCATTACGCGGATAAACGGGATTCTAGAACATTAGAACATGAATTGAACACAATGACCCAAGCGAATAAAACTATCGACGAGTTTTATGCACGAGTCAATCACCAGTTGTCTTTACTTATTAACAAAATTAAAACAGAAGATTATACTCCAGAAACTATAACCGCCCTGACAGAAAATTATAGAAATAGATCCTTAGATATATTCATAAGAGGTCTTAATGGAGATATTTCTAAAATGTTAATGATACAGAAACCCTTAACCCTTCCAGAGGCATATACCTCTTGTCTAGAATTTCAGAACTTAAATTTTAGAAATTTTTCGATACACAACAGAAATTCAAGTAATACTATTACTTCTCCGGTTAATCAAATGTTTCCGTCAAAACACCAAACGGAAAACAGAGTCCCTCAGATAACACACAGGGAAAAGATCCAAGTGTATAATAACCAGCGTTATGGGAACTCAAGACCAACCTGGAATAGCCCACCGCCTCCTAGGCCAAATAATCTAAAGCCTCCACAGCCTATGGAAGTGGACAAATCGATTCAAAGCCGTCAAATCAATTATATGAATCGACCCGAAAATAATGCAGTGCCAAAAAGATTCAATGGATCTGATAACCTTCCAAGGAAGCAGCAACGTCTCTTTGCAACAGACGTTACCACAGATCAAGACTTGGAGCAAGAAAATCAAGATGAAGAACAATTAAATGAGGAATATTTCAAAGCCTCCGAAGAAGCATGGGATGAAGATGGCAACAATGACGATCTAGCTGAGCTAAATTTTACAACGGAAGCCTCTCTAGCGTACCCTACTTAGAATATGTTACTAGAGATGGCGAAATCTTGAAATTCTTGATAGATACTGGAGCTAATAAAAACTTCATATCTGAAAGAATTGCTTACAATTCTAAACCAGTAATTTCTCCATTTAAAATACAATCCGCCACTGGACAGTTACAAATAACTCGTAAAATCAGTGCTCAATTTTTTAAACCTATAGGTAATAACGTTCTCTTCGATTTTTTTGTCCTACCAAACTTAACCTCTTTTGATGGTATCATAGGTGATGATGCCCTTAAAACATTAGAAGCCGTGATAGATAGGAAAAACAACATCCTTTTCTTAGCTCCAAACATCAAAATTAAACTAAAAGCAAAAGAATCTAAAGAAGTAAATAATATTCAAACAAATTCAGACCTAGACACTCACATTCAAAACCTTTTATGCAAATACAAAAAGCTTTTTGAACCAATCTCAGACAGTGGTATAATAGACACTAGTGTCCGTGCAGAAATAAGAACTGCTTCATCCGAGCCCATATACACAAAATCTTACCCTTACCCAGCTAACCTAAGAAATCAGAAGAATCAGTTAAAAAATCATAACAAAAATAGATCAACACCACGGTGCTATGACCCTGGTGGTACAGTTTTCAAAAGAAACAAACAAATTAAGGCTAAGGACAAACCAATTTACCATAAGGAACACGTAGGACTAGATAACAAAGTAACAATAACTACAACTAACGGCAAACGCATTCACAAATCGGACCTTAAAAACTTACCTTATATTCCAGATTAATCACTATCCTTCAAGTGGAAGCAACTGTTGACATCTACGAATACCAAAGCCCACTTATTGCCATCAAACAAGGAGCAGGAAGAATAATTAACGGACATTTCAAATTAATCCATCTCATCAACTTAACTAATTATGAAGAAGCATTAAACAACATCAAAATAAACATAAAACGTTTCATCCCAAACACAAGCGTTTACATTCCGCAATTGGAACTCCAAGAATCAAAGATAGAGAACCTCCTTGAACAACTGCAAGATAGAGGGCAAACGAAGAAAAAGCGATCAATTAACTGGATTGGATCCGCTTGGAAGTGGCTGGCAGGTAATCCAGATGCCACAGATTGGGACAACATTATAACTAAAGGTAACCAACTCATCAACAATAACAACAGGCAATACCACATTAACCAATACTTTAGTAAAGTCACTGATACTCTAATTGACAAATACAATAAAATAATTGAAAAAATAGATACAAAAAATTCCGAGAAATATGAACAAATCATTTTTAACAAACTTACCCTATTAAAAGAGGAAATAGGAGAAATTGTTCTGGCAGGACAACTCGCTAAAAAAGGAATAGTTAATTCAAATCTTTTAAACAAGGCTGAAGTGGCAAATATTCTTTCAAAAATTGTAACACTTCCCTTTAGAAATGAACTTCAGGCAATTGAATACGCCGAACCCATGATGCTCGTTAAAAATTCCATTTTACTTTACGTTATTTGTCTGCCTCAAACTGAGGAAACAGAATTTAACAATGTTATCGTCAGGACAACAATTAAAAACAACAAAAGAGTGCATTTAAACTATTCAAATTTATTTATATCACAGTTTCTTAAATATGGTGTCACTGAAAAATGCTTTGAAATTGAACAAACTACGTTCTGCAAAAGATCTCAACTTCAAAAACTGACAATTGAAGATTGCGCGCTCACACTCTTTAATGGCGGAAAAGCCAAATGCAATATCGACTTTGAAAGCAGACCAGTAATAGAGCTCATCAACGAGAGCACACTGTTCCTCACCAATTATATTGGTAACATAACATATGGTAGAAATACTCAAAACCTTAACGGTACATTTATCATTAATTTCTATAACGAATCTATTGAAATAAATCACACAAAGTATACAAACTGGGAAAACAAGTTCTATCACATACTACCTCCATTACTCCAAACCAATCTCACTGAAGGTGAGATTAATATCGATCTCCAATATCTGCACAAATTGCATCTAGACAATGTAAAAAAGCTATCAAATATTTCCTCGAATCCTGGTATTTTCTTAGGTTCAGATTTTGTTATTCTAACTATAGGAATCATAATAAACGTCATTCTCATTTTTTATTATAAACGCAAATCCAAGAATAAGGAAACCTTGCAAATTCCTCCTCACGAACCAATTAAGCTACAAATTTCGTCATTTGACCCAATTCCAGTTGGAACTCCCTCAGTTGGTCATATTAAATTTTAATCTTCGAGACGCAGATACTTAAGAAGGGGGGAGTTAACACAACACCTTCTGGTGTCATTCCCATTCCTTTCCCCATCACCTCTCCCTTAACCAATGGTCATTTTTGTTGACTATACAATATTAAAAATGTGTACAACTTAAAGTTAACACAACACCTTCTGGTGTCATTCCCATTCCTTTCCCCATCACCTCTCCCTTAACCAATGGTCATTTTTGTTGACTATACAATATTAAAAATGTGTACAACTTAAATTCTAAGAAATTATTTTACCTTTGTTCACCTTTACATTTTCTTGTATTATTCAAAATTGTATAAAATATTGTCAACCTAAATTCCAAGAAAATATGTTCACCTTATTGCAATGTTGCATTCTAGGAATTCAGTTAAGAATTGGTTATGTTTACTTATAAATAAGAAATAAAGTTTAATAAAAGTTGAGTTGTAATCAGTAAGCAAACGAATGGTGTTTTATTTTTTTAATCGAATGATCCTCACTTCGATAACTTACATAAGTGAATTTACCTGAAAAGTATCTAGAAATAAAAAAAAAAAAAGATACTTACCTTGATTTTGATCCATACCTAAAAGAAACAAAAAAGATAAAGTAAAGTCAGTTAAATAAATATAAAAACAAAGGGATCTCTATGATGAAAATCACTGAGCTCAACCTAAGTTCATATTTTGAGTTTATACTACTTAAAGTTTTTTTTGACAAATTAATTCGAACTTCCGAAATTATTAATTTTGTATGTCAAATTATTCGCACATAGTTGTGAAGCATATAAGAAGCTAAAATTTGCTCCTATAACAAATAAGATATTGTCTATGAGTTATACAAAAAGACAAAGGTTAAATTTTCGAGTTAATTAATAAATAAAAGTTTTTTTTGAGTACCTACGTACTGATCATATGTCTAAAACATACATTTTTTTTGTTGTGATAAAAAAATAATAACATTATTAGTATGAAAATTCGTTAACTTAAAGTCAGACGATTAGTCTAATGTAACCTAACGTTTAAATAAAGTCAAGAATTGGAATAAGATAGAAATTTTTCATGTGTGAAGGAACCTATTTTGAAAGTGAAAGAAACACTAAGGGACATTTTATCTGTTACCTACTTTAGTAAAATCCGATCATTAAGTCCGTTTTCATGGTTGATTGAAATATTAGTTGAATATTCATTTATCAAAAAGAAAAACAAAGTTAAGAGTAGAAGTTTCTCAATATTATTTGTGTGTCTGAAATACAGTCAGAAGAGCATACAAAAAAAAATATAAATATCAAAAAGGAGTACCTACGTCCGCAGGTACCTTTACATGTACAGTGATTATTGTACAGCCTTTGAGATAAAAAAAAGTTAAAAACTATCTCAAACTAAGCTGCAATAAAGATATCGGAGTAGTAAAACGATTGATCCTGAATATTATCGGAGTTTAGTGGAACAAGTTTCGTGAACTTATTCGGTACAGGAATCGTAATATAACAAGTACCTACGACTGCAACCCAACCCTATGCCATATAGAACTGAGTCTGTAGGAACCCAAGTCTGCCATCAAATACAACCCGTAACTTAATTTTTTTTTTCATAAAGTCTTTAATAATAATTATAAATACTTATCTCTAAGGATTTTAGTAATTTTTAATAAATATATTATAATATTCTATAATTATATTACATTTTCATTTAATAACTTTTGATTTACAGGTCATCATAAATAACTTTAATATTTTAGCTCAGTTGAGTTGACGACATTTTTTTTTTGTGTCAACGTAATTTTTGGTTGATTTGTTTTGGGAATTCTGGGAGTGCTTAGCACTTTAAACTCTTTTTCTCTCTTCTTTCATGGAAGGGGAACTTTTTGGGGAAATTTAATGAAACACTCCTTTTTCTGTACTTGTTGCTCATTCATGCGCTAATTTTTTTTATTTTTACTAAACTCGGTATCCATTTTAATCACATCCTAGATCACTTGTTGAAGTTATCTAGTGCCACGAAAGAGGGGTGAGTTTACATCACTACCTAATTTTTTTTTATATAACGTTTTTCATTAATACGAGTTAAAAAATCCTTTTTAAATTGAATCCTAGTTGGAATAAAGAGGAAATCTCTTTTAACTTGTACTGCTTTTCGAAATTTCGACGTAATTATTTTCCGATAGGATTAAATTACTTTTTGTTTGATTCGAAGTTTTTTTACTTAAGGTCTGAATTAATTTGACACTGGTCGTATTCGAATTGCAAGATCCTACCCCACAACTCGGCGAGCTAAGCAATGGCAACGAGCAGACCTGGTTCAATGGTAGAATAGCGACCACCCTGATTCTCTGGGCGTGGACGTGCCTTCATTCTGTTGAGGATAAGGTACTAGATGTCTAGAGGGGATCAGGTGTAGGATCCTTCGAAAGGATGTCGGCCCGACTAGAAAATTTTCTTTGGAATTAGGACTAGTTTTTTTTCTGAAATTAAGAGGGATTGAGAACCCCTCATCATATTTTCGTCACCAAAGAGTTGATTCGAAATCGCAATATTCTTTTTAACAGAGCTTATCATAGTTAGCTTTTCGTCTCAGATCTCCGGTAATGACTTAGGTCCTTTGGGTAAGTTAGCGAAAGACTTAGACATTTTCGGTTGATCAAAGGAAATCCTGATCAGATGTAAGGTCGAGATTTTCTAGTGTCTTGAGAAACATATATTCCATCAACATATGTCAGTGGATTAATTGGGGGAAGGGAAGAGCTAGGGATCTCAAGTCGATTCAACAATATGTGGATGATATTGAGACTTGATATCCTGACCTTCTTTTTCTTCTAACAATTAATATCCCAAATTTTTTTTGTAGGAACCTACCCTCTAGCTTTCGGTTAGCGATCACTAGCTTTTTCAAATCTGGTGATAACCCCTTTCTAATTTCAATCGTTGTAGTGAATGGAAATATTGGCGTTGTTGGGTCTCTGGTGAAGTCAAATCAGGAAATTGATTCTAGTAGGGCGAAGCCCAAGGTTAGCGGATATTTTTTCCATTACAATTGCAACACCACCATTATATATATATATTTAAATTTATTTATTTGTATTTTAATTTTTAATTAATTTACAATTAATAAATTTACACCATCTAATATTATATATTTTTCATTTTTATTTGGATATTAAAAAGTTTCAAAAATTAAAGATTTTGACTTCCTCTTCTCCAATAATAAAGATTTAAAAATTCTTAATCAAAGTTTTCTTTCGTTTGATTTTTATAATAGAATAACTATCTTTTCGCAAATTGTGCTGCAATGTAATGGAAGAAATATATTTTTAATCTGTTACTAATGGCGCCCAACGTGGGGCCCGAAATGGAATTTAGATGTTGAATAGTTTAGAGAAATTTGAAAAAGATTTGGTTAAGATTTGGTTCATGTTCAAGATTTTCTAATCGAGAATATGATAGTTTTTATTTGGCTTCTTGCGGTTGAGAATTTTTTGTTGAGATTTTACATCGGGAGGTGAGTGACTTATGTGTCGACCGATGAGTGGTGATCTTTTCTAGTCATGTCCGTTGCGATAACCAGATCACACATTCTCTCACACTCGCAAAAGTTAGTTCGATCCATTATTGTGAATAGTTCTCAGTCTGATGTCCGGATTGGCTAGTTGAAGCCAGTCACTGTAGCTTTAGATGACAGTTGTTCAATTTTTTTAGTTCGAAGTTTTTAGAAGAATAAAGTGTTAGATTCTTTGACCAGGTGATTGGTGGAAGTAGTTCCTACTCAGGTCTTGAAGAAGTAATATCTTGAAGTGATTTGAGATGTGGTCTTAACCTACGGTCCGCTAGGCAACGATGTCTTCTTACCTAGGCTTGTAGCTGAAGCATAGATCAATTTTCAAATTACGGATAGGTAGTTTTTAGATGCAGTGATAGATAAGTCGTGCGATCTAAAATAAGATTTGGTTGAAAAATCAAAAATTTTTTTTTGTTGATGATGATGATGGAGTTACGGTAGAAGGTGGTATTCTAGTCGCGACTCCGAACCTGGAATGAATAGAGAGAGAAGAAAAGAGAAAGAAGTAGATTTTTTTAGTGAATATTTTTTTTTTTGGTATAGAAGTTAGAAATTTAGTTTTGCCTGGTGGCCTCATATTTAGTTTTTCTAAAAATTTAGTTTGAAATTTTTTTGAATTTGCCTGATGGCGTTAAGAAGTAGCAATTTCTGCAAATCTTTGTTTAAGTTTGGCAATTGGAAGTGCCTTTTCTAAATTAAGCCCAGCATCCCACAATAAATGACGAATACCATTAAGAAAATGATACATAAAGCTTACAAAGCATAAGATATAAGCTAATTTATGGCAATTGGAGTGTTAGCAATTCTTGCAAATCTTTGTTTAGATTTGGGAATTGGAGTGCCTGGTGGCGATAAAGCAACACGTTCTTTTGGTTGCAGTTTTTTTTGTGGATTTTGCCAAGAAGTTTTGGAATATTCTAGTTTTTGATCAGAAGTTGGAGAGGATCACTTCTGTAGTTTTAAGTTTGATCAGAAGTTGGAGAGGATCACTTCTTTGGTTTGTAGTTTAGTGTTAGTTTCGATTATTTAGGAAAAATCCAAGCGAGTCAGGAGGGGAAGAGATTTGCTCATGAAGTTTTTAGCTTGGAGTTTTTGGAGTAGTTGGATTTTTTTTGAGTGTTTACCCTATAAAGGAAATTAGGTTAAGTTAGTTTATAAGTTAGGTTTAGAACAGTAGTTTTAGGAAAAAGTAAGTTTAGTTAGTATATTAGCGTAGAGTTAGTTTAAAAATATTTTTTTTGTAGGTTCTTCTACGAAACAAAATACATTGTTCCGTATTATAATAATCCAAGTGAGAGTAATTACTCAAGCTTATGGGAGGCAAAAAGGATAAAAACACCACCGCCGAAAAACCGAAAAATAAGAATCCACGGAATCCTAGTACTCCAGGGGAACATCTCACCAGATATCAGAAGGCATTGAATCCAGCACACGATTTAACAATGGACGCTGTTGATGTGAGCCAGATGGAAGAAATTCCAAGTACCTCACACGGCCGCCAAGCGATTGATGAGAGTCCACGTATTGTGGAAGAGAACCGACCACTCACCCCGGAAATACTAAGACAACGTCGACTTGAATTTTCACCAACGCGAGAAGACAGGATGTAGCAATATATTAAGGTGGTAGCATTAGCTACAATAGGGTTCAGCCGAGCCGAGGATCGGAAGAATTTGCAGGAAACGTTAGAAGCAAGTCAAACGCAAATGTTAGACAAAGTCAACGAGGCAATTCGGACTGCACTAGTGATAAGCACGCAAAATACGCAACCTTCTAGACCGGCTATGAACCTCCGCGAACAACCTACTCCGAGAATATATCCTGCGGAGCGGGAACCACCTACTAGCAGACATATACCTGACACACCTAACTTTCCACGTGATCTTCCGAGACACCCAGGAACATTTCGAGCTGAAGCAGCAAGAACTCAAGGAGTCGATTTTTACGAGAGATTGGATCGAAAGACGTTCGAGAATCCTTCGGGACACGATCGAACAAGATTACCATCACCATCACCAGCTGGCTCTTATTCACGATTCCCACATTATCACAAATGGGGAATTAAATTTAACATGACATGACATGACAAATTTAACATTAAGAACATGACCGTCGACGTGTTCTTGTTTCGCTTAGAACGGGTCAAAGATAGCTACAATGTTTCATGGGAAGAGGTTGTAGCAAATTTCCATCACTTTATAAGTGGAGCTGTCGAAACATGGTTCTGGATGTGGCTAAAGGAACATCCACACTCATCTTGGGGATCCCTACGTTTAGGCCTCATAGAACAATACCGTGGCTTAGAAACCGATTCAGAACTCACTCGTCAAATGGCCGAAAGGAAACAGTTACCCGGTGAGAATTTCGACGTGTAAAACACATCCTGAGGATAAATTCCAGAATGCGTACACCTCGACCAAACCAGAAGATCATGGAGATAGTAAAAAAAAAATGTAAAAATTAGAATGGGAGAGCTATTGCTAACCAGTAAGGTTAATAAATTGTCAGAGTAAGTGCATACATGTCGGGAGATGGAAAAGTTTTTGAATCATTACGATCCGAACCGTTCTCGAGCACTACCACCTTATATCGCTCAAGCAAGAAAACAAGTCAGTGGGATCGAAGTTCAAACGGTAGAAACTACACCTCCAGAGTTTTCAAACGCTATTGAAGTTTATAACCCAAATTTTAAACGCGAGAATAAACCTTGTTTCAATCCAAACAATTTAAAATGTTGGAAATGTCGTAAGACTGGTCATTCGTTTCGCGATTGTAAGGATACGCAGTGAAGACTGTTTTGTTATAAATGTGGCCTACCTGAAACTGTAACACCTAATTGTCATAATTGCTCGGGAAACCCACTACGGATCCAGCTCTCATCCGAGAGGGATCTGGTATGGACGGGGGACTCAGAGAGTCCGTTGTAGAAAAGAACATTACTGAGAAAATTACACTTTCGAAAAATCCTAATCTGAAAAAACCCAATAATAATAAATTACCTAACTTACCTTCTAAAATACCCATTTTAAGACATCTTAAACCCTTACATCTTAGACAATTGGAATATGATCTAGCTAGGAGAAGAATATATACTTACCCTAAACATCTGAAAAAAATCGAAAAACTAAGAAACCGTTTCACGCAAAAGCGAAAACTTTTTAAAAATATAGCTGCGGGCGGTCCTCGTCCATATGTTGAAGTTAACTTCTTTGACAAAAATTGGTTAGGTTTGCTGGACTCGGGTGCCAGTGTCAGCTGCCTCGGAAAGGGAGCAGTTGAATATATAGAGAAATTGAACATCCCATTTAAAAAATTCACTACAGATATTGCTACGGCTGATGGTCGAAAACAGCCAGTGGTTGGAGTGGTTAAGGCAAAAATCCAGTTAAATGATAAGGTTTTATCTATAGATTTGTATTTAGTGCCTGCCCTTTCACAGGAACTGTACTTAGGAGTAGATTTCTGGGCTCTGTTTAAAATAGCGCCAAATATAATCTCTTCATTAAACTATATTTCCGAGGTAGTTTCCGAACCGCCAAAATTCACGGAATGTGATCTGACACCTGAGGAGTCAGATATATTAAGAGAAGTGGTGAAGTCTTTTCCATCTTTCGCTCTCAAATGAATCGGAAGGACTCACTTATTGGAACATAGAATCGATACGGAAGACGCTGAACGAATTAAACAACGTCCCATATCCCATATCGCCAGCGGTACAAAACCTAGTTTACGCGGAATTGGACCGCATGCTTTCTTTGGGTGTGATCGTAGAAAGCTCAAGTGCATGGTCCTCACCTGTTGTTTTGGTGAGGAAACCTGGAAAAAATCGCCTGTGCTTGGAATTTCGGAAGGTCAACAGTGCTACCAAGAAGAACGCGAGTCCAATTGCTCACATCGAAGGACTGCTTGCACGACTTTCAGAAACACGTTTCATTTCGAGTGTGGATCTGAATACCAATTTAAAGTGATGCTTTTTGGTCTTTCTAACGCAGCACAGACTTTAACTTATCTTATGAATAAAGTAATTCCTTCCAAGTTACGCAAAAATGTATTTATTTGTTTAGACGATTTACTAGAAGTATCATCATCATTTGAAGAACATATTTCTATTTTGAAAATTGTAAGTAAGCGGCTACTGGAAGCAGGACTTACGATAAATGTTGAGAAGTCTCGATTCTGCTTCCAGGAGTTGCAATATTTGGGATATGTTGTCGGTCAAGGCTGCTTGAAAGCTGATCCCGGCAAGATATCAGCCATAGTTGATTTCCCGGTGCCAACCACAGTCCGTCAAGTCAGGCGATTCCTAGGAATGGCCGGTTGGTACCGCAGGTTCATAGAAAACTTTTCAGGGTTAGCCGGTCCGATATCGGATACTTTAAAGAAAGGGGCAAAATTCGAGTTTGGAGAAGAGGCCATGAATGCCTTTAACAAAATTAAAGTAGCGTTAACTTCTGCTCCCGTACTTCGTAACCCCGATTTCAGTGAGCAATTTATCATCCTTTGTGATGCATCTGCTACTGGAATCGGGTGTGTGTTATGTCAAAAAGATGAATCTGGAGCAGAGTTACCGATCTATTACTATTCCCAAAAATTGAATTCGGCTCAACTAAACTACACGGTCACTGAACGTGAGTGTCTAGCCGCCGTGAAAGGAATTCATAAATTTAGGCCCTATATTGAGGGATACAAATTTATAATTATAACCGATCATGCGAGCCTGAAGTGGGCTCATGAGCTTTAAAGACCCAATCGGTAGGTTAGCTCGATGGAGTCTCAAACTCCAAGGGTTTGATTTCGAGGTTCTTCACCGACGTGGAACGTTGAACGTTCTGCCTGATGCTCTATCTCTTATTTATGAGGTAGAGGCAATAGCGTCAAATGTTTCCACGCCTGTATTAACTTCAGCAAACCCGTCTGAAGTGTTGTATGTGGGTTTGAAGGATCCGGCCTTTCAGTCGGACGAATATCTTCAAATCTCCGAACATATTAGTAAAAACAAGGAACAACTTCCGGACTTACAAGTATCCGAAAATTACGTATACAAGAAAGTCCGTCATGTCACAGGAAATCCAATCCAGGATGATGAGTCTTGGAAATTTTGGATTCCATCGAGTTTGGCTGAAAAGTTGATAAGTCAGGCTCACTGTCACCCTGGACTGCGCATGGAGGAATAACTAAAACATTCGCTTACGACAACGATTTTATTCACAAGTCAAGGCATTCATAGGCAATTGTGACACATGTAAGATAGTCAAAGCACCAAATATCACATTGAGGAACGAGATTGGTAAAAGTTTTGAGTTCGAAAGACCTTTCCAAAACATTTATGTGGACTTCTTGGGACCATACCCACGTTCTAGAAGAGGTAATACGTTCTTTGTGATAGCCTTAGACCAACTCACGAAATTTGTACTAATAAAGCCTTTGAAAAAAGCAAACACGAACGAACTCATCAAATTTTTAGCTAATGAGGTATTCTTATTATTCGGGGTACCCGAAACACTTTTATCAGATAATGGATCTCAGTTCTTGAGCAACGAATTCATTAAATTTCTTAATAACTTCGGCGTTAATCACGTCAAAACAGCTGCGTACGCTCCTCAAGCGAACGCATGCGAGAGAGTTAACAGATCAATCTTAAGTTCAATAAGAGCATATATTGATGATAAGCAGTATGATTGGGATGCTAATCTAACATCCATAGGTAGCGCGTTACGTACCACTATTCATTCAGTGATAGGCATGTCACTTTATGAAGCACTTTTTGGGCAACGCATGGTTGCCATGGAGAAGATTATAAACTGCTTAAAAAGTTGGGAGGGTTGAATCAATCCGAAATAGATTGGATACCCAAAACAGCCAAAATGAACATAGTTCATAATTATTTAAAAACCGCTTTAAACCTACCCCATGAGCAGTACGAAAAAATATACAATCTTCGAAGTAGAGCCGTCCGATACAACATTGGTGATACAGTCTTCAGGAGGAATTTCAGACTGAGTGATGCTACAAAGCATAAAACCGCGAAACTATGTCCCAAGTTTATCAAAGCTTCAATTATAAAAGTCATTGGCAACAATTTATACAAAACCAAAGACGAACGAGGTTTTGAAACAGTAGTACATACCAAGGGTTTACGAAAAGGATGAAACGAATGTAGTTAAGGTAGTGATAAGCACCGGCAAGTCAGCTGAGCATGAGACACAGCGGGTGATTATCGAGTATAACAAAACCATTTTTGAACTAAATTTCAGAGACATTTTAAAGTAGGGCCTCCTTTTCTCTTTCGTTGAACAAGCTTACGCTCTATTAAACGAATGAGTTTTGTAGGGAGACCACTTTCAAAATCTATCTGTTAAGCAATTAACATATCTGTGACATAATCGCCATATAATATTCTGTACCTAGGCATAACATGTTATTACTCAACTTCCATCTCAAATACCTACCAAATTTGAAAATTTTTAATATCTAATTTAGTTGCACTTTTTTCAGTGTAACACAAGAAATAAATAATCAACATACGAACCGATTCAATTCCAAGGCCACGTCCGACGTTTGTAGTACGCTACAAACCTATGAGATGATGAAAATAAATTCATAATTGAATGTTTACTAGCAAAAAACAACACCATCTGGAAGAAATGTGATGATGCTAAAAATCCACAACAAATCCATCACCAAATGGAGGCAAATAAAGGTCAGAAAAATTTAAGGATTAAGTCCGAACTAACACAAGTGATGCCCAACCACGAGTCAGGCAATGTTGAATTTTCATTTGAGGTAGAGTAGAGACCGAAACCATCATGGATGAACCACGGAGAAGTAACAATTTTCACCACTAGTATAGAAGTAGAATAGTTTAGACAGTAGGATGTATCCAAAGAATAAGATTCAGAGAAAAGAACTAAAATAAGAAATAAAAAATGAAGAATGAAATTTATTTTTTTTGTATATGTAAAGTAGTAGAACAATTTTTTTTGGTCAGGAACAACGAATGGGAAGTATAAATTTCGAGGCACTGAACGCAGTAGTGGAGTAAAGCTAAAAATTTATTGATAAAGAAATTCCTAGTATAATAATTAATTATAATGTTTTTATTAGCAAATGACAGATTCACTTATAGTAATAAACATCTTGTGGAACGGCCAAAACTAGTTACTAACCCGATGACATTACACGACCCAATTTTCTCTCTAATACTCAGACGACTTTTCAGAAAACCTTTCAATTGTCAAAATTTTATTTGACAGAATTACTTAAAATTTTCGTACATCTAAATACAGACTTACCTTATACTCACCAATAGAATAGCGACAAGACAATTACGCATATTTACATTTTTTTTTATTTGTATCTGCCAACAAAACTTGTGTACATCTAAAATGTCAAATAGTAATCCTATACGGAGGACCGAACCAACCATACTTACCTATACTAATGAAAAAGAAAAGATAATTGAAAGAAAACAAAATAACGAACGATGACACACACCATACAAATAAATACTTACCATACCTGAAACTGACCAGACAAGCGTACTTACCCCAAAATACTTACCATAAAATTATACTATCAATTTAGAAATAAATCATAGATTTTATATTAATTCTCATAAGAAAAAATTTCTATCACTGGTCAAGAATCAAAAGTCCAAGGGTGGAACAAAAGGCGTACGACTAAATACAGTCTTTAAGTGAACATACTCTTTTTTCAGACGCGATCGTAGCGTTACATAATGAAATGAAAAGAGTCAGGATAGAATTATGAAGTTGGCCACATCAAACTGAAATTAGCCAATCAGAAAAATACACGTCGACAGTTTACCCCTACCCGAAAATTTATTTATTTATTTATTTATTTACCGTCTATCAAGTTACAGAACTTAATGGAGACTACATACTTAAGATTAACAATATACACAATTTTAATAAATAAATGAATAAGCAGTAAAAATTTTACAATAAACTCAACAATTTTTTTTTAATTTCACTCCTATTTAAGTTAAAATCAATAGCAAAACCAAATTAACTAAAATCTATACAAGCATTGGTAATTGGATTATGCTTAGCATAACTTGTAAAATGAAAAGGAATATTTAAAAAATCTCCGTTTCTTGGACGTAAAGTGGGAGCAGGTGCATACATATTCAACATTGATAACGACACCGAACAATTAATATTAGAAAAAAGGACATCAAAAGCAAAAAGTGCAGAGTTTAATTTTCTTCTTGAAACAAGAGGTTTTAAATCAATAAGAATACATCTAGTCTCATAGCGTGGAACATTTGAATATCCAAAAGTTTTTCGCAAGGCAAACTATGTAAACCTTTTCTGAACTTTTTCTATGCGATGGATTCGTGAATGAGTATAGGGATTCCATATAACGCTGCAATACTCCAACAAAGGTCTAGCAATACTTATGTAAAGGGTTTTAAGTGTATAAGGATCCACAAAACACTTAGAATTACGAATCATGAAGCCCAACATCGAGTTTGCCCTAGAAATAATATGATCAATATGAAGAGAAAAATTCATTTTAGAGTCGAAGATAACTCCAAGATCTTTCAGTTTTTCACATCTTTGTAAGGAATCGTTATCAAATTTATATTCAAAATACAACGGATTTTGTATTTTTGAAAAAGTGACAACGCTGCATTTTTTGAAGAATTTTATTCAGGTCAGCTTGAACCTTGTTTGCATCTGATAAGGATTGTATGCAACTGAAAATTTTTAGATCGTCCGCATACAGAAGACATTTTGAAGAAGAAAGAAGATGTGGCAAGTCATTAAAAAAAATTATAAATAGCAATTGGTCGTTATTGATCTTCCACTAATAAATCCATGTTGGTGTTCGGATATATGATTTTCAACTAAATTATATAATTTGTTTTTTACAATTGCTTCAAATATCTTGGGATTGAGCCAGGGCCGGACCAGCTATACGTGCAAGAGGTGCAAATGCGCAGGGCGCTTAACCCAATGGGCGCAGTGAGCAAGCATTGAAAAAGCCACTATCTAACAACCAACACATACCTACCTACTTATACCTACCTACTTTTTAATTTTAATTTTTTGTTTAATACCGCACAACAATTTTGATATCCATCATATTATAACTGCTAATTTTGAATTTAAATACAGAAATACTAACCATCCCAACACAATAATAAGTCGATACCTGCCTTTCTACCCATACCCACCCATACCCACAGTAACATAACTTTTTTGCAAAGTGCACGATTCTGTATGCCTCCAGCTCCAACAACAGAACAAACAGACACAAATTATTCTCTTTTTCAAACTGCCGACGTTATTCTCACTCACCACATTCATCGTGTGCATAAGTGAAAGCATTTATTTTATTTTCACAACCCTCCCCTATGCTATCTAACATGATAAAAAATTCTTCCACAGCAGATACAGACAGTTAACAGCGCGCAAAATCCTAACGTGCGCGCGATGTCAATTCTTTCATATGAAAACGATTTCAACAACATCACTCAAACAGCTATTTTTGGGTGAAATAGTGATACTCAATAACTTAACAGCGCGCAAAATTGAAAATTGCGCCTATGAATTAAACTCTTCCTGTTGAGTGTTTTTTTACGATTTGGTTTGGCACTGACTTCTCTTGATGAGTGCAAGTGTAGCTTTGTTCTATCGTCTGTTGAGACAAAGGGGTGAAATAAAAAAAAAAAAATTTGTCGTTGATGAGTGAATCTTTTGTTTTCAGTTTCAGTGTCTCCTTTTCTCTATTGTTTTGTTCTTGCCAGGCATTGTTTTCATTAAAAAACAGGATTTTTGACAAATCTAATGACTTTATTTGTCTATGTTGGCAGTGTTCTTATTGTGGTCAAACTCAAAAACTCAAAATAAAGGAAAGGGAATCTGGGTAGGTAAATGAGAATAAAACTTGCTACGCGCAGATAAGTGGGTGTTCCAAAAATGTCGGTTTAAGTGCATCTTGTCGAAATTTGTAAAGAGCTTTGACATTTGCAGGGTCCAAAGATTTAGATGGTGCGGAATTACATCAAGAGTTATTACATTTATCTCCAATTGTAAAACAAGGCAGTTCACCCTTAGAAGTCCTTACCTACATTTTTGACTCACACTTGGAAGACCTTCTTCCCAATGCAGAGATAGGTCTTTAAATATTAAATACGTTGCCAGTAACCGTAGCTTCAGGAGAACGTAGTTTTTCAAAATTAAAATTAATTAAAAACTACCTGAGAACCACAATGACTCAGGAAAGATTAGTTGACTTGTCAATCATGGCTATAGAAAAAAAACTAGTTAAATCATTAGATTATGATGATCTGGTCACTGAGTTTGCTAAAACAAAAGCCAGGAAAGTTAATTTATTGTAGTTTTATTTGTGTTCCTTTTTTTAATTTAAATAATTTTATTTTTTGTATTAACACTAATAATGTAAATATATAAATATGTACATATTTGTTATTTTCTTAGTTTTTTTATTTATTTTTATATTGTTATGTTTTTGAATATGTTTTTAATATTTTGTACTTAACAAAATATTTCAGTTCCTATATTTTTGTGATATGTTTTTGCTTACTATTGCTATAGTTTACAATTATTTTTGAATTCTTTAGTTTTTTTTTATTCTTGTGATATATTTGGTTTTATATAGTTTTTGTAACAATCCTATTTACTTTTATTAGATATAAGTATTATCGAGGAATAGGCCTACTGGGGATACCTCGTGAAAAAAAACGCATTGCAAAAAACGCATTGCAAAGGCACCCCTTGGGTGATGAGGAAATGACTTCTTTTACCAATAACTGCAAATGAGGGGCGCAAATAGTGTAGCTTGCGCAGGGCGCTAGTTTAGCTCGGGCCGGCCCTGGATTGAGCTGAAGTTTAGCAATAGGTCTGTAGCTTTCAACACAGCCTTTTGAACCCCATTTATGCAAAGGAGTAATGAACGAAGATTTCCACATGTCTAAAAATACGCCTTGATTTAAAGACATGTTGAAAATAAAACAAAGTGGGGCTGCGATATTATGCCTGCAAGTTTTTAACAGAATCGGTGGAATATTATCTGGTGCAATAGAAAAATTGTTATCAAGAGATGCCAATACATCTAGTACATCATTTACAGACAAAAACAGGTTACCAACGTCAATTGAAGAATTGCAATTTTTCATTTTATTACAATTTAATTTCAAATTAATAAAATTTGATTGAAAAAATGTTGCGAAACTGTTGCAAATTACATCAATATTATCTGAAGAGACCCCATTGAAAGAAACGTTAGATGGAATCCCAAGTGATTTTCGTTTCGTGTTTAAAAATGACCAGAAACATTTCGGATTACTTTTAATGTTCGATTCAAGAGAATAAATGTATTGCTTGTAGGTAAATTTTCTTAAAAATTCGTATTCTTTCCTAACTCGTTTAAATTGTTCACGAAAAAAAACGGAGTTTTTATTCTTTTTATGCAATTTGTTCATAACATTTTTAAGTCTGGATAAGCTTTTATTAAACCAAACAGGTTTATTTGAATATTTAAATCGTTTTATAGGGAAAAAAACTGAAATTATGTATTCCAAAATATTTCTAAACATTGTAATAAGCTAATTGAAATCCCCAACAACTACGAAATAACAATTTTCATCTGTATTTTTAATAATATCTAAAATATTCTTTACATGAACGTCATAAGTTGCGTAATGTGATGAAGGTGGAGCACAAGAAACGAAAAAATATACATGAATAATTCTTAGAGTAGGGAAAATAGGTAAATCTACGCAAACACAAATTCGCTCAATCTCACCAGAAACATTAGATAATATTATTTCTCTACTTATATAATTAGAGCTAATAGCTTATAAAACACCTCCACCTCTATTTAAGCCAGTCTGTTCGCAACACCGATCCTTACGGAAAACATTAAAATCAGATGTGAAATATTCACTGGTTAAAAAATTTGCGTTTAACCATGTTTCGGTTAGAGCGATGACATCATAAAAACAGTCAGTAGCAGCAGTAAAAAATTCATGAGATTTAGTTCTCATTCCTCCAGCATTTTGATAATACATAGAAAAGCATTTATTGGCTTCAGAAACAGGAAATGTTTTGCTTAAGTTTCTGCCATTTGTTGTTTTTGGCCCGACGAAATTAAAATTAATATGAGCAACGAATTTTATAAAAAAAAGTAGTATTTTATTTTACAGTTTTGAAAAATCACACTTCAAAGTTTTTTTTTTAACTTTTTTTCGCAATTTTTGAGTTTAAAGTCCGTTTTTTCAAAGACTATGCATAGGTTTCACTTAATTTAATAAACATCTAATAGAAAAAAGTATTGGCTTTAAAAAAAGATATAAAACTTAGTTGTAAGTATTACCGTTAGTTTTTAATATTTGTTTTAAATTTTTAGCACTCTTTTTATAAAATTGCCCCTCCCGCCCAAACGGAGGGAGATAGAGCCCCCCACCCACAGTAAAAAATGCTTGTATTGAACTGTTCTACAAAAAACCATTATCAAGTTTTCATTTACTCGGATCTTTTCAACAACCTAATAATAATAAAAAGATACATCTGCTATCCAACGCGGCATTCAACTCAAGTCACAACATTTTTAAGAATCGATTGGCAACTATAAAGAGGCGGTATAAATTAAAACACATATACATGTACTGTTAGTGATTTGTAACATTATTAATATATATATATTAAAATCCTATCGTAAGAATAGAACCTATAAAGATAAAAAGTGATTATATACCTAGGCTATATTGAAATAATAACGTGAATAGTACCTACCTACAAAACTTATTTAAAGAAAAATTTACCTATATACATAAGTGAATTTACCTGAAAAGTATCTAGAAATAAAAAAAAAAAGAAAAAAAAGATACTTACCTTTATTTTGATCCATACCTAAAAGAAAAAAAAGATAAAGTAAAGTCAGTTAAATAAATATAAAAACAAAGGGATCTCTATGATGAAAATCACTGAGCTCAACCTAAGTTCATATTTTGATTTTATGCTACTTTAAGTTTTTTTTGACAAATTAATTCGAACTTCCGAAATTATTAATTTTGTATGTCAAATTATCCGCACATAGTTGTGAAGCATATAAGAAGCTAAAATTTGCTCCTATAACAAATAAGCTATTGTCTATGAGTTATACAAAATGACAAAGGTTACATTTTCGAGTTAATTAATAAATTTCTTTTGGGAAAGTTTTTTTTGAGTACCTACGTACTGATCATAATATGTCTACATATTTTTTGTTGTTTTTTTTTCATGGTTGATTGAAATATTAGTTGAATATTCATTTATCAAAAAGCAAACTTAGCTGCAATAAAGATATCGGAGTAGTAAAACGATTGATCCTGAATATTATCGGAGTTTAGTGGAACAAGTTTCGTGAACTTATTATCCCAAGACTTTCGGTACAGGAATCGTAATATAACAAGTACCTACGACTGCAACCCAACCCTATGCCATATAGAACCGAGTCTGTAGGAACCCAAGTCTGCCATCAAATACAACCCGTATCTTATTTTTTTTTATAAAGTCGTTAATAATAAAATTAGAGACAGAGGGTGCACCTTATCTTTAAGTATTTTAGTAATTTTTAATAAATATATTATAATATTTTATAATTATATTACATTTTCATTTAATTAGCTGCAATAACATTATTATCACATGAAATTTTATCAAAATTGATAGGTTCCTAGTATTATTCCGAGAAAACTAGAATTAACGGTTTATAAAAACTTTTTCAAAAATTACTTTTTCAATTTTTTTTTGAGTATTATTTAAGTTTAGCAATCGTTTTAGAATATTAAATTTTGTCAAAGTCGGCGAGGCCGTTCAAAAGATAGTCGGAGTAATAAAAAACGGTTCTATGGCAGGTACCGTAAATAAGATGATTCTGAAAAAAAATTAGATGACGGACATCACCATTGGCAACGAATCACTCACATCAAATTTTATCGAAACTGATTGTATTTTTTCGAGAAAATTAGAATTTTGGTTCTTCCAGAAAAAATACTTTTTCAAGAATTACTTTTTTTTTAATTTTTTATTACATTATGTAATTGGAATATTAAATTTCGTCAAAATCAGGGAAGTAATTTAAAAGATAGTCAGAGTAATAAAAAACGGTTATATGACAGATACCGTTAATAAGGTGGTTCTGGAAAAAAATTAGATGGCGGACATCAACATTAGCAAACAAACCACTCGCATTAAATTTTATCGAAATTGATCGTATTTTTTTGAATTAACATACAATTTTCCAACAATAGATACATTATTTTCGGATTGAACTAAATTAATTCCTGATTCTATTTCATTTACAATATGGTTTCCTGTTAGTACAATATTTCCTTCGTTAATAATTTCTATAGGTAAGTTTCTTTCTTATATTTATATTTATTTAAAAGATCCGTTAAGCAACTTGTTTCTTGTCAGGTTGGTTGAGCGTAACTTGTTCGCAGAGTTTGTCCTTCAATATTTTAAATGCTTTCATGGCCTCCTTATCAAACTCTATTGTGACTTTTTTGCTACTACTTTTGCTAGTTCTACCATTCTCTCCCCTGAGATACTTGGTTAAGGACTTTGTTATCATCGCATAATTTCTTATGAATTAACGGTAATAACCAGCTTATCCCAAAAAAGATCTTAACTGACGTAAAGTCTCTGGTTGCGGAAATTCCTCTATGCATCGAGTTTTTATTGGGTCCATTTTTATGCAATTAAATGATACGATATACCCAAGAAATTCTACTTCTTTTATGAAGTATTTCGATTTTTCACTCGATATTCTCATGTTCGCTGTGCTTAAGGCCTTCGTTATTGTCTCGAAATGTTCGAGATGTTCTTCTTCCGTCTCTGAATATATAATGACGTCGTCAATAATAACATGACAAAATTTCCCTATGTATTCGCGGAGGATGTCATCCATAGCTCTCTGAAAAATTGACGGCGCATTTTTGAGTACAAACGACATTCGAAGGAACTCGTATTTCCCATTGTTAACACTAAAAGCTGTTTTTTCCCTATCGCTCTCTTTTAACTTTATCTGATGGAACCCGCTCTGTAAATCAAGAGTGGTGAAATATTTAGCTTTGCCTAAAATTGCTAAGATAACCGATGTTTCTGCCATAGGATATTTATCTGTTTTAGTAAATGAATAAAGTTTTTTGTAATCTATTACTAATCTATGTTTCTTTGTACCGTCCTCGTTTACACCTTTCTTATCTACAACCCATACCGGAGAGTTATATGCACTTCGACTAGGCTGTATTATATTATTATCAAGTAAATTCTCTATTTCCTTGTTTACGAAGCTAGCTACCGATTGTGGATACGGGTAACCTTTCGTCCAAATAGCTGTGTCAATAGTA
The DNA here is from genome assembly GCA_951217065.1 of Baccha elongata. Taxonomy (NCBI): domain Eukaryota; kingdom Metazoa; phylum Arthropoda; class Insecta; order Diptera; family Syrphidae; genus Baccha; species Baccha elongata. The sequence goes on along the minus strand of CATNUY010000169.1, from coordinate 1,139,867 downwards.
GTATCTATGCCACATTGCACACGCGTGTTATTCGGAAGGTAATTTGGGTTCTCGGTAAAAACACCCTGGTATTTTTTTAAAATTGAATTTAATTTTTCTTTTGTAGAAATTTCATTATTTATATTGAGTGTATTGATTAAAATATCATTAAATATTAAAGGTATCACGCCCTGATCATATTCTAACGTTGAATCCCTAATATTAATATTTCCCTTTACAGTTCTTAATAATTTAATGCCAATAATGGCATCGGAATCTTTTAGTTCATTAAGTTCATAAAATGTATCTTCTACCCCCAAGATATTTATAGCTTGGTAAGTACGAATGATAGTAGTTCCATGAACGCTGTTGACTTGCGACGGAGTTTCAAGCTCCATACTTGGGAAGAACCCTGGTTTAATGTAGTTGTGAGTTGCTCCTGTATCAATTAAAATATAAAATGTACGCCCCGACTTACCAGGCACGGTAAGTCGTGCCTTACTCTAAAAAAATACCGCTCCCTTTATGTAACGCTGTTTGGTCACTATTTGCCCGATCTCTTTTGAATGGGTTGTTACCAAAAGAATTATTGGAACATTGTGGCCTATTATTACTATTAGGTTGAGAGGTGACTTGTCTTGTGGGCACTATATTCCCACTTGATGTGTCCATCCTTTCGGGTCGGTTATTATTATGGTTATTATATAAATTGTTATAATGTCGGTTTTGCTGAAATTGTCTATTCCGTTGTTGAAAAGGTTCCGCGTATTGTCGGTTCTGATGAGTGAAACCGTTTTGGTAAGTTGTTCTATTCTGACGCGGAGGTCTGGTTGTTGGTTGGTCAAAATGGTTTTGTTCGTATTGTCTGGGTTGATGTCTGTAATTAACGTGACCCATGTTTCTATACCTTGTCTGATTTGATTCAATCTCTTCTGCTCTCGCTAAGGCATTGGGTAAATCCCCAGGATTTAGTGAAAATACGATGTTACCTGCGGGTTGGTTTAACCCAGTAACGAATACTCGCAAAGCGTTTTGTCTTGCCCTTTCAGTGAGACATTCTGTTTCAGCGGTTCTAGGACCATAACTCATAATTTTCTTGTTTATTATAAGCGTCAGTATTCTCGTAACGTCATCGTAAAATTCTTGCAATAGTTTCCTATCCTGTCTCATGTTACCTAATTCTGTTTCTAACATATGGACTGGTCTTTTGTCGCTATATGTTAGATCTAATCGACCTAAAATCGCATCAATGTTTAACGGTGTCCCGTGGCTAGTGAGGACATCGTTGGCTTTCCCTATGATTTTATTCCTTATTATATTTACTACCGAAAAGTATCTCGACCCACCCTTACACGACTCATACACCTTCATAGCGTTTGTAAGCGCTGTGCGCCAAGAAACATAGTTTTCTCCATCAAATTGTGGTATACACTTGGCTACTTCTAAACCCTCTCCACCTACTATCGCTGGATCAATTGTAATGTCCTTATATGGTTCAATGGTGTCTCTTGTTGTGAATGCCGTAAGTTGTCTGTTTAATAATTCTTGCAAAGATATGTAGTTTATCTTAATTTTAACTTTTATTCCTTTAACTACTCTGATACTTTTTACAAGGATATTTTATTTCTAATTTTTTTCTATTGATTTTTATATTTTTTAATTCTTTTAACCACTTTATTGCTTTCCACAAGGGTACTTTCTTTTTATTTCGTTTTCTATTTATTTCTTTATCTTATTTTTATTCTCTGTATATTTATTTATTTATTTGTTTTAATCACTGTTTGCTCCTTTTTTATATATATATGTGTATATGTATTTTATACTTTCTTACTCTTTTTTTCAGTTTTTAAGTTGGGCTTTCGGCTCCTCATGCGCTCACTTCCCTGATCCGTGGGATTCACTGTCCCGTCTTTTTCTGCTGCAGGTGCTTTGGGTCTGCAGTCTTTTGAGTCGTTCCGGTGTTCCCCTTTGGTATATTTTAAGTCCTTGTTTTCTTGGTCCTCGTGGCTGATGGATACTTCTTGAGTTTCTCCTTCTTGGATGCCTTGTTTTCTGTAGTCACTTTTTAACGTCGATTCAATTCACGTTTAAGTTGTTACTTTAATTTTTAACACTGCACTGATTTCATTCGCGTTAAGTTATTAATTTTACTACTTTTTAAACAATTTAAAACGAGTCCCTGCTCGGGCGCCAATTAATTTTTCAACCAGATAATTTTAATAAAAAAATATATATATTATTCAATATTCAACTTATTACTAGGTTTACATTGATCTTTATGGTTGCGGGGTTGGAATCGATCTGCCTATCCTCGATCAGTTGCATCTCCTCGATGGTTCGCTTTGTGGTCGTCGTCGGGAGCGTCGGTCATAAAACATCCTTCTTATCTGTTGGCGGCTTGGGTCGTAAATATTTTAGTTTTACGACGGTCCGATAGTTTATCTTTGTTTTTTCTAGTTCGTCAATGTTTTATGACGGTCGGAAACCTCTCTTATCAGGTTGCGTGCGATTCCTGTTTGTCCCGACTGGTTAACTCTCCCTTTGATCGAAAGAAGATTGTCCCAATCTTTCATTTAACAGTTCTTGTACTCTTGATTTTGAACTGTCAACGAATTCTTCCATCTCAATAGTGGCTTGTTGTTCAGATTCGATCGCTTGATAAACTCGTATTATTAAAAAAATTCTATAAGCTGAGTAGATAATTATTGTGATAAAAAATTTAATACATATTCCCCACAGCACGGGATGTTCCTTAATATCGGATAACAAAGGTTCTATGTAATCTATATTTGTGTACATAAGGTTTTCGTCTTGCGAAGCAATGTATTCGAGAACATGAATCTGTGATACTTTAGTTTCTGTAATGTGTTGAAATATTTGATTTTTTGAATTAACATACAATTTTCCATCAATAGATACATTATTTTCGAATTAAACTAAATTAATTCCTGATTCTATTTCATTTACAATATGGTTTCCTGTTAGTACAATATTTCCTTCGTTAATTATTTCTATAGGTAGGTTTCTTTCTTTTATTTTCGTACATTTAGCCTTATATTTATTTAAAAGGTCCGTTAAGCAACTTGTTTCTTTTATAACTTTGCAATAATCGTGGTTGAGTTCTTTTTTACATTTTGATTTATAAATTTTTTTCTTATATTTAACAATTTCTTTTAGTATAACAATTTTTCCACCATTCACATTATTACTTCTAGTTATATAATGGGTACCTAACCCTTTTACTTTGGGGTATTTGACAAACAGTGCAATAATGTTATTTTTTGAACGATTTTAAATATGGAAGCATCTAGTGGAAATGTTATAGATATGTTTACTTTTTCTTGTTCCATAATAGTTTGAATTTCATTAACATTTAACAAAAGTGTGTTCAATATGTTTGATTTGTTTAAATTAATTGTATTTATTATTTCTCTTAATTCTATAATGACAAATTTTATTATTTTGATATCAATAATTCCTTTACTGCCAATATCTTTATTTATACTGTCTAACTTAATAAATAGACGTGTATTTATATTTTTTTGTTTGTTATTTGATTTTATTAATTCTTGTTATGTTATATATATTCTAACGGCTAGGTCATGGTCTGGACTTCCGGAGATCCATTTCCAAAGAGTGCCTATCTCATTTATACCTCTACGTTCTCTATTCCTGATGACTAATTCGTTGAGCAGTTTGTCAGCTATTTTTAAATCTTGGTCAATGACTTTAAGGAGTTCCTTTTTGGTTCTAAATTTATCTAATATCTCGGAATAGGTAGTTTTGATTACGTGATAGATTTCTCTGAAGTCTTCGTAAACTGCGGCTCTTCCCTCTTCTATTAAAATAACTTCATCGTTGGATTAATCGGTGATCTGTTGGGCTAGCGTTAAAGCGACTAGCTTCAGAATTAGAAGCATCATCTGTAATTTTAATTTCTAATATTATCCTTATGGATTTTCCGATTATTTGAATCTATTACTAAATTCCCTAAATCTTCTTTCACTTTCTTTTTCATGTACAAAGGTTTGTTCTTACTTTTCCTCTGCCCGTTGTTTACAAAAATTGTTTCTCCTTCCTTATATACTCTATTTTTCCTATTCTTGTTAAAATATCCTATCATTTTCTGTTGGTGTTTTTGAATTTTTACTTTGGTGTCGTTGTTGTCTATATAATTATGAAATATATCTGTCGGTCGTTTGTCTGTCACCGTATGAATTGTTTTGTTATATTTTTTTGTAGCTAAAGTCATTATATCTTTAATGTCTGTAATATGTGTAGTTTCTTTAACTATTCTAATAAGCTCTGTTAGAGTTGAGTGAATTCTCTCTATTGTACCGTTGCTCTTTGAGTGGGCTGGTGGTGTAGTTTTATGAGTGATGTTAAGAAGGTTGTACGCACATTTTGCAGAAGGTAAACAAAATGCTGCTTCGTTATCGGTTATCAACATTTTGACGTTACCAAAAAGCGGTAGTTGTTCTATGGTTCTGTCTTTTGCTTTCGTCTTTGACTTAACTTGGGTTGTAACGAGATATTTTGAAAATGGATCTGTCATTGTAAGAAAGGATGAGTTTTCGCAGTAGTATATATCTGCGTGAATGCGCTCTTCCCCTTCTTCAGGAATTGGAGGCTCTCTAATAGGTTGCTTATTCGGATGTCTATCGTACTTGTTCTTGTTACAAACTTCACATGTAGCGTTTAATGAAAGAATTTGCTTGAATGCATTTGGCCAATAATATCTGTTAACAATTTGCTAATACACTTCTTTAGCCTGTCTATGAGCTCGATTGTGTTCGGCTGTGACGATACCTAATTGTTCTTCCTTCTCTGTTACGTCTTCAACTATTTGGTTGCAAAGTACAAATTTAATTGTTGGAAATTCCTCCAGAAGTTTGTCTTTAATCTTGAAGAATGTCTCTTCGGTGCTGTAAATTCCTACTGTCGAACCTGCCTTTAATATTGTTTTAATTTTACTTACAATCTCTAAATCTTAAAAAAGTACCGTATGTCTCCAGTAATTTGTGTGTATTTCTTTTGAAATCATGTTGTTGTTGTGTGATTCTTTCATGATTAATTGAATTTTAAAATGATTAATTCTTTGGTTTACTCTTTTTATTTCTGACACGGGACTACTCTCTGCGCTATGAACAGTTCCTGTCTCTGATTCATCTTCGTTCATCATGTTTAGTTCTTGTCTACTAAAGGCATCAGCTACAACATTTTCCCTGCCTGGTTTGTATATAACTTCTGGAGCGTATTCTTCTATGAAAATATGGGCTTATAATTTCGACTAAGCACTGCACCTATGGCTGAGTTGCTAGCGTCTGTGGTTAGCTCAAATCGTTTGCTAAAGTCCGGTTGGTTGAGCGTAACTTGTCGCAGAGTTTGTCCTTCAATATTTTAAATGCTTTCATGGCCCCCTTATCAAACTCTATTGTGACTTTTTTGCTACTACTTTGGCCAGTTCTACCATTCTCTCCCCTGAGATACTTGGTTAAGGACTTTGTTATCATCGCATAATTTCTTATGAATTTACGGTAATAACCAGCTAATCCCAAAAAAGATCTTAATTGACGTAAAGTCTCTGGTTGCGGAAATTCCTCTATGCATCGAGTTTTTATTGGGTCCATTTTTATGCAATTAAATGATACGATGTACCCAAGAAATTCTACTTCTTTCTTGAAGTATTTCGATTTTTCACTCGATATTCTCATTTTCGCTGTGCTTAAGGCCTTCGTTATTGTCTCGATATGTTCGAGATGTTCTTCTTCCGTCTCTGAATATATAATGACGTCGTCAATATAAACATGACAAAATTTCCCTATGTATTCGCGGAGGATGTCATCCACAGCTCTCTGGAAAATTGACGGCGCTTTTTTGAGTACAAACGACATTCGAAGGAACTCGTATTTCCCATTGTTAACACTAAAAGCTGTTTTTTGCCTATCGCTCTCTTTTAACTTTATCTGATGGAACCCGTTCTGTAAATCAAGAGTGGTGAAATATTTAGCTTTGCCTAAAATTGCTAAGATAACCGATGTTTCTGCCATAGGATATTTATCTGTTTTAGTAAATGAATAAAGTTTTTTGTAATCTATTACTAATCTATGTTTCTTTGTACCGTCCTCGTTTACACCTTTCTTATCTACAACCCATACCGGAGAGTTATATGCACTTCGACTAGGCTGTATTATATTATTATCAAGTAAATTCTCTATTTCCTTGTTTACGAAGCTAGCTACCGATTGTGGATACGGGTAACCTTTCGTCCAAATAGCTGTGTCAATAGTAGTATCTATGCCACATTGCACACGCGTGTTGTACGGAAGGTAATTTGGGTTCTCGGTAAAAACACCCTGGTATTTTTTTAAAATTGAAGTTAATTTTTCTTTTGTAGAAATTTCATTATTTATATTGAGTGTATTGATTAAAATATCATTAAATATTAAAGGTATCACGCCCTGATCATATTCTAACGTTGAATCCCTAATATTAATATTTCCCTTTACAGTTCTTAATAATTTAATGCCAATAATGGCATCGGAATCTTTTAGTTCATTAAGTTCATAAAATTTATCTTCTACCCCCAAGATATTTATAGCTTGGTAAGTACGAATGATAGTAGTTCCATGAACGCTGTTGACTTGCGACGGAGTTTCAAGCTCCATACTTGGGAAGAACCCTGGTTTAATGTAGTTGTGAGTTGCTCCTGTATCAATTAAAATATAAAATGTACGCCCCGACTTACCAGGCACGGTAAGTCGTGCCTTACTCTAAAAAAATACCGCTCTCTTTATGTAACGCTGTTTGGTCACTATTTGCCCGATCTCTTTTGAATGGGTTGTTACCAAAAGAATTATTGGAACATTGTGGCCTATTATTACTATTAGGTTGAGAGGTGACTTGTCTTGTGGGCACTATATTTCCACTTGATGTGTCCATCCTTTCGGGTCGGTTATTATTATGGTTATTATTTAAATTGTTATAATGTCGGTTTTGCTGAAATTGTCTATTCCGTTGTTGAAAAGGTTCCGCGTATTGTCGGTTCTGATGAGTGAAACCGTTTTGGTAAGTTGTTCTATTCTGACGCGGAGGTCTGGTTGTTGGTTGGTCAAAATGGTTTTGTTCGTATTGTCTGGGTTGATGTCTGTAATTAACGTGACCCATGTTTCTATACCTTGTCTGATTTGATTCAATCTCTTCTGCTTTCGCTAAGGCATTGGGTAAATCCCCAGGATTTAGTGAAAATACGATGTTACCTGCGGGTTGGTTTAACCCAGTAACGAATACTCGCAAAACGTTTTGTCTTGCCCTTTCAGTGAGACATTCTGTTTCAGCGGTTCTAGGACCATAACTCATAATTTTCTTGTTTATTATAAGCGTCAGTATTCTCGTAACGTCATCGTAAAATTCTTGCAATAGTTTCCTATCCTGTCTCATGTTACCTAATTCTGTTTCTAATATATGGACTGGTCTTTTGTCGCTATATGTTAGATCTAATGGACCTAAAATCGCATCAATTTTTAACGGTGTCCCGTGGCTAGTGAGGACATCGTTGGCTTTCCCTATGATTTTATTCCTTATTATATTTACTACCGAAAAGTATCTCGACCCACGCTTACACGACTCCTACACCTTCATAGCGTTTGTAAGCGCTGTGCGCCAAGAAACAAAGTTTTCTCCATCAAATTGTGGTATACACTTGGCTACTTCTAACCCCTCTTAACTTACTATCGCTGGATCAATTGTAATGGTTCAATGGTTCAATTATATGGTTCAATGGTGTCTCTTGTTGTTAATGCCGTAAGTTGTCTGTTTAGTCTATTTACCTCTTCGGTTAATTGTTTGTTGGCATCAGCCACTAACCTACTAAATACTGTCGACAGTTCTTCTGGCGTCATTGTCGTATTTGTGGACTTCTTTGTTATAATTTTCAACACAAGGGATATTTCCTATTTGTACCTGATTTAATTTAATTTTCTCAAACTACTTCGCTTATTTTGACAAGGATATTTTCTTTTTAATTTTAGTTTTAGTTTCTTAAGTCACTTTAATAATTCTTGCAAAGATATGTAGTTTATCTTAATTTTAACTTTAATTCCTTTAACTACTTTGATACTTTTTACAAGGATATTTTCTTTCTTTATATAAAATTGCCTGATGCAGCCTCATATATATACAATTGCCTGATGCAGCCTCACATCAGGGTAAAAGAATGGCTTAGTACAATTGCAGTGATATAGTGAATTTTTATTTCTTTCTTATTCTTATTTATACAAAATATTCTTACAAACTACCTACATAACTAGAGCAATAAATTTATGATTTCATAATAATTTCATAATAAATAATTGAAATTATCAGGAAATCAAAATACTGCAAATCTGCAGTTATTGCAAATTAATAGGTTACGAGCACAGGTGCACTCGTAACCAAACAAGACCAAAAAATAATAATAATAAAAGCACAAAGTGCTTATTGTGCACAAATAGTCTAGCATGACTAAAAGAACCGATGATAATGAATTTAAACTTATTGTTGATGATGTCAACATTTTCCCTCCTCCAACTTAGGTTCGCAGTTAATTTCAAACCCATGTCCTGGTGTGCTTCTGTGGTCTGTCAACTCGATATTAGTGGAGTTCATCTTTGCAGTTGGTCTTTTTCCATATTTGAGAATTACTGCCAACAAACAGATGATGATAATTCCAGCTGCCAGTATTGAGCACAATCCAAAGGTCCAATATTGGTGTTTTTTGATTGTCTTACAATTACGGTCATGTAGACGGTTTAATTCCTCTGTTGCCTCTCTGAAGTTTGAATTGGAAACATCCATCATATCTTTGTTGTGAGGTATGATGGTTTCATTTGTGAACAAAAGTGGGAATTGAGTGGAGAGAGATGTGTCTAAGATGGCAATCGATTTGCTGTAGTGCATCATCACCTTTGTTTCCGTGACCAGTTTTGTTTCCAATCGTATGAATTTCGATTGAATAATGCAATCTGGGGTTACGTTAATAATGCCTGTATTTTTTAGCACCACTTCTTCTCTAGTTAGTCCACAATTTACAAATACCGTAGTTTCCTCAGGAGCAACAAACATCCATGTGTTGGGCGTATATAATTCTTTCCACATCGTGTTTGTTAATTTTAGGGTTCTCGTTGGACATCGTTTAAATGAAATTTTCTTGTACAGTTGTTGAATAATACAATCCTTACTTTCCTCTATACTATGAAATATGGATGGCTGTAGGATGAACGTTGTGTCGTTGAGTGCTGGTGTCTTGCCTATATCTTCCAGTGGAACTTCGAAGTATCTCTGTAGATTGTAATTGACGCCAAACACTGAATTCTGCAACTGCACGTCTTGAAAAGTCTGCTCATCTATTCTTTTTGGAACTGTAGTAGTTTTGATTAACTCGTAATGACTGGTGTCACTTATCATAAAATATCCTGTTACTAAAACCTCTTCTGAAGTTGTTGACATCTCTAGTCTGTCCGTTGGATCTGGTAATATCTCTAATTCTCGGCCAAGTTTGTTCATGCTCTTAGCGATAATGTCTTCTATACTTTTATGCGACAGAAATTCAAAAAGGTGGCTGCGTTTAAGATACGCATTCAACATTTTATTATATTTTGTTTCGATTTCCCGCATGCAGCTTAGCCCAATCAAATAGGCGTTAGTCACATGAATATTTACCTTATTTTCGTCGACCATGCGAAACCACGATTCCATTTTGTTAATTTCTTCTAGGCCAGCATTCAGTTTTTTTGTAAAATTGTTGATCTTATTGTTGATCCTGCCTTCAGTTTCGTTAACAGCAACGATTGTCGATAACATAATCTTGGTATTGGAATTGCTGCTCCTTATGAGGGCCTTCTGATTGTTGTCCAAGTTCTCAATGTCGTGATACACTTCATCATTAACCCCAAATATTGAGGTAAGTACAGTTCCCAGTATTCCTCTTCTTTGTCTTCGCAATTGTTTTACTTGAAGTCTATTGAAAATTGAGAGTAAGTTCCTCCATTCCTCCTCCATATGGTGACGCAATTCGCTACATTGGCTATCTTTTGTAACTGATTTCGCCCTGTTGCATAATTGAGCAAACTGATCCTTTGTTTTATTGACGTTAACTTGGTCACGTAAGATGTCTACGATTGGGAATTTAACGCTTGTTCGTAGTATGCCACGTTGAATCTTCGCTGTACCGATTCCTTCTACAAATAGTCCAGCTTCCGGATGAGTGATTGTATATGTTGTAGACGCAGGCATGACAGAAGCCAATAATGGCAGCATTACTAGTGATGTAGCAACGCTGGATGATTTCTTTTTATCTCTTAGTTTTCTTCTGGGTCTGTTGGTTATTTCATTTTTTTGCACTGTGTTGGTGTCAGGTTTGATGATATTTTCGTCATTTGGAAGCAAGCATACCTTTGATATTGGTCGCTTATATGTACCTTTCTCTGTTTTCACAGTTACTACTCTTATAAGTCCATCATTTCCGCTGTGTACTTCTGTGATTTTTCCAAGAGGCCATTTTGTTGGTGTCAGCAGCTCAGTTTTTAATAATACCAGTTGGCCGATTTACAAATTCTTTGCTGGGTGCTTCCATTTGTGCCGTTGTTGCATTTTGTTTATATACTCTGTGTACCAACGCTTGCACACATCTCTTTTGATCTTTTGGATTAAACTCCATCTTTTTACACTACTTTGGGCCAGGTCCAAAATGATGTCATCTTGTGGTGCTAGTAGTGGTGATCCAATGATGAAGTGACCTGGAGTTAATGCATCAAGATCTTCAACATTTTCTGTTAACGGACAAAGTGGTCTCGAGTTTAAGCATCGTTCTATCTGCACCAGTACAGGGTTCATCTCTTCGTATGTTAGTTTTTGATCCCCAATGATCCGATTCAAGTGATACTTCACTGATTTAACACCTGCTTTCCAGAGTCCGCCAAAAATTTGGAGCTCCTGGTGGGATGAAATGCCAATGTATTGCGTTTTCAGCCAGCTTGGATTGTACGGAATCAATGATGTTCTTTGCTCCAACAAAATTTGTTCCATTATCGCTGTAGAGATGATGTATGGATCCTCTTCGACTAATCATCCGCCGCAACGCTGCCATGAATCCATCAGTAGTTAGATCTGACGTCAGTTCAATGTGTACTGCCTTAGTTGCCATGCACACAAACAATGCTATGTAAGCCTTGTGCGACTTAATGCCTCGCATTTGGGAGCAGCGTATGTTGATTGGGCCTGCGTAATCTATGCCACAATGTGTAAATGGTCTCGAAAACCGAGCTCTTTCTTCTGGGAGCTGTCCCATAAGTTGAGATGATACTTTGGCTTTGAACCGGAAACATCTGATGCATTAATTTAGTATGGCCTTAACCGTATTTGTTCCTCGGATGATCCAAAATTTCCTCCGAATGTGATTTAGAGTCATCTTTATTCCACCATGAAGTGTGTCGCTATGTGTCTTTTGTATGATAAGTTTTGTCAGCGGATGTGCTGATTGATGACAAAATCATAGGATGTTTTTGAGTGATTGACAAATTAGCGTGTTTCAAACGACCTCCCACTCGCAATATTCCATTGGCGTCCATAAATGGGTTAAGTGATGAGATTTTGCTAAATGATTTCCAGTTCTCAGCAAAACCTTGTTGTGCGCCGCGCACTAATGCCCTTTCTGCTTCAAATAGCTCCTTTATAGTCAATTCACCAATAATGAGTGATTGATGTCTCTTGCTTAATTGACAATTGGTTTTGAATCGTAGACAATATGCACTTATTCGTTGAAGTTTTGACAGCGATGAAAATCTAAGATATATGTCGTCTTTATCTGAAGAGCTGCTGCAATGTGTTGCCATGCAGGCGTGAGATTTTCGGATTTCAGGTATGTCTGGAATTTCTATTAACGATTTATCAATGGGCCAGCTTTGTTTCTCTTCCTTCAGCCATTCTGGACCATGCCACCATGTACAATTTTCAGCTAGAGTATCTCCAAATGCTCCTCTCGATGGAATATCCGCAGGATTCTCCTTTCCGGGTACAAACCTCCATTTGCCATCAAAATGTTCCTGTATATACGAAACCCGGTTTGCAACAAATGTGTTCCATTTCACTGGATGCTGTTTTAACCAGTTTAATACTATGGTCGAATCTGACCATGCATAAATTTGAGTGTATTTCGTATTTGTTTCATTTCTAATGTATTTCATCAGCTTCGTAAGTAGTGCTGCTGCGCAAAGTTCTAGTCTTGCCAAAGAAACTTGCTTGACCGGCGCCACCTTTGTCTTGGATGTTATGAGGTTAACTGAAGTTGAGCTGCCATCCATAACCTTCAGATACACCACCGCTGCATAGGCTGACTCTGATGCATCTGCAAACCCATGTAACTGCATTTGTGAACCCTCTGTTTGTTGTGTCCATCGTGGAATTCTTACTTTTTCTATGGTTGATAATCTTGTCTTGAATTCGTTCCATTCATTTTCAATTTTAATTGGAACCTTCTCATCCCATGTGATTCCAGTGAGCCATAAATTTTGTATATGAATCTTTGCTTTGATAGTGATTGGCGACAACCATCCAAACGGATCAAAGATTTTTCCGGCATCACTCAATATTGCTCGTTTGGTTCCTTTTGTGTTGAATGATTCAAAGTTGACCTTAAATTGAAATTCATCAGTAGTTGGGCACCATTTTAGTCCCAAAATTTTAAACCTTTTTTCATTGGTAAAATCGTGTTCTGGCTCCATTTCGATAAGTTCCTTTGGTAACGATTTTATAAATGCTGAATTATTTGACGTCCATTTTCGTAAGTTGAATCCACCCTGTTGAAGTAGTGGCATTAGTTCTTGTTGAAGATCTCGGCATTCTTGCAGAGAGTTTGCACCTCCTAGACAGTCATCTACATAGAATCCTTCCAGCAATAATTTGCTTGCGCGTGGATATTTATGTTTTTCATCTTCAGCTAGCTTACATAAGGTTTTAATTGCCAAATACGGAGCGGATGATGTGCCGTATGTTACGGTTTTAAGAATGTATTCCTTAATTGGATCCTTGGTACTTTCTCTCCATAAAATGCGTTGTAAATTTTGATCTTCACGATTCACTAAAATGTGACGATACATTTTTTCAATGTCAGCTGTGAAAACGATTTTATACGATCTCCATTTAAGTAGTACTGAAAACAAATCCTTTTGTAGCGTAGGGCCTGTCATCATGATGATATTTAGTGATTCTCCAGTTGTAGTTTTTGCGGATGCGTCAAATACCACTCTACAGAGATACTTCGAAGTTCCACTGGAAGATATAGGCAAGACACCAGCACTCAACGACACAACGTTCATCATACAGCCATCCATATTTCATAGTATAGAGGAAAGTAAGGATTGTATTATTCAACAACTGTACAAGAAAATTTCATTTAAACGATGTCCAACGAGAACCCTAAAGTTAACAAACACGATGTGGAAAGAATTATATACGCCCAACACATGGATGTTTGTTGCTCCTGAGGAAACTACGGTATTTGTAAATTGTGGACTAACTAGAGAAGAAGTGGTGCTAAAAAATACAGGCATTATTAACGTAACCCCAGATTGCATTATTCAATCGAAATTCATACGATTGGAAACAAAACTGGTCACGGAAACAAAGGTGATGATGCACTACAGCAAATCGATTGCCATCTTAGACACATCTCTCTCCACTCAATTCCCACTTTTGTTCACAAATGAAACCGTCATACCTCACAACAAAGATATGATGGATGTATCCAATTCAAACTTCAGAGAGGCAACAGAGGAATTAAACCGTCTACATGACCGTAATTGTAAGACAATCAAAAAACACCAATATTGGACCTTTGGATTGTGCTCAATACTGGCAGCTGGAATTATCATCATCTGTTTGTTGGCAGTAATTCTCAAATATGGAAAAAGACCAACTGCAAAGATGAACTCCACTAATATCGAGTTGACAGACCACAGAAGCACACCAGGACATGGGTTTGAAATCAACTGGGAACCTAAGTTGGAGGAGGGAAAATGTTGACATCATCAACAATAAGTTTAAATTCATTATCATCGGTTCTTTTAGTCATGCTAGACTATTTGTGCACAATAAGCACTTTGTGCTTTTATTATTATTATTTTTTGGTCTTGTTTGGTTACGAGTGCGCCTGTGCTCGTAACCTATTAATTTGCAATAACTGCAGATTTGCAGTATTTTGATTTCCTGATAATTTCAATTATTTATTATGAAATTATTATGAAATCATAAATTTACTGCCCTAGTTATGTAGGTAGTTTGTAAGAATATTTTGTAAAAATAAGAATAGAAAGAAATAAAAATTCACTATATCACTGCAATTGTACTAAGCCATTCTTTTACCCTGATGTGAGGCTGCATCAGGCAATTGTATATATAGTTAAAAAGGTCTGTGTAAGATTTACAATTTTTTTTCTATTGATTTTTATATTTTTTAATTCTTTTAACCACTTTATTGCTTTCCACAAGGGTACTTTCTTTTTATTTCGTTTTCTATTTATTTCTTTATCTTATTTTTATTCTGTGTATATTTATTTATTTATTTGTTTTAATCACTGTTTACTCCTTTTTTATATATATATGTATGTATTTTTATTCTTTCTTACTCTTTTTTCCAGTTTTTAAGTTGGGCTTTTGGATCCTCATGCGCTTACTTCTCTGATCCTTGGGATTCACTGTCCCGTCTTTTTCTGCTGCAGGTGTAGTATATATCTGCGTGAATGCGCTCTTCCCCTTCTTCAGGAATTGGAGGCTCTCCAATAGGTTGCTTATTCGGATGTCTATCGTACTTGTTCTTGTTACAAACTTCACATGTAGCGTTTAATGAAAGAATTTGCTTGAATGCATTTGGCCAATAATATCTGTTAACAATTTGCTAATACACTTCTTTAGCCTGTCTATGAGCTCGATTGTGTTCGGAAGTGACGATACCTAATTGTTCTTCCTTATCTGTTACGTCTTCAACTATTTGGTTGCAAAGTAAAAATTTAATTGTTGGAAATTCCTCCAGAGGTTTGTCTTTAATCTTGAAGAATGTCTCTTCGGTGCTGTAAATTCCTAATGTCGAACCTGCCTTTAATATTGTTTTAATTTTACTAACAATCTCTAAATCTTTAAAAAGTACCGTATGTCTCCAGTAATTTGTGTGTATTTCCTTTGAAATCATGTAGTTGTTGTGTGATTCTTTCATGATTAATTGAATTTTAAAATGATTAATTCTTTGGTTTACTCTTTTTATTTCTGACACGGGACTACTCTCTGCGCTATGAACAGTTCCTATCTCTGATTCATCTTCGTTCATCATGTTTAGTTCTTGTCTACTAAAGGCATCAGCTACAACATTTTCCCTGCCTGGTTTGTATATAATTTCTGGAGCGTATTTTTCTATGAAAATATGGGCTTATTATTTCGACTAAGCACTACACCTATGGCTGAGTTGCTAGCGTCTGTGGTTAGCTCAAATCTTTTGCTTAAGTCAGGTTGGTTGAGCGTAACTTGTTCGCAGAGTTTGTCCTTCAATATTTTAAATGCTTTCATGGCCCCCTTATCAAACTCTATTGTGACTTTTTTGCTCCTACTTTGGCCAGTTCTACCATTCTCTCCCCTGAGAAACTTGGTTAAGGACTTTGTTATCATCGCATAATTTCTTATGAATTTACGGTAATAACCAGCTAATCCCAAAAAAGATCTTAATTGACATAAAGTCTCAGGTTGCCGAAATTCCTGTATGCATCGAGTTTTTATTGGGTCCATTTTTATGCAATTAAATGATACGATGTACCCAAGAAATTCTACTTCTTTCCTGAAGTATTTCGATTTTTCACTCGATATTCTCATGTTCGCTGTGTTAAGGCCTTCGTTATTGTCTCGAAATGTTCGAGATGTTCTTCTTCCGTCTCTGAATATATAATGACGTCGTCAATAATAACATGACAAAATTTCCCTATGTATTCGCGGAGGATGTCATCCATAGCTCTCTGGAAAATTGACGGCGCATTTTTGAGTACAAACGACATTCGAAGGAACTCGTATTTCCCATTGTTAACACTAAAAGCTGTTTTTCCCTATCGCTCTCTTTTAACTTTATCTGATGGAACCCGCTCTGTAAATCAAGAGTGGTGAAATATATAGCTTTGCCTAAAATTGCTAAGATAACCGATGTTTCTGCCATAGGATATTTATCTGTTTTAGTAAATGAATTAAGTTTTTTGTAATCTATTACTAATCTATGTTTCTTTGTACCGTCCTCGTTTACACCTTTCTTATCTACAACCCATACCGGAGAGTTATATGCACTTCGACTAGGCTGTATTATATTATTATCAAGTAAATTCTCTATTTCCTTGTTTACGAAGCTAGCTACCGATTGTGGGTAACCTTTCGTCCAAATAGCTGTGTCAATAGTAGTATCTATGCCACATTGCACACGCGTGTTGTACGGAAGGTAATTTGGGTTCTGGGTAAAAACACCCTGGTATTTTTTTAAAATTGAAGTTAATTTTTCTTTTGTAGAAATTTCATTATTTATATTGAGTGTATTGATTAAAATATCATTATATATTAAAGGTATCACGCCCTGATCATATTCTAACGTTGAATCCCTAATATTAATATTCCCCTTTACAGTTCTTAATAATTTAATGCCAATAATGGCATCGAAATCTTTTAGTTCACTAAGTTCATAAAATTTATCTTCTACCCCCAAGATATTTATAGCTTGGTAAGTACGAATGATAGTAGTTCCATGAACGCTGTTGACTTGCGACGGAGTTTCAAGCTCCATACTTGGGAAGAACCCTGGTTTAATGTAGTTGTGAGTTGCTCCTGTATCAATTAAAATATAAAATGTACGCCCCGACTTACCAGGCACGGTAAGTCGTGCCTTACTCTAAAAAATTACCGCTCTCATTCATGTTATTGAGGCGTGGAAAATTATGTAACGCTGTTTGGTCACTATTTGCCCGATCTCTTTTGAACGGGTTGTTATCAAAAGAATTATTGGAACATTGTGGCCTATTATTACTATTAGGTTGAGAGGTGACTTGTCTTGTGGGCACTATATTCCCACTTGATGTGTCCATCCTTTCGGGTCGGTTATTATTATGGTTATTATTAAAATTGTTATAATGTCGGTTTTGCTGAAATTGTCTATTCCGTTGTTGAAAAGGTTCCGCGTATTGTCGGTTCTGATGAGTGAAACCGTTTTGGTAAGTTGTTCTATTCTGACGCGGAGGTCTGGTTAATGGTTGGTCAAAATGGTTTTGTTCGTATTGTCTGGGTTGATGTCTGTAATTAACGTGACCCATGTTTCTATACCTTGTCTGATTTGATTCAATCTCTTCTGCTCTCGCTAAGGCATTGGGTAAATCCCCAGGATTTAGTGAAAATACGATGTTACCTGCGGGTTGGTTTAACCCAGTAACGAATACTCGCAAAGCATTTTGTCTTGCCTTTTCAGTGAGACATTCGGTTTCAACGGTTCTAGGACCATAACTCATAATTGTCTTGTTTATTATAAGCGTCAGTATTCTCGTAACGTCATCGTAAAATTCTTGCAATGGTTTCCTATCCTGTCTCATGTCACCTAATTCTGTTTCTAACATATGGACTGGTCTTTTGTCGCTATATGTTAGATCTAATGGACCTAAAATCGCATCAATGTTTAACGGTGTCCCGTGGCTAGTGAGGACATCGTTGGCTTTCCCTATGATTTTATTCCTTATTATATTTACTACCGAAAAGTATCTCGACCCACGCTTACACGACTCATACACCTTCATAGCGTTTGTAAGCGCTGTGCGCCAAGAAACATAGTTTTCTCCATCAAATTGTGGTATACACTTGGCTACTTTAACCACTCTTCACCTACTATCGCTGGATCAATTGTAATGTCCTTATATGGTTCAATGGTGTCTCTTGTTGTGAATGCCGTAAGTTGTCTGTTTAATAATTCTTGCAAAGATATGTAGTTTATCTGAATTTTAACTTTTATTCCTTTAACTACTCTGATACTTTTTACAAGGATATTTTCTTTCTAATTTTTTTCTATTGATTTTTATATTTTTTAATTCTTTTAACCACTTTATTGCTTTCCACAAGGGTACTTTCTTTTTATTTCGTTTTCTATTTATTTCTTTATCTTATTTTTAATCTGTGTATATTTATTTATTTATTTGTTTTAATCACTGTTTACTCCTTTTTTATATATATGTATATGTATTTTTATACTTTCTTACTCTTTTTTCCAGTTTTAAGTTGGGCTTTCGGCTCCTCATGCGCTTACTTCCCTGATCCGTGGGATTCACGGTCCCGTCTTTATCTGCTGCAGGTGTTTTGGGTCTGCAGTCTTTTGAGTCGTTCCGGTGTTCCCCTTTGGTGGATTTTAAGTCCTTGTTTCCTTGGTCTTCGTGGCTGATGGATACTTCTTGAGTTTCTCCTTCTTGGATGCCTTGTTTTCCGTAGTCACTTTTTAACGTTGATTCAATTCACGTTTAAGTTGTTACTTTAATTTTTAACACTGCACTGATTTCATTCGCGTTAAGTTATTAATTTTACTACTTTTTAAACAATTTAAAACGGGCGCCAATTAATTTTTCAACCAGATAATTTTAATAAAAAAATATATATTTTATTCAATATTCAACTTATTACTAGGTTTACATTGATCTTTATGGTTGCGGGGTTGGAATCGACCTGCCTATCCTCAATCAGTTGCATCTCCCCGATGGTTCGCTTTGTGGTCGTTATCGGGAGCGTCGGTCATAAAACATCCTTCTTTTCTGTTGGCGGCTGGGTCGTAAATATTTTAGTTTTACGACGGTCAGATAGTTTATCTTTGTTTTTTGTAGTTCGTCAATGTTTTATGACGGTCGGAAACCTCTCTTATCAGGTTGCGTGCGATTCCTGTTTGTCCCAACTGGTTAACTCTCCCTTTGGTCGGAAGAAGATTGTCCCAATCTTTCATTTAACAGTTCTTGTACTCTTGATTTTGAACTGTCTACGAATTCTTCCATCTCAATAGTGGCTTGTTGTTCAGGTTCGATCGCTTGATAAACTCGTATTATTAAAAAAATTCTATAAGCTGAGTAGATAATTATTATGATAAAAAATTTAATACATATTCCCCACAGCACGGGATGTTCCTTAATATCGGATAACAAAGGTTCTATGTAATCTATATTTGTATACATAAGGATTTCGTCTTGCGAATCAATGTATTCGAGAACATGAATCTGTGATACTTTAGTTTCTTTAATGTGTTGAAATATTTGATTTTTTGAATTAACATACAATTTTCCATCAATAGATACATTATTTTCGATTTGAACTAAATTAATTCCTGATTCTATTTCATTTACAATATGGTTTCCTGTTAGTACAATATTTCCTTCGTTAATTATTTCTATAGGTAGGTTTCTTTCTTTTATTTTCGTACATTTAGCTTTATATTTATTTAAAAGGTCCGTTAAGCAACTTGTTTCTTTTATAACTTTGCAATAATAGTGGTTGAGTTCTTTTTTACATTTTGATTTATAAATTTTTTTCTTATATTTAACAATTTCTTTTAGTACAACAATTTTTCCACCATTCACATTATTACTTCTAGTTATATAATGGGTACCTAACCCTTTTATTTTGGGGTATTTGACAAACAGTACAAAAATGTTATTTTTTGAACGATTTTAAATATGGAAGCATCTAGTGCATCTGTTATAGATATGTTTACTTTTTCTTGTTCCATAATAGTTTGAATTTCATTAACATTTAACAAAAGTGTGTTCAATATGTTTGATTTGCTTAAATTAATTGTATTTATTATTTCTCTTAATTCTATAATGATAAATTTTATTATTTTGATATCAATAATTCCTTTACTGCCAATATCTTTATTTATACTGTCTAACTTATTAAATAGACGTGTATTTATATGTTTTTGTTTGTTATTTGATTTTATTAATTCTTGTAATTTTGTATATATTCTAACGGCATCGTCATGGTCTGGAGTTTCCGGAGATCCATTTCCAAAGAGTGCCTATCTCATTTATACCTCTACGTTCTCTATTCCTGATGACTAATTCGTTGAGCAGTTTGTCAGCTATTTCTAAATCTTGGTCAATGACTTTAAGGAGTTCCTTTTTGGTTCTAAATTTATCTAATATCTTGGATTTGGCAGTTAGATTGATTACGTGATAGATTTCTCCGAAGTCTTCGTAAACTGCGGCTCTTCCCTCTTCTATTAAAATAACTTCATCGTTGGAGTAATCGGTGATCTGTTGGGCTAGCGTTGAAGCGACTAGCATCAGAATTAGAAGCATCATCTGTAATTTTAATTTCTAATATTATCCTTATGGATTTTCCGATTATTTGAATCTATTACTAAATTCCCTAAATCTTCTTTCACTTTCTTTTTCATGTACAAAGGTTTGTTCTTACTTTTCCTCTGCACGTTGTTTACAAAAATTGTTTCTCCTTCCTTATATACTTTATTTTTCCTATTCTTGTTAAAATATCCTATCATTTTCTGTTGGTGTTTTTGAATTTTTACTTTGGTGTCGTTGTTGTCTATATAATTATGAAATATATCTGTCGGTCGTTTGTCTGTCACCGTATGAATTGTTTTGTTATATTTTTTTGTAGCTAAAGTCATTATATCTTTAATGTCTGTAATATGTGTAGTTTCTTTAACTATTCTAATAAGCTCTGTTAGAGTTGAGTGAATTCTCTCTATTGTACCGTTACTCTTTGAGTGGGCTGGTGGTGTAGTTTTATGAGTGATGTTAAGAAGGTTGTACGCACATTTTGCAGAAGGTGAACAAAATGCTGCTTCGTTATCGGTTATCAACATTTTGACGTTACCAAAAAGCGGTAGTAGTTCTATCATTCTGTCTTTTGCTTCCGTCTTTGACTTTACTTGGGTTGTAACGAGATATTTTGAAAATGAATCTGTCATTGTAAGAAAGGACGAGTTTTCGCAGTAGTATATATCTGCATGAATGCGCTCTCCCCCTTCTTCAGGAATTTGAGGCTCTCCAATAGGTTGCTTATTCGGATGTCTATCGTACTTGTTCTTTTTACAAACTTCACATGTAGCGTTTAATGAAAGAATTTGCTTGAATGCATTTGGCCAATAATATCTGTTAACAATTTGCTAATACACTTCTTTAGCCTGTCTATGAGCTCGATTGTGTTCGGCAGTGACGATACCTAATTGTTCTTCCTTATCTGTTACGTCTTCAAATATTTGGTTGCAAAGTAAAAATTTAATTGTTGGAAATTCCTCCAGAAGTTTGTCTTTAATCTTGAAGAATGTCTCTCCGGTGCTGTAAATTCCTACTGTCGAACCTGCCTTTAATATTGTTTTAATTTTACTTACAATCTCTAAATCTTTACAAAGTACCGTATGTCTCCAGTAATTTGTGTGTATTTCTTTTGAAATCATGTTGTTGTTGTGTGATTCTTTCATGATTAATTGAATTTTAAAATTATTAATTCTTTGGTTTACTCTTTTTATTTCTGACACGGGACTACTCTCTGCGCTATGAACAGTTCCTATCTCTAATTCATCTTCGTTCATCATGTTTAGTTCTTGTCTACTAAGGGCATCAACTACAACATTTTCCCTGCCTGGTTTGTATATAATTTCTGGAGCGTATTCTTCTATGAAAGCGCGCCAACGTTTTATTTTTGCATTAGGGTTCTTATCGCCTATGGAAAATGTTAATGGTTGGTGATCTGTATATATGCGGATACCACTCACACCATAGAGATAATTTCGAAGGTTCTTCAATGCACAAATTATGGCAAGGAGTTCCTTCTCGTTTGTAGCGTAATTTTCCTCAGTTTTACTTAACGTTCGGCTTATAAAAAATATGGGCTTATTATTTTGACTAAGCACTGCACCTATGGCTGAGTTGCTAGCGTCTGTGGTTAGCTCAAATCTTTTGCTAAAGTCAGGTTGGTTGAGCGTAACTTGTTCGCAGAGTTTGTCCTTCAATATTTTAAATGCTTTCATGGCCTCCTTATCAAACTCTATTGTGACTTTTTTGCTACTACTTTGGCCAATTCTACCATTCTCTCCCCTGAGATACTTGGTTAAGGACTTTGTTATCATCGCATAATTTCTTATGAATTTACGGTAATAACCAGCTAATCCCAAAAAAGATCTTAATTGACGTAAAGTCTCTGGTTGCGGAAATTCCTCTATGCATCGAGTTTTTATTGGGTCCATTTTTATGCAATTAAATGATACGATGTACCCAAGAAATTCTACTTCTTTCTTGAAGTATTTCGATTTTTCACTCGATATTCTCATTTTCGCTGTGCTTAAGGCCTTCGTTATTGTCTCGATATGTTCGAGATGTTCTTCTTCCGTCTCTGAATATATAATGACGTCGTCAATATAAACATGACAAAATTTCCCTATGTATTCGCGGAGGATGTCATCCATAGCTCTCTGGAAAATTGACGGCGCTTTTTTGAGTACAAACGACATTCGAAGGAACTCGTATTTCCCATTGTTAACACTAAAAGCTGTTTTTTCCCTATCGCTCTCTTTTAACTTTATCTGATGGAACCCGCTCTGTAAATCAAGAGTGGTGAAATATTTAGCTTTGCCTAAAATTGCTAAGATAACCGATGTTTCTGCCATAGGATATTTATCTGTTTTAGTAAATGAATAAAGTTTTTTGTAATCTATTACTAATCTATGTTTCTTTGTACCGTCCTCGTTTACACCTTTCTTATCTACAACCCATACCGGAGAGTTATATGCACTTCGACTAGGCTGTATTATATTATTATCAAGTAAATTCTCTATTTCCTTGTTTACGAAGCTAGCTACCGATTGTGGATACGGGTAACCTTTCGTCCAAATAGCTGTGTCAATAGTAGTATCTATGCCACATTGCACACGCGTGTTGTACGGAAGGTAATTTGGGTTCTCGGTAAAAACACCCTGGTATTTTTTTAAAATTGAATTTAATTTTTCTTTTGTAGAAATTTCATTATTTATATTGAGTGTATTGATTAAAATATCATTAAATATTAAAGGTATCACGCCCTGATCATATTCTAACGTTGAATCCCTAATATTAATATTCCCCTTTACAGTTCTTAATAATTTAATGCCAATAATGGCATCGGAATCTTTTAGTTCATTAAGTTCATAAAATTTATCTTCTACCCCCAAGATATTTATAGCTTGGTAAGTACGAATGATAGTAGTTCCATGAACGCTGTTGACTTGCGACGGAGTTTCAAGCTCCATACTTGGGAAGAACCCTGGTTTAATGTAGTTGTGAGTTGCTCCTGTATCAATTAAAATATAAAATGTACGCCCCGACTTACCAGGCACGGTAAGTCGTGCCTTACTCTAAAAAAATACCGCTCTCTTTATGTAACGCTGTTTGGTCACTATTTGCCCGATCTCTTTTGAATGGGTTGTTACCAAAAGAATTATTGGAACATTGTGGCCTATTATTACTATTAGGTTGAGAGGTGACTTGTCTTGTGGGCACTATATTCCCACTTGATGTGTCCATCCTTTCGGGTCGGTTATTATTATGGTTATTATTTAAATTGTTATAATGTCGGTTTTGCTGAAATTGTCTATTCCGTTGTTGAAAAGGTTCCGCGTATTGTCGGTTCTGATGAGTGAAACCGTTTTGGTAAGTTGTTCTATTCTGACGCGGAGGTCTGGTTGTTGGTTGGTCAAAATGGTTTTGTTCGTATTGTCTGGGTTGATGTATGTAATAAACGTGACCCATGTTTCTATACCTTGTCTGATTTGATTCAATCTCTTCTGCTCTCGCTAAGGCATTGGGTAAATCCCCAGGATTTAGTGAAAATACGATGTTACCTGCGGGTTGGTTTAACCCAGTAACGAATACTCGCAAAGCGTTTTGTCTTGCCCTTTCAGTGAGACATTCTGTTTCAGCGGTTCTAGGACCATAACTCATAATTTTCTTGTTTATTATAAGCGTCAGTATTCTCGTAACGTCATCGTAAAATTCTTGCAATAGTTTCCTATCCTGTCTCATGTTACCTAATTCTGTTTCTAACATATGGACTGGTCTTTTGTCGCTATATGTTAGATCTAATGGACCTAAAATCGCATCAATGTTTAACGGTGTCCCGTGGCTAGTGAGGACATCGTTGGCTTTCCCTATGATTTTATTCTTTATTATATTTACTACCGAAAAGTATCTCGAACCACCATTACACGACTCATACACCTTCATAGCGTTAGTAAGCGCTGTGCGCCAAGAAACATAGTTTTCTCCATCAAATTGTGGTATACACTTTTTATATTTTTTAATTCTTTTAACCACTTTATTGCTTTCCACAAGGGTACTTTCTTTTTATTTCGTTTTCTATTTATTTCTTTATCTTATTTTTATTCTGTGTATATTTATTTATTTATTTGTTTTAATCACTGTTTGCTCCTTTTTTATATATATGTGTATATGTATTTTTCTACTTTCTTACTCTTTTTTCCAGTTTTTAAGTTGGGCTTTCGGCTCCTCATGCGCTTACTTCCCTGATCCGTGGGATTCACTGTCCCGTCTTTTTCTGCTGCAGGTGTTTTGGGTCTGCAGTCTTTTGAGTCGTTCCGGTGCTCCCTTTTGGTGGATTTTAAGTCCTTGTTTTCTTGGTCCTCGTGGCTGATGGATACTTCTTGAGTTTCTCCTTCTTGGATGCCTTGTTTTCTGTAGTCACTTTTTAACGTTGATTCAATTCACGTTTAAGTTGTTACTTTAATTTTTAACACTGCACTGATTTCATTCGCGTTAAGTTATTAATTTTACTACTTTTTAAACAATTTAAAACGAGTCCCTGCTCGGGCGCCAATTAATTTTTCAACCAGATAATTTTAATAAAAAAATATATATTTTATTCAATATTCAACTTATTACTAGGTTTACATTGATCTTTATGGTTGCGGGGTTGGAATCGATCTGCTTATCCTCGATCAGTTGCATCTCCTCGATGGTTCGCTTTGTGGTCGTTATCGGGAGCGTCGGTCATAAAACATCCTTCTTATCTGTTGGCGGCTTGGGTCGTAAATATTTTAGTTTTACGACGGTCAGATAGTTTATCTTTGTTTTTTCTAGTTCGTCAATGTTTTATGACGGTCGGAAACCTCTCTTATCAGGTTGCGTGCGATTCCTGTTTGTCTCGACTGGTTAACTCTCCCTTTGATCGAAAGAAGATTGTCCCAATCCTTCATTTAACAGTTCTTGTACTTTTGATTTTGAACTGTCAACGAATTCTTCCATCTCAATAGTGGCTTGTTGTTCAGATTCGATCGCTTGATAAACTCGTATTATTAAAAAAATTCTATAAGCTGAGTAGATAATTATTGTGATAAAAAATTTAATACATATTCCCCACAGCACGGGATGTTCCTTAATATCGGATAACAAAGGTTCTATGTAATCTATATTTGTGTACATAAGGTTTTCGTCTTGCGAAGCAATGTATTCGAGAACATGAATCTGTGATACTTTAGTTTCTGTAATGTGTTGAAATATTTGATTTTTTGAATTAACATACAATTTTCCATCAATAGATACATTATTTTCGAATTAAACTAAATTAATTCCTGATTCTATTTCATTTACAATATGGTTTCCTGTTAGTACAATATTTCCTTCGTTAATTATTTCTATAGGTAGGTTTCTTTCTTTTATTTTCGTACATTTAGCCTTATATTTATTTAAAAGGTCCGTTAAGCAACTTGTTTCTTTTATAACTTTGCAATAATCGTGGTTGAGTTCTTTTTTACATTTTGATTTATAAATTTTTTTCTAATATTTAACAATTTCTTTTAGTATAACAATTTTTCCACCATTCACATTATTACTTCTAGTTATATAATGGGTACCTAACCCTTTTACTTTGGGGTATTTGACAAACAGTACAATAATGTTATTTTTTGAACGATTTTAAATATGGAAGCATCTAGTGGATCTGTTATAGATATGTTTACTTTTTCTTGTTCCATAATAGTTTGAATTTCATTAACATTTAACAAAAGTGTGTTCAATATGTTTGATTTGCTTAAATTAATTGTATTTATTATTTCTCTTAATTCTATAATGATAAATTTTATTATTTTGATATCAATAATTCCTTTACTGCCAATATCTTTATTTATACTGTCTAACTTAATAAATAGACGTGTATTTATATTTTTTTGTTTGTTATTTGATTTTATTAATTCTTGTTATTTTATATATATTCTAACGGCTAGGTCATGGTCTGGACTTCCGGAGATCCATTTCCAAAGAGTGCCTATCTCATTTATACCTCTACGTTCTCTATTCCTGATGACTAATTCGTTGAGCAGTTTGTCAGCTATTTCTAAATCTATGACTTTAAGGAGTTCCTTTTTGGTTCTTAATTTATCTAATATCTCGGAATAGGTAGTTTTGATTACGTGATAGATTTCTCTGAAGTCTTCGTAAACTGCGGCTCTTCCCTCTTCTATTAAAATAACTTCATCGTTGGAATAATCGGTGATCTGTTGGGCTATCGTTAAAGCGACTAGCTTCAGAATTAGAAGCATCATCTGTAATTTTAATTTCTAATATTATCCTTATGGATTTTCCGATTATTTGAATCTATTACTAAATTCCCTAAATCTTCTTTCACTTTCTTTTTCATGTACAAAGGTTTGTT
Organism: Baccha elongata; assembly: GCA_951217065.1. Taxonomy (NCBI): domain Eukaryota; kingdom Metazoa; phylum Arthropoda; class Insecta; order Diptera; family Syrphidae; genus Baccha; species Baccha elongata. Next base: position 1,113,152 of record CATNUY010000169.1, on the reverse strand, counting down.
CTTACTTTTCCTCTGCCCGTTGTTTACAAAAATTGTTTCTCCTTCCTTATATACTCTATTTTTCCTATTCTTGTTAAAATATCCTATCATTTTCTGTTGGTGTTTTTGAATTTTTACTTTGGTGTCGTTGTTGTCTATATAATTATGAAATATATCTGTCGGTCGTTTGTCTGTCACCGTATGAATTGTTTTGTTATATTTTTTTGTAGCTAAAGTCATTATATCTTTAATGTCTGTAATATGTGTAGTTTCTTTAACTATTCTAATAAGCTCTGTTAGAGTTGAGTGAATTCTCTCTATTGTACCGTTGCTCTTTGAGTGGGCTGGTGGTGTAGTTTTATGAGTGATGTTAAGAAGGTTGTACGCACATTTTGCAGAAGGTGAACAAAATGCTGCTTCGTTATAGGTTATCAACATTTTGACGTTACCAAAAAGCGGTAGTTGTTCTATGATTCTGTCTTTTGCTTTCGTCTTTGACTTAACTTGGGTTGTAACGAGATATTTTGAAAATGGATCGGTCATTGTAAGAAAGGATGAGTTTTTGCAGTAGTATATATCTGCGTGAATGCGCTCTCCCCCTTCTTCAGGAATTGGAGGCTCTCCAATAGGTTGCTTATTCGGATGTCTTTCGTACTTGTTCTTGTTACAAACTTCACATGTAGCGTTTAATGAAAGAATTAGCTTGAATGCATTTGGCCAATAATATCTGTTAACAATTTGCTAATACACTTCTTTAGCCTGTCTATGAGCTCGATTGTGTTCGGCTGTGACGATACCTAATTGTTCTTCCTTCTCTGTTACGTCTTCAACTATTTGGTTGCAAAGTACAAATTTAATTCGTGGAAATTCCTCCAGAAGTTTGTCTTTAATCTTGAAGAATGTCTCTTCGGTGCTGTAAATTCCTACTGTCGAACCTGCCTTTAATATTATTTTAATTTTACTTACAATCTCTAAATCTTAAAAAAGTACCGTATGTCTCCAGTAATTTGTGTGTATTTCTTTTGAAATCATGTAGTTGTTGTGTGATTCTTTCATGATTAATTGAATTTTAAAATGATTGATTCTTTGGTTTACTCTTTTTATTTCTGACACGGGACTACTCTCTGCGCTATGAACAGTTCCTGTCTCTGATTCATCTTCGTTCATCATGTTTAGTTCTTGTCTACTAAAGGCATCAGCTACAACATTTTCCCTGCCTGGTTTGTATATAATTTCTGGAGCGTATTCTTCTATGATAATATGGGCTTATTATTTTGACTAAGCACTGCACCTATGGCTGAGTTGCTAGCGTCTGTGGTTAGCTCAAATCTTTTGCTAAAGTCAGGTTGGTTGAGCGTAACTTGTTCGCAGAGTTTGTCCTTCAATATTTTAAATGCTTTCATGGCCTCCTTATCAAACTCTATTGTGACTTTTTTGCTACTACTTTGGCCAATTCTACCATTCTCTCCCCTGAGATACTTGGTTAAGGACTTTGTTATCATCGCATAATTTCTTATGAATTTACGGTAATAACCAGCTAATCCCAAAAAAGATCTTAATTGACGTAAAGTCTCTGGTTGCGGAAATTCCTCTATGCATCGAGTTTTTATTGGGTCCATTTTTATGCAATTAAATGATACGATGTACCCAAGAAATTCTACTTCTTTCTTGAAGTATTTCGATTTTTCACTCGATATTCTCATTTTCGCTGTGCTTAAGGCCTTCGTTATTGTCTCGATATGTTCGAGATGTTCTTCTTCCGTCTCTGAATATATAATGACGTCGTCAATATAAACATGACAAAATTTCCCTATGTATTCGCGGAGGATGTCATCCATAGCTCTCTGGAAAATTGACGGCGCTTTTTTGAGTACAAACGACATTCGAAGGAACTCGTATTTCCCATTGTTAACACTAAAAGCTGTTTTTTCCCTATCGCTCTCTTTTAACTTTATCTGATGGAACCCGCTCTGTAAATCAAGAGTGGTGAAATATTTAGCTTTGCCTAAAATTGCTAAGATAACCGATGTTTCTGCCATAGGATATTTATCTGTTTTAGTAAATGAATTAAGTTTTTTGTAATGTATTACTAATCTATGTTTCTTTGTACCGTCCTTGTTTACACCTTTTTTATCTACAACCCATACCGGAGAGTTATATGCACTTCGACTAGGCTGTATTATATTATTATCAAGTAAATTCTCTATTTCCTTGTTTACGAAGCTAGCTACCGATTGTGGATACGGGTAACCTTTCGTCCAAATAGCTGTGTCAATAGTAGTATCTATGCCACATTGCACACGCGTGTTGTACGGAAGGTAATTTGGGTTCTCGGTAAAAACACCCTGGTATTTTTTTAAAATTGAAGTTAATTTTTCTTTTGTAGAAATTTCATTATTTATATTGAGTGTATTGATTAAAATATCATTAAATATTAAAGGTATCACGCCCTGATCATATTCTAACGTTGAATCCCTAATATTAATATTCCCCTTTACAGTTCTTAATAATTTAATGCCAATAATGGCATCGAAATCTTTTAGTTCACTAAGTTCATAAAATTTATCTTCTACCCCCAAGATATTTATAGCTTGGTAAGTACGAATGATAGTAGTTCCATGAACGCTGTTGAATTGCGACGGAGTTTCAAGCTCCATACTTGGGAAGAACCCTGGTTTAATGTAGTTGTGAGTTGCTCCTGTATCAATTAAAATATAAAATTTACGCCCCGACTTACCAGGCACGGTAAGTCGTGCCTTACTCTAAAAAATTACCGCTCTCCCCAGGATATAGTGAAAATACGATGTTACCTGCGGGTTGGTTTAACCCAGTAACGAATACTCGCAAAGCGTTTTGTCTTGCCCTTTCAGTGAGACATTCGGTTTCAGCGGTTCTAGGACCATAACTCATAATTGTCTTGTTTATTATATGCGTCAGTATTCTTGTTACGTCATCGTAAAATTCTTGCAATGGTTTCCTATCCTGTCTCATGTCACCTAATTCTGTTTCTAACATATGGACTGGTCTTTTGTCGCTATATGTTAGATCTCATCGACCTAAAATCGCATCAATGTTTAACGGTGTCCCGTGGCTAGTGAGGACATCGTTGGCTTTCCCTATGATTTTATTCCTTATTATATTTATTACCGAAAAGTATCTCTACCCACTCTTACACGACTCCTACACCTTCATAGCGTTTGTAAGCGCTGTGCGCCAAGAAACATAGTTTTCTCCATCAAATATACACTTGGCTACTTCTAACCCCTCTCCACTTACTATCGCTGGATCAATTGTAATGTCCTTATATGGTTCAATGGTGTCTCTTGTTGTTAATGCCGTAAGTTGTCTGTTTAGTCTATTTACCTCTTCGGTTAATTGTTGGTTGGCATCAGCCACTAACCTACTAAATACTGTCGACAGTTCTTCTGGCGTCATTGTCGTATATGTGGACTTCTTTGTTATAATTTTCAACACAAGGGATATTTCCTATTTGTACCTGATTTAATTTAATTTTCTCAAACTACTTCGCTTATTTTGACAAGGATATTTTCTTTTTAATTTTAGTTTTAGTTTCTTAAGTCACTTTAATTTTTCTTGCAAAGATATGTAGTTTATCTTAATTTTAACTTTAATTCCTTTAACTACTTTGATACTTTTTACAAGGATATTTTCTTTCTAATTTTTTTCTATTGATTTTTATATTTTTTAATTCTTTTAACCACTTTATTGCTTTCCACAAGGGTACTTTCTTTTTATTTCGTTTTCTGTTTATTTCTTTATCTTATTTTTATTCTGTGTATATTTATTTATTTATTTGTTTTAATCACTGTTTACTCCTTTTTTATATATATGTGTATGTATTTTTATACTTTCTTACTCTTTTTTCCAGTTTTTAAGTTGGGCTTTTGGCTCCTCATGCGCTTACTTCTCTGATCCTTGGGATTCACTGTCCCGTCTTTTTCTGCTGCAGGTGTTTTGGGTCTGCAGTCTTTTGAGTCGTTCCGGTGTTCCCCTTTGGTTTTAAGTCCTTGTTTCCTTGGTCCTCGTGGCTGATATATACTTCTTGAGTTTCTCCTTCTTGGATGCCTTGTTTTCCGTAGTCACTTTTTAACGTTGATTCATTTCACGTTTAAGTTGTTCCTTTAATTTTTAACACTGCACTGATTCAATTCGCGTAAAGTTATTAATTTTACTTCTTTTTAAACAATTTAAAACGAGTCCCTGCTCGGGCGCCAATTAATTTTTCAACCAGATAATTTTAATAAAAAAATATATATTTTATTCAATATTCAACTTATTACTAGGTTTACATTGATCTTTATGATTGCGGGGTTGGAATCGATCTGTTTATCCTCGATCAGTTGCATCTCCTCGATGGTTCGCTTTGTGGTCGTTATCGTGAGCGTCGGTCATAAAACATCCTTCTTATCTGTTGGCGGCTTGGGTCGTAAATATTTAAGTTTTACGACGGTCAGATAGTTTATCCTTGTTTTTTTTAGTTCGGAAACCTCTCTTATCAGGTTGCGTGCGATTCCTGTTTGTCCCGACTGGTTAACTCTCCCTTTGGTCGGAAGAAGATTGTCCCAATCTTTCATTTAACAGTTCTTGTACTCTTGATTTTGAACTGTCTACGAATTCTTCCATCTCAATAGTGGCTTGTTGTTCAGGTTCGATCGCTTGATAAACTCGTATTATTAAAAAAATTCTATAAGCTGAGTAGATAATTATTATGATAAAAAATTTAATAAATATTCCCCACAGCACGGGATGTTCCTTAATATCGGATAACAAAGGTTCTATGAAATCTATATTTGTATACATAAGGTTTTCGTATTGCGAAGCAATGTATTCGAGAACATGAATCTGTGATACTTAAGTTTCTTTAATGTGTTGAAATATTTGATTTTTTGAATTAACATACAATTTTCCATCAATAGATACATTATTTTCGATTTGAACTAAATTAATTCCTGATTCTATTTCATTTACAATATGGTTTCCTGTTATAGTTTGTCCTCTATAAATTGGCAGTACATGCCTTATGGGGAAGCTTTTTCAAAATCAGTAGTGCGCCTTATTTGTGCACCATACTGAATTGAAAGAAACCCCATTTAAAAAATGTTTACCCGCCAATGATTTTTCGATCGCATCCGACATAAATTCCACAACGACCTGCCTAGCGTACAGTTGAATACGCACTGATTGGCTAATGCATTTCAACCCTCTTTTAACATCCATTCGAACAGAGATACCTTTGTCAATTTGGTAACTGGTATCGTATTTTTTATATTGAGTTTCTGTTGAGGAACTTTTGATTTTAGAGCTTAAAAAATACCTTTTATTGATGAAATGATAATGAGATATTGAGATGAGCATATTACTAGTACAAAAGTGTTATCGTGCAGTGTTTTTGTTGATCATGTTTGTGTTTTTTATGTGGGGAAAATCTTAAAATGCAGTTACAAAAATGTAGGTAAGCTGTTGTCTTTAAATAATTTATTTGCGTAGATTCTCGTGCCGGTCGGTCGGTATTCGGTATATGTTTCGTGTACCTATTTTTGTGATTAGTGTTTTGAAATTAATGTGAAGTGAAGTGTTGTAAATATTACTTTTTTTAAAAACGTAAATTTTTTGAGAAGTTTGCTACTGAAGTGTTGTAAATATTACTTTTTTTAAAAACGTAAATTTTTTGAGAAGTTTGCTACTGTTGTGCTCCTTCATCTAGTTTATAATGGATTCAAAAACATCGAAAGACTTAAGCGCAGAAAAAAAAAAGAAATTGTAGAAGCGACAAAAAAGATTTACAAGAACCTGCAAAATAAAACGGAAACTGTGAAGCAAGTAGCAGGCAATTTTTCGGTGTCTATGCTAACAGTCTACAGACTTCTCAGCGAAAATGATACCAAAGGCCACAACTCACCACCAAAAAATAAAACCAATCTGGCCCCAGAAGGAAAATAGATGATTTTGATAAGTGCGCCATCAGACAAATCGTGCATCCGTTTTTTTTAAGGGATTAGATTTAAGGATTAGATTTTTTTTAAAAGGGATTAGGCCTACTGGGGATACCCTTCAAAAACACGCCTACTATCTTACCTCTTGGTGGTGTAGAAAAAGATAAATTTCATTTCATTTTTATAAATAAAAATTAAGAAAATAATTTTAATTAAAAAAGAAGAAAGGTAACCCTACATCATATTTTTTCAGTTTTTTCCAATTCAAAATGCTTACTACGGCAACCCTGTTAAAGCTTTTGAAAGAAGATAACCTTATGGAAAGCAAAGAAGTGCGAATGAGAGACAAAAATCCCTATCTTCCCTGTACTGCCAATTTTTAGTGGACAGACTATAGTACAATATTTCCTTCGTTAAATATTTCTATAGGTAAGTTTCTTTCTTTTATTTTCGTACATTTAGCCTTATATTTATTTAAAAGGTCCGTTAAGCAACTTGTTTCTTTTATAACTTTGCAATAATCGCGGTTGAGTTCTTTTTTACATTTTGATTTATAAATTTTTTTCTTATATTTAACAATTTCTTTTAGTATAACAATTTTTTCACCATTCATATTATTACTTCTAGTTATATAATGAGTACCTAACCCTTTTACTTTGGGGTATTTGACAAACAGTACAATAATGTTATTTTTTTGAACGATTTTAAATATGGAAGCATCTAGAGCATCTGTTATAGTGTTACGTAGAAGAAGATATGTCATTTTATGGAATTTACGTACCATCTGGAGCATCTGCAACTCCAAATGCAGGTATAAAAACATTGACTACTGTCACAATGAATATTCCAATAATTGTCAAATTGCTTATTCGATTTGCTTTGCATATTTCTCTTTCATCCTTGATGTTGTATTGACTGTTTAAAATGAGACCAACACCAACTGCTATCTTTGAATATAAAATAAATTAAAATAATTCTCGATTTTGTTTACAAATAAGAACTTATTTGAAAAATATTATTAACACAAAACATGTCACATTATTGTGAGAATGAATTTGGTTATATGACTGCCCGATATCTGGAAAGCAATCTGTTACGTTGTTTGTCCTGTGTTTGTTCCTGGAAAAAAAAAAAAAAAAAAAAGAAAATATAAGTTATTATAAGTAAATTATTTCAATAAAATAATACTTACTCATAAATACGCAGCCGTCTTCATCCATTGCCCATTTGTTTTGATTTAGTATTTTTACAAATGTGCAGATAGGTTGTATTGTTGTTTCTTATCTTTGCGCAGGCGAAATAACTCTGTCCTTTAGGGGGCATTGTTATTGACGCTTGCGCAGAAGAAAATACATGAATGAAGTGTATGTGTACCCAATACTATTAATATTTTTGTATCTCTATGTTTATGAGACTATCAGATGGGCATTTTAATTATTATTTTTGTGTGACAAATATAAAGTGTTATACAAGTGGTAGATGGGATTAATAAGTGGATGAGATTAATTAAGGTTAATTTATAGATATTAGTATTTGTTTACTGTGGGTGGATAAGTGGGGTATGTTCCCATAAAAGGAGATATCATCCAAGATTTTTTACCGGATGGTTGAAAGGAGGCTATCTCTCTCAGATCGAGAGGTACCTATTTATCTAGGAAATAGGCCAGGGATTAATTACATAGGGATATCATGGTCATTGGTAAATTCAATTCTGTTAAGAGCAAATCGGAAATTTATTTTAACAGTCAGTTTAAATTTTTTGGTAATCGGAATTTGAAATTGGAAAATTTTAACCAAGTTAAACGATTAAAATTATAAAGTGGTTTTAAACGTTTAATTGGAATAAGGTTTTTTTACTTTCTGGTAATATTAAATTGAAAATTGTATACTAAATTTTTTTAATGCATACATATATATGTATATTTATATGGCCGACAGAAAATTTTTTTTATCAGGATTTTTTGTTTTTAAATCGACTTTTGGGAGACCTTTAAGTATACTTGTATCAACTTACTTAAATCTTTGTAGCTCACAAAGGCCAACGTCTTTAAGAAATAAATATATATACTCCAGTATATATATATATCAATAAAATTTCAAAAAAAGGACAAAACCAAGAAAGGATTTGTGAAGGAAGAGGAGCTTCGTGGAACAAAGTGTTAAATTTAAAGTTAATTTTATATAGATACCTACGTAAATTTTTTTTTTAACAGAATTGTGAATAAATTAAGTTCTCCATTTTGAATTTATTATTACCTATCATTTTTTTTTATATTTTTTTTTATGAATAAGTTTATTTGGGAGTCAGATAAAAAGAAATTTAGTTAATTTTTAATTTGAATAATTTTTAAATTCTTAAAATTAAGTGCTTCAATTTAAAAGCAATATTTTATATCACAATCATCCTTCGAAATACTGCCGGCAGGACAACGAGGGATCCAAGTGAAAACATCTGTAAGTCCTACGTATTGTCTGACAGAAAGGTCAGCTAAATATAAATTATTCAAATTGATAAATTTTTTTTTTTATTCAATCTCCAGTGAATTTGGTATGAAATAAACATAATAATAAAAGTATTTAATAGATAAATTATCTTAGATGATATGAGCAGGAGAGCTCGATTTTTATTAAAGATTAGATTGAATAAAGTTGTTGTATGAGTAAAATTTTAAACATAATGGTGTGCTAATTTCATAGCTTAAGGTGTGTGGAGGCTTGGCAAAGCCGTCCAGAAACAGATATGGGTTTCTTATAACATGACTGACATGACATTTTTTTGTTGGTTAAGCTTGCGACTGGTAGGTCGAATCAGGGGCTATTTCTAATAAAACGGCCATGTGAATAGCATTCGGTAGTATTTTTTTTATAAGATACTTGGGTGGGCTGGCCTGACCTTCGTCATCAACACCTGACGAGCGTTCGAGATTCGGTGGAACGTTATTTGGGAGAGAAAGAAAAAGTGAAGTGCATTAGTTTTAGGGTTTATATTAGGATTTTTTTTTATCTACTTTTATAAAAAAGTTGATAACTTTTTGAATTATATTTTTTTTTTATATCTTTTTACTTTTTTGAATATTAAGTATTTTATGTAGTTAGTTAGTTTAGTTAATTTTTTTTAAAGCACTATACTTACCTTTCTCTTGGGTAGTGTTAAGGTTCTTAGATTTCTATTTTCTTCTTCTTTCTTTTAATAATTTTAACGTAGAATCACTATACTATCTTTAACGTAACTTTCTATTCTAATTTTTTTTAATTTTACTTCCTGGCACGATTAAATTTTGATTGCTGAGCAGGAGGTATAAGTGGAAGCGGCAAAAACCTACCCCGAAACCGTCGAGCATAGCAGTGTAACGATAAGCATGCCGCCGCCGCTTTCACTATACCAAAGTACGTCCTCTGGGATTCCTAGCTCGCAACAATGGCGCCCAACGAGACCTATCGCCTTTAGAGGTCCAAGGCAACTTCAAGGAGACGATTTTCTTTTTGAAGTTCGTCGCCTTGCACTTGCTTTAACCTACCGCGATTTTTTTTAATTTTTTTTTTTGATTTTCAAACATTTTTTTTACTTTTCTGTCTCTTCCACAAATCAAAGGACTGCGACCACTTTAAGTTGCGTCACGAATCGAAGAAAGCCATCCGATCTTAAGACCTTGAGTCATAGATTTTGTGAGGTAGCCTTCTATTCGTGACAACGCTAAAATTTGAACAGGGTCGTAGGATTTAGAACTTTTTTGTTGTCCAAAGACCCAGGTTCATTCAGCAAGGCTCTTCGTGAGGCAGAAGTTCGAATCCGAAAACCTTGTTCGTGTGGAAGTTCATTTCTATTTCATTGCCAGCCATTTATTAGGCTTTAAGTTTGGTTATGTGTAGTGGCTGTGAAAGAGAGATGAACTGAAACACTCACTGAATTCTGGCAGGCCAGTCGCAAACTAAAAATAGACAGACATAAGTACAATTTACGAGACGAACATCTGTTTGTTGAAGGAAAGGAAACTTAGCGGGACTCCACACACCCAAGCGATATTACAAATCAGCAACTTACATAAAATTTATTTTTTTACAAAACACTTTTTTTTTAATTTTTCTTGCTTTTTAAGTTATACTTTTTTATTTTTTTTGTATTACATTTATTTTTGAATACAGTTTTTTTTTTATTTTTTTTAAAGATAATCTAATTGTTTAATTTTTTTTATTAATTTTGAATTCCAAGACATAAGTCCTTAATTTTTTTTTATTTTTTTATTAAATAGTTTTTTTTTGAATTTTTTTATTATAAATATCTATAAGTACCTTTTCTTTTTTAATTCCCTTTTTTTAATATTGATAAGAATAAGCTGAATCCTTTTTCTTTTTTTTAACTTTTTTTGAGATACATTTTTCTTATCTATTTGTTTTGTTTCTTTTCTTCGTTGCTCCTTTTCTGGTTGTAGATTTTTTTTTTTATTTCTACTTAATTTTCTCTGAGCATTTTTCTTTGAAATAGTTCAATTATTTTATTGAACAATATGGCTGAGGGAGGTAAAAACTCAGGTGGAGCCTTTCCGAAATCCTATGTTTTCAATGAAAATGAAAAGAGGGAAAAGAGACTCACTCGACTAGCAGCGAGACTCGCCATAGAAAAGCAAGCCGGTGATTTGTTAGGTGTAGATCCCCTCCCCAAGCGACCAATTGAAACGGAACTCACAAACGAGGACCAAAACGACATGAACAAGACATTCAACGAAATTACGAACGTAATACGGAACATGACCATACATGAAACGACTAATACAGACACCACTACGGTACTAACTCCAAATACTTCACAAGAAAGCTTAAACGAATACATCAACCAAACTAGTACAAACGAACGACAACGAATTTTACAACAAACTTACGAACTTGAACAAGAACGATTACTTATGCAATTTGAAACGGATACAACAAAGGCCGAGGAAGAAAGTATAGGAAAGTCCTACAAACTATCCTCAACTCTTCAGCCTTTGACAAACGGGATTGACATAGACGAACGAATACAAACGATTTCATCTCTTACTGCCAAGGAGTGCCAAAACCAAACTCTTGGGTTTATTGCCGAAGGGATGGCCAACATGCTCAAAATTTTAGATGAGAACATGAAGGTTGTCCATTCAAAGCTAAATAGTTTGGAGTTGAAACACTTGACAGTTAAGAGAGAACACGACACAACAAGACAGAAAAATACCTTTAAACACGACTCGACTAATTAAAACAATACCTTTAAATACGACTCGATTAGACAAGATAATACTTACAAACAACAACCGACACAAAACAATTCTTATACGCATGACAATACTAAAGAACATAACTCTCGACACCACTCTACTTACAGACAAGACAATTTTTACAGACAGGACACAACAAACAACGACATAACGCATCGACAAACGAACTCAAAAACTGGCTACCCGACGTCACATCCGTCAAATGATCACTCTTCATTTATGGACATCAATCGAAGGATTGATGTTCATAAGTGGGGAGTGAAATTTGACGGATCGTCGAAGGGTATGTCAATTGAAAGCTTTATATTTCGTGTAGAAACACTTCAAAAAAAGAGCGGGCTGTCTAATGGCCAATTATTCGCCAATTTTCACCACCTTGTATCAGGTTCGGCTGAAAGGTGGTATTGGCAATTTGTCGAAGAAAACCAAGGCGATGATCTGCTCAATTACCATGATCTGAAAGATGAACTTCCTAGACAGTTTAAGAATAATAAGCGCGACCATGATATCCTTAGAACAATTATGGATAGAAAGCACCAACCTCACGAGACATTTGACGAGTTTTACTCTGATATTAGAGGGCTAACCTTTCAAATGCAGTCGTGACCAAGTGATAGTGACTTAGTGTCAATTATTAGAAAAAATATTAAGGACAGAGTAGCAAATTTAATATTTGGGTGTACAATTACTAGCATAAGAGACTTAAGAGAAAATTGTAAGAGAGCTGAAGAGCATGTAGCGACAAGAGATTTTAAAATGAGAAGATTTGTAAGTAAGGTAGATAGAAGATGAACAAATGACAGGTAGTAGAGTAAGAGTTAGTGAGACAGATGATGAAGAATTAGGGATAGCTGCAATTCAACCCAGATGATTTGAAGGAAATACAAGAGATAAAAATGACATACGAAATAAATTTATTGAACAGGGGAAAAGCAATATTACTGGAGAGGTTCGACAAAATTCAGGCGTGTGCCCTTCGCAGTTTCATACCTTGACTTGTTTCTGTTGTGGTAAGGGTAATATTTCCTTTAGGTGCGCTGCTTGTCAGGGAAACCAGACGGTCGGCAGTGCATCCGGGAATCAGCCGCCGACAACCAAACCCCTCCCGGAACAGAACCTGCAAAAATAAAAATATTGACTAGAGAACAAAAGACTGAAGTCAAAACTTACCAAGATCAAAAGATGATAGTTCACAAAAGTTTACACCAAAGAATTAGAGAATATGATGAGGCCAGAAAACGGATTTTTTGTGAAGAATTAGATAATCCAATCTATAAAACATGAAATTATTTAAAAATATCTAGATTAAGAAATAAATGGGCAATAAAAAGACGCACAAAACATAGAATAGATTCGACAATACTGACGGTAACAGATGACAAAAGGCCATATACTAAAGTGCAAATATTAGGTGTAGAATTCTTAGGTTTACTAGATAGTGGGGCGTCCGTTACATGTTTGGGAAGAGGTTCAATAGAGTTTTTAAGTAGTAAAAATATTAAAATTTCAAAAATGAGTAACAGTATTAAAACTGCAGATGGTAATCATCAAAAGATTGAGGGTAGATTCACTTCGGTTGTCTCGTGGGGTGGTAAATCGCAGGAATTAGATATTTTTGTAGTCCCTGGTCTTCTTCAACCTCTTTATCTGGGAGTGGATTTCTGGAGCACTTTTCAAGTAGCTCCAAATATTGTGAGTGAGATTAACGCTACATCTCCTTCAAAAGAGCAACCGACTTTTCGAGAACTCTCCCCATCTCAACAATAAAACTTGGAGAGAGAAAAAATTTGCGTACCCTCTTCCCCACATTGAAGGAATTATTAGCAGGCTTCAAGACACTCGATATATCTCCAGCATCGACCTGAAAGATGCCTTTTGGCAAATTCCACTGGAGAGCAAGTCAAGAGAGAAGACTGCTTTTACAGTCCCTGGGCGGCCGTTACACCAATTCACGGTTATGCCGTTTGGTTTGTGTAACGCTGCCCAGAGAATGTCTAAGTTAATGGACAATGTCATCCCTGGTCGACTTCGACAAAATGTCTTTGTCTATTTCGATGACCTCTTGATTTGTTCTCCTGATTGTGAAACTCATCTTCAGGTGCTGGAGGAAGTAGCAAAATGCTTACGGGAAGCAGGGCTTACTATAAATGTAGAAAAGAGTAAATTTTGTTTCAAGGAAATCAAATATCTTGGTTACGTTGTTGGTGACGGTTGTTTACGGACGGACATGGACAAAGTGTCGGCGGTTGAAGAGTTTCCGATTCCAAAGACCCCCAAAGAACTCCGTAGGTTCCTTGGCATGACGGGGTTGTATAGGCGTTTTATGCCAAACTACGCAACTATTGCTGCCCCTATGACTGATTGCTTGAAGAAAGCACAGGCTTTCAAAATGACAGACGAAGCAATAACGGCTTTTCAACTACTCAAAAAGAGTTTAGTTACAGCTCCCATACTGACAAATTCTGACTTTTCTAAACATTTCTACATACAATGCGACGCTTCGACTTCTGGTGTAGGGAGCGTAATTTTCCAAATAGACGAGGAGAATAATGAACGACCGATAGCATTCATGTCTCAGAAGCTTAATTCCGCTCAAAGGAATTATACAGTGACAGAACTTGAATGCTACGCGGCCGTTTTGTCGGTAAAGAAGTTCAGAGCCTACGTTGAGGGATTACCGTTCACCATCATTACCGATCACGCAAGTTTAAAATGGCTAATGACACAAAAGGACCTTGGAGGGCGTTTAGCCCGGTGGAGCTTTAAGCTCCAAGGTTTCAACTTCGTGATCGAGCACAGAAGTGCGGCCCAAAACGTAGTCCCTGATACTCTCTCACGAATCCATATGGAAGAGATCGCGACCGATGATTTAGCACCAGAAGTTGACTTTAATTCACTATATTTCTCTTCGGAGGAGTATGTTGAATTAAAGAAGACTTTAGAACAAGAACAAGACAGACTACCTGATATTTGTATATCAGATGGATTTTTTATAAACGGACCGACATACGAACAGGTGACGCAGTACAAGACGACCGAGCATGGAAGCTATGGGTGCCTAAGTAATTGTGTGAGGGCCTTTTGAAAGTTGCACATGACTCTCTAGCTTCTGGACACGGTGGTATTAACAAAACTCTGTCGAAATTACGGCAAAAATATTATTGGCCCGGGTTAGCGACCGATGTTCAGAACTGGGTGAGATCGTGTGATGTTTGTAAGTGTAGCAAGTCAGTTAACGTAACGACTCGGCCGCCGATGGGAAATCAGACTATAACAGAGCGACCGTTTCAACGACTGTACATTGATTTCCTTGGACCTTATCCACGCACAAGAAATGGTAATACACATATTTTTATAGTTCTTGATCATTTAAGCAAGTATGTATTTTTGAAAGCAATACGAAAAGCAACATCATCTGAGGTAGTTAAGTTCTTGGAGGAAAATGTTTTTCATTTCTTTGGGGTTCCGGAATTCATACATTCTGACAATGGAAAACAATTCATTTCGGAATTGTTTTCCAGTTTCCTGAAAAGATATGGCGTAAGACACATACGAACTGCGATATACTCTCCTCAAGCTTATGCTTCCGAAAGAGTAAGCCAATCGGTCCTATCGAAGATACGATCTTATCTCGGAAGCGATCAAAAGAATTGGGATCAGCACGGGAGTAACGTTGCATTCTCATTGCGCAGTGTAGTGCATGATTCAACTGCGGTTGAACCATACTATGCAGTTTTCGGAACGCCAATGGTTCAACACGCGAAAACTTTTGAATTGCTTCGAAAGCTAGGAGCCGTAAAAGAGCCCCAGATCGAAATTCTCCAAAGAGAAGATCGATTGGAACTTATAAGAGCCAAGATTTTTGAAAATTTAAAACTAGCTCACCAAAAGAGTAAAAAAGTGTATAATTTAAGAAGTCGGGAAGTGCAATATAGAGTAGGTCAAATAGTTTATAGGAGAAATTTTAAACAAAGCAGTGCAATAGAGAATTATAACGTGAAAACAAGGACAAACATTTATAAAATCAATCGTTTTGAAAACGAAAGGTAATTCTCTTTTCGTCATAGGAGATCGAACTGGAAAAGAAGTTAGAGTTTTCCATGCCAAAGACCTCCACTTATGAATTTAAATTTTCATGTACGACGCACTCAAATGATGTGCTTAGAACTGTGATACGATAGTGAAGGTTACCTGATTAGATAGTTTTATTTATAGTTGTGATATTAAAGTTTATTTGCCTACATATTTTATTTATTTTATATAATTTGTTATGAAGTGATATTTTTTTTTATTAATTTATAATCCAGTTACCTGATATAGTGATATTTATGTCCTGTGATATTTTTATTTTTATATAGGTACCTATATAGTTTAACTTATTATTGTTGTTATATTGTACTATTTGTACTATAGAATGTCAGTTTTTATTGCTGACCATTCTGTTAATTTTCATTGAATGTGTTTGAACAACAGCCAAAGAAAAAAAAAAACCAATAATAATATTCGTAAACGAGTAAATAAAAATTCGTTTAAAATTGGTGGTAGCGCCTTTAAACTATATAGTTTAACATTAAGAGTTTATTTTAAAGTAAATATTTATTTTATTTCATTTTAACTGTGACCTATCATTTTGAGCTAAGGCATTCTGTGTACCTGATTATTTATAAGCATAGCTCATTTAATTATTTATTTTATCTGTGATGTTCTACAACTAGTTTATTTTATCTGTGATATTCTACATTTAGTTTATTTTATCTGTGATACTATTTAAAAGTTTACTAATCCTTCACCTGCCATAAGTAGTCAAGTTTATATTCTGTGATAATTAGTTTTAGTAGACATAATAGATTATAGATAGAAAGGGTTCAAATGCAATAGTTTTCCTCATACCTATCTACTTGCTACTTGTTAACCTTATTATATTGATGTTTGAAACTTAAAGTGCAATTTTAATTTGCAAAGCATAATGTCTGTGATAACAAACTTACCACTGTGTGCAAAATTATAAAATATTGAAATTTACTAAGCCCGGCAGAATAATGAAACGAACATGAGATGAGATATAGAGATCTCAGGTAGTGGGCTCAGCCACACGTTACTGAGACCATAACTATGTTTATATAAATTCAAGTGTCAGCCACTTTTTTTACGATGCAAGTGACATCACGACCACTCAGCCACTTTCATCGAGCCTGTTACGTGGCTATAGAAGATATGTCATATTATGGAATTTACGTACCATCTGGAGCATCTGCAACTCCAAATGCAGGTATAAAAACATTGACTACTGTCACAATGAATATTCCAATAATTGTCAAATTGCTTATTCGATTTGCTTTGCATATTTCTCTTTCATCCTTGATGTTGTATTGACTGTTTAAAATGAGACCAACACCAACTGCTATCTTTGAATATAAAATAAATTAAAATAATTCTCGATTTTGTTTACAAATAAGAACTTACTTGAAAAATATTATTAACACAAAACATGTCACATTATTGTGAGAATGAATTTGGTTATATGACTGCCCGATATCTGGAAAGCAATTTGTTACGTTGTTTGTCCTGTGTTTGTTCCTGAAAAAAAAAAAAGAAAAGAAAATAAAAGTTATTATAAGTAAATTATTTCAATAAAATTGTTATATAGTGGCAACACTAAGTATAAATGAAGTATTTTATATTGAATTCTCTTTTCATTTATATAATATAGTTACATACAAGCATAAGTAGTCTACATACTTAACATGTACACTAAAACCAATGTATATGTTAGAAAAATATATTTAGTCATGTCACTTGTGGTTCGACAGTCAAGTTGTTAACATTAGGTTAATTTATAATAAATGAATTAAAACTAAACGGTTGATTATTATTATTATTTAAAGACAGAACATTGGCGACGAGGATATATTAAATCGAGAGATTATTCTTAAATGTTGTGACTAGTGAAAATAAATCTTCTACGAGCAGCATGTCAAATGAAGAAAAGTCAATTGTCAGACCATTGCGGTTGGAAACAATTTTGAGGAATTCAACCCAGAATTAGTAGATTGGGAAGTTTTCGAAGCGAAACTTCAACAATATTTTCTCAGTGTTGGAGAAGAAGATGAGCAAAGAAAAACAGCATTTTTGTTAACGAAATTGCATCATGAAACTTTTAAGCTTCTCAGAGACAGTGTTTATCCAAAAACCATCAACAAATTGACTTTCGCCGAAGTTACAAATAATTTAACAAATTTCTATGGGAAAAAGGTGGCAGTGTTTGTTGAACGGCGTAGTTTCTATGACCTAAAGCAGATGGTAAGCGAAAGCATAAATGAGTGGTACACAAGAATAAAAAAATCTGCAGTTAATTGTAAATTTGGCAATCAACTAGACGCAGCATTGCGTGATATATTCATAACAGGTCTTAAAGATGGTCCGATTCTGGACAAATTATTAGAAGAGGACAAAACGATAACTTCTGACAAAGCATGGCAAATAGCAATAAATAAAGAAACATTGGTAAATAGTCGCAATGCAAACACATTAATGGTAAATAAGATGAACACGTATACACGGTCATCACATAATGATAGAAGTATGAAGAGTCGAACCACAAAGTCATACGATCATACCTCTGCTGGTACATCTGCAACGGGAAATAATAAAGGAATGCGAAATGTAGAAAGAACTCGAAAGAATGATGGATGTCATCGATGTGGAAGAGTGGGGCACAATAGTGAACGGTGCTACTACAAAAGTTATGTATGTGACATTTGCAAAGTCCGTGGACACCTTAAAATTATGTGCAGAAACAAAAATTAACGATGTGAACAGATCAAGCACATAGGTGCCGTTGAAGGGGCACAAGAGAAAGACGATGACAAGTACATTGAATTAAAAAACACCACCGCCAATACAAAAAGTTTTCCACCAATAACGCTGCCATTAAAAATTGATGGTTGTCAAATTAATATAAAGAGCTTGAAATCATCAACGGTGTTGTTATGTGGGGCTTCCGTGTTCTAGTACCAGAACAACTGCAATCGCAAGTACTCGAAGAATTACATGATGCGCATTTAGGAATGTCCAAAACAAAGTCATTGGCGAGATCGTATGTGTGGTGGCCACACTTGAATATGTGCATCGAAAAAATGGTACGAAGTTGTCTAGCATGTGGAATTCACAATGCTAATCCTCCGAAAGCTGCGATCAACCAATGGCCAGAAGCTACAGAACCATGAGAGAGGATACATGCCGATTTTGCGGGACCTTTTCTGAAACGGCAATTCTTGGTCATCGTAGACGCCAAAACAAAATGGGTAGAGATCTATCCGATGAACAGCATCGTAGCCAAGTCAACAATTGAGAAATTTTATGAAACGTTTGCACGATTTGGGTTGCCAAGAACTTTGGTTCTTGGAACTACATTCACAGGCAGTGAATTTCAATCTTTCATCAAGAAAAATGGTATTAAACACATAACATCACCACCAGGCCATCCGCAAAGCAACGGTTTAGCCGAAAATGCAGTGAAGTCATTTAAGTTGGCAGTGAAGAAAATTTTAGCAGGTGGAGAGAAGTCGGTAGCAATTGCTCTGGCGCGATATTTTTTCCACCATCGGTTGGCAGAGCATACTACGACAGGCTTGTCACCAGCTTCAGAGATGTTTCAGCAAAGGTTACGTATGAGATTGGATCTTTTAAGGCCAGAAGTTGACGGCGGCGTTAAAACACTGACAAATTACGAGGACAAGCCAATACAACGTGATCAAAAAATGTTTGTTAAAGGTGAGCTTGCATTGGTCAAAGATTTTCGAAGCGGCAAAATGTGGTCGGTGGCAGTCGTGAAAAAGAAGGTTGGAAAGCAGACTTATTTGGTAACTACTGATGATAATCACGTTTGGAAAAGACATTTGAACCAGATGAAGAAGTTTTCCGGAAAGACAATTTCCAAGACAGAAGCAAAGTCCGAGCAAAGAAACACACATTTGTATCACGTAGTCGTCAGATCACAGGCAACAAGATATAGACCTACACTTCGACAATATGAGTTGAGGCGTTGCAGTCGATTAAACAAGCCAAGGAGATAATACTTACTCATAAATACGCAGCCGTCTTCATCCATTGCCCATTTGTTTTGATTTAGTATTTTTACAAATGTGCAGATAGGTTGTATTGTTGTTTCTTTTCTTTGCGCAGGCGAAAATAACTCTGTCCTTTAGGGGGCATTGTTATTGACGCTTGCGCAGAAGAAAATACATGAATGAAGTATATGTTTATGAGACTATCAGATGGGCATTTTAATTATTATTTTTGTGTGACAAATATAAAGTGTTATACAAGTGGTAGATGGGATTAATAAGGGGATGAGATTTATTTTAGGTTAATTTATAGATATTAGATAGTAATGTTTTAGGTACGTATGTATTTGTTTACTGTGGGTGGATAAGTGGGGTATGTTCCCATAAAAGGAGATATCATCCAAGATTTTTTTTACCGGATGGTTGAAAGGAGGCTATCTCTCTCAGATCTAGAGGTATCTATTTACCTAGGAAATAGGCCAGGGATTAATTACATAGGGATATCATGGTCATTGGTAAATTCAATTCTGTTGAGAGCAAATCGGAAATTTATTTTAACAGTCAGTTTAAATTTTTTGGTAATCGGAATTCGAAATTGGAAAATTTTAACCAAGTTAAACAATTAAAATTATAAAGTGGTTTTAAACTTTAATTGGAATAAGGTTTTTTTTTACATTCTGGTAATATTAAAGTGAAAATTGTATACTAAATTTTTTTAATGCATACATATATATGTATATTTATATGGCCGACAGAAAATTTTTTTATCAGGATTTTTTGTTTTTAAATCGACTTTTGGGAGACCTTTAAGTATACTTGTATCAACTTACGAGTTTGTGCTCAAATACCTTCATTTGAATTAACTATTCAAAAGGAAATTATTAGGTAATGTGTAAATATAGTTTAAAGTGAAAAATTGTGTTTCAACTTCTTTAAATACTATATAGGTATATATATAGAGTGGTGGACAAGAATTATTCCACTAGGAATACTGGAGGTTGAAGAGAAATTTCTTTCAAGGAAAAAGGAAGACAAATTTTGTTTGCAGAGGTATGTTTTAATTTGAGAATTTCTTTTTAAGTCTCAATGACTGATGAGGTTAAATTTATAATTTAGGTTTGGGATCAGTTTTGTTGGCAGAAAAAAAAAAACACGCCATTGCGTCCTAAGCCTCTGCTTATTAATTTTTGGATTTTTTTTTACAATAAAGTTAAACACTTCGAAAAGCCATCTTCGTTGAAGAATTCTTTTGTTTCGAAGACAAAAGATAAATCTTTGTAGCTCACAAAGGCCAACGTCTTTAAGAAATAAATATATATACTCCAGTATATATATATATATATCAATACAATTTCAAAAAAAGGACAAAACCAAGAAAGGATTTGTGAAGGAAGAGGAGCTTCGTGGAACAAAGTGTTAAATTTAAAGTTAATTTTATATAGATACCTACGTAAAAATTTTTTTTAACAGAATTGTGAAAAAATTAAGTTCTCCATTTTGAATTTATTATTACCTATCATTTTTTTTATATTTTTTTTTATGAATAAGTTTATTTGGGAGTCAGATAAAAAGAAATTTAGTTAATTTTTAATTTGAATAATTTTTAAAATCTTAAAATTAAGTGCTTCAATTTTAAAGCAATATTTTATATCACAATCATTCTTCGAAGTACTGCCGGCAGGACAACGAGGGATCCAAGTGAAAACATCTGTAAGTCCTACGTATTGTCTGACAGAAAGGTCAGCTAAATATAAATTATTCAAATTGATAAAAAAATTTTTTATTCAATCTCGAGTGAATTTGGTATGAAATAAACATAATAATAAAAGTATTTAATAGATAAATTATCTTAGATGATATGAGCAGGAGAGCTCGATTTTTATTAAAGATTAGATTGAATAAAGTTGTTGTATGAGTAAAATTTTAAACATAATGGTGTGCTAATTTCATAGCTTAAGGTGTGTGGAGGCTTGGCAAAGCCATCCAGAAACAGATATGGGTTTCTTATAACATGACTGACATGACATTTTTTTGTTGGTTAAGCTTGCGACTGGTAGGTCGAATCAGGGGCTATTTCTAATAAAACGGCCATGTGAATAGCATTCGGTAGTATTTTTTTTATAAGATACTTGGGTGGGTTGGCCTGACCTTCGTCATCAACACGTGATGAGCGTTCGAGATTCGGTGGAACGTTAACTGGGAGAGAAAGAAAAAGTGAAGTTGTTGAAATACTGTACTGTGTACTCATATAATCAATTTAATATCTAAGTAGCTTATCAAACAAACTTGTTTATTGAAAAATATTTTTTCTTTACTTCATTAAAATTATTCAAACTGTTCACATCGAATTATTTATTTTATTTAAATATTCTTCTGGAACAAGCTTAACTTACTACAGGTTATGGGCCCAGCAAATTTCTAGAAGAATTTGTATTGAATAATTAATATTTATTTTTTGGTGATCCTGATATCAATTGTAATTACGTGCAATGGGAAACGACAAGAATTTTTTGACTTCGATTGAAAGGCTAAAGGGACGTGAAAATTATTCCACATGGAAGTTTGCGATGCAGACATATTTGGAATATAATGGTCTTTGGGCTGCAGTACTTGGAACGGAAAAAGTTGCTGATAAGATAACACAGGCCAGGGCAGCAATAATTTTAAGCGTTGATCCAAGCAATTATGTACATATCCAAGATGCTTCAACAGCGCAAGATGTTTGGGATAAATTAAAGTCCATATTTGAAGACAAGGGTCGTGCACGCCGAATTACATTGGTAAGACAATTAACAGGCACAAAACTTGAAAGTTGCAGTTCAATGGAAACATACGTTACTACAATGATTACGGCGGCTCAGCGTTTGAATGCTATAGGATTCAAAGTCGACGATGAATGGTTGGCAATTTTTCTGATGTGTGGTTTGTCTGATCAGTTCACACCAATGGTCATGGCATTGGACAATGTTGATACAAAACTCTCCAGTGATGCAATAAAAACCAAACTGTTGCAAGAAGCTTCTTCAGTGAGTGGTGAAGGTGCATTTTTTAGTGGACACAGTGGAAATAAAAAAGGTTTCACTAAGAAAAAGGGAATACGTTGCTATAGCTGCAACAAATTTGGACATAAATCTCCCGATTGCCCAATGAAGAAGTCCAACAAGGTGGATGAAAAAACTAAATCTGGAGCTTCTTTTAGTGCTGTGTTTTTGGCTGGTAATTTCACCCCAGGTGATTGGTATATTGATTCTGGCGCAACGCAACATCTTACTATGAACCAAAGTTGGATTTTCAATGCAGAGAAACCAGCGATACCTGATATAACTGCAGCTAATAGCACTAAAATGAAGGTTGAATCTTCGGGTTCGGTGAAGTTACTAGCTGATGTAAATGGAAAACCGAATATGATCGAAGTAAAGAACGTTTTGTGCATTCCGAACTTGACAGCGACTCTTCTATCTGTAAGTCAGATGACAAAACGTGGACATATTGTTGAATTCTTTACAGATCGATGTGAAGTTCGAGACCAACAGAAAAACATTTTGGCAACAGCTTCCATGGTTGATGGTTTATATCGCCTGAATAGTTTGCAACATTGTGGTTTCATTGCAATTGCATCAGCTGAAAGTAGCGAGACTTGGCATCGGCGGTTGGGTCATTTGAACTATCAGGACCTGAGGAAAATGAAGTCTGGTGCTGTTGAAGGTATTTCGTTTCTTGAAGACAGTGGGGAACATGTTTGTGTCACTTGTTTGAAAGGGAAACAATCAAGATTGCCGTTCAAGAAAGCTGGCTCAAGATCAATGGCGCTTTTAGAAACAGTGCACGCTGACTTAACAGGGCCGATGAAAAATATTTCAATTGGTGGAGCTCGCTATGCATTTGTTTTGGTTGACGATTTTAGCAGAAAAACTTTTACCTATTTTCTTAAATCGAAAGATGAAGCATTTTCTAAATTCTGTGAATTCAAGGCTTTGGTTGAGAAACAAACCGGAAAACAAATCAAGAAATTCCGATCAGATAATGGGACTGAATTCTGCAATCAAAGGTTCAATAAGTTGTTTAAGGCATGTGGTATTGAACGGCAGACGTCAACACCATACACACCACAGCAAAATGGGCTTGCAGAGCGAACAATAAGAACTTTGACCAAGCGTGCAAGGTGCATGCTACAAGATGCAGATCTTCCGAAAAAGTTTTGGGCTGAAGCGATGTCAACGGCGACTTATTTAAAAAACCGTTCAATATCACGTGTCTTGAACGACAAAACGCCAGTTTAAATATGGACCGGATCAAGACCAAATCTAAGCCATTTAAGAATTTTTGGATCGCGTGCAATGGTACATGTTCCTGCTGAGAAAAGAAGAAAATTTGATCCAAAATCCCAGGAATTGATTTTTATTGGTTATTGCGAGGGTACCAAGGGCTATCGAGTGTATGATTCTTCAACCAACCGTGCTATAAACAGTCGTGATCTCATTTTCTTGGAAAAAGGTAATTTTTCTGATTCAAATTATACTAACGATTTTGTTGTGTACGATAGTTCTGAAACTGAAGAAGAAAATTCTGACACTGCGGATACAAGAGTTCAGGAAATTGATCAGGTGGCAGAAGTGAGTTCGACTGATGATGTTTTGATGAATCAATCTGAAATTAGATCTGACAGCGTTCAGGATACTGATGCTTCAATCAACACTCTATCAGACAGTGATTCAAATACCGAATTAACACAATTAAGAAGATCATCAAGATAACGAAAAAAGAAAGAATTTCCTGGCTTTGTGTCGTATCTAGCCTGTAGCAATATTTAAGAACCATTGACAGTTGAAGAAGCTTTAAGTAGTTCAAATAGCAATGAATGGAAGTGTGCAATGAGCGAAGAGTATCAATCTTTATTAGATAACCGGACTTGGGAGTTGGTAGATTTGCCCAAAGATAGAAAATCTATAAATTGTAAGTGGGTCTACAAAGTGAAAACCAATTCTAATGGTGAAATTGTCCGTTACAAGGCCCGACTTGTAGCCAAAGGATGCAGCCAACGTCCGGGAATTGATTACGATGAAACGTTTTCGCCAGTGGTGAGATATTCATCGATACTGCTTTTGATTGCACTTGCTTTAAAATTTAATCTTGCCATCGATCAAATGGATGCAGTTACAGCTTTTCTGCAGGGGGATGTTGAAGAAAAGGTGTATATGAAGCAACCAGAAAGTTTTGACGATGGAAGTGGACGAGTGTGTTTGCTTAGAAAGGCAATATATGGGTTAAAGCAAGCCAGTCGTCAATGGAATGTAAAATTGAATGATGTCATGGTTAAGTCTGGATACACTCGTTCCAAAACAGACGCTTGTATTTATTTTCGTCGTGAAAACAAGAGTATGGTATTCGTTGCTGTATATGTAGACGATTTGCTCATTTTTTCCAACAACAACTCATGGAAAAATCAGTTGAAGGCAAATCTGAAGAAAAATTTCAGTATGAAAGACCTTGGGCAAGCAGGAAGCTGTATTGGAATGCGAATAACGAGAGACAAAAAAACAGGCACTATAACATTGGACCAGAAAAAGTATACCGAACAAATACTGAAAAGATTTGGGATGTCAGACTGTCATCCTATTGATTCCCCAATTGATCCAAACACAAAATTAACAAAGGACATGTCACCAAAGACAGCGTATGAAGAAAAGGATATGGAAAATATTCTTTATCAAGAAGCGGTGGGGAGTATTCTATATTTATCACAATGTACCCGACCTGACATTACTTATGCAATTGGTAATCTAAGCAGATTTCATAACAAGCCGGGACGACCACATTGGAATGCTGTCAAAAGAATTTTCCGATACCTGAAGAAAACGAAAGATTTCAAGCTAGTTTTCAAATCACTTGATGAAGAAGCTTCAAGACTTCATGGGTATTGCGATGCTGATTGGGCGTCAGATCCAGATGACAGAAAATCTTGCACGGGGTATATTTTCAAATTTGAAAACTGTGCAATTTCATGGGCAAGCAAAAAACAGCCAACTGTAGCACTTTCCAGTGCCGAGTCTGAGTACATGGCTCTCTCAGCGGCTACTCAAGAAGCTATTTGGATTCGACAACTTTTAGCTGAGCTTTTGGAAAATTACCAAGAATCAATCGAAATTTACAGTGAAAATCAAAGTGCCATCAATATGGCTAAAAATCAAATGTATAGCCCAAGAACTAAACATATAGACATTCGTCATCATTTCGTTCGAGAAAAATTAGATTGTGGAGACATTAAAGTCAACTATATCAACACCAATGAAATGATTGCCGATAATTTGACCAAAGCAGTAAATAATGAAAAACATTCTTTTTGCACCAAGAATATGGGTTTATTTTAATTCAGAAACTAAATGAACATATCTTTCTGTTATTTAAATAATTTTGTTTATGTTTGTATAATTTATTTAAATACTAGATTGTTTGCTAAAACTTAATTTGTTCATATTTGGAGATTGTTAACTTTTTAACTTAATTTTTTTATTAAGTGAATCGATTAAGTGGGGATGTTGAAATACTGTACTGTGTACTCATATAATCAATTTAATATCTAAGTAGCTTATCAAACAAACTTGTTTATTGAAAATTATTTTTTCTTTACTTCATTAAAATTATTCAAACTGTTCACATCGAATTATTTATTTTATTTAAATATTCTTCTGGAACAAGCTTAACTTACTACAGAAGTGCATTAGTTTTAGGGTTTATATTAGGATTTATTTTTATCTACTTTTATAAAAAAGTTGATAACTTTTTGAATTATATTTTTTTTTTATATCTTTTTACTTTTTTGAATATTAAGTATTTTATGTAGTTAGTTAGTTTAGTTAATTTTTTTTAAAGCACTATACTAACCTTTCTCTTGGGTAGTGTTAAGGTTCTTAGATTTCTATTTTCTTCTTCTTTCTTTTAATAATTTTAACGTAGAATCACTATACTATCTTTAACGTAACTTTCTATTCTAATTTTTTTTAATTTTACTTCCTGGCACGATTAAATTTTGATTGCTGAGCAGGAGGTATAAGTGGAAGCGGCAAAAACCTACCCCGAACCGTCGAGCATAGCCGTGTAACGACAAGCGTGCCGCCACCGCTTTCACTATACCAAAGTACGTCCTCTGGGATTCCTAGCTCGCAACAATAGATATGTTTACTTTTTCTTGTTCCATAATAGTTTGAATTTCATTAACATTTAACAAAAGTGTGTTCAATATGTTTGATTTGCTTAAATTAATTGTATTTACTATTTCTCTTAATTCTATAATGATAAATTTTATTATTTTGATATCAATAATTCCTTTACTGCCAATATCTTTATTTATACTGTCTAACTTATTTAATAGACGTGTTTTTATATTTTTTTGTTTGTTATTTGATTTTATTAATTCTTGTAATTTTATATATATTCTGACGGCATCGTCATGGTCTGGACTTCCGGAGATCCATTTCCAAAGAGTGCCTATCTCATTTATACCTCTACGTTCTCTATTCCTGATGAATAATTCGTTTAGCAGTTTGTCAGCTATTTCTAAATCTTGGTCAATGACTTTAAGGAGTTCCTTTTTGGTTCTAAATTTATCTAATATCTCGGAATAGGTAGTAAGATTGATTACGTGATAGATTTCTCCGAAGTCTTCGTAAACTGCGGGTCTCCCCTCTTCTATTAAAATAACTTCATCGTTGGAGTAATCGGTGATCTGTTGGGCTAGCGTTGAAGCGACTAGCATCAGAATTAGAAGCATCATCTGTAATTTTAATTTCTAATATTATCCTTATGGATTTTCCGATTATTTGAATTTATTACTAAATTCCCTTGATCTTCTTTCACTTTCTTTTTCAAGTACAAAGGTTTGTTCTTACTTTTCCTCTGCCCGTTGTTTACAAAAATTGTTTCTCCTTCCTTATATACTTTATTTTTCCTATTCTTGTTAAAATATCCTATCATTTTCCGTCGGTGTTTTTTGAATTTTTTTTTTGGTGTCGTTGTTGTCTATATAATTATGAAATATATCTGTCGGTCGTTTGTCTGTCACCGTATGAATTGTTTTGTTATATTTTTTTGTAGCTAAAGTCATTATATCTTTAATGTCTGTAATATGTGTAGTTTCTTTAACTATTCTAATAAGCTCTGTTAGAGTTGAGTGAATTCTCTCTATTGTACTTCTTTAGCCTGTCTATGAGCTCGATTGTCTTCGACAGTGACGATACCTAATTGTTCTTCCTTATCTGTTACGTCTTCAACTATTTGGTTGCAAAGTAAAAATTTAATTCGTGGAAATTCCTCCAGAAGTTTGTCTTTAATCTTGAAGAAAGTCTCTTCGGTGCTGTAAGGTCCTACTGTCGAACGTGCCCTTAATATTGTTTTAATTTTACTTACAATCTCTAAATCTTTAAGAAGTACCGTATGTCTCCAGTAATTTGTGTGTATTTTCTTTGAAATTATGTTGTTGTTGAGTGATTCATTCATGATTAATTGAATTTTAAAATTATTAATTCTTTGGTTTACTCTTTTTATTTCTGACACGGGACTACTCTCTGCGCTATGAACAGTTCCTATCTCTGATTCATTTTCGTTCATCATATTTAGTTCTTGTCTACTAAGGGCATCAGCTACAACATTTTCCCTGCCTGGTTTGTTTATAATTTCTGGAGCGTATTCTTCTATGAAAGCGCGCCAACGTTTTATTTTTGCATTAGGGTTCTTATCGCCTATGGCAAATGTTATTGGTTGGTGATCTGTATATATGCGGATACCACTCACACCATAAAGATAATTTCGAAGGTTCTTCAATGCCCAAATTATGGCAAGGAGTTCCTTCTCGTTTGTCGCGTAATTTTCCTCGGTTTTACTTAACGTTCGGCTTATAAAAATGATGGGCTTATTATTTTGACTAAGCACTGCACATATGGCTGAGTTGCTAGCGTCTGTGGTTAGTTCAATTCTTTTGCTAAAGTCAGGTTGGTTGAGCGTAACTTGTTCGCAGAGTTTGTCCTTCAATATTTTAAATGCTTTAATGGCCTCCTTATCAAACTCTATTGTGACTTTTTGCTACTACTTTGGCCATTTTCTCCCCTGAGATACTTGGTTAAGGGCTTTGTTATCATCGCATAATTTCTTATGAATTTACGGTTATAACCAGCTAATCCCAAAAAAGATCTTAATTGACGTAAAGTCTCTGGTTGCGGAAATTCCTCTATGCATCGAGTTTTTATTGGGTCCATTTTTATGCAATTAAATGATACGATGTACCCAAGAAATTCTACTTCTTTCATGAAGTATTTCGATTTTTCACTCGATATTCTCATGTTCGCTGTGCTTAAGGCCTTCGTTATTGTCTCGATATGTTCGAGATGTTCTTCTTCCGTCTCTGAATATATAATGACGTCGTCAATAATAACATGACAAAATTTCCCTATGTATTCGAGGAGGATGTCATCCATAGCTCTCTGGAAAATTGACGGCGCATTTTTGAGTCCAAACGACATTCGATGGAACTCGTATTTCCCATTGTTAACACTAAAAGCTGTTTTTTCCCTATCGCTCTCTTTTAACTTTATCTGATGGAACCCGCTCTGTAAATCAAGAGTGGTGAAATATTTAGCTTTGCCTAAAATTGCTAAGATAACCGATGTTTCTGTCATAGGATATTTATCTGTTTTAGTAAATGAATTAAGTTTTTTGTAATCTATTACTAATCTATGTTTCTTTGTACCGTCCTCGTTTACACCTTTCTTATCTACAACCCATACCGGAGAGTTATATGCACTTCGACTAGGCTATATTATATTATTATTAAGTAAATTCTCTATTTCCTTGTTTACGAAGCTAGCTACCGATTGTGGATATGGGTAACCTTTCGTCCAAATAGCTGGGTCAATAGTAGTATCTATGCTACATTGCACACGCGTGTTGTACGGAAGGTAATTTGGGTTCTCGGTAAAAACACCCTGGTATTTTTTTAAAATTGAAGTTAATTTTTCTTTTGTAGAAATTTCATTATTTATATTGAGTGTATTGATTAAAATATCATTAAATATTAAAGGTATCAAGCCCTGATCATATTCTAACGTTGAATCCCTAATATTAATATTCCCCTTTACAGTTCTTAATAATTTAATGCCAATAATGGCATCGAAATCTTTTAGTTCATTAAGTTCATAAAATTTATCTTCTACCCCCAAGATATTTATAGCTTGGTAAGTACGAATGATAGTAGTTCCATGAACGCTGTTGACTTGCGACGGAGTTTCAAGCTCCGTACTTGGGAACAGCCCTGGTTTAATGTTGTTGTGAGTTGCTCCTGTACCAATTAAAATATAATATGTACGCCCCGACTTACCAGGCACATTAAGTCGTGCCTTACTCTAAAAAATTACCGCTCTCATTCAAGTTATTGAGGCTTGGAAATTTATGTAACGCTGTTTGGTCACTATTATTACTATTAGGTTGAGAGGTGACCTGTCTTGTGGGCACTATATTCCCACTTGATGTGTCCATCCTTTTGGGTCGGTTATTATTATGGTTATTATTAAAATTGTTATAATGTCGGTTTTGCTGAAATTGTCTATTCCGTTGTTGAAAAGGTTCCGCGTATTGTCGGTTTTGATGAGTGAAACAGTTTTGGTAAGTTGTTCTATTCTGGCGCGGAGGTCTGGTTGTTGGTTGGTCAAAATGGTTTTGTTCGTATTGTCTGGGTTGATGTCTGTAATTAACGTGACCCATGTTTCTATACCTTGTCTGATTTGAATCAATCTCTTGTGCTCTCGCTAAGGCATTGGGTAAATCCCCAGGATTTAGTGAAAATACGATGTTACCTGCGGGTTGGTTTAACCCAGAAACGAATACTCGCAAAGCGTTTTGTCTTGCCCTTTCAGTGAGACATTCGGTTTCAGCGGTTCTAGGACCATAACTCATAATTGTCTTGTTTATTATAAGCGTCAGTATTCTTGTAACGTCATCGTAAGATTCTTGCAATGGTTTCCTATCCTGTCTCATGTTACCTAATTCTGTTTCTAACATATGGACTGGTCTTTTGTCGCTATATGTTAGATCTAATCGACCTAAATTCGCATCAATGTTTAACGGTGTCCCGTGGCTAGTGAGGACATCGTTGGCTTTCCCTATGATTTTATTCCTTATTATATTTACTACCGAAAAGTATCTCGACCCACCCTTACACGACTCATACACCTTCATAGCGTTTGTAAGCGCTGTGCGCCAAGAAACATAGTTTTCTCCATCAAATTGTGGTATACACTTGGCTACTTCTAACCCCTCTCCACTTACTATCGCTGGATCAATTGTAATGTCCTTATATGGTTCAATGGTGTCTCTTGTTGTTAATGCCGTAAGTTGTCTGTTTAGTCTATTTACCTCTTCGGTTAATTGTTGGTTGGCATCAGCCACTAACCTATTAAGTACTGTCGACAGTTCTTCTGGCGTCATTGTAGTATTTGTGGACTTCTTTGTTATAATTTTCAACACAAGGGATATTTCCTATTTGTACCTGATTTAATTTAATTTTCTCAAACTGCTTCGCTTATTTTGACAAGGATATTTTCTTTTTAATTTTAGTTTTAGTTTCTTAAGTCACTTTAATAATTCTTGCAAAGATATGTAGTTTATCTTAATTTTAACTTTAATTCCTTTAACTACTTTGATACTTTTTACAAGGATATCTTCTTTCTAATTTTTTTCTATTGATTTTTATATTTTTTAATTCTTTTAACCACTTTATTGCTTTCCACAAGGGTACTTTCTTTTTATTTCGTTTTCTATTTATTTCTTTATCTTATTTTTATTCTGTGTATATTTATTTATTTATTGTTTTAATCACTGTTTACTCCTTTTTTATATATATGTGTATGTATTTTTATACTTTCTTACTCTTTTTTCCAGTTTTTAAGTTGGGCTTTCGGCTCCTCATGCGCTTACTTCTTTGATCCGTGGGATTAACTGTCCCGTCTTTTTCTGCTGCAGGTGTTTTGGGTCTGCAGTCTTTTGAGTCGTTCCGGTGTTCCCCTTTGGTGGATTTTAAGTCCTTGTTTCCTTGGTCCTCGTGGCTGATGGATACTTCTTGACTTTCTCCTTCTTGGATGCCTTGTTTTCCGTAGTCACTTTTTAACGTTGATTCAATTCACGTTTAAGTTGTTACTTTAATTTTTAACACTGCACTGATTTAATTCGCGTTAAGTTATTAATTTTACTACTTTTTAAACAATTTAAAACAAGTCCCTGCTCGGGCGCCAATTAATTTTTCAACCAGATAATTTTAATAAAAAAATATATATTTAATTCAATATTCAACTTATTACTAGGTTTACATTGATCTTTATGGTTGCGGGGTTGGAATCGATCTGCCCATCCTCGATCAGTTGCATCTGGTCAATGGTTCGCTTTGTGGTCGTTATCGGGAGCGTCGGTAATAAAATATCCTTCTTATCTGTTGGCGGCTTGGGTCGTAAATATTTTAGTTTTACGACGGTCAGATAGTTTATCTTTGTTTTTTTCTAGTTCGTCAATGTTTTATGACGGTCGGAAACCAATCTTATCAGGTTGCGTGCGATTCCTGTTTGTCCCGACTCGTTACCATTTGTTAACTTACTATTGATTTACCTATATGTACTTATATATATTTTATGCCAAAACTCGGGCACAGATAAGTTTATTTCAGATTAGTTTCCTCAAATAATTAATATTTTGTTTTTCTTGCAGATGAATGAAAATGAAAAATAGGGATTTGTCAAAAAATGGTTACCATATTGATAAATTTGTAGCAATTTTTTTTCTTAGTAAGTTTTGCATACTATGTTAAGAATTTGTGTTTTGTATTTAACGAATACCTAATAAAAGCTATTTAATAAAGTTTAAAACTTAATCAAAACAAACAAAAATTACTTTTAGTAAAATTTTAAGCTAGTCGTATATACAGGATAGAGTTATGACACAAATTCATCATCGTGTACATACGTATGGCTTGAAGTGGCTCCACAGGCTCTGTTGTGTTTTCGGAATATTGAAAATCGAACCGAATCGATGCCAAACAATCCTCGCATTAAACCTACTTAAGTGAGGAAAATAAATATAGGTAGGTTCATTTTTCCATATGGCAACCATAGTTACATAACTAAAATTTGTGTACAAAATCATTTTATGTTTAGTTATTAAAAGATACCATTCAGTTAAATGTTGCCACATTTCAGTATCTCTTCCATGATTTTCTTCCAATAAAGCAAGTTTTGCATCACCAATTTATAACTTTATTTCTATAAAATTTTTAAATTTTATTGAGTTAGATATTTACTTTTCAAAAATTTGCATCGCAAAATGTATGCATACAACAACAACACAAGATCTTGCGAAATTCGAATCCGTTCCGGATCAGATGTAAGCAAAAAGTATTTTCAAAGGAATATGTTATTGTGACGTCACATAGTTTCGTCAGCAGCTACATTCTATTCTAATAGGTAGCTTGCCATATTTCATATAGTTCAGCATAAAAGCTAACACCCACACATTCAGAAGCAGCCAAATATGTATTTATTTTCCACCATGCATACAGACATACATAATAAATAAATAACTTCCAATTCCCTTTTCTTATGAACATTCGTTATCAAAATAAAAACGAATAATCTCAAAGAGAAAAAGTCAACAATTATAATTTTCATCTTCTTCCAACTCTTTGAAATTTTCTATATGCTTTCTCGTTATAATATTCCCCAGTTTGTATCCCTCAAAATCTCTCCCAACAACAAGCCACTCCTCCAAAAGTCTCCCAAGAACAGGTTCTACCAATTTTGCCCAGATGGCGCTTCAAGCAATCGAGAAATTCGAGAGTTCACCACATACGATGGACGTACTATAGAAATATATATACAATGGTTTCACGCGGAAAACCTTTCACGTGAAACATTTTTGTTCCCCCGGAATTTTAAAAGTTATTGGGAGTTTTTACGGGAATGAAATTCCGCTTCGAATCAGAACTGACAGTTCGAAAAAAAGGTGTGTTCAGAAAACTGAGTTCTTAGTAAATTTCCCTTTCTCTATAATGGAAACAGGTACACAAAATCTACACCCTTTTTTAATATGTTACAAAATGCATATTTGTGCAAAATTACATTTGTACACTATTCTCCCCTACAGCTCTCTACGAAGAAATGGTTATCCGTAACACAAAAGCTTTTTCTTCAGATGTATGCGGGTGGGGAACACACCGTTGATAGTTGGAGGGACTTTTCCAAATGAAAGGAGAAATGAGAGTAAATTTCGAAAATCATTTGGAAAAGATTCCCTCCCAAGACTCAAATTTGTTAACCCGCCATCATTAATAGTAATTGTGAACAAAATTAAAGATTTAAAAACACTATAGTTAACGTGTACCAAAAATATTTAAAGTTATAACGTTGGTAGAGCAAAAGTTTACGTTTGAATATAAATAAGAACAAACAGAAGCAGTTGGAGAACGAAACATCAAATTAATTGTAGAAAAAAATTAGTTTTCAAGGTAACAGAACAACTTAAGTTATATACCTATATAGCCGTTTTAAATAATATTTTTTTTGTAGCTATATTTCTTCAAAAATTGAATTACACGACCTCCACAGAGTGGAGGTCGATTTATTTAAGTGTATATTTATCAAACGCATCGATTCCTGGTGAAAAATCTGTGAAAAGTTTTTATTTTAAATAAAAAAAAAAAAAAAAAAAAAAAAAAAATATTTTGAATTCACCGCCCACATAGGATAAAATAAGTGCAACAAACGATCACCGTAAATTCTAAGATCCTATGGTGCGACGATAGAGCATTGGCTGCTTGTCCGAGGGTTCCATGTTCAAATTCTGTCGGCTGATTGGAGGAATTGTTTTTTTTTTTTTTTAGTTTAAAATTTTCGAATTTAAATAGACCATTTTAAATATATTCAAGATTGTGAATAACTCGAAATAATTTAAATTTTAAAGTGCAGTGTACATTATATGTGTATTTATGCATATTTTTTTTATGTGGTGTTTGCAATATTATTTTAACACTTGCGGGAAATTTTTAAGAAGACCAAAAGTACCTACATACGTATTTTAAATAATATCTTTCAATTTAAAAGATCAATTGAAGCAGGTACAAATTAAGAAGTAACAGGCGTATATGCTGTGGCCACAACATCGACGTTCCTGACTAAGATACTCCGTTCAAGTATCAAGTACCAAGGGTCAAGTACCTACGTCCTCCGACGAGCAGTAGGCCGGTCAAGCATGCCAGCACTGACCCCGACGGCAAGAAAGGAATCCGTAACAAATATTTAGTAAAAATGCAAAAAAAAATCAATGTTGCGACGCAATTAATCATTTATTATTGTAACTACTGAAGGCGTCACTGCGACGACACACTTACAATTAATTTTTCATTGATATGTCTAAAAAAAAACATAACAGAACATGCTAGTCGTGTTTTGTTGGTAAGTGTTTAGTCACTTTAGCAAAATTTTGTATGGGATAAGAAAAGTGGCGATAATTTGGTCAGTAATTAAAGTGAACATAAAAGTGAAGATAAAATCTTGGAATGCCTGGAAATTTTTGGCGCGAAATATAATGTCAATACATTTTTTGCTTAAAGGTTGGTGGCACCTACGACAGCTTAAACCATGGACTCCATATACAATGATTATTAATGGTTGTGTTCATTGTGTTTTCCTTTAGGGCGGCGTTTTGCGGAAGAAGTAAGAAGCTTTCAATCTACGAAAGTTACAAAAAAGGTTTGATGATTTTGAACTTTTCGCTTAAAAACAAATAAAAATTGGTTAAAGCAGATCTTTAAATAAAATTATATAATTTGGAATTTAATTTGGTAATATTCAAGCTAAATAATGATTATTTATCCGGTTTTTATTTGTTTGTAGTGGAAGGTGGGGTACAAGTTGACCAACTCGGCATATACAAATAGCCATACTTTGCAGACACATCCATAAAATTATTTGAAACTTCGGCTTGGCATAAAGTCAAGAATACCAACTTTGAAATCAGTCGTTCAGCAACCGTGGAAGAGTGCACATCGTTGGCGACTTCCACTGTGTAAATTATACTTAGAGACGCGAGTGTGTAAAATAGTAATTGGTACCTACCATTTTCAAGTAGCAAGTTAGCCTAGGTGGCAGAGTGGCAGACGACAATGGAACAAAACGAAAAATCAATGCACGGGTGCCGTTCTGGTTGATTTAGAGAAGGCTTTCGACACCGTATGGTTAGAGGGTCTTTATCTGAAGTTAACTAGACTTGGCATAAGTAAACCACTGTTATATATGCTTCATGACATGCTCAATGGTAGAAAGTTTGTTGTCAAAAGTGGCAATGTAACTTCTACCACAACTTTTGATATTAAAAATGGTCTACAGCAAGGAGCTGTGAACTCACCGATTCTGTTTAGTATTTACACCAGCGATCTGATAGGTAGTCTAACTCATTCAATTGCGTATGCCGATGATCTTGTAGCGTACAGAACGGGTCCGAAAGTTGAAGTCATCAGAATTCTCTTGCAGCGTGACTTCGACAAGATTCAGCGATATTGTGATGACTGGAAGTTAAAAATTAATTTTCAGAAATCAGAAACTATCCTGTTTAGAACCCCGTTGTCTAGGGCTTCTAGGGATACAAGAAAGAACTGGAGAAATCTAGTGATCGTTGGACCAAGTGGACATCCACTGGCAAGTAAAGATGTGGTAAAGTACCTTGGCATCTGGCTAGATCAGTATCTATATTTCAATCGACATGTAGATGCTGCTCTGGCCAGAGCTAGGGGAGCGTTTGCTCTGACAAGACGGTTGTTCTATAGCAGCCGCCTTGAAAACAGGGTAAAGGTGATTTGCTACATGGCAACAACTTCCGTCAATCCCGCAATTTCTTACACCCAAATGGCGTCTGGAAAGGGAAACACGGTACAGCCTCAACCACAGGTAGCCAAACAGGTCCAAGTGCCTACAGCTCCTGTGCCAGAGGCAGATCTGATGCAGGTGTTGCTGACCATTCATGGTCAGCTAACCGACGTGCAAAAACAGATCAGGGAGCAGGCGGCTAGGGTGGATTACCTCTACTCTATTCTGCCGGCAACGCGAAATGGTTAAAGGCGCGCTGCCTGAGCGACCCTTTAAGATCCTAGCTGTGAATGTAAATTCGCTGATTAGGACCGAACGTAGAGCAAACCTCTTTCATTTGCTGCAAGACCAAAGTCCTGATGTGTTTATGGCTAGCGAAACTAAGCTAAACCAGAGACACAAACTGACTAATAAAAATTACAATATCGTAAGAAGGGATCGGCCCAACTCCTCTCAAGGGGGTGGGGTCGCAATCTTCATACGAAAGGGCATTAAACATAAAGTTATATATAATAGTGAAGTGCGAAGATTCGGGTTGCTAGAAGCCTGCATCGTTTGCATTCCTCTCCAGCAGGGGAAAAGAATGTACGCAATCGCGGTGTACGCACCTGACGCACCTCAGCCAGCTAATTTTATCGCAGAGCTCGAAAAACTTTTCGAATGCTTAAGACTGAACTTGGATGAGAATTATTATCTCATGGCAGGGGACTTAAACGCCAAACATGTAGATTGGGGAAACCAAATACAAAATCCTAGAGGGAACCATCTTTTTAATTGGATGGGTCGATACAGTGTTGAGTGTAGGATCGACCTTCTGGCTACAGATAGACCGTCATTTCCGAGAAGTGGTAGTTTTCTGGATCTTTTACTGCTTGACTCACGACTAGTTATAACTGACGCAACAAATCAACAGACAAGAAACTGTTTACGAACGATTGAATACGACAGTGATCACTGCGGACTTGCCACCGTAATACAGCTTCCGAGCGAACTTGTGGAGTTGGATGAGTATATGCCTGTGCACTCATACAATTTCAGTAAGACGCGCTGGCCACGCTTCTCCAACGCCTTGGCAAGAGAAATACGTTCCGATGACATTTCTCCACCAAATGACAGAAACCTGACGAACGTCGAGATCGACGGGTTCCTGACTAAAATGGATACGACTATAAAACGAACAATGGACAAAACAATCCCAAAATATAAGGAACAAGACTCTACTGGTTTATACAAGAACGCGACAATCGACGCACTACACCGACAAAAAAGTGGACTGCTGACTAGATTGAAACTTCTGTACAGACAATTCACGGACACACGTGATCTGGAGATTAGGACATTGAAGTCGTCGATCAAAAACATTAACGTTCTGATTAGACAAAACTATAGATTATCTATTAATTTATATTGGGATAACAGAATTCGGGCTGTTAATTCTAGCGACCCTAGTATGTTTCCCCAAATAAATAAGATATTTAGAAGAAATGATCAAAACGATCTTCCATGTCTTAAACTCCAGAGGACAACAGATAACGAAGACGTACTAACGATTGCGGGAATTGATCCGGAAGGTGCCGTTTTCGATGATAATTATTATATGATAGAAGATCCTCAGGAAAAGGTAGAGGCTGTGGGGGCTGCTTTCCAGCAAGTGTATAAGGTGAATGCTAGCATTCGTCCGAATCATGACCTGGAGAACAGAGCCCTACTACACAACTTCTACCTTGGAAATAACATAACGCAATGGCGATCTGAGAACACTGGTTTTACCGGGTTCAATGACGAAAACTTGGCAAACGCCACCATCGCCGAGCGAAATGGACCTAGTTCACTGTTAATTTCGAAGGTAGAACTTCAGTTAATTTTTCAAACATTAAAGAAAAAGAAATCTACGGGGGTCGATGGTATACCCAACATTGTGTTACGACATCTCCCTGAGGAAGCCATAGACATTTATACCACACTGTTTAACAACGCATTGAATAATGCATATTATCCAGTGAGATGGAAGACAGCTGTGGTCCATCCTCTCCCCAAAAAGGGAAAGGACAGCTCCAATCCGGCAAATCTTCGGTCGATAAGTCTTCTTCCAAGTATCAGTAAGGTATTCGAAAAGATTCTCAACAGAGCTCTGTTCAAGTGGGCTGAGGACAAGAATATTATTCCACACAATCAGTTTGGCTTTAAGGCGGGACATGACACTATTCATGCCGCGTCTAAGTTAGTTTCTGATGTTCAATGGAACAAAGCGAAAAATCAATGCACGGGTGCCGTTCTTGTTGATTTAGAGAAGGCTTTCGACACCGTATGGTTAGAAGGTCTTTATCTGAAATTAACTAGATTTGGCATAAGTAAACCACTGTTATATATGCTTCATGACATGCTCAATGGTAGAAAGTTTGTTGTCAAAAGTGGCAATGTAACTTCCGCCACTACTTTTGATATTAAAAACGGTCTACAGCAAGGAGCTGTGAACTCGCCGATTCTTTTTAGTATTTACACCAGCGATCTGATAGGTAGTCTCACTCATGCGATTGCGTATGCCGATGACCTTGTAGCGTACAGGACGGGTCCAAAAGTTGAAGTCATCAAAAATCTCTTGCAGCGTGACTTCGACCAGATTCAGCGATATTGTGATGACTGGAAGTTAAAAATTAATTTTCAGAAATCAGAAACTATCCTGTTTAGAACCCCTTTGTCTAAGGCTTCTAGGGATACAAGAAAGAACTGGAGAAATCTAGTGATCGTTGGACCAAGTGGACATCCACTGGCGAGCAAAGATGTAGTAAAGTACCTTGGTATCTGGCTAGATCAGTATCTATATTTCAATCGACATATAGATGCTGCTCTGGCCAGAGCTAGGGGAGCATTTGCTCTGACAAGACGGTTGTTTTATAGCAGCCGCCTTGAAAACAGGGTAAAGGTGATTTGCTACATGGCCCTCATCCGGCCGATGATTGCCTATGGGTGCCCTGTGTGGTTTAACGTTGCCCCATCTCAAATGGAAAAGATTCGGGTGTTTGAGAGGCAGTGTCTTAGAACCTGTCTTGGATTACACAGAACACCAGAGTCGGAGTACAAACATTATTATGCCAACGAGGTCTTATACAACGGGGCCAATATAAACAGGATAGATAACTTTTTAATTAAGCTGATTCGGGGTCACATTGCAAGAGCGATGACCTCAGCCAATGGACTTATTTTCGGGGCTTATTACCCCAACAACGAATATAGTGAGAGCGTTTGTCTTAACGGTTTCATCCCGCCCGAGACATTCCTCTATTTAGACAGTCGGGGGCTGATACAGGATAGATTGGCGGTTCCGTTAATCTACCACGTCGGCCGTAGAACTGTGGATCGGCGAATCCTGTATGGTCGGGACGTCGGCTCTGGGAACGGAGCAGAGCGTCTGCGGTTCAGTAGAGCTGTGCCCCTTCGGGACAGAAAGGACATGGATAAGCAAATTAAACAATTCTGGTGGTTGGGTGACCACCTTGATATTGATGGTTAGTCAAAATTGTTGCCTTGACCGACCTACGTATTTTTAAGTATTAATAGGTATATTTTAGTAGAACAGTGGTGGCACCAAAAAAAATATAAAACACATTAAATGGCATTTGTTTGTGTGTATGTTCATTTGGCTGTTAAATATATATATATATATAAATATATATATATTTGTAAGCATGTGCGCATATGCATTGGCTGCTACGCCACAAAAAAAAAAAAAAAAAAAAAAAAAAAAAAAAAAAAAAAAAAGTGCTGCTGGTGGCTGTTCTAGTTTTAAGTTATTTTAAGTATTTTTAAGTAGTTTTAAGTTATTTAAGTTATTTACGTATATTTACGTATATTTTAGTTTTATTTAGGTTAATTTAGTTTTATTTAGGTAAAGGGTAGTTTTAAGTTTTTTTATATAAAATAAAAATAAAAGTCGTGAAAAACGAGTTTTTAAAAATTTTCTCGTTTAGTTTTAAGTAATTTTGAAGTTTAATTTAAGTTAGTTTTTACGCCCAAAGGCATTTTTAATATATAGTTATAGTATAATTTAGAGCGCCCGTATGGGGCCAGTAAGTTAGTTAAGTTATTCTGTAAGCTAGTTTTTAAGGTTTTTGTCTAGCATTTAAGTTAGTTATAAGTTAAATTAAAAATAAAAACATGAATTAAAAAAAAAAATAAAAAAAAAAAAAAAATCATATTTTTTTTTATGTGGTGTTTGCAATATTATTTTAACACTTGCGGGAAATTTTTAAGAAGACCAAAAGTACCTACATACGTATTTTAAATAATATCTTTCAATTTAAAAGATCAATTGAAGCAGGTACAAATTAAGAAGTAACAGGCGTATATGCTGTGGCCACAACATCGACGTTCCTGACTAAGATACTCCGTTTGTTTGGTGAGTTTTTTTTTATATTGCCTGTATCTTTTAAATAAAATCAAATTTATATATTATTTCTTATACTGTGTAATTCTGGGGTCGGGGATTTTGATAAATAAGAATCATTAATACCAAGTGTATTGCAATCCAAATAGAAAAATTAAACATAGAAAAGTACGCATACACATCTAAATA
This sequence comes from Baccha elongata, assembly GCA_951217065.1. Lineage (NCBI taxonomy): Eukaryota > Metazoa > Arthropoda > Insecta > Diptera > Syrphidae > Baccha > Baccha elongata. The sequence goes on along the minus strand of CATNUY010000169.1, from coordinate 1,072,445 downwards.
AAAGTACCTATTTAACTTTTCCTTTTGATAAATAGTAACTAGTATTTTTTTTTGTTGTAAATATATTATAAAATCCAAATAAAATTTTTATTATTTTTATGAGAAGTAATTACAATTAAAATGATTAATAAAATAGCAAATGTTAGTTGAACCTGTACAGAACAAAACAAAAATGGTTTAATTTAAAAGTTAGGATTATGGATGAGGATTATTAAAATGGAAAGGGTTTAAGATGGGATAGAGGAAGCGGAAGATGGCAAGGTAAGGGGTTGTCAAGGCGAGTACGGCAACCATGGTTGGGTGGGTAGAGGCGAATTTCTCGCGCGTCCTTAACACCATGACGCAAAGACTGGCATGATTTTGTATGCGCGGTTCCGATAGGGGTCAAGTACCTACGTCCTCCGACGAGCAGTAGGCCGGTCAAGCATGCCAGCACTGACCCCGACGGCAAGAAAGGAATCCGTAACAATGGCGCCCGCAACATTATTCTCTATAATGAGCTACTGAGTAGACGTGTGTCTGATTCTGGTGATTTAATTTATTGTATTTCTGATCGTAAACGCATTTAATCTTGCATCTTTTTGTGTTAAAAGTATACTGCACGAACAGTTTTTTATAATCTCTAATTGTTTCTTGGACCGAAGCGTTTTATTTTGTTAAAACAGAGAAAAATAAAGGTGTTTTAATTATCTATTTCATTTCTTTGTTTAAAGTGCTTGATCATTGAGTGTTTTTTTTTTTTTTTTCTCTTTTTTTCTCTCCCCTGCTCTTGTTACCTTTACAACTTTAATACCATAAAACAATACAAAATCATTCAACTTACTGCCACCAACACTCTCACTTAAATCCGTTTTAAAACTTTACCTACACCCACATTCATGTCACTAATTCCACCTAAAAACCCGGTCTTACGCTCCAGAAAATCCAACTCGGTTTCAAACTCACCCCAAAGCTCATCTTCTTCTCCTTTTAAAAAACTTTCAACTAAAGCCATGGACACCAAGGATAAAAATTGGATGGATGAAAAACTTCGCCAGCAAAGTGAGTGCATTGTTTCCCTCTTATCAAAAAAAGTAGAAGAGTCCGAAAAAAAAATCACTGAAGAGCTTAGCCGTGAAATAAAAGACTTAAGAAATAGTATATCTGACATAAATAATAGAGTTGTTGAATTAGAATCGTCAAACTTGGAGTTAAAAACTGACATTGGTTCTTTAAACACTGAAATAAACATACTTAAAACGTCACTCGCTAATGTTACTTCTGTTTGCAATAACACTAAAGACTTATTAGCTGAAAAAAGTGTTGAACTCACAAGTGTAAACAATAACTTTGATCACACCTTTAATGAATTAAGTAAATTGAAACACTCTATAAACGCATACGAGAACAGAATTATTGCGCGGGATGCTTTTATATTTGGTATTCCATACTTGCCAAACGAAAACCTTAAATCAATTTTTAATTTTATATGCAACACCATAAATATTAAACCACCCTCTCTCAACAATATATACCGCACTCGTCCGAAACCAAATAAACCTAATTCTGCGATAATGATTAAATTTAATTCGCCGTATGATAAAAATTTCGTTTTAACATCTATCGCAAACTACCGGAAAAAAAACAATAAAATGCTTAGTTTAAATGACATCCACCTTGCCATCGATAGCGGCTCCACCTCCGCGTCATCTTCTTCTATACATATACGTGAGAGCTTAACACAGCATAACAAGTTAATATTGCAACGGGCGCTTGCATTGAAAAAAAGTAAACAATTATTTTCTGTGTTTACTACACGAGGAGTTGTTTTCGTTAAACGTCAAACTGATGACACAGCTGTGCAAGTTGACTGCATCGAGGGACTCGAAGACGTTGCCAGATCAGCAGTTTCAAATGAAAATTAATAAAACTTATTATACTTATTATTTATACCAATTAAAAATTATCTTTTTCTTTATTTCTTTTTTGAATTCTTTTTCTTTTTAAATCAATATCTTTTTATAATTTTTACTAAAACTTATTATACTTATTATTTATACCAATTAAAAATTGTCTTTTTCTTTATTTATTTTTTGAATTCTTTTTCTTTTTAAATCAATATCTTTTTATAATTTCTACTTAATTTCATTTCTCTCTCTCACTCTTTTGAATTTGTTTTTACTTTCTTTTTTTTTTTTTTAATCTTTTTCATTCTTTCTTTCAATATGAATAATAGCATAGCTTTGCGTTCGATGGTCAGGATTTTAAGCAAGCAGAAATGTGGCCTCCGGGTTTGTCACATCAATGCGCAAAGCTTACTTCCGAAGATTGACGAATTTCGTGACGTTTTTGCAGGATCAGATGTCGATGTCATTTGTGTTACGGAAACATGGTTGAGGGATGAATTAAGGGACGAGGTGTGTTGCTTAGAGGGTTATCGCATTTTTCGCTTGAACAGAATGTATCGTGTTGGGGGAGGTGTGGCTATATATGTTAAATCAACCTTGAAATGCAGGCTTAGGTATTTTTCCGAAGCTGGCAGCATTATTGAATATTTATTTGTCGACCTAGTAGGCAATGAAGGTAATTTACTTTTCGGTGTAGTCTATAGGCCTAATAGGAACGTTGAATTTTCACCCCTGTTATCACTTCTAGAAGAAATTTCACTGAGTTCACCTAACATTGTCCTATGTGGAGACTTTAACTGCAACCTTTTAAATAATAACTCTCTCATTGATAACCTGCGAATGTTTAATTTGAAACCCGTAAACACTAGCACTCCAACTCATTTCTTTGGTGGTGATGCAACACTTCTGGACTTGTTTTTTGTTAGTGACATAGAAAACGTAGCATTGTATGATCAGCTTTCCGCGCCTGCTTTTTCAAAGCATGATTTAATTTTTTTAACGTTAAAATTTAGCTTTGATCATTCAAGCAAGAAAATCACATTTCGTGATTTTCATAATATCAATATTCAGCGTTTAGAAGAACACGCAAGAGGTTTGAATTGGGATCAAATTTTCTACATGCCGGCTTCAAATGAACAGTTGCATTTCTTTACCCAAAACATAAAAATTCTTTTTGATACTCACGTACCTTTAAAAACTAAAATTCTTAAACCAAACTACAAACCATGGTTTACGCGTAGTATACGGATTTTAATACAAGAAAGGGATGTGGCTTATAATACCTGGAAGCGTTATCGATTGAATGAGTTGCGACGTACGTATTGTTCACTTCGAAATAGAGTCGTAGCTGAAATACGTTTAGCAAAATCCCAAATTTTTTCTCATCAGCTAGATACCTGTTTAAATGGGCGACAATTGTGGAAAAACATTCGCAATATCGGCATTGGCAAATCAAGGATTGGGCCTGCTGAGGATATGGATGGTAATATTCTCAACCAATCTTTTGTGTCTCTACCATTATCAGTGACTTCATCTTCGAGCACAGAAACCCCTTTATCATTTACGAATCACTCTGATAACACTGGATTTGGTTTTTGTGCTGTTGATGGTGCCGATGTTGTTGAGAGTTTGCTTTCTATAAAGTCAAATGCTGTTGGACTAGATGATATTCACCCCAAATTCATGTATGTGATCTTGCCTGTTGTATTGCCTTATCTAACATTTATTTTTAATACGATTTTAATGTCAGGAGCTTATCCGGATCTGTGGAAGGCTGCAAAGATCATACCAATTCCCAAAAACGCTAAGGGTGTCGAGTTTAGGCCAATATCAGTTCTACCTTACTTGTCCAAAGCCTTTGAGAGAATTCTGCAGAGACAAATAAATGTTTTTCTTAACACGAACTCGTTGCTTTCACCGAAACAATCTGGTTTTCGGGAAAAACATAGCTGCATCACAGCTCTCTTAAATGTCACAGAAGACATTAGGCAAGCGTTTGATAAAGATGAGGTGACTTTTTTGGTTCTGCTTGATTTCTCTAAGGCTTTCGACACTGTCAATCACGATATTTTATGTAAGAAGCTTACACAGAATTTCAATTTTTCATCGGGGGCTACAAAACTCATTAACTCTTACTTAACTAATCGAAAGCAAGCAGTGCAAGTTGGAAACACTTTGTCTAGTTTTCTCCCAAATGTTACCGGTGTTCCACAGGGTTCTATACTTGGGCCTCTATTGTTTTCAATCTACGTCAACGAACTGCCATCTTTATTTGATAATTGCTCTTCACATATGTATGCAGATGACGTCCAAATGTACCTTAGCTGCCCTCTTGGGCTCATCGAGCATGGAGTTTTCTTTGTCAATAAAGATCTTGAGAAAATTACCAAGTGGTCCCATTTAAATGGTCTCATTTTAAACCCTAAAAAATCTAAATGTGTTGTAATTTCAAGAAAAAGTCTAGATCTTAGTTATTTTCCTTCAATTTTGTTAGGCAATGCTCCCATCGAATATGTCGAAACTGCAAAAAACCTCGGAGTTACTTTTAATCGCTTTCTGACTTGGGATAATCATATCAGCGTTCTGGTAGGCAAAGTATACGGCGTGCTTCGTACATTATGGGTAACTCAGTCTTTTACACCTGTGAAAACACGTTTACTTCTTGTTAAAACTTTGATTATTCCAATTTTGGCATATGGTTGTGAAATTTACTGTAACTGTAATGATGTGAGTAAACGTAAACTTAATGTGGCCTTTAATTGTGCTGTACGTTATGTCTTTGGCCTACGTAGGTATGACAGATTGTCTGGTTTTGCTGCGCTTCTGCTGGGTATGCCTTTGAACAAATATTTTGAGCTTCGCAGTCTCACGTTGCTTTCTAATATATTGATAACGCGCCAACCACAATATTGTTTTGACAAAATTTGTATTGCTACCTCGCATAGATCTCGTCAATTGATTCATCCTCGCTATTCTTTTTTAACATCCGAACGTCAATTTTTTGTTAATTCTATCCGTCTTTGGAATTCCTTACCGCGATATATTAAAGAAATTCAAAATATTGAAAGTATGAAAGGGGTTTTAAAAAAACATTTTTCTGTAAATTCATAAAAATCATCTTTATGTAAATATAATTTATAATGCAATTGTGATACTATTATTGATGATTCAGATTCAGTTGTTTCTTTTTTTTTCTTTTTCAATTATTTTAATTTGTATTAATTTTAATATCATTTTTTTTGCTCTTTATTGTAAAATTAGCTTATAACTAGATTATAAGATATTATGTCTTACTGTTATCAAGCAATCTCGAAATAAAAAAATAAAAATAAAAAAAAATAAAAAAAGATATTTTTCTTAAATTCTTTTTTTGTAAACTGCTTGAGAACAGTTAGTTAGGTTTAGTTTTACATAGGTTTAAGTAAAGACAGTTTTTTTTTATTTTTCATTATCATTTCATTTAATTCAATCATCTTTCATTTTCATTTCATTTAATCACCTTATCACTTTCATACATTTTATTTGCATTATCATTTCTTTTAATTCAATCATCTGTCATTTTCATTTCATTTAATTACCTCATCACTTTCATACATCATATCATAATCATATACATTTCATTTTATTTGGTTTAGCTTAGTTTAGTTTTTTGTAAATAGGTAGTAATTAGTTTTTTTTAATATAAAACTTTTGTTTTGCCAGGGTTGCCAAGTAAACATTGTTTCTACAGTTTATTTTTGTTTCTCAAATTGTTTGATTTCCTTTGTTTCTTTTATATCTTTACTTGTAACTTTTGGTGAAGATCCGTCAGATAGGTGTTTTTAGTTCTTAGTATTGTGATTTGTGATTCATTTTGCTACTACATTCTGTTAGTTGAAAGCTTATGAGCAATAATCCTCCTAAGCATCGGTATTTTACTCGTTCTGTTTCAAGGTCCTTAAGCGAAGGAACCTTTTTGCAGAGTTCTGAGAGATTCCACCAGACGGTGAATCGTCTTAGTTTTGAAGACTCTCTCGACTCTGAATTTGAACATTCGGTAGACATCATGTCAACTCATAATGACCAGTCCGACCATTCGGTCAATGACGTTGAAGAAATTTTACCAGCAGGTCCGGCTGGTGTTGCGACAGAGAGTGAAGATGACTTGGCCACTCGAATAGATAAATTAATAATGGTAAACCAAGTCCGTCTTTTCCAACAAATGGAACAATTCATGAGTGAGGTTAGAGGTAAAATTGATAGCCTGAGTAACCCTCTCTCCGAACAGCATTTTTCTGAACTTGGGCAGCCTCTTAATCCACAAATTGTTAGAGGAGCAGTGAATTATTTGCCAACAAATATGTTTCCACCTATTCCGGACACGGCACACGGTGTACCTTCTGGTTCACGAGGTACATTGTATGCGCCTGAAACATGCCGTTTGGACAGGTGGAACATAAAGTATGACGGTAGCGACAACATTTCCGATTTTCTCTTCAAGGTCGAAAGGTTGCAAGCTTCGTCAAACTACAGTGATGTGCAAATTTGTACCAATTTCCATTCGTTATTGGGAGGAAAAGTCAACGATTGGTATTGGTCTTTTTTGCGCAAAAATCCCACTGCTAGCCTGAACCAAATTAAAATCGCCTTGAAGGGAGAATTCGGCCGCAAAGAAAATGACGTCGACGTCTATATGCGCCTGCTCACTCGTAAGCAAGGATTTAAGGAATCTTTTGATGATTTCTTCAGCTCAGTCGTTGGTCTGAATGACCGTTTAAATGAACCTTTCGATTCAATGAAGCTGATTGAAATCATCAAAAGCAACGCTCGTGAAAAGATCGGTGAAGTGTTGTTAGCATCAGCGAGTGTTACGAGCTTGGATCAACTCAAATCTAAAGCAAGAGAAACCGAACGTTTCTTAGCTAGACGCACTGCTCAAAGAACCGTTCATGAAATCCATTTGGAGGAAAAGATTGAGCAAGATGACGTAACGGAAGAAGTCGCAGCATTCAGCAGGTCTGGTGGTTATCGTCAACCATCTTCTTCTCTTTTGTGTTGGAACTGTGACAAAATTGGTCATTCTTTCTTTCAGTGTCCGTCACACGAAAGAAAGCTATTCTGTTTTCTCTGTGGCGAAAAAGGCGTGAGTACCCCAGAATGCCAAAAACACCAGGGAAACCGTCAAGGGATCGACAAAACAGTCGGAGAGAATCGATTCCAAAACCGCTACTCCGACCAGAGGAAACAGAATTAGAAGACAGAGCTGTGATAGGGAGTGATCAGTGTTCTCATAGTAGTCCGAGTTTGGTTGTAGTGTCTAAAGATTGTTCAAATGATGATGTCGGTAAAGTTTCAATGTCTGATGGTCCTCTCAGAATTCTGCAAAGAGAAATTCCTATTTCGGAAAGTCATCCTGTAAAAGTATTTTCTTTGAAATCTCTTCACGAGAGAAAAAAAGACTATTACGGGAGGCGTTCCGAAATCTTTGGCAAGCCTATTGTAAGTGCTCAGGTAAAAAAGTGTAGGGAAAGATATCAGAAGCGAAAGGAGTTCCAGAGGTGCATAGTCGAAACGATCTTAACTTCCAAAACAGACGGTAGAATGTACGCGCAGTTAAAACTGAAAGATGAACTAGTTTCTGGTTTGTTGGACAGTGGCGCATCTATTTCGGTTTTGGGAGTGGCAAGTTACGAATTCATAGAAAGAAATGGGATTCAAATGTTACCGTACAAAAATATCGTCAAAACAGCTGACGGTAAATCTCACGATATTGTCGGATATTGTAATATCCCAACTACACTTGATGATGTAACGAAGACCATTACTTTCTATGTAATTCCTAACTTGACGCAAAAGGTTTATTTGGGTATGAACTTCTGGAACGAATTTCACCTGACTCCTCAAGTGAGCCAAATTGACAGTAATGATGTGTTTGAAGAAGAAGATTCTGATAAGTCTGAATTCATCAAATTAACTTCAATTCAGCAAATCAAGTTAGATTCAGTGAAAAGTCGTTTTCCAAATTTCGCTGATTTAGGTCTTGGTAGAACGCATGTGGAAACACACACCATCGATACTGGTGATGCAGTACCAATTAAATCAAAGTACTACCCTCTTTCGCCCGTGAAGCAGGAGGAAGTTTTTAAAGAGCTTGATCCCATGTTAGAGCTTGAAGTTATTGAGGAAAGTAATTCACCTTGGTGTTCTCCTATTGTTATGGTTAAGAAGCCAGGAAAAGTACGTCTGTTTTTGGATAGTCGAAAACTTAACAGCAAGACTGTTAATGATGCGTATCCGCTGTCGCATATTGAAGGTATCATCAGTAGATTAGAAGACACTCATTTCATAACGGGTCTAGATCTTAAAGATGCATTTTGGCAGATTCCGTTAGATGAAGAGTCAAAACAAAAAACGGCATTCGCTGTACCTGGACGGCCGCTGTATCATTTTAATGTGATGCCGTTCGGGTTATGTAACGCCGCACAAAGAATGTGTCGTCTAATGGACCGAGTCATTCCGGCCCGACTTAGACAACATGTTTTCATTTATTTAGATGATCTTTTAATCTGCACACCGGATTTTGAAACGCACATAAAAATATTGACAGATGAGGCAGCCTGCCTTCGCAGCGCAAACTTAACCATCAACATAAATAAGTCCAAGTTCTGCATGCGAGAAATCAAGTTTCTTGGATACATCGTCGGTCAGGGCACGCTAAAAACTAATCCTGAAAAGATAGACGCGATGGTAAACTTCCCTCTTCCAAAAACGGCTAGGCAAGTGAGGAGATTTATTGGTATGACGGGTTGGTACAGGCGTTTTATCAAGAACTATTCAGATCTTTCAGCTCCATTAACCGATTGCCTTAGAAAGCGAAAGAGTTTCGAATTGACATCTGCAGCCAAGGAAGCGTTCGAAAAATTGAAAGAAGCCCTAGTTTCCGCTCCGGTGTTAACTCAAGCGGATTTTAAAAAAGAGTTCGCCATTCAGTGTGACGCGTCCTCTGAAGGAGTCGGAGGAGTTCTCTTCCAATTGGATGCAGATGGCAATGAGAAACCCATAGCTTTTATGTCAAAAAAATTAAACAAGGCCCAGAAAAACTACACGGTTACAGAGCTGGAATGTCTGGCAGCAGTGCTCAGCATTCGGAAATTCCGTTCTTATGTGGAAGGCTTGCCTTTTCGCGTCATTACTGATCATTCTAGTCTGAAATGGCTTATGTCATTAAAAGATTTGACTGGTCGGCTCGCAAGATGGAGTTTGGAGCTTCAAGGCTTCCGGTTTAATATAGAATATCGGAAGGGTTCGCTTAACACTGTGCCGGATGCTCTTTCAAGAGGGGATATGGAAGAGATTTGTATCAACACGGTAGCTGAAGAAATTGACATTGACTCGCCAGAGTTCGATTCTGCTGAGTACCAGTCACGGAGAGATGAAATTGAAAAAAATCAAGCCTCACTTCCGGATCTAGTTGTATCCGACAAATATATATACAAAAGAGTTAGATTCAGGAGTGAGGAACTTGAAAACGAAGATTCTTTGTGGCGGTTGTGGATACCTCACACTTTGACTCACAAAGTAATTGAAATGGCCCATGACTCTAAACTGTCGTGTCATAGTGGTTTCTCAAAAACCTATATAAGAATTCGGGAAAAATATTATTGGCCCAAAATGGCGGCAGAAATTAAAGATTATGTGAGTCAGTGTGAGGTATGCAAAACCGTGAAAGCCCCCAATAAAGTTCTTCGTCCTCCAATTACGAAGCAGATCGTATCTGAGCGACCAATGCAACGTTTGTACATTGACCTTCTTGGCCCATATCCGCGTACAAAAAGCGGAAACGTTGTCATTTTTATAGCTGTTGATCATTTCTCCAAGTATACCTTCTTGAAAGCGCTTCCGAAAGCAACTTCAGCCAACATCATCAAGTTTCTGGAAGCTGATGTTTTTCATGCATTTGGAACACCTGAATTCGTCCACTCAGACAACGGCAAACAATTTATTTCATCTGAGTTTGCTAAGTTTTTGACCAACTATGGTGTGCAACATATCCGAACAGCTTTTTACTCCCCACAGGCAAACATATCGGAGAGGGTGAATCGAAATCTTTTAAATAAACTGAGAGTATTTGTACAGGGCGAACAAGATAATTGGGATTCTCATCTTTCAAGCATAGCTTGTGCTTTAAGGTCAGATTCTCATGATTCAATTGGTTGTCAGCCATATTTTGCAATGTTCGGGCAAAGTATGATAAATCATGGTTCGTCGTATAAAATTTTGAGAAATTTAAAAGCACTTCCTGATCCTGAACTGACTATAGTACCACAGGAAGCAAAAATGGTATTTGCACGTCAGAAGTTGACCAGAAACTTACAAAAGGCACACGAAAAATCAAAAGCGTCTTACAATATGCGTTCAAGGCCAACGTCTTTTAGGGTAGGGCAGGAAGTTTTCTACAGGAATTTCACCCAAAGTAATTTTGCCCAAGGCAAAAATGCGAAATTACTTCCCAAGTTTCTGAAAGCTCGTGTCCTTCGTGTTGTAGGAAACTGCATGTACGACCTTGAAACATTAGCTGGTAAACAAATTGGTATATTCCATGCTAAGGATATCAGGCAATAGTGGAATGAATCAGGCAGGACAGTACAACATTTATCTGATATGGTCTTTATCTATATCTGTTCTTTCGCCCGGCTAAATTAGTAGGTTCGGCTCCCACGTTTTATTTTGAAGGGTCACAAGATACATAGATTGCGTGGGTTCTATTTGAATTTTTGATGACTTTAGAAAGATCCTCAAAACGTAAAGCCCTTTGTTACAAAATGCATATTTGTGCAAAATTACATTTGTACACTATTCTCCCCTACAGCTCTCTACGAAGAAATGGTTATCCGTAACACAAAAGCTTTTTCTTCAGATGTATGCGGGTGGGGAACACACCGTTGATAGTTGGAGGGACTTTTCCAAATGAAAGGAGAAATGAGAGTAAATTTCGAAAATCATTTGGAAAAGATTCCCTCCCAAGACTCAAATTTGTTAACCCGCCATCATTAATAGTAATTGTGAACAAAATTAAAGATTTAAAAACACTATAGTTAACGTGTACCAAAAATATTTAAAGTTATAACGTTGGTAGAGCAAAAGTTTACGTTTGAATATAAATAAGAACAAACAGAAGCAGTTGGAGAACGAAACATCAAATTAATTGTAGAAAAAAATTAGTTTTCAAGGTAACAGAACAACTTAAGTTATATACCTATATAGCCGTTTTAAATAATATTTTTTTTGTAGCTATATTTCTTCAAAAATTGAATTACACGACCTCCACAGGGTGGAGGTCGATTTATTTAAGTGTATATTTATCAAACGCATCGATTCCTGGTGAAAAATCTGTGAAAAGTTTTTATTTTAAATAAAAAAAAAAAAAAAAAAAAAAAAATATTTTGAATTCACCGCCCACATAGGATAAAATAAGTGCAACAAACGATCACCGTAAATTCTAAGATCCTATGGTGCGACGATAGAGCATTGGCTGCTTGTCCGAGGGTTCCAGGTTCAAATTCTGGTGGCTGATTGGAGGAATTGTTTTTTTTTTTTTTAGTTTAAAATTTTCGAATTTAAATAGACCATTTTAAATATATTCAAGATTGTGAATAACTCGAAATAATTTAAATTTTAAAGTGCAGTGTACATTATATGTGTATTTATGCATATTTTTTTTTTATGTGGTGTTTGCAATATTATTTTAACACTTGCGGGAAATTTTTAAGAAGACCAAAAGTACCTACATACGTATTTTAAATAATATCTTTCAATTTAAAAGATCAATTGAAGCAGGTACAAATTAAGAAGTAACAGGCGTATATGCTGTGGCCACAACATCGACGTTCCTGACTAAGATACTCCGTTTGTTTGGTGAGTTTTTTTTTATATTGCCTGTATCTTTTAAATAAAATCAAATTTATATATTATTTCTTATACTGTGTAATTCTGGGGTCGGGGATTTTGATAAATAAGAATCATTAATACCAAGTGTATTGCAATCCAAATAGAAAAATTAAACATAGAAAAGTACGCATACACATCTAAATAAAAGTACCTATTTAACTTTTCCTTTTGATAAATAGTAACTAGTATTTTTTTTTGTTGTAAATATATTATAAAATCCAAATAAAATTTTTATTATTTTTATGAGAAGTAATTACAATTAAAATGATTAATAAAATAGCAAATGTTAGTTGAACCTGTACAGAACAAAACAAAAATGGTTTAATTTAAAAGTTAGGATTATGGATGAGGATTATTAAAATGGAAAGGGTTTAAGATGGGATAGAGGAAGCGGAAGATGGCAAGGTAAGGGGTTGTCAAGGCGAGTACGGCAACCATGGTTGGGTGGCAGTAGGCCGGTCAAGCATGCCAGCACTGACCCCGATGGCAAGAAAGGAATCCGTAACAAATATTTAGTAAAAATGCAAAAAAAAATCAATGTAGCGACGCAATTAATCATTTATTATTGTAACTACTGAAGGCGTCACTGCGACGACACACTTACAATTAATTTTTCATTGATATGTCTAAAAAAAAAACATAACAGAACATGCTAGTCGTGTTTTGTTGGTAAGTGTTTAGTCACTTTAGCAAAATTTTGTATGGGATAAGAAAAGTGGCGATAATTTGGTCAGTAATTAAAGTGAACATAAAAGTGAAGATAAAATCTTGGAATGCCTGGAAATTTTTGGCGCGAAATATAATGTCAATACATTTTTTGCTTAAAGGTTGGTGGCACCTACGACAGCTTAAACCATGGACTCCATATACAATGATTATTAATGGTTGTGTTCATTGTGTTTTCCTTTAGGGCGGCGTTTTGCGGAAGAAGTAAGAAGCTTTCAATCTACGAAAGTTACAAAAAAGGTTTGATGATTTTGAACTTTTCGCTTAAAAACAAATAAAAATTGGTTAAAGCAGATCTTTAAATAAAAATATATAATTTGGAATTTAATTTGGTAATATTCAAGCTAAATAATGATTATTTATCCGGTTTTTATTTGTTTGTAGTGGAAGGTGGGGTACAAGTTGACCAACTCGGCATATACAAATAGCCATACTTTGCAGACACATCCATAAAATTATTTGAAACTTCGGCTTGGCATAAAGTCAAGAATACCAACTTTGAAATCAGTCGTTCAGCAACCGTGGAAGAGTGCACATCGTTGGCGACTTTCACTGTGTAAATTATACTTAGAGACGCGAGTGTGTAAAGTAGTAATTGGTACCTACCATTTTCAAGTAGCAAGTAGCTGGACAGCTCTTCCAACGGCGACGAAGACAGCAATAACGACAATAACAAGGAAGACGACGACGAGGCTGAGGCTGATGTCGTACTCGTCAATGAGGCTGAAGAAGAAGTCTCTAACAATCCAGAGCCTGTCAACGATATCGTCAACGTAACAGGCGAAGTAAACATATCCTATATGTCAGAAGAAGGAGAAGGGCACTATGTCAGTGGCGATATAGTGGATCTGACTGATGAAGAAGAGAACGAGCGGATCAAAACACTCACCGAGCAGATTTCTTCTCTCATCGAGTTAGTGGAAGCACTTAAGAAGAAGCAGGAGGTAAGAAGGAGAAGGAGCGTCAGGTGGCTCTTGAGCAGCGCACCCGTCAAGAAGCGCTCCAAGAGCAACTAGAAGCTAGGCAACAGCAGCAGCCTCCGAAACAACAACAACCACTCCCAGTCCAGCAGCAGCAACATTTGACTCAGAAAACACAGCAGCCGCCTCAGCAGCCACAGCATCAGCCTCAGCAGCCTCAACAGCCGCAAGCAAAAAAACAACAACAACAACCACAACAACAACGACAACAGCAACAACAACAGACACAGAAGCAGAAACAGCAGCAGCAACAAACGCAACAGCAGAAGTCAGAACAGCAGCCGATGCAGCAGCAGCAGAGACAACAGCAGCAGTCACAACAACAACAGCAACAACAGCAACAGCCACAAGCAAAGAAAGGTAAGGTGCCACCTATAAATACTTACAAAATGGAAATAAAAGAAACTATTCAAATATGTAGGTCGGTCGTAGGCAACAATTTTATAATTAAGCGGCTAAACGCAGACAGGCATTCAATTCATTGCTCTTCTTTAGAGCACTACAAAAAAGTTAAAGACCTTCTGTCTCAAACTAAAACTGAGTATTGTAGTTTCACCCCAAAGGAAGACAAGCTTCAAACAGTCCTCCTGAAGGGTATCGAATCCTCTACGGATCCGCAGGCGCTCTTAGCTGAGCTCCGTCAAGTGGCGAGCGACGATCTCGATTTTATCGGGGTCAGACCGTTTACCACAGTCAAAGCCAGACGGGGGAAATGGAAGTTACCATTCTTCCTAGTTCAACTCTCGCCCCAAAGCAAATTGAGTGGTCTAAGGAATATAACAGTCCTGGATTACCAAGTTGTACGATGGGACAAATTAAACAAGCAGAAAGACATGCTTCAATGCATGAACTGCCAAGGGTTTGGACACGTTGCAATTAACTGTGGTATGGACCCAGTCTGCGTTAAATGTGGAGATACTCAAAAAACAGGGGAGTGTAAACTCGGGCAAGATAGGGTCACAGATATGACCCAGTTAAAATGTGCGCTCTGCCGAGGCTCCGGGCACCCCGCAAACTATAGGGGATGTCCGAAGTTTCAGGAGATCAAGCAAAACAAAGCCCAAAAGAAAACAGTTGAGGTGAGACGCCCTGAAGTACGCCAGACAACAACTTCCGTCAATCCCGCAATTTATTACGCCCAAATGGCGTCTGGAAAGGGAAAAACGGTACAGCCTCAACCACAGGTAGCCAAACAGGTCCAAGTACCTACGGCTCCTGTGCCAGAGGCAGATCTGATGCAGGTGTTGCTGACCATTCATGGTCAGTTAACCGACGTGCAAAAACAGATCAGGGAGCAGGCGGCTAGGGTGGATTACCTCTACTCTATTCTGCCGGCAACGCGAAATGGTTAAAGGCGCGCTGCCTGAGCGACCCTTTAAGATCCTAGCTGTGAATGTGAATTCGCTGATTAGGACCGAACGTAGAGCAAACCTCTTTCATTTGCTGCAAGACCAAAGTCCTGATGTGTTTATGGCTAGCGAAACTAAGCTAAGCCAGAAACACAAACTGACTAATAAAAATTACAATATAGTAAGAAGGGATCGGCCCAACTCCTCTCAAGGGGGTGGGGTCGCAATCTTCATACGAAAGGGCATTAAACATAAGGTTATGTATAATAGTGAAGTGCGAAGATTTGGGCTGCTAGAAGCTTGCATCGTTTGCATTCCTCTCCAGCAAGGGAAAAGAATGTACGCAATCGCGGTGTACGCACCTGACGCACCTCAGCCGGCTAATTTTATCACAGAGCTCGAAAAACTTTTTGAATCCTTAAGACTGAACTTGGATGAGAATTATTAACTCATGGCAGGGGACTTAAACGCCAAACATGTAGATTGGTGAAATCAAGTTCGAAATCCTAGAGGGAACCATCTTCTTAATTGGATGGCACGATACAGTGTTGAGTGTAGGATCAACCTTCTGGCTACAGATAGACCGTCATTTCCGAGAAGTGGTAGTTTTCCGGATCTTTTACTGCTTGACTCACGACTAGTTATAACTGAAGCAACAAATCAACTGACAAGAAACTGGTTACGAACAATTGAATATGACAGTGATCACTGCGGGCTCGCCACCGTAATACAGCTTCCAAGCGAACTTGTGGAATTGAATGAGTATGTGCCAGCGCACTCTTACAATTTCAGTAAGACGCGTTGGCCACGCTTCTCCAACTCCTTCGCAAGAGAAATACGTTCCGATGACATTTCTCCACCAAATGACAGGAACTTGACGAACGTCGAGATCGACAGGTACCTGACTCAAATGGATACGACTATAAAACGAACAATGGACAGAACAATCCCAAAATATAAGGAACAAGACCCTACTGGTTTATACAAGAACGCGACAATCGACGCACTACACCGACAAAAAAGTGGACTGCTGACTAGGTTGAAACTTCTTTACAGACGTTTTACGGACACACGTGATCTGGAGATTAGGACACTGAAGTCGTCGATCAAAAACATTAATGTTCTGATTAAACAAAATTATAGATTGTCTATTAATTTATATTGGGATAACAGAATTCGGGCCGTTAATTCTAGCGACCCTAGTATGTTTCCCCAAATAAATAATATATTTAGACGAAATGATCAAAACGAACTTCCATGTCTTAAACTCCAGAGGACAACAGATAACGAAGACGTACTTACGATTGCGGGAATAGATCCGGCGGGTGCCGTTTTCGATGATAACTTTTTTATGATAGAAGATCCACAGGAAAAGGTAGAAGGTGTAGGGGCTGCTTTCCAGCAAGTGTATAAGGTGAATGCTAGCATTCGTCCGAATCATGACCTGGAGAACAGAGCCTTGCTGCACAATTTCTATCTTGAAAATAACATAACGCAATGGCGATCTGAGAATACTGGTTTCACCGGGTTCAATGACGAAAACTTGGCAAAAGCCACCATCGCCGAGCGAAATGGACCCAGTTCATTGTTAATTTCGAAGGTAGAACTTCAGTTAATTTTTCAAACATTAAAGAAAAAGAAATCTGCGGGGGTCGATGGTATACCCAGTATTGTGTTACGACATCTCCCTCAGGAAGCAGTAGACATTTATACCACACTGTTCAACAACGCATTGAATAATGCATATTATCCAGTGAGTTGGAAAACATCTGGGGTCCATCCTCTGCCCAAAAAGGGAAAGGACAGCTCAAATCCGGCTAATCTTCGGTCGATAAGTCTTCTTCCAAGTATCAGTAAAGTATTCGAAAAGATTCTCAATAGAGCTCTGTTCAAGTGGGCTGAGGACAAAAATATTATTCCAGACAATCAGTTTGGCTTTAAGGCGGGGCATGACACTATTCATGCCGCGTCTAAGTTAGTTTCTGATGTTCAATGGAACAAAACGAAAAATCAATGCACGGGTGCCGTTCTGGTTGATTTAGAGAAGGCTTTCGACACCGTATGGTAAGAGGGTCTTTATCTGAAGCTATCTAGATTTGGCATAAGTAAACCACTGTTATATATGCTTCATGACATGCTCACTGGTAGAAAGTTTGTTGTCAAAAGTGGCAATGTAACTTCTACCACAACTTTTGAAATTAAAAATGGTCTACAGCAAGGAGCTGTGAACTCACCGATTCTTTTTAGTATTTACACCAGCGATCTGATAGGTAGTCTCACTCATGCCCTCATCCGGCCGATGATTGCCTATGGGTGCCCTGTGTGGTTTAACGTTGCCCCATCTCAAATGGAAAAGATTCGGGTGCTTGAGAGGCAGTGTCTTAGGACCTGTCTTGGATTACACAGAACACCAGAGTCGGAGTACAAACATTTTTATGCCAAGGAGGTCTTATACAACGGGGCCAATATAAACAGGATAGATAACTTTTTAATTAAGCTGATTCGGGGTCACATTGCAAGAGCGATGACCTCAGCCAATGGACTTATTTTCGGGGCTTATTACCCCAATAGGTATAGTGAGAGCGTTTGTCTTAACGGTTTCATCCCGCCCGAGACATTCCTCTATTTAGAAAGTCGGGGGCTGGTACAGGATAGATTGGCGGTTCCGTTAATCTACCACGTCAGCCGTAGAACTGAGGATCGGCGACTCCTGTATGATCGAGACGTCGGCTCTGGGAACGGAGCAGAGCGTCTGCGGTTCAGTAGAGCTGTGCCCCTTCGGGACAGAAAGGACTTGGATAAGCAAGTTAAACAATTCTGGTGGTTGGGTGACCACCTTGATATTGATGGTTAGTCAAAGTTGTTGCCTTGGCCGACCTACGTATTTTTAGGTACTAATAGGTATATTTTATGTAGGACAGTAGTGGCACCAAAAAAATTATAAAATACATTAAATTGCATTTGTTTGTGTGTATGTGCATTTGACGCTGTTAAATATATGTCAATATATACATATTTAGAAGAGTATGTGCATATGCATAGGCTGTTGCGCAAAAAAAAAAAAAAAAAAAAAAAAAAAAAAAAAAAAAAAAAAAAAAAAAAAAAAAAAAAACTGCGGGTGGCTGTTCTAGTTTTAAGTTATTTTAAGTATTTTTAAGTAGTTTTAAGTTATGTACGTATATTTACGTATATTTTAGTTTTATTTAGGTTAATTTAGTTTTATTTAGGTAAAGGGTTGTTTTAAGTTTTTTATATAAAATAAACGTTTTGAAAAACGAGTTTTTAAAAATTTTCTCGTTTAGTTTTAAGTAATTTTGAATTTTAATTTAAGTTAGTTTTTACGCCCATAGCATTTTTAATATTTAGTTATAGTATAATTTAGAGCGCCTGTATAGGGCCAGTAAGTTAGTTAAGTTATTCTGTAAGCTAGTTTTTAAGGTTTTTGTCTAGCATTTAAGTAGTTAATACAACTTATAAAATAAAAATTGAATTACAAAAAAAAAAAAAACAAAAACAACTTTAAAATAAAATAAAAAAGTGGATACAAAAGTAAATATAGCGTTTCATTGGTTCTTTCCAGTACTGACTAACTAAAAATTACCAACAAAACACGACTGCTATTACAAAAAATTTCTCTCTCCGCATTGACCAAGTGTGTATTCGTGTTTCAGGAAGCAGTAGACATTTATACCACACTGTTCAACAACGCATTGAATAATGCATATTATCCAGTGAGTTGGAAAACATCTGGAGTCCATCCTCTCCCCAAAAAGGGAAAGGACAGCTCAAATCCGGCTAATCTTCGGTCGATAAGTCTTCTTCCAAGTATCAGTAAAGTATTCGAAAAGATTCTCAATAGAGCTCTGTTCAAGTGGGCTGAGGACAAAAATATTATTCCAGACAATCAGTTTGGCTTTAAGGCGGGGCATGACACTATTCATGCCGCGTCTAAGTTAGTTTCTGATGTTCAATGGAACAAAACGAAAAATCAATGCACGGGTGCCGTTCTGGTTGATTTAGAGAAGGCTTTCGACACCGTATGGTAAGAGGATCTTTATCTGAAGCTATCTAGATTTGGCATAAGCAAACCACTGTTATATATGCTTCATGACATGCTCACTGGTAGAAAGTTTGTTGTCAAAAGTGGCAATGTAACTTCTACCACAACTTTTGAAATTAAAAATGGTCTACAGCAAGGAGCTGTGAACTCACCGATTCTTTTTAGTATTTACACCAGCGATCTGATAGGTAGTCTCACTCATGCGATTGCGTTTGCCGATGACCTTGTAGCGTACAGGACGGGTCCAAAAGTTGAAGTCATCAAAAATCTCTTGCAGCGTGACTTCGACCAGATTCAGCGATATTGTGATGACTGGAAGTTAAAAATTAATTTTCAGAAATCAGAAACTATCCTGTTTAGAACCCCTTTGTCTAAGGCTTCTAGGGATATAAGAAAGAACTGGAGAAATCTAGTGATCGTTGGACCAAATGGACATCCACTGACGAGTAAAGATGTAGTAAAGTACCTTGGTATCTGGCTAGATCAGTATCTATATTTCAATCGACATATAGATGCTGCTCTGGCCAGAGCTAGGGGAGCATTTGCTCTGACAAGACGGTTGTTTTATAGCAGCCGCCTTGAAAACAGGGTAAAGGTGATTTGCTACATGGCTCTCATCCGGCCGATGATTGCCTATGGATGCCCTGTGTGGTTTAACGTTGCCCCATCTCAAATGGAAAAGATTCGGGTGTTTGAGAGGCAGGGTCTTAGGACCTGTCTTGGATTACACAGAACACCATGTCGGAGTACAAACATTTTTAGGCCAACGAGGTCTTATACAACGGGGCCAATATAAACAGAATAGATAACTTTTTAATTAAGCTGATTCGGGGTCACATTGCAAGAGCGATGACCTCAGCCAATGGACTGAAGCATATATAACAGTGGTTTCGGGGCTTATTACCCCAATGAAGAATATAGTGAGAGCGTTTGTCTTAACGGTCGGGGGCTGATACAGGATAGATTGGCGGTTCCGTTAATCTACCACGTCAGCCGTAGAACTGAGGATCGGCGACTCCTGTATGATCGAGACGTCGGCTCTGGGAACGGAGCAGAGCGTCTGCGGTTCAGTAGAGCTGTGCCCCTTCGGGACAGAAAGGACTTGGATAAGCAAGTTAAACAATTCTGGTGGTTGGGTGACCACCTTGATATTGATGGTTAGTCAAAGTTGTTGCCTTGGCCGACCTACGTATTTTTAGGTACTAATAGGTATATTTTATGTAGGACAGTGGTGGCACCAAAAAAATTATAAAATACATTAAATTGCATTTGTTTGTGTGTATGTGCATTTGACGCTGTTAAATATGTATATATGTCAATATATACATATTTAGAAGAGTATGTGCATATGCATAGGCTGTTGCGCCAAAAAAAAAAAAAAAAAAAAAAACTGCGGGTGGCTGTTCTAGTTTTAAGTTATTTTAAGTATTTTTAAGTAGTTTCAAGTTATGTACGTATATTTACGTATATTTTAGTTTTATTTAGGTTAATTTAGTTTTATTTAGGTAAAGGGTAGTTTAAAGTTTTTTATATAAAATAAATGTCTTGAAAAACGAGTTTTTAAAAATTTTCTCGTTTAGTTTTACGCCCAAAGGCATTTTTAATATTTAGTTATAGTATAATTTAGAGCGCCTGTATAGGGCCAGTAAGTTAGTTAAGTTATTCTGTAAACTAGTTTTTAAGGCTTTTGTCTAGCATTTAAGTAGTTAATACAACTTATAAAATAAAAATTGAATTACAAAACAAAAAAAAAAACAAAAACAACTTTAAAATAAAATAAAAAAGTGGATACAAAAGTAAATATAGCGTTTCATTGGTTCTTTCCAGTACTGACTAACTAAAAATTACCAACAAAACACGACTGCTATTACAAAAAATTTCTCTCTCCGCATTGACCAAGTGTGTATTCGTGCTTATAAAATGAACAACGCTTCATGTGTTTCTGTTTATTGTCAAAGTTTTTTTTTTTATAACACTATCAGATCTTATTCAAATGGAGCTTAAAGCAAGCATCAGCAGATGAAAGAAGATTTGCCAACACATAAAATGTGTCCCACTGGCTCATCACTTAGTGCAGGTGTTAGTTGTTAGTAAGCACAATGCAACAAAAACAAAAACACATGCACATAAAAACATGAAAACATATAAAGTTAAAATTAAAACAAAATGACACAGAAACATTTAGGATCGTGGAGCACTGGTTCTGAAAATAGTTTTTAAATTACTTTTATTTAAATTAAAATCCAACACACCCCCATTCAAGTTATATAACTTACTTATCCCCGTGAGAGACTCATGCATGCCATAATTGGTTCTGTGATGTTCAATATTAAAAAGCTCAGAACTTCGAAGATGGTACGACCATCCGCGGTAGTTAAAACCAATAAAGGCTAATAGGTCCGACGAATCAATTTGTCCAGAGATAAGTTGATGTAGAAAAATTAAGTCATTGTTTACTCTACGTTGATATAAAGATTGCATCTGCAAAAGCCTTATCCGATGCTCGTATGGTGGCAGGTTATAAGGATCAGCCCATGGAAGGCCTTTAAGAGCAAAGCGAATAAAATTATGCTGGACTGATTCAATACATTTCTTATGGATTTCATAGAAAGGGGTCCATACTTGTGAGGCATACTCAAGATGCGGCCTAACATAACAGTTATACAAAGAGAGGGTAACGTATGGATCGTTAAATTCCTTTGCCCACCGTTTTATGAATCCAAGCATAGAGTTCGCCTTTTTTACAATAAAGTTAACATGTTCAGAAAATTCCAGATTAGCACTAAAATTAACTCCTAAGTCCTTAAAACTAAAAACACGATTAATTTTATTTTGTGTTATACAATATTCAAAGTCACTTGGAACTTTTTTCTTTGAGAAAGTAATAGTTTGGCATTTTATAGGATTAAGAGTTAACCCATTTTTATTACATCAAATACTGAAACTATCAAGATCAGCCTGCAAAAGAGTATGATCATTGGGAGATTTGATTGATTTATAAATTTTCATATCATCTGCAAATATGAGAATCTCACTAAAGCGTATAAAAGAAGAAAAGTCATTTATAGCAAGAATAAATAAGAATGGACCCAAATGGCTTCCCTGGGGTACGCCTGAATGGGCAACGAAAGAATTAGAAAGGGAATTTCTAAATTTAACCTGGTAAGTTCTATTTTCTAGGTATGATTTGATCCAAGATATAAAAAGAGTAGGGAAACCGTATGATTGCAGTTTAAAAACAATAATATTATGGCTGAGTTGGTCAAATGCTTTGGAAAAATCTGTGTATATACAATCTACTTCAGAACCACTTTCTACTGCATTTTTAAAATTATGTAAAAATGTAAGGAGGTTTGTAACAGTAAACCGTTTCTGCACGAAACCGTGTTGCTGTTTACATATAATGTTCTTACCAAAGAATAAAAGACTTTCACATACAACCTGTTCAAAAAGCTTAGAGATACATGACAATTTAGAAATAGGTCTATAGTTTTTGATGTCAAATTTGTCGCCTTTTTTAAAAACAGGAGTGAGAAATGATTTCTTCCAGAATGATGGAAATTTCCCAGACTTTAACGAAAGGTTAAATAATAATTGCAAGGGCTGCACCAATACACGACTACATTTTTTCAGAATAATTGGGGGTATACCGTCGGGGCCATAGGAGCAATCGTCATTCAATAATGACAAAAAGTGTAAGACCCTATCTTGTTCCACAGGAATAGTGTTAAAACTTACTTGCGGGTAGGTGTTCACGTCTTTAAAAAAATCTTTATCAACACTTACATGAGTATCGACAAAGGAGTTTGAAAAAATATTTGCGAACGCATTGCAAATATCACTGGGATTATGTACCAAAGAGTTTTCATATATAAAACTTGCTGGGAAGCCATCCGAATTTTTCTTCGAGTTAACAAAATGCCAAAAGCTTTTAGGGTCCTGTTTCAAAGAGATTCCCATTTCGTTAACATAGTTGGAGTATAAAGCTTTTGAAAGATTTTTAAATTCTTCAAAAAGGGTTATATACTGTTCAAAGATTATTGGAGAAAGGGTTTTTATGTAAACTTTCCATACTTTATTTCTCTTGTTTCGAAGAGATTTAAGCTCTTGTGTATACCAAGGGTGACAAAAATTATTATTTAGTAGAGGAAGAAGTTTATATTTGTGTTTTGTTTCTTTTTCATACATATTGTATGCTGCCGCTTTATATTTTACGTAGCGCTTATATCCATCCTGCACACTGTGTACCTACATACATTATGCATAATTTTGTTTTGGTTTGTATGTGCTGCTTTGTTCCTGAAACATTAAGATTAACTCTATTTTACTTTTGTTGGTAAAAAACAAATAAAATCTTACAGTTTCCGCCTCGTTCTATCTCGTTCACCCCCAAAAACTAAATAAAAATATTAGCTGTCAATGACGAGAAATTCCACACGGAATGAGTACTTACAATATGAGAGTTTTTTCGAACATGAACAATTTTTCACACGAAACTCACTATAAGGGAACAGTGAAATGGGATTGGTGTGGAATTTTGCTCCCGTGGAACTCACAATAGGTGTGAGTAAAGAATGCAGATCAAAAGAAGTTCATAATACATGGATTGGCAAAAAAAAATTTTTATTCTCTTATGTTTGATAAAAAATCACTCATCATGAACGAAGACTGTAATCGTCTATTCGACTTAAAAAATATCACATTTCTGATTGTTTTTTGTAGTTACAGCACCAATATTCAAATATAAACAACAAATACCGTTATTTATAAGGATAAAGGTGAATCTTTTTCGATCGTTAAATTGATTTTTTCCAGGTTTTTACTTCTGGTAGAAAATTTATCATTTTATGTGGGACACTCCTTAGACAGCTCTTATATTATGATAAAAGTATTAAAAATAAACTCACTGCACGAAATTAGCTATTCATATTAACATCACAGAACTGTGTTACTAGATTATATGAAAGTTTTCTTATTTCGCTGAAATATTCTGAAGATATAGCAAAGGTAGGGCTTGTAACAAAATATATTTTTTTAGATGTAAGAGGTAAGACAGCTTTTATTAAAGCTTCATAAAAATAAAAATGTTTTAAAAATTATGAAAATTTCTTAATTTAAAGTGATATTTTTTATGCAGTTGCATGTTCGTACGTATAAATGGTTATGGCATGGACTAGAAGGCATGAATATGAAATGAATACGAAAATATAATGCAAAAGAAGAAACACTAACACATTAACACATAAATATCGAGCAAAATCATCTTCACAATTACAACCAAAACCTACGTTGTTCTTTTTCTTTTGAAGACCATCTGTATCTGTATAATTATTCATTTTTGTTTAAAGAAGATGGCAATATTCAATCAGCTAACTGAATATACACGCGTGGGCAGAGTTCATTGAAATTAAAGACATTTTATAATTTTATCATAAAGAAAATGTGTTTGAGTTGAAATTTTTTTCCCTGACTCCTTTTGAAATTCCCTGACTTTCCCTGACCAAAATTTCGTTCCTTGACTTTCCCTGACTTTCCAGTTGAGTGGCAACTATGCAACAGCTATGTGCGATTCTCTGCGTTCCTCAGGGTTATCACTTCATTTGTTTTCTTACTACATATGTTACTAAAATGTTTTGTACTTCATTATATGTTATTGAATACAAAAATAAGAATGAAACCATCTATTTGAGTATTAGCTTTAGGCCTCATTATAAGAATAACAAGAAATGTTACTTAGAAGGGAAATTCAGTTTTCAAACAATTATTGCTAAATTTATGGGAAAAGCCTGTACCTGTATCAGCGGAACTTCGACATTGGACACTTCTAATTAGGTACGTCCGTTTTCATTTAGCATGCGATACGTCTGTAGCTGCGTTTTTCTGTTGTTTTCCAGCAGTAATACGATTCAATTAATGGTCAAATATTTAAAACCTATCAAGGTGCATGTCGTGAGCTTCAATTAATGGAAGATGATAATCACTGGGATTTGGCACTTGCTGATGCAGCTTTGGTAACAAAATATATTTTTTTTAGATGTCAGAGATAAGACAGCTTTTATTAAAGCTTCATAAATAAAAATGTTTTAAAAATTATGAATATTTCTTAATTAAGTTATATTTTGTATGCAGTTGCATGTTCGTACGTATAAATGACTATGGCATTTTACGTATAAATGGCTATGGCATTTTTCATAGTATTGATTGTTTTTTTTTTCTTTCAACAATCGATATATTATTAATAATTATAAATTAAAAGAGACTATATAGCAAGCGAAACTAAAGGTGAGACCGCACATAGCGACACTGCCCTTCAGCGGAACTTCGACATTGGACACTTCTATATAGGTACGTCCGTTTTCATTTGGCATGCGATACGTATGTGGCTGCGTTTTTCTGTTATTTTCCAGCAGTAATACGATTCAGTTAATGGTCGAATATTTAATACCTATCAAGATGCATGCCGTGAGCTTCAATTAATGGAAGATGATAATTATTGGGATTTGGCACTTGCTGATGTAGCTTTGGTATCTACGCCAAATAATAGTCGTCAACTGTTCGCAATTATTCTGACGACATTTTATCCCACACAGCCATTGGCATTGTGGCAGAAATATAACAACTATATGACTGAAGATATTTTAAACCGTCTAAGAATAGCGGAAGCATGTCCGAACAAAGATTTCACACTGGAGATGTACAATGAAGTATTGGTAATACTCGAAGATTTAATTTCGAACTTTTCGCTCAACCACTATGGTCTGCCATCACCTGCCATCGCCCAGCCAATGACTTAGTGAACATGGGTATGCAACGAGAACAACAATAAGACGAAATTGACTTAGCTTCGATTATTGCATATAATGAGCCATTTTTGACAGCCGAACAAAGAATTATTTAATTGGCTGTAGATGCAAAACAAGGTGGTTTTCTTTTCTTAGACGCACCTGGTGAAATCGGTAAGACATTTTTAGTGTCATTAATACTTGCAAAGATACGGTCACAAAAAAAATTTTATTGCTGCCACTTTATTAGATGGTGGACGAACAGCGAATTCTGCACTAAAGCTGCCATTAGATATTCGCAACAATCCAAACGCTATGTGCTCAGGGGCGTACCGAGAGGTCGAGCCGTGGGGGGTTGAGTTTTACTGAAATGCCGACTTTTATTAGGAATTTGCCGACTTATTTTGGACATTTGCTGACTTCAGTCATCGCTATACCAAAAAGTAAAAATGACTGGATGTTTGTTTTGAATAATCAATAAATTTCCATGAAACTATGTAAAAATATTGAGTATCAACTGTAATTTTGAAAAAATATACCACGTGAATTCTTTTAAGAGCAATGTATTAATTTAAAATATTAATAAATATGTATCTAGTTAAAAGAATTTGTTTTTATGAATAGTTTTCAATAATATAAATGGAATAAATAAATAAATAATTAATGCAACAGTATTTTATATAAGAAGAAAATAATAATGAAATAGTGTCATGAATTTATATTTATATAATACATTTATATAATACAAGGGAATATTTATTATTTTTAATGAATGTTTTTGATTTTAAAATTAATTGATTAAACATTTTATAATTATAAACACAATTATATGTATTATAATGCTAACCAGCCTGAATACTAAGCCAAGGCTTTAAAAATCACATATTAAAAAAAAAAACAAATGACTATTAAGAAGTTATATAACATTTTCCAATCAGAATCGTTAAGCACTGAGATTGTTTCCTTCATCGTCATAGTTTTAACTTTCCGAAGAATATTTTTCTATGGTCAGCAAAGATGGGACATATACTAAATGAAATGGAAACAGTCCTCTATTGCCTTCAAATTACATAACGTACAAAATTGTTTAAAACTGCCATTATATGGAGATTCAAGGACTTCGCATCTTGTTTTAAAGATCAAAGATATTTCTCTGTAACTTAGAAAATCATTGAAGTAGCTTGAATTAATAAGGTTTAATTCAAGTTGTGAGTATAGAAGTCTACTTTCGGATTTTCGAGCCTCCTGTATTAATTTATCACGTTCTGAATTTTCATGCGTTTGCATTACTTTATAGAGTTGATCTTTTACTTGATTTAGATTATGTTGGTTTAACGTTACCACTTCACCACAAGCGTTTCCCAAATCTTTCCATTTCGACACCCACCAGTCCTCATTTCTTAGCTCGTTAAGTGCCATTTGTTTTGTCAGTCGGTCATCATGATGTGACAACATGCGACTTCAGAGTGCTAGTAAACATTTTTGGGAGACCTGTTTTCAGATATAATGAATAATTCGGGGTATTCAAAGGAAGATTTAAAAGTTTCTTTAAAAAGCATCTATGAAATTTTACTATCGCTTCGTATTCGTTCATTCCCCATACCTGTGTAGCGTAGCAAAGTGAACTCTTGATAACAGCACCAAATATCTTGTATTTGGCAGATAAAAATATCCGTTGGTTTGAGAAGATGTTTTTCCAAGATATATTTAACAGACTTTGTGAAGTTTTAGCTTCAAATGTTATATGATTTTCAAAATTCAAAGTTTTGTTAAAATTGACACCTAGATATCTATACTCATTAACTTATTCTAGACGAGTTCCATTGAAGTGCCAATTATACGCGGTTTGGTTCCTCGCTGATCTTGAGAACACCATAATTTTTGATTTATCAGCATTGATAACAAGACCCATTTTGTGCAATAATCTGCTAGGCGATTAATCATCAGTTGAAGATTATCTGCAGATTCGGAAAGTATCACTAGGTCATCAGCATTTAAGAGTACATTTACGGTTAAATCAGCAATTTTGACCCCTCCTGGAAGGTAGGCTTCTACATCATTAATTAAGAGTGCAAACAGAAGAGCACTTAAAAGGCATCCCTGCTTAACACAGGTCTCCGTTTCATACCATTCGGAGAAAGTTGATCCATCCCAAACAGCTGCTCTTGATTTCGCATACATTTACTTTATAATACGGATGAACTTCGTAGATATTCCTAGTTGCCAGAGTTTGTAGAAAAGCACATTTCGATTCACAAGATCAAAAGCAGACTTAAAGTCAACAAAAAACGCATATACTTTCTTGTTCCTTGCTTGAAATGCTTTCATGATTGAGGTAAGTACAAAAATGTGATCTACCGTTGAAAAGTTTTTTCTGAAACCAGCTTGAAATTTTGTAAGTACATTGTTGGTTTCCACCCATGTCTCCAGCCTGTTAACAAGTATACCACAGAACAATTTTGCAATGACGTTCATAAACGATATGCCTCGATAATTTTCAACCTTATTGATGTGTCCTTTCTTGTGGATGGGAAATATCACAGACTTTTTAAACGATGTTGGAACCTCTTCTTTTGAAAACACTTAATTGAAAAAAGATGTTAGTTGGGAAATAAATAACGATGTGGCATTCTTGAAATATTCGTATTGAATCCCATCTTCTCCTGGAGCTTTTGAATTTTTCGCTTTAATGATAGCAAGTTGTACTTCGGCTAAGGTGATTTCGCTCTCTAATACATCATTAGTGAAGAGAGGTTCAGCATAAAAAAAACTAAGTTCTGCTTTATTGTGTAATATATTTTTAAAGTGAATGAAAGATCGTCAGCAAATACTCTAACCCTATTTTAAAATTTGATCCATTAATTTCCTTTGTCACCTTCCAAAACTCATTTGAGTTTCTAGTCTGACCAAGCTTGGTTGTTTTCGAATTCAGTTTTCTTTTGGAGACATAGATTTTTGTAGATTTTATTTACTTTGTTGTACCAATTTCTTAAGTTTTGACAGTTAGAGTTTCTGAGAGCGTTCAAAAGGGTAAATGACTTCTTTCTCGCATTCATACACTCTTTGTCAAACGACTTTTGCTTGAAACTTTTAAAATTGTGTGAGGTTGCTCTTGGCACGGAGTCTTAGTCCATTTATTTCAATTTATATAGAACGGCACAATATACATACTATTTTTTTTTTTTTAGTAACAATGTACAACAGTAGCACCTTCTAATTCTTCAAAAGTATAAATTTTTAGTAAAGATGTTTTTATTCCATAAAGTCCGCCGCCTGCACGCTCCTTTGTACATGTTTTGACTGCTGCATTCGAAACTAATTTAAATCCATTAAAATATTTTGTAAATATACTAATATTTTCACTTGTAACATGCGTTTCATAACGAAAAAATTTATCAAAATTTTTGACATAATTGAAGAAATCTATAAATAAAAGTTTGTCATTGAGCCCTGATACATTATATGACAAAATCTTAAAATTATTTAAAGGAATTGAGCTGACGTCATTACAGTTTCAATTATTTTGTTTAATTGTACTAGAACTAGAACAAGGCAAATTTTCGTGAAGTGGCATCACTGGTGCAGTTTCATCAATAGGGAGTTTTACCATCTTGTCAAAGCTCACACTATGGTGAAGACAGATTGAAATATGTATCGCGCTTTTTTCAAACTGTCAAACTCAAGATCTTGAAGAAAACAATTTGGAAATAATTTTTAAATGCGGTATTCTTTTTTGTGTGAAATTTGTGATTTCCGTGGCTTAAAAATTTATTTTAATTAGCAAAACCAACAATTTTCACAATTTTCGCGCACAAATCTTTAAAATTCCCGCTTTTGTTTTGAATCAATTTTTCAACAATGATAAAAAAAAATCAGCTGTTCACCATACTGCTGTTTTTGACAATTCTGTGAGAACGAGAAAGAGATATATCGTTGTTACCTAAAATGCCCTATAGGGAGTTTTACCATCTTGTCAAAAAATATGACAGCTCACACTATGCCGAAGACAGATTGAAATATGTATCGCGCTTTTTTCACACTGTCAAACTCAAGATCTTGCAGAAAACAATTTGGAAATAATTTTTAAATGCGGTATTCTTTTTTGTATGAAATTTGTGATTTTCGTGGCTTAAAAATTTATTTTAATTATTATTTCTTAAAATTACTAAACAATTTTCACAATTTTCGCGCACAAATTTTTAAAATTCCCGCTTTTGTTTTCAATCAATTTGTCAACAATGATAAAAAAAAATCAGCTGTTCGGCATACTGCTGTTTTTGACAATTCTGTGAGAACGAGAAAGAGATATATCGTTGTTACCTAAAAAGCCCTATTGGCTTAGACCATTCGTCGTGACGTCTATTTGACATAATTAATTTGACAGCATCAAAATTAAGTTGTCCATACATTTTGCGTAGGTCTAGGTAGTTTTCTCCATCTTCGTTTTTATATTTAAGTGTATTATTATTGTTCAAATAAAATATTTTTTCTGAAATTATGAGTGAATTATTGTTTTTAATTATTATTTGTTCTTTTGGATTCGTTGTTTTAATTATTTTTCTGTAGCTGAGTAGGATTCGGCGTTTATGTTGTGATTGTTTGGTTAGGTCACGTTGTATAAAAACACCTTAACTTTTAAGCTTAGAGGCATTGCGTAGCATTTTTGTGGCATTTTCATTGGAACCGTTGTTGAGTTTCAGTTTGATGGTTTTTTCGTTTTCAGATAGTTTTATTGCTTATCATCTATCACCTGATGTGATTCGCCAAGCAAAATTTGAGTGATGGATTGGATTTTCACCTGTGGGTCAGTATTTTCTTTCGACAAAGTAAAAATGATGTTTTTTCCTTTCAACTCACGGCCTTGCATCTCCAGTTCCTCTTCCAGAATATTACACTTAGCCTCGAAATGTCGAAATTGTATGGATAAATCCTTATTTTGTGTCCACGGCAAATCAATTTTCAATATCATCTTTTGTCGCTAACTTCGCGGTCGCTTTCTCAAGCTCAGTATGAAGGGATTCATCTATATTTGTTTCTATTTTTTGACGATCGCTATTAGAGATAGACATAATTGGATGCAATATATAGGGTGTTGATGGTCTGTTTATAATCGGTGTCTTGGAATTTGGGTTTTTTTCTGGTGACGTTTGGATTAATTTTCTTTTGTTGTCGGTCATGTGACAGGCAGGAAAATTATCGAATTCGTTTAAAAGATTATATTATAACTAATATTACCTGTTATATTTATACTTTTTCGAAAGAGATTTATAAACACTTAAATATTATAGTTTTTTAAAAGTATTATTGTGAGTTTTACTTATTTAATTTAATAAAATTTCAAGAGCGATATAAATTTTATTTATATCGCTATTTTATTATGTATCTCTTTTATAAATGTAAACTATGAACTATGTATTAACATGATCTCTGATACTTTTCTGTTTTAAAATAGTTAGTCGAATAAAAGCAATCATGAACCAGCTTGTCTTTCTTTTAATAGGTTTCTGCGTTTTAAAGTTTTGAAGATATTATTATTATTATATGTTTATTACAATGTAAATAAATAACAGAATAATACAATTGTTAATAAGCACTAGCTACCAGGGCTATAGGCTTGAAATTAAAGTTTTTGTACATAGAAAGTTCAAAATATTTAAATACATTTGTCGATATTTAAGGTCTTTAAGATATTCATTATTAGAGATATGTTATCTGCGGATGGCAGTGTTAGTATGTCTAGAAGAAATTTATTTATGCTACGGGATGATAAAATACTTTTTATGGCTTGGCAGTTCAGAAGTAGGTGTGGAATCGTGATCATTCCGTCGTTACACAGGTGGCATCTCGGTGGATCGGGTTTTTCAAGTACATGCCTATGTGTGATATTTGAGTGTCCCAAGCGCAGCTGGGTAACACACCGAATCATTGTGATTGAGCAGTTGGTCGGGTATACGGCGGGGTTTCCATTCGGATTTATGGTGGAGTAATGGTGATTATATTGACGCCAATCGGTTTTCTTTTTTTCCTTCCAATGTTGTTTTACTTAATTGTAAATGTCTTTTTTTCCTTGGATCAGCGACGTGATAAGGGGTTCCTGTGTAGCAAGTTTAGCGGCTTCATCGGCTATTTCGTTGCCTTTAGTCCCGACGTGGCCGGGTATCCAGAAGAGTTTCAGTGTGTCCTTGTTCGATATGAGTTTGTCTCTTATTTCTCGTATAACTGGGCTGTTATTGTTAATGTTTTTTACGCCATTGATGGTAGAAAGGCTGTCGGTGCAAAAAATGGTTTTTTGTTTAGTATCCAAACTGGTTGCGTGAAGGATAGCTGTTGCTTCCGCAGAATACACAGACAAATTTTCTGGAAGTAGCCCTTTGTATAAGGTTTTATTTGTAGCATCGACTACTGCAAACGCAGTTCCATATTGATTTTTAGACCCATCCGTGTATACTAAACTCCAATTGTTCTGTTGGTAAAAGGCGGCTATTTCTGAGAAATGTGTTTTGTAGACTTCATGGCTAGTAGAGCTAGTAAAGGCGAGTTGGATACCGATTTGCTCCGCTGCTGTTAGTATGTTTTTGATGGTCGATGGACACTTTGGACGTTTTGTTCGAGAAGAACAAAGTTTTTCAATTGCGGTGGCTGGTGTTATGCTTGAGCCGGATATTTTGTGGGAGAGCAGTTCTGTTAGGTAGCCAAATCTATCCTCGATAGAGGGAAGGCCAGATTCAGTTAGCATATTGATAATCGGGGATGTACGAAAAGCTTTTGGGGCAAGCCGGATAGCTGCGTGATATTCAGGTTTAAGGCCTTCAAGATTTGTTTTTGAACATTTACCATAAATTGTTAAGCCGTAATTGATTTTAGAGAGTATTGATGATTTAATGACTCGTATTAAAGTGTTTGGATGGGTACAACTAGACTTACTTGATAAACATTTTATAACGTTTAACCTGGTAGCTAAGCTTTTTTAAAGATGGGTACAGTTTTGCTTAAAACTAAATTTACAGTCAAATGTGATACCAAGGATATTTCAGAAATCAACTTAACAGATAATACTATTATTAAAACTGAGAAATACATTTTTAGAACAGCTCGTTTTACGACGTATATGTAAGATATTACTTTTGCTAAATGAATTAATGGAACCTGAAATGATGCACCAGTTATTGATGTCTGTTAGTATGTAAGAAAAGGTCTCTTTTACCTTAAAAAGATCTTTACATTTTGTTACAATCAACAGATCATCAGCATACAGAAAATGCCGCACAGACTGATATTTGGATAGAATACCGCTTATATTGTTAAAGGCAATAACAAAGATCACTACTGAGAGTGGAGATCCCTGTGGGATGCCATTTTTAAATCTCTTATACATTGTTTACTCTTGAGCGGAATTTTTTGTTCGTGAGAAATGCCTTTATAAAATTGAACATTTTTTCCGATCATCCATTTTTTAAGTTTGTTTAAGACTACATGAAGGCCTATCCCGTCAAAGGCCTTCTCAAAGTCGATAGATAAGATGGATATATAATTTTTTGTTGAAAGTGATGAGGCAATAAATTCATCAATACACATAAGTGCATCGATTGTACCATTCCCGTGTTTAAAGGCTATTTGGTTGTTGCTGATTTTGTTGTTGGTTTCAATAAACTGTTGTATATCTTATGACCAAGTTTAAGAGAAATGAATCTCAAATGAACAATGAATTTGTAAATTAATATCGTATTTATTTTCCTATCTTTTCTTATCATAAATGTGTGTACATAGAATCAGTCTGCTTTCAACCTTCGATCTATTAACTTATGTATTTTGTATATATTAAATAAATTAACTGAACTGAATTAAATAATATTTAAGTTGATCTGTTGAGTTTTATTAAATCCGATACAATAAGTGGCGGCGAGGACGGCGGAATCAGATAAGTTGATTATGCAATTTAAATCCTTATTTGAGAAACAGCACGAATGGATGAAAAGGGTTATGGAGG
Source organism: Baccha elongata (assembly GCA_951217065.1). Lineage (NCBI taxonomy): Eukaryota > Metazoa > Arthropoda > Insecta > Diptera > Syrphidae > Baccha > Baccha elongata. The sequence goes on along the minus strand of CATNUY010000169.1, from coordinate 1,038,748 downwards.
ATCAGAAAAAAATGTTTGAGACTGTAGCAAAAGAGTGAAAAGAAACAAGTGATTCGGGAACGGTGACTCAAAGTGTTCAAGCTCAGATACATCAAGTACATATTCCCGTATTTCCTACTTTTGATAAGCGTAAGCAATCTTGGAAAACATTTGTTGACCAGTTAAAACAGCATTTTCAAGCTTATAATGTTGTAACGGACTCTCAGAAAAAGCATTTTTTTTTATCGTGGTCAGGCCCAGATCTCTATGAGCTTGTAACAAATTTGTTCTCCGATTCGAATGTAGAGAACGAAACATTTGAGAATTTAATAAAAAAGCTAACGGAGCATTTTTCGGAAAAAACGCATGTTCTAGCGGCCCGTTATGCTTTTTCCAGTTACGTATGAAAGAAAGACAAACATGCAGTGAATGGTTAGCGGATCTTCATGGAGCGGCACGTGATTGTGAGTTTGTGTGTGACAAAAAAGACTGCAAACAACCGTTTGTAGACAATTTGATACGTGACATAGTGGACATACACCGCATGATGCTGTGCGCTCTGCTGCACTTCAAAAATCTAATCCTAGCTTAGACGATGTAATTAAAATTGCCGAAACTTATGAGTCTACCCAAAAAACAGTTTTAGCTATTAAAGGTGACAATACCATGCAGGTACACACAGTACAAGAGGTAGGACAGCATTTTTCGAGGAGACGTGCACAATCACATGGTCGCAGAAACAAATTCAGGAGTCAAAGTAGCAATCAAAAAAATGGTGAAACGATCGTGTCCAAGTTGTGGGATTAGACATTATTGTAACCAGTGCCCTATGCGTCGCAGTGCCTCTTGTCGCATTTGCAATGAAAATTGCCACATTTCATCGGTATGTTCCCAACGTAAGAAGCAAAGTAAAAAAATTTGAGAGAGTTGAGCAGATTCAGAACATTCGAGAGGAAAGCATTCAATCTTTAAGCCAAAATCTATTAGAAGTCACGCGCTATGCAAAACACTTTATGGTAAAATTGTTCGTAAATGGATTTCCACAGGAATTTCAATTGGACACAGGGGACACGTGTTCTATGATGAGTTTGGAAGCATTTCAGAAAATGGGTAATGTTAAATGTTTGGAAACAACGACGGTGCTTAAAACGTATGGAAACTACAAGATCCCAATTAAGGGAAAGGCTGATGTTTAAGTAGAATTTCAAGGCCAGGAGTATAATTTACAGCTATTGGTTATCGACACACACGAAGGTGGAAATATTCTTGGGATGGATTGGTTCGATGAATTGGGGTTAAAGTAAGTTGTTCACACCAAGTATTATATGCTAAAACTTCTACCAACCGCGAAGAACTAAAAGCTAAAGTTAGTGATGTGTGCTAGTAGAGCTAGTAAAGGCGAGTTGGATACCGATTTCCTCCGCTGCTGTTAGTATGTTATTGATGGTCGATGGACACTTTGGACGTTTTGTTCTACCAACAGCGAAGAACTAAAAGCTAAAATTAGTGTTGTGTGTTCAAGCCGTTTCAGGGTGTTTTCCAAGTTGGATTAGGTTGTTGCAGTAAATTTAAGGCTAAGTTGGACGTAAAACCGAATGCTGTTCCTAATTTTTTTAAGTCGCGACTAATACCTTTTGCATAAATGGAAAACGTCAAGCGTGAATTGGATAGAATGGTTGACGTTGGAATTCTGAAGCCGGTAGAAACGAGTAGTTGGGCATCTCCAATTGTCCCTGTGAATAAAAGCTCTGGAGGTATCCGCATTTGTGGAAATTTTAAGATGAAGTAAGCAGCTATCCGATTCCACGCCCAGAGGAAATATTCCATAGTCTAAAGGGTGGTGAGTTGTATACTGTTATAGATTTGAGCGAAGCTTATTTACAGATTCCACTGGAGGAAGAGTCTAAATCTTATTTAGTAATAATTACTCCATTTGGTTTGATGGAGTTCCAGCGGGTCCCTTTTGGAGCAGCATGTGCTCCTGAAATGTTCCAACAACTAATGGATCAGATAGTAAAAGGTATGAAAAATTGTGCTGTGTTTTTAGACGATTATATTTGTACAGGAAGAAACAATGAGGAGCATTTGGAGACAGTCACAGAACTTCTAAGACGTTTAGCATCCTATGGGCTTCGATGGAATATAAAAAAGTGTGTGTTTGCAAAGGAAAAGGTCGAATATTAAGGACATATGATCGATGCAAGTGGTATTAAGCCTTTCGAGAAAAAAGTTGAAGCTATCCAAAAAATGAGGGCACCAACAGATCTCAAGCAGCTGCAAGCTTTTCGAGGAAAAGTCAATTGTTATGGTAAATTTATTGATAATTTGTCAGCTCCGCTTAATGAACTGAGAAAACAAAACGTTAAATTTGTATGGAAAAGCTCCCATCAAGATGCTTTTGACAAACTTTAGGCTGGAGTTGTCAAAGCAACTGAGCTGGCACATTATAAGGATAATTTACCGCTCATTTTAGCTACGGATGCTTCCTCCCATGGAATTGGAGCTGTGATTCTTCATCGATATGCAGATGACGCAGAACGCCCAATAGCTCATGCTTCTCCTACAACGTTGGGCTATAGTTTTAATGGGATATACGTATACGATTAAGTATAAGTCAACGCATCTTCACGGCAATGCAGACGGATTATCACGATTACCTTCGGGGCCAGATTTTGAATTTGACAAACATGAAGAAAATTTGTTTCAGCTGGCAGTCGAGCTAGAAGAAGATATGGCCGATTTCCCTATTAATGCCAAAATTTTGGAAAAGGAAACCAATAAGGATCCTGTTTTAAAAGAAGTTCTTAAACTGGTACAAGAAGGATGGCCTGATGTATGCGATAAACTCAAACCAGAATTGAAACCATTTTTTGTCCGACGATTTGCATTAGTGCAAAACAGAGGTGTACTTTTGGACCAATCAAACTTGTCACGAGTAATAATTCCTAATAAATTGATAAAAAAAATGCTTTCGATGCTGCATTCAAATCATTGGGGAATAGTGAGAACAAAACAGTTCGCTCGTCGTTACTGCTGTTGGCCCGGCATTGACAAGCAAATTGAAACCCTTATCCGCAGTTGCACAACCTGTCTGGAAAACAGCTCTAGTGCGCGCAAAGAATTTGTGAGCTAGCCAACTCCAACAAAGCCTTGGGAACAAATACATGTAGACTTTGCCAGTCCGTTCATGAAAAACATATTGTATTTCATTTGCGTGGATGCATTTTCAAATTTTCCTTTTGTTGTTGAGATGCCGCAAACAACAACAAGTTCTACGATTACAGCTTTGGAAAATATTTTTGCCATAGAGGGTCTACCTGAGGTGCTAGTGTCGGAGAACGGTCCCCAGTTTACTTCTGAGGAGTTTCATAAATTTTGCGCTGTTAACAGCATAAATCATCTTCATTCGGCCCCTTTTCATCCTGCATTAAATGGAGAGGCAGAGAGAATGGTTCGGACATTTAAGTTCGCTATGAAGAAGCTCTATCACGAAGGTAATAACGAACGTAACTCTTTATTAAACTTTCTTTCGTCTTACAGGAGCCTACCGAATTCAACTGGGATGTCGCCAGCAGAACTTCTACATGCTAGACAACCCCGCACGTTGCTTTCACAGCTTGCTCCAAGAGAAGACAAACCTATTTTGCCGGTCATCGTTTCAAAGTTTCACGCAGAGGAGAAAGTATATGTACAAAATTTCTCAAGAGGACTTAGATGGGTGTCCGCTCAGATCATCGCTAAAGTGGGAAGGAAGATGTTTGAAGTTGAGACAGCTACTGGAACAACAAGAAGGCATCAAAATCAAATTAGGAAAAATCTTGGAAATATCGAGTTTGATGAAGCTAATAGACTGGCTAGTCTGTGCCAGAATCCTAAAGGTTCCACTTCACCAACAAAGAGTATTCTCAAGCCAGCGAATGAGTGTGTGGTCACACAAAGACGTTCTCATCGCATACGTAAGCCACCTGTTCGATTTACGTCAAACGAAAGACTTCGGAATAGAAGAAGATGACGTTTTAGAAGGGGAGGAGTGTTGTTCAGTTCAGTCCGCCGACAAGTGCGGATGTGTCATATAAACAACCTTGTCTCATTCAAAAAGTCTTATACACAAAAAGTTTTCTATTTTTATTGTCTTTATTTTAAAGTTTTATTTTCCAATATGGATGTCCAATGTTCGGAATGTAATTTCATAACTTCTAAAAGTGATTTGATTTTTTGCGGTGTTTGTCATTCTGGTTTTCATTTCAAATGTACTAAAATAAGTGAAACCATACGAGCTATGCTTGAATCAAATGAAAATATTTTTTGGAAGTGCAATACATGCAGAAACATTTCGCTCTTTAGTTGCATACCAAAAATCAAAGAGCTTTATCGTTTCTTTGTTGACAATAAATCTGAGTTCAATAAACTTCTAAATCCCTCTCGTATAACACGGTCTCAATCAAAGCAACCGGCAACGGCTTTAGCTATAGAGCCAACCAACAACAATAAACAATTACAAATCTTAAAAGCTCATAACATTCATTCATCTCCTCGCTCTTTATACTCGATGCTGCATAAAAACACACCCTCTTCATCTCCTGCGCTCAAAAGTATTGATAACAAAATTCCCAATAAACTTAAAAAAAACGGTTTCCTCGTCTAAGCAAGGTTCAAAAACAACAAGTAAGCCTAACTCTTCCACACAGAGTGATGATCTTGCTAAGGCTGCTTTAAATGTGCTTCGACATCTAAAGGGATTGCAGCGACGGTCGCTGATGTTATGCCTATTTCTTCATCTTCCCTGTCCGCTGGTCCTGACATAACTGATGATGATGAATGCGTAATTCTCAGAGAAACCGATTTAAATAAACATAACAAAAATCTAAAACTTAAGTGCTCAGACCTAGAAGAAAAAAAGTGCATTCATGCTGATGTTGCTGCCATTAACATCACACAAAACGAATCGGGGAGTAAGGACGTTGCGTTGGGTATGAAAAATGATAACGTGAACGAACACACGATGAGCACAACATCTCCATCAGTCTCAGTGGCAATTACTGATGATGTGGGTGATAACGCGCTCACCAAAGAGGTATCATCAAATGCTAATATAAATAAAACTGCAATAAGTCAAATTAAATTGAGTGACAATTTGTATATCAATAAAATGCACTCAATAGAAAGTGTTGCCGTTACAGGTAACGATTCTGAGGTTGGAACTCTGAGCAAAAATTTTTACAAAAAATTGCGTTGGTTTCATCTCGCCAGTTTTAAAACTAGAACTACAACTGATGACATAACTGCATACATTTCTTCGAAGACCGATGTTAATGCATCTCTTTTCCCTTGTTATAAGCTGGTTAAACGTGCACCGAATCAACAAGACGCAATAGATGCTAAACTTAAATTTATAAATTTTAAAATTGGAGTCCCGTATGAATTAACTAACACCATCTACAAATCAGAGTTTTGGCCTAATGGAGTTAAAATTCGCCCATTTAAGTCTTTACCAAAAAACGAAGAGAATTTCTCAAAAAACGACAATCTACGCCCGCCGCCAACACCGAGTTAGAAATTGCTTTAAATTCTTTTAATGATTTTAGTGCTTTTGAGGATGCTGAAAGGCTTGTTAGCAACATTGTTGCTGATGATCTTTCCGAGGATCTTGTTGTTGTTGCTGTTGATGCTGTTGTTGCTGATGATGAAGCCATACCTAGTGTTGCTGTTGTTGAAAATGATATTGTTGAAACAACTGTGGAACTGAGTAAGTGGAATAAGATGATTAATAACAACTCAATTTATTACCACAACGCTGGAGGTCTAAGAACGAAGACGTCTGATTTTTTCATTGCCTGTATATACTGTCCCTATATGATCATTGCTCTGACCGAAACTTGTGTGAATCAATTTTTTCTACCGAGCTCTTTGATTCCTCTTATGCTGTCTTTAGAAAGGATCGATGTTCTATTCAGACTGGTTTGTCAAGAGGTGGTGGTGCCCTACTTGCGATTAAAACTTCTCTCAAGAGTAGTTGGGTAAATCTCGCCGAGTCATCTGGACTAATTGAACAAATTTGTGTATCCGTTGAGTATATCCGTTCTTCTGATGGCGTCGTTATTAAAATATATTATTTTGTGTCTTATATACCACCAGGTTCAGACATTAGTATTGATTTATCTCATATTTCTAATATAAAAATTATTACAAGAGATCTAGATGTAAACTCCTTTGTAGTTGTCTTGGGTGATTTCAACTTAAGTAATATCAAATGGTTGTATTCTAATGATGATAAATGTTTGTTTCCTTGCAATGTTTTAAAAGATTTCGAAATTGAAACGATTGACTCTTTGTTAGCTATGAGCTTTATACAAGTAAATGCAATTCATAATAGTATTGGTAGAATTTTAGATTTAGTCTTTACTTATGAAAACTTACATGTAACAGTAGATGAAGCTGATTTTCTTTTATCAAACAACAGTGTCCATCATAAAGCCCTACGTATCTCATTTGATATTTCGTTTTTAAATTGTTTTTCCAATGATTCGTATGAAACCGTTTTTGTTTATGATTTTCTTAAAGCGGATTATAATTACATTAATAATTACCTATCTTCGATTGATTGGGAAATAAGTTTTTCGAGCTCTTCAAATTTGGAAGATATGTATATTTTGTTCAGGAATATAATTGAGGACGTTTTCTCCAAATGTATTCCTATTAAAAAAGTTGTAAGTTCAAATAAGCCGGTCTGGTTCAACAAACGATTATCAAATCTAAAAAAAGAAATGCAACTTGTTTATAGGAAGAGTTTATATGATCCACGCAATCGTGATACATTCTGTCGATTGAGAAAAGAGTATGAATTCTTAAAAAGATTTTTATATCATCAGCACGTTTTATCCACTGAAACAAAGATTAAAACCAACCCTAAAGCTTTTTGGGCTTTTATTAACAAGGAAATCAATTGGCCTCCCACTTATTATGAAGTTTAAAGATAATGTAAGCAGCGACTTAAAATGTATTTGCAATATGTTTGCTACTTTTTTCCAATCGAACTTTCTTTATGAACATAAATCTGTGAGTCAATCGACTTTCGAGAACTCTTCCATTAACATGGGATCTCTTTATATCTCTGAGAGTGATATTTTAAATGAACTTTCCGCTCTCGATAGTTCCATTACTCTTCCACCTGATAATTTCCCACCCTTATTCATAAAAAATTGTAGATTTAACTTACTTTATCCACTTCAAAAAAATTTTAATTTATCACTCTCTCAAGGGTTGTTTTTGGATTCCTGGAAGTACTCTTTTGTCACTCCAATTCATAAATCTGGATCTAAAAATGATATTGAAAATTATAGGCCAATTGCGAAATTACAGTTAGTTCCAAAAATATTTGAAGCTATTGTCAAACAGAAACTTTATTCGGCCGTACGTTCTTTTATATCTGAGGATCAACATTCTTCTTATTGTTTTGTAAGTGGTAGATCCACTACAACTAATTTAGCCATTTTTACTAACTTTTGCCTATGCAATATGGAACAACACTTTCAGGTTGATGCTGTCTTCACTGATTTTGCTAAAGCCTTTGATCTTGTGCAGTTTCATATTCTAGAGCGCAAGCTAATTAGTTTTGGTTTTCATTCTGATTTACTTAGCTGGTTAGTGAGTTATGTAAATAATCGGAAACAATATGTCAAATTAGGTTCGTTTGTTTCCCGAGCTATAATAAATCACTCGGGTGTTCCCCAAGGAAGCCATTTGGGTCCTTAATTTTTCCTTTTATTTATTAACGATTTACCGGATTTTATTTTTGATTCAAATGGCTTACTTTTTGCTGATGATTTCAAGATATATAAGAAAATTAAATCACCATCTGATTGTTTGAAACTTCAACAGGATATTGAAAGGCTTACGAACTGGTGTAGAATCAATAGTTTGCACTTGAATATTCAAAAGTGTTCCGTAATGTCATTAACTAGATCTAAAGACCCAATTATATTCGAATATAAAATTTCTGGATGTGACCTAACTCGAGTTACGATGCAAAAGGATTTGGGAGTTATTTTTGATTCTCAACTTAGTTTTGACTTGCATATGGGCTTTCTGGTTTCTAAAGCAAATGCTATGCTTGGCTTTGTGTTCCGAAACTCTAAAGAATTTAGTGATCCTCACACCCTTAAATGTTTGTTCATTTCATTGGTAAGGACAAACCTTGAGTATTGCTGCGTTATCTGGTCTCCTTTCTATAAAAAGGGTTCTTTACGTATTGAACGAATTCCAAAAATGTTTACTAAAATGGCTTTGCATAAAACTTTTTTTAACTCGGATATCCCTGTTTACGAGGTAAGGTGTCAATTACTAGGTCTAAAACCACTACATAGCAGACGTGTCTACTATTTTGCTCTGTTTGCGAGGGACATTATTTGTAGTCATATTGATAGCCCCAAGTTACTATCCTTATTAAATACCTATGCACCTGCCCCGTTTCCTTCGACCTCGATAGAACGACTTCTTCTATATTCCTAGACATTATACTAATTACGGTCTGAATAATCCAATATGCAATGCTGCTACATATTTCAATCAATTTGAAGATTTTTTAGATTTTCATTATAGTAGAAATGAATGTAAGGCTTTACTGTTGAATAATATATAATAAGTATTATATTTGATTTAGTTTGTAAGATATTCTAAGAAAGTCTTGTACTTGTTAGAGTTAATAAATAAATAAATAAATAAATATATCTTATGACCAAGTTTAAGAGAAATGAATCTCAAATGAATAATGAATTTGTAAATGAATATCGTATTTATTTTCTTATCTTTTCTTATCAGAAATGTGTGTACATAGAATCAGTCTGCTTTCAACCTTCAATCTATTAACTTATGTATATTGTATTTTGTATATATTAAATAAATTAACAGAACTGAATTAAATAATATTTAAGTTGATCTGTTGAGTTTTATTTAATCCGATACAATAACGGATTAAAGCGGATTAGCGATTATTTTTTCAAAAAGTTTACCCATGCAAGGGAGGAGTGAAATTGGGCGGTAGCTTCAGGGTCCAGAGGACTTTTCTTGGGTTTGATCATTGGAATGACAGTAGCAATTTTCCAAGATTGAGGGATAACACCACTTTCTGTTATTGTACAGAGAGAGTATCCGGATTTTAGACTGGTTAGAGCAATTTTTTAACACTCGGTCGAAACCAGGTGTTTTGCCCTTAACTAGGTCAAGGCAGTTGCCTAGTTTGATTCGACTAATGGGTATCTCGATAACTTTAGCAGAGGTAGAGGGGTTGTCTGAAGAGGAATATGCAACCAGAGATGTAGTCTTTTCTACAATAAAACGCGATGAGAAATTGCTGTTGTCGGAGTATGAAGACCATTTGTTGGTAAAATAGTTCGCTATTTCGTAGGGATCTGGATATTGTAAGACTTTGGGTTTTTAATATTTTAATGGATTGTTGGTTATAGTTCCCTGTTAGAAGTTTAATATCGGACCATATTTTTTTTGAGGAGGATTTGGGGTTAATGTTGCTGGTAAATTCTTCAAAAGCCTTCCTTTTTGAAATCTTTGTAGCCCTTCGGAAGTAGACGTTTAATTTCCGATATTCAATAAGGTTCCGGTCGTTATGAGGTTTTTGAAAACTTACCCAAGCATTTTGTTTATTGTTACGGAGATCAGTTCTTGCTCTCATTATTGACGGTTCTCATTATACAGAATTTATCTATATTCTTCTTATTGTCTTCATTATGGACATACAATGTTCTGAATGTAATTTCTTAACTTCCAAAAGTGATTTAATTCATTGTGGAATTTGCCTATCTGGCTTTCATTTTAAATGCACTAAAATGAGTGCTTCTGATCGTGATTCAATAAATTCTAATGAAAATATTTTCTGGAAGTGCGGGTTATGTAAAAATATTTCTTTTCTTAACTGCATACCTTTCATTAAAAATTTATATAATTTTTTTACTGAGCGTAAGTCTGATTTCGATAGCCTTGTAAATCCTATACGTGTAACTCGCTCTCAAATTAAACCATTAAAAACGGATCAAAACAAAAACAACAAGCAATTAAGTTTGCAAAAAGACAAAAACAACAATTCTTCCTCTCCACGGTTTCCGTTCTCGCCACTACCAAAAATTACTCCCTCTCCGTCACCCTCATCAAGATTTGTCTCTAACAATAACAAACCTATCGCAAGACCTAAAAAAACGGTCCCTTTAAAGCTAACCACAGAAAAAACAAGTAATTTGGGCTCCGCTACGCCGAGCATCGATTTTGCTAAGGTTTCGGATGTGCAAGTGCAAGCATCATCATCGAAGAAAGAATCTGATAAGATTTGTACATCATCTCTATACACTGGTTCCGATAGAACTGATGAAAATATCGAAAAAAATTCAAATATAGACGACCACGGCGGAGAAAAGACAAAATCAGAGGTCATCATTGTTGTCAGTGATGATGAGGCTGCTAATGCGGCTGCTGCATTAGCTGTTGTTAACGAAGCTGAATGCTGCGCTGAATCTGCTGTTGTTGGTATCGGGGGTTGTGATGGTGTTGCTAAAGCTCATGGTGAAGGTGCTTCTGCTTTGTCGCTGGATGGTGTGGGTGTTGTTGACGAGAATGATACCAGTGTTGCCAACGTCGCAAATGAGATCGCGATGAGAAAAGGTACTTTCATCAATAACTCGAAGCGAAATAAAAACACAAATAATAATCGTCAAAAAAAAAATATTTGGTACTGCTGCTGAAGTTGATGGTGAATTTACACTGCAATCCGTTCCTAAGATGCGATTTTTTCATCTTTCTCGTTTAGACAGCAATGTTACAGAAGAAAATGTTATGGATTATACTGCAGCTAAAATAAAAATTCCTAAAAGCTATCTACGTTGTACAAAGCTTATTAAAAAAAATGCTAAACTGACTGACTCACTTCGCTTTGTAAATTTCAAGCTAGGGATTCCTGCTTACTTCTTCGATTCGGCCTTGGATCCATCAATTTGGCCTATTCATGTGCAAATAAAACAATTTGTAAATTTTCCAAAGAAGGACGACAATTCGAAGGTGAAGTAAACAACAGAGTTATAAACCCATCAAATAAAAACAAAACTCAAGTAAACAATACATCTTCATCCATTAATATTGTCACTGAAGTTACTGCTGCTGCAACTACTTCAGATCTTCTTGCTGGATCATTATCAATAAATTCATCTTTAATTTCATCTCTAAATTCATCAAGAAAAACATCATCACATCATTCTGCAAATAAGAAACTTTCATTCTATTAACAAAACGTAGGTGGGTAAAGAACTAAATTAGACTCAGTATATGTTTCATTCTCTTCATGTATATATGATATTATAATTATAACTGAGACATGGTTATCAGAAAATCATTTAACATCTGAAATTTTTTCCGATGTCTATACTGTATTTAGAAAAGACAGATGTAAGCGAAAGACTGGAATGGAAAGACGAGGTGGAGTATTGATTGCGGTTCGAGCTAGTTTGCCTTGCAGGGAAATTGAGTTAGAATCAAACTTGTCCTCTCCTAACCAAGATGTTGACCAGCTTATTGTCTGTATAAACTTAGGTAATTCAGATTTGTTTGTTTTAGCTAGTTATATTCCACCAAGGAGCACCTTAGAACTATATAACTTACATTTGTTTAATTCTAAAAATGTTTTGGATAGTTTAAATACACAACAACATGTTATTTTTGCTGGTGATTTTAACCTTGGTGACATCAAATGGAGTCTAGATTTAGACGATAAACATTTAATTCCTTTTAATGTAATAAGTGAAATTGAGTCATCAGTTATTGATTTTTTAAGCCAGTATGATTTAATTCAAATTAACTATCAATTTAATAATTTTAATCGAATTTTGGATCTGGTATTTGTGGATAAGGAATTTTTTATCTCAGTAGAAAAATCTATGTTACCTATTATAAAAAATTCACTCCATCATCTTGCAATTGAAGGAGATCTTATTTTATATTGTTATCTAAAAAATGAAAATGTTAGTAACATAATTGTTTATGATTTTAAAAAGGCTAACTTTGATGCAATGGTTGAGTACTTTTCATCGATTTCGTGGGTTAATATATTTCAAGATTTTGATTTAGAAAATATTTACTCTATTTTTACAAGTATTTTGAAAAACGCAGTTGAATAGTATGTACCTATTAAAAGTTTCATAGCTAATTCAAATCCAGTCTGGTACAATAGGAGACTAACTAACCTCAAAAATCAAAAAAATAAAGCGTACAAAATTTACAAAAATAACAAAGAAAATCTAGATTTTCGTACAAATTATTTAGTCTGCCAACGTAAATTTGACTATTTGGACAAGTTTCTGTATCGTAACTACATTCTTTTGATAGAAAATGATCTAAAAAAAGATAGTAAAGGCTTTTGGAAATTTTTAAATACCAAAAGAAAATCTTTCGGACTTCCAAGCTGTATGAAGTACCTCGACACAACTACTAGTGAAGTTCCCGTAATTTGCAACTTATTTGGGAAATATTTTAAATCAGTTTATTCATCTGAATATGTTTCACATTCAGACCTTCCAAACTTAACCAAATGTGTTGACATTGGCTCTATTGACCTTTTCCAAGCGGAAGTGGAAGAAGCATTGGTAGGCCTAGATTTGAACAAGAAAGGAGGCCCAGATGAAATTCCACCTATTCTTTTAAAAAAATGTGCGATTGCCTTATCTCAGCCTCTAACACGAATTTTTAATCTATCTTTGTCTGAGGGTCATTTTTTGAAAACTTGGAAAATTTCATTCTTATCACCAATTTTTAAATCGGGTTCTAAACAGGAAGTCACAAACTATAGGCCAATTTGTAAGTTATCTGCCATACCTAAACTTTTTGAAAAAGTAGTTTATAACAGAATTTCAAAACTTATTCAAGATAAAATTTCAGTTTTTCAACATGGGTTTGTAGCTGGTAAATCAACAGCAACTAACCTAACGATAATGGCGAATGCCATAATAAATAATATGAAAAAAGGCTTCCAAACGGACATTATTTTTACCGACTTTGCGAAAGCTTTTGACAGAGTAAATCATAAAATTCTGGTCAATAAACTTTCTTCTTTTGGTTTTAATTCATCTCTTTTAAAGTGGTTGGAGTCTTACTTAACTGAAAGAATCCAAATTGTGAAAATTCAAAATTTCAACTCTGAAGATATTCTTATTCCTTCGGGTGTTCCACAAGTTAGCCATTTAGGCCCGTTACTTTTTCTACTCTTTGTCAATGACATACCTACTTTTTTCAAGCATTCACATTGTCTTCTTTTTGCGGATGATCTTAAGCTTTACCGAAGGATTGCTTGCGAATCCGACTGTAGCCTTCTGCTAGAGGATTTGGAGAGTTTGGCTAATTGGTGTGATATCAACCATCTTCACTTAAATATTGCTAAATGCCAAATATTGTCTTGTTTTAGGATTCGTAATCCAACTTTCTTCGACTACAGTATCGAAAATACAAAGCTGGCAAGAGTAACCCAGAAAAAGATTTAGGAGTTATTCTGGATGTTAATCTATCGTTTCATCCACATTATGATTTTATGGTTAATAAAGCCAACCAGATGCTAGGTTTCATTAAAAGGAATACCAAAGAATTCAACGATTCATATACTCTACTATCAGTTTATAATTCTCTAGTTAGATCTGTGCTTGAGTATTGCTGTACAGTTTGGAATCCTTATTATGCTAACTCATCGCAGAGAATAGAAAAAATTCAAAGAAATTTTACACGCTACGTTTTTTTTAAGTTAAATTGGAGAATAGTCACACCTCCTTATAAAACCAGATGTCTTTTGTTCGGATTAAAATCGCTTGAAACTCGACGTAAATACTTTTCAATTATGTTGATCAGAGATATTATGACCAATCATATTAAATGTTCTCCATTAGCTGCTTTAGTCTACGAGGGCAATGCACCTTTAAGAGTTACACGCGAACGATTTTTAATTTATGAGCAGTTTCATTTTACAAACTACGGTCGAAATGAACCCATCACCCGTTGCATCAGAGAAGCAAACTCTATTTGCTCTAGAGTTGATTTTTATATGGTTTGCACGAGAGAAATGTTTAAATCAGTAATATTAAACAAAATTTAAATATATTAAATAACTTAATTTGTCATATTATTGATTTCTGTTCTCTTTTTTTGTTTTTTGCTTGTATAAATTATGTAAGCCCACTTACAGTAATTATATCTTCCTACCTATGTATATTAGTCTGTAAGAGTTTATAATATGCTCTGATTGATGAAATAATCTAAATCTAAATCTAAATCTCTTAATTCATTGTTCCACCAGGGGGGGTTTGGTTTCCGATGTTGAGTTTGTGATTGTGAAATGGGCATGTTAGCAGCTTCCCTGATAGATTTAAGGATTTTCGATGCTTCTTGGTTAATATTTTGGGAAGTCGGTCTGTTCGACAATGAATTCGAAGACTAGATTTGAAATCTTTCCCAATTGGCAAGATCGGTGAGAAATTTAGGTGATTTTAGGAGATTTAATGAAATATGAGTTTGTGTCTATTGTTATATTTGATAAAATGGGGAAATTAAGATAATGCCTCTACTTAAGGTATTGGGCAGCGTTTGTTGAATAGCTTGGGAGCCCAGTATTCTCAATGCCAAAAGGCAGTAAAACATTGGGCCCCTTGTTTTGTTTTTGATGTGGCGGCGACCACCTGCGGCGGGCGCATGAGAAGAAATTGGTCCACCTCATGCGTCCGCCGCAGGCCGGAGGCCGGAGGCAATAAAGTAATGGACTATTCCATTTCCATTGTGACATCAGTCACTTCACTGTTGTTTTCTTTGTTTATTGGTATGGAATAATACTGTGATTTTTCAATTAAATTTTTTGTTATGGCTGATATTGGAGATAAATTATTTTCATTTTGAGTTGGTTTATGTGCAGGTGGAATAATATTTGTAGTTTTCATATAATTTGTTTGATTGCTAATAGAGGGGTTGTTAGTGATGTATTATTTTGAAATGTGTGGGTTTACTGTATTCAAGATTGTGTTTTGATTATTTGGTTCTGTTGAACTAATAGGGGGCGGGATTTTTGGGCTTACAGTCAATATGTTATTGGATGTAGAAAGGTTTGGTACTATAGATGTTTTAACTTGGTTATTAATGGTTTCAGGAGATTTGGGAGTTGCATTATTTTGAGTAGATGTTTGGGTAGAGTTTTGGTTGCTAATTTAGGCGGCGAATGTGCTGGAGGGGGCGATTTGCTTGTGGGTATTTTGGTAGATCCTTCTGGCGTCAGAAATAGAACACTTTTGCTTAGTTTTAATTTCCAGAATTTGTTTTTCTTGAATATATCTTGGACACTCAGTGGAGTTGGAGGGGTGAGTACCTTCACAATTGATGCACATATTTT
Source organism: Baccha elongata (assembly GCA_951217065.1). Taxonomy (NCBI): domain Eukaryota; kingdom Metazoa; phylum Arthropoda; class Insecta; order Diptera; family Syrphidae; genus Baccha; species Baccha elongata. The sequence continues at coordinate 1,023,360 of CATNUY010000169.1, read as the reverse complement.
TTGAGCAAGGTGTAGGGGAATGATTTTTTTCAGTTAGAACTTCTTAATCTTATGAGGAAAATTGCCCCCCCCTACTCCGGGGGGATTCTGGTGCCATGGCGGAAAACCGCCATGGCGGAAAACCGGCTTTTATATATTTATTTTAAGAAATAAACTATAAAACACTGATTTATACAAAAATCAGATTGAAATAAGTTGTGTCAAATTGACGAATAAAAAACACGTGGTTGCACGAGAGAGACAGATATATGCACTAATTGTTTAGAGGAAAATCGAAGTGATCGCTAGACGATGACTGAGTTCTGAAGATGTATTACACATAGCACAGTACAAATAATTAAGTTAATTTAGAAAAACAATTTAAAAATTATAAATACCATTAAATAATTACATTTACTTTAAAATACATTTAATTATGAAAAAAATCCTTATTGGATTACCTCCCAACACTGACAAAACACTATTTAATTGTGCCTTCTTTTATTGTTTTTTATTAGTTGGCTGTAAATGTTACTGAGATTCTCACAATCAGATCGTCTGTTGATCGAACTCTCTTCGTTGTTGATGTGCAGCATTTCCAACAACATTCTCTTGTTAGGGTGTTTCATAACTTCTAGTCATTGACGTACTAGATATGGACCGCCAGTCGGTTCAAATTTTCATACAAACGGCCAAAAAATGTTGTTCCATCTAAAAGCGGCAAAAATACGCCATCATCTTTTAGTGTTAAATACGTGTACTAATTTCTCGTTTAAAATTTAAATAAAACGTCGACATATTCATATGCAAGTGATTCAATGTCATATAGAGTGGATTTGTTTTGTAAAATAAAACTAGTTTGATTACAATTTTCACCTAATTATATTAAACTTAAATGATTAATTAAAACAAGCGTAGCACTGCTACGCAGATTCCCTGCTAGTAGGTGATGGCGCCCCCAGATATGTTGGAACACGCGTGAAGTTGGCTACTGGCGGTCCATATCTAATACGTCAATGCTTCTAGTATAGTCAGATTTTCTAAGTCAGGCTTGTGGTCCTGCTCTATGCAGTGGAAGGCAAGTGCAGTTTTTTGAGAACTACCAATGTTAATGTCAGACCGGTGGCCGGAGAGACGATTGCCGAGTTTTTGTTTGGAGGTACCAACGTATGTAGAAGAACAATTTGTCCCTATCCCACCTTTACAATTAATTTTATAAACAACATCAGACTTATCCATTCTATTAATTTTTCCTTTTCTGTTAGAAAACTACAATTTCTATGTGTGCCTAATCGGGGAATTTTATTGGTAAAAAAAGGTAAAATAGACATCTTTTCAAAAATTAAATTTAAATATAATGTGAGAATAACTTTTGTTTTTATTGTTACTAATTCACAAAATACTAAAGAATAAAAAAAAAAATATTTTGAAACTGTATTTGCTCATAATCCTTCAAAAGGGTATTTTGAAATACGTTTTTTAGTGACTAAATAAAATATTAAAATTATATTTTTGTCTAGAGCAACTAAAGAAATATGTATACTGAAAACAAAATATGTGAGTAAATAAAAAAAAAACAGTGTGCCCAGCTCTACCATACAAATTCTTTACTTATGTTTTTAAATTTAAGGCATATATAAAAAAAAAATAAAAAATTTTTTTACCTCACTTAGATACTTGCTCTTAATGATAAAAAAAATAAGTCTGTGATATTAACATTAATGTTGTCTGTTAATTCTAGTGTTTTTTTAAATAGATGTATGTAATAATCTTTGTTTTTCTTTTGCAAGTGTTAAATGCAATAAAAATAAATGTAACGTAAATTGATAAAAAATAATTAAGAAATAATTAACAAATAATAATAATTAAACTAATGTAAAATTTTGCAAAGACTCCCCTGATGAAGTTGGAAAAACCCCAACGAAACGTAGGGAAAAGAATGTATTAGTTGTATTTGCATTCGGAAAATACTGATCTTTAAGCCCGTATAATACCTATTTTTTTAAAATAAAAAAGGTTACAAAAATCGATTGTTCAATTAAGTAGTTTACCATTTATGAAAATAGGTGTGCAAATGCTCAAATCATAACACTAAAATTAATTAAATTTTGCAATGGTTTCTTTTTTTTTCAAATTTCGTCCAGCTTACAATATTTTTATTGTTAGTTTAAAAAAATTGTACACCAAATTAAATAATTTTTTTTTGTGAATAATTTTTTTTAGTAAACAAGTCAAAATAAGAGCAAAAATTTTAAGTTTAATTTAAAGTCTCACTAACATTTTTTCGAATTTGTTTTTGTAGCACCTTTGAAGGTGTGTTTATTGGCTTAATAAAACATTTTATTTCATCTGTAAAAGCTTGAAACCGAGTAGACGTATTATTGGCTGTTATTATTTTAAAGAAAAAAAATGGATAAGTACTATTATACAAGAAATATTTTTCAGCTTAATCTGAAGTTCGAATCCTCTTTAAGATAAGCTATTTGGTTTCGCGATTTATTTATTATTTTGTAAATTAACTTAAAATCAAATTTTCTAATCTTAAAATAATTAAACGGTGTAAGTAAATGAGTGTATAAGTGATTATTTACATTGAGTGAAAAATAACAAAAAAAAATACACATATAAAAGTAATACATTATAGTGAATGTGCAAAAATAAACATGAGTGTGCGTGGCATTTGCGGAGAGTGTCAAAAGACAAACCGCAAGACGGACTCAGTGTTGATGCCACCACACCACAGAGGGGGGTGTGGTAGTGTGTTTCATCCCAAGTGTATTAACCTAGCTGAGTATGACGTAGCAAAAACAACTGCTACCAAACCATTTTTGGTTATTTTATGTGAACAGTGTCGGAAAAAATTAATATCTCTTAAACACATTGAAGAGCATATAAAGAAAATAAAGGAAAATTTCTAAGAGATCTGTTTGAAATTCGATAAAGTAATAAACAGTGAAATTAAAGTGCCTAGTGGAAATTCAATTATTTCAGAAATAAAAAAAGCTGCAATTATAATTAAGCCAAAGGATCATCAAAATTAGGAAAAAACCAAGTCGGAGGTGGAATTAAATGTTAATCCTGGTGATGCCGCCATACAGGTTTTGGGAATAAAAAACGTGGATAAAGGAGCTATTGTAGTGTCATGTGATAATGTGGAATCCATGAATAAAGTGAAGGAAAAAGTGGAAGAAAGATTGGGAAATAGCTATGACGTGAATGTTTTAAAAAAAATAATCCGAGAATAAAAATAATTAATATATCGAAAAATTTAGCAGTTTGTAAGCTTATTGATTCAATAAAAAGTCAGAATAAATTTCTTGCGGATGTGAATTTAGAACTTAAAGCAACTTGGGAAACCAAATATAAGAAATTTTATTGTGCGGTGATTGAGCTCGATGTTAATAGCTTTGATGAAGTGATAAAACTTGATAAATTATGTGTTGGATGAAAAAAATGTTTTGTGCAGGAGTCGTTGTATGTGAAAAGATGCTTTTAATGTCTGGGATTCAACCATACCAGCAAGGAATGTAAATCGGAGGAGAAAATATGTGCTAAATGTGGTGAAAGTCATGTTAGACCTGAATGTCAAACTGAGCAACTAAGTTGTGTGAATTGTGTGAGAATGAATTGTGAGCTGAATTTGAATTTAAATACAAATCACTGTGCGTTTGATAATGACTGCAAAGTGTATCAACGTAAACTTAAAGGGTTAAGGGAGATGTATCTGTAGCAAACAAGGCAAAATTCAAAAACCATTTTTTATTATTTAAACATACAAAAATGAGAGTGAAGTGAAAAAATTATCTTCCTGAGTTTTTGATGTTGACTGAAAGGTATGTTACTGATGAAATAGAAGAATCGGGAAATAAGTAGTAGTAGTAGTATGTGATTTTATTAATAAATTCTTTAGGTTAAAAAAAGTTTGTACAGGTTTCACAATAGAGCATTAGCTTTTGCCGTCAACCGAAAAATGAGAGTTACTTTGTTTTCTATTTTTTTTAAATTAAAAGATAAGATCTTAGTTTTTGACTAATCAATCACATTGTAGTTGAATTATTTTGATTATTTAAAAAGCTTCGTTTATTATTTGTTGTCGATAATTAAGTGCTGTTTTTACGTTAGTGTAGAGGTGGTTCCAGTTTTCTCCGTTTAGAATTTGTATGGCGTCTTCAGCTGATAGAGTGGACTTTCTCCAGACAGCAATTCGAATCTCTTTCAGAACTGGGCAACTTCCAATAAAATGTTGAATGTCTTCCCTCTCTCTAAGATTGCATAAAGTACACGTAGCATCTATTTGGTTCTATATGGCATTTAATTTAAAGGTAGGAGTTCCCCCCTGGTCTTGCAGATGGTGGATATCATATCCAGACTATTTCCATTGTGGAAGTAATTTTTAGGCCCGAGGTAGTGCTGGAGTAACTTGTAGGTATCTCTTGTAAGGCTCTCTTGACTTTGCATGCGGAAAACCGTTGCTTGGGAGTCTTCAATTTTTTACAGTAGCTCCTCCTGCTTACTACTCAAATCTGCCTCGCTAATTTCCATTATAGTAACATTGTGTTCTCTGCTTAGTCTCCACCACTAGGTGAAAAACTGCATGTTTCGTTCTTTGAAGTGTTTGGCGATTTTTAACGTAAGGCGGTGTGTCGGTTGCGTCAGTACCTTGTGGATGTAGTTTAAGTGTAGTTTTAGCGTGTAAATTTGCAGTGGTAGTATGCCGGTTTCGATATGAAGTATGTAGTTTGGAAGTCTGAACATTCTTTTATTGAAGTATCGGAGTAAATAAGTATTGCTGGTAACAAGCATGTACTTCACATTCTAGGTACACTGGGGGAGTGTTAATATATGTCAAAAAAGCTATACAATTTTAAAGTGGCTGATTTTTCAAAATATCAAAATTCTGTTTGGATTATGAAAGTATATGTGTGGTTGAATGATGAAAAGTGGACATTGGTACTGTTGTATAGATCTCCTAGTTCTTCAATTAGAGATTTCTTAACTTTTTCTAATGATTGGTGCTGTCATTCATTGGAAAATGATAACAACGTGATTTTAATATGGATTTACTAGCCCAGGATTGTAATGCTGAGAAAATGTTGGAAGCATTGACTGACCAAGGACTTGTCCAGTTAGTGAATCAGCCTCCTAGAATTACTGATGTGTCAGCGACATTGATAGATTACATTATTACGAATAGGGATTAAAATCTAAGGCCGTGTGCGAACAGCGTTAAAATTTTATCCTCTGGCTAATTTTTGACGTTTGAGTTGAGGTGAATAAATGATAAGCTTTTTGGTGTGCAAACTGGATTAAATGGGATTTTTAACATTAATATATTTTTTAAATTTCCCTACAAGAATCGAAAAATGTCCCCTTCTATTTCTTGGTACGGAGAAATGTAAAAATTTGTTTTGGAAAAAATGAAAAAAAGAACGCAGCATATAGGAAAGTTTTTAGCTAATTATGGAATGGTAGCAACCATCTGATTCGGTTCAGTAGTTAAGAAGGTATTTAGCATTTTCAACGTATACCTACATTTTGTAAATCCTATTGTTTTTGATTTTGAACCAAATAAAAAACTGACTATGCAGCAAGTAGCTCGGTCCAAATATGTGTGTGGAATGGTATCAATCATCCAGATCAGTTCAGTGGTTTCGAAATTATTGTCTCATTTAGTATTTTCCTTTTTTTTGTTCTAATATAAAACAAAAAACTAAAAACGCAGCATTTTTTATTATATTTATACTAGCTGTTACCCGACGCGTTGCTGCCGCAGAAATAATAAAGGATAAAACATCGTTTTTGAAAGAGTTATTATAACCCTATTGGTTCAACATTTTGCCAAAAGCTTTCAAACTCATAATATAAGAGTTTTCGCAAAAGCGACCCCAGCCCCATCTATTCGGTTATTTGAAATAGCCTTAGTCATTTCGTACAACATCAGCTATCAGCTATCCTGCTCCAGAGCAGGCTAAATTTTATATTCACCACACTAGTGTCATAATTTAGCCAATGGATAAAATTTTAACGCTGTTCGCACACGGCCTAAGGTTAATTTTATTATTGATGCAGAAGATAAAATGAAACTATAAGAGTGGCAGTGGAAATAAAAAATAAATCGCATATAATAGCACAAAAATATAAATCTTTTCGTTATACTAAAGAACGTTTTGACTTTTTTCTAAATGCAGAAGGTTTTTCAGACTTATACTTTGAGAATGATATTAACTTACTATCGAATATGTTTTGTGAAAAGATAAACGCATGTTGTGAATCTTTAACAGTTGAAAAAGTAGTGAAACAAACAATACATAATGCATGGTTCAACTCGCAAAAATTGAAAAAAATCAAAGGTTAAAGCTTATAAGAAAGCAGTTCTAAACAATACAGTAAAGTGAAATAAAAATTACAAAAAACAACTACATACGTCTCAAATAAGATCTAAATCTCGAAATCAAATATAAATGTGGAAAACTTTTAAAAGAATTGTCTTAAAGAATGCATCATCTAACAATATTAAAAGTGTTAAATTTGGAGAAAATACATTAGTTCGTGCGAATGAAATTGCGAATAAGTTCAATGTGTACTTTGTAGATAATATTAGGGAAATAAATGCGTCAATTCCTGTAGTTTCGTATGTGCCGCCTAATATAAGTGTTGATTCTATTTTTGCTTTTAGATTCAGTGACGAAAGAACATTGTATAAATTAATTCAAAATTTGAATAATAACATGGATGTGTTTGGACTTAATAGAGATATGATAGTGAAATCATTAGAAATTATTGGCCCTGTACTCATGAAAATAATCAACACCTCTTTGAAAACTGGAAGATTTCTTAAAATATGGAAGCAGTCAGTTGTTGTTCCGGTGGAAAAAGTCAGCAATACGAATAAATGTGAAGAATTTAGGCCTGTGAATATGTTACCTACTTGTGAAAAAATATTAGAAAAATTTGTTGCAGATCAGCTTCAAAATTACGTGGAGGGTAATAATATTTTAATAAAGGAGCAGTCTGGGCTTGGAAGAGCGCGTTCATGTGAAAGTGCCATTAATTGTGTTGTGTGGAAGTGGAAAAGACAAATTGATTCTGGAAAATCAGTTATAGTCGTGTTTTTGGATTTAAAACGTGCATTTGAAACTATTGATAGACACATTTTGTTAAAAAAGTTGTGCTTGTATGGTGTGCGTGATCGAGAATTGAAGTGGTTTGAATCTTATTTGGATAACAGAAGTTAAAGAACAAAAGTAAATGATAAATTGTCAGATACAGTTATTAATGACCTAGGCGTTCCTAAGGGTTCGGTTTTGGGAGTGTTTCTCTTTCTTTTATATATAAATGACTTTGAAAATATCTTAAGTATTGCAGTTTAAAGCTTTTTGCCGATGATAGTCTGATTTACATTTGTGGAGATGACAGTGACGTAATGTGTCAACAAATAAATGATGACTTAAAAAGTGTTGATGATTGTCTGAAAATGAACAAGTTAAAGGTGAATGTGGGAAAAACTAAATGTGATTGTGGGAATGAATAGTGAAAAAAATGTGCGAATAGGCAACGCGTCAATCGAAACAGTTCAAAGTTTTAAACATCTGGGTGTAATAATTGATAAGAAGCTAAATTTTAAGGATCACGCTAGTCATGTTTGTGCGAAAATTTAAAAAAAAATCTATTTCTTGAGTAGAATAAGAAGACATCTGACATTTGAACGTTCTATTCTTTTGTATAATTCCTTTGTGATGCCGCACTTTAATTATTGCTCAATTTTGTTGTTTGGTTGTAATGCAGATGTTAAGTTGCGACTTCAAAGACTGCCGAATAAAAGTATGAGAGTAGTTTTGAACTTGAATATATACAACACGCCGATTCGGGCTATGCTTGAATGCCTGAAATGGATGAATGTTAAACAAAGGCTGACTTACATGGTTTTCATTTTCAAAATGCGTAACGGATTGTTACCTGAATATATATCTGAAGGAATCTTGGAAGTTTCTGATGCGCAGCCATATAACTTAAAAAACAATAACAACTTAAGACCAGAGAGATGCCGTCTAAGCAGTACCCAACATTCCATATTGTTTGACGGTATCAACTATTATAATATTCTCCCGAGTGCAGTGAAAAATAAAAGTGGAATAAATCAATTAAAGAAGAAACTTATCCCTTTTATCAAAAATAATATTTTATAAACTTTTTGTAGTTGTTAATTTTAAAGTTTTTTAACTAATACTATTTTCTTCATAACCATAGGTAGGACAATATATAGAGCCCAATCTATTGCAATGCAAAGATGGGTAGGTACTCTTGGCTCAAGCCGCCAGGATGCAGAAACTCTATAATAATAATAATAAATCTGCATTTTTTGACAATGTGCAAGTTTAAAAATGAAATAGTTAGGTACATTCTGTTATTCAAAGAATAAGTGATGAATGACCAACTATGAAATTTTTCATTTACCTACAATTTTTTGTAGGGGTTGCACAATAAATAATTTCTAATACAAATTATGTTTATAAAATGTGATCAAATTATTGGATAAAGTATAACATCTATCTCTAAATGATTTAAAAAAAAAAGCCAGCTTTTAATGCCAGCAAAAAACTTTGACTAATTTCTTTCACATCTGGATTCAACAGGTTATTTCTTAAATAAGCGGGTATAAAAATGACAAAAATGTGATTTAAAAACTCTTGGAACACTAACGAGAGGGCGTTGGTTGGACCTCAAACTGAAAGCTTCCTGAACTCTTACATTTGTATAACCTTTATTTCGAAAAAATACTTTAAGATATTATAAAAGTACAAATGTCTGACAGGAAATGTGACGATATTAGAAAAGCAAAACTGGAATCATTTGAGATACCTTTAACATAATTCGAATCAAATGCTTTTGCCTATAGAGCAACGGATTAATTTTGCATGAATGAGTACCACCTCAACAGGAAATACCATTTTGAAGACAATGAACTAAACCATAATAAGCTGGTTTTAATAATTTTAAAGGGCAGTAAAGAATGAGGTGAAAAACAGACAGTTTTTTAAATGTTGTGTATGATCAACCCAACAAAGCTTGTTATCAAGTAAAACTCTTAAATATTTGAACTGATCAGCACATTCAATTTCAAAACAGCCATCACAACATCGATTTACAGGCTTAAACAAAGGTGAACAAAGTTGAAATATAGAACAGGCAGGTGCTCGATAAGTTAAAGATAAACCGTCCGGAACAATGCCTTGTAAATTTAATATCATGAACTTAGTTTTGCTACTAATGACTAGCTTATGAGACCCAAACCAATGACGGAGAATATCTAAGTCATAGTTCATATTGACAAACGTATCAAAATAATTATTATTGGAGTACGAAAGAGCAGTGTCATCAGCGAATGCAGACAATTTACCTTTGAATTGCTGTAAAAGCAAAGAATTTACAAAGATGAAAAATAATACAGGACCTAAAACCGAACCTTGGGGAATCTCCATTTTTAGAAAGGATACCGAACTAAGTATATTACCAAACCTGGTCTTCTGATTACGATTTGACAAGTAAGAGCAAAACCAATTATACACAAAACATCTGAAACCTGCAAAGTAAAGTTTTTTTAGTAGCAACTTATGGTCTACTGTTTCAAAGGCTTTAGTAATGTCAATAAATAAAGCTGAAGGAACTCTTGAATCATTAATTGATTTATAAATTTCACTACAAAATTTTAGCAGTGCATTTTCAGTTGATTTACTGTTTCTAAAGCCAAACTGAGAATCACTGAAGAACTTAGTTCTAGAAAGAAAAGACATGATTCTGTCCTTCATATCTCTTTCAAAAAACTTGGCAAACACAGATAGGAGCGAGATTGGTCTATAGTTGTTTAAATGCAATATATATCCTTTTTGGTGTAAAGATAAAACGATAGCTGTTTTTAAAGAATCCGGAAACACACCGTTTTTAACACAGAGATTAAAAATATAACAGAGAACATCAGCAATATAAAATGAAATATTTTTTAGTGTACGACTGGAAATTAAGTCATGCGAAGATGAGTTAGTTGATTTAAGTGACAAAATCAATTTATGAATTTCAAATGCAGAAAAATATTAGAAATTGCTTATTAAAATTATTGGCTACATCGATGGCATTTGAGATAATCTGATCGTCCACACATATTAACATATTAAATCAACATCGGGCGAACTTCGTTTCAAAATTTCATTCACCAGCCCCCACTGCTTTTTGATATTACCAACGTTTTCCGGCATCTTATATGAGTAGTAATTATTGTCCCTGCATTTTGGTATTTCAGTTTTTAATTCAGAGCATAATTTAATATAGTAATTCTTCAGTCTTAGCTTTGCAAAAGATCTACAAAGACTATTTTTCTTTTTTCTTTTATTTAAGAGTGTCACTGAAAACCATGGTTTAAGGAGTTTAAATTTGTTTGATTCTTTGATAGTAGTAACGGTGCAATTTAAAATGTGCGTCTGTAATTTATTCAAAAATATGTCGAACGCAACTGAGGCGTCACTTGACCTGTAAACTTCATCCCAAAATTCAAGAGTGAGAGATGATCGCAATGCAGGATAGTTAATAGTACTAATTTCAGTAAGTATAACACAGTTTTGTCTTTCAATATTAAGATCAAGTTGAATATTTTTAAGAACATTTTTTATTATTATTATAATTTTTTATTTACATATAACTACAAATTATAGTGCAAAAAAGAAATAAGAGCCTAGCTACTGGGACTTTCAGCTCCATAAATGAAAAAATTGATGTTATTAATTTATTATTGTTAACTTATATGATTATGTTATTGTTTTTGAAGTAGTTATGTATTTTTTCGATGTTTTCGTGGGTGAATGTGTTGAGCATTGCGTACACTGTTTGGTTACTGGGAAGGATTGCATTAAATTGTGCAGATATGCTGCACGGATTTAGTCCTAGTAAGTGTGATGTGTTGACAATTGTAACGGGAAGAATGGGATGGTCCCGCTACAAAAATAGAAAAATAATTAATCTTTAACTCACATTCAAGATTTTGATTGAAAAATAAAAATCAAATGGAAATGATTTAAATTCGAGTTAATCCTGAATATGAATTAAAAATAAATTATTATAATTGAAATAAAAAGGGTGGTTGTTGATGGTTATGATTGAGAGTGAGGGTTGATTAACAAAGATAAATGACCACAAAGGCAAGAAAGCCCAGACACTGTATACTATCTAATCTGATCCTTCATAACTCTCTGATTGGAAATAACTACCTCTTAATGTTTTTCATTTATGTAGCGTACAGAAGAATCCCTATTCGGATCCGATTTCATAAAATAAATTGAGGTCGTAGTCGACTGGGAAAAGTAGGGGATGAAGAGATGCTTTCGACCGTTCACTACTCGACAGTAGTGCACGAACCGAAAGATCCCTTCGCCCTCTTCTCACAGTCAAGTACGTCTCAACGTATGTCGATGACAAATACGTATTTTAAAGACACCACGGATTAATAAACCTTACGTCCGATTTATAATCTGGCGTAGTCAGATGGTCTCCAAAGAATCTTAAAGTAAGTCTCCACCTACTTCATAATGTCTTGAGAATAAGTTGATCTGACTTCGGAAATGTGAGAACATAAGAAGAGTAAGAAATCTGAGATGGCTTCAAGAAAATTTTCCAGAAGAGTTTTTAATTCCCCTACCTATTATACTCAAGCTAATGAAGTATGTCTCCAGATTACCTACCACTACTTTCTCCGTTAACGAATCCGAAACCTATTCCTCCTATCAACTTTTAGTACCTTCTCTTACGATCGGGCACGTCCAAGCCTGGAAGAATAGGGTGACTAACACTACACCGCTGCTTCAGGTCTGCAAATTTCGCCGGGGCCGCACTCGTCGGTACAGGGAAGTGGGTGGTGCTGCAGGAGCGATAGTCGGTGTCACATTTATTAGACCTGGAGTCTTGTTGTTTGTTGACTCTGTTTAGATTGTTAAAAGCTATGCTAAAAAGCAAAGGGGCCGAGTAATAATAATGAGTCAGTTGATAGAAATTGAAAACGATGATGAATTTTTAAGGTGGAAATCGAGTGTTGACAGAAGTCAAGACGATGATGTTATGGTCTCTAAAGATTATCTAACCCTACCCTCCAAAGTTCTTTTTCATCCTTGTAGTTTTGCTAGAACCCTAATGTGGCGGGAGAATCTGGTGATGATGATTCCCCCTTGCACCTAACTTCCCTACCTAGGTGACATTGACGGAGACTAGTCCATCAAGGACACCACCCATTGATATCGCCACTGGTGCTTATTTTAATATGGAGATATCCCGCGATTAAACGAAAACAGAAGAAGCATAGAACAAATTTATTTAGTCCTTACATTGTTGCATATGATCTTTTCGTTGTGGTTGCTGACTTTGCATTGGGCTTGCTCCAGCCACGCCCCTTCACTCAAGACTCCTAGTCACTCATGTTAGCTGAAATATTTCTTCAAAAGAGAGAACGGACTTCCCTTAAGTATCATCTAACTCTGCCAAACTTATAATGACCTTTAAATAAAAACTCAAAGATTTTCAACAAAATCCTTAACAATTTTATTTATATGAATCTTAAATCTAACAATGGAAATTTCTTACTGTTCGATCATTAATATAAGATGATAAACTCTAATAAGTTACTTCCAATAAAATCTCAAAACTTAATTTCTTTCCTAAATTCATATAAGAGTTATACTCTTCTTAATAACAAACTTAACATCACAACATAAACATAAGCATCTTTAAATTTAACTATTCCAATGAATAGTCGTCTTAAGTCTCGAATGCCTATCTCGAATTGTCAACACGATCAAATGAATCATAAACCTTCATTTAACCTTTGTATGGCGACTTATCCTTATATTAATTGCTTAATATTGAATAAGGTCGTCGTTCTAATTCGCCTAGGTTAAATGAATGAGAGATTCTCATACACGCGACTAATTTTCATTAGTATTCTTTACCCGAGCTAATTACGAATAGGTAGGTACCTATTTTACGCGTACTTATAATTTTGAAACACGAACTATAAAAGTTCAACAGCGATAAAAATTTTCAACAACTGTAAAGTTTTGCGTAGGACGCCTCCAAAAATGTCATAATCCCACCCGAAATGAGAAACAAGAATCAATAAAATTTTTCAAAAACCAAACAAAAATTTAAAATGTGTGGATCTGAAGGATCTTTGTGAATGTGGCAGGTCCATTCAAACCATACCTTAGCTGAAACAAACGTTTGGTTAGTTTAAAAATGTATTTAATAAAAATTTAAAAATAAAAAAAAAGCAATATAAAATTTCTACAATAAAAAGGTTCGAAGACGGGAAGGTGCACCCTACCGTACCATCAACCTGATAAATAAATTCAGATTTGTAAGGTACGTTTTCTTTTATTTTATTAATTATCTTTATTAATTCTTTTCTTAATTTCAGATTTCAGACTGTCAGACAAAATTTCGTAGATGGGATCAGCGAAAATGTAGATATCTGTGTTTCAACAGACATAAGAAATTATTGTTGAGATTTCCTAAATTTATTCGTTGATGTGTCTCTCAGAACGGTTCTGATTCGACTTCATATCTTTCATACGTGAATTCAAAAAAAAAATTTAATGTATACCGGATACTTTAAAATATTATTTTAAACAACAAAAAAAATTGTAATTACTATCAGTGTGTAGGTACCTTTATCATATTCATAAAATGTGACTGATCTTAACTTTCTTTATGTATTGTGAAATGTTAAAATCACTTACACTTTATTAGAAACAATTGACTTTAATTTTTATTTTTGGCTTTCTTTTTCAGCCTTGAAATTGAATGATTTTACTTGAAATTGATCTAAGTCAACTATAGGCAACTGACGTTAAGTATACAAAACCTCTATAGTAGACTTACATAAATTTCTTACACAAATATTTTCTTATTATTGTTAGCTGAAGGCTATTTGTAACCTGAGGATATTCACACGCTGAAAGTAGGTACACACTATTATGACACAAAAAAAAACTTTAAATTTCCAAATGTTATTTTTATTTTCAGATATTCACCACGGACGGACTGTAAATTACTTTATTTACCGATAACTAGTAAGTTTATTTTTATTTTATAACGAACCGGAAGTATTTTTATACAAAAGAACGTAAGTATTTGGTTTGAGTGTTGCTTTTATGAAAGCGAGATTCTCACACAAATTTTTTTTTTTTTATGTTTCTTTTTTGTAGGTATATGAAAATTCTTTTACGTTAATTTATAGGTAAGTATAACGCTTTTACCAAGAATCATGAAAATTAATAAATGGTTTTGGTTACCATTAAGATTTTCAATACTCTTTTCTTCGTATTATTAAAATTTAGGTAGGTATCGAAATTTATCTTACGTTAATTCATAGGTAAGTATAACACTTTTACTATCAATCGTAAAAATCAATAAATAGCTTTGGTTACAATCAAATTTGTATACTTTTTTTTTTGTACTCAATTTTTCAACCATTGGTTTTGTTGGTCATATACGCAAAAGCAATTGTAACTTTATACACAGTTGTATGGTTACTATTAATATTCGTTATAAATATTTTCAGTTAGCTATCTTTAGACTATGAACTTTCACTTTTTTTTTCTTTGGAAAATCCACCAATATAATTTCACATTTGAAGTAAAAAGCGTATTATTATATATTGTATTAGATTTTTTGTGTATTTGTATGTAGCACTTTTGCGTTTCATACAAAAAAAAAGTTTCTTGCGGCTTCGATTAAATTTTCATTGCACTTCGTGTCGTTTAATTTTTGACCATAAAATGGTTCATGAATATCATTTTTTTGGTTCGATCATAAATTTATCTTTGTAAAAAAGATTTTTACCTGTCTTTTTCTTTGCTCTTTTTAGGACTTTTATGATGACGTGATCAGAGGGATGATTTTCTTTTCGCAGCACCTCTGCCTTGAGCTGGATTTCCTTGTCTTTGATGTAGCAACGCACGTTTCAATGCGTCTTTCAAAGGGGTGGTTTTAGAGTGGTGTATATTGGCTTTGTTTGATAATTAATTTAAATAATTATCCAAGAAGACATGAATAAAGAACCTAGCGAATAAATTGATGAATCAATCAATAAAACGAAAAATGGTTTCTTCTTAATAAGCGACGATTTATTTTGGTGTTACCCTTAATGTGTCTGCGATCCAAATGACCGAGAAATGCTTTTGCAGAATTGATGAACATGAAACATTATTTTTCAGAAAACGGTACAAGCAGTTTTATAATTGCTGAATACAAAATTTAAGAGAAGAGAAAATTTAAACAGGTTGGCAAAATAAACAATTAACTGTTAGCAAACAAATCACAGTAAAACATAAGGTAAATTACGTTAAGTTGGGCATATAAGACAAACAAGAAAAACAATATAGTAAAAAATG
Organism: Baccha elongata; assembly: GCA_951217065.1. Taxonomy (NCBI): domain Eukaryota; kingdom Metazoa; phylum Arthropoda; class Insecta; order Diptera; family Syrphidae; genus Baccha; species Baccha elongata. Next base: position 1,007,953 of record CATNUY010000169.1, on the reverse strand, counting down.
TTACTGTAATCAATCAAGAAATTTAAAGTTAAATGAAATAAATTAAAATATTTTTAATAATCTTAAACATTCCGCCGCCCCTGAACCAAAGTTTCAGAACAAGGAAGAATAGCCAGCTTGTGAATAGGACGAACAAGATTCCCGTTGGCCGTTCTCAAAGTAACGACACGAACATGGCCATCTTTTCCTGGATGTAGTTCGATGACACGGCCCATTGCCCACTTTCCAGGTGGTAGGTTGTTTTCTTTTATTACCACAAAATCATTCAATTTCACGTCGGGTTGAATCTGTTGCCAACGAGGACGTTGTTGAAGTGATGTCAAGTACTCCATCTGCCAGCGCTTCCAATAACCCTGGATTTTTAGTTGCAGTTGTTGCCAGCAGGATAAACGATTCATGGGTAGGTCGATCATAGGTTCGGGTATAGCAGCATAAGATTCACCTAAAAAGAAATGAGCAGGTGTTAGTGGGTCAAGTTCAGTATCTGATATCGGACACAACGGGCGCGAGTTGAGAAGGGCCTCAATCTGAGTTAGGAGAGTATAGAGCTGTTCGAATGTCAAAATGTCAGAACCTATCACACGTCGCAGATGTTGTTTCACCGATTTCACCCCAGCCTCCTACAAACCGCCGAAATGTGGTGCCGAAGGGGGGATGAAATGCCAGGAAATGCCGTCACGAGCAAGCGATTCTGATACGATTGAGTTGTGAGTTTGTGTTAAAAGTAGGTCATGCATCCCTGATAATGAACGATCCGATCCGCGAAAGTTTGTTCCATTGTCGGAATAGATAATGCGATGGTTTTACACGGCGCGCGACAAACCGACGCAGAGCGGCCAGAAAAGTGTCTGTAGTAAAGTCACTAACTAGGTCACTAACTTGTCACTAGGCAAACAAAAAGCGATATGTAACCTTTCGAAAATGTTGATTTTCTACCCGATTTTACTTTTAAAGTTATAGGACCCGCGTAGTCACAACCGCAATGCGCAAAGGGTCTGCTGATTTGGATTCGTTGTGGTGGTAGGTCACCCATCTGCTGATTTATTGTTGTTTTCCGCTGACGAAAACAATTCATGCACTCATGCGTGATTCTTCGAAGTAAGTTACGACAACCAATGACCCAATACTCTTGGCGGATAAGCGCGAATAAGGTCGATATTCCTGTGTGGTGAAAGCGTATATGAGAATCGAGAACGATAAGTTTTGTTATGATGTGTCCTTTGGGTATAATGATTGGATGCTTTGTGTTGAACGAGATGTTTGCGTTTTTAATTCTCCCACCAACTCTTAGGATGCCTTCGTCATCTAAGAAAGGAGATAGATCATTAATTTTTGAATTCTTAGGGAATTTACCATTTGTTTTGAAAGAATTGATAAAATCACTAAAATATCTATCTTGCAACCATTTGATAATTAAGGTTTTAGCACTAAAGATTTCACGTCCTTTGAGATAAAGCGAAGATGGTATGGGTTTTTTCTGACCTCTACAAATAATGCGTTGTATACGTGCCACTGTACGGATTAAATCTACCACGACGAAATTCGTGTTGAAAGCGACTCGAATGGGTGATCATCTGCGACAGCAAGGCAAACTTGATTAGAAATTTTTCTCTCTTCCTCGTTACAGATAGGGTCGTCTTCAAAAGAACTAACAATTGGCCAATTTTCCGGGTTTTCTTGTAACCAAAGTTCTAATCGCGGTATGCTGAGTTGCTTTAAAGGAGCTACGCGAGATTTTGCAGCAAGAATATTTGTTTTGAATGTTCCGTTAGAAGATTCGTAACGCGCATAGATAACAGCACTGTATGCGGATGCCGATTCATCCGAAAATGCGTGTAGTTGGAACGCCGATCGTCCAAGCCCGATGGTTCGTGGTATTTCGATTTGTGTGAGGTGTGGAAGCTCTTCACGGTATTTTTGTCACTGATCAGCAATTGCGGACGGGAGTTTATCATCCCAGTTAACATTTCGTTGCCACAGTTCCTGCAGGAGTATTTTTAGCTTTACGACCGAAGGGGCAAGGAAACCAAGGGGATCAAAGATGCGTGCAATATCTCTCAGGATCTGCCGTTTTGTTATTGCGTCACCGGGATTACAATTTAACCGAAAACTAAATACGTCACTTTTCGAGTTCCAATATAAACCGAGAACTTTAATCCACGAATCCGCATCTGTGTCAAGCGTAACGTTTTGAAAAGATTTACTGTCGCTGTCTTGTCTAAGAAATTCACAATTGCTTTGCCATTTACTTAGTTGCATACCGCACTTTTCGAGAAGTTGAATTAATGAATCTCGTTTTGAAATGGCTTCAAGTAAAGTGTCACCGCCCGAAACAACATCGTCCACTTAAAAGTCATTTAACACAATATCTGACGCAATTGGAAATTCTTCCCGATAGTCTAGTGCTCTAAAGCACGAACCGACAAATATGGAGCGCACGAAGTCCCGTATGTAACCGTGCGTAGTCGAAAATGTTGTTAAGGTTCCGATGGAGATTGTCGCCAAACTATGCGTTGAAAGTCAATATCTTTTTCGGATACCAAGATTTGGCGAAACATTTTTACTATGTCTGCTGTAAAGACAAACTGATGGCGACGAAACCGTAAACAAACAGAAAATAAATTGCGTTGGATTGGTGGCCCAATCATGAGCGAATCGTTAAGGCTGTTACCATTTAAATCCTTGAAGGACCCGTCAAAAACGACGCGAAGTTTAGTAGAAGTGCTGTCTGGTTTCAGAACAGCATGGTGTGGAAGATAAAATACGTTTTGTTTATATATTTCTGATGGAGGTACTAACGACATATGGCCTAACATCTGGTATTCTTCGAGGAATTTAGAATAACTTTGGAATAGCTCTGAGTTTTTCGAAAACTTTTTCTCCATCCATTTTAACCTTGAAACTGCTCCATTTAAGGTGTTACCGAACCGAGGTGGTGATTTGAAAGGTAAATCGACAATGTATTTCCCACATGAATTGCGACTATGTGTTTGGCGAAAATGTTCTTCGATTTGTCTATCTTCATTCGATATGATTGATTTTGGATCAGCTTCCCTCAATCGTCCAAAATGATTGCAAAATCGAATCGATATCTAAATGAACATGATGTGAAGTTAAGCAGGGTTCGTTAGAGAATGGTAATGGTCCAGCCAAAACCCAACCGAATAAAGTTTTGTGTGCTATAGGATAGCCTTGAGTATTATTGAAACACTGTCCCTGTAAAATTTCCCAAGCCTTATCTGCACCTAGCAATATGTCAACCGGCTTAGATTGATTGAAAGAAGGATCAGCTAAACGCAGTTGACGCAAGTAGTTCCAATCTTCGGTGGTGACTGAAATTGATGGCAAATTTGTAGTCACTTTTGATAGAATATAAGTATCGACTGAGAATATGAATCACAGCGAGAAGTGATTACTACCGATAGGAGGCCTCTGGATTTACCAGCGCTGGTTGATCCAATACCGCTGATTGGTATACGGGCATTTTTCCGTTTTATACCGAGCCTTTGGGCACATGACTCAGTAATGAAAGATACCTGTGAGCCTGAATCGATTAGAACCCTTACTTGCTGGTATTTTCCGTTGCTATCCAAAATTGTTGCTAGTGCAGTTGGAAGTAGTGTTTGCATTATGGGTTGTTTGTTGATGTTGATGGAATGGTTATTAACTATAGCCTGTGATGATGTCGAAGGAACGTTAGACGAATGATACGAATTTTGATAACCGAAATTAGTGGTTTGAGTATTTTTAGGCAAATTATTGTACCTTTGTGAATCGAACGAATGATAAGAGGTTGTATTTTGCGGAACGAAATCTGTGGTTTGACCATGATTGAACGAAATGTTGGTTGAAGGATTAACCGAAGTATTTGAGTTTGCACGATCTGCATCGAAATTTAGATTGGCATCGTGCCGAAGAATGTCCATTTCGAAGGCAGTTAAAACAAATTTTTTTGGTTTTGACGAATTCTCGACGGGTATGCAAATCCATGTCTAGAAACGATTGACACTGAGAAAGACTGTGATTTCCACTGCATTTTGGACATGTTGGTTTGGTTGAAGCATGCATGCTTCTAACTGGTTGCTTTTTATTACGATGTGACTCAGAAGCACTTGGCCTACAACTTTCTAACGCCTCACACCGACGATCTAAAAAATCTAACAGCTGTTCAACAGAAGGATAATCCTCTGAAAAATATTCTTCAGAACATGCTTGGCGAGTATCAGGATCCAACTTGTTTATTAAAATATAAATAAGCCAAGGATCTCTCGAAATTGATGTCATAGCAGTTAGACCTCGTACGATTTCATCAGCTGCATCTGATATTTTTCTTAATATATTAACGTTAGAATTATGAATTGATGGAAGCTCCATAAATGCTTTCACGATATTATTTATAATGTGACGCGGCCTATCATAACGCTTCTCGAGTTTTTGCCATGCCTGCTCGTAGGTATCATCACACACCGTTAAATGATTTAAAAGACTAAGAGCTTCCCCACGAAGACAAGAAATCAAAAATTGAAATTTCCGAATTGGCGATAAATTAGGTTTGCTCTTGACAACACTTTGAAAAATGTCTCGAAACGTAGGCCAATCTCGATAATTGCCTGAAAACGGATCGATTCTAACTGATGGAAGACAATTGTCATCGTGTTTTGGTAAAGTTGGACTTCCTAAAGTCTCAATTAATATTTTTTGCTGCGTAACTAATTGGCCAACAAGATCACTATTTTTTTTCGACTTTTTCATGATCAGTTATTGCAGATAGAAGACAAGATTTCACGTCTAAGATTTTCGATTCGAATTCTTCTAACTCTGGCCCTGGATCAGAATAGTTTTCCGTATCAGCAAAAGTATAAAATTGTTTTTGGGAAGCCATGAAGTTTATACGATTTTAGCGAACAAAGATGTCAATTTTTCATAAGTATTTGATGAAAAAGTCTAAGTTGTATAAACGACGAAAAGATTTAAGAATTTTAGAGAGATTTTATTTAAACGATATTTGATAGAAGATCCGGCTCGAATTTGGACCACAAAATGTTTGATAATTAATTTAAATAATTATCCAAGAAGACATGAATAAAGAACCTAGCGAATAAATTGATGAATCAATCAATAAAACGAAAAATGGTTTCTTCTTAATAAGCGACGATTTATTTTGGTGTTACCCTTAATGTGTCTGCGATCCAAATGACCGAGAAATGCTTTTGCAGAATTGATGAACATGAAACATTATTTTTCAGAAAACGGTACAAGCAGTTTTATAATTGCTGAATACAAAATTTAAGAGAAGAGAAAATTTAAACAGGTTGGCAAAATAAACAATTAACTGTTAGCAAACAAATCACAGTAAAACATAAGGTAAATTACGTTAAGTTCGGCATATAAGACCAACAAGAAAAACAATATAGTAAAAATGTTATTGTAATCAATCAAGAAATTTAAAGTTAAATGAAATAAATTAAAATATTTTTAATAATCTTAAACAGGCTTGACGAACCAATGACCAAGAATCCTGGCGCTTAGTACGTCTGCTCTTTGCACTTATGTGATTCTTTGATCTAAAACCTTCTCTTTGCGTCGCAAATGCATGTGCTGTCTATAGAAAATTTTTCGGACATGAGGTGTTTTGCAGGATTATTTGTTTCATATTAGGTATTCTTTAATTTTTATTTGTTTAAATGATCGTTCTGAACATTTTATTTTGTGACTAGAGCATGTGCTCTGGTTTTTAAATAAGTTGGATGGTAAAAAAAAACTACCCTTACCTGGAATTTCATCCTTTTAATGGTGCAGCTTTTTTCTTTCACTCCTTGTTTCTTTTATTTTGTATTTTCTGAATGTTTTATCACTTTATCTTTTTCTCTTTAGTTATATGTTGTATTTTAAGTACTTTGATCTATAATTTTATACTTTATCAAACTTTTTTTAATTTTACTCACTTCTTTGGCGTTTAGCACGTCTGACTTGAACAAATTGTAATGGGAAACAGCGTGAGATAGAAGCCTCATCAAACCAACACAACGTCCGTAAGACCTATACTCCCAAACCAGGCATGCGAGAAAACTATGTTCTGAAAATTAAGTCTTTGTGAAATTTGCAATGAAACTTAGAGTCCTAAGAGCCCTATACTAACAGCGCCATTTATATAATGAAACAAAAAAAAAGAAGACCGCTTTGGCTACGTTCTTATACATTAGGAGTCTATTGAATCATCGCTGGCTGCAGGCTACCTTGGTTGGTCTTCCACGATTTAGGTTTTATTACTCGAGAATCTATTTAATTAGAAGGAGTCACCAATGTTCCTGCAATATCTTACATAAAAAAAGTGAGAGAAAAGACCCTTCAAAGAATCAAGTGGGGGACAGTTTCTATCCCCTACCTGAACGAGCATTAGATCGTTCAGAGAGGGGTAGATCCGTTCCCCAGTCAACTCCCCAAAACATCTCCCTCTGTATGTGTAGTTGTCATACATACTAGTTGTTGAACCCTGGCAAATTGTAAAAAGAAAATTCTAATCTGTCTACTCTGTTGAGACTGTTGAGCAAACGTAGTCGATCACTAATAGCATCCTCTTTCAAGTGAGTTGAGATCTGATGAGTTTCGTTTTAGGAAGGTATTTATTCCCCCTGACCTTAATTGCGACTAAAGCCCAAGATCAGATTCGACTACTTAATCGAGATAGTTATCGATACTTAAACAAAAGAAAACTTGGTTTCTAATCCCCTTACCTACCACATCTCCACAGGGCAAACACTTAAACAATACCTCAATCATTTAGGTATTTGTCCCGGAGGAGTAGGGTACTACCGCTCGACTGCTGCTACAGGTTCGAAAAAAGTTGCTTCAGCTGGCTCAGTCAACAAGGAAGTGAGTCTTTGCTGCAGAAGCGAGTAGTGGGTTTACATATTATTGAACCTGGAATCTAGATGTTGGACGACTCAAAAATTTGGAATGCTAAGCTGAAAAGCTAAGGGCCGGAGGGCCATCCCAGAAGAAAATGACTAAACGATATAGAAAAAAATTATTAGAAGAATAAGAAAAATCGCATAATTCGGACTTGGTGATAATAGTCCGTTCAGATTACTTAACCCTGTGAACTCTTCCTAATGTTCCTTGAAATCTGATATATTCTTAAGGAACCCTCATCAATACAGGGGAAATGGGCGTAGTTATTTCCCCCTTTGTCGCCTAACTTCCCGTCCGGAAGTCGCGAAAGGACCTTTGATTCCTTGCAACCCCCTCCCAATGACGTCCCTGCTGGCGTAGATTTTGTGCAGACACATCCCTCTGTCGAAGATCCAGTGCCTACCCCCTAGTTATATCATACCGCAAAACTCATGTCAGTCATCATCTCGACCAACTAGTTGTTGTTGTAGTTGTTGTTATTCTTGTTGTTATTTTTGGTTGCTGTTGCTGCTGTTGTTGTTTGTCATCTCGTTGTTGCCACTAAGATTGAACATCATCAACCCCTGGTTCCGGATCCAGAACTTCCATCATGGCCCCTCACCTTCGATATCCTTAAACTATCATGATAATGATTATCTGAAATCCGAAAAGCGAAAAGAAAGAAAACTTCCCAAAAAAAACTATATTACTACCACCTCATAATGAAACGAAAGTAAATGAATGTAATAAACGCAATTCAACTTTCAAAATGAACAATCTTTTTATTAATCTTAAACTTATAACTACTTAATGATCTTAAGTTCTTAAATTTTCTCAATTGAAAGAATTTTTTCTCTTCTACTCTCACATAACTTAACTTGAAACATTATTTTTTTAAACTTATTCTTGACTGAACTAATCCTTAATAATTATTTGTGAAAAATAAAATTCATAAACAGACTTAAAGCCAAAAAAAAAATTAAAAGTGACTATCGACAAAGTGTCGCATATACCTACATTCAAGATGGTACATATGAACTATAAATATGAAATCTCAAAAGAATCTAAAGAAAAATTTATAAACTTAATAAGTCTCTAAATAGAAAAACTGCTACCAAGATGTTATATCGGAATTCATTAAGGCACTTGATTAATCTCAAGAGGCTTAGTATGTATGTATACTACACACGTAATTAAAAAAAGTGAATGGGACCTTGTTCAGGTCCAACATTAGTGAGGGTGGCAAAGCGCCTGACCCTCTTCGAACGAGTTCGAATCAAAGAGTAGATAAAGAAAAATATGAAATGTTTAAGTGAAGATATATTTTTTTTTTTTTTTTTGTCTCAAAGAGTCAACAGAATCATAATATGTATCAACATAATATAATTTCATCTAATCGTCGTGATCAAAAAAAAGTTATCCAGAAACTTCGTTAATATTTAACGTATATCAAAAAAAAAAGAATCGAAAGTGTGTACGACTAATAGTCGTTGTGAATCAAATCACCCCAAAATCCCAACAAAATCAAAGAAAATAATTATTCTGACACGCGCCAAAATCTTGGTCGTTCAGGTTTGTACCAAATCAATTATAAGTACGTTAAAAATCAATAAATAAAGTTGTAAAAAAGTCAATATATTTTAATATAAATTGTAAAGGACAATATAGTTAAGCATCAATAATCATAAAAATAAAAAGGTAAATATTTATTGTTCAGGGGTATGGTCGAGAGAAGGTGCACCCTATCAGGAACCTACCTAACAAGACAAAGTGAATTACAGGTAAAAATCAAAAAAAAAAGGTAAGTGGTTATTATGGCAAATATTTATTTTTATTGTTAATTTCTTTTATTTGTTTCAGGATCAGCTGGTAGAGTGTGTGTTCTTCGTTGCAAAAAAAAGGTATAGGTGGACAACATTGATTGGCAATAATGCACGACACGATGCGTTCAATACGAATGAAGCCAGAGCTATAATCGTCGCTTTGTTACACACCATTATCATCACCACATAGGTAATGTTTCTTTTTATTATTTATTTTTGTTGTGCACATGAAAGTGCTAATGATTCTAAATCTCTTTTCTTATTTTTTTTTTTGAATAGAGACTGGGACTCGGACAAAGATAATACAAATCTTGGACGGCGGTACTCCTTTACAAGTGAAAAGTAGGTATCAAAAATTTTAAGTAGATAGTTAGGACATTCAAATCTTATTATATATTTTTTTTTTTTTTTACAGGTATTGCTACCGTGAGTACTTGAAGATAAATGTACTTTCACTATATTGTGTAGGTACCGTTCAAAAGAACATAACAATTAACAACGGTGAAGTATATAAACATTAAGTTAATCTTCAGTTAACGAGTTTTTTTTTGTTTTGTAAATTTATTTCACAATTGGTCGGAAAAGAAAAATTTAAGTGAATAAGGATAAAAGTCTTATACTCAGGACCATATGAGTGGATTATTTGATTGTTTTTATACAGGAAATTTTATCATATATATATATAGAGAAATACACTTTGCAAATATAATTATAGGAAATTATTGAAATTCCATACCTGTGTTTCTTTTATTTAGAAACAAACCCTTTATACGCTTATTTTATTCCAGTGAACTGGTCTCGATGATCTACGATGAATTCTGCACTTTATCGTTTTTCAGAACAAATGATGTAAATATATTCACTGCTCCCAGGCAAAACTAAACGCTAGCCGCTTAGCGTGTTATTTGCTCAAAAGATGACGTGAACAAAATTCGATAAGTAACGTGTATCAATTTATACATCCAGTATATACATCTAGCTTCCAATATGAACATCCAGTTATTAAAGCCAGGCGGCTGTTTCACAGGGGTGGACAGGGATATGCACCTGCGATTTTCGGTGGACTTTGGGGTATGTATGTTTTTCATCAAAATTTACAAATTCTCTACTAACACTACCACCATTTCGCATCTAAACTAACCAAAGTAAACTTTTTGTGAATTCTATGTTTTACCCTCGTGTCTAGTTTTTCTTTTTGGACATTCTTGAGTCTTTTACGCCGCTGAAAAATTTTTCAGGACGCATGTTAGTGGACTTGTATGTCCAGACACACGCACAAAAACACATTTCTTGAGACTATGTCTCACTATTTACCTGGCTTTATGAAAAAAATGTAACCACTCTTTGCGTGCACCATCTACTTTCACAGGGATGAACCCAAATTAACCCCGCCTGTGTGTAGTTTTATTTCGACTTCTTTTTGGCGCTTCCAATTGGATTTGAGGTTATGATGATTTTTGGTCTGGTTTTGGTCTGGCTGAATTTGCGATTAATATGTCACACCAAGTTGCTCGGAATATGTATTATTTTGTGTGGGGAATGCAGCGCCGGAATGGTCTGCTTCCCTGCCCGCATGGCAATACGCGAAAATTCCTTTTTGACTGGTTGTTTTGTGACAAAAAAAAAGAATAAAAAAAATTTGGCAAAAAAAAATAATGTTGTTCGGCGAATTTTCATAGCTTAATTTACGTGGAATTATGCCTTAATTTACACTGTCTTGTATCAACGAACACCTTACCTTTTATTTCTTGGTTATTTCGCCTTCTTAATTTTTGCTCCAGTATTTTTATTCGACGTATGACAACTCGATCTTTATATCACTTTTTATTGGCAGAATCCGCCGGAATTTTTTTCTTAAACTTTAAGTTATACCCGATGTAATTTATTCCTCTTATTTTTAGCTAAAGATGTTTTGCGTTAGACGGGTAAATCAGAAAAGAAATTTACCTTCCATTTTTGCTCCACCCTTAGCTGATTTTTATTATTGGCCAATTGGTTTCCTTACGAAGATCGTTGTCAGTCGATAAGAGTGAATAACGCTGTAGATAAGATTGCCCCTTTCCGTCTGATCTAGTACTAGTCAGAATTCTACTACTATTCTACGAACCGTTTATATGTAGCGTCTCGAAGAGTAACAAATCAAATTTTAGATGTTCTTTTTACTAATTCAAGAATGAGTGTCACGTAAGTATTTATGGTATGAACTACATGATTTTTATTTTATTTTTCAGATTTAGAATCTAATGACGTTTCGAGTTGAACCTCGGATAAGTATAAAAATTATAATCATAGGTAATTCGTTTGTTGATTTGAACACGAATGTTCGAAGTTAACTAAGGATCAAAAGTAAGTAGATGTTGAAGTCAAAAATCCTCAAACACGTTTGTGGATTGGCGTGAGTAACTTTTATCTTTTGGAATTTTATAGAAATTAGTCAAGTGACGACTCATAATTCAATAAATATCAAATTTATTGAGAAAATTCTGTCCATCGGTCAAACCATCGGTTCAACAACCATTTGTAATTGCAACCAATATATAACAATAGTTATGTCATTCGTTCGTATGTCGTTTACTGATTGACTTAGTGTTTTCGCTAATCTTTAGATTAAATTTTGAACTCATGAGTTCGAGTATATGACGTTGATAGCTACTGAGTAGGGTCTGAACCTAAGTTAATATTACAAATAGTAACTTCCTTTGCTTCGGATTAGTAATTTCTCAACTCCTGTCGATTTCAACTATTACATTTTTTGAGTTTCTCGTTCGGACTTCACAACAAAAATTTTAATTAACTCTTATTTACTACTGTATCTACTTTTTATACTATTCCCTTTCTAGTTTTTACTCCAGTTATGTTAATCTGAAAATCTGTGGTTACCAACTTACATCTGGATTTATACTCATCTCGAGTGGAAATTATTGTTAGTTTGACTCATTTTTACCAATACTTCTAAATCTAACTTTTTCGCTATGGTTTATGGTTTGTGATATATTTTTATGAGAAATTGTAAATTTTGGACATACACATAAATTTTACCACGTCCAAAAGGGGACATCTCGATTTCAGTACATTCGAGTGTAGTACAATTTCTTCATGATCCGCCATTACAGTGTTCTACCACTGATCTCAATATATAACTGGATAGCGTATTCCATACAATGTATAACAGTTTTTGTGAAGCAAATTGAAGATGACAGATGGTGGATTTTATCATAATTTGACGTCTACTTTGGGAAAAAAAAAATATTTCAATGTTTACCAAACAATTTAAAAGCAAGGTGGGTTTTTCTGTGATAAAAAATACAAAATTAAAAGAATTAAATAATTTAAAGATTCTCGTTCTTACATGATTTTTGTATTAATCTTTTTTCAGGGCAAACGCTGTTCCGCTGAAATATCCTTCCACTCAACCTTCATCAAACCAATGAGAGTTAACTCAATTATATTCAGTGATTCTGGCCTTCAGTTCGAGGATAATGAAACTGAGGGCACTTGGATAATGCCAAATACTGTGACAAATGTTTACTTCGATCCAAGATCCCTATGTCAATCCCGATGTTACATCCCTTTCAATCAAAATCTCTCGCCCATGTTCACCTCACTGGAGAGCCATTCAAATTTCGATGAAACAGAGCTGCGTAGACGAACTGAAATATTTCGTCACTTCAAGTATTACTTGAGGACAATTACCTTTACCGTGAACACCAGTGAAGTTCGCCTATTCAAGTTCAACTTAACGGTGGATATTATCTGGCCAAGATAAGTGAGTGGCGTTCAAACTCTACCGACCGTTGAAATCGGCCAAGTCTATGTTGCACAAATTGTTCTAAACAATCCTTCAGATACGCCACTGCTTGTGGACTTCTTCATATCAAATCTGACGGTTTCAAAGAACACAAAACTTTCGCTTCCTTTGAAGGTGGTAGAGATATGTCCGCACTGTTACTTAACAGATAAACATGTATTTAGGTTGATAGGGGTTCATAAGCCACGAATTATTCAACCCAAGTCTAGATACTCAGCGACAATTGAATTTATGGCCAAGGACAAAAAACTCCTGAAGTACAGAACATAGATCGTAGATCCATACACGGTAGTTCAACGCCTGTGGGAAACTCTCACAGTGGTGGTAAGAAATACGGAAAAACACCTGGACGTGAACGCAAGAAAGAACAGTCAAACGGAAGTAGCCAATCAAAGCGATTTGATTTGAAGGATCCAAGTTCAAGCCAAATGCATTCCACTTCACTTCACCAGTTGCAAATAGTGGTGCAGCACCAATACCTATGTGGGATCCTAATCAGCAGGCAAGTTTCTCAGACGTTATAGCTGCTGCAAAGACACCATTGAATGATTTATCACCTCTGGACTATGAGGAACCATTGAGCGAATATTTGCCCCTGGATAATGGAAACGACTGAAACGATGCTGATCTTTAAAACGATGAAACGTTCGGATACAGCATGATTGTGCCAACCTTCGCTTTGACAAACAACTCGAATGGAATTCATAAAATATGTTCCAATGAGTTGGGGCCAATTGGGACAAAGCGCTCGCCTGCTTCGACTCCTAGCTGGGAACCTTTTACCGTGTTGGAGCCGACCGTTTGCAACAACTCCAGTTTTTTTTCTAATGTAATGCCATCAGGGATTTTAATCAGTACTTAGGTTAGTATCCTTTTTCTATTTAAATCAATATGTTTTTCTAATACACATTTTCAGGAAGAAACCATGCAAACTCTGACCAAGACTTCTCGCCGGGACACTTGCAGAACCAGTGGAATTCGAGCAGTGAATATTTTGCCTCGCAACCGCAGCACCACACAGAATCTCATAAGAGCCCAATAGCTAATTGGTCAAATGGTAATGGTGGATCTGCTACAGGTCAAACTTGGGATCCAATGGGATACCAGCAGGCAGCCAATGCTACTTCCTCTTGGCAACGGGCTGCTGGCATTCGTCCACCACCTGGATTGGAATTTCAAAAGCGTGATAGTCCCATAACAAGTTTACCAGAACCTATGTCACCCACAGCGTTTGGACGGCAACAGTCACAGCCAGATTCAGATTCAGTGAGAAAATGTATATATGCCTGATATGTACATTTTCTCACTCGTTATAAGTCAGGTAAAAACTTGCATTCAAAGTTTTTCCGGGTAATCAATATATAAAAATCTGATATTCAAAAGTTATATGTAGTACTAACAATTTCATAGCAACATGAAGTACTAACGATTTCAAGTACTTTTGAATATCAGATTTTTATATATTGACTACCAGGAAAAACTTTGAATGCAAGTTTGTACCTGACATTATAACGAGTGAGAAAAAGTATAAATCAGGCATATAGGGCTGGTAGTTTTGGAACTACAGCACAGAACATGTATATATTACTACAATATTTTACGTATTGACGAACATTTCAAAGAATCTGAGCATGGTATCTACTGTAGATCCAAAACTACTAGCCCTATATGCCTGATTTATACATTTTCTCACTCGTTATAATGTCAGTTACAAACTTGCATTCAAAGTTTTTCCGGGTAGTCAATATATAAAAATCTTATATTCAAAAGTACTTTAAATTGTTATTACTTCATGCTGCTATGAAATTGTTAGTACTACTATAACTTTTGAATATCAGATTTTTATATATTGACTAACAGGAAAAACTTTGAATGCAAGTTTGTACCTGAAGTTATAACGAGTGAGAAAATGTATAAATCAGGCATATAGGGCTGGTAGTTTTTGAATTACAGCACAGAACATGTTATTTTGGTATTTTTCAGGCATATCGCCGACCCCAATGTATATTTATAATGTATATTTATAAATCTTATATTAAATATAGCATACGTAAAGCAAACAAATGCACTTTTATTTGCATTTCTTAGGCCACCAACAAAAGAGGACCTTGTGCGTAATCTACTATTTGCATCATTACATTTTGAATCTCCAAAAGCAAATATCATATCAAAATGTCTGAATACTGCTTATAAATTATCTTAGGTATACAGTTTTTTGTATTTTTGTCTGAAACCAAAATGTAATGATGCAATCAGTAGCGCTAACTTATTTAGAGTCAGGAAGGGCAAAAATTTTATCTCTGAGTCAAACCGTTCGGGCATGGCACCAAAATATGTTTAAGACATTACCTAAATTTTCATAAAAAATTAGAAATGAACGAAAAACTGGGTAATGTCATGAACATATTTTGGTGCCATGTCCAAACGGTTTGACTCACAGACAAAATTTGTGCAATTTCTGACTCTAAATAAGTAAGCGCTACTATTTGCATCATTATATTTTGAATCCAGACAATATTAACAAAAAAAGTTACTGCAAAAGTAGCGCTTACTTATTTAGAGTCAGGAATTGCACAAATTTTGTCTGTGAGTCAAACCGTTTGGACATGGCACCAAAATATGTTCATGACATTACCCAGTTTTTCGTTCATTTCTAATTTTTTATGAAAATTTAGGTAATGTCTTAAACATATTTTGGTGCCATGCCCGAACGGTTTGACTCAGAGATAAAATTTTTGCACTTCCTGACTCTAAATAAGTTAGCGCTACTGATTGCATCATTATATTTTGGTTTCAGACAAAAATACAAAAAACTGTATACCTAAGATAATTTATAAGCAGTACTCAGACATTTTGATGTGATATTTGCTTTTGCAGTAACTTTTTTTGTTAATATTGTCTGGATTCAAAATGTAATGATGCAAATAGTAGCGCTTACTTATTTAGAGTCAGAAATTGCACAAATTTTGTCTGTGAGTCAAACTGTTTGGACATGGCACCAAAATATGTTCATGACATTACCCAGTTTTTCGTTCATTTCTAATTTTTTATGAAAATTTAGGTAATGTCTTAAACATATTTTGGTGCCATGCCCGAACGGTTTGACTCAGAGATAAAATTTTTGCACTTCCTGACTCTAAATAAGTTAGCGCTACTGATTGCATCATTACATTTTGGTTTCAGACAAAAATACAAAAAACTGTATACCTAAGATAATTTATAAGCAGTATTCAGACATTTTGATATGATATTTGCTTTTGGAGATTCAAAATGTAATGATGCAAATAGTAGATTACGCACAAGGTCCTCTTTTGTTGGTGGCCTAAGAAATGCAAATAAAAGTGCATTTGTTTGCTTTACGTATGCTATATTTAATATAAGATTTATAAATATACATCATAAATATACATTGGGGTCGGCGATATGCCCGAAAAATACCAAAATAACATGTTCCCCTGTTACTGTTACTGTTACTATAAAAAAACAGGCTTTAAATTTCTCGAGAAGAAACGATATTAATTTCCTTGTTTGTAAATTTGAACTCGTTCGCCATCGTATTTTATTTCGCTAAACAGTCCCTCAGGGTTTTTCTTAAAAGCAGTATCAACTGAATTACAGGCATTTGCAATCATTGGGCTGATTAAATAGTCATGAGTTTGACATTAACAGATCCTGCAGCTGTCTATGAAAGGATGTTAGAATAGTAAACGGAATTTCAATAGTTACTTAATATATCATCTTTTTCACCTTTTTACCCTTCAGTGGACTTTTGGCAGCAGTTTTTGATGCAAATTGATCAACAACCGCATCTAGATCTCGTGAGGACTGATACGCGGGATATGCATCTGGACCAAAGGCATCTAATACATGTCTTCCTTTGGCATTTATCTTTAAGTCCTGTTTGATCAGGCGAATTACCCTAAAATGGTGAAAAATGTTATGATGACTTTTGCAAAGAGAATGATTTTTAGAACTTACCATTTTCAAGTCTTCAGCGGTTGCCATTTTACATAATATACTGAAAATATCAACTTGATAATCTTCTTTTCCTGACGTTGTAAGATTAATAAGAGTGTCTTCAACTTGTTGTAAAGTTAGAGTACTTTACGTGCTTGGAGTGACTCCTTTTGATAACTCAAAGTATTTGCGAATAGTTTCAGAGTCATCACCTTAAAGTTGAATTTATTAACATAAATTTTATTACAATCTTTCGGAACATACCTTGCTCTAAATCGACCAACATATCTTCTACATTCGTACGGAAAATTCTGGAAAAAAGTTTAATGATTTGTTTGTTTTGTAAATTGTAGACTCTGACTAGCTGTGGGTAGGAGCATATTTATCCACAGATGGATATCACCTTTGAAGCCTTTGCCACTAGAAACCTAAAACCAAACAACTTTAGTAAAAGTTAATAAACATTTTCTATTTACCTTTTGAAAAAATTCCTGAAGAATATTAGATTTACTAATGTAACTTGAAACATTTGCTACTTTATCACAGATGCTTATAAATGTTTGTAAAAGATTATCTTTATTAGAAGACATTTTAATTTTAATAATAATATAAATCAAAAGATGTAAAAACAACGTAAATAAATAATATAAAAATAATATGTTTTCTAAAAACAGAAAACTAAACAAACAACCACATTTTTGAGTATTGTCAATTGTGACATTTGTTAAACTGTTATAGTGGTATACTGTTATACAAAATTGGGGACTTTTTCATAATATAACACATCTTCAAATTGCTTCATCTTTTGTATATGCATCCGCTATCCAGGTATATATTGAGATCAGTGTGTTCTACCCATCGTTGAGTTTCCACGTCTCCCGCACCAAGTCTGTCCACCCCTGTGATACTCTTTGGTCACTAAATGGATTTGCCTCCATTTGCCTCCATTTGTCTGACATTGCTATAAAAGGATCGCGAAAAATATTTTTGCTACAGGGACTATGCCCTTTTCGAGTTTCTATTTACCATCCGGTAGAGGTAGTGACGAAAGTCGAAACTATGGTGAGTATTTTGGGCTAACTGTGGTGTAGTTTGGATATACCACGATCTTACGTTGTTTTTACCAGGGTGTTAGAATATTCTTGGAAAACGAAAAGTTTTGATAACAAAAATTTTTAAAATGGTTGGGATAATAAAATATCCTTAATGTATTACTCTCAATAATATTGATCTCTGTCGTGGTGACTGAGATGGCTTTTCCTACAAAGCATCTTCGTTGCATGTAGTGTCCACTCGTGCGACGACGATGAAAAGAAAAGACTTTACCTAAAAACAATTAAAAGTTCGCTATAAGATTCTGATGATTGGACCCACGACCCCTTGTCTCATGCACAGCAGAGAGAGCCGGCTATGATACTTTATTTTCAACAGCTTACAACATTACTTTCTTAAATCTTTGGTGTGGACCACCATTTCGAATCCTTTTTCGTCTTTGATCCGATATAGGTTGTTTCCGACGATTTTTGTTACGTATCCTTTTAAGAATTTCGGACTTAGCTTAGCGTTTATATGTTTGGCTGCACTGCTGAGTGTAAAATTTCTCCGATATACCTTATCCCCAACTTGATACGATGTTAGCTTGCTTCTCAAGTTATAATTGTGTTCGTAACTTGCATGAGCTTGGCTCAGTGCAGTCTTCAGATAAGCGTGAAGAATTCCCATTTTAGCAGCCTTAGGTAGCCAATTAGTTTCCGCTTGGTTCAACCCGTCCAGTTTCCTCAACAACCGATAATCTGAACCGTGCTCAACCATTTGCTGTCCGAAGAGCGCTTCATAAGGAGATAAGCCTATAACGCTGTGTACGGAAGTGCGTAAAGCACTGCTGATTTCAGCTAAATGAATAACCCAATTAGTCTGCTTTGGGTCTATATACGCGCGTGTAGCGCTTAAAATGGATCGGTTGACCCTCTCACTAGCGTTTGCTTGTGGAGCATACGATGCTGTTTTGACATGTGAAATGTCGAAATTGCTTAAGCAGGTTCCAAAATCTTTACTAATAAACTGCGATCCGTTGTCGGATAACAGCGTCTCAGGAACCCCGAACATTAGAAATACTTCTTCCGTAAGAAACTTGATTAACTCGTTTGAATTCGCTTTTTTTAATGGTTTTATTAACACAAATTTTGTCAACTGATCGAGAGCGATGACTATGAAGGTGTTTCCCTTTCTAGATCTGGGGTATGGCCCCAGGAAGTCTACATATAAATGTTGGAACGGCCTGTCCACTGTGAACGCTTTGCCCATCTCCGTACGTAAAGAATAATTAGGAGCTTTGGTCGTTTTACATATGTCACAATTATTTATATATAGCTTTACCTGGCTACTCATGGCTGGCCAATAAAATTCCCGAAGGCGGTATAATGTTTTTGCAATACCTCCATGCGAAGATCTAGGTGGACAATGAGCCTGCTCTATCAACTTTCCAGTCAGCTGCGATGGAACCCAAAGCTTCCACGTCAAGTCTTCCTGGAGAGGATTACCATTAGAGTGTTTGACTCGCTTATACACAAAGTTATCAGATACCTGTAGATCCGGTAATCGGTCTTTATTGTCACTGACGTGAGTAAGTATCTGACTATACTCTGGAGACTTAAAAGATGGATCTTCTAGATCAATATGTAAGATGTTATCTACATTAGACGTTACCATAGCAGAAGTGGGATTCTCAACCCCTAGTGCGTCTACCTCATAGACCCTCGACAAAGCGTCTGGCAAATGGTGCTGAGAAACACGTCTATGGATCACCTCAAAGTCGAAACTTTGAAGCTTTAGGCTCCAACGAGCTAACCTTCCCGTTGGGTTCTTCAAACTCATTAACCACCGTAGACTCGCATGGTCCGTTATCACGCGGAATTTAAATCCTTCGACATAAGGACGGAATTTATAAATCCCTTGGACAGCAGCCAAACATTCTCTCTCAGTCACGGTGTACTTACGTTGGGCTGAATTCAGTTTTTGTGAGTAAAAGTAAATCGGTTTTTCCTCCCCTTCCTCATCTAACTGACATAAGACACACCCTATCCCTGTGGATGATGCGTCGCAACAAATAATAAATTGCTTATTAAAATCAGGATTGATTAAAACTGGAGCTGACGTTAAAGCTTTTTTTACTGCTTCTAATGCTACAATAGCTTCGTTGCTAAACTCAAATTTGTTCTTCTTCTTCAAAGTGTCTGATATGGGTGCGGTTAGAGTAGAGAAATTTTCAATAAACCGTCTGTACCATCCGGCCATTCCTAGAAAACGACGGACTTGACGTATAGTGGTTGGTACAGGAAATTCCAATATCGCAGACACTTTGTTAGGATCAGTTTTCAAGCAACCTTGTCCAACAATATAACCTAAGTACTGTAATTCTTTAAAGCAAAATTTCGATTTTTCAACATTAATAGTTAAGCCAGCTTCCGTTAAATGTTTTGCTACCTTAGCTAAAACTGAAATATGATCGTTAAAATCTTTAGAGATGACTAATAAGTCATCGAGATAAATGAACACCTGGTCTCTCAACTCGCAAGGAATTACCTTGTCCATTAAACTAGTCAAACTTTGCGCAGCGTTCGAAAGTCCGAACGGCATCACTTTGAACTGATACAGGGGTCTACCTGGGACTGAAAACGCTGTCTTCTCCCGTGATTCTTTCTCCAGGGGCACTTGCCAGTAAGCATCCTTCAAATCCACGCTAGAAATATAACGTGTCTCCGAAAGGCGTGCTAGCAATCCTTCTATATGCGCAATTGGATTCGCATTTTTCTTCGTTACGGCGTTAACTTTGCGAAAGTCGAGGAATAGTCGGTTTTTGCCGGGTTTTCTCACCAGAACGACTGGTGATGACCATCCGCTCTGACTTTCTTCGATAACGCCTAACGAGATCATACGATCCAACTCCGCGTACACGAGGCTTTGCACTGCTGGTGATATGGGATAGTGACGTTGCTTTATGGGCTCTGCGTCACCTGTATCTATAGAATGTTCCATCAAATGAGTCCGTCCGAGACCTCGAACGGCGAATTACGGAAATAGCTTAAT
This sequence comes from Baccha elongata, assembly GCA_951217065.1. Lineage (NCBI taxonomy): Eukaryota > Metazoa > Arthropoda > Insecta > Diptera > Syrphidae > Baccha > Baccha elongata. The sequence continues at coordinate 987,388 of CATNUY010000169.1, read as the reverse complement.
AGTGTTTTGAAGAATAGTAGATTCCTCTACAGATAGGAGACATTCCGGTTTGCTTGCCTGACCAGTTGTTGTCTCGGTAACTATGTCTAAAGAAGATATAACATGTGGAGCTATTTTAAATAACTTCCAAAAATCTATACCCAAATATAAATCCTGCGCTAGAGATGGTACTATGTACAATTCGATCGGAAGAACTAGATCTTTGTACTTGATGTTCGTAGTAACCACTCCAGCTATACGCTGTTTTGTTCCATCAGCAGTAAATATATTGGAATCGAATTTTCTATATGGAATTTTGGTATCTTCAATATATTTAGCGGCACCGTTACCAAGGCAACTAATGCTCGCTCCAGAGTCGAGTAGACCAAACCATTTATGGTTAAATAGTTCTACTTTTAGGTAGGCTCTTGGATCATCTTTCAGACATTCTACTTCGGCTATGTTTATCGCTCTATATAATTTACGCTTTTGAACAAATCTATTTCTTAACTTTACTACTTTGCTTAAATGTTTAGGGTAGGTATATATTCGTTTACGCGCTTCAGCGTAATCTATTTGTCTCTGATGTAGAGATTTAAGTGGTCTTAGTCTGGGGATTGAAGTAACTTTGGAATTAATATTAATAATGTTTTGGGTTTGAGACTGAGATTGAGACTTTTTTATTAGTGGTAGGTGAAGTTTCTAATTGAGACTTCCCGAGTTGCCCATCATGGTCAGCTCCCTCTCGGATGAACGCTGACTCATCATCGAGTTTCCCTTGCACTTCGTACAGTTCGGTGACAGTATATCCGGCTGCCCGCATCGGTAACAGAATATCTTATGCTGCGGTTCTGTGCAGTCGAGGAAAACGTGTCCATTTTTGCGGCAATTCCAACAAATGGATTTGTCGAAATTAATTTTGGAGTCCATATTTCTGTTTCTTTGGAAGGCCTCCACCGCCAAAGACATATCCGCCATCTCAAGTTCGGTTTGAATCTCTATTTCACTCACCTGCTTCCTCACTTGATTGCTATAAATAGGTGGTATTCTATGACGCGTTGGGTAAGGTACCTCTCCATCTCTCTGCATGTATACACTAAGTCTGCTAGCCTCGTCGTTCTAAAAGTAAGCAGAAGTTCACCCATCCGGCGTCGAACATTCTGTTTAATTATCTCGGCTAATTCTTCGTTGGGCCGTGGATTCTTCCTCTTCGAATTCAATTTTAACAGGGCATCATAAAAAGTATCGAAACTTTCTCCAGGAATTTGTTTCCTTTCTGTCATCTGTCTTGAAATCTCCGAGTCAGTTTCCAGGCTGCCGTAATGATCTAAGAGGGCTAGCTTTGGTGCAATCCATGAGGTCTGAGGATTATTTTTCAAATAAATCCAGTACCAGGCTTCCGCTGGTCCACTCACAAAGTGATGGAAATTTGAAACCACTTCATCCCACGTTGCGCCATAACTATCCTTTACTTTATCCAATCTAAACAAGAATTCGTCAACAGTCATGTTTTTCGAATTAAAAGAAATTCCCCATTTTTGATAATGTGGAGATCGGTACATTGAAACTGCAGGTGATATCATAGGAATTCTCGCGTCTCTGTTAGCTGAGGTGTTACTATATTGGATCCTATTGAGTTGTTCGTAGAAATCAGGATCTGCGTTCCGGTTGGCTTCTCTACACGTCGTCGAAGCAGCTCGTTCTGGCCATATCCTCGGAAATTCTGGTGCGTTCGGTCTAGTGTTCACAGTTGGTTCTCTCCGGTTCTCCAAATTCGGTCGGTTCGGTGTTGGTTGGTCATAAAGAGGAACAGAAGTTGCTGCAGCTTGTCTAGGGATGTTGAGTTGCGATAAAGCATTTCGCATCGCCTCGTTTACTTTCTCCAAAAGTATCGCTTGGCTTTGTGCAAGCGACTCCTGTAAGACTTTTCTGTCCTCAGCTCTATTAAGGCCAACCGCTGCCAAAGCGACTTCCTTAATATACTCCTCGTAGTCTTCGTCCGACCTTAAAGGAGTTCTCCCCGCGTGTGGATGTCTATCTGGGGTTCTCAGAGTCTCATCTGCAAGTATACGTACTTGATCCGCCTCCCGACGTTCTGTATGGGACGGGCCTGCTTCGTCCACGTGGCTCTCGTCCACTGCTTCACCAGGTTCCATCGTCATATTATGAAATATGTCTTGATTTTTTCGGAACCTGGTATTATGTGGCTCTGGTGTTGCCACACGATGTCCTGTCGGTGGTTCTGGGTTAGTTTGATGCTTCTTCTTTTTGTCTGTAGATCCTTTTTTTCTCCCCATTGGGATTAGCTTTGAAAGTCAAAGTTTTTGTTGTAAAAAAAAAATTCAGTAAGAATTGTAACGAGCGAGAAAAAGTGTGCTCGATCAAAAAAGAACTATCGAACTGAAAGATCCTTATACCTATCTAACTTAACTACCTACTATGTCTTATAACCTAAACTTAACCTACGCTTTCTCTTGGGTAAACACCTAAATATTTAAAAAAAAGAAGACTCAAAAGAAAATACCTAAATGTATCAAAAAAAATTAAACTTGACTAATTGTCGAAACTAAATATACCCTAATACCAATTTTAGCAAATTCAAAAAAATATATAAATTTGTAAAATCTAATGCTCAAAAAAAATATATACTTGACCAATATCTAAATACTAAATTTGTGCTACTAGCATACTAAATCTTAATAAACTACAAAAGGGTGCTACCAGCATCTAAAAACTAATTGCGCTACCAGCATACTATACTATTTTGCTACCAGCATACTATATACTAAATTTGTGCTACCAGCAATCTGAATACTAAATGGGTGCTACCAGCATACTAAATGATTTTGCTACCAGCATATCTAAAAACTCAAATTGTGCTACCAGCATACTAAATCTAAATCTTACAAAAACTTGATAAATTTATCATTAACTTTAATGAAAAATTAAACTTCAAAAATAACTAACTTGATTGCCACCAGGCATATATATACTTAAATAATCTTGAAAATAATTTTTCTTTTTTTTTAAACCAAAAAAAAATTTAATATATATATATATATGTCTTATAATTCATAATAGGTTCGGAGTCATGACTGGAATCTTGTACCTACCAACGACTTCTCCGACAACAACAACAACAAACAAATTTCAGGGGTAGGACACATGGACTTCCCTTATCTTCTAAACGTTAGCTACCTCTTCTCTCTATCCCTCCTCTTCGTCTTATCTATCTATCGCTACAGACCTACTGAAAAATAATTCTAGAAAAACTTGTAGAATTGAATTGCTTGAAAAGTCACTAACGAACTTTATCGAATACTAATGATGTTATAACTGTTATTATTTGTATGGATTTTTCTTTTCTTGTATATTTACTATTTGGCTTACGCAGCTGACATAAATAGGACTTAAGTCGACCATTTACCGGTCGGAAGAACAAACGGTTAATAAAAAAAAGACTTCATGAAAGTCAGAAGTGATTCGTGTCAGAAGCTACGGCAGATGGATAAAATTACATCCAACCCGGACATCTAATGCTTGAAAAATCTCCTACTGTTCATGATCAATTTCCAGAGAGTGAAGGAGTAATTGATCTGGTTATCGCTACAGACATGATCAGGACCTAGATACACTAATCACCGGCCGACACATAAGTCGCTTACCCCTTGATGGTAAATCTCTAGAAAGACTAATTCAACACAAAAAAAACTAAATCGATATTAAAAAAAAAAATTTAAAAAAAACTTTAAAAATTTTCTATATCATTCAAAAAAATTCTGGAATTTTTGAAATACAAACTCCCTCCGGCCCCACGTTGGGCGCCATTTATGTAATGGGAAACAGCGTGAGATAGAAGCCTCATCAAACCAACACAACGTCCGTAAGACCTATACTCCCAAACCAGGCATGCGAGAAAACTATGTTCTGAAAATTAAGTCTTTTTGAAATTTTCCGGGTCGATGAGAATTCATCGTTTCACTTTGGACGTCGTTTAAGCAATGAAACTTAGAGTCCTAAGAGCCCTTTACTAACAGCGCCATTTATATAATGAAACAAAAAAAAAAGAAGACCGCTTTGGCTACGTTCTTATACATTAGGAGTCTATTGAATCATCGCTGGCTGCAGGCTACCTTGGTTGGTCTTCCACGATTTAGGTTTTATTACTCGAGAATCTATTTAATTAGAAGGAGTCACCAATGTTCCTGCAGTATCTAACATAAAAAAAGTGGGAGAAAAGACCCTTCAAAGAATCAAGTGGTGGACAGTTTCTATCCCCTACCTGAACGAGCATTAGATCGTTCAGAGAGGAGTAGATCCGTTCCCCAGTCAACTCCCCAAAACATCTCCCTCTGTATGTGTAGTTGTCATACATACTAGTTGTTGAACCCTGGCAAATTGTAAAAAGAAAATTCTAATCTGTCTACTCTGTTGAGACTGTTGAGCAAACGTAGTCGATCACTAATAGCATCCTCTTTCAAGTGAGTTGAAATCTGATGAGTTTCGTTTTAGGAAGGTATTTAATCCCCCTGACCTTAATTGCGACTAAAGCCCAAGATCAGATTCGACTACTTAATCGAGATAGTTATCGATACTTAAACAAAAGAAAACTTGGCTTCTAATCCCCTTACCTACCACATCTTCACAGGGCAAACACTTAAACAATACCTCAATCATTTAGGTATTTGTCCCGGAGGAGTAGGGTACTACCGCTCGACTGCTGCTACAGGTTCGAAAAAAGTTGCTTCAGCTGGCTCAGTCAACAAGGAAGTGAGTCTTTGCTGCAGAAGCGAGTAGTGGGTTTACATATTATTGAACCTGGAATCTAGATGTTGGACGACTCAAAAATTTGGAATGCTAAGCTGAAAAGCTAAGGGCCGGAGGACCATCCCAGAAGAAAATGACTAAACGATAGAGAAAAAAAATTATTAGAAGAATAAGAAAAATCGCATTATTCGGACTTGGTGATAATAGTCCGTTCAGATTACTTAACCCTGTGAACTCTACCTAATGTTCCTTGAAATCTGATATATTCTTAAGGAACCCTCATCAATACAGGGGAAATGGGCGTAGTTATTTCCCCCTTTGTTGCCTAACTTTCCGTCCGGAAGTCGCGAAAGGACCTTTGATTCCTTGCAACCCCCTCCCAATGACGTCCCTGCTGGCGTAGATTTTGTGCAGACACATCCCTCTGTCGAAGATCCAGTGCCTACCCCCTAGTTATATCATACCGCAAAACTCATGTCAGTCATCATCTCGACCAACTAGTTGTTGTTGTAGTTGTTGTTATTCTTGTTGTTATTTTTGGTTGCTGTTGCTGCTGTTGTTGTTTGTCATCTCGTTGTTGCCACTAAGATTGAACATCATCAACCCCTGGTTCCGGATCCAGAACTTCCATCATGGCCCCTCACCTTCGATATCCTTAAACTATCATGATAATGATTATCTGAAATCCGAAAAGCGAAAAGAAAGAAAACTTCCCAAAAAAAACTATATTACTACCACCTCATAATGAAACGAAAGTAAATGAAAGTAATAAACGCAATTCAACTTTCAAAATGAACAATCTTTTTATTAATCTTAAACTTATAACTACTTAATGATCTTAAGTTCTTAAATTTTCTCAATTGAAAGAATTTTTTCTCTTCTACTCTCACATAACTTAACTTGAAACTTTATTTTTTTAAACTTATTCTTGACTGAACTAATCCTTAATAATTATTTGTGAAAAATAAAATTCATAAACAGACTTAAAGCCAAAAAAAAAATTAAAAGTGACTATCGACAAAGTGTCGCATATACCTACATTCAAGATGGTACATATGAACTATAAATATGAAAAGAAATCTAAAGAAAAAAGAATCTAAAGAAAAATTTATAAACTTAATAAGTCTCTAAATAGAAAAACTGCTACCAAGATGTTATATCGGAATTCATTAAGGCACTTGATTAATCTCAAGAGGCTTAGTATGTATGTATACTACACACGTAATTAAAAAAAGTGAATGGGACCTTGTTCAGGTCCAACATTAGTGAGGGTGGCAAAGCGCCTGACCCTCTTCGAACGAGTTCGAATCAAAGAGTAGATAAAGAAAAATATGAAATGTTTAAGTGAAGATATAATTTTTTTTTTTTTTTTGTCTCAAAGAGTCAACAGAATCATAATATGTATCAACATAATATAATTTCATCTAATCGTCGTGATCAAAAAAAAAGTTATCCAGAAACTTCGTTAATATTTAACGTATATCAAAAAAAAAGAATGAAGTGTGTACGACTAATAGTCGTTGTGAATCAAATCACCCCAAAATCCCAACAAAATCAAAGAAAATAATTATTCTGACACGCGCCAAAATCTTGGTCGTTCAGGTTTGTACCAAATCAATTATAAGTACGTTAAAAATCAATAAATAAAGTTGTAAAAAAGTCAATATATTTTAATATAAATTGTAAAGGACAATATAGTTAAGCATCAATAATCATAAAAATAAAAAGGTAAATATTTATTGTTCAGGGGTATGGGGTGAGAGAAGGTGTACCCTATCAGGAACCTACCTAACAAGACAAAGTGAATTACAGGTAAAAATAAAAAAAAAAGGTAAGTGGTTATTATGGCAAATATTTATTTTTATTGTTAATTTCTTTTATTTGTTTCAGGATCAGCTGGTATAGTGTGTGTTCTTCGTTGCAAAAAAAAGGTATAGGTGGACAACATTGATTGGCAATCATGCACGACACGATGCGTTCAATACGAATGAAGCCAGAGCTATAATCGTCGCTTTGTTACACACCATTATCATCACCACATAGGTAATGTTTCTTTTTATTATTTATTTTTATTGTGCACATGAAAGTGCTAATGATTCTAAATCTCTTTTCTTATTTTTTTTTTAATAGAGACTGGGACTCGGACAAAGATAATACAAATCTTGGACGGCGGTACTCCTTTACAAGTGAAAAGTAGGTATCAAAAATTTTAAGTAGATAGTTAGGACATTCAAATCTTATTATATATTTTTTTTTACAGGTATTGCTACCGTGAGTACTTGAAGATAAATGTACTTTCACTATATTGTGTAGGTACCGTTCAAAAGAACACAACAATTAACAACGATGAAGTATATAAACATTAAGTTAATCTTCAGTTAACGAGTTTTTTTTTTTTTGTAAATTTATTTCACAATTGGTCGGAAAAGAAAAATTTAAGTGAATAAGGATAAAAGTCTTATACTCAGGACCATATGAGTGGATTATTTGATTGTTTTTATACAGGAAATTTTATCATATATATATATAGAGAAATACACTTTGCAAATATAATAAGGAAATTATTAAAATTCCATACCTGTGTTTCTGTTATTGAGAAACAAACCCTTTATACGCTTATTTTATTCCAGTGAACTGGTCTCGATGATCTACGATGAATTCTGCACTTTATCGTTTTTCAGAACAAATGATGCAAAACTAAACGCTAGCCGCTTAGCGTGTTATTTGCTCAAAAGATGACGTGAACAAAATTCGATAAGTAACGTGTATCAATTTATACATCCAGTATATACATCTAGCTTCCAATATGTACATCCAGTTATTAAAGCCAGGCGGCTGTTTCACAGGGGTGGACAGGGATATGCACCTGCGATTTTTGGTGGACTGTGGGCGCTTCTTTTGACTTTGGTACACCCACATCCACAATGAATCGCTCTGACCACCTCTGATGTTTGAACGGCTGCCTGTTAAATGAAAATTTTCTTTTAGTATATTATATTGGCAAAATTATCAAATTTATATGTATGTTTTTTATCAAAATTTACAAATTCTCTACTAACACTACCACCATTTCGCATCTAAACTAACCAAAGTAAACTTTTTGTGAATTCTATGTTTTACCATCGTGTCTAGTTTTTCTTTTTGGACATTCTTGTCTTTTACGCCTCTGAAAATTTTTTCAGGACGCATGTTAGTGGACTTGTATGTCCAGACACACGCACAAAAACGCATTTCTTGAGACTATGTCTCACTATTTACCTGGCTTTATAAAAAAAATGTAACCACTTTTTGCGTGCACCATCTACTTTCACAGGGATGAACCCAAATTAACCCCGTCTGTGTGTAGTTTTATTTCGACTTCTTTTTGGCGCTTCCAATTGGATTTGAGGTTATGATGATTTTTGGTCTGGTTTTGGTCTGGCTGAATTTGCGATTAATATGTCACACCAAGTTTCTCGGAATATGTATTATTTTGTGTGGGGAATGCAGCACCGGAATGGTCTGCTTCCCTGCCCGCATAGCAATATGCGAAAATTCCTTTTTGAATAAAAAAAAATTTGACAAAAAAAATTATGTTGTTCGGCGAATTTTCATAGCTTAATTTACGTGGAATTATGCCTTAATTTACACTGTCTTGTATCAACGAACACCTTACCTTTTATTTCTTGGTTATTTCGCCTTCTTAATTTTTGCTCCAGTATTTTTATTCGACGTATGACAACTCGATTTTTATATCACTTTTTATTGGCAGAATCCGCCGGATTTTTTTTCTTAAACTTTAAGTTATACCCGATGTAATTTATTCCTCTTATTTTTAGCTAAAGTTATCCAGAAACTTCGTTAATATTTAACGTATATCAAAAAAAAAAAGAATCGAAAGTGTGTACGACTAATAGTCGTTGTGAATCAAATCACCCCAAAATCCCAACAAAATCAAAGAAAATAATTATTCTGACACGCGCCAAAATCTTGGTCGTTCAGGTTTGTACCAAATCAATTATAAGTACGTTAAAAATCAATAAATAAAGTTGTAAAAAAGTCAATATATTTTAATATAAATTGTAAAGGACAATATAGTTAAGCATCAATAATCATAAAAATAAAAAGGTAAATATTTATTGTTCAGGGGTATGGTCGAGAGAAGGTGCACCCTATCAGGAACCTACCTATCAAGACAAAGTGAATTACAGGTAAAAATCAAAAAAAAAGGTAACTGGTTATTATGGCAAATATTTATTTTTATTGTTAATTTCTTTTATTTGTTTCAGGATCAGCTGGTATAGTGTGTGTTCTTCGTTGCAAAAAAAAAGGTATAGGTGGACAACATTGATTGGCAATCATGCACGACACGATGCGTTCAATACGAATGAAGCCAGAGCTATAATCGTCGCTTTGTTACACACCATTATCATCACCACATAGGTAATGTTTCTTTTTATTATTTATTTTTATTGTGCACATGAAAGTGCTAATGATTCTAAATCTCTTTTCTTATTTTTTTTTTTAATAGAGACTGGGACTCGGACAAAGATAATACAAATCTTGGACGGCGGTACTCCTTTACAAGTGAAAAGTAGGTATCAAAAATTTTAAGTAGATAGTTAGACATTCAAATCTTATTATATATTTTTTTTTACAGGTATTGCTACCGTGAGTACTTGAAGATAAATGTACTTTCACTATATTGTGTAGGTACCGTTTAAAAGAACACAACAATTAACAACGATGAAGTATATAAACATTAAGTTAATCTTCAGTTAACGAGTTTTTTTTTTTTGTAAATTTATTTCACAATTGGTCGGAAAAGAAAAATTTAAGTGAATAAGGATAAAAGTCTTATACTCAGGACCATATGAGTGGATTATTTGATTGTTTTTATACAGGAAATTTTATCATATATATATATAGAGAAATACACTTTGCAAATATAATAAGGAAATTATTAAAATTCCATACCTGTGTTTCTGTTATTTAGAAACAAACACTTTATACGCTTATTTTATTCCAGTGAACTGGTCTCGATGATCTACACTTATCTACACTGCACTTTATCGTTTTTCAGAACAAATGATGTAAATATATTCACTGCTCCCAGGCAAAACTAAAGGCTAGCCGCTTAGCGTGTTATTTGCTCAAAAGATGACGTGAACAAAATTCGATAACTAACGTGTATCAATTTATACATCCAGTATATACATCTAGCTTCCAATATGTACATCCAGTTATTAAAGCCAGGCGGCTGTTTCACAGGGGTGGACAGGGATATGCACCTGCGATTTTTGGTGGACTGTGGGCGCTTCTTTTGACTTTGGTACACCCACATCCACAATGAATCGCTCTGACCACCTCTGATGTTTGAACGGCTGCCTGTTAAATGAAAATTTTCTTTTAGTATATTATATTGGCAAAATTATCAAATTTATATGTATGTTTTTTTATCAAAATTTACAAATTCTCTACTAACACTACCACCATTTCGCATCTAAACTAACCAAAGTAAACTTTTTGTGAATTCTATGTTTTACCATCGTGTCTAGTTTTTCTTTTTGGACATTCTTGTCTTTTACGTCTCTGAAAATTTTTTCAGGACGCATGTTAGTGGACTTGTATGTCCAGACACACGCACAAAAACGCATTTCTTGAGACTATGTCTCACTATTTACCTGGCTTTATAAAAAAAATGTAACCACTTTTTGCGTGCACCATCTACTTTCACAGGGATGAACCCAAATTAACCCCGTCTGTGTGTAGTTTTATTTCGACTTCTTTTTGGCGCTTCCAATTGGATTTGAGGTTATGATGATTTTTGGTCTGGTTTTGGTCTGGCTGAATTTGCGATTAATATGTCACACCAAGTTTCTCGGAATATGTATTATTTTGTGTGGGGAATGCAGCACCGGAATGGTCTGCTTCCCTGCCCGCATGGCAATATACGAAAATTCCTTTTTGAATAAAAAAAAATTTGGCAAAAAAAATTATGTTGTTCGGCGAATTTTCATAGCTTAATTTACGTGGAATTATGCCTTAATTTACACTGTCTTGTATCAACGAACACCTTACCTTTTATTTCTTGGTTATTTCGCCTTCTTAATTTTTGCTCCAGTATTTTTATTCGACGTATGACAACTCGATTTTTATATCACTTTTTATTGGCAGAATCCGCCGGATTTTTTTTCTTAAACTTTAAGTTATACCCGATGTAATTTATTCCTCTTATTTTTAGCTAAAGATGTTTTGCGTTAGACGGGTAAATCAGAAAAGAAATTTACCTTCCATTTTTGCTCCACCCTTAGCTGATTTTTATTATTGGCCAATTGGTTTCTTTACGAAGATCGTTGTCAGTCGATAAGAGTGAACAACGCTGTAGATAAGATTGCCCCTTTCCGTCTGATCTAGTACTAGTCAGAATTGTACTACTATTCTACGAACCGTTTATATGTAGCGTCTCGAAGAGTAACAAATCAAATTTTAGATGTTCTTTTTACTAATTCAAGATAAAAATATTTATTAATCCTAAAGATTATGAGTGTCACGTAAGTATTTATGGTCATGATTTTTATTTTATTTTTCAGATTTAGAATCTAATGACGTTTCGAGTTGAACCTCGGATAAGTATAAAAATTATAATCATAGGTAATTCGTTTGTTGATTTAAACACGAATGTTCGAAGTTAACTAAGGATCAAAAGTAAGTAGATGTTGAAGTCAAAAATCCTCAAACACGTTTGTGGATTGGCGTGAGTAACTTTTATCTTTTGGAATTTTATAGAAATTTGTCAAGTGACGACTCGTAATTCAATAAATATCAAATTTATTGAGAAAATTCTGTCCATCGGTCAAACCATCGGTTCAACAACCATTTGTAATTGCAACCAATATATAACAATAGTTATGTCATTCGTTCGTATGTCGTTTACTGATTGACTTAGTGTTTTCGCTAATCTTTAGATTAAATTTTGAACTCATGAGTTCGAGTATATGACGTTGATAGCTACTGAGTAGGGTCTGAACCTAAGTTAATATTACAAATAGTAACTTCCTTTGCTTCGGATTAGTAATTTCTCAACTCCTGTCGATTTCAACTATTACATTTTTTGAGTTTCTCGTTCGGACTTCACAACAAAAATTTTAATTAACTCTTATTTACTACTGTATCTACTTTTTATACTATTCCCTTTCTAGTTTTTACTCCAGTTATGTTAATCTGAAAATCTGTGGTTACCAACTTACATCTGGATTTATACTCATCTCGAGTGGAAATGATTGTTAGTTTGACTCATTATTACCAATACTTCTAAATCTAACTTTTTCGCTATGGTTTATTGTGGGTGATATATTTTTATGAGAAATTGTAAATTTTGGACATACACATAAATTTTACCACTTCCAAAAGGGGACATCTCGATTTCAGTACATTCGAGTGTAGTACAATTTCTTCATGATCCGCCATTACAGTGTTCTACCCATCGTTGAGTTTCCACGTCTCCCGCACCAAGTCTGTCCACCCCTGTGATACTCTTTGGTCACTAAATGGATTTGCCTCCATTTGCCTCCATTTGTTTGACATTGCTATAAAAGGATCGCGAAAAATATTTTTGCTACAGGGACTATGCCCTTTTCGAGTTTCTATTCACCATCCGGTAGAGGTAGTGACGAAAGTCGAAACTATGGTGAGTATTTTGGGCTAACTGTGGTGTAGTTTGGATATACCACGATCTTACGATGTTTTTACCAGGGTGTTAGAATATTCTTGGAAAACGAAAAGTTTTGATAACAAAAATTTTTAAAATGGTTGGGATAATAAAATATCCTTAATGTATTACTCTCAATAATATTGATCTCTGTCGTGGTGACTGAGATGGCTTTTCCTACAAAATTGGAAATTTCGAATGAGACTGTTCAGTTCACTTACGTCGTACGTTACTTGTATCAGAGCTTCCTCAACTTCACTTTTTTGGCGGTTTGGACGTTTTAGGTTCGTTGAGATAGACTCATTGAGGAGTATTGGTCTCTTTTATACTCATTAGAAAGATTGATAGATACTCGAAATTAATTCGTCCATCTTTTTTATTTCTCCATCGATGCTCGTGGATTCTTCGAGGTTCGATTTGTTTTGTTTTCATGGGACCAGACTCACGTTATTTTAGATTTGCGTGTAAACATTTTTCCTTTTAGAATTTTGTTTACAAGCGAATCGTCATGGTTCACTTCAACTTTTTTTGTGCCTCATAAGGAATTAATTTCTATCTCTTTTCTTCTAATAGGAATGTTGGTGCTCGTAGTTTTTTTGTAGTTTATTCTTTTCCTCCCCTTTTCGTTGTTTTTGCATTATTACGTGTAGGGTTGTAACAGAAATCAAAAAAGGAAACCTTTGTATAATGGAAACCCAAAAAAAAAAAGACAAAAAATGCTTTTATTAAAACAACCCCGCGCCCGTGGAACCGAAACACCAAGACTCTTAAACTAAGTCTATGAATTTCGTGATTACGAAAATTATCGCTTCTGCAAAAATTCGTAGTTCCACTCTGGCGTCATTTATGTAATGGAATCAAAAGGAACTTACAAAAACGCATCTTCGTGTCAGCGGTACCTAAATTCAAAGACTACTATTAAGCCCATGAATTTCGACTTTGCGAAAATTATCGTTTCTGCGAAAATTCGTAGTCCCACTCTGGTGCCATTTATGTAGCGGGAATCAAAAGCACACAAGTAAAACGACTAACGTGCTTTCAATAAAAACCAGGGAGTTAATACACGAGATGTAATATATACTTTAAATTCTGGAAATTAAACTATATAATCATAAGAGGGCATATCTTGCAAAAATATTCAGGTTATCCCATTTCTTAGCGTCTTTGGGTTTAACCAATACCTCTAATGTCGATAGTTCAGTTCCCATTACTAGATCGTTAGAATATCTATTCGGTAAAGGTGTTGATACTCAAGGGTTAAATTTCAAAAGAATATCTCTAACGGCATCCAGATTACCTCACACAAAAATTTCAGCAACGATGATTCAAAGAATAAAGTGGGGGACAGTTGCTATCTCCTCTCTGAACGAGCATTAGATCATTCAGAGAGGGGTAGGACCGTTCCCCAGTCGACTCCCCAAAGCAACGAAACCTATGTACTTAGGTGTCACGTACACTAGTTCACAAAACCACAGAATTTGATTGGACCTTAAATAACTTATTCATTTGATCAAAAGAAAAGATAAGTTATTACCATTGACTAAAGATTTGATCTTCGCTCGAGTAAATGATATCTGCTTATAAGTTCGTTTCTAGAAGGAGTTTCATCCCCCTGACCTTATTTGAGAATAAAGTTTATTATCAGACATATTTCTCTGACGATAATCAATTGACAATAACTAATAAAAAAAAAAGAAATATCTGGTTCCTATTCAATTCATCACCTATCACGTCTCCACGAGTTTTCCTTTAAATATACGAAAGCATAAAAACTTCTTAAAGTCCACTCGGAGGAATAGGGTACTACCGCTCGACTGCTGCCACAGGTCCGGAAAAATTTGCTTCGACTGGCTCAGTCATCAGGGAAGTGAGTCGATGCTGCAGAAGCGAGTAGTGGGTTTACATATTATTGGACCTGGAATCTAGCTGTTGGTTGACTCAGATAATTTAAATTGCAAAGCTAAAAAGCTAAGGGCCGGAGGAAAAATTTCAGAAAAAAAGTTAAGTTGAGTTGAAAGTCGAAATTAGCGAAAAGCGATGAAGTTGATTTGACAGGATAAGATGTTTGTTACCTATCTCGGATTACATTATCCCATAACCCATCCATACGTTCCTTATCATCCGATTACATTTTCAGGAACCCTAAAAAAAAAGATGGGAGAAATAGATGACGTTATTTCCCCCTAGTCGCCTACCTACCCGACCTAAAAGTGACGAAAAGATAACCCCCTCTCGAAACTTCCCAATTGATATATCTACTGGCGATACTTTGATGTAGATACTTCCCTCTAAATGAAGATTCACGATCTACACACTATATTACTTCCATATTAAATTGTCAAACTTCATCGAGAATGACTTGTTGTTGTTGTTGTTGTTGTTGTTGTTGCTGTTGTTTCGGTAGCCGTGGTTGAAAAGATTCAACTCGGATCTTCGCACCTACAACTCCAGTCACGACCCTTCATCATAGATTCCTTAAAATTCCATATTAACCTATAATTAAGACTGAATCTCCGAAAAATACTTCCCCGGGAATGATATGTAAACACATCTTAAACCAACGTCGAGAAAAAGTATCCTTGAAAAATTTAAGAATTGGATTTCAATACTCAATACAATTTTATTAAATGATTCTTATAACTAACATTATTTTTGCTTAAACTCCATACATAAATTCTATACTGCGACTAAGTGCCACAAAAAAAAAAAAGACTTAATCTTGAACTAATATGACTATCTATGTCGTAGTCCTTAACCATAAAAAAAAACATGTATCTTGATTGCAAGTAAATATACTAAAAGTTCACAAATTAATTTACGAATTTATTAAATATTCTTTTGTTCATTAATAAAAGTCTAACGTTGACTACTAATTAAACTGTAAATCAAAAAAATAGAAAAGTTTAGAAAAACTGCTCGTCCAAATTCATCTACTAGTACGTAGGTATCAGAAAAAGTATATCAAAAAAATGATCAAATATGATTTTAATCGCGGTCGAATATTTGTTACCTTACTCAGGCTATATAAAGTACGAGGGTATAAGTTAAGTACTTCCCTCTCTTCGCGAAGAAGTGAAATATTCCGATGAATATCACTTAAAAACCGGAATCGAACAAAAACAATCGAATATATCGGACTAATACTTTTTCGAATTTCTGTATCGGTCGCTTAACTCTGCTTCAGAAAAATTTTTCTAAGGCCAGTCAAGGTAGATTTGAACGCATGACCTTAAATTCGCTAAATATTAGCATATATCCGTCTGATCCTACAAATCAGAATATATTAAATTTAACGCGAAAACGAAAATTGTAAAATTGTAATCTGGACTGAATGTCCATAAAAGATTTCAAAAAAAAAAAACTCTTTTATTTAAAAAGAAGATTTCAGATGAAAATTCAAAAAAAATTTATCAAAAAAAATAGTATTAATGACTAAAAGTCATTACCAGAGAAATATCCCAATCCCAAAACAAAAATGTAAATGATTATCAACGATAGTTACCAAAAGATTGGTACTTCGGATATTAAAATTCAAATAAGCAACAATAAAAATGTGTGGGAGACGCTATAAAAGTAAAATTTATTAAATGTAATTTTATTGTAATATAGTAATAATAATATAGGTCAATAATATATTAATTTATAAACAGGGTACGACGAATGAGAAGGTGCACCTTTCCACCTGAAGTACAGACAATACGCGGTGTAAAAAGATAATGTATTTTGTAATCGGTTTCTAGTTGAGATGACAAAAAAAAAATATTTTTTTATTCTTTATAATTATCTTGTCTTTGTTTCAGATGCAGATATATAACAGTAAGACCCCCGTCGAATGTCGATGACAGATTATCGATTAATGATTACGATCACTATCGAATGTCATATACGTTTCATAGAACCCGGTGTCCTTTTGAGATTTTACATTTCATCTAACTACAAATTATTTTTAAAATTTTTTTGTTAAGTACCAACGTAGGTACTACCATATGTTTCATACACTTTTTTCTCAATGCGTCTGACACGAAAACTTGTTATATTAAATACGATGAGTGTTAGAACGGCGGTATCCCTTCACAACAAAAGAACTAAACAATTTATTATAAATTGAAAACAACGATCTTTGAAAATATGATGTCTCTAGTTAAGTTGTACCATACATAGATACATTCATATACTAATTACTGACGTTAAAGGAAAAATTTTTTTGTCTTTTTATCGAGACTTGAATCAATCGTTTTTTTTTTTCTTAATTTTTCTTTCTACAGATGTAGAACAAGATTTAACAATGATCTGAAGGATCCAAAGAAAAATTTAAATTCATAGTTCATAAGTAATTAATCAAAAATAGTATGTAACCATACAAAATTATATTAATGACGACATAAATTTCTTTTTTTTTTTATTTCTTAACATAGGCACTTTTCTTTCTTGGTACCTTTTTTCCAAATATAGTTTTAATAATTGTCTTGGTGGCTCTATATATATGTATATACTCATGGGACCGTTAATTTATTTGGCAAAGAGAATATATATAACTATTAATAACAATATATTTTACTCTTCATACCTGAGATCCCAATTATATGGTTTCTTGAAAATATATTTGATGTACTTATACAGGATTTTGTTAAAGATGAAAAATTCTGCTGCTCCTTTGGATGATGACGATATTGGTAAAGATGGTCCCTCGTTGTAATAAGCTGCTAGCCGCATAACAGCGTTCTTCCCACGATGTGACTTCTTACAGAATTTGAATTCCATACAATTTTTGGTATAAGCATGTAGACGTGTACTCGTATGGATATGCGTTGATTTAAAAAAAACCAGGCAGACGGTCTTTTTAGGAGTGGAGTGGACTTTTTTATGGTAACGTGGTTCGGTACGTGTACTTTTTGGAGTGGCGGCAGGTCCATGCCACCTTCTTTTACCACGACGTCCTTTTCCACTACTCCGTTTTGTTGGTCTGCCTGTATAAAAAAAATTTTGCATTAGGATTTTGGATTAAATAGAATGATCATTTATTTTTAAGTAAATTTTGCATACACTACAAAGCCATAATAAATTCTACTAATCAAACTACGTATTTTAATCAAAAAAACTAAATAATCAAAAAAAAACTGAATTTTCACCATCGTAAAATTCTGTCCAAACCTCATTTATACCTAAATTTTAGATTATAATTTTGGCGCTTTACAGTGAACGACACATGACGACACGTGCATTCACTGTTAGCCGGATTTTTTCTCTCAATTTTTCATTTTTCAGCTGGGAATTTTTGATTCCCAACTATAATCGGTACATTAGATTACCTGGTTTTCTTTCACTTTGGATTTCACAATTAATTTATGACTGCTATATGTATTCCTAGATGTTCTTCTTTTCCAGATTAGGATTTTTGGTAGAAACGCACGAGGTATTTTGTCACGTAAGTTGCCTCGACTGTATTCTTCGAAGTGTGGATAAATGACTAATTCTCACAAAAAAAAGAAATAATTTTTCTTTTTAACACTGCCAACTTTTTCTTTATCTTTTTAGCAATTAATGAGTCGATGATTTATGTGAATTTACCACTGAATTGAACCATTAAACTTTAAAGAAAATTTTTCTCACCTGAATTCCTTTTAATTTTTGTGTGACTTTCTGCTTGCTTCAATTTCAATAATCGCTTTTTTCCACTTTAATCCTTCGAGATTTTACTGACTTATACTTTTGTTAGGATGTCTTTATATTTTTTGTTAAGTTTATTAATTTTATTAGTTTGGACAACTTACTTTATTCGCGGTTGAAATCAAAAAGAATTTTTCCGAAATTTATAGCAACGTTCAAGGGTGTCGTTTTCTACCCTATTGGACTTTTGACTTTACGAATCGTCAAGAGTAAACGTAGATATCTGTAGCTGTCATTCTACTACTATCGTTCTAAGTACCAGAATAGGTTTACACACGGACTTGTGAAAAGGTTCACATTGGTTATTATTCCGAGTGGTAAATTAAACTTTATTTACTTTAAGTTCTTTTTCTAATAGGTGGTAAGTATTAATATAAAAAAAATATTAACGTTTGTAAGCGAACATTAATTTTCAAAGGTAAGTATACAAAAATATTTTGCAAAAAAAAATATCTATTGAAGCTTCTCTTGTTTTTCTTTTACTTCAGTAAGTCTTGACTGAGCTCTACTTTGACCTAGGTGTGCGTAAGATGAAATCTAAAGAGAATTTACGCTATTGAAATTAAACCAAGGTTCAATAAAAATGTTCAATAAGGTGAGTAATCAGTAGGATAATTGTTTTCTTCTTGTATTTTCAAGTACTATTTCAGGTTTTAAGATAACTGTCACCAGATATGGATTCAAAGCTAATATTTTTAGATTTTTACTTGAAGTATAGTACCCCTTTGACTGGACTATAAAAAGAAAGTTTTCGTACAATTATCTCCACTACTTAACCTTTTGATCGAAATGAATGATCTTGACTGTCATTACTTCTGTATATTTCAGATATCGTCTCTCGTATCTATCTTAGTTGTTTCTGAGTATTTTGACATTTTGACATTTTGAACGCGTTACTTTTTCTCGTATGTTACTTCCAACGGAAACTATCTAAGTATTCTGACTTCTGTTTTGCCTTCACAAATGTTTGTCTCATATTTTTTTCTTTCTATTTATTCGAACAACAAAAATAAAATTAATAATTTTATGTTCTGACAGTTGACTATTTTTTCTTATTATGTTCTTTTCAGCTACTATTTATTTTCCAACTACTAAACTACCTTTTCTATCGTTAAATCTATGTTTTCTAGCTTTTATTTTACCTCTTTCCAAAAATTATAAGGGCTTTGAAATGTATGCAAAATTTACCTGGTCCATGGGGACGACTCATTCTTGGCCCATCATTTCGTACTACTATTTTGCTTCGGCCCATCACTGTACAAATCAGCCATTTCGTTGGGTTTTGTACTCTCATGTTGTCTTCTTTCAACATTGTGATGTTGTACGCTTCTGAAAACATGGACGCCTCCATTCGCCTCCATCCCATACTCTCATCTGACATTTGCATTATTTCTTGGGCAGTTCGTTTATTTCTGGGCGGTAGAAATTTTGCCTCTATATAACGATAGATGTCGTAGCGAAGAAAATATTAGTTCCGAGTGTGAACTGTCTTATCCAAATTTTTGGGTCATTGCTAAATATGCTCCTTTATATTATCGATGTGTAAATCGATAGCATAGATTTAGGTTTTATTATGATTTGATAAATCGACTGATAAGAACATTTTCAAGTTGGTCGGATTTTCGATATTAATGTGGTTGATGAATTAATAATATAGATATTTTTAAGTTGTCTACTGTCGAGGTAGATGATGACTTTTCCTACAAAACATCTTCGTTGGATGCAGTACCACTACATGCAACGACGATGGAAACGAAAAGTTAATTTTAATCTAACATTCGTAAAAAAAATTTTGTAACTTCCAGTATTACACCCACGACCCTTTTGTCTCGTGCACAGCTGAGTTAGCCGGTTGTGCTAAGCTACTCTGAATTCTTTGACACGCTATTTTCTCAAGTCTTTGGTATGTACTACCATCTCGAAGCCTTTCTCATCCTTGACTCGATACAAATTATTACCAACAATTTTAGTTATATGGGCTTTTAGAAACTTAGGGCTTAGTTTAGCATTTATGTGCTTAGCAGCACTACTAAGTGTGAAGTTTCTTCTAAAAACTTTATCCCCTACTTGATAAGATACCAATTTACTTCGTAAATTGTAATGGTGTTCATAATTTTCGTGGGCTTGGTTCAATGCGGTCTTTAAATAGGCGTGTAATATACCCATTTTCGCAGCTTTGGGCAACCAGTTAATTTCAGCTTGGTTTAATCCATCCAGTTTTCTTAATAACCGGTAGTCCGAACCATGTTCGACCATCTGCTGGCCGAATAGTGCCTCATATGGAGACATACCTATGACACTATGCACAGATGTGCGTAAGGCATTACTGATCTCCACTAGATGTACGTCCCAATTAGTCTGCTTCGGGTCAATGTAAGCACGTATAGCGCTCAAGATAGATCTGTTGACCCTCTCACTGGCATTGGCCTGTGGTGCGTAAGAAGCAGTTTTGATATGTGTTATATCGAAATTGTTTAAGCAGGTCCCAAAATCTTTACTAACAAATTGTGATCCGTTGTCGGATAACAACGTTTCAGGAACCCCAAACATCAAAAATATCTCCTCGGTGAGAAACTTTATCAATTCATTCGAATTCGCTTTCTTCAACGGCTTTATCAATACAAACTTCGTTAACTGATCGAGAGCGATGACTATAAACGTATTTCCTCTCTTGGATCTGGGATATGGCCCCAAGAAATCTACATATAAATGCTGAAATGGACGGTCTACCGTAAAGGCTTTTCCCATCTCCGTACGTAAAGTACAATTTGGTGCTTTGGTGGTTTTGCACGTGTCGCAGTTGTTTATATATAGTTTCACCTGGCTACTCATAGCTGGCCAATAGAATTCCTGTCGAAGGCGATATAATGTCTTGGCGATACCCCCATGCGACGATCTAGGTGGACAATGAGCCTGCTCTACCAACTTTCCAGTCAGCTGTGATGGAACCCAAAGCTTCCATGACAAATCTTCCTGAAGTGGATTCCCAGTAGAATGTTTAACTCGTTTATATACATAATCATCGGATATTTGCAAATCCGGTAAACGTTCTTGATTGTCTTTTATGTGTGTAATGATTTGGCTATATTCTTGTGTCTTAAAAGCTGGATCTTTTAAATCGATATGAAGTACGTCAGACACATCTGACATTGTAGTCACAGAAGTGGGTTTCTCAACTCCAAGTGCGTCTACCTCATAGACCCTCGACAATGCGTCTGGCACATGGTGCTGAGATCCACGTCTATGAATTACCTCAAATTCGAAACTCTGAAGCTTTAGGCTCCACCGAGCTAACCTTCCCGTTGGATCCTTCAGATTCATTAGCCACCGTAGACTCGCATGGTCGGTTATCACCCGGAATTTATATCCCTCGACATAAGGTCGGAATTTGTAAATCCCTTGGACAGCGGCCAAACACTCTCTCTCAGTTACGGTGTAGTTTCGTTGTGCTGAATTCAGTTTTTGAGAGTAGAAATAGATCGGTTTCTCGTTCCCCTCTTCATCCAACTGACATAAAACGCACCCTATCCCTGTGGATGAGGCGTCACAACAGATTATGAATTGTTTGTTAAAGTCAGGATTGATCAACACCGGTGCTGACGTTAACGCTTTTTTAACAGCTTCTAAAGCTGATATTGCTTCTGGGACAAATTCGAATTTACTTTTCTTTTTCAACGTATCAGATAATGGAGCTGTTAAGGTAGAGAAATTCTCTATAAATCGTCTGTACCAGCCGGCCATTCCTAGAAAACGACGGACTTGTCTAATAGTGGTTGGTACAGGAAACTCCAATATAGCTGATATTTTATTCGGATCGGTTTTTAAACAACCTTGCCCAACAATATACCCAAGATATTGTAATTCTTTAAAACAAAATTTTGATTTCTCCACATTGATTGTTAAGCCGGCATCTGTTAAATGCTTCGCTACTTTAGATAGAATTGAAATGTGATCGTTAAAATCTTTTGAGATGACTAACAAGTCATCAAGGTAAATGAACACTTGGTCTCTCAACTCTCGAGGAATCACCTTGTCCATTAAACTCGTCAAACTTTGCGCAGCGTTCGAAAGTCCGAACGGCATTACTTTAAACTGATATAAGGGTCTGCCTGGAACTGTAAAAGCTGTCTTCTCCCGAGATTCTTTCTCCAGGGGCACTTGCCAGTAAGCATCTTTCAAATCCATGCTAGAAATATAGCGTGTTTCGGAAAGGCGTGCTAGCAATCCTTCAATATGCGCAATTGGATTCGCATTTTTCTTTGTTACGGAGTTAACTTTTCGGAAGTCGAGGCATAGTCTATTTTTTCCCGGTTTTCTCACCAATACGACTGGTGAAGACCATCCACTCTGACTTTCCTCGATAACTCCTAACGAGATCATGCGATCCAACTCCGCGTACACAAGGCTTTGTACTGCTGGCGATATGGGATAGTGACGTTGCTTTATGGGTTCGGCGTCTCCCGTATCCATCGAATGTTCCATCAAGTGAGTCTGTCCGAGACCTCGAACTGCGAATGACGGAAATAGCTTAATAGTGTTTTGAAGAATAGTAGATTCCTCTACGGATAGGAGACATTCCGGCTTATTTGCCTGACCGGTTGTTGTCTCGGTAACCGTGTCTAATGATGAAATGACTTGTGGAGCTATTTTGAATAGCTTCCAAAAATCTATACCTAAATATAAATCTTGTGCTAAGGAGGGCACTACGTACAGTTGGATCGGAAGAACTAGATCTTTGTACTTAATATTCGTAGTAACCACTCCAGCAATACGCTGTTTAGTTCCATCAGCTGTGAATAAACTCGAATCGAATTTTCTGAATGGAATGTTAGCATCTTCAACATACTTAGCAGCACCGTTACCGAGGCAACTAATGCTCGCTCCGGAGTCGAGTAAACCAAGCCATTTATTATTAAATAATTCTACTTTCAAGTAAGCTCGCGGATCGTCCTTAAGACATTCTACTTCGGCTATGTTTACCGCTCGATATAATTTGCGTTTCTGTGTGAATCTATTTCGTAATTTAGCAACTTTGTCTAAATGTTTAGGGTAAGTGTATATGCGTTTACGCGCTTCAGCGTAATCAATTTGCCTCTGATGAAGAGATTTAAGAGGTCTTAATCTGGGAATTAGGGTAGTTTTTGGAAAAATATTTTTGATGTTTCGGGTTTCTAAATTTTTCAAGATGGTAATTTTTTTGTTAGGTGTGGGTAAAGATTCTAGTTGGGACTCCCCGAGTTGCCCATCATCGTCAGCTCCCTCTCGGATGACCGCTGACTCGATGTCAAGTTTCCCTTGCATTTCAAACAATTAGGGGACAATATGTCCGGTTGCCCACAACGATAACAAAATATCTTGTTTTGGGGTTCAGTACAGTCTAGAAATATGTGACCTACTTTATGGCAATTCCAGCAGATGGCCTTGTCAAAGTTGATTTTCGTATCTTTAACTCGGTTCCTTTGAAAAGCTTCCAAAGCTAGTGACATATCTTCTTGAACGGGTTCGGTTTGTATCTCGATTTCGTTCACTTGTTTTCTTGCTTGGTTATTGTAGATAGGTGGCATTCTAGGTCTCAAAGGTTCGTGTTGGGTAAGATAGCGTTCCATTTCTCGGCACGTATACACTAAGTCAGCTAATCTCGTAGTCCTAAAAGTAAGCAAAAGTTCACCCATCCGGCGTCGAACATTCTGCTTAATTATTTCGGCTAGTTCTTCGTTGGGCCTTGGATTCTTCATCTTTGAATTCAGCTTCAGCAGGGCATCGTAAAAGTTATCGAAACTTTCTCCTGGCGCTTGTTTCCTTTCCGCCATCTGCCTCGAAATCTCAGAATCCGTCTCTAGGCTGCCGTAATGGTCTACGAGAGCTAACTTTAGTGCAATCCAAGATGTCTGAGGATTGTTCTTTAGATATATCCAGTACCAGGCTTCTGCGGGTCCACTAACGAAGTGGTGGAAGTTAGAAACAACTTCATCCCACGAAGCCCCATAACTGTCCTTAACCTTGTCCAAGCGGAACAAAAATTCGTCCACAGTCATGTTTTTAGAATTGAAAGTTATTCCCCATTTTTGATAGTGAGGTGACCTATACATAGATGCAGCTGGTGATGGTATTGGCATTCTCGCGTCTCTATTGGCGGATGTGTTGTCGAATTGTATCCTATTTAGATGTTCGTAGAAGTCTGGCTCAACATTACGATTGGCTTCTCTTCTGGTTGTCGATGCAACTCTTTCCGGCCATACTCTAGGAAAATCAGGAACATTGGATCGGACGTTTCTATTGGACTCTCTTTGAGTGACGTAAATGGGTCGGTTTGGCGTCGGTTGGTCGCAAAGAGGAATCGAAGGAGCTGCTGCTTGTCCGTTAAGATTGAATTGGGCTAATGCGTTATGCATCGCCTCGTTCATCTTTTCTAGCAGTATCGCTTGACTTTGCGCAAGCGAATCCTGCAAAGCTTTCCTATCCTCAGCGCGATTGAGACCAACCGCTGCCAAAGCGACTTCTTTTATATACGTCTCGTAGTCTTCGTCACGTCTTAAAGGAGTTCGTCCTGCAAAGGGTTGTCTTTCAGGTGTTCTAAGAGTTTCGTCAGCCAAAATCCTTACTCTGTCCGCGCCTTGTCTTTCAGTGTTGGATGGGCCTGCTTCTTCTTGGCGGCTCTCATCTACAGCTTCGCCAGGTTCCATGGTCATGTTGAGCAATAGATCCTGGTTCTTGCGGAACCTAGTGTTGTGTGGCTCCGGCGTAGCAATTCTATGGTCTTTTGATGATTCAGGATCGGACTGCCTCTTATTATTCTTTTTCCCTGACGCTGATCCTCTATTCTTTCCCATTATGGATGCGATATGTATAATAAAAGTTCAAAGAAAGTTTCTTGGAATAAGTTTTATCAAATTTCGCAATGGAATATTTGTTCAGAAGGCCTAAACAAAAATAATGTTCTATATCTAACTAACCTATTCAATACCTATAAAAACTTAACTAATGTCTACTATAACCTATCAACTAATCCTACTATATCTTACTAACTATCCCTACGATAACTTATTATCTAACCTTAACCTAATCTTTCAGTGGGTAAACCCCTAAATATTTCCAAAACTAAACTTCAAAAAAGAGAATAAACTAAATGATCTTCAAGATAGATAACTAAATCTGACTTGACTAAATATCTAAATTTTCCAAACACCTAAACTTTATTACTAACTTGTCTGAAATTCACAAATGAATTATAACTTGATTATAAAAAAAATAAAAAATATATATGAACTATATCTCAAAAAAAAATATATATACTAAAGATCAAAACTATATCTAAATGTGCTACCAGCATGTGTATCTATACTAAAGAGTGCTACCAGCATACTAAATCTAAACTAAGGGCGCTACCAGCATACTAAAAATCAAATAACTAAATGTGCTACCAGCATACTAAAATAAATCAAAAAGTGCTACCAGCATAATAAATCTATAAACTAAGGGTGCTACCAGCATATTAAATCTAAAAGTGCTACCAGCAAAATGAATAACTAAATGGTGGAAAATTATTTAATTAATTTGCCACTGGGCATATAAAAATAATTCGAAAAATTTTCTCAAAAAAATGTTTCAAAAATAAAAAAAACTTAATTAATTTTTTGGTGTACTATATACATTGTAGAATCGGAGTCGTGACTGGAATTTGTACGTTTCCCAATCGACTTCCTCAACAACAACAACGTTCTGTGTGCAGACCACATCAGTCTTCATCATCTTCTAACTAAATGTAAAAACGTAATCTCTTCCTGTTGTTCTCTTCTACTCATCGCATCCTTCTATCGCTTCTGACCTATGGAAAAATACTTCCCTTAGCGGACAACAGATCGGAAAAATTTATAAAAGTGAACGGACAAGAAAAAAGATTATTAATATACTCTTTCGAGTGCTAATGATGTTATAAAAGTAATTGTTTTTGTTGACATGTCTTCCCTTTGTATTTTAGTCGTTTGGCTTACGCAGCTGACGTAAATAGGACACGCGTCGACCATTCACCGGTCGCAAGAACACACGAAAAAAAAGAAAAGACTTCATAAAAGCTTGAAATAATTCTCATCAGAAGCTACGGCTGCTGGACGAAATTACATCCAGTACGGACATCTAATCTCGAAAAATTCCTTACAAAAACATGATGATTTTCAAGAGAGTGGAGGAGCAATTGAGCTGGTTATCGCTACTGACATGACTAGGACGTAGATCAACCAATCACCGGTCGACACATAAGTCAACTACTCTCCGATATTAAATCTCTACAAAAATTTATCTACTCAAAACTACTTGATAATTTTTCAATGTTACCATTGAACAAAAAAAAAATTGAACACTTGAAGATGGTTTCAACTAAACTCACAATTTTTCTCTAAAATTTCTAACGACAAAAATTCCTCGGGCCCCACACGTTCGGGCGCCATTTATGTAACGGAAATCAAAAAAGGAAACCTTTGTATAATGGAAACCCAAAAAAAAAAAGACAAAAAATGCTTTTATTAAAACAACCCCGCGCCCGTGGAACCGAAACACCAAGACTCTTAAACTAAGTCTATGAATTTCGTGATTACGAAAATTATCGCTTCTGCAAAAATTCGTAGTTCCACTCTGGCGTCATTTATGTAATGGAATCAAAAGGAACTTACAAAAACGCATCTTCGTGTCAGCGGTACCTAAATTCAAAGACTACTATTAAGCCCATGAATTTCGACTTTGCGAAAATTATCGTTTCTGCGAAAATTCGTAGTCCCACTCTGGTGCCATTTATGTAGCGGGAATCAAAAGCACACAAGTAAAACGACTAACGTGCTTTCAATAAAAACCAGGGAGTTAATACACGAGATGTAATATATACTTTAAATTCTGGAAATTAAACTATATAATCATAAGAGGGCATATCTTGCAAAAATATTCAGGTTATCCCATTTCTTAGCGTCTTTGGGTTTAACCAATACCTCTAATGTCGATAGTTCAGTTCCCATTACTAGATCGTTAGAATATCTATTCGGTAAAGGTGTTGATACTCAAGGGTTAAATTTCAAAAGAATATCTCTAACGGCATCCAGATTACCTCACACAAAAATTTCAGCAACGATGATTCAAAGAATAAAGTGGGGGACAGTTGCTATCTCCTCTCTGAACGAGCATTAGATCATTCAGAGAGGGGTAGGACCGTTCCCCAGTCGACTCCCCAAAGCAACGAAACCTATGTACTTAGGTGTCACGTACACTAGTTCAAAAAACCACAGAATTTGATTGGACCTTAAATAACTTATTCATTTGATCAAAAGAAAAGATAAGTTATTACCATTGACTAAAGATTTGATCTTCGCTCGAGTAAATGATATCTGCTTATAAGTTCGTTTCTAGAAGGAGTTTCATCCCCCTGACCTTATTTGAGAATAAAGTTTATTATCAGACATATTTCTCTGACGATAATCAATTGACAATAACTAATAAAAAAAAAGAAATATCTGGTTCCTATTCAATTCATCACCTATCACGTCTCCACGAGTTTTCCTTTAAATATACGAAAGCATAAAAACTTCTTAAAGTCCACTCGGAGGAATAGGGTACTACCGCTCGACTGCTGCCACAGGTCCGGAAAAATTTGCTTCGACTGGCTCAGTCATCAGGGAAGTGAGTCGATGCTGCAGAAGCGAGTAGTGGGTTTACATATTATTGGACCTGGAATCTAGCTGTTGGTTGACTCAGATAATTTAAATTGCAAAGCTAAAAAGCTAAGGGCCGGAGGAAAAATTTCAGAAAAAAAGTTAAGTTGAGTTGAAAGTCGAAATTAGCGAAAAGCGATGAAGTTGATTTGACAGGATAAGATGTTTGTTACCTATCTCGGATTACATTATCCCATAACCCATCCATACGTTCCTTATCATCCGATTACATTTTCAGGAACCCTAAAAAAAAAGATGGGAGAAATAGATGACGTTATTTCCCCCTAGTCGCCTACCTACCCGACCTAAAAGTGACGAAAAGATAACCCCCTCTCGAAACTTCCCAATTGATATATCTACTGGCGATACTTTGATGTAGATACTTCCCTCTAAATGAAGATTCACGATCTACACACTATATTACTTCCATATTAAATTGTCAAACTTCATCGAGAATGACTTGTTGTTGTTGTTGTTGTTGCTGTTGTTTCGGTAGCCGTGGTTGAAAAGATTCAACTCGGATCTTCGCACCTACAACTCCAGTCACGACCCTTCATCATAGATTCCTTAAAATTCCATATTAACCTATAATTAAGACTGAATCTCCGAAAAATACTTCCCCGGGAATGATATGTAAACACATCTTAAACCAACGTCGAGAAAAAGTATCCTTGAAAAATTTAAGAATTGGATTTCAATACTCAATACAATTTTATTAAATGATTCTTATAACTAACATTATTTTTGCTTAAACTCCATACATAAACTCTATACTGCGACTAAGTGCCACAAAAAAAAAAAGACTTAATCTTGAACTAATATGACTATCTATGTCGTAGTCCTTAACCATAAAAAAAAAACATGTATCTTGATTGCAAGTAAATATACTAAAAGTTCACAAATTAATTTACGAATTTATTAAATATTCTTTTGTTCATTAATAAAAGTCTAACGTTGACTACTAATTAAACTGTAAATCAAAAAAATAGAAAAGTTTAGAAAAACTGCTCGTCCAAATTCATCTACTAGTACGTAGGTATCAGAAAAAGTATATCAAAAAAATGATCAAATATGATTTTAATCGCGGTCGAATATTTGTTACCTTACTCAGGCTATATAAAGTACGAGGGTATAAGTTAAGTACTTCCCTCTCTTCGCGAAGAAGTGAAATATTCCGATGAATATCACTTAAAAACCGGAATCGAACAAAAACAATCGAATATATCGGACTAATACTTTTTCGAATTTCTGTATCGGTCGCTTAACTCTGCATCAGAAAAATTTTTCTAAGGCCAGTCAAGGTAGATTTGAACGCATGACCTTAAATTCGCTAAATATTAGCATATATCCGTCTGATCCTACAAATCAGAATATATTAAATTTAACGCGAAAACGAAAATTGTAAAATTGTAATCTGGACTGAATGTCCATAAAAGATTTCAAAAAAAAAAAAAACTCTTTTATTTAAAAAGAAGATTTCAGATGAAAATTCAAAAAAAAAATTATCAAAAAAAATAGTATTAATGACTAAAAGTCATTACCAGAGAAATATCCCAATCCCAAAACAAAAATGTAAATGATTATCAACGATAGTTACCAAAAGATTGGTACTTCGGATATTAAAATTCAAATAAGTAACAATAAAAATGTGTGGGAGACGCTATAAAAGTAAAATTTATTAAATGTAATTTTATTGTAATATAGTGATAATAATATAGGTCAATAATATATTAATTTATAAACAGGGTACGACGAATGAGAAGGTGCACCTTTCCACCTGAAGTACAGACAATACGCGGTGTAAAAAGATAATGTATTTTGTAATCGGTTTCTAGTTGAGATGACAAAAAAAAATATTTTTTTATTCTTTATAATTATCTTGTCTTTGTTTCAGATGCAGATATATAACAGTAAGACCCCCGTCGAATGTCGATGACAGATTATCGATTAATGATTACGATCACTATCGAATGTCATATACGTTTCATAGAACCCGGTGTCCTTTTGAGATTTTACATTTCATCTAACTACAAATTATTTTTAAAATTTTTTTGTTAAGTACCAACGTAGGTACTACCATATGTTTCATACACTTTTTTCTCAATGCGTCTGACACGAAAACTTGTTATATTAAATACGATGAGTGTTAGAACGGCGGTATCCCTTCACAACAAAAGAACTAAACAATTTATTATAAATTGAAAACAACGATCTTTGAAAATATGATGTCTCTAGTTAAGTTGTACCATACATAGATACATTCATATACTAGTTACTGACGTTAAAGGAAAAATTTTTTTGTCTTTTTATCGAGACTTGAATCAATCGTTTTTTTTTTTCTTAATTTTTCTTTCTACAGATGTAGAACAAGATTTAACAATGATCTGAAGGATCCAAAGAAAAATTTAAATTCATAGTTCATAAGTAATTAATCAAAAATAGTATGTAACCATACAAAATTATATTAATGACGACATAAATTTCTTTTTTTTTTTATTTCTTAACATAGGCACTTTTCTTTCTTGGTACATTTTTTCCAAATATAGTTTTAATAATTGTCTTGGTGGCTCTATATATATGTATATACTCATGGGACCGTTAATTTATTTGGCAAAGAGAATATATATAACTATTAATAACAATATATTTTACTCTTCATACCTGAGATCCCAATTATATGGTTTCTTGAAAATATATTTGATGTACTTATACAGGATTTTGTTAAAGATGAAAAATTCTGCTGCTCCTTTGGATGATGACGATATTGGTAAAGATGGTCCCTCGTTGTAATAAGCTGCTAGCCGCATAACAGCGTTCTTCCCACGATGTGACTTCTTACAGAATTTGAATTCCATACAATTTTTGGTATAAGCATGTAGACGTGTACTCGTATGGATATGCGTTGATTTAAAAAAAAACCAGGCAGACGGTCTTTTTAGGAGTGGAGTGGACTTTTTTATGGTAACGTGGTTCGGTACGTGTACTTTTTGGAGTGGCGGCAGGTCCATGCCACCTTCTTTTACCACGACGTCCTTTTCCACTACTCCGTTTTGTTGGTCTGCCTGTATAAAAAAAATTTTGCATTAGGATTTTGCATTAAATAGAATGATCATTTATTTTTAAGTAAATTTTGCATACACTACAAAGCCATAATAAATTCTACTAATCAAACTACGTATTTTAATCAAAAAAAACTAAATAATCAAAAAAAACTGAATTTTCACCATCGTAAAATTCTGTCCAAACCTCATTTATACCTAAATTTTAGATTATAATTTTGGCGCTTTACAGTGAACGACACATGACGACACGTGCATTCACTGTTAGCCGGATTTTTTCTCTCAATTTTTCATTTTTCAGCTGGGAATTTTTGATTCCCAACTATAATCGGTACATTAGATTACCTGGTTTTCTTTCACTTTGGATTTCACAATTAATTTATGACTGCTATATGTATTCCTAGATGTTCTTCTTTTCCAGATTAGGATTTTTGGTAGAAACGCACGAGGTATTTTGTCACGTAAGTTGCCTCGACTGTATTCTTCGAAGTGTGGATAAATGACTAATTCTCACAAAAAAAAGAAATAATTTTTCTTTTTAACACTGCCAACTTTTTCTTTATCTTTTTAGCAATTAATGAGTCGATGATTTATGTGAATTTACCACTGAATTGAACCATTAATTTTTAAAGAAAATTTTTCTCACCTGAATTCCTTTTAATTTTTGTGTGACTTTCTGCTTGCTTCAATTTCAATAATCGCTTTTTTCCACTTTAATCCTTCGAGATTTTACTGACTTATACTTTTGTTAGGATGTCTTTATATTTTTTGTTAAGTTTATTAATTTTATTAGTTTGGACAACTTACTTTATTCGCGGTTGAAATCAAAAAGAATTTTTCCGAAATTTATAGCAACGTTCAAGGGTGTCGTTTTCTACCCTATTGGACTTTTGACTTTACGAATCGTCAAGAGTAAACGTAGATATCTGTAGCTGTCATTCTACTACTATCGTTCTAAGTACCAGAATAGGTTTACACACGGACTTGTGAAAAGGTTCACATTGGTTATTATTCCGAGTGGTAAATTAAACTTTATTTACTTTAAGTTCTTTTTCTAATAGGTGGTAAGTATTAATATAAAAAAAATATTAACGTTTGTAAGCGAACATTTTTTTGTAAGTATACAAAAATATTTTGCAAAAAAAAATTATCTATTGAAGCTTCTCTTGTTTTTCTTTTACTTCAGTAAGTCTTGACTGAGCTCTACTTTGACCTAGGTGTGCGTAAGATGAAACCTAAAGAGAATTTACGCTATTGAAATTAAACCAAGGTTCAATAAAAATTTTCAATAAGGTGAGTAATCAGTAGGATAATTGTTTTCTTCTTGTATTTTCAAGTACTATTTCAGGTTTTAAGATAACTGTCACCAGATATGGATTCAAAGCTAATATTTTTAGATTTTTACTTGAAGTATAGTACCCCTTTGACTGGACTATAAAAAGAAAGTTTTCGTACAATTATCTCCACTACTTAACCTTTTGATCGAAATGAATGATCTTGACTGTCATTACTTCTGTATATTTCAGATATCGTCTCTCGTATCTATCTTAGTTGTTTCTGAGTATTTTGACATTTTGACATTTTGAACGCGTTACTTTTTCTCGTATGTTACTTCCAACGGAAACTATCTAAGTATTCTGACTTCTGTTTTGCCTTCACAAATGTTTGTCTCATATTTTTTTCTTTCTATTTATTCGAACAACAAAAATAAAATTAATAATTTTATGTTCTGACAGTTGACTATTTTTTCTTATTATGTTTTTTTCAGCTACTATTTATTTTCCAACTACTAAACTACCTTTTCTATCGTTAAATCTATGTTTTCTAGCTTTTATTTTACCTCTTTCCAAAAATTATAAGGGCTTTGAAATGTATGCAAAATTTACCTGGTCCATGGGGACGACTCATTCTTGGCCCATCATTTTGTAGTACTATTTTGCTTCGGCCCATCACTGTACAAATCAGCCATTTCGTTGGGTTTTGTACTCTCATGTTGTCTTCTTTCAACATTGTGATGTTGTACGCTTCTGAAAACATGGACGCCTCCATTCGCCTCCATCCCATACTCTCATCTGACATTTGCATTATTTCTTGGGCAGTTCGTTTATTTCTGGGCGGTAGAAATTTTGCCTCTATATAACGATAGATGTCGTAGCGAAGAAAATATTAGTTCCGAGTGTGAACTGTCTTATCCAAATTTTTGGGTCATTGCTAAATATGCTCCTTTATATTATCGATGTGTAAATCGATAGCATAGATTTAGGTTTTATTATGATTTGATAAATCGACTGATAAGAAAATTTTCAAGTTGGTCGGATTTTCGATATTAATGTGGTTGATGAATTAATAATATAAATATTTTTAAGTTGTCTACTGTCGAGGTAGATGATGAAATTTCCTACAGGGTTCGGATATCAAAGCAAGATTTATTTTGTTTTTTCTTGTACTCATTGGGTAAGTATATATTTATTCCTTTATTTTAGGTTCAGATGTAATTTTTTCTGGTTTTTTTGGGAAACATAGGTAAGTATGTTTGCGTATGTACATTTTAGTGTAGCTATCGGACTTTTATTTAGGGTAAGTATTTTACTATGTATGTCATAATTCAGTCCTAAAAATGAAAATTTCAACTAAATTTCATGACTATTTCATGAACTTACTCTGTCATATTTTTATCGATCCGAATCTAAACATGTTGTTTTATGCTGTGAAACTTGAATTTAGTATTTCTGTCACTACCTATAATCAATTTTCTATTTCTTTTTGCAGTAGGACTAATTGGTTTAACTTTTCTGGAAACTGAGTTTATGATGATACATTGTTATTCACAATCTGAGGCGTGTAACCTTACTGTGTCAAAATTAGCTAATTTTTATGTTGGCAATTCCGTAGGTAAACAATATTTCGTTGCTTAAAGACATTTTTTTATTTATTTTAGATCTACCTAAAAGTTTATGTTTCAGTTTCTCGACGACAATGTTTCATACCGGTGAGCGGGTATACTATTAGCAAAGGTACCTTACTTTCTTATTGGCTGAGGTGTGTCTTAGCTAATTTATCATTTTCTTTGCCTATTCCTAGGTGGTTGTTTAGAAATGTTGGTTATTATTTTGCTATGAGGTTGACGTATTAACTATTTCATTTATTTGTTATAGGAACTTTTATGTTATCCGTGTTTTCCCATAAACATCTTCTCCTAAGTTTATTCTCTTAAGAATGGAATTCTTGAATTTGTGAGAATATTTTGTGAACTGTAGAAATTTTCAAGTTGGTTTGCTTTGGTGGTATTATAAAAGCTATTATTTATACTCGTATGAATATTTAAGAAGAATTTCTCAAGTAAACTACAGTGGATGGTGAAATGGATTTTCCTACAAAACATCTTCAATGTTCCTGGTGCCAACATGAATATTGATGATGGAAACGGAAATCGTTAAATTCGATTCAACTTTCGATAAATACTCTTCATTTGACTTCAAATAAATATTCGCTACCCACGACCCTTTTGCGTCTCATGCACAGGCTGAGCAGCTGGCAATGACACTCATCAATCGCACAAAAAATTGTAAGTTCCACAAAAGAAATTGTCGATGACTTTTTCATTTGTTTTACTTACGAAGATCTTTTGTACGCACAACAGATTCAAAATTGTTTGCATCTTTGACTTTATATAGGTTATTACCTAAAATTTTCACTACTTTCGTCTCTACAAACTTGAGACATAACTTGGCATTGCGATGTTTACTTGCATCACTTAGCACGAAATTACGACGGAATACCTCTTCACCTACATTAAATGTAACTACTCTGCTTCTTAGGTTGTAAACTTTCTCATAACTATCGTGAGCTTGGTTAAGAGCTGTTTTGAGGTATGAATGAAGAATATTCATTCGGGCTGTTTTAGGTAACCAATCGATTTCGGACTGATTAAGTCCACCAAGTTTTCTTAATAACGCGTAATCCGCACCGTGCTCAATCATACGCTGGCCATATAGGGCTTCGTATGGTGTCATGCCGATTGCGCTATGCAACGATGTGCGTAAAGCACTACTAATAAATAAATGCTCATCCCAGTTGAGTTGTTTCTTATCGATGTAAGCTCTTATTGCACTCAAAATGGAGCGGTTCACTCGCTCGCTAGCATTCGCTTGTGGGGCGTATGCGGCTGTTTTTACGTGATTTATTCCGAAGTTTTCTAGGAATGTCTTAAAATCGTTGCTTATAAATTGTGAGCCATTATCCGATAATAAACTCTCAGGAACTCCAAATATCAAGAAAATATCATCCACTTGCCTTTTTCAATGGTTTGATGAATACAAATTTTGTAAGTTGATCTAACGCTATAAAAATAAAGGTGTTTCCTCTTCTGGATCTAGGGTATGGACCTAGAAAATCTATATACATATGTTGAAATGGTCTTTCAACTTCAAATCCTTTTCCCATTTCAGTTCTAAGAACAGAATTTGGCGCTTTTGTCGTTTTACAAATTTCGCAGTTGTTAACATACATTTTGACTTGCGAAGCCATTGCTGGCCAATAGAATTGGTTACGGAGACGATGCAGGGTCTTGGTGATACCACCATGCGCTGCCTGAGGCGGGCAATGAGCCGCAATTATCAACTTTTCGCCCAACTGCGATGGAATCCAAATCTTCCAAGCTAAATCGTCTTGCATTTAATTACCTGTCACGTGCCTGACTTTCTTGTATATGAAACCATCAGATACTTGCAAGTCAGGGAGACAATCTTTATTTCTATTAACGTGTTCAATGATCTGAAGGTATTCTTCCGACTTGAAAGACGGATCCTTTAAATCAAGATGTAACACTTTAGATGGACTTGAATTTTTGATGGGCATTTCTAGGGAAGCCAAACGTAATGCCTCCACTTCATGCACTCTAGATAGGGCATCAGGCACAGCGTTCAAAGTACCTTTTCTATGCTCCACCGAAAATTCGAAGTTTTGAAGCTTCAAACTCCACCGTGCTAGACGTCCGGTTGGGTCCTTAAGACTCATCAACCATCTCAGGCTTGCATGATCAGTGATCACCAAGAACCTGTAACCTTCAATGTATGGTCTGAATTTGTAGATGCCTTTTACGGCTGCAAGACATTCTCGCTCTGTAACTGAATAGTTACGTTGCGCGCTATTTAGCTTTTGGGAATAGTAATAAATGGGGTATTCTGCGCCAGTCTCATCTCTTTGGCACAGTACGCATCCGATTCCAGTTGCCGAAGCGTCGCATAAAATCACGAATTGCTTACTGAAATCGTGGTTGCGGAGAACTGGCGCCGAAGTTAAAGCTACTTTAAGCTTATTAAAAGCTTCTAACGCCTGTTCGTTGAACTCAAACTTACTTTTTTTTCTTAAGTATATCGGACATCGGTCCGGCTACCTCAGAAAAATTTTCGATGAATCGCCGGTACCAACCAGCCATTCCAAGGAATCGACGTACTTGAAGTACAGTCGTTGGTACCGGGAAATCGAGAATTGCAGAAATTTTGGACCGGTCTGCTTTGAGGCAGCCACGCCCTACGACATAACCTAAGTATTGAAGCTCTTCGAAACAGAAACGTGACTTTTCCACATTTATTGTTAATCCTGCCTCGTCTAGCCTCTTTGCTACAATTTTTAAAACTGATATATGCTCTTCGAATGTTTTGGAGATGACCAGTTGATCATCTAAATAAATAAAAACTTGATCTCTCAAGTTGGACGGGATAACTTTATTCATGAGGTTCGTAAGACTCTGAGCAGCATTGGATCGTCCGAACGGCATCACCTTGAATTGATATAATGGACGGCCTGGTATTGAAAATGCAGTTTTCTCCCTTGACATCTTCTATAACGGTACTTGCCAGTACGCGTCTTTCAAATCCACGCTAGAAATATAGCGTATCTCTGAAAGTCCCAATTGGACTCGCATCCTTCTTTGTTACGGAGTTGACTTTCCGAAAATCCAAGCACATTCTATTTTTGCCGGGTTTCCTCACCAATACAACCGGTGAGGACCATGGGCTTGAACTTTCTTCAATCACTCCCAAAGAAATCATGCGGTCCACTTCGGCGTACACCAAGGCTTGTATCGCTGGAGAGATAGGGTAATGTCGTTACTTAATAGGCAACGCATCGCCGCGTCGTGTTGAAAAACACAGTAAAACTTTTTCCGTCATTCGCTGAGCGGGGACTCGGACGAACACACCTTATGGAACATTCGATTGATACCGGCGATGGACTGTTCTGTAGTTAGCTCGCATTCCGAGAAATTAGGTTTCTCTAAAGCTATCTCAGAAATATTTTCTTTAAAAGGTATGATATGGGGCGCTATCTCAAATAAGGCCCAAAAATTTACTCCCAAGTAGAGTTTTTGCGTTAAAGATGGTACTATAAACAAATCTATGGCGTGTGTTTTGCCATTAAAAGAAATTTTCGTTTTCACTACTTCTACCACTGGTTGTTGTTTTCCGTCAGCAGTAGCTATATTGGTAGAGAATTTTTGAAAAGAGATGTTTTTGTTTTCTAAAATTTCTAATGCTCCTTTACCTAAACAATTAACACTTGCTCCTGAGTCGAGCAAACCATACCACTCTTCTTCGAATAGTTCTACTTGAACGTACAGACGGGGATCGTCCTTATAATTTGACAATTTTGTCGATGACACTACTTTATAAAGTTTTCTTTTGTTAGAAAATTTATTTCTCAAAGCTTCTATTTTAGTTTAATGTTTGGGATATGTATATATACGTTTCCTAGCTATATTGTATTCAATTTGCATTTGATGCAAGGACTTTAAAGGTCTAAGTCTAGGAATTCTAGAATTAGTGGATGTTAATTTCAGGATATTTTTCGTTTCTGGGTTTTTCAAAATGGTGATTTTATCGGTTTTCTCTAAGTTTACAGAGGACTCCCCGAGTTGCCCATCTTGGCCAACTCCCTCTCGGTCGAATGTTGGCTCGTTGACGAGTTTCCCGGACACATTTTACAATTTGGTGACAGAACATCTGGTTTGCCACAACGATAGCAGAAAATTCTTCGCTGTAAATCAGCACAATCTCTTAATGTATGACCTATATTCAAACAATTCCAGCATTTGACGGTTTCCGAATTAGGCTTTGAATCGCGATTTCGATTATGATGAAAAGCTTCGACAGCAGTCCACATTTCAGTCAACTGTGAATCGGTTTGAATCTCGATTTCGTGGACTAGTTTTCTTGGAGGATTGTTATAAACTGGAGGTGCTCTAGCTCTCATCGGATCGTACTGAGCTAAAAACCTCTCCATATCTTGACAAGTGAAAACTAAGTCTGCGAGTCGAGTTGATTTAAAAGTTAACAAAAGCACTCCCATGCGTCTGCGTACATTTTGCTTTATTATTTCGGCCAATTATTCATTAGGCCTAGGATTTTTCATACGCGAATTAATCTTTAAAATGGCATCATAAAACGAGTCAAAGCTTTCGCCTGGAGCTTGCTTTCGTTCAGCCATTTGTCTAGACAACTCCGAATCGGTTTCCAGACTACGGTATTGTTCTATCAGCGCTAACTTCAACGCTGCCCAAGATGAATACGGATTATTTTTCATGTACATCCAGTACCACGCCTCTACCGTTCCGCTCACAAAATGGTTGAAATTTGCCACTATCTCCTCCCACGATGCACCGTAGCTATCCTTTACTCGATCGAGTCGAAAAAGGAATTCGTCTACTGGCATATTTTTGGCATTATATACTATGCCCCATTTGTGATAGTGTGGAGAACGTATAAAAGATGTTGCTGGCGATGATGCTGATGCTCTCACATTACGATTTAATGACGTATTGTCAAACTGTATCTGATCTAATCTCTCATAAAAATTTGGATCGTATCTTCGAGAAGGTTCAGCTCTAGGTGGTGATACATTGCGTCTAGGCCACTCCCTAGGTAATTCCGGTAGGTTGTTTCGATTGGTATCAACTCTAGGTGGAGTGACGTTTCTTCTTGGCCGTGCACCTAAGGCTTCTCTGACCGCTTCTCTCAGATTTTCATGTGGTATATCTCTTGAAGTTTCTCTTGAAGTTTCTTGAACGTTATTTCTGGTAGTAGCTTCTGGATTAGGTTCTCTTCTGACATTGTAGTTAAGAGTGTCAGGAGTAGGTAAGTCACATAAAGGTATAGTTGTAACATTCGGTCTTACTAATTCCTTCATTTGGGCTAAGGCATTCGTGACGGCTAAATCAACTCTTTCTAAAATCTGGGCTTGACTTTGAGCCAACGTTTCTTGCAAATTTTTACGGTCTTCAGCTCTGTTGAGACCTATAGTTGCTAACGCTATCTCTTTGACATAGTCTTCCCATTCCTCCGATTGTTGATTTATCGTTTCTTCTTGAGCTCCTTCAGGTGTTAAGTGCCTCGCTAAGTCGACTAAGGGTACGTCCTCATCACTGGCTCGTTCTACGTTCGAACTTCCCGCCGCCTCCTCTACTTGACTCATGTCTGCTACTGCGTTCGTATCCATCGTCATGTTATGATACATGTCGAGGTTTTTTCTGTAACGCGTATTATGCGGTTTTGGAGTCGTTAGTAGCGGTGCTTTGCTTGAAACTGGTGGTTTGGGAGGGCTACCCCCCTTTTCTTGTCTGTAGTACCGTTTTTGTTTTTATTCACCATAGTGAGTGTTTAAGAAAAAGTTTTATAACGAAACAAAGGATCTTGAAATTTCTTAATATCTAAACTATTTCTTACTAACTATTCTTAACCTAAGCTTAACCTAATGTCTTTATAGGGTAAACCCTCTTAATTTACTCAAAAATCTCAAAACTTCAAAAATTTGAATTAATTTTCAAAGCAAAATCTATATCTAATTATACCAAAACTAAAAATTTTTTTATCAAAACTAAATTGCTAAATCTTAACCAAAACTGAATAACTAAAACTATATGTGTGTGTCACCAGACAATTCAAAAATTTTCTCAAAAAAAAAATTACTTTAAACTAAATATACTAAATATTTGCCACCAGGCTATGCTAAATCTATAAATGTCACTAGACAAATTAACTCTAAAATATGTGCCACCAGGCAATTCTGAATACTAAATAAATCAAAAAGGTGCCACCAGGCAAAACTAAATAACTCAATATGTGCCACCAGGCAAAACTAAATAACTCAAAAAAAAAGTGCCACCAGGCATCAAAAATAAACTATATCTAAATTTACTTAATCCATGAATTTTATTTTTCAGATAAAATTCACTCCTTAATTTCTCAAAATTAAACTGAATTTTAACTTAATTTTCTCAAAAATAATTTTTCTTTAAAACTTCTCACAAAATTTTTAAATGGTTTTCTCTAATCATTATAAGTTTGGAGACGTGACTGAAACATCCCAATGCTTCAGCAGCAACTCCGAAACAACATATGTTTACTTCTTCATTCCTTAATTCTTCATTAAAAAAAAATTCTTCTTCAACAACTCGTAAAAATTTATTCAACTTCTCTTATCAGACTAGCTTGTTCATACTTCTCCCTGCTGCTACTGACCTAGGGAAGTAGATAACATCCCCTAGCGGACATCAGACCAGAACCATTTATCAAACTAACTGACTTGATTGTTCAAAAATAAATCTCAAACTCTTTATCGAAATGTAGTAAACTTACATTTTTCAAATAGCTTGTTGTTTGAAATTGGTTGTTCTTTTATTTAGCCGTCGTCATTTGGCTTGCGCTGCAGACGTGAACAGGAATGAGTTCAACTATTCACCGGACGTAGTTGCAAACAACTAAACAGATTAAAAAGATGGTTTGTTTCAGGGTTATGATTGGCTTTCATGAGAAGCAACGGACTACTGGACTAAAAACATATCCAATACGGACATCCCTATGTAAGCTAACCTTACTGAAAACTATTTACCAAATGTTAAGAGAGTGGAGTGGAAATTTGACAGGTTGTCGCTACAGACGTATTCAGGAACTGGTTCAACTAATTACCGGTCGACACTTAAGTCAGAAAACCATCCGGTGTTAAATCTCCATAACATTACCAACTCAAAAATAAAAATTCTAAATTGCCTTAATAGATTCAAACTGACGTTTGAACAAACTTACTGCATTATCAAAAACACTACATTCCAAAAGTTACTAAAAAAAACTATCTATCAAATTCTCAAAACTATCTACTTAATCATTACTCGGGCCCCACACGTTCGGTCGCCATTATGTAACGGGAAGAATGGGATGGTCCCGCTACAAAAATAGAAAAATAATTAATCTTTAACTCACATTCAAGATTTTGATTGAAAAATAAAAATCAAATGGAAATGATTTAAATTCGAGTTAATCCTGAATATGAATTAAAAATAAATTATTATAATTGAAATAAAAAGGGTGGTTGTTGATGGTTATGATTGAGAGTGAGGGTTGATTAACAAGGATAAATGACCACAAAGACAAGAAAGCCCAGACACTGTATACTATCTTATCTGATCCTTCATAACTCTCTGATTGGAAATAACTGCCTCTTAATGTTTTTCTTTATGTAGCGTACAGAAGAATCCCTATTCGGATCCGATTTCATAAAAAAAATTGAGGTCGTAGTCGACTGGGAAAAGTAGGGGATGAAGAGATGCTTTCGACCGTTCACTACTCGACAGTAGTGCACGAGCCGAAAGATCCCTTCGCCCTCTTCTCACAGTCAAGTACGTCTCAACGTATGTCGATGACAAATACGTATTTTAAAGACACCACGGATTAATAAACCTTACGTCCGATTTATAATCTGGCGTAGTCAGATGGTCTCCAAAGAATCTTAAAGTAAGTCTCCACCTACTTCATAATGTCTTGAGAATAAGTTGATCTGACTTCGGAAATGTGAGAACATAAGAAGAGTAAGAAATCTGAGATGGCTTCAAGAAAATTTTCCAGAAGAGTTTTTAATTCCCCTACCTATTATACTCAAGCTAATGAAGTATGTCTCCAGATTACCTA
This sequence comes from Baccha elongata, assembly GCA_951217065.1. Taxonomy (NCBI): domain Eukaryota; kingdom Metazoa; phylum Arthropoda; class Insecta; order Diptera; family Syrphidae; genus Baccha; species Baccha elongata. The sequence goes on along the minus strand of CATNUY010000169.1, from coordinate 945,576 downwards.
CCACTACTTTCTCCGTTAACGAATCCGAAACCTATTCCTCCTATCAACTTTTAGTACCTTCTCTTACGGTCGGGCACGTCCAAGCCTGGAAGAATAGGGTGACTAACACTACACCGCTGCTTCAGGTCTGCAAATTTCGCCGGGGCCGCACTCGTCGGTACAGGGAAGTGGGTGGTGCTGCAGGAGCGATAGTCGGTGTCACATTTATTAGACCTGGAGTCTTGTTGTTTGTTGACTCTGTTTAGATTGTTAAAAGCTATGCTAAAAAGCAAAGGGGCCGAGTAATAATAATGAGTCAGTTGATAGAAATTGAAAACGATGATGAATTTTTAAGGTGGAAATCGAGTGTTGACAGAAGTCAAGACGATGATGTTATGGTCTCTAAGGATTATCTAACCCTACCCTCCAAAGTTCTATTTCATCCTTGTAGTTTTGCTAGAACCCTAATGTGGCGGGAGAATCTGGTGATGATGATTCCCCCTTGCACCTAACTTCCCTACCTAGGTGACATTGACGGAGACTAGTCCATCAAGGACACCACCCATTGATATCGCCACTGGTGCTTATTTTAATATGGAGATATCCCGCGATTAAACGAAAACAGAAGAAGCATAGAACAAATTTATTTAGTCCTTACATTGTTGCATATGATCTTTTCGTTGTGGTTGCTGACTTTGCATTGGGCTTGCTCCAGCCACGCCCCTTCACTCAAGACTCCTAGTCACTCATGTTAGCTGAAATATTTCTTCAAAAGAGAGAACGGACTTCCCTTAAGTATCATCTAACTCTGCCAAACTTATAATGACCTTTAAATAAAAACTCAAAGATTTTCAACAAAATCCTTAACAATTTTATTTATATGAATCTTAAATCTAACAATGGAAATTTCTTACTGTTCGATCATTAATATAAGATGATAAACTCTAATAAGTTACTTCCAATAAAATCTCAAAACTTAATTTCTTTCCTAAATTCATATAAGAGTTATACTCTTCTTAATAACAAACTTAACATCTCAACATAAACATAAGCATCTTTAAATTTAACTATTCCAATGAATAGTCGTCTTAAGTCTCGAATGCCTATCTCGAATTGTCAACACGATCAAATGAATCATAAACCTTCATTTAACCTTTGTATGGCGACTTATCCTTATATTAATTGCTTAATATTGAATAAGGTCGTCGTTCTAATTCGCCTAGGTTAAATGAATGAGAGATTCTCATACACGCGACTAATTTTCATTAGTATTCTTTACCCGAGCTAATTACGAATAGGTAGGTACCTATTTTACGCGTACTTATAATTTTGAAACACGAACTATAAAAGTTCAACAGCGATAAAAATTTTCAACAACTGTAAAGTTTTGCGTAGGACGCCTCCAAAAATGTCATAATCCCACCCGAAATGAGAAACAAGAATCAATAAAATTTTTCAAAAACCAAACAAAAATTTAAAATGTGTGGATCTGAAGGATCTTTGTGAATGTGGCAGGTCCATTCAAACCATACCTTAGCTGAAACAAACGTTTGGTTAGTTTAAAAATGTATTTAATAAAAATTTAAAAATAAAAAAAAAAGCAATATAAAATTTCTACAATAAAAAGGTTCGAAGACGGGAAGGTGCACCCTACCGTACCATCAACCTGATAAATAAATTCAGATTTGTAAGGTACGTTTTCTTTTATTTTATTAATTATCTTTATTAATTCTTTTCTTAATTTCAGATTTCAGACTGTCAGACAAAATTTCGTAGATGGGATCAGCGAAAATGTAGATATCTGTGTTTCAACAGACATAAGAAATTATTGTTGAGATTTCCTAAATTTATTCGTTGATGTGTCTCTCAGAACGGTTCTGATTCGACTTCATATCTTTCATACGTGAATTCAAAAAAAAAATTTAATGTATACCGGATACTTTAAAATATTATTTTAAACAACAAAAAAAATTGTAATTACTATCAGTGTGTAGGTACCTTTATCATATTCATAAAATGTGACTGATCTTAACTTTCTTTATGTATTGTGAAATGTTAAAATCACTTACACTTTATTAGAAACAATTGACTTTAATTTTTATTTTTGGCTTTCTTTTTCAGCCTTGAAATTGAATGATTTTACTTGAAATTGATCTAAGTCAACTATAGGCAACTGACGTTAAGTATACAAAACCTCTATAGTAGACTTACATAAATTTCTTACACAAATATTTTCTTATTATTGTTAGCTGAAGGCTATTTGTAACCTGAGGATATTCACACGCTGAAAGTAGGTACACACTATTATGACACAAAAAAAAACTTTAAATTTCCAAATGTTATTTTTATTTTCAGATATTCACCACGGACGGACTGTAAATTACTTTATTTACCGATAACTAGTAAGTTTATTTTTATTTTATAACGAACCGGAAGTATTTTTATACAAAAGAACGTAAGTATTTGGTTTGAGTGTTGCTTTTATGAAAGCGAGATTCTCACACTAATTTTTTTTTTTTTTTATGTTTCTTTTTTGTAGGTATATGAAAATTCTTTTACGTTAATTTATAGGTAAGTATAACGCTTTTACCAAGAATCATGAAAATTAATAAATGGTTTTGGTTACCATTAAGATTTTCAATACTCTTTTCTTCGTATTATTAAAATTTAGGTAGGTATCGAAATTTATCTTACGTTAATTCATAGGTAAGTATAACACTTTTACTATCAATCGTAAAAATCAATAAATAGCTTTGGTTACAATCAAATTTGTATACTTTTTTTTTTGTACTCAATTTTTCAACCATTGGTTTTGTTGGTCATATACGCAAAAGCAATTGTAACTTTATACACAGTTGTATGGTTACTATTAATATTCGTTATAAATATTTTCAGTTAGATATCTTTAGACTATGAACTTTCACTTTTTTTTTCTTTGGAAAATCCACCAATATAATTTCACATACATAAACAAATTCTTATAGCACCTTTTCTTGTGGGGGTGACTTTTTATTTTCAGATAAGATATAAGATTGCAGACTTGATAAAAGATTTCTACCTAAGCATATAAATAAAAATAATCTACCATACCTCATCCATATAACACATATATACTTTGGTCTTCGCCTGCTTAAAGGTGACTCCAGCAGGGTTATGGTGTTGTTGATTGACTCGACGAATTAAAATTGACTCAGCACTTGGCTTGAATCAATGATTCCCACGATGTTGTCTCGGGTCCTACGTGCTGATGACAATTTGCACGTTGATTTCTCAAACAATTTTTGATGGTTATTAATTTTCTGAATTCCGGTTTCTTGCTCCCAGACTAAAACCCAGAAAACGCTGACCGAGTGGTAGGTTTCTTCCAAGACGACGACGCAATAGTTTTTGTGGTCCACGTATTGGTCGCAGTCTCGTCTGACTTGATGATTCCCTCTCGGTGCGTATCTGTTCGAAATAATAAAAAAAAATTAATTAATATTTTGTTGAATACATTTTGAAGTAAAAAGCGCGTGTTGTATTAGATTTTTTGTGTATTTGTATGTAGCACTTTTGCGTTTCATACAAAAAAAAAAGTTTCTTGCGTCTTCGATTAAATTTTCATTGCACTTTGTGTCGTTTAATTTTTGACCATAAAATGGTTCATGAATATCATTTTTTTGGTTCGATCATAAATTTATCTTTGTAAAAAAAAAACTTATTTTTACCTGTATTTTTCTTTGCTCTTTTTAGGACTTTTATGATGACGTGATCTGAGGGATGATTTTCTTTTCGCAGCACCTCTGCCTTGAGCTGGATTTCCTTGTCTTTGATGTAGTAACGCACGTTTCAATGCGACTTTCAAAGGGCTGGTTTTAGAGTGGTGTATATTGGCTTGACGAACCAATGACCAAGAATCCTGGCGCATCGTGCTTTGTTTAATTTTACTCACTTCTTTGGCGTTTAGCACGTCTGACTTTAACAAATTGGAAATTTCGAATGGGACTGTACAGCTCACTTACGTCGTACGTTACTTGTATCAGAGCTTCCTCAACTTCACTTTTTTGGCGGTTTGAACGTTTTAGGTTCGTTGAGATAGACTCATTGAGGAGTATTGGTCTCTTTTATACTCATTAGAAAGATTGATAGATACTCGAAATTAATTCGTCCATCTTTTTTATTTCTCCATCGATGCTCGTGGATTCTTCGAGGTTCGATTTATTTTGTTTTCATGTGACCAGACTCACGTTATTTTAGATTTGCGTGTAAACATTTTTCCTTTCAGAATTTTGTTTAGATGCGAATCGTCATGGTTCACTTCAACTTTTTTTGTGCCTCATAAGGAATTAATTTCTATCTCTTTTCTTCTAATAGGAATGTTGGTGCTCGTAGTTTTTTTGTAGTTCATTCTTTTTCTCCCCTTTTCGTTGTTTTTGCATTATTACGTGTAGGGTTCGGATATCAAAGCAAGATTTATTTTGTTTTTTCTTGTACTCATTGGGTAAGTATATATTTATTTCTTTATTTTAGGTTCAGATGTAATTTTTTTCTGGTTTTTATGGGAAACATAGGTAAGTATGTTTGCGTATGTACATTTTAGTGTAGCTATCGGACTTTTATTGAGGGTAAGTATTTTACTATGTATGTCATAATTCAGTCATAAAAATGAAAATTTCAACTAAATTTCATGACTATTTCATGAACTTACTCTGTCATTTTTTTATCGATCCGAATCTAAATATGTTGTTTCATGCTGTGAAACTTGAATTTAGTATTTCTGTCACTACCTATAATCAATTTTCTATTTCTTTTTGCAGTAGGACTAATTGGTTTAACTTTTCTGGAAACTGAGTTTATGATGATACATTGTTATTCACAATCTGAGGCGTGTAACCTTACTGTGTCAAAATTAGCTAATTTTTATGTTGGCAATTCCGTAGGTAAACAATATTTCGTTGCTTAAAGACATTTTTTTATTTATTTTAGATCTACCTAAAAGTTTATGTTTCAGTTTCTCGACGACAATGTTTCATACCGGTGAGCGGGTATACTATTAGCAAAGGTACCTTACTTTCTTATTGGCGGAGGTGTGTCTTAGCTAATTTATCATTTTCTTTGCCTATTCCTAGGTGGTTGTTTAGAAATGTTGGTTATTATTTTGCTATGAGGTTGACGTATTAACTATTTCATTTATTTGTTATAGGAACTTTTATGTTATCCGTGTTTTCCCATAAACATCTTCTCCTAAGTTTATTCTCTTAAGAATGGAATTCTTGAATTTGTGAGAATATTTTGTGGACTGTAGAAATTTTCAAGTTGGTTTGCTTTGGTGGTATTATAAAAGCTATTATTTATACTCGTATGAATATTTAAGAAGAACTTCTCAAGTAAACTACAGTGGACGGTGAAATGGATTTTCCTACACAATGCATTCGCATGTTGAACGTTCCGTATGAAGGCGTAGCTTCTTCGGAGAGCATGAAACCTTATGTAACTGTCTAAAGCTGATTGCAATTTTAGATATTCAGTTTTCATTTTCATATTTTAAATTACATGTATGTATTCTAAATCAAATCTAAATTTTCATATATAATTATGTATTTATGTATTTGTAAGATTTGTATCGTTTTATGTCAATCTAATCTGATCTTTATTTAAACAACAAAATTTAGACTCATAAGATTTATTAATTTCGTTACTAAGAATTAAGATTACATTAAGAATCAATTTATTATTTCGATTTGATTGATAAAATATTTATAATTTTTATGAATGTATAGCTATGGCATTGCGGTCAGCTCGGTTAGCAAATTATGTACATTGTATGTTCGTTAATAGTGAAAATTTTACCTGAAATATTTAAGCAAATTCTGTTATAAGTAACATCCTATATTTATAAATGACTATTAAGAAGTTAAATAACATTTTCCAATCAGAATCGTTAAGGGTGGGTCTTCATGACAATAGAATTTAAAATTCATGTAAACGTATTTCAATGTTGTAGTGCGATATTCTTTTCTCTTCATTATTGTTTTTGATACGCTCAACTACTCTTGTTCTCTTTTCAAAATGGGTTTGTTGTTTTGTTATCCTTTCGATTTGAATGGAAATGATGAGTTCTATGCTTTCTGTTTATGGAAGGGTGAAGGGATATTTTTCAATTTTGTTTTCAAAACACATGAGTAGGTATAGCTAAAATGTGAGTCATTTTTTTTCTCTTTTCGTTTAGTTGTTTTTTCTTCACTTTCACTTGCTGTTGCTGGAACTGAAAAAACAGTAACAAAAAAATGTGAACTCGTTTGTGACTCGATCGAGATCTTGATGAAGGTCAGGACACATCAAATGAACATGCATAAATATACGTTACACATGTAGGTAGGTAGGTACATTGAAATAGTTTTTTTTTAGGAAGCTTTATGTAAGATAAGTGTGAGGTAGGTCAATATAACTATTTGACCTGTATGAAAATTACTTTAGGGTTTATTGCAAAGGGGTGAATTTTGGAGTTTACAAGTAAGGATGTTGGAAGAATAAGGTAACTTGTTCATTTGTAATGTGCGAAATTTGAGATTTCCTTTCGATTTTTGTTGTTGTCAGATTTCAAACAACAGCACAACACTGTATATATTTGTTTTGCAATTGAAACTTTGTCACTTCATTGTCACGTGGGAAAACCTACCTACCTATGTACATTTTGTTTTCAGAATAAAAATAAAAATGACCAAACAGAAAAGTCGTGCAGCATTTACATTCCTAGCTATGTATATAGGTATGCCCTATGATCATTTTTTGATGTTTGGAATCAGGGAGGCATAGGTATGTTAATAAACATGCGAAATCGCCCAACTCTGAGTTTTTAGAACTTGTATCATCTTGGATGTAGGTACCTACCTCTAGGTGTAATATAACCTAATCTATATACCTATGTAGATAGGTACCTATATAAATACAAATTAATTGGTGTCTTTTTGTACGCGGATAACTTGGCTGAATAATTATCCGACTTGCTTGGGAGTTCTTTGTTGGATTTTTATTGAACCAGGTTAACACACAATGGAGCCGAAAGTTTTAAATTTTGGAAAATTGAAAAAATCATAAAAACCCAAAATTGCGGAAAGAAGTTCTTTATATATAAAGACATGAAGGAATTTTACTTGTTAAAAATTGATGAAAGTATTCAATTAAATTTTTGTTTTTTAACTGTTAAACGTATACCTATACCTAACAAATGGTTTAAACATTGCCAATAACGTTTACTATTCAAATGTGGATATATTAAACTACTCTTTAGCTTCTGCTCTTCAAGAAAAATCACTTAGAAAGCTGAACAGTGAACCATTTTTATTAAATATAAATTTTTTTAAAATTGACAAAACAAAGCTTTCCAAGTGATTTTTAATCTCTAACTATATTGCCAACAGCTAGAATTGTTTCTTTCCGTTGTAGGATAACAGAAGAGGAGGTATCTCCAATTTAGGTTTAATCGCAAACAAAAATTGAAGTGCCCAAGCCCAAGTGCCTACGTCAATTATTCTGAAACAGAAACATAGATCTCAATTTCTTCTTCCTTTTGACACCTCAACCTTGAAGATTCGATAAGATTAACTCATTTTATAGACGATTCCCTGAGACTCTATTTCTATATAATTAACGAAAAAAATCTTTTTCAGCATTATTCCCACATCCATAAGTTTCCTTCCAAAACCAAGTAGAAAAAGAAACAAAAATATCATATACCTACTTGGATGACAGCGACGACGACGATACCTACGAATCGTATGTACACCAGCGTTGCCGAAGTTAACCAATCGTGCTTTTTTGACACGACAATTTTTTCTTGTGGCACAGTGGCACGAAACATTTCAATATCGCACACTTTATCATTGCCTATATCTTACTTTAATATTGATGGAAAATTATACAATAAATTACAGAAATAAAGTTTTATTTTTTTAACAGAAGATTTATAGTTTTTTCATGGCAAGCAGTTTTTAAAATGTGACACGGCATTTTCTTTTCTCGGCGGCAACGCTGATGTACACCATTCACCATACCATTTGTGTTTTGTGTATCACCACAAAAAAAAAAGTTGATTCTAAAGAGAGTGCGAACAGCGAAAATATAATATTCTCTTTCGACGGAAGTTTCGTGAACTAAATATCGTTGTGTGCGTATTTGGATTAACAAAATCGTTAAAAAGATGCTTTTTCAAAATTAAATATAAAATTGTTTATGCGTGTGACATTGTTTTCTTCACTTGGAACTTTAGCAAAAAATATTCAAATAAAATAGAAAAATAATAATAAAGTTGTACATGGCATTTCAACCTGGGAAAACTACCATGTGTATAGATACTTTGAATTGTAAATTTTTACGTCTAAACTATATAAAATTGCAAAAAAATTTACAGCAGGATTTACAAAAATAATAAGAGATTCGAATAAATTAAAAACACAAAATATTAAGAATAAAACATGCCAGCCCCAACGGGGAAAAGAAAAAAGTAGTATTGTTTGTGTATATATAAGTTTTTCAGACGTATAAAATGGAAAAAAATAATTTTTTGTTTTGTTTCAAATAAAGTATCTACTTTCTGTTATAAAAAAAAAAATATTGTTTGGCTCCGTTGAAAATTTAAGAAACTGCGCCAATAAACGAGCTTTAAATTAGTGTGAACTTACGTCCACTTTGTAGCTCAAATAATTTTTTTTTTTGTTTTATCCTACGAAAAGCATACATTCATTGACAGTTGAAAAACATTAACAACAAAATAAAAAAACAAATCACACGAGAGCCCCTTAAGAGAATGCATAAATCAGCCAAAATAAAGGGGACAAAATGTGTAATTCCTTCCCTAAAAAGCACAAACTTTTGGAAAACATAAAATTGAGGACATATGTTTTAAGATATGTTCATGGACTAAATAATAAATTTTATTTCATCAAAATATCTTTTCAAATGTAGGAGATATATTAAGTTTTGTGCACGTAGTACCCTACATTTACGAGGAAGACCCACCCTTCAGCACTGAGATTGTTTCCTTCATCGTCATAGTTTTCTTTCCGAAGAATATTTTTCTATGGTCAGCAAAGATGGGACAAATCACTGATCTCAATATATAACTGGATAGTGTATACCATACAAAGTATAACAGTTTTTGTGTGTTCATTTGAAGGTAGAATTTAGGTGTTTGTTTATTTTATTTGACGTCTCTTCTTAAAAAAAAAAAAAAAACAACTAAGAATTGCGCCATTTGTTTGTTTTTTATTTCGAGAAACAGAGGTAAAAGTGCTAAAAGTTTATGTTTTGATTAAATAAAATTAATAATTACGAAATCTGTTGTGTGATGAAAATAGCTTTTTTTTTTTTTTTTTTTTATAATGCACACGCGCTCAAGGGGTTTGTTATAGCCCTTTTAATGATAAGTCACAGCGCGAGCGATAGGAATTTAGGGAGGAAGGGAAAGGAGGTGTCGATGAACATTGATCTTGAATGTCTGCAGATCAAAATGGCAAGGAAAAATTGTGCCAGGCAATTCATTCCACATTCGTGTTGTACGGCTAAAGAAAGAATCTCTATATTTCACGGTACGACCGAAATTGGGCTCAAGTGTAAACTGATGAGCGTTCCTAGCAAGACGAGTGTTACGGGAGAAATGTTTAAGGGGTGGAACGCAGCTGGCTACCTCAAGTGAACATTTTTTATAAAAGAACCTGTAAAATAAAGAAAGACAAGAAACATTTCGACGATGTTCGAGTGATGGAAATGTTTCCTCAATGTTTCTCTCTCCTATCAATTTTAACGCCTTTTTCTGAACTCTGTCGAGCAGGTGAAGAAAAGTTTGAGAAGCACCTGCCCAGAGATGGGAATTATACTCGAGTTTAGGGCGTATAAACGCCTTGTAAATTGTAGCCAGATCAGAAGGGGTGAAAAACTTCTTGCATCTATTAAGAAAGCCTAAGCATCTTGCAGCATTCTTAGCAATCTCAAGTATATGATCATTCCAACGAAGGTTGTCACTGATACACATACCGAGTACTGAAAGCTTTTCGGCCTCCTTGATGCAAGTACTATTCATGGATAATGGCATAGGGGGTATGTTTAACTTTAACGACAAAAGACAGCTTAAGTTTAAGAATAGTGCGGTTGAGTAAAAAATAATTTGGTTCCAATTAGGCTTATTAAAATCTCCGAAAAATTGATGAATTTGTTGATGGTGGCAGTTTCAGTCCTAGCTTCTTTTCAACAAATTACAATTTATTTTAATTAAAAGGGAGAAAGTTTAAAATCACAACATTCCAGTTTTGGGCACGAGTACGATAACTTTGGCGCCAAGAATTGATAACGGTTTTTTGAAGAACAGTTCAATACAAGCATTTTTTACTATTTTTGAAGTGTGATTTTTCAAAACTTTAAAACAAAATACTACTTTTTTTTATAAAATTCGTTGCTCATATTAACTTTAAATCATATACTGAAAACAAAATGATTTTATGTTTTCTGGTTTTTGAAAAAATGGAAAATTACTAAAACTACTTTTTTACAAGAGTTTTCGGCACGAGTACGATAACTTTGGCGCCAAGAATTGATAACTGTTTTTTGTAGAACAGATCAATACAAGCATTTTTTACTATGGGTGGGGGGTCTATCTCCCTCCGTTTGGGTGGGAGGGGCAATTTTATAAAAACAGTGCTAAAAATTTAAAACAAATATTAAAAAATAACGGTAATATTTACAACTAAGTTTTATATTTTTTTTAAAGCCAATACTTTTTTCTATTAGATGTTTTTTAAATCAAGTGAAACCTATGCATAGTCTTTGAAAAAACGGACTTTACACTAAAAAATTGCGAAAAAAAAGGTAAAATAAAACTTTGAAGTGTGATTTTTCAAAACTGTAAAGCAAAATACTACTTTTTGTTATAAAATTCGTTGCTCATATTAATTTTAAATCATAAACAGAAAACAAAATGATTTTATGTTTTCTGGTTTTTGAGAAAATGGAAAATTACTAAAGTGTATAAACAGTGAGGTATGTAGGTATGTGCAACCCCCCTGCTTGGACACACTATAGGATTAGGGGTGGGTGCTAGGTTGGGTTTATGCAAAGTTTCTGTTGCATTTAAAGATGCCCAAGCATCATTACAAAAACGAACATACGTACAACATTCACCGTATACCAAAAAAAAAGAAAACTCTTATAAGAAAGTAGTTTTAGTAATTTTCCATTTTCTCAAAAACCAGAAAACATAAAATCATTTTGTTTTCAGTTTATGATTTGAAATTAATATGAGCAACGAATTTTATAAAAAAAGTAGTATTTTATCTTACAGTTTTGAAAAATCACACTTCAAAATTTTATTTTACCTTTTTTTTCGCAATTTTTGAGTTTAAAGTCCGTTTTTTCAAAGACTGTGCATAGGTTTCACTTGATTTAAAAAACATCTAATAGAAAAAAGTATTGGCTTTAAAAATAGACATAAAACTTAGTTGTAGGTATTACCATTATTTTTTAATATTTGTTTTAAATTGTTAGCACTGTTTTTATAAAATTGCCCCTCAGGCCCAAACGGAGGGAGATAGACCCCCCACCCATAGTAAAAAATGCTTGTATTAAACTGTTCTACAAAAAACCGTTATCAATTCTTGGCGCCAAAGTTATCGTACTCTCCCCCAGTTTTGCGTCCATCACCAATTAACCATGTCGTCCATCTATTAGAGATTCTAGACGCGTATTTTTTTTATTTGTGCAATCTCCTACAAGAGTGATACCTTTTAACCATCAATCTATAATTGCACCAAAGAACAACAAAAAAAGCCTTCAAGCTATAATTGGAAAGTGCAACAAAACGTCATTGCAGTGCCTAAAAAGGTGTTTGCTCTCTGCCACCATCCGTGAACATTTAACCTGAATCCATTGCCCAACCCAAAGTGTACTTTATTCACTAATTTCATCTTAAACAGTGGTAGTAGTATAGCATCTCAGATGCATTGTTGGAGAGGAGAAGAGGTCTTACTCTAGCACGACTTTCATATTAAAATATAAAATTAAATATACGAATAAGTTGCAAGAACTTGTTATTATATCCAAAAGGCTCTTGAATTTTCGATTCGAATTAGCTTTTTACGGCCTTTAGTCCATAAAAAATTGGATTTTTGCATTATAACTTAAACCTGGCTACGGGTAAACACTTCTAGCTTCATGATTGCAAACGTAATCTTGTTGGGTAAACGTTTAAAAAGAACAATGGCAATATACCAAACTATAATTTCAAGGAATGAATGATACGTCTAAACGAACAAATGCATTCCACTCCAAAGTTGAAACTGTGGATTAAGCTATTGAAATCCTCCTGGTAGTAATTGACAACCTGTTGTAAATTAAAGCAACGGAGCCATGTCAGTTTTGCGATAAAGAGCTGTGGGATTAATGTAGTCGTAATTGTATAATGTGTAGTCGCAGCTGCGCCCACCACCCCTTTCACTGTACAACCAACTTACAGTTGGTTAGAGAACTGTTCATTCAATTGGAAACCCAAATCCAGATCTAAGCTTTATAATTTGCCTAGCTTTCAAAAATGCCGTTTATTGGAGTAGTTAAAAACATCAATTCTATTGTGTAACATTTAACAGAAAACGAACACGTAAACAAAGGAATGAATGATTGCACATTGTTTATTATAGCCTGTTTTATATGGCAGTGGGAGAAGATATTTCACAATCTGCGTAGGTCATTTAGATTTCGTACTCGGTGAACGACGTTTTTAAAAAGAAAGGTACAATCAATTAACGTTTAATCGTTTTCCGTATTTCACGGCGTACTGTGCAATCAACATTAAAAGTTATTTTGGCAGAAATGCGTCCTTATTTCAAATGTTAATTTTAGATATACAACAAGTATAGGAACTTTCAATGGCGAGTTTTGGAAGTTCCTACGGGTTGGATCATTGTTGTCTTTCCATATAGCCCAACCATAAAATATGTGAATACGTATTCTTCTAATTATCGATGTAAGTCCCTTCGTTGATTTTTTTTCGCCACACATTCTGGAGCGAAAAAGAGAACGACTGACCAAGTTACGGTCTATTGCAATAATAATTTGATTCGTAAGCAGCCTTCAAGTCGATGACGAGGTGGTGTGTATTGACTTGTCTGTCGTAATCGTTATATTTGCTCGCACTGTAATGAAGCATTTTATCGCTCCATTACATTCCTATAAAAATCAAAAAAATCAAAAACAATCATTTTATATATTAGCCCCTAGCAGGTAGCACTGTCATCTGAAGCAGAAAATGATTTCATTTAAAAGCCTCAGATAAGCGACCGCAAGCTCCCATTAGGGTATTGCCGATAACAGAGCTCGTCACCAACTGATTAGAAATTATATTTTCTAGTGAAAGTAATACAAATACAATATTCGATGGTGGTGAATATAGTGAGAGAGAGGTGAATATAGTGAGCGAGAGGTGAATTTCTAATAAAAGAAAGTAAGGCAATGGCGAAAGTAAGCCTGAACCCAGCAGAGGAACACAAAAAGGCAACGATCAGCGTACATCGATGGTGAATTTGTATAATAAAATGTGTGGTATTAAACCAAACAATAAAATGGACGCAATATGAGTCGATGAAGATGATATTGAATAATTATTGATGTACGTACTTGAATACACCGCCACCCGCACACTTCTCGTGCATAGACAAACACAATATGAGTCGATGACGATGATATTAAATAATTCTTACTGTACGTACTTAAATACACCGCCACCCGCACACTCCTTGTGCATAGACAAATGCAATATGAGTCGATGACTATGATATTGAATAATTCTTGCTGTACGTACTTGAATGCACCGCCACCCGCACACTCCTCGTGTATAGACAAAAATACTTTGCATTACTTAGAGCAAGAGGAAGGGGAGTACCGGACAAGGAAATATATGGACAATTACATGAAAAAGTAAAGTTTGCAAAAATAAAATTAACAGGCACTTACAGTCAAAGACTTAACGAGAGGAGGCCGTTCACACAACAAAATCACTCCGAAACGTACCGAAGTATACCGTAGAAGTGTAATATCAGTACAAAAACCGAAAGGCCGAAATAATAGGAGTCCGTAAGACTTTACTGATTTAAACAGAAGGTAAGAACCTAAAATAATTACGATAGTAAATTTCCCCCACCAGTGGTAAGAAATTGCTATCTTTAAAGCCAGTAGAAATACTGTGGTTGCCAGTTGAAAAACTGAGGTTGCCAGTAGAAATACTGTGGTTGCCAGTAGAAATACTGAGGTTGCCAGTTGAAAAACTGTGGTTGCCAGTAGAAATACTGTGGTTGCCAGTAGAAATACTGTGGTTGCCAGTAGAAATACTGAGGTTGCCAGTTGAAAAACTGAGGTTGCCAGTAGAAATACTGTGGTTGCCAGTATAAATACTGTGGGTAATTTAACTCTTGCAGAGATTTCCCCCCACCAGCGGTAAGGGATCTCAGAGACAAATTACAATAAGCCAGTTAATAACTGTGGTTGCCAGTAGAAATACTGTGGTTGCCAGTAGAAATACTGAGGTTGCCAGTTGAAAAACTGAGGTTGCCAGTAGAAATACTGTGGTTGCCAGTAGAAATACTGAGGTTGCCAGTTGAAAAACTGTGGTTGCCAGTAGAAATACTGTGGTTGCCAGTAGAAATACTGTGGTTGCCAGTAGAAATACTGTGGGTAATTTAACTCTTGCAGAGATTTCCCCCCACCAGCGGTAAGGAATCTCAGAGACAAATTACAATAAGCCAGTTATTAACTGAGGTTGCCAGTAGAAATACTGTATTTGCCAGTAGAAATACTGTGGTTGCCAGTAGAAATACTGTGGTTGCCAGTAGAAATACTGAGGTTGCCAGTTCAAAAACTGAGGTTGCCAGTAGAAATACTGTGGTTGCCAGTAGAAATACTGTGGTTGCCAGTAGAAATACTGTGGTTGCCAGTAGAAATACTGAGGTTGCCAGTTGAAAAACTGTGGTTGCCAGTAGAAATACTGTGGTTGCCAGTAGAAATACTGAGGTTGCCAGTAGAAATACTGTGGTCACCAGTAGAAATACTGTGGTTGCCGGTAGAAATACTGAAGTTTTCCAGCATCAATACAGTGGTTGCTAGTCGAGACGCTGTTTGCCGAATCTACCGTTACTATAATTTGAAGAAATATACGAGAAAGGAAACAACAGAAGGAACCTTACTAAGGAAACAACAACCGACGTTGGACTCTAAAGACACACTGGAAATTAATACCGACAAACCGAACTTGGAGAAAATAAAAGCACATAGCCTTATAATCTAAACTTTAAAACTATAGAATTTAATTAAAATTTAATTATTTTTAATAATAAAACTATTTTCTTGATTGAATAAAGGAAAATCTTTGAAACTAAAGTTTTAGTGTACCTTCTTTAGTAAAACCCTGGACACCAGTGAGTATACCTCAGCCAGAGAAACCCAAGGTACATCACAAATTGGCGCCCGAGCAGGGACCTCTTCAAAGGTCCATTCCAGAAACAAAACATCAAGAATTCAAACTGAACCGTTATCTGAAGATCTTAAACCGAACCGTTACCGAATAATAATCCTTATCAAGATTTCAAACTGAACCGTTGCCTGAAGATCTTAAACCGAACCGTTACCGAATAATAATCCTCATCAAGATTTCAAACTGAACCGTTACCTGAAGATCTTAAACCGAACCGTTACCGAATAATAATCCTCATCAAGATTTCAAACTGAACCGTTACCTGAAGATCTTAAACCGAACCGTTACCGAATAATAATCCTCATCAAGATTCCAAACTGAACCGTTACCTGAAGATCTTAAACCGAACCGTTACCGAATAATAATCCTCATCAAGATTTCAAACTGAACCGTTACCTGAAGATCTTAAACCAAACCGTTACCGAATAATAATCCTCATCAAGATTTCAAACTGAACCGTTACCTGAAGATCTTAAACCGAACCGTTACCGAATAATAATCCTCATCAAGATTTCAAACTGAACCGTTACCTGAAGATCTTAAACCGAACCGTTACCGAATAATAATCCTCATCAAGATTTCAAACTGAACCGTTGCCCGAAAATTAAAATAAAGATTCCAACTGAGATAAGAAATAAAACTTACAACAAGATGTCGGACTCTGAAGAAAGTTTTGATATCTTTGCCAGCATAGGAGCTATATACCTCCTTGATAAAACAGAGCTTAAAGAACGCATGGCGCGTTGTAAGCTTAACACCGAAGGGACCGTTGCCGACCTCCGCACTCGGTTCAGTGCTTACATTAAAGAGTCCAGATTGCGAAAGTCAACCCAAAATTTATGTGAAGAATTAGAGAAAGGCTCAGATGATAGAGTTTATTCCAAAGCGGATATTTCACAAACAAAAGAGAATATAGAAACAGAGAAGGGAGAACGTAGCACTAAGGCAAACATTAGTGAGCCCGTCACCTATACTAATGTGTATTATACGGTACCTAATGCGCAGTTCCAAGAGACGCCTGTGTTTACAACGGCTACAGCACCTACAAAACCTGTCCCAACTTATATGGCATCCTTATATCCCGCTCTGGCAGAATTTGATAGAATGACCAGACACCCTGACTACAGGGAATGGTATTATCCCCATGGAATTGACCCTCAAAATCAATACCCAACAGTAAGCTCAAATTTTCCTCATTTTTCAGGACAAAGTCAAATACCAGTTTATTCCGATACAAATATTCCTTCAGGTATAACAGGGAAATCCCCTCTTAGTCGAGAGGCAGAAGTTATGAATGAAGTAAGAAAATGGGGGTTGAGATTCGACTCTTCAGGAAATGCACTGGAATTTATTAAACGTATAGAGGAACTGACCGATTGCTACCAGATCCAAACACATGAAATGCTCCGAACTTTCCCAGAAATTTTTGAAGGACCAGCTTTAGAATGGTATAGAATCAACCGTGACAACTTTAAAACATGGCCAGATTTTTACCAGGCCTTCTTGGGATATTTTCTGCCTCCACGATTTATAAACAGACTGGAAGACGAAATCTCAAAGAAAAGACAGGGTCCACACGAGAAGGCAAGAGATTTCGTCCGTACGACACAATACTTAATTCACCAACACCCATCATTGCGTATTAGCAATTATATTGATAAAATTTACGATCGCCTTCGACCCGAATATCACTTATACATTCGTCGACGCGATTTTCAAACGTTGGAAGAATTGATGAATTTAGCTACTGAATATGAGTGTATCCAAAGCGAAAACCGAAACACGTCATCGAATACAACCAGACCACCGCCTCCCAGGGAATATCAAGCGCCAATACGGGATGAGCGAGCTCACCGATATATCCCAACGAATGAAAAATACGACCGAACAACTCATTGCTGGAACTGCAAACAGAGGGGGCATTCGAAGGCAAATTGTCGGCAACCGTTCCGTTTGTTCTGTTCGTTCTGTGGCGAAGATGGTCGCTTGACGAAAGATTGTCCTTGTCAGACCCGGCATGTTTCCATCGTCACGTCGGAGATGGCCAAAGAGGGGATAATTATAGAAGAAATAAAGCCTAACAGCGAGTTAATGCCTGAGGCGAAGTTGTGTGTCACGGAGCAGGAAGTGAACAACCAAGATAAAAACGATCAACACAAACAAACTTTCGCCACCAGAATCGAAGATACGCCACGAGTAGCAGTGAAAGCAGTAAAAACTGCTGAAGTATGGGTAGATCCGCGCTGTTTCTTAACCATAAAGTTTAATGGTCAAACAATCAATGCTTTGCTCGATACCGGGGCGACTCAATCGTTCATTAGTACTAAGGTGCGACATCTACTCAAGAGACTCAAAACACCTGTGAGATATCAACGTAATGCAGTTCAACTAGCAGATGGTAGTCCCATATTTAGCCGAGAACACTACACAGTAACTCTGCAAGTAGGGAACCAGTCAATTCAAGGAGAAGTAACGCATTTGAAGCAGTTGAGTCAAGACGCAATAATTGGTATGGATGCACTACGAAAAATGGATTTCTCTATCAAATTAAATGGGAATGAGCTTATGTCAAATAAAGTTCCTCCGACCCTCAAAAGACAAAATCAGCTATGTGCTCTGGGCGGAAAACCCCTAACACTAGATCAGGGGTAGCCGATCTTCATTTCCAAGGACGCAGTAAAAGGGTTGAGTTTAATACGAATACCCAGTGATAAATAATATAAAAAAAAATTATTGAATTGAGCTGATTTAAAATTTAAAAAGTGAATTAAGATAAAAAAAAAAAAAAAAAAAAAATAATTAAACCAAAAATCCTGAGAATAAAAAAAAAAGAAAAATGAATTAAAAAACGAAAATAATTATTAATTATTACTATCTACGTTATTATTATTAATCTATCTACTGGGAAGAAATTATGTTTAGACGAGAAGGTTCTCGTCTCCGAAGAAAGAGGGGGATGTAATGAAGCATTTTATCGCTCCATTACATTCCTATAAAAATCAAAAAAATCAAAAACAATCATTTTATATATTAGCCCCTAGCAGGTAGCACTGTCATCTGAAGCAGAAAATGATTTCATTTAAAAGCCTCAGATAAGCGACCGCAAGCTCCCATTAGGGTATTGCCGATAACAGAGCTCGTCACCAACTGATTAGAAATTATATTTTCTAGTGAAAGTAATACAAATACAATATTCGATGGTGGTGAATATAGTGAGAGAGAGGTGAATATAGTGAGCGAGAGGTGAATTTCTAATAAAAGAAAGTAAGGCAATGGCGAAAGTAAGCCTGAACCCAGCAGAGGAACACAAAAAGGCAACGATCAGCGTACATCGATGGTGAATTTGTATAATAAAATGTGTGGTATTAAACCAAACAATAAAATGGACGCAATATGAGTCGATGAAGATGATATTGAATAATTATTGATGTACGTACTTGAATACACCGCCACCCGCACACTTCTCGTGCATAGACAAACACAATATGAGTCGATGACGATGATATTAAATAATTCTTGCTGTACGTACTTGAATACACCGCCACCCGCACACTCCTTGTGCATAGACAAATGCAATATGAGTCGATGACTATGATATTGAATAATTCTTGCTGTACGTACTTGAATGCACCGCCACCCGCACACTCCTCGTGTATAGACAAAAATACTTTGCATTACTTAGAGCAAGAGGAAGGGGAGTACCGGACAAGGAAATATATGGACAATTACATGAAAAAGTAAAGTTTGCAAAAATAAAATTAACAGGCACTTACAGTCAAAGACTAAACGAGAGGAGGCCGTTCACACAACAAAATCACTCCGAAACGTACCGAAGTATACCGTAGAAGTGTAATATCAGTACAAAAACCGAAAGGCCGAAATAATAGGAGTCCGTAAGACTTTACTGATTTAAACAGAAGGTAAGAACCTAAAATAATTACGATAGTAAATTTCCCCCACCAGTGGTAAGAAATTGCTATCTTTAAAGCCAGTAGAAATACTGTGGTTGCCAGTTGAAAAACTGAGGTTGCCAGTAGAAATACTGTGGTTGCCAGTAGAAATACTGAGGTTGCCAGTTGAAAAACTGTGGTTGCCAGTAGAAATACTGTGGTTGCCAGTAGAAATACTGAGGTTGCCAGTTGAAAAACTGAGGTTGCCAGTAGAAATACTGTGGTTGCCAGTATAAATACTATGGGTAATTTAACTCTTGCAGAGATTTCCCCCCACCAGCGGTAAGGGATCTCAGAGACAAATTACAATAAGCCAGTTAATAACTGTGGTTGCCAGTAGAAATACTGTGGTTGCCAGTAGAAATACTGAGGTTGCCAGTTGAAAAACTGAGGTTGCCAGTAGAAATACTGTGGTTGCCAGTAGAAATACTGAGGTTGCCAGTTGAAAAACTGTGGTTGCCAGTAGAAATACTGTGGTTGCCAGTAGAAATACTGTGGTTGCCAGTAGAAATACTGTGGTTGCCAGTAGAAATACTGTGGGTAATTTAACTCTTGCAGAGATTTCCCCCCACCAGCGGTAAGGAATCTCAGAGACAAATTACAATAAGCCAGTTATTAACTGAGGTTGCCAGTAGAAATACTGTATTTGCCAGTAGAAATACTGTGGTTGCCAGTAGAAATACTGTGGTTGCCAGTAGAAATACTGAGGTTGCCAGTTCAAAAACTGAGGTTGCCAGTAGAAATACTGTGGTTGCCAGTAGAAATACTGTGGTTGCCAGTAGAAATACTGTGGTTGCCAGTAGAAATACTGAGGTTGCCAGTTGAAAAACTGTGGTTGCCAGTAGAAATACTGTGGTTGCCAGTAGAAATACTGAGGTTGCCAGTAGAAATACTGTGGTCACCAGTAGAAATACTGTGGTTGCCGGTAGAAATACTGAAGTTTTCCAGCATCAATACAGTGGTTGCTAGTCGAGACGCTGTTTGCCGAATCTACCGTTACTATAATTTGAAGAAATATACGAGAAAGGAAACAACAGAAGGAACCTTACTAAGGAAACAACAACCGACGTTGGACTCTAAAGACACACTGGAAATTAATACCGAAAAACCGAACTTGGAGAAAATAAAAGCACATAGCCTTATAATCTTAACTTTAAAACTATAGAATTTATTTAACCAAAACTATAATAAATGCCAACAAGAGGTTTTCTTTTTTGAGGATCCGGCACACGATGAGGTTGGTGGAGTGAGGTTTAATTAATGGGGTATGAGTATGACCATATTTGCATGATGAGAGAACAGCTAGAATTGCAAACCGTCAGCTACTTTCATCAGTTCTTCAACATAGACCGCGTTTTTACAAGCAAGCTCTCATTTTCGTCCTTGCAGGCATGGTGGCCTTTTTTTATTCTTAAAACCTTCTCCTCTCTTCTCCTTGCATCGCTTTTTAGGTTGTTTTATATGCTGGCATTCTTCAACGAGCCAGGGTTTCCTTTTTAGTGGCGGAGTGAAAACTATCACATCAGTTGCGGCTTTCTTTTAATATATGCCACTGGTGGCCTACATTTGATACTGAGGCAGATATGTACGGATCAGCCGACTTCTTTTAATTACAGTTTTTCGTTGTTAAACTTCTTAGCAATCCGTGTTGTCGAATTTCCAGAATGTTGTTTTTGTGTGTCTCCATTAACTCTAATAAGCTTTCTTTGCAGGTTTCGTCTTTTTCCTCTCTAGTATGTGCATAAATCAAACAAGCTCAGTCCTAAAAGCTTGTCTTGTACCATATTCTATGTCTTGTACCGTATTCTTTTTCCAATGACAATAATCAATAATCAAAAGCTCAATTCTTAAATGTTTTTAACTATCTAATAGAATGTGTAATTGATTGTTTTTCTTATAGTGAATTATTACAAAGTGAACATTCAAAAGTTAAACATAATTTAAAATGGTGCAACGTTGCAAACATTGCAAAAATGTCGGTGGTATTGAAGCCAAAAATCAAGGCAGAACGCTTCATGGGTAAGAACTTTTTTCTAATAATCTTAAAGCTATACAGTGTGATTGGTTTAAGGTGCACCAAAAAGCTTGAGCGTGTAGGTGGAGTTAAGGCAAGACAAAAATCGTATGGGAGGGGGGTCTATTTTCCCCCGTTTAGGAGGGAGGGGCAATTTTCTAAAAATTGACTTAAATCAGCAAAAAAATTATTTAGAAACAACGGTGAATGATACAAAGCCTTGTTATATCTTTTTGAAAAGCCAGAAAACTACTCTTTTATTTTATTTTCAAATTAAGTTGTTTAAATGAACAGTTTTAAAAACAAAATTTAAATCTATTTTTTTTTTAATTTTTTTGTAATTAACTATTATTTTTATTTTCAAAATTCAATGCTCTTATTAATTTTTAGTCAAAAACAGAAAACCGGAAAAATGTATCTTAGTTTTTGAGAAATTAAGAAAATACTAAATCAATTTTTCAAAAAAAAGGTGAAATCTGGTAAATCCAGTTAATTGCTTTTAACCAGATTTCACCTTTTTTGAAAAATAAAATCAATAAATCAATAAAATCATAAATCAATTATTAAATTGAATAGTTAACAAATTATCATTGCGAAAAAAAAAATTTTTGATTTCGTATGTAATTTTTTTCTTATATGCGAATATAATACATTATTGTGTTTATACCTTACTAATGTGTTATGACCTCTGTCGAGATCATTAACATAGTCAGAAAATAAAATAAAAGACACCTTAATAAATTTCTTTTTAGTACAGTGTAAATCAATTATTTAAAAAGTATTGCTTAAAGCGGGGCTTAAATCCGGCATACTGTTTTTTTAATTTATAGAAGACATGCCACTGACTGTGTATTCAAACGACTCTAGTCAGTAGCAACAACATTTAAGCCTTAAGACTTCAAATTGCTGTTATACATATAATTCATAAATCAATATTATAATAATATAAAGTATATTCTATGCGCAATTATAAGATAAGAATTCAACATATATGTACGCAACAAAAAAAAAAAAAAAAACAGGACATTTATTTTAAATAACATCAAATTTATAAACACAAATAGTTATATAATACAAATCCATAAATATAATATATATATATACTTTACATATGCATAAAATATAATACTTTATTATTTGACTTTACTGGTTATATATAAATATGGGTAAATATAGTGTGTCCTGACTGTGTTGTGTATTTTGAAAATTTTGTATTTTGGAGATTTTTATTTCACTTTGATAATATCAGTCCAACAAATCAGCAATTGTTTAAAATAAAGAACAAATATATTATCTGATCTCAGAGTTAACTAGCCAAGTTTTAAGTTTATTTATTTCGCTAAAACAACATTTAAACTTCAAATTATTTATGTGCTTATTTGTACATATGTCTTTATTTTCCCGACTTAATTTTGTTATTTAGTCAAAAATGTTTAAAAAGAAGATGTTTAAGAAATAATAGAGTAAACTTTTGGATTGGATTATGATTTAAACTAAGTTTTGTCAATCCAATAAATATATTTAATTTTTTATTCGGATCACAATCGGGAAGTTTAACTTCTTCAATTCCGTTTTCCATCAAATGTAAGGAGCTTAAAGTTTTAATGTTACCAAGTTTAATGACTTGCTCGAAATCCGAGAGTTTTGAACGATGCAAGTCCAGTTCACGTAAATTTTTTAATATTTCCAAACAATCGACTGGTATCAGTTCTGAGATATCATTCTCTTGCCATCCAATTGCTAAAATATTTGGCCATAGCTTTGCCAGTGACCAGTCTGAAAGTATCTTTGTCCGTTGACGGTTCCATTGTGTTTGCCCCGTCTGGGATCGAACGGTTTGTCTCAGAGACAAATTTTTTGCACTTCCTGACTCTTAATGAGTTAGCGCTACTATTTGCATCATTTATTCCACTATCCGCAGAGGACATAATGCTATTGTTATTTTCAGGGAAATGGTTTGTCGTACAGCTTAAGTACTTCTTCGAGAGAGAAGCATTCGTTAGGGTTCTTTCGAATACACATCACTTTCCAATTAGAATCTTCATTGTGTAAGAAAGAAATTCAGGTACATCAAAGTCAGACTTGACAATTTTTAATAGATTTCCATCTCTGAAGAAATTTATGGACATCTGGACTTATCCTGAAAAATACTAGGTATTTACAACTCTAGAAACAATAAAGAAAGAAATTGAAATTTGGGTATGTATTTAAAAAATAAATTCACTTTATCATCTGAACAATAGGAGGAAACTTGACTAGCTCTTACAAATAATTTCAATGTACAAGAACGTCTAATCGTAATCGAGTACCAGATCGAATTCAGAATTGGAACGTGTCCAAAGCGGAAGCGTTTGATACTTGGATCGCAAGTGTCTTCTTTTTTGGTACATTCCTCTTCTAAAGTGCCAAGGTGCGAAAGTGATGTTGTTGTTGTACATCCCTCGAAGGCTGCTGTTGTGTTCGTTCCATGTATATCCTGCTGATACGACTGGTAAGACAATAGTAGACTCCACTAGAAGACTTCTTTACCATAAAATTGAGTAAAGTGCCAAAGAAAAATATTAGGTAAATATCTAAATCTGAATAAAAAAAATTGGATTACCATTTTTTGAAGCAGTAAGCTCCACTCTTGTGCACACATCGCAGCCTTCGTGCAGACTTTAATAGCTTGTGCTTTATCTGTGGCAATGAAGTACCATTCTCTTTTTGTTGTTTCAAGTTTTTGATGAATATTTTGATTTGATTTTGTTGATTAGCAATAAACTTTTTTTATAAACTGACTTGGTCGATTTTTTTTTATACTTTGTACGCAAAAACGTTTAGCGAAAGTATGGAAGAAGTGTAAGATCTAAAAACTCTTGAATAAACATATGCAACAACTCTGATATTGTTACACTTTTTCTTAATTTTATGTAAATATATTAGAACCGCAAGTTTATGTGACAAAACGCAAAAAAACAGAAAAGTAAAAGTAAAAACTGAATTAATCAAAACTACGAGCATCAGCCAAAAGTACACTGAGTTACAAAATAAGTGGCGCACCTTGAAATTTTGCAACATTTTGAAGTAACTTAAACAAATAAACGTTTTTCTGGTACAGTTTTGTTTATTTTTTTACACTATCAGATCCTGTTCATAAGGAGCTTAGAGCAAGCTTCAGCTTATGAACAAAGATTTGCCAACACATTATATGTGTTCCACTGGCTCATCACTTAGTGCTGGTGTTAGTTGTTAGTAATGTAAAACAAATCACTACAATAACACAAGCACTATAATACAATAAAACATATAATTTAACAATTCAAAATACATAAAACATGAACTAAAAGCGTGGAGCACTGGTTTTAAGTACGTTCTTAAGATTTATTTTATTGTCATTAAAATCAATCATTTAAGAATTTAAATTGAATAGCCTGCACATGCGGGTAAGCGGCTCATTTATACCATAATTAGTCCGATGGTGTGGACAATGTAGGAGCTCAAGGCTACGCAGATGGTGAGCACCCCCACGATAATTGCGTCCAACACAAGTAAGTAGATCAGGTGCATCTAATGCGCCCGAAAGAAGTTGGTGGATAAAACTATATCGTTATTCACACGCCTCTGTAACAAGGACTGAATGTGTAGAAGCTGAATTCGGTGTTCATAAGGTGGAAGGTTATAAGGATCTGTCCAGGGAAGACCTTTTAAGGCAAAATGAACAAAATTATGCTGAACTGCCTCTATCCTAGATCTATGAACATCATAGAACGGAGTCCATACCTGCGATGCGTATTCCAGATGCGGACGAACAAAACAATTGTATAAAGATAGGGTAACATAAGGGTCTTAAAACTCTTTGGACCATCTTTTTACAAAACCTAACATTGAGTTAGCCTTTTTAACAAGAGAGTTGATGTGCTCTGTGAAATCTAGACTTGAATTGAAGACGATTCCAAGATCTTTAAAACTAACAACATAAAATTAACATAAAAGTAAGTCATGTAATAAAAAACGAAAAAATAGGAAGAACTTAGAAATAAACCATAAATTAAGGAAAATGGGTATAAACTTCAAAACTTAAACTTTTACATTTTTTTTTTTTTTTAAACTAGTCCTTGTTTCTTCAATAGTGGGTATTGCCTCCACGAACATCTAATAAAGCTTTAATTCGCCTGGGCATACCTTGGATAAGGTTGTCAAAATGATAACAACACATCAAAAAGTATGACTGCGCCACTTTTTTTGTAACTGAGTGTAAATAAACCACCATTTGGCATTTGAGAAACTGTCCTAAACTGGTATACTGTTATATAGATAAACAAACGATTTTGGTTTGTTTATCTGTATAACAATTCTTCAAATAGGCACAACTTTTTGGTGTCTATCCACTATCCAGTTATATATTGAGATCAGTGGGACATATACTCATGAAGTGGAAACAGTCCTCTTTTGCCTTCAATTTACATAACGTACAAAATTGGTTAAAACTTCCATTGTATGGGGATTCAAGGACTTCGCATCTGGTTTTAAAGATCAAAGATATTTCTCTGTAACTTAGAAAATCATTGAAGTAGCTTGAATTAATAAGGTTTAATTCAAGTTGTGAGTATAGAAGTCTACTTTCGGATTTTCGAGCCTCCTGTATTAATTTATCACGTTCTGAATTTTCATGGGTTTGTATTACTTTATAGAGTTGATCTTTTACTTGATTTAGATTATGTTGGTTTAACGTTACCACTTCACCACAAGCGTTTCCCAAATCTTTCCATTTTGACACCCACCAGTCCTCATTTCTTAGCTCGTAAAGTGCTATTTGTTTTGTCAGTCGGTCATCATGATGTGACAACACCTTAATAATGCAGTCTGCATGCGACTTCAGAGTGCTAGTAAACATTTTTGGGAGACCTGTTTTCAGATATAATGAATAATTCGGGGTATTCAAAGGAAGATTAAAAAGTTTCTTTAAAAAGCATCTATGAAATGTTTCTATCTGTGCAGCGTAGCAAAGTGAACTCTTGATAACAGCATCAAATATCTTATATTTGGCAGATAAAAATATCCGTTGGTTTGGGAAGATGTTTTTCCAAGATATATTTAACAGACTTTGGGAAGTTTTAGCTTTAAAGGTTATGTGATTTTCAAAATTTAAAGTTTTGTTAAAATGGACACCAAGATATCTTTACTCATTAACTAATTCTAGACGAGTTCCATTGAAGTGCCAATTATATGCGGTTTGGTTCCTCGCTGATCTTGAGAACACCATAATTTTTGATTTATCAGCGTTGATAACAAGACCCATTTTGTGCAATAATCTGCTAGGCGATTAATCATCAGTTGAAGATTATCTGCAGATTCGGAAAGTATCACTAGGTCATCAGCATTTAAGAGTACATTTACGGTTTAATCAGCAATTTTGACCCCTCCTGGAAGGTAGGCTTCTACATCATTAATTAAGAGTGCAAACAGAAGAGCACTTAAAAGGCATCCCTGCTTAACACCGGTCTCCGTTTCATACCATTCGGAGAACGTTGATCCATCCCAAACAGCTGCTCTTGATTTCGCATACATTTACTTTATAATATGGATGAACTTCGCAGATATTCCTAGTTGCCAGAGTTTGTACAAAAGCACATTTCGATTCACAAGATCAAAAGCAGACTTCAAGTCAACAAAAAACGCATATACTTTCTTGTTCCTTGCTTGAAATGCTTTATTGATTGAGGTAAGTACAAAAATGTGATCTACCGTTGAGAAGTTTTTTCTGAAACCAGCTTGAAATTGGGTAAGTACATTGTTGGTTTCCACCCATGTCTCCAGCCTGTTTACAAGTATACCACAGAACAATTTTGCAATGACGTTCATAAACGATATGCCTCGATAATTTTCAACGTTATTGATGTCTCCTTTCTTGTGGATGTGAAATATCACTGACTTTTTAAACGATGTTAGAACCTCTTCTTTTGAAAACACTTCATTGAAAAAAGATGTTAGTTGGGATATAAATAACGATGTGGCATTCTTGAAATATTCGTATGGAATCCCATCTTCTCCTGGAGGTTTTGAATTTTTCGCTTTAATGATAGCAAGTTGTACTTCGGCTAAGGTGATTTCGCTGTCTAATACATCATTAGTGAAGAGAGGTTCAGCATAAAAAAAATTTAGTTCTGCTTTATTGTGTAATATATTTTTAAAGTGAATGAAAGATCGTCAGCAGATACTTCTAACCCTATTTTAAAATTTGATCCATTCATTTCCTTTGTCACCTTCCAAAACTCTTTTGAGTTTCTAGTCTGACCAAGCTTGGTTGTTTTCGAAATTAGTTTTCTTTTGGAGACATAGATTTTTGTAGATTTTATTTACTTCGTTGTACCAATTTCTTAAGTTTTTACAGGTAGAGTTTCTCAGAGCATTCGAAAGGGTAAATGACTTTTTTCTCGCATTCATACACTCTTTGTCAAACGAATTTTGCTAGAAACTTTTAAAATTGTGTGAGGTTGCTCTTGGCACGGAGTCTTGGGTCCATTTATTACAATTTATATAGAACGGCACAATATACATACTATTTTTTTGTAGTAACTTTACAACAGTAGCACCTTCCAATTCTTCAAAAGTATAAATTTTTAGTAAAGATGTTTTTATTCCATAAAGTCCGCCGCTTGCACGTCCCTTTGTATATGTTTTGACTGCTGCATTCGAAACCTATTTGAATCCATTAAAATATTTTGTAAATATACTAATATTTTCACTGTAACATGCGTTTCATCACTGTATATACATTTCTATAGTATTTTCATGCTGAATAATCACCGCCTGGCCATCTTGAGAAACGTGTGATAAACACATTTTTAGGTTCGTGCATTTAATAGTTGTCTATTCTGTAACCCTGACAACAGTCGTAAACATATATTATTTTTGTTTTGTTTACGACTCTTGTCAAGGAAATATGGATTTTAGAGCCAATAAAATATTATATATTATTAATTTGTTTCGTAGACGACTATTGTTAGGGTAACAGAATAGACACTTAGTAAATGTAAGAACCTCCAAATGTGCAGTTAACAACTTTCTTTAGATGGCGCTGCTCCATGGTTGTACTATAGAAATTTATATACAATGGTTTCATAAAGAAAAAAAATATCAAAATTTTTGGCATAATTGAAGAAATCTATAAATAAAAGTTTGTTATTGAGCCCTGATACATTATATGACAAAATCTTAAAATTATTTAAAGGAATTGAGCTGACGTCATTACAGTTTCACTTATTTTGTTTAATTGTACTAGAACTAGAACAAGGCACTGGTGCAGTTTCATCTATAGGGAGTTTTACCATCTTGTCAAAAAATATGACAGCTCACACTATGCCGAAACAGATTGAAATATATATCGCGCTTTTTTCAAACTGTCAAACTCAAAATCTTGCAGAAAACAATTCGGAAATAATTTTTAAATGCGGTATTCTTTTTTGTGTGAAATTTGTGATTTCCGTGGCTTAAAAATTTATTTTAATTAGCAAAACCAACAAATACATCTGTATATACATATAAAAGTGGCCGAAATAGTGACAAAAACATTATTAACATTAAAAACTATTCAACACAAAAACATTGTTAAGGTTGTTACTAAAAACTATTCGATTATTGTGTAGTGAATTTGTTTTCAAATTATTTCGACACCAAAACATTTGTTTGTGATTTGTGAAGAGCATTTATTTAAACCAAAAAATGCCATCTTATTGTAGTGTGCCCTTGTGCTAAACCATTTAATAAACAACAAGGACGTTTGTTATTACAAAAGTCCAGCAATATGGACAAGAACAACGAGATTACAAAAACTATCTGAACTGCGGTTAAGGAGATGGATGAAAGCAATCAAAAAAGAATGGTATTTTGAAACTGACCCATCACCAAGAATAAGAATTTGTTCAAAACATTTTGTTTCAGGTATGTTTTTAAGAAAAACCTGAATAGATACAAAAAAACTGATAAACGCAATTTGATTATTTATTTATAGAAAACTTAAGTACCTTCCCCAACACAATGTATACATTGGCTCGTGTGGCGAAAGTTCCAGCCATTTCCTTCAGCTATCCTGCGTCGAAGAGTCCTTCAGCTTTGCAAACACTGTTGCTGTTTTTGTTCTCCTTTCCCGTGCAGTTTGACTTATTTGAAAGTAAATACCTGTCGGTTATATAAGATGTTACATTTTTTGGAAATATCTTACTTTCATTCGAAAACAGGTATGGATCTCTTCCAATATTTTCAATTTTCGATAAATATCGAATTTTGCTACATGGATCTAAGGATCTAGCATATTGGGAGAGTTCCATACTGTTGTTTATCTTTTTCCAATTTAATACTCTCCTTGAAGTAATCGGCTCCTGTTTCCAACAATTGATGATTTAGTTTTATTCCTTAAGTTTTTTCTTCATAAGTGGAAAGACAAATTCTCTTAATGTTTATATTTATTTCTTAAAATTACTACACAATTTTCACAATTTTCGCGCACAAATCTTTAAAATTCCCGCTTTTGTTTTCAATCAATTTGTCAACAATGATAAAAAAAAATCAGCTGTTCGGCATACTGCTGTTTTTGACAATTCTGTGAGAACGAGAAAGAGATATATCGTTGTTACCTAAAAAGCCCTATTGGCTTAGACCATAGGGAGTTTTACCATCTTGTCAAAGCTCACACTATGATGAAGACAGATTGAAATATGTATCGCGCTTTTTTCAAACTGTCAAACTCAAGATCTTGAAGAAAACAATTTGGAAATAATTTTTAAATGCGGTATTCTTTTTTGTGTGAAATTTGTGATTTCCGTGGCTTAAAAATTTATTTTAATTAGCAAAACCAACAATTTTCACAATTTTCGCGCACAAATCTTTAAAATTCCCGCTTTTGTTTTCAATCAATTTTACAACAATGATAAAAAAAAAAATCAGCTGTTCATCATACTGCTGTTTTTGACAATTCTGTGAGAACGAGAAAGAGATATATCGTTGTTACCTAAAAAGCCCTATTCGTCGTGACGTCTATTTGACATAATTAATTTGACAGCATCAAAATTAAGTTGTCCATACATTTTGCGTAGGTGGTTTTCTCCATCTTCGTTTTTATATTTAAGTGTATTATTATTGTTCAAATAAAATATTTTTTCTGAAATTATGAGTGAATTATTGTTTTTAATTTTTATTTGTTCTTTTGGATTCGTTGTTTTAATTATTTTTCTGTAGCTGAGTAGGATTCGGCGTTTATGTTGTGATTGTTTGGTTAGATCACGTTGTATAAAAACACCTAAACTTTTAAGCTTAGAGGCATTGCGTAGCATTATTGTGGCATTTTCATTGGAACCGTTGTTGAGTTTCAGTTTGATGGTTTTTTCGTTTTCAGATAGTTTTATTGCTTATCATCTATCACCTGATGTGATTCGCCAAGCAAAATTTGAGTGATTGATTGGATTTTCACCTGTGGGTCAGTATTTTTTTTCGGCAAAGTAAAGATGATGTTTTTTCCTTTCAACTCACGGCCTTGCATCTCCAGTTCCTCTTCCAGAATATTACACTTAGCCTCGAAATGTCGAAATTGTATGGATAAATCCTTATTTTGTGTCCACGGCAAATCAATTTTCAATATCATCTTTTGTCGCTAACTTCGCGGTCGCTTTCTCAAGCTCAGTATGAAGGGATTCATCTATATTTGTTTCTATTTTTTGACGATCGCTATTAGAGATAGACATAATTGGATGCAATATATAGGGTGTTGATGGTCTGTTTATAATCGGTGTCTTGGAATTTGGGTTTTTTTCTGGTGACGTTTGGATTAATTTTCTTTTGTTGTCGGTCATGTGACAGGCAGGAAAATTATCGAATTCGTTTAAAAGATTATATTATAACTAATATTACCTGTTATATTTATACTTTTTCGAAAGAGATTTATAAACACTTAAATATTATAGTTTTTTAAAAGTATTATTGTGAGTTTTACTTATTTAATTTAATAAAATTTCAAGAGCGATATAAATTTTATTTATATCGCTATTTTATTATGTATCTTTTTTATAAATGTAAACTATGAACTATGTATTAACATGATCTCTGATACTTTTCTGTTTTAAAATAGTTAGTCGAATAAAAGCAATCATGAACCAGCTTGTCTTTCTTTTAATAGGTTTCTGCGTTTTAAAGTTCTGAAGATATTATTATTATTATATGTTTATTACAATGTAAATAAATTACAGAATAATACAATTGTTAATAAGCACTAGCTACCAGGGCTATAAGCTTGAAATTAAAGTTTTTGTAATACATGAGATGCTAATAAATATACAATATATAAAGTTCAAAATATTTAAATACATTTGTCGATATTTAAGGTCTTTAAGATATTCATTATTAGAGATATGTTATCTGCGGATGGCAGTGTTAGTATGTCTAGAAGAGATTTATTTATGCTACGGGATGATAAAATAATTTGTATGGCTTGGCAGTTCAGAAGTAGGTGTGGAATCGTGATCATTCCGTCGTTACACAGGTGGCATCTCGGTGGATCGGGTTTTTCAAGTACATGCCTATGTGTGATATTTGAGTGTCCCAAGCGCAGCCGGGTAACACACCGAATCATTGTGATTGAGCAGTTGGTCGGGTATACGGCGGGGTTTCCATTCGGATTTATGGTGGAGTAATGGTGATTATATTGACGCCAATCGGTTTTCTTTTTTTCCTTCCAATGTTGTTTTACTTCATAGTAAATGTCTTTTTTCCTTGGATCAGCGACGTGATAAGGGGTTCCTGTGTAGCAAGTTTAGCGGCTTCATCGGCTATTTCGTTGCCTTTAGTCCCGACGTGGCCGGGTATCCAGAAGAGTTTCAGTGTGTCCTTGTTTGATATGAGTTTGTCTCTTATATCTCGTATAACTGGGCTGTTATTGTTAATGTTTTTTACGCCATTGATGGTAGAAAGGCTGTCGGTGCAAATAATGGTTTTTTGTTTAGTATCCAAACTGGTTGCGTGAAGGATAGCTGTTGCTTCCGCAGAATACACAGACAAATTTTCTGGAAGTAGCCCTTTGTATAAAGTTTTATTTGTAGCATCGACTACTGCAAACGCAGTTCCATATTGATTTTTAGACCCATCCGTGTATACTAAACTCCAATTGTTCTGTTGGTAAAAGGCGGCTATTTCTGAGAAATGTGTTTTGTAGACTTCATGGCTAGTAGAGCTAGTAAAGGCGAGTTGGATACCGATTTGCTCCGCTGCTGTTAGTATGTTATTGATGGTCGATGGACACTTTGGACGTTTTGTTCGAGAAGAACAAAGTTTTTCAATTGCGGTGGCTGGTGTTATGCTTGAGCCGGATATTTTGTGGGAGAGCAGTTCTGTTAGGTAGCCAAATCTATCCTCGATAGAGGGAAGGCCAGATTCAGTTAGCATATTGATAATCGGGGATGTACGAAAAGCTTTTGGGGCAAGCCGGATAGCTGCGTGATATTCAGGTTTAAGGCCTTGAAGATTTGTTTTTGAACATTTACCATAAATTATTAAGCCGTAATTGATTTTAGAGAGTATTGATGATTTAATGACTCGTATTAAAGTGTTTGGATGGGTACAACTAGACTTACTTGATAAATATTTTATAACGTAGCTAAGCTTTTTTTAAGATGGGTACAGTTTTGCTTAAAACTAAATTTACAGTCAAATGTGATACCAAGGATATTTCAGAAATCAACATTACAGATAATACTATTATTAAAACTGACAAATAAATGAATTAATAGAACCTGAAATGATGCACCAGTTATTGAAGTCTGTTAGTATGTTAGAAAATGTCTCTGTTACCTTAAAAAGATCTTTACAATTTGTTACAATCAACAGATCATCAGCATACAAAAAATGCCGCATAGACTGATATTTGGATAGAATATCGCTTATATCGTTAAAGGCAATAACAAAGATCACTACTGAGAGTGGAGATCCCTGTGGGATGCCATTTTTAAATCTCTTATGTTTGAATATACATTGTTTACTCTTGAGCGGGATTTTCTGTTAGTGAGAAATGCCTTTATAAAATTGAACATTTTTTCCGATCATCCATTTTTTAAGTTTGTTCAATACTACATGAAGTCCTATCCCGTCAAAGGCCTTCTCTAAGTCGATAGATAAGATGGATATATGATTTTTTGTTGAAAGTGATGAGGCAATAAATTCATCAATACACATAAGTGCATCGATTGTACCATTCCCGTGTTTAAAGGCTAATTGGTTGTTGTTGGTTTCAATAAACTGTTGTTTATCTTATGACCAAGTTTAAGAGAAATGAATCTCATATGAACAATGAATTTGTAAATGAATATCGTATTTATTTTCCTATCTTTTCTTATCATAAATGTGTGTACATAGAATCAGTCTGCTTTCAACCTTCGATCTATTAACTTATGTGTTTTGTATTTTGTATATATTAAGTAAATTAACTGAACTGAATTAAATAATATTTAAGTTGATCTGTTGAATTTTATTAAATCCGATACAATAAGTGGCGGCGAGGATGGCGGAATCAGATAAGTTGATTATGCAATTTAAATTATTATTTGAGAAACAGCACGAATGGATGAAAGGGGTTATGGAGGATCAGACAAAAATGTTTGAGACTGTAGCAAAAGAGTCAAAAGAAACAAGTGATTCGGGAACGGTGGCTCAAAGTGTTCAAGCTCAGATACATCAAGTACATATTCCCGTATTTCCTACTTTTGATAAGCGTAAGCAATCTTGGAGATCATTTGTTTACCAGTTAAAACAGCATTTTCAAGCTTATAATGTTGTGACGGACTCTCAGAAAAAAGCATTTTTTTTATCGTGGTCAGGCCCAGATCTCTATCAGCTTGTAACAAGTTTGTTCTCCGATTCGAATGTAGAGAACGAAACATTTGAGAATTTAATAAAAAAGCTAACGGAGCATTTTTCGGAAAAAACGCATGTTCTAGCGGCCCGTTATGCTTTTTTCCAGTTACGTATGAAAGAAAGACAAACATACGGTGAATGGTTAGCGGATCTCCATGGAGCGGCACGTGATTGTGAGTTTGTGTATGACAAAAAAGACTGCAAACAACCGTTTTTAGACAACTTGACACGTGAAATAGTGGTTCTTCATACACTACATGATGCTGTGCGCTCTGCTGCACTTCAAAAATCTAATCCTAGCTTAGACGATAAAATTAAAGTTGCCGAAACTTATGAGTCTACCCAAAAGTCAGTTTTAGCTATTAAAGGTGACAATCCCATGCAGGTACACACAGTACAAGAGATAGGACAGCATTTTTGGAGGAGACGTGCACAATCACATGGTCGCAGAAACAAATTCAGGAGTCATAGTAGCAATCAAAATATGGTGAAACGATCGTGTCCAGGTTGTAGGATTAGACATTATTGTAACCAGTGCCCTATGCGTAAGGCCTCTTGTCGCATTTGCAATGAAAATTGCCACATTTCATCGGTATGTTCCCAACGTAAGAAGCAATGTAATAAATTTGAGAGAGTTGAGCACATTCAGAACATTCGAGAGGAAAGCATTCAATCTTTAAGCCAAAATCCATTAGAAGTCACGCGCTATGCAAAACACTTTATTATTGTTGTTATATTGTACTATTTGTACTATAGAATGTCAGTTTATATTACTGACCATTCTGTTAATTTTCATTGAATGTGTTTGAACAACAGAAACAACTTAAAGGCGCTACCACCAATTTTAAACGAATTTTATTTACTCGTTTACGAATATTATTATTCGTTTTTTTTCTATCTTTGGCTGGAGATATAGCTATTTCTAGGATTGCCAATTCCTTTCATCAGTCTCCTTTTTTTTAGTGGTATTGAGCTTTAATCCAATTTTATTATGAAAAACTTTTTCACATGCACATCGTGAGATTCGAACCCACGCCTTCAGATTTACTCAGTCTTCGAAGTCGTATGCACAACGCATTTTTTCAGTTTTATTTCATTTTTTATTTTTCATTTTCTTATATCTATCTTAATGCTAGACAAAAAATCTTAAACAACTAGCTTACATATTAACTTAACTAACTTACTGGCCCCATGCGGGCGCTCTAAATTAAACTGTGACTCTACTTAAACAATGCCTTTCGACGTAAAATAACTTATATTTAAAATTCATGATAACTTAAAACTAACGAGAAAATTATTAAAAAACACTCATTATCTATATCATTGGTTTTTTAATTTTTTATATAACTTAAAGCTACCCTTTACATAAATAAAACTAATTAAAACTTAATTAAAACTATCTTAAACTACATTATATCTAATTAAAACTACTTAAAATAACTTAAGACTAGAACAGCCACCAGCAATTTTTTTTTTTTTGTGCATACGTATATGCATATTTACGCACCTACGCATGCCCATACACCTGCATATATGTACATATATATCGGCAACCGCAAGTACCCACATACAAATTTTTTTTTTTTTTTTTTTTTTTTTTTATAATAGGCGCGCACTAAAGGGATTAGTCTACCCTTAATATGGTGAACACAGTACGAGCATTAGGAAAAAAGGGAGGGGTTTGAAAGGAGATGCCGATGAACATTAGTTTTGAAGTTCTGAGTTTTGAAATGCGATGGAAAAACAGAGGCGGGTAATGCGTTCCACATTCGTGTAGTGCGGCTGAAGAAAGAATCTCTGTATTTAACGGTACGTCCGAAATTGGACTCTAGGGTAAACTGATGAGCATTCCTTGAAGCACGAGTATTACGGTTGAATTGTTTGAGGGGAGGAATGCAGCTAGCTATTTCTTCTGAGCATTGCTTATAAAAATAACGATAGAACAACGTGAGACATGATACGTTTCGACGGTGCTCGAGAGACGTAATTGTATCAGTTATTGACCTATCACCTATCATTTTTATAGCTCTATTTTGTATTCTATCCAAGAAACTCAACGACGTTATTGGAGCACCTGCCCAGATGTGGGAGTTATATTCGAGCTTTGGACGAATATATGCCTTATAAATAATTGCTAGATCAGACGGGGAGAAAAATTTCTTGCATCTTCGGAGGAAACCTAAACATTTCGCAGCAGATTTAGCGGTGTCAAATATGTGTTCATTCCACAGAAGGTGGTTTGTAATGCACATACCGAGAACTGAAAGCTGTTCGGTTTCCTCGATGCAAGTACCACTCATGGAAAGTGGCATGGAAGGAAGGTTTCGCTTTAATGAAAGTAAACAGCATTGTGTTTTTGAAGCATTAAATTCTACGCGATTTTTTATTCCCCATTGGACAATGCTATCAAGATCAGAATTTAATGAGCTTATCATATTAAGCCGTTCAAGATCCACTTCCGAAGAACATGGGCGAGAATCAGGAAACGAATATGAAAAACTGAGGGTACTATCATCAGCAAAACAGTTGAGTGGATTAGAAGTTGTAGACAGGAGATCATTTATAAAAATGAGAAAGAGAGTCGGAGACAAAACGGAGCCCTGGGGCACACCAGCATTTATTTTGTGGGTTTCAGATTTGAATCCATCCAATACAACTTGTATTGAACGGTTCGAAAGGTAATTTCTAATCCAACGAAGAAGAGATTCATCGACGCCAAAAGCACGCATTTTCGAAAGAAGAGCTTGATGCCAAACTCTATCAAATGCCTTTGAAATATCAAGTGCAACAATCTTACTTTCTCCAAAACGATGTAAAGATTTGTTCCACTGCTCGGTGAGATAAACTATCAGATCACCAGTGGACCTGTTGCTACGAAAGCCGTACTGCCGGTCATTTAGAAGCTTCCGTTCCTCAAGATATTTCTTAAGTTGAAAGTTAATCAACGTTTCCATGACCTTGGAAAGAAGGGACGTAAGTGCAATCGGTCGGTAGTTTGAGGGTGAAGAAGATTCGCCTTTTTTGGGGACAGGCTGGACAAATGCTGTTTTCCATCTACTCGGGAAGAGACCAGTAGAATAGGACAGATGAAAAAGCTTACGCAGTGGTTTTGCCAGCGTGGAAGAACACCTCTTCAGAATGATGGGGGGGATACTATCCGGGCCAGCGGATTTGTGAATGTCAAGATCTTTAAGAACTCTTGCTACTGTACGAGTGCGAAAGAAGATTCGTCCCATGAATCCGTTTACGTCCTCAAGTACTGGCGGAGTCATGACACTATCAGGCAGTGTTGAGTTGGCAGCGAACTGCCTCGCAAGTAGGTTAGCTTTGTCAACAGAGCTAACAAATGGAGTGTCATTGAAGACGAGCGTTGGAACCGACGACGAGGTAGTGTTGCGAATATTTTTTACAAATGACCAAAAATTTTTACTACCTTTGGGACATTGTAGTATTTTTTGCCTTAATTCTTGATCATGCAAAAATTTGGTTCGTCGAATATGGGCGTTGCTGGCCTTTCTAGCTTGTTTGAACTTTTTTCGGTTTTCCTCAGTGGGATTGGCTTTATAACATCGAAAGCTTACCTCTTTAACCCTAATAACCTCTTTGCAGCTCGAATCAAACCATGTATTCTCTTTCGGTTTGATTGTTTTAACCCTATTCGGGATAAAATTTCTCATTCCGGAGAGAATTAAATTTGTTATCATATCTGCACTGGAATCAACGTCACTATCTAGGAAGCATAGCGACCAGTTAAAGTTTTTGAAGAATTCGTTGAGTCCCTCCCAGTTGGCTTTCTCGTATTGCCAGACAGTTCTTTTGGGTGCTTTTTCTTTAACTGGGTTTGTTTGACACGAGAAATTTGCAGATATGACACAATGGTCTGATGTGCCTAGAGGCGATAATACACTAACTGTGTACTTATCAGGGTCAGAGGTAAGAAACAAGTCTAGAGTGTTTTCAGCTCGACCATTAACGTCCGATATTCGAGTCGGCTCGTCAACTAGCTGAGTTAGGTGATTTAACTCAGCAAAGATCTCGGCATACCTTCCTTCGGGTGTTGTCTGGCCAGAATAACGAAGCCACGAAGAATTGTGTACATTGAAATCGCCCGTAACAACGATTTCAGTGCGAGGATAAAGGGAAACAATCCTTTGAATAGAGTCGGACAGAGCGTCAAGTTCGTTTGAAGTTGAATTACTGTCCAAATTGGGGCTCCGATAAATAAAACATGTATGGATGATGCGCTTATTTACCGTGAATTTAAACCACATGAAATTAAAATTTGTGTTTACACATGGACCGTATTGTGGTTGAAGTTGGTATGCGACATCATTCCTAATATAAACGGCGAGACCATGGTGGGAGAAGAATAATGGCACTAAGTTATATCCAAATAGGTTAAATTCAGAATAATCCGTATTTTCACTTATTTGTGTTTCGCTCAGTGCCAAAACAGCTGGCCTGTTTTGTACAGTATAAATGTACACGTCACAGAAATTGGATCTTAGCCCACGAACGTTGGCATAGTCGACCCTGAATTCATAAACCATTTCAAAACTCAAAAAAAACTATCTAAAACCTATTCGGACAATTACCTATAATGATTTCATTATCAAAATCCCAATTGAAACTTCACAAAAACAAATTGTCAATAGTGTTATGCCTTATTGACAATTTGAGCTGATCCGTCCCTGCTGGCCTGTTTTGTACAGTATAAATGTACACGTCACAGAAATTGGATCTTAGCCCACGAACGTTGGCATAGTCGACCCTGAATTCATAAACCATTTCAAAACTCAAAAAAAACTATCTAAAACCTATTCGGACAATTACCTATAATGATTTCATTATCAAAATCCCAATTGAAACTTCACAAAAACAAATTGTCAATAGTGTTATGCCTTATTGACAATTTGAGCTGATCCGTCCCTGTTGGCTATTTAGTAAAAAAAATCAATAATATATCCGAGTCAGATTTTATAACAACTCTGGCACTGCAAGAAGAGTTTCTTCTCACAATACCACAGTTATTATAAAAAAACTGATTTTGAAAGAAGAAAGGGGAGGGAAAAAGAAAGGATTACTCACTGTGCTCATTGCCATTTAACACATCGCGACACAATTTTTATTATTTTTTTTTTTCATCATGATCACTGGTGGATGATTTGTGATTGCTGCTTGTTGATGAGCTGTTATTTCAGTGGTGGATGTTGTTGTTGTTTATATTATTTTTTTTTGTGTGATGATGGAGAGTGATGTGGTGGCTTAATGTTGTTTGTTGTTGTTTATTGCACTTTAATTTGATTATTTATTTATTTTTTTTATTTTTTTTTTTTTGCACGGCGCGACTTTTGTTGGGTTTTAAAATTTAATTAAATTTAATTTAGATGTATGGATGGGTGCTTATTAATATTTATTTATTTATTTATTATTGTTTTGTGTTTGGTTAAATAGGACACCAACATTAATAGAGACAACGAGAAAAACTTAATTTAACGAGACTAAAACTTTCAAACGTGTGTTGCCGATGAGAGGCAGATCGGCTATCAATACATTTTTTACTTTTTTTTTTTTTTTTGTGCCACCGTCCTGTTCTACCTACTCTACTTATAATTACCTTAGAACTATGTAAGTCGGCCAAGGCAACAATGTGGTCAACTTTCAATATCACGGTGGTCACCCAACCACCAGAATTTTTTGACTTGTTCAATTAAGCCCTTTCTGTCCCGAAGGGGCACAGCTCTACTGAACCGCCGACGCTCTGCTCCGTTCCCTGAGCCGACGTCCCGATCGTAAAGAAGTCGCCGATCCACAGTCCTACGGCTGACGTAATAGATTAACTGAACCGCCAATCTATCCTGTATCAGCCCACGACTGTCTAAATAGAGGAATGTCTCGGGCGGGATGAAACCAATAAGACGTACACTTTCACTATACTCATCATTGGGGTAGTAAGCCCCAAAAATAAGTCCATTGGTCGAGGTCATCGCTCTTGCAATGTGACCCCGAATCAGCTTGATTAAAAAGTTATCTATCCTGTTTATATTGGCCCTGTTGTATAGAACCTCGTTGGCATAGTAATGTGTGTACTCCGACTCTGGTGTTCTGTGTAATCCAAGGCAGCGTCTAAGACACTGCCTCTCAAACACCCGAATCTTTTCCATTTGAGATGGGGCAACGTTGAACCACACTGTAGGAAAAGCCATCGGTCTATCCCGACAGCAAACGAATTAAATTCTTTAATAATAACACATTCATTGGTAATTTAAAATCCGACCAATTTGAAAATTTTTGTCTGGTATATTTATATTTTTTTTATCTACATCCGATGACAATTATTGTGAACGAAATACAATTGACTTAGCATAGACAAAATTTGTGGAAGTTAGTTAAGACTTGCACCATCTATTTTCATATCCAGAACTACCCCTACCGGTATACTAGCGCAAAACTAAAAACGAATTCACCTCGGTAAATGAAAACGTTAAAGGAGTAATTTGCACGAACGTCATTTATCAGGAGGAAGGGGAGGCCAGAAAAAGTGATCTCTTTCAGAAGCGTGCGGCCGTTTTTGAAACAAACAGAGACAACAACAGTCACCCGAACCGAACGAAATGGCGGATGTGAACAGAGAGGTACAACGAAGAAAAAGTACCAGTCAACAACGTGCAGTGAACGAGTCGTACCCCTATGGATATGGTAAGGTTTGCATGTGGTTCAGGATCTCATAAATTTCCATAAAATGTTAAGTTTTGTCAAGAGACTTAAGAAAAGGTAGTTAGAAAAACAATTTAGAGTTCAATTAACCGATCCAAGTACAGTAGTTTAGTTTTTCTTGTAAGAAACATACATTGAGAAAATATAATGGTAGACTAAAATAATATTGATTAAGGCAAGGATTTACCTAAGGATCAAATTCAAGTCAAATCTTCAAATCAAATGGTCAAGTTAAGTGAAGTAAGAGTTAGTTGATTTTTGTAGTTCAGTCATAAGAGTACGAGTCGTCAGCGACAAACAAGGAGTGTTAAATTCCACATAAATTTGGTCAATAAACAAAAGAAAACCGAACGTACACAATAAAATTATCGATAAATCTATCATTCATTGAACCGCTAGTTAATTTCAGACGAAATGTCTAAAAATCTTCTAAAAACAATTTCGATAAAAGAATCCATTATCGAGAGAAAAATAACCTTAGAATACCTTTTCATTCGCCTCAATGATAAAAAGAAACTGACTTTCGATACTTACCTTTTTCAATAACGAGAAAACTCGGGTTAAGTTATCTTTCAATACTTACCCTAGGTTCAACGCCTAATACTCGAAACGACTCCTACCTGAAAAAGAAATAATAAAAAAAAATAATTGATAATATTACTCACCGTCGGAAAATTTACGAATAGGTAATAATCTTCTAAATAAATAAATTTTTTTTGATTCACTGAAAATATATGAGAATAAAAGAGAAACATTCTATCATTTTTCATTCTGGTAGTGTAAACGGATCACGCCCGTACTAGAGCTAGTAGTAGAATATTGATCTTAACTACACCTACATTCGCACTTGACGAGAAATTCGAAGTTTCGTAAAGAAAATAGTCCAATTGTAAAATGGAACCGAAGTGTCGTGTAAGTAAAAAAATATTCTCAAAGTCTTTTCTTTTTAAATCGTGTACTAATTAACATCGAGAAAAAATAAGGTATATTGCAAAGAATAAATTACCGCAGTTACGCAAAAATAAAATTTCAAGTGTATATCATTGAAGATCAAGAAAAAAATCTTAGATTGAAACGTTGTCTAGAACAAAAATAAGGATTATCTAAAGCTGAGGTAAGAAATCTACTTTTAATTAATTTCATTAAAAGCCGAATTCGCAAGATAATGTGGCATACGTGCATAGCCTATAGTTATCAAAAGTTTTTCTTTGATTTTTTTTGTGAATAAATTGTGTACAATCAGAATTCATTGTCTAAGTAGGTGAGGACGCAGTCCAAATCTGCGCTGTGTTTCTACACGAGACAGTGAAGTACAGATCATAGTGAAGTAGTAATCTTTGCCTACGATCTCATCCCAAAGACGTTTTTCTAAAACATAGTGCGAAAGAAAAAATCAGCGCTCAAAAAAAAGGAGAAAAACGAGGGAAAACGAAAAATTGGTCCAAAGGTACACGGGGAAAGAAACACGAAACATCTATATAAACTCGGCAAAAATTCATGAAAATAGCCAGGTAATATTATTGTGAAAATTATGGATTATATGTGCATACAAATTACGAAAGTCTTGGTGGATAATTTTAGTAGTCAAATACAACGCACGTGTCGTCATGTGTCGTTGCGACGAAAAAAGACGTCAGAAATGTTATACTAATCCGGAGCAGGTACAAAATTTGAATATAAAATCCATTAATATCCAAATTTCATAAGAAAAATTCTATGTAGTTAGAACACTTAACATTTAGGTGAAAATTTGATTTTTTTTTCATATGCAAATCTTATCATATAAAAATTTTTCTACTTCCAATACGAAATACTAATACCCATCTTTTCTCACAGGCAGACAATTCCAACGGAGTGACTGGGGGTACGGAACACGACGTCGTGGTGGAATGGGACATTCACAGACGTCCAAATTGTCCATTCACACCACCACGTGCCAAAATACGCCCTGTCCAACTCCAACAGAAATCGCCTGCCTGGCTTTTTATGCTAGGTCTAGTCCAGAAATGAAATTGGAATAAAATCTATCTAAAATTCATCATAATCCTAATCTACAACATTCGATGAGAGCGAAATAAAATTCGAATCAGAATTGGAGTGGTTAATTACTATCCAGAATTCAACGTGGGAGAAATTGTCATGCGGCTGACAAACTATCTCGACGTGGGAATCCACCTACACCACAATTTAATTCAATCGGAGTCGAAGACTACAGAATAAAAACCTTAAGTACTATTATTGATGTATAAAAATTTCATAATTTCCATACGCTGGATATGAGGTATGACAAAATTACAATTTTTATTATGACTATAAATATGTATTGTTTTATAAGATAAAATTATTACTCTGAACAAAAAAAAAGTATCCTTTAACGTCATTATATATTCATACCAAAATTCTTATATGCACCTACAAAAAAAAAAAGAATTTATTGTTAGTAACAGCTAGTCACATTCAGTCGCTCAGTCGATCTTCAGCTGTGAAAGCATACGGACGCATTGACGACTTTCCCAGCATACATAGTAAATTTCGGTAGTTCAAGTTGAGTTAAATTAATTTTAAATATTAAGTGCTATAATTGCACAAGCAGCATCGGCAATTAAGTTACCAATTTTAAGCGGCGAGTTAGCCCAGTTGGTAGAGTGACAGAGATTCAGTCGATCTTCAACTGTGAAAGAGTGCGGACGTGTTGACGACTTTCTCAGTGTATACAATAATTTTCGTGTGTTCGAACTGAATTAATCTCACTTATACTTTAAGTGCACTCATTGCACAATTTTTACTGGCAATTTGCCAAGAAAAATTAAAAGGCAAGTTAGCCTAGTGGGTAGCGTGGCAGACGACAGACTGGAAGGGCGTGGGTTCGAGCCCCACCCTGGTCAGGGCTTTTTTTTAAATAAGTTCTGGGAAAAGGTCAACAAAAACCAAGAGGAGAAGGAACAACAGCAAATGATAAAGACAACGGGGACATCGGAAGATGCTCCCCCAACAACAAGTGAAGCAGCCAGAACATCAGGTGATGCAGCAGCAGCAGTTATGGTAGCGGTGCCTTCCAAAGAAACCCAGCCAACAAAGACAGCGTCATCGGCACGTGCCGAAGCCAATACAAGCAGCATAGTGACTGCAACAACAAGCTTTGAAAAAGGCATG
The DNA here is from genome assembly GCA_951217065.1 of Baccha elongata. Taxonomy (NCBI): domain Eukaryota; kingdom Metazoa; phylum Arthropoda; class Insecta; order Diptera; family Syrphidae; genus Baccha; species Baccha elongata. The sequence goes on along the minus strand of CATNUY010000169.1, from coordinate 901,400 downwards.
ATATCAACACCAGCCGGTGCCATAGCCAATTCAAATATCCCCCTTTGAAGAAGAGGAGGCGTATCATTAGATACAAGCCACACCTCATAAATCGTGCCGATAGGAGCACCAGAGCTAAGTTGGCTAAGGCCTCCGCTCAAGCCAAAATGCAGAGGCATTTAGAAAGCTCCTACTATGAGGATGACGACACACAAAACAACGAACATGACCATGAGGGCGATGACGAGGCAGAGGCTGAAGACGAAATCGCCAAAGAAACAAACAACGATGCGACCGTCAAGAAGACATGTGAGCATAACGTCACTGAAGTAGATGCCGAAGACATTGCATACATGTCCGTAGAAGGGGAGGGGCACTACGTGAGTGGCGAGTTGGTGGACCTTTCACCTCCAGAAGAGTCAGAAGATGAGCAGGGAAAAATCGAATCACTGACAGAGCAAATCTCTTCCCTCATGGAAATGGTTAAAGCGCTCAAAGCTAAGCAAGAAGCGCGTAGGGAAAAAGAGCGCACAGTTGCTCTTGAAAGCCAACGACTAAAAACGCTCCAAGAGCAACAAAAAGCAGCACAAATGCAGCAGCCTCACAAGCAACAACAACCTCTCCCGGATCAACAGCACAAAAAGAAGCAGCCGACACAGGAACTGCAGCCCCAACATCGTCCTCAGCAGACGCAAAAACTAAAGCCCCAGCAACAGCAGCAGCAACCGCAAGTACAGCAACAAAAACAAATACAAGAACCACTTCAACAACGACAACAACAAAAGACACAGAAGCAACAACAGCAGCAAAAACTACAACAACAGCGACAACCGGAGCAGTCACAACAGCAGCAGACACAACAGCAGCAGTCACAACAGAAGCAGCAACAGCAACAGCCACAAGCAAAGAAAGGTAAGGTGCCACCAATTAATACCTTCAAAATAGAATTGAAAGACACTATAGAATTATGTAAGTCGGCCATAGGCAACAATTTTATTATTAAAAGGTTGAACGCAGACCGACACGCTATTCATTGCTCTTCGGTCGAGCATTATAAAAAAATTAAAGATCTCCTGTCTCAAACAAAGACAGAATACTAGTTTCACCCCGAAGGAAGACAAGCTACAAACAGTCCTCCTGAAGGGTATCGAATCCTCTACGGATCCGCAGGAACTCTTAGCTGAGCTCCGTCAAGTGGCGAGCGATGATCTCGATTTTATCGGGGTCAGACCGTTTTCCACAGTTAAGGCCAGACGGGAGAAACGGAATTTACCATTCTTCCTCGTTCAGCTCTCGCCCCAAAGCAAGTTGAGTGGTTTAAGGAGTATAACCGTCCTAAACTACCAAATTGTAAGATGGGAAAAATTAAATAGGCAGAGAGACATGCTTCAATGCATGAACTGCCAAGGATACGGCCACGTGGCAGCAAACTGTGGTATGGATCCAGTTTGTGTCAAATGTGGAGATTCCCACAAGATAGGTGAATGTAAGCTCGGAAAAGAGAGGGTCGAAGACAGGACCCAGTTAAAGTGTGCACTTTGCCGAGGCTCCGGGCACCCCGCAAACTATCGGGGATGTCCGAAGTTTCAGGAAATGAAAAAAAACAAAGACCAAAAGAAGACAGTAGAGGTGAGACGCCCTGAAGTACGCCAGACATCAACTTCCGTCAATCCCGCAATTTCTTACGCCCAAATGGCGTCTGGAAAGGGAAAAACGGTACAGCCTCAACCACAGGTAGCCAAACAGGTCCAAGTGCCTACGGCTCCTGTGCCAGAGGCAGATCTGATGCAGGTGTTGCTGACCATTCATGGTCAGTTAACCGATGTGCAAAAACAGATAAGGGAGCAGGCGGCTAGGGTGGATTACCTCTACTCTATTCTGCCGGCAACGCGAAATGGTTAAAGGCGCGCTGCCTGAGCGACCCTTTAAGATCCTAGCTGTGAATGTAAATTCGCTGATTAGGACCGAACGTAGAGCAAACCTCTTTCATTTGCTGCAAGACCAAAGTCCTGATGTATTTATGGCTAGCGAAACTAAGCTAAACCAGAAACACAAACTGACTAACAAAAATTACAATATCGTAAGAAGGGATCGGCCCAACTCCTCTCAAGGGGGTGGGGTCGCAATCTTCATACGAAAGGGCATTAAACATAAGGTTATATATGATAGTGAAGTGCGAAGATTCGGATTGCTAGAAGCCTGAATCGTTTGCATTCCTCTCCAGCAGGGGAAAAGAATGTACACAATCGCAGTGTACGCACCTAATGCACCTCAGCCGGCTAATTTTATCGCAGAACTCGAAAAACTTTTTGAATGCTTAAGACTGAACTTGGATGAGAATTATTATCTCATGGCAGGGGACTTAAACGCCAAACATGTAGATTGGGGAAACCAAATACAAAATCCTAGAGGGAACCATCTTTTTAATTGGATGGGTCGGTACAGTGTTGAGTGTAGGATCGACCTTCTGGCTACAGATAGACCGTCATTTCCGAGAAGTGGTAGTTTTCTGGATCTTTTACTGCTTGACTCACGACTAGTTATAACTGACGCAACAAATTAACAGACAAGAAACTGTTAACGAACGATTGAATACGACAGTGATCACTGCGGACTTGCCACCGTAATACAGCTTCCGAGCGAACTTGTGGAGTTTAATGAGTTTGTGCATGTGCACTCTTACAATTTCAGTAAGACCTGGCCACGCTTCTCCAACGCCTTGGCAAGAGAAATACGTGCCGATGACATTTCTCCACCAAATGACAGGAACCTGACGAACGTCGAGATCGACGGGTACCTGACTCAAATGGATACGACTATAAAACGAACAATGGACAAAAAAATCCCAAAATATAAGGAACAAGACCCTACTGGTTTATACAAGAACGCGACAATCGACGCACTACACCGACAAAAAAGTGGACTGCTGACTAGGTTGAAACTTCTTTACAGACGTTTCACGGACACACGTGATCTGGAGATTAGGACATTGAAGTCGTCGATCAAAAACATTAACGTTCTGATTAGACAAAACTATAGATTATCTATTAATTTATATTGGGATAACAGAATTCGGGCTGTTAATTCTAGCGACCCTAGTATGTTTCCCCAAATAAATAAGATATTTAGAAGAAATGATCAAAACGATCTTCCATGTCTTAAACTCCAGAGGACAACAGATAACGAAGACGTACTAACGATTGCGGGAATTGATCCGGAGGGTGCCGTTTTCGATGATAATTATTATATGATAGAAGATCCTCAGGAAAAGGTAGAGGCTGTAGGGGCTGCTTTCCAGCAAGTGTATAAGGTGAATGCTAGCATTCGTCCGAATCATGACCTGGAGAACAGAGCCTTACTGCACAACTTCTACCTTGGAAATAACATACCGCAATGGCGATCTGAGAATACTGGTTTCACCGGGTTCAATGACGAAAATTTGGCAAACGCCACCATCGCCGAGCGAAATGGACCCAGTTCATTGTTAATTTCGAAGGTAGAACTTCAGTTAATTTTTCAAACATTAAAGAAAAAGAAATCTGCGGGGGTCGATGGTATACCCAACATTGTGTTACGACATCTCCCTGAAGCCATAGACATTTATACCACACTGTTTAACAACGCATTGAATAATGCATATTATCCAGTGAGTTGGAAGACAGCTGTGGTCCATCCTCTCCCCAAAAAGGGAAAGGACAGCTCCAATCCGGCAAATCTTCGGTCGATAAGTCTTCTTCCAAGTATCAGTAAGGTATTCGAAAAGATTCTCAATAGAGCTCTGTTCAAGTGGGGTGAGGACAAGAATATTATTCCAGACAATCAGTTTGGCTTTAAGGCAGGACATGACACTATTCATGCCGCGTCTAAGTTAGTTTCTGATGTTCAATGGAACAAAGCAAAAAATCAATGCACGGGTGCCGTTCTGGTTGATTTAGAGAAGGCTTTTGACACCGTATGGTTAGAGTATCTTTATCTAAAATTAATTAGATTTGGCATAAGTAAACCACTGTTATATATGCTTCATGACATGCTCAATGGTAGAAAGTTTGTTGTCAAAAGTGGCAATGTAACTTCCACCACAACTTTTGATATTAAAAACGGTCTACAGCAAGGAGCTGTGAACTCACCGATTCTTTTTAGTATTTACACCAGCGATCTGATAGGTAGTCTAACTCATTCAATTGCGTATGCCGATGATCTAGTAGCGTACAGAACGGGTCCAAAAGTTGAAGTCATCAGAATTCTTCTGCAGCGTGACTTCGACAAGATTCAGCGATATTGTGATGACTGGAAGTTAAAAATTAACTTTCAGAAATCAGAAACTATCCTGTTTAGAACCCCGTTGTCTAGGGCTTCTAGGGATACAAGAAAGAACTGGAGAAATCTAGTGATCGTTGGACCAAGTGGACATCCACTGGCGAGTAAAGATGTGGTAAAGTACCTTGGCATCTGGTTAGATCAGTATCTATTTCAATCGACATGTAGATACTGCGCTGGCCAGAGCTAGGGGAGCCTTTGGGTTGACAAGACGGTTGTTTTATAGCAGCCGCCTTGACAGCAGAGTAAAGGTGATTTGCTACATGGCCCTTATCCGGCCAATGATTGCCTATGGGTGCCCTGTGTGGTTCAACGTTGCCCCATCTCAAATGGAAAAGATTCGGGTGTTTGAGAGGCAGTGTCTTAGACGCTGCCTTGGATTACACAGAACACCAGAGTCGGAGTACACACATTACTATGCCAACGAGGTTCTATACAACAGGGCCAATATAAACAGGATAGATAACTTTTTAATCAAGCTGACTCGGGGTCACATTGCAAGAGCGATGACCTCGACCAATGGACTTATTTTTGGGGCTTACTACCCCAATGATGAGTATAGTGAAAGTGTACGTCTTAAGGGTTTCATCCCGCCCGAGACATTCCTCTTTTTAGACAGTCGTGGGCTGATACAGGATAGATTGGCGGTTCCGTTAATCTACCACGTCAGCCGTAGGACTGTGGATCGGCGACTTCTTTACGATCGGGACGTCGGCTCAGGGAACGGAGCAGAGCGTCTGCGGTTCAGTAGAGCTGTGCCCCTTCGGGACAGAAAGGACTTAGTTAAGCAAGTCAAAAAATTCTGGTGGTTGGGTGACCACCGTGATATGGAAAGTTGACCATATTGTTGCTTTGGCCGACTTACATAGTTCTAAGGTAAAGATAAGTAGAGTAGGTAGAACAGTGACGGTGGCACAAAAAAAAAGTACATAAGTAAATGTATTTGTATGTGGGTACTTGCGGTTGCGAATGTATATGTATGTATGTATATGAACATATATACATGTGTTTGGGCGTACGCGAGTGTGCATATGCGTATGCAAAAAAAAAAAAAAAAAAAAAAAAACAAAAAAAAAAAAAAAATTGCTGGTGGCTGTTTTAGTTTTTAAGTTATTTTAAGTAGTTTTAATTAGACATAATGTAGTTTAAGTTAGTTTAATTTAGTGTAGCTTTAAGTTTTACAAAAAATTAAAAAATGATATAGAAAATGAGTTTTTTTTTAATAATTTTCTCGTTAGTTTTAAGTAATCATGAATTCTAATAATAAGTTATTTTTTGTCGAAAGACATTTTTTAAGTATAGTCATAGTTTAATTTAGAGCGCCCGCATGGGACCAGTAAGTTAGTTAAGTTAAGCTAGTTGTTTAAGATTTTTTGTCTAGCATTAAGATAGATATAAGGAAATGAAAAAATAAAAATGAATTAAAAATGAAAAATGAAAAAAAGAGTGGCAGAGAGCGGACCCCAAGAGCGTGGGTTCGATTCCCACCAGGGCCAAGGCTTTTTTTTAAATAATTTTTGGGACGAAATAATTAAAAATCGTCACCAACAACAAAAGCAGATGGTTCAAAAAACGGGGACATCGAAAGATGGTCCACCAACAAAAAGTAAAGCAACAGCTGGAACTTTGAATGATATAGCAGAAAAAATCCAACAACAATTGGAAAATACAGTGTCCGACACCGCCGATGAGATGGAATATATTTCGGATGGTGGTGAAGGGCACTTCACAGGAGACAGCAAGCTGCTTGACCTGACGTCAGCAGCTCAATCATCAGACTCCGAAAAGGAAGAGAGAGATGAGGAGGACGAAATACTTTCCCTTACAGAGCAAATAACGCGCCTTACTGAAATGGTTTAAGCTCTTAAACAAAAACAAGAGGCGCGTAGAGAAAAAGAGAACCTTGATGCTGTTGAGCGCAAAAAGATAAAGGTCCTAGAGGAGGCTGAAAAAGCAGCACAACAGCGGGCGAAAAAAAATGCCATGCAAATAAAAGCGCAGCAGACACTTCAACAGCAAATGATAAGGCAACAACTTGAGCCACAGCCATCACAACCACAAAAGCAACAACAACAAACACAACTACAACAAGAAACATGCAAACAACAAGCAGAACAACAACAACCACAACAACAACGACCACAGCAGCAGCAGCAGCAACAACAAACACAACAGATGTCCCAGCAACAACAGAGGACGAACCAACAGCAGCAGAACCAACAGCGGCCGAATCATCAGCAGCAGTCACAAACCAACAAAAATAAAAAAGAAAAAGTGCCACCAATCAACACCTACAAAATGGAGCTACAGGATACAATAAATCTGTGTAAGTCAGCCATAGGCAATAATTTTACAATTAAAAGATTAAGCGCAGATAGGCATGCTATACACTGCTTCACAGTTGAACAGCATAAAAAAATAAGAAGTCTTCTTAAAGATTCAACCACAGAATTTTTTAGCTTTACGCCAAAAGAAGACAAACTCCAAACGGTCCTCTTGAAGGGCATAGATTCCTCAACGGAACCACAGGCACTCTTGGCTGAGCTCCGCAAAATGGCGAACGACGATCTCGACTTTATCGGAGTCAAGCCATTTACCACAGTAAAGGCCAGACGGGAGATGCGGAAACTACCGTTCTTCCTGGTCCAGCTCTCACCCAAAAGCAAACTGGAAAGACTAAGGAGTATTTCCGTCCTAGACTACCAGGTTGTAACTTGGGATAAATTAAAAAGGCGCGGTGACATGCTTCAATGCATGCGCTGCCAAAGGTTCGGCCACGCCGCAGCGAACTGCGAAATGCTGTCACGATGCGTAAAGTGTGGAGAGAACCACAAGTCAGGGGAATGCAAACTAGGACAGGAACGGGTTATCGACAGAACCCAGCTTAAATGTGTACTTTGTCATAGCGGAGGACACCCTGCTAACTATCGGGGATGTCCAAAGTTTAAGGACATGAAAAAAAACAAAATAGTCTCAAAGCAAATAGTAGAGGAGAAACGAACACCAGCCCGTCCTCTCCCAACGCCCGTCAACCCCCAGATTTCTTACGCCCAAATGGCGTCTGGAAGGGAAAGAACGGTACAGCCTCAACCAATGGTAGCCAAACAGGTCCCCGTGCCTAAGGCGCCGGCGAAAGAGGCGGATCTAATGACTGTGTCGCTGGCCATTCAGGGTCAGTTAACAGGTCTTCAAAAAGAGATCCGGGAGCAGGCAACTAGAGTGGATCATCTATACTCTATTCTGCCGAGCTTAACGCTTAACGGTTAAAGGCGCGCTGGCAGATAGACCCTTAAAAGTCCTCGCTGTGAATGTAAATTCACTGATTAGGACCGAACGAAGAGCAAATCTCTTTCACCTCTTGCAAGATCAAAGTCCTGATGTGCTTTTGGCTAACGAAACTAAGCTAAATCAGAAGCACAAACTGACTCATAATAACTACAATATCGTAAGAAGGGACCGGCCAAACTCCTCACAAGGGGGTGGGGTCGCAATCTTTGTACGAAAGAGCATTAGTCATAAAGTAATTTATAAGAATGAAGTGCGCAGTTTCGGGTTGCTAGAAGCCTGCATCATATGCATTCCTCTCCACCAGGGGAAACGAATGTATGTAATCGCGGTGTACGCACCAGAAGCACCTCAGCCTCAGAGCTGTGAACTCACCGATTCTTTTTAGTATTTACACCAGCGATCTGATAGGTAGTCTAACTCATTCAATTGCGTATGCCGATGATCTAGTAGCGTACAGAATGGGTCCAAAAGTTGAAGTCATCAGAATTCTTCTGCAGCGTGACTTCGACAAGATTCAGCGATATTGTGATGATTGGAAGTTAAAAATTAACTTTCAGAAATCAGAAACTATCCTGTTTAGAACCCCGTTGTCTAGGGCTTCTAGGGATACAAGAAAGAACTGGAGAAATCTAGTGATCGTTGGACCAAGTGGACATCCACTGGCGAGTAAAGATGTGGTAAAGTACCTTGGCATCTGGTTAGATCAGTATCTATATTTCAATCGACATGTAGATACTGCGCTGGCCAGAGCTAGGGGAGCCTTTGGGTTGACAAGACGGTTGTTTTATAGCAGCCGCCTTGACAGCAGAGTAAAGGTGATTTGCTACATGGCCCTTATCCGGCCAATGATTGCCTATGGGTGCCCTGTGTGGTTCAACGTTGCCCCATCTCAAATGGAAAAGATTCGGGTGTTTGAGAGGCAGTGTCTCAGACGCTGCCTTGGATTACACAGAACACCAGAGTCGGAGTACACACATTACTATGCCAACGAGGTTCTATACAACAGGGCCAATATAAACAGGATAGATAACTTTTTAATCAAGCTGACTCGGGGTCACATTGCAAGAGCGATGACCTCGACCAATGGACTTATTTTTGGGGCTTACTACCCCAATGATGAGTATAGTGAAAGTGTACGTCTTAAGGGTTTCATCCCGCCCGAGACATTCCTCTTTTTAGACAGTCGTGGGCTGATACAGGATAGATTGGCGGTTCCGTTAATCTACCACGTCAGCCGTAGGACTGTGGATCGGCGACTTCTTTACGATCGGGACGTCGGCTCAGGGAACGGAGCAGAGCGTCTGCGGTTCAGTAGAGCTGTGCCCCTTCGGGACAGAAAGGACTTAGTTAAGCAAGTCAAAAAATTCTGGTGGTTGGGTGACCACCGTGATATGGAAAGTTGACCATATTGTTGCTTTGGCCGACTTACATAGTTCTAAGGTAAAGATAAGTAGAGTAGGTAGAACAGTGACGGTGGCACAAAAAAAAGTACATAAGTAAATGTATTTGTATGTGGGTACTTGCGGTTGCGAATGTATATGTATGTATGTATATGAACATATATACATGTGTTTGGGCGTACGCGAGTGTGCATATGCGTATGCAAAAAAAAAAAAAAAAAAAAAAAAAAAAAAAAAAAAAAATTGCTGGTGGCTGTTTTAGTTTTTAAGTTATTTTAAGTAGTTTTAATTAGATATAATGTAGTTTAAGTTAGTTTAATTTAGTGTAGCTTTAAGTTTTACAAAAAATTAAAAAAATGATATAGAAAATGAGTTTTTTTTAATAATTTTCTCGTTAGTTTTAAGTAATCATGAATTCTAATAATAAGTTATTTTTTGTCGAAAGACATTTTTTAAGTAAAGTCATAGTTTAATTTAGAGCGCCCGCATGGGACCAGTAAGTTAGTTAAGTTAATATGGTAAGCAAGTTGTTTAAGATTTTTTGTCTAGCATTAAGATAGATATAAGGAAATGAAAAAATAAAAATGAATTAAAAATGAAAAATGAAAAAAAGAGTGGCAGAGAGCGGACCCCAAGAGCGTGGGTTCGATTCCCACCAGGGCCAAGGCTTTTTTTTAAATAATTTTTGGGACGAAATAATTAAAAATCGTCACCAACAACAAAAGCAGATGGTTCAAAAAACGGGGACATCGAAAGATGGTCCACCAACAAAAAGTTAAGCAACAGCTGGCACTTTGAATGATGCAACAGCCGATATAGCGGGTTCATCGAAAGATGTAGCCACCACGGCCCCAAAGAAAAGGAAAAAGGCAAGGAAGAATCAAAATGACGATGCAAAGCACTATTCCCAAGCAGACACAGCTGAGCTGCCAGCTGAAGGGAGGGAAATGACGCGCATAGCTAAGGCAACTGCAGCAGAAAAAATCCAACAACAATTGGAAAATACAGTGTCCGACACCGCCGATGAGATGGAATATATTTCGGATGGTGGTGAAGGGCACTTCACAGGAGACAGCAAGCTGCTTGACCTGACGTCAGCAGCTCAATCATCAGACTCCGAAAAGGAAGAGAGAGATGAGGAGGACGAAATACATTCCCTTACAGAGCAAATAACGCGCCTTACTGAAATGGTTCAAGCTCTTAAACAAAAACAAGAGGCGCGTAGAGAAAAAGAGAACCTTGATGCTGTTGAGCGCAAAAAGATAAAGGTCCTAGAGGAGGCTGAAAAAGCAGCACAACAGCGGGCGAAAAAAAATGCCATGCAAATAAAAGCGCAGCAGACACTTCAACAGCAAATGATAAGGCAACAACTTGAGCCACAGCCATCACAACCACAAAAGCAACAACAACAAACACAACTACAACAAGAAACATGCAAACAACAAGCAGAACAACAACAACCACAACAACAACGACCACAGCAGCAGCAGCAGCAACAACAAACACAACAGATGTCCCAGCAACAACAGAGGACGAACCAACAGCAGCAGAATCAACAGCGGCCGAATCATCAGCAGCAGTCACAAACCAACAAAAATAAAAAAGAAAAAGTGAAACCAATCAACACCTACAAAATGGAGCTACAGGATACAATAAATCTGTGTAAGTCAGCCATAGGCAATAATTTTACAATTAAAAGATTAAGCGCAGATAGGCATGCTATACACTGCTTCACAGTTGAACAGCATAAAAAAATAAGAAGTCTTCTTAAAGATTCAACCACAGAATTTTTTAGCTTTACGCCAAAAGAAGACAAACTCCAAACGGTCCTCTTGAAGGGCATAGATTCCTCAACGGAACCACAGGCACTCTTGGCTGAGCTCCGCAAAATGGCGAACGACGATCTCGACTTTATCGGAGTCAAGCCATTTACCACAGTAAAGGCCAGACGGGAGATGCGGAAACTACCGTTCTTCCTGGTCCAGCTCTCACCCAAAAGCAAACTGGAAAGACTAAGGAGTATTTCCGTCCTAGACTACCAGGTTGTAACTTGGGATAAATTAAAAAGGCGCGGTGACATGCTTCAATGCATGCGCTGCCAAAGGTTCGGCCACGCCGCAGCGAACTGCGAAATGCTGTCACGATGCGTAAAGTGTGGAGAGAACCACAAGTCAGGGGAATGCAAACTAGGACAGGAACGGGTTATCGACAGAACCCAGCTTAAATGTGTACTTTGTCATAGCGGAGGACACCCTGATAACTATCGGGGATGTCCAAAGTTTAAGGACATGACAGATAGACCCTTAAAAGTCCTCGCTGTGAATGTAAATTCACTGATTAGGACCGAACGAAGAGCAAATCTCTTTCACCTCTTGCAAGATCAAAGTCCTGATGTGCTTTTGGCTAACGAAACTAAGCTAAATCAGAAGCACAAACTGACTCATAATAACTACAATATCGTAAGAAGGGACCGGCCAAACTCCTCACAAAGGGGTGGGGTCGCAATCTTTGTACGAAAGAGCATTAGTCATAAAGTAATTTATAAGAATGAAGTGCGCAGTTTCGGGTTGCTAGAAGCCTGCATCATATGCATTCCTCTCCACCAGGGGAAACGAATGTATGTAATCGCGGTGTACGCACCAGAAGCACCTCAGCCAGCTTATTTTACAGCAGAACTCAAAAAAACTTTTTGAATGCCTTAGATTGAATTTGGAGGAGAACTTTTATCTCATGGCCGGTGATTGGAACGCCAAACATGAAGATTGGGGAAATCAAATACAAAATCCTAGAGGGAACCATCTATTTAATTGGATGGGTCGGTACAATATTGAGTATAGAATCGATCTTTTTGCTACAGATAGGCCGTCATTTCCAAGAAGCGGTGCATTTCTGGACCTACTGCTAATTGACTCAAGACTGACGATTACTGATACAGTGACTCAAGATACAAAAAACTGCTTACAAACGATTGACTACGACAGTGACCACAACGGACTTTTTGCTGTGATTCAACTTCCAAACGAACTCGTGGAGTTAGAGGAGTATGTGCCTGAGCATACTTACAACTACAGTAAAATGCGATGGTCACGCTTTTCCAACACCTTGACAAGAGAATTACGTTTAAAAAACATATCTCCACCTAATGACAGAAATTTAACAAACGAAGAGATCGACGGATACCTACTACAAATATACGAGGCCATAAAACAAACAATGAGTGCGACTATTCCACGTTACAAAGAACAAGACGCAACTGCCAAGTACCGAAACGCGACAATTGACGCACTACATAGACAAAAAAGTGGACTGCTTACAAGACTAAAACTTTTGTACAGACGGTTCACTGATAGACATAATTCGGAGACTGGGACTCTGAAGTCTTCGATTAAAAACATCAATCAATTAATAAAGCAGAATTATAGGTTGACTATTAATTCCTATTGGAATAATAGAATTCGGGCTATTCACTCTAGTGACCCAAGTATGTTTCCTAAAATTAATAAAATTTTCAGACGGAAAGATCAAAATGACCTTCCGTGTCTCAAGCTTCAGAAAACGATTGAAAACGAAAACTTACTTTTGAACGCAGGCATAGATCCAGGGGATGCCGTTTTTAATGATGATTTCTTCATTATCGAGGATCCTAAGGAAAAAGTGGAGGCTGTGGGGGCTGCTTTTCAGCAAGTGTATAAGGTGAATACCAGTATTCGCCCAAATCATGAACTGGAAAGCAGAGCCCTGCTTCACCACTCCGACCTTCGAAATGATATAACGCAATGGCGATCCGAGAATCGCTCTTTTTTGGGGTTCAATGAAGAACACTTGGCAAACGCCATCATCGCCGAGCGAAACGGGTCTGATTCCCTGTTTATTTCGAAGCTAGAACTTCAGATCATTTTCGATTCATTGAAGAAAAAGAAGTCGGCAGGAGTAGATGGTATATCCAATATTGTACTACGACATCTACCTCAGGATGCAGTCGACATTTACACCACATTGTTTAACAACGCACTGAATAATGCATATTATCCAGTGCGTTGGAAGACAGCAGTGGTACATCCTCTCTCTAAAAAGGGGAAGGATAACTCCAATCCGGCAAATCTACGGTCGATAAGTCTCCTTCCGAGTATCAGTAAGGTATTCGAAAAAGTTCTCAATAGGGCTTTGTTCAAATGGGCTGAGGACAAAAATATTATTCCTGATAAACAGTTTGGCTTTAAGGCAGGACACGATACTATTCATGCCGCGTCTAAGCTTGTTTCTGAAATTCAATGGAACAATGCGAAAAAACAGTGCACGGGTGCCTGTCTGGTTGATTTGGAGAAAGCTTTCGACACCGTATGGTTAGAAGGTCTGTATCTAAAGCTGACCAGACTTGGTATTAGTAAATCATTATTGTATATACTTTATGATATGCTCAACGGTAGAAAGTTTGTTGTCAAGAGTGGCAGCGTAACGTCTACCAAAATATTTGAAATAAAAAATGGTCTGCAGCAGGGAGCGGTTAACTCGCCGATTCTTTTCAACATTTACTCTAGCGATCTTATAAGTAGTCTAACTCATGCAATTGCGTATGCCGATGATCTAATAGCGTACAGAACAGGTCCAAAAGTTGAAGTTATCAAATTTCTTTTGCAGCGTGACTTCGACAAGATTCAGCAATATTGCGATGACTGGAAGTTGAAAATCAACTTTCAGAAATGCGAAACTATTCTGTTTAGAACCCCTTTGTTCTGCGGATACGAGAAAGAACTGGCGAAAACTTGTGATCGTTGGACCCCTTGGACAGCCACTGGCAAGTAAAAGTGTCGTGAAGTACCTTGGCATCTGGCTGGATCAATATCTGTATTTCGACAGACATATAGATGCTGCTCTGACCAGGGATAGGGGAGCCTTTGCCCTGACAAGACGCCTGTTTTACAGCAGCCATCTTGATAGCAGGGTGAAGGTGAATTGTTACATGGCTTTAATCAGGCCGATGATTGCCTATGGATGTCCTGTGTGGTTTAACGTTGCACCATCTCAAATGGAAAAGATTCGGGTATTTGAGAGGCAGTGTCTTAGACACTGCCTTGGATTGCACAGAACACCAGAGTCGGAGTACATAAAATATTATTCCAACGAGGTTCCATACAACAGGGCTAACATAAACAGAATAGATAATTTTTTAATCAAGCTGATTCGGGGTCATATTGCAAGAGCGATGACTTCAACTAATGGCTTGATTTTCGGGGCTTACTACCCCAAAGATGAATACTACGAAAGTGTGTGTCTAAGCGGAATTATCCCACCCGACGCTTTCCTCTTTTTAGACAGTCGAGGGCTGATACAAGATAGTTCGGCGGTACCGCTGATCTACCACGTCGGCCGAAAAACTGTGGATAGGCGACTCCTTTATGGTCGTCACGTCGTCGCAGAAAGCGGAGCAGAGCGCCTTCGGTTCAGTAGGGCTGTGTCCGAAAGGGACCAGATAGATAGATTGGACCAAAATCGCCAGTTCTGGTGGTTGAATCATATGTAAAATAAATAATAAAATTTTAAAAATAAATAATAATAAAAGTTCACTTATTGAGTTTATTGCCTTGGTTTGACTTACGCAGGTTTAGGCGTGTACTTGGCTTTAAAAGTAGGCTAGGTTAGCACAAAACAATCATGGTGGCACTAAAAAGAAAAAAAAAACCGTTGCTGTGGCTGTTCTAGTCTTAAGTTATTTTAAGTAGTTTTAAGTGTAGTTTTAAGTTTTATAAAAAATAAAAAAATGATACATATAATAAGTTTTTTCCTAATTTTCTTATTTTTAAGTAATAAATGAATTTTGATAATATTTAAGCTAGGTACGCCGAAAGGCAATAATTTTAAGTTGGTTATGGTATAATTTAGAGCGCTCGCATAGGGCCAGTAAGTTAGTTAAGTTAATATGTTTTTGACTTTCGAAAGTCAAATTTTCAGTTGCTTTCCGATGTTATAAGTAGATCGAATATTAGAAATATATACGATTCTACAAATATTGACGATGCAGTAACTGAGTTCTATAATATAATCAGTAGCTGTATAAATAATTGTGTACCTACAAAAATATCTAAAAACACTAATTTTTGTCACCCTTGGTACACACAAGAGCTAAAATCTCTTCGAAACAAGAGAAATAAAGTATGGAAAGCTTATATAAAAACCCTCTCTCCAACAATTTTCGAACAATATATTGCCTTATTTGAAGAATTTAAAAATCTTTCAAAATTATTGTACACCAATTACGTTAACGAAATGGGGGCTTCTTTAAAACAGGACCCTAAAAGTTTTTGGCATTTTGTTAACTCGAAAAAAAATTCGGATGGCTTCCCACCAATTTTTTTATATGAGAACACTTCCGTAAAAAATCCCAGTGATATTTGCAACGCGTTTGCAAATAATTTTCGTAACTCATTTGTTGATACTCATAGAAGTGTTGATATAGATTTTTTTAAAGACGTGAAAAGCTACCCGCAAGTTAATTTTAACAATATTCCTGTGAAACAAGATAGAGTTTTGCATTTTTTGCCATCCTTAAATGACGATTACTCTTATGGCCCTGACGGTTTACCCCCAATTGTTCTGAAAAAACAATTTGTGTTTGAGCTTTCTCTAAAAGCTGGAAAATTTCCGTCCTTCTGGAAGAAATCATTTCTCACTCCTGTTTTTAAAAAGGGTGATAAATTCGACATTAATAACTATAGACCCATTTCTAAATTGTCATGTGTTCCGAAGCTTTTTGAACAGGTTGTATGTGAAAGCCTTTCATTTTTTGGTAAAAACATTATTTGTAAACAGCAACATGGCTTTGTGCAGAAAAGGTCTACTGTTACAAACCTTCTTACCTTCTTGCATAATTGTTCAAATGCATTAGAAAAAGGTAATGAAGTTGATTGCATATACACAGATTTTTCTAAAGCATTTGACCAACTCAGCCATGACATTATTGTTTTTAAACTCCAAGCGTATGGTTTCCCTACTCTTTTTATTTCGTGGATCAAATCGTACCTTGAAAATAGATCTTACCAGGTCAAATTTAGAAACTCCCTTTCAAATACTTTCTTTGCCCATTCAGGCGTACCCCAGGGAAGTCATTTGGGCCCATTCTTATTCATTCTTGCTATAAATGACGTTTCATCTTTTATACGCTTTAGTGAGATTCTCATATTTGCAGATGATATGAAAATTTTTAAAACAATCAAATCTCCTAATGACCACAATCTTCTGCAGGCTGATGTCAATAGTTTCAGTGAATGGTGTTATAAAAACGGGTTAGCTCTTAACCCTAAAAAATGCCAAACAATGACCTTCTCAAAGAAAAGATCTTCAAGTTTCTTTGAATATTGTATATCTCAAAATAAAATCTGTCGCGTGGTTAGTTTCAAAGACTTAGGTGTAAATTTTAGTGCTAATCTAGAATTTTCTGAACATATTAATTTTATTGTAAATAAAGCGAACTCTATGCTTGGATTCATAAAACGGTGGGCAAAAGAATTTAACGATCCGTATGTCACTCTCTCATTGTACAAGTGCTACGTAAGGCCTCATCTTGAATATGCCTCACAAGTATGGACTCCTTTTTATGAAATCCATAAGAACCGTATTGAATCAGTGCAGCACAAGTTTATTCGCTTTGCTCTTAAAAGCCTTCCTTGGGCCGATCCTTATAATCTGCCACCTTATGAACATCGGATACAGCTTTTGCAGATTCAATCTTTACACCAACGAAGGGTAAATAATGATTTAATTTTTCTTCATCAACTTATCAGCGGACAAATTGATGCTTCGGACCTGTTAGCTTCTATTGGCTTAAACTACCGCGGAGGGTCTGACCACCTACGAAGATCTGAACTTTTGCATATTGAACTCCACAGAACTAATTATGGCATGCATGAGCCTCTCACACGGATGAGTAAGTTTTATAACTTGAATGAGAGCCTTATAGACTTTAATTTAAATAAAAATATTTTAAAAACTCTCTTTAGAACCAGTGCTCCACGATCATAATTGTTTCTGTGTTGTATTGTAATAATGTATTTATGTTGTATTTATGTGCATGTGTTTTTGTTTTTGTACCATTGTTCTAACTAACAACTAACACCTGCACTAAGTGATGAGCCAGTGGGACACATTATATGTGTTGGCAAATCTTTCTTTCATATGTTGATGCTTGCTTTAAGCTCCATTTGAAAATAGATCTGATAGTGTATAAAATAATATGTTAGCTAGTTGTTAAGGTTCTTGCATAGCAAGTAAGTAGTTATAAGAAAATTGAAATATAAAAACTGAATATACAAAAAAAAAAAAACAGCTAGTCACATACGATCCACCTACAAAAAAAAAAGTAAAAAGTTTTGTGATTGAATTTGCGAATCTTAAGAAAAATTATTTTTTTTAAATTGTACTCATACTTGCTTTAACAATAGTGATAATTTTGAAGCTTCATAGTAAAAAGTTCACTTTTCAAAAAAAAGGATCTATGTGCAAAAGAAAGAGAAATCATATAGTCATATACCTACATGTACATCGTCATGTTAATATAGGTACGATTTTTTTTTGTGAATATTTGTATGGTTTATGAGCTGTAAAGAGATACGACGATTCAAGAAAATCTCATCCGTGGTAGAACGTGGTCCATTCGCCGACCACAATTATGTTTTCATATACGTACGAGTACCTACTTCTTATGTGAAACTAACTTCACGTAAACTTTACAAGTAGATGACATACAAAAAAAAACTTTTGCGATAACAAGTATTGTATCATGTCGTGCATGATTGCATTCAGTTATTAGCACTTATTGAATAATACGCGATTGTAGTCTCGAGACTTAGAGGACTGAAACCTGAAACGAAACAATAGAGGAAATAAGTTATATTTTTTTGCTATTTTACAAAAATCGAGTGTAAAATTGAAATTACCTTACCATCGTTAATACCTGATAACATCCGGTCGCTCAGCGACAGAGTGCACTCTTTCCTGCGTCGTACCTTTTTAGTTTTATATTATTTGCTTTGATTATATTTATCTGACTATATTGTAACATAAATTTTCACTAATATTTTAATTTTACAGCGGTATTTGTGTAATTGTATTTGAATTGACAGTCCGAATCATCAATCTTTTGATGCAATTCGTGAACCAAAATAAATTTTTTTTTATTATTCGTTGGTTTGGGGAAAAGTTTTCTCTGACATTGGCTGTTAGCCTTGTTTGAAGTTCGTCCGTGTCCGCTTAACGTCCTGAAAGTTATTTTTTTTTACTTTCAAAAGATTTCAAACAAAACTTTGTGTTGCTGCACATACTATTCGTGTGTATTAATTTTATTCGTTGCGTCAGTTAGTGGGGAATTGGAAACGAAACATTTTCCGATCGTCACGAAGAGAAGGGGTGAAGTATATCTTCCATCCTCTATTCAGAATAAAACCTGAATAAGATAAAATTTTGATAAATAATCGCTACGAAACAAATTTTTTGAAATACATTTAACCTAGTTGTTTCTACCTACCGATTAGAGTACCTTGAACAGTTGAATTTTCTGATAGGTATCTATAGGTATTATTTTTTTCTTTTGAATATGATAAAGTCATACGGTTTAAGTTAAGAGTCAAAAGTAATATTGCATTGTTGACAGTCGTTAACAATCGAGTCCGTCCGTTTTTAAGTTATTCAGTAAGAGTTATTATAAAAGTTATGGTCCGTCAGTTTATACTTTTTTTTGAATCAGTATAACAGTTGAACAGTATACGTTCAGTCAGTCTGTAAATTAGTTTGTTATCATTAGTACAGAATTGTATTTAGAGAACTTTGGTTCATTCTTGAACTTAAGGAAATTAGTTTAGTTTTAAGATTTATTTTAATAAAATTTTGTATCAGATCTTGAAATGAATTCAAAAGTTTTTTAATGTACCTACATTTCTTTGAAACTTTTATAGCGGTCGGTCGTCGATCGTAAGGGAAGTTTTTTTTTTTTGTTTTTATTTAATTTGATTTTCATAATGGATATGGGATTTTAGATTAGAAGGATAAGGAGTCATGACTGAAATCATGTGGCCGAATTCCCGATTTGACTCCCCTAGGTAGCAGTGGTAACAACGACAACAACAACAACAACAATGACTACAACAACAACCTGGTCAGTTTTATGAAGAAGGTGAAGAATCTTCGCAAGAAGAGGAAAGTCAGAGTGGATGGTCTTCACCAGTCGTACTGGTGAGAAAACCTGGCAAAAACAGACTATGCCTCGACTTCCGAAAAGTTAACGCCGTAACTAAGAAAAATGCGAATCCAATTGCGCACATAGAAGGATTGCTAGCACGCCTTTCCGAAACACGTTATATTTCTAGCGTGGATTTGAAAGATACTTACTGGCAAGTGCCCCTGGAGAAAGAATCACGGGAGAAGACAGCGTTTTCAGTACCAGGGAGGCCCCTATATCAATTTAAAGTGATGCCGTTCGGACTTTCGAACGCAGGGCAAAGTTTGACAAGTTTAATGGACAAGGTAATTCCTCGCGAGTTGAGAGACCAGGTGTTCATTTACCTCGATGACTTATTAGTCATTTCGAAAGATTTTAACAATCACATCTCCATTCTATCTCAAGTAGCTGAGCATTTGGCGGATGCCGGCTTAACTATAAATGTTGAAAAATCTAAATTTTGTTTTAAAGAACTCCAGTATCTAGGGTATATTGTTGGGCAAGGTTGTTTGAAGACCGATCCGAACAAAGTGTCTGCCATAGTGGAATTCCCTGTACCAACCACAATTCGGCAAGTCCGTCGTTTTCTAGGAATGGCCGGCTGGTACAGGAGATTTATAGAAAACTTTTCTGCAATAACAGCCCCAATATCTGACATTTTGAGAAAGAAAAATAAATTCGAATTTGGCCCAGAAGCTATATCTGCCTTAGAATCTGTTAAAAAAGCGTTAACGTCAGCTCCAGTGCTAATCAGTCCTGACTTTAACAAACAATTTATTATTTGTTGTGATGCCTCTTCCACAGAATAGGGTGCGTCTTATGTCAATTAGATGAAGAAGGGAATTAGAAACCAATTTACTTTTACTCCCAAAAATTAAATTCTACGCAACGAAACTACACTGTAACTGAGAGAGAGTGTTTGGCTGCTGTCCAAGGGATTTATAAATTCCGACCATACGTCGAAGGATATAGATTCTTGGTGATAACCGACCATTCGAGTCTACGGTGGCTAATGAATCTGAAGGACCCAACGGGAAGGTTAGCTTGATGGAGCCTAAAGCTTCAAAGTTTCGAGTTCGAGGTGATTCATAGACGTGTTTCTCAACACCATGTGCCAGACGCTTTGTCGAGGGTCTATGAGGTAGACGCACTAGGTGTGGAGAAACTCAGTCATGTGACTACCCCAAATATATCTAACGCGTTACATATAAATTTAAAAGATCCGGCTTTTAAATCAACAGAATATTGCCAGATCATTACACATGTTAAAAGTAATAAAGAACGTTTTCCTGATCTACAAATATCAGATGACTTTATTTATAAACGAGTCAAACACTATACGGGAAATCCTCTCCATGAAGACTTCTCATGGGTTCCATCACAGCTGACTGGAAAGTTGATAAAGCAGGCTCATTGTCCACCTAGATCGTCACATGGGGGTATCGCCAAGACTTTATATCGTCTTCGGCAGGAATATTATTGGCCAGCCATGAGCAACCAAGTAAAACTATATGTAAATAATTGCGATACGTGCAAAACAACAAAGGCACCAAATTGTACTTAACGTACGGAAATGGGGAAAGCTTTTACAGTGGACCGTCAATTCCAACATTTATATGTAGATTTCTTGGGACCTTATCCTAGATCTAGAAGGGGAAATACCTTTATAGTCATCGCTCTCGATCAGTTAACAAAATTTGTGTTAATAAAACCGTTGAAGAAAGCAAATTCAAACGAGTTAATTAAGTTTCTAACCGAAGAAGTATTTTTGTTGTTTGGGGTTCCTGAGACTCTTTTATCCGACAACGGATCGCAATTCATAAGCAAAGATTTTGGGACCTGTCTGAACAACTTTGACGTTACACACATCAAAACAGCTTCTTACGCACTACAGGCCAACGCCAGTGAGAGGGTCAATCGATCCATATTAAGTTCTATACGTGCGTATATAGATCCGAAGCAAACTAATTGGGACACACACTTATCAGAAATTAGCAGTGCTTTACGCACATCGGTTCATAGCGTCATAGGGATGTCCCCTTACGAGGCGCTATTCGGTCAACAAATGGTTTAGCACGGTTCTGACTATCGACTGTTGAGAAAGTTAGACGGGTTGAATAATTCTGAAATAAACTGGTTACCCAAAGCGGCAAAAATGGGTATACTTCACGCTTATTTAAAGATGGCATTGAATCAAGCTCACGAGAACTATGAGCATAATTACAATTTATGCAGTAAAGCAGTATCTTATCAAATAGGAGACAAAGTTTTCAGGAGAAATTTTACGCTCAGTAGCGCAGTGAAACACATAAACGCCAAATTAAGCCCCAAGTTTTTGAAAGCCTATGTAACCAAAATCATCGGAAATAATTTATATCGGGTCAAAGACGAAAAAGGATTCGAGATGGTGGTACATACTAAGGACTTAAGAAAATGATGTTCTAAATAATTGAGATTAATTTATTACAACCGGCTAGTTCAGCTGCACATGAGACGAAAGGGTCGTGGGTGTATAATTCAAATTTCTAAATTTTTTTGCGAAGTGTAACAACTTTTCTTTTCATCGTCGTCGCATGAAGTGGTACTTCACACAACGAAGATGCTTTGTAGGAAAAGCCATCGGTCTATCCCGACAGCAAACGAATTAAATTCTTTAATAATAACACATTCATTGGTAATTTAAAATCCGACCAATTTGAAAATTTTTGTCTGGTATATTTATATTTTTTTTATCTACATCCGATGACAATTATTGTGAACGAAATGCAATTGACTTAGCATAGACAAAATTTCTGGAAGTTAGTTAAGACTTGCACCATCTATTTTCATATCCATAACTACCCCTACCGGTATACTAGCGTAAAACAAAAACGAATTCACCTCGGTAAATGAAAACGTTAAAGGAGTGATTTGCACGAACGTCATTTATCAGGAGGAAGAAGAGGCCAGAAGAAGTGATCTCTTTCAGAAGCGTGCGGCCGTTTTTGAAACAAACAGAGACAACACCAGTCACCCGAACCGAACAAAATGGCGGATGTGAACAGAGAGGTACAACGAAGAAAAAGTACCAGTCAACAACGTGCAGTGAACGAGTCGTACCCCTATGGATATGGTAAGGTTTGCATGTGGTTCAGGATCTCATAAATTTCCATAAAATGTTAAGTTTTGTCAAGAGACTTAAGAAAAGGTAGTTAGAAAAACAAATTAGAGTTCGATTAACCGATCTAGGTAGAGTAGTGTAGTTTTTCTTGTAAGAAACATACATTGAGAAAATATAATGGTAGACTAAAATAATATTGATCAAGGCAAGGATTTAACTAAGGATCAAATTCAAGTCAAATCTTCAAACCAAATGGTCAAGTTAAGTGAAGTAAGAGTAAGTTGAATTTTTGTAGTTCAGTCATAAGAGTACGAGTCGTCAGCGACATACAAGGAGTGTTAAATTCCACATAAATTTGGTCAATAAACAAAAGAAAACCGAACGTACACAATAAAATTATCGATAAATCTATCATTCATTGAACCGCTAGTTAATTTCAGACGAAATGTCTAAAAATCTTCTAAAAACAATTTCGATAAAAGAATCAATTATCGAGAGAAAAATAACCTTAGAATACCTTTTCATTCGCCTCAATGATAAAAAGAAATTGACTTTCGATACTTACCTTTTTCAATAACGAGAAAACTCGGGTTAAGTAATCTTTCAATACTTACCCTAGGTTCAACGCCTAATACTCGAAACGACTCCTACCTGAAAAAGAAATAATAAAAAAAAATATTCATTCAACAAAAAGATAATTGATAATATTACTCACCGTCGGAAAATGTACGAATAGGTAATAATCTTCTAAATAAATAAATTTTTTTTGATTCACTGAAAATATATGAGAATAAAAGAGAAACATTCTATCATTTTTCATTCTGCTAGTGTAAACGGATCACGCCCGTACTAGAGCTAGTAGTAGAATATTGATCTTAACTACACCTACATTCGCACTTGACGAGAAATTCGAAGTTTCGTAAAGAAAATAGTCCAATTGTAAAATGGAACCGAAGTGTCGTGTAAGTAAAAAAATATTCTCAAAGTCTTTTCTTTTTAAATCGTGTACTAATTAACATCGAGAAAAAATAAGGTATATTGCAAAGAATAAATTACCGCAGTTACGCAAAAATAAAATTTCAAGTGTATATCATTGAAGATCAAGAAAAAAATCTTAGATTGAAACGTTGTCTAGAACAAAAATAAGGATTATCTAAAGCTGAGGCAAGAAATCTACTTTTTATTAATTTCATTAAAAGCCGAATTCGCAAGATATTGTGACATACGTGCATAGCCTATAGGTAGGTAGGTAAGATGGCGGTTTCGCAGAACAACTGTTCCGAAGAAACCCAATTAGCGCGGAAAAGCGCCGTTTTGATACCATAACTCGTTTGACCTAATTTTTGTGATATAGTGGTAGTGACTGTTAAGCTGAGGGGACTAGTTTTTGGTCTGTGCCCGCAGTCACAAGGGAAGAACCTGGCTCACACTGTGTGCTGGGTGGTTCCATTTGGACTGAGAGACGACCAATTAACTTTACACTAGATCTATATGAGGCTAAGCCCGTTCAAAGACAGTTTATACCTACCAGGTATTAATCAGTACTCTGATGCTATTGCCAAAGATAGAGTAAGTGCTAGTCCGAATAGCCAGTCCTAAACGAAAGTTCCAAAAACTTAAAAGGTGAAAGTTGAAATAGAGATATTGCTTGGTTTGTTAGAGCCAACTGGTGCTGTTGAGAAAAGTGGTAAAATCATTTATCCTTTTGTTCGACAGCACGTTTAGGTTGTCGAGAAACAGGCTACCAAATGCCTGGAGGCGAGATCTAGCCAGGGCCGGATAGTGGCAGAGGAAATGCTCAATAGTTTCCTTCTCCAGCGGATTTCTACAACTACGGCAGTAGCTGTTAAAAGGTATGCGCAGTTTAGCTGCGTGTTCGCCTATTGGCCAATGGCCAGTGACGATTGCAACGACCCTGGCCGGTTTAGCAGTTTAGCTGCGTGTTCGCCTATTGGCCAATGGCCAGTGACGATTGCAACGACCCTGGCCGTGTCTATTCTGTTTCGTTTTATTAAATCATTCGATCTTTTTTTGTCATAGGTTGGCCATATCTTTCTAGTTATTTTACAGGTTGCCAAACCTTGCCACCTCTTTGTTGATTCTGAAAGGAAATGGTCATATATTCTGCCCTTCACGAAACCCAGTGGAAGATCTACTGATTCCGCCTGAGAGACGAGAAGGGCTGATCCTTGCCTAGCAAGATCATCTGCTCGCTCATTGCCTTGGATGTCGCTATGGCCTGGGACCCATACGAGAGAAATTTTTATACTATCACTGAAACCTGAGAGCTCTGCTCTGCATTGATGAACTATCTTTGAAGACACCAGGCAGCTGTTAATTGCCTTAATTGCAGCTTGGCTATCTACACAAATGGCTACATTGTGAATATTATGGTTAGATATTGTTTTTTGTTTGAGTATCCTACAGGCTTCCTTAATAGCAAGCACTTCAGCTTGAAATATGCTGGCAGCGTCGGGCAGGCGGAACGATTGACTAATTTTAAGTTTGTCGGAGTAAACACCCGCCCCAACTCCGTCAACCATCTTTGAGCCGTCAGTGAAAATTGTGGTGTCATATTCATTTGTCACCGTATCGTTTTTCCATTCGTCTCTGGTAGGAAAAAGCACATTGAAACTTTTATCAAAGTCAAGACAAGGGTATTGGTAGTCAATATGGACTGAGCGAAGATCTATCGGCAACAGTTTTAAAATTTGTCCATGACCATAGGGTCTTTCTGCCCAACAGCTTGCTTCTTTAAGCCTGGTTGCACTGCAGGATACCATGTATTTGATGTGAAGGTCTAGAGGCAAAAGATTAAGAATAACGCTTAAGGCATCGGTTGGGCAAGATCTAATTGCACCTGTGGAACCTATGCTGGCTGTTCTTTGAATCTTTTTCAGTTTGTCTATATTATATTTTTTACTTAGGGCTGGCCACCATACGATCGATCCGTATGTTAGAATTGGACGAACTACAGCTGTGTAAGTCCATAAAATCATTTTAGGCTTCAGACCCCATTTTTTCCCGAAAGTTTTACTACATGCATAGAAGGCTATACTTGCTTTCTTCACACGTTCTTCGATATTGATTTTCCAGCTAAGCTTAGGGTCCAGAATAACTCCTAGGTATTTAGCTTTTGTTGATAGAGAAAGAGTGTGACCGTTCAACTGGGGTAGGGTGAAGGGGGGAATTTTAGTCCTAGTTGTGAAGAGCATCAATTCGGTTTTATTTGGATTGACACCTAGTCCACAACTAGTAGCCCAGATGTCAACTCTTTTCAAGGCAGTTTCCATGATATCACTTATCACTGTAGGAAACGCCCCTGATGTCATAACCACCAGGTCATCCGCATACGCCACCGCCTTTACACCACAGTTGTCCAGTTCACAAAGGATTGTGTCCATGACAAGCAACCATAGTAAGGGGGAGAGAACTCCTCCCTGAGGTGTACCCCTATCTACGAGTTTAATAATGTGGTCATTACCCAACGTTGCTTGAATGATTCTTGATCTTAACATGGATAAAATCCATTTTGTAATGTAAGCATCGACGCCGAACTTGACAAGAGATCCCTGAATCGAATTAGCAAGAACGTTATTGAAAGCTCCCTCGACGTCAAGGAAGGTTGCAAGGGTATATTCTTTATATTGAATTGTTTTTTCAATGGTGCGCACCACCTCGTTAAGAGCCGTTTCCGTGCACCTTCCCTTAAGGTAGGCGTGTTGTGATTTGGAAAGAGGATTTCTATCTAAAATCCCTCTTATGTATATGTCAATTATTCTTTCCAGTGTTTTCATGACGAAGGAAGTGAGGCTGATGGGCCTAAAGTCTTTTGGGGCTTCGTGTCCCCGTCTCCCCACCTTCGGAATGAAAATAACTTTAACTTGTCTCCACGACTTGGGGACGTAGTCAAACCGGAAGCAATTTGTGAAGAATACTTCTAACCAGGGTACAGCCGTGTTATGCAACTTCTGTAGCATTATGGGAATAATGCCATCTACACCTGGAGATTTGTATGGGGAGAAGCTATTAATAGACCAGGAAATCTTTTCCTTGGTTATAATACCATGAATATTTTCTAAGTGTTCTGACTGAGCACTAAGGGCATTGTCTGTTACTAGGCTGTAATCCTTACAGCCTGGGAAATGGGTTGTCATTAAAGCCTCTAGAGATTCGGCTGAATCCACTGTCCAAGTACCATCCTCCTTTTTGAGGAGAGATGGACATGAGTGTTGTTTTGACAGTATTTTGCCTAGCCTAGCAGAGTCTTTTATATTTTCAATTGATTCACAGTATTCTTTCCAAGCCAGCCTTTTGGCTGAGGATACCGCTTTTTTGTAATCTTTGAGGCAGTCCTTGTACGGTTGCCATTGTTTGCTAACGTAGCAGATATTGAAGGTCTTTCTTGTAATCTTCCTAAGATTTGAGAGATCCTCATTCCACCATGGAGGGAAAGTTTTTTTTACTGTACCTAACTGGACAGGAAGCTTTGAATGCTACATTCAGAGCCGTTTCAAAAGTGCTTACTTTCGCCTCCAGTTCTTCTACAGAATCTAAAACAAGATTCGGTACAGTTCTTAATTTGGAACTTACAACTTGACTGAATTTGTTCCAGTCGGTTTTTTTGGGGTTTCTAAACGGGACAGGGGGCTTAGTGTTAAGACCTTATTCGTAAAGTATATACCTGTGATCGGAGAATGATCTCAGTGTAGATACTTTCCAGTTTTCCAACCTGACCTGTTCACTATTGTTAGTTAGTGTAACGTCTAGCACATCTTCCCACCCTTCAAACGTATCCGTACTCGGGAAAATGAAGGTGGAGATATTGCCTCTGTTACAAATAGACATGTTGTTAGAAATAATGAAATCAAATAAAGACTCACCTCTTTCGTTGATTTCGGAACTGCCCCATACCGTGTGCCTAGCATTGGCATCACAACCCAGTATGAGGTTGGCATTGTTGATATTATGGACCAGAGTGGCAACTTCCTCGGGTGGTGCAATACGATCGTGGGCCATATACGCCGATCCTACGTACACCTACACCTTCTGTTTCCAGTCTGACAACTGTCAGGTCTGGAGTGCTAAAATTAGGACATAAAAATACTTTTAAATGTTTTTTAGCAATAATACATGTGCGAGGGTTACCTTGGTTATTGTTGTTTGAGTTGTAATTGAGATTGTAGAGCTGGTCTTGAAGCCCGCAGATCTTATGGCTTCGAACCCATGGCTCTTGAATGATGCCGAAATCCACATCTTCCTCCCTAAGAAAGATTCTGAGATTGTCTGAAGCACTTTTTGAGTGCTTCAGATTAATCTGTGTGAATTTCAGCATTTTGGGTTGTGGTTGCGGCCACACTCAAAGGTTCCAACGTAACGTCGGATGTTTCGACAACTCCTGTGTCGTCCCCTTGAGGTGGCAAGATCCTCACTTTGGCTTCCCTGATGCCAAAATTTAATCGATGAGACCTTACAATCGATAACCTTCCTGCCTCATCAATCAAGAGCAGGAAGGACATCGTTGTTTTATTGGCATTGGCCCCTTCGGCTTTAATGACGACCCAGTCGTCCATAGCAACCCCCGGGTTTTGGCATTTTAGGACTTTGAGAAAGCTCTCACCATCCAACTTTTCCATATACGGTACCCAAATGCGAGCCTTTGGTCGTCTGGGAATGTCCTTGGCTTGGATTAGCTTGAGCTTCATGCCTTTCCATGCATCACTAATCTTAGTGACGCAATTGCCAAGGAATTTCTTCGACAACTGATCCTTGCACTTGATCACCCTATATCCTCTTACCGTCTCAGCAGAGCTGAAGGATGGAGAGGGCCCTCCCTTACCCTCTAGGATATGTTCCACCACCATACCCTGCAGTCGAGCCTCAATAGCGTTCCACGCTTAAAAGGACTGGTTTCCCTGTAGAGGAAAACTCGTCCGTCAGCGCAACTTGAAGGTCGTCCCTGACGATCTCACTCAAAGTTTTCGCCACTGGCTGACTGCCGGATGTGGATGGTGGAGTGTTTTTTTTATTCCTGGCAAGAACTGGAAGAGCCTTACTCTTTTTCGAGGGCCGAGTAGTCTCGTCCTGAGACCTGTTGCGCTTTGCAACTTGCTCTTTCCTCTGAAGAGTAGCGCCCTCCAAGAACTTGCTATATTCTTCAACAATTTTGGAGAACTTCTCCCTGTCCTCACGATCGCGTTCGCTTAATGCTTGCGTTTCTTCTCGTTTCGCAATTTTTTTCAGAACGAAACTAGCATGATTGAATCGGGCCTTGCGAGTCGTGCGATGGGACCTATGTTTGTTTGTCCGGCTTTGTTTTTGTGTTGTGGTTAGCACCCGCTCACCGCTGGTGCTCTGAGTGCTAACCGAAGGTTTTGGTGACGATGGAGTACTACTACGAGCAGCACTACCTTCGCCACCGACGTTGATAGTTGTCTCCTGACTGGAGGCAAGCAGTTCGTCTTCTGACGCGCTGCCAAGTTCGTTAAAGTCTGTCATATCAACGTCTGGTTGTTGTTGTAATTGGGGTCTGTAATCGTTCGTCATGTCATCGTCTGGGGTTTTGGGTTTTAACAAATCTATTTTGGTCCCACGAGTAGTACGGAAAGGAGGTCAGCCCCGGCAGAGCCGATATACCGGGGTAAGGTAAAGAATATTTCGGGCCTTGTACCTAGGCACCCGAAAGAGCTCGTTAATGACTGGCTTTTCCCCCAGCCTTCCATTTCTTCAGCACGGATTGTGTTCTAAGAACGCTCACACCACCTTGAAAATCAGGAACCTCGCATCAATGGTCAGATTGCATTTCTGAAGAGTTGAACTATTAAAGAGTAAAGGAACTCCTCAGCAATTTCAACCTGACCTTAGCTATCCACCTGTTGTTGCCAAAATCGCACAAAACAACTGTAGTGATCATTGCCCGCCCGGCACCCACTTGGAGGGTTAGAAACGAGGATTTATGCCGAGCTGCATAGCCTATAGTTATCAACTGAATAGCCTATAGTTATCAAAAGTTTTTCTTTGATTTTTTTTGTGAATAAATTGTGTACAATCAGAATTCATTGTCTAAGTAGGTGATGACGCAGTCCAAATCTGCGCTGTGTTTCTACACGAGACAGTGAAGTACAGATCATAGTGAAGTAGTAATCTTTGCCTACGATCTCATCCCAAAGACGTTTTTCTAAAACATAGTGCGAAAGAAAAAATCAGCGCTCTAAAAAAAAGAAGAAAAACGAGGGAAAACGAAAAATTGGTCCAAAGGTACACGGGGAAAGAAACACGAAACATCCATATTAACTCGGCAAAAATTCATGAAAATAGCCAGGTAATATTATTGTGAAAATTATGGATTAAATGTGCATAAAAATTACGAAAGTCTTGGTGGATAATTTTAGTAGTCAAATGCAACGCACGTGTCGTCATGTGTCGTTGCGACGAAAAAAGACGCCAGAAATGTTATACTAATCCGGAGCAGGTACAAAATTTGAATATAAAATCCATTAATATCCAAATTTCATAAGAAAAATTCTATGTAGTTAGAACACTTAACATTTAGGTGAAAATTTGATTTTTTTTTCATATGCAAATCTTATCATATAAAAATTTTTCTACTTCCAATACGAAATACTAATACCCATCTTTTCTCACAGGCAGACAATTCCAACGGAGTGACTGGGGGTACGGAACACGACGTCGTGGTGGAATGGGACATTCACAGACGTCCAAATTGTCCATTCACACCACCACATGCCAAAATACGCCCTGTCCAACTCCAACAGAAATCGCCTGCCTGGATTTTTATGCTAGGTCTAGTCCAGAAATGAAATTGGAATAAAATCTATCTAAAATTCATCATAATCCTAATCTACAACATTCGATGAGAGCGAAATAAAATTCGAATCAGAATTGGAGTGGTTAATTACTATCCAGAATTCAACGTGGGAGAAATTGTCATGCGGCTGACAAACTATCTCGACGTGGGAATCCACCTACACCACAATTTAATTCAATCGGAGTCGAAGACTACAGAATAAGAACCTTAAGTACTATTATTGATGTATAAAAATTTCATAATTTCCATATACTGGATATGAGGTATGACAAAATTACAATTTTTATTATGACTATAAATATGTATTGTTTTATAAGATAAAATTATTACTCTGAACAAAAAAAAAGTATCCTTTAACGTCATTATATATTCATACCAAAATTCTTATATGCACCTACAAAAAAAAAAGAATTTATTGTTAGTAACAGCTAGTCACATACGATCCACCTACAAAAAAAAAAGTAAAAAGTTTTGTGATTGAATTTGCGAATCTTAAGAAAGATAATTTTTTTTAAATTTTACTCATACTTGCTTTAACAATAGTGATAATTTTGAAGCTTCATAGTAAAAAGTTTACTTTTCAAAAAAAAAGGATCTATGTGCAAAAGAAAGAGAAATCATATAGTCATATACCTACATGTACATCGTCATGTTAATATAGGTACGATTTTTTTTTGTTAATATTCGTATGGTTTATGAGCTGTAAAGAGATACGACGATTCAAGAAAATCTCATCCGTGGTAGAACGTGGTCCATTCGCCGACCACAATTATGTTTTCATATACGTACGAGTACCTACTTCTTATGTGAAACTAACTTCACGTAAACTTTACAAGTAGATGACATACAAAAAAAAACTTTTGCGATAACAAGTATTGTATCATGTCGTGCATGATTGCATTCAGTTATTAGCACTTATTGAATAATACGCGATTGTAGTCTCGAGACTTAGAGGACTGAAACCTGAAACGAAACAATAGAGGAAATAAGTTATATTTTTTTGCTATTTTACAAAAATCGAGTGTAAAATTGAAATTACCTTACCATCGTTAATACCTGATAACATCCGGTCGCTCAGCGACAGAGTGCACTCTTTCCTGCGTCGTACCTTTTTAGTTTTATATTATTTGCTTTGATTATATTTATCTGACTATATTGTAACATAAATTTTCACTAATATTTTAATTTTACAGCGGTATTTGTGTAATTGTATTTGAATTGACAGTCCGAATCATCAATCTTTTGATGCAATTCGTGAACCAAAATAAATTTTTTTTTATTATTCGTTGGTTTGGGGAAAAGTTTTCTCTGACATTGGCTGTTAGCCTTGTTTGAAGTTCGTCCGTGTCCGCTTAACGTCCTGAAAGTTATTTTTTTTTACTTTCAAAAGATTTCAAACAAAACTTTGTGTTGCTGCACATACTATTCGTGTGTATTAATTTTATTCGTTGCGTCAGTTAGTGGGGAATTGGAAACGAAATATTTTCCGATCGTCACGAAGAGAAGGGGTGAAGTATATCTTCCATCCTCTATTCAGAATAAAACCTGAATAAGATAAAATTTTGATAAATAATCGCTACGAAACAAATTTTTTGAAATACATTTAACCTAGTTGTTTCTACCTACCGATTAGAGTACCTTGAACAGTTGAATTTTCTGATAGGTATCTATAGGTATTATTTTTTTCTTTTGAATATGATAAAGTCATACGGTTTAAGTTAAGAGTCAAAAGTAATATTGCATTGTTGACAGTCGTTAACAATCGAGTCCGTCCGTTTTTAAGTTATTCAGTAAGAGTTATTATAAAAGTTATGGTCCGTCAGTTTATACTTTTTTTTGAATCAGTATAACAGTTGAACAGTATACGTTCAGTCAGTCTGTAAATTAGTTTGTTATCATTAGTACAGAATTGTATTTAGAGAACTTTGGTTCATTCTTGAACTTAAGGAAATTAGTATAGTTTTAAGATTTATTTTAATAAAATTTTGTATCAGATCTTGAAATGAATTCAAAAGTTTTTTAATGTACCTACATTTCTTTGAAACTTTTATAGCGGTCGGTCGTCGATCGTAAGGGAAGTTTTTTTTTTTGTTTTTATTTAATTTGATTTTCATAATGGATATGGGATTTTAGATTAGAAGGATAAGGAGTCATGACTGAAATCATGTGGCCGAATTCCCGATTTGACTCCCCTAGGTAGCAGTGGTAACAACGACAACAACAACAACAACAATGACTACAACAACAACCTGGTCGGTTTTATGAAGAAGGTGAAGAATCTTCGCAAGAAGAGGAAAGTCAGAGTGGATGGTCTTCACCAGTCGTACTGGTGAGAAAACCTGGCAAAAACAGACTATGCCTCGACTTCCGAAAAGTTAACGCCGTAACTAAGAAAAATGCGAATCCAATTGCGCACATAGAAGGATTGCTAGCACGCCTTTCCGAAACACGTTATATTTCTAGCGTGGATTTGAAAGATACTTACTGGCAAGTGCCCCTGGAGAAAGAATCACGGGAGAAGACAGCGTTTTCAGTACCAGGGAGGCCCCTATATCAATTTAAAGTGATGCCGTTCGGACTTTCGAACGCAGCGCAAAGTTTGACAAGTTTAATGGACAAGGTAATTCCTCGCGAGTTGAGAGACCAGGTGTTCATTTACCTCGATGACTTATTAGTCATTTCGAAAGATTTTAACAATCACATCTCCATTCTATCTCAAGTAGCTGAGCATTTGGCGGATGCCGGCTTAACTATAAATGTTGAAAAATCTAAATTTTGTTTTAAAGAACTCCAGTATCTAGGGTATATTGTTGGGCAAGGTTGTTTGAAGACCGATCCGAACAAAGTGTCTGCCATAGTGGAATTCCCTGTACCAACCACAATTCGGCAAGTCCGTCGTTTTCTAGGAATGGCCGGCTGGTACAGGAGATTTATAGAAAACTTTTCTACAATAACAGCCCCAATATCTGACATTTTGAGAAAGAAAAATAAATTCGAATTTGGCCCAGAAGCTATATCTGCCTTAGAATCTGTTAAAAAAGCGTTAACGTCAGCTCCAGTGCTAATCAGTCCTGACTTTAACAAACAATTTATTATTTGTTGTGATGCCTCTTCCACAGAATAGGGTGCGTCTTATGTCAATTAGATGAAGAAGGGAATGAGAAACCAATTTACTTTTACTCCCAAAAATTAAATTCTACGCAACGAAACTACACTGTAACTGAGAGAGAGTGTTTGGCTGCTGTCCAAGGGATTTATAAATTCCGACCATACGTCGAAGGATATAGATTCTTGGTGATAACCGACCATTCGAGTCTACGGTGGCTAATGAATCTGAAGGACCCAACGGGAAGGTTAGCTTGATGGAGCCTAAAGCTTCAAAGTTTCGAATTCGAGGTGATTCATAGACGTGTTTCTCAACACCATGTGCCAGACGCTTTGTCGAGGGTCTATGAGGTAGACGCACTAGGTGTGGAGAAACTCAGTCATGTGACTACCCCAAATATATCTAACGCGTTACATATAAATTTAAAAGATCCGGCTTTTAAATCAACAGAATATTGCCAGATCATTACACATGTTAAAAGTAATAAAGAACGTTTTCCTGATCTACAAATATCAGATGACTTTATTTATAAACGAGTCAAACACTATACGGGAAATCCTCTCCAAGAAGACTTCTCATGGGTTCCATCACAGCTGACTGGAAAGTTGATAAAGCAGGCTCATTGTCCACCTAGATCGTCACATGGGGGTATCGCCAAGACTTTATATCGCCTTCGGCAGGAATATTATTGGCCAGCCATGAGCAACCAAGTAAAACTATATGTAAATAATTGCGATACGTGCAAAACAACAAAGGCACCAAATTGTACTTAACGTACGGAAATGGGGAAAGCTTTTACAGTGGACCGTCAATTCCAACATTTATATGTAGATTTCTTGGGACCTTATCCTAGATCTAGAAGGGGAAATACCTTTATAGTCATCGCTCTCGATCAGTTAACAAAATTTGTGTTAATAAAACCGTTGAAGAAAGCAAATTCAAACGAGTTAATTAAGTTTCTAACCGAAGAAGTATTTTTGTTGTTTGGGGTTCCTGAGACTCTTTTATCCGACAACGGATCGCAATTCATAAGCAAAGATTTTGGGACCTGTCTGAACAACTTTGACGTTACACACATCAAAACAGCTTCTTACGCACTACAGGCCAACGCCAGTGAGAGGGTCAATCGATCCATATTAAGTTCTATACGTGCGTATATAGATCCGAAGCAAACTAATTGGGACACACACTTATCAGAAATTAGCAGTGCTTTACGCACATCGGTTCATAGCGTCATAGGGATGTCCCCTTACGAGGCGCTATTCGGTCAACAAATGGTTTAGCACGGTTCTGACTATCGACTGTTGAGAAAGTTAGACGGGTTGAATAATTCTGAAATAAACTGGTTACCCAAAGCGGCAAAAATGGGTATACTTCACGCTTATTTAAAGATGGCATTGAATCAAGCTCACGAGAACTATGAGCATAATTACAATTTATGCAGTAAAGCAGTATCTTATCAAATAGGAGACAAAGTTTTCAGGAGAAATTTTACGCTCAGTAGCGCAGTGAAACACATAAACGCCAAATTAAGCCCCAAGTTTTTGAAAGCCTATGTAACCAAAATCATCGGAAATAATTTATATCGGGTCAAAGACGAAAAAAGATTCGAGATGGTGGTACATACTAAGGACTTAAGAAAATGATGTTCTAAATAATTGAGATTAATTTATTACAACCGGCTAGTTCAGCTGCACATGAGACGAAAGGGTCGTGGGTGTATAATTCAAATTTCTAAATTTTTTTGCGAAGTGTAACAACTTTTCTTTTCATCGTCGTCGCATGAAGTGGTACTTCACACAACGAAGATGCTTTGTAGGAAAAGCCATCGGTCTATCCCGACAGCAAACGAATTAAATTCTTTAATAATAACACATTCATTGGTAATTTAAAATCCGACCAATTTGAAAATTTTTGTCTGGTATATTTATATTTTTTTTATCTACATCCGATGACAACTATTGTGAACGAAATGCAATTGACTTAGCATAGACAAAATTTCTGGAAGTTAGTTAAGA
Source organism: Baccha elongata (assembly GCA_951217065.1). Lineage (NCBI taxonomy): Eukaryota > Metazoa > Arthropoda > Insecta > Diptera > Syrphidae > Baccha > Baccha elongata. The sequence goes on along the minus strand of CATNUY010000169.1, from coordinate 866,157 downwards.
CTTGCACCATCTATTTTCATATCCATAACTACCCCTACCGGTATACTAGCGTAAAACAAAAACGAATTCACCTCGGTAAATGAAAACGTTAAAGGAGTGATTTGCACGAACGTCATTTATCAGGAGGAAGGGGAGGCCAGAAGAAATGATCTCTTTCAGAAGCGTGCGGCCGTTTTTGAAACAAACAGAGACAACACCAGTCACTCGAACCGAACGAAATGGCGGATGTGAACAGAGAGGTACAACGAAGAAAAAGTACCAGTCAACAACGTGCAGTGAACGAGTCGTACCCCTATGGATATGGTAAGGTTTGCATGTGGTTCAGGATCTCATAAATTTCCATAAAATGTTAAGTTTTGTCAAGAGACTTAAGAAAAGGTAGTTAGAAAAACAAATTAGAGTTCGATTAACCGATCTAGGTAGAGTAGTGTAGTTTTTCTTGTAAGAAACATACATTGAGAAAATATAATGGTAGACTAAAATAATATTGATCAAGGCAAGGATTTAACTAAGGATCAAATTCAAGTCAAATCTTCAAACCAAATGGTCAAGTTAAGTGAAGTAAGAGTAAGTTGAATTTTTGTAGTTCAGTCATAAGAGTACGAGTCGTCAGCGACATACAAGGAGTGTTAAATTCCACATAAATTTGGTCAATAAACAAAAGAAAACCGAACGTACACAATAAAATTATCGATAAATCTATCATTCATTGAACCGCTAGTTAATTTCAGACGAAATGTCTAAAAATCTTCTAAAAACAATTTCGATAAAAGAATCAATTATCGAGAGAAAAATAACCTTAGAATACCTTTTCATTCGCCTCAATGATAAAAAGAAATTGACTTTCGATACTTACCTTTTTCAATAACGAGAAAACTCGGGTTAAGTAATCTTTAAATACTTACCCTAGGTTCAACGCCTAATACTCGAAACGACTCCTACCTGAAAAAGAAATAATAAAAAAAAATATTCATTCAACAAAAAGATAATTGATTATATTACTCACCGTCGGAAAATTTACGAATAGGTAATAATCTTCTAAATAAATAAATTTTTTTTGATTCACTGAAAATATATGAGAATAAAAGAGAAACATTCTATAATTTTTCATTCTGCTAGTGTAAACGGATCACGCCCGTACTAGAGCTAGTAGTAGAATATTGATCTTAACTACACCTACATTCGCACTTGACGAGAAATTCGAAGTTTCGTAAAGAAAATAGTCCAATTGTAAAATGGAACCGAAGTGTCGTGTAAGTAAAAAAATATTCTCAAAGTCTTTTCTTTTTAAATCGTGTACTAATTAACATCGAGAAAAAATAAGGTATATTGCAAAGAATAAATTACCGCAGTTACGCAAAAATAAAATTTCAAGTGTATATCATTGAAGATCAAGAAAAAAATCTTAGATTGAAACGTTGTCTAGAACAAAAATAAGGATTATCTAAAGCTGAGGCAAGAAATCTACTTTTTATTAATTTCATTAAAAGCCGAATTCGCAAGATAATGTGACATACGTGCAAAGCCTATAGTTATCAAAAGTTTTTCTTTGATTTTTTTTGTGAATAAATTGTGTACAATCAGAATTCATTGTCTAAGTAGGTGATGACGCAGTCCAAATCTGTTTTTCTAAAACAGCGAAAGAAAAAATCAGCGCTCTAAAAAAAAGAAGAAAAACGAGGGAAAACGAAAAATTGGTCCAAAGGTACACGGGGAAAGAAACACGAAACATCTATATTAACTCGGCAAAAATTCATGAAAATAGCCAGGTAATATTATTGTAAAAATTATAGATTAAATGTGCATAAAAATTACGAAAGTCTTGGTGGATAATTTTAGTAGTCAAATGCAACGCACGTGTCGTCATGTGTCGTTGCGACGAAAAAAGACGCCAGAAATGTTATACTAATCCGGAGCAGGTACAAAATTTGAATATAAAATCCATTAATATCCAAATTTCATAAGAAAAATTCTATGTAGTTAGAACACTTAACATTTAGGTGAAAATTTGATTTTTTTTTCATATGCAAATCTTATCATATAAAAATTTTTCTACTTCCAATACGAAATACTAATACCCATCTTTTCTCACAGGCAGACAATTCCAACGGAGTGACTGGGGGTACGGAACACGACGTCGTGGTGGAATGGGACATTCACAGACGTCCAAATTGTCCATTCACACCACCACATGCCAAAATACGCCCTGTCCAACTCCAACAGAAATCGCCTGCCTGGATTTTTATGCTGGGTCTAGTCCAGAAATGAAATTGGAATAAAATCTATCTAAAATTCATCATAATCCTAATCTACAACATTCGATGAGAGCGAAATAAAATTCGAATCAGAATTGGAGTGGTTAATTACTATCCAGAATTCAACGTGGGAGAAATTGTCATGCGGCTGATAAACTATCTCGACGTGGGAATCCACCTACACCACAATTTAATTCAATCGGAGTCGAAGACTACAGAATAAGAACCTTAAGTACTATTATTGATGTATAAAAATTTCATAATTTCCATATGCTGGATATGAGGTATGACAAAATTACAATTTTTATTATGACTATAAATATGTATTGTTTTATAAGATAAAATTATTACTCTGAACAAAAAAAAAGTATCCTTTAACGTCATTATATATTCATACCAAAATTCTTATATGCACCTACAAAAAAAAACAATTTATTGTTAGTAACAGCTAGCCACATACGATCCACCTACAAAAAAAAGTTAAAAGTTTTGTGATTGAATTTGCGAATCTTAAGAAAGATAATTTTTTTTAAATTTTACTCATACTTGCTTTAACAATAGTGATAATTTTGAAGCTTCATAGTAAAAAGTTCACTTTTCAAAAAAAAAGGATCTATGTGCAAAAGAAAGAGAAATCATATAGTCATATACCTACATGTACATCGTCATGTTAATATAGGTACGATTTTTTTTTGTGAATATTCGTATGGTTTATGAGCTGTAAAGAGATACGACGATTCAAGAAAATCTCATCCGTGGTAGAACGTGGTCCATTCGCCGACCACAATAATGTTTTCATATACGTACGAGTACCTACTTCTTATGTGAAACTAACTTCACGTAAACTTTACAAGTAGATGACATACAAAAAAAAACTTTTGCGATAACAAGTATTGTATCATGTCGTGCATGATTGCATTCAGTTATTAGCACTTATTGAATAATACGCGATTATAGTCCCGAGACTTAGAGGACTGAAACCTGAAACGAAACAATAAAGAAAAAAAGTTATATTTTTTTGCTATTTTAAAAAAATCGAGTGTAAAATTGAAATTACCTTTTAATACCTGATAACATCCGGTCGCTCAGCGACAGAGTGCACTCTTTCCTGCGTCGTACCTTTTTAGTTTTATATTATTTGCTTTGATTATATTTATCTGACTATATTGTAACATACATTTTCACTAATATTTTAATTTTACAGCGGTATTTGTGTAATTGTATTTGAATTGACAGTCCGAATCATCAATCTTTTGATGCAATTCGTGGACCAAAATAAATTTTTTTTTATTATTCTTTGGTTTGGGGAAAAGTTTTCTCTGACATTGGCTGTTAGCCTTGTTTGAAGTTCGTCCGTGTCCGCTTAACGTCCTGAAAGTTATTTTTTTTTACTTTCAAAAGATTTCAAACAAAACTATGTGTTGCTGCACATACTAGGTATTCGTTAATTTTATTTGTTGCGTCAGTTATAGTTTGTCCTCTATAAATTGGCAGTACAGGCCTTATGGAGAAGCTTTTTCAAAATCAGTAGCGCGCCTTATTTGTGCACCATACTGAATTGAAAGAAACCCCATTTAAAAAATGTTTACCCGCCAATGATTTTTCGATCGCATCCGACATAGATCCCACAACGACCTGCTTAGCGTACAGTTGAATACGCACTGATTGGCTAATGCATTTCAACCCTCTTTTAACATCCATTTGAACAGAGATACCTTTGTCAATTTGGTAACTCGGTTCGTATTTTTTTATATTGAGTTTCTGTTGAGGAACTTTTGATTTTAGAGCTTAAAAAATACCTTTTATTGATGAAATGATAATGAGATATTGAGATGAGCATATTACTAGTACAAAAGTGTTATCGTGCAGTGTTTTTGTTGATCATGTTTGTGTTTTTTATGTGGGGAAAATCTTAAAATGCAGTTACAAAAATGTAGGTAAGCTGTTGTCTTTAAAGAATTTATTTGCGTAGATTCTCGTGCCGGTCGGTCGGTTGATATTTCGTGTATATTTTTGCTTATTTGCGTAGATTTTTAAAGCGCGCGGGCGGTCGGTATTGATGTTTCGTGTACCTATTTTTGTGATTAGTGAGAAATAGCACCGGTGTGTCCAACACGTCGAGCAGGTAATTGAGCCGAAAATGTGGGAAATTGACGTTTTTTCGGAAAACGCTGTAGAAAGCCTTATAATAAATATAGATGAAGAGAGCAGCAACAGCAGCAGAAACTTCTCGAGTGATAAAAATACCTTTATATAAATGTACATATTTTTATTTAATAAATGAATTTATATTTATTTTTGTTATGCTTGTTTATTTATTTTGCTTCTTATATTAATCTTTATGAATAAATTCTTTATTTTTTGTTTGTTTTTTATTTAAAAAGGATTAGGCCTGCTGGGGATACCCTTCAAAAACGCGCCTACTATCTTACCTCTTAGTGGTGTGGAAAAGATAAATTTCATTTCATTTTTATAAATAAAAATTAAGAAAATAATTTTAATTAAAAAAGAAGAAAGGCAACCCTACATCATATTTTTTCAGTTTTTTCCAATTCAAAATGCTTACTACGGCAACCCTTACAGAGCTTTTGAAAGAAGATAACCTTATGGAAAGCAAAGAAGTGCGAATGAGAGACAAACATCCCTATCTTTCCTGTACTGCCAATTTTTAGTGGACAGACTATAGTGGGGAATTGGAAACGAAATATTTTCCGATCGTCACGAAGAGAAGGGGTGAAGTATATCTTCCATCCTCTATTCAGAATAAAACATGAATAAGATAAAATTTTGATAAATAATCGCTACGAAACAAATTTTTTGAAATACATTTAACCTAGTTGTTTCTACCTACCGATTAGAGTACCTTGAACAGTTGAATCTTCTGATAGGTATCTATAGGTATTATTTTTTTCTTTTGAATATGATAAAGTCATACGGTTTAAGTTAAGAGTCAAAAATAATATTGCATTGTTGACAGTCGTTAACAATCGAGTCCGTCCGTTTTTAAGTTATTCAGTAAAAGTTATTATAAAAGTTATGGTCCGTCAGTTTATATTTTTTTTTTTTGAATCAGTATAACAGTTGAACAGTATACGTTCAGTCAGTCTGTAAATTAGTTTGTTATCATTAGTACAGAATTGTATTTAGAGAACTTTGGTTCATTCTTGAACTTAAGGAAATTAGTTTAGTTTTAAGATTTATTTTAATAAAATTTTGTATCAGATCTTGAAATGAATTTAAAAGTTTTTTAATGTACCTACATTTTTTTGAAACTTTGATAGCGGTCGGTCGTCGATCGTAAGGGAAGTTTTTATTTGGTTTTTATTTAATTTGATTTTCATAATGGATAGGAGATTTTAGATTAGAAGGATAAGGAGTCATGACTGAAATCATGTGGCCGAATTCCCGATTTGACTCCCCTAGGTAGCAGTGGTAACAACGACAACAACAACAACAACAATGACTACAACAGCAACCTGGTCAGTTTTATGAAGAAGGTGAAGAATCTTCGCAAGATGTATTAAGAGGTGGATCCATGGAGCTTCGTCAGTGGGATGTACCTAATAAATTCACGCCAATAGGTACGTCATAGGGAGGGTTGCAAGGGAAATGGCATTGCCCTTCCGCGTCTTTCGGACGGGAAGTTAGGCGGTAAAGGGGGAAACGAATACACCTGTTTCTCCCGTTTTGACGAGAGTTCTTGTAAAATATTTCGGATGATAAGGAACATATGGTTGGGATATGGGATAAGACAATCCGATTGGACTATTAACACCATGTCCAAGTTTCACAAATTCTATTCATTTTCTAACGTTTCTTCTGTTCTAAAAAAAATCGTTTTTGAATTTATCCTTCCGGCCCTTAGCTTCTTAGCTTAGCTTTTTAAACTATCTGAGTCCATTATCAACTAGATTCCAGGTCCAACAAATATGTAAACCCACTACACGCTTCTGCAGCATCGACTCACTTTCCTGATGACTGAGCCAGTTGAAGCAACTTAAAGGACCTGTAGTAGCAGTCGAGCGGTAGTACCCTATTCCTCCGAGTAGATTATCTAGGTAAAGTTTTACATGAGATAGGTATTATACTTGTGGAGATGTGATAGGTATATAGATTAGAAGCCTTTTTTTTATTTTTTTTATCCTTCATCTTTACTTAGAAGTAGTCTGTCCGTCAAAACGTTTGTCTGTCCATGAACTTTAATCGTATTGAAGATTAAGGGGATTAAACACCTCCTACAACTGCAACTGAGTCTTTCAGCAGACATTAAATTTTTTTCAGAATTAAGGACTCAAAACCTAAAGTACGAACACCACCCATCTTCAAAGTACAAGTAAGGACATAACCAGAATTCAAGGCAACTTTATAAAGGTTTTAGTGATAGGTGTATACGCCATCCACATACGCCAGATACACTCGTTTGGCGAATTGACCGGGAGATGGGACTACCCTCTCTGAGCGATCCGATGCTTGCTCAAAGAGGGATAGAAATTATCTCCTGCTTAAATCGCGAAATATCCGTATCTATAAATTTTATATATGCAGTGTTCAGTAAGTTTTAGACGAGATAACGTAAAGAGATTAAAATTACAAATAATAACATCAATCCTTTGTGGGGATTACCTCGTATAGAGATACTTTTAGCGGAGACTTGAACGTCGCAGAACTAATTTTCGTGGAAAGAAAACTTTCGCAGAAATAAATTTTTTTTGCAGAACGGATCGTAGGCGAAGATCAAATATTTAAACCACCTTGGTAACCGGCCTTTTCGGACGCGCGGTTCCGTGAGCGGGTCATCGAGATAAAGTTACTCTACATCTTCTTTGTTTTCATTACATACATATATTAACGTCCAACGTGGGGCAACGGATTTTCGTGGAACAAAGCTTTTGTGGAACAATAACGGTACTGAACGGAAATTTTTACAAGTACGAAACTGACAAATCTTGTTTTTGTGTTCTGATTTTTGGAAACTCGGTTCTGGGGGGGCGTAATGGTGAAAAGTGGGTGCGAATTTCCATGTCCCCTATTGACACAAAACGTGAGACACCGGAATTTCGCAAGCACAGAAGTTTTCGCAGAACCAAAAATTTTCGCAGAACCGTAAATTTTCGCAGAACCAAAAATTTTCGCAGGACCTGAAATTTCCGCAGAACGAAAATTCTCCCAAATACGAAGCTTTCTGAATTATAGTTTGTCCGTCTGGTCTAAAAGTTTCGGTCCCTATTGACATGTTAGTATGTGGAATATAAACTTCTCCCCATCTTGTGTTTTTTTGTGTTACATACATTGGCGCCTTACGGGTAATAACAGATTTTCACGAGACAAAAATTTTCTCAAATACGAAATTTGTAAAACATATATCTGTTCGGATTTTCGGGAGTTCGATCCCAAGGGTGCGCCGTTTATGTAAGTTCATCGTTTATTTTTTTTTTCTCCATTTCGTATATTGAAGGGCTTCTCTTCGTCTTTTATTTTTTTTCCCTTTACATGTATTGATGCCCAACGTGAGGCAACGAATTTTCGTAGAACAAAGATTTCCGCAGCACGAAAATTTTCGCAGAACGAAAATTTTCGCAAACATGAATTTTGCAAACCATATTTTTGTTCTGGTCTTCGGAGGTTCGATCTCCTGTGCGCGCCGATCGTGTAAGGTGGTCCATTTCTTTCATTATAACACAGGGCACCCATAGGCAATCATTGGCCGGATAAGGGCCATGTAGCAAATCACCTTTACTCTGCTGTCAAGGCGGCTGCTATAAAACAACCGTCTTGTCAACCCAAAGGCTCCCCTAGCTCTGGCCAGAGCAGCATCTACATTTCGATTGAAATATAGATACTGATCTAGCCAGATGCCAAGGTACCTTACCACATCTTTACTCACCAGTGGATGTTCACTGGGTCCAACGATCACTAGATTTCTCCAGTTCTTTCTTGTATCTCTAGAAGCCCTAGACAACGGGGTTCTAAACAGGATAGTTTCTGATTTCTGAAAGTTAATTTTTAACTTCCAGTCATCACAATATCGCTGAATCTTGTCGAAGTCACGCTGCAGAAGAATTCTGATGACTTCAACTTTTGGACCCGTTCTGTACGCTACAAGATCATCGGCATACGCAATTGAATGAGTTAGACTACCTATCAGATCGCTGGTGTAAATACTAAAAAGAATCGGTGAGTTCACAGCTCCTTGCTGTAGACCATTTTTAATATCAAAAGTTGTGGTAGAAGTTACACTGCCACTTTTGACAACAAACTTTCTACCATTGAGTATGTCATGAAGCATATATTATAACAGTGGTTTACTTATGCCAAATCTAGATAGCTTCAGATAAAGACCCTCTAACCATACGGTGTCGAAAGCTTTCTCTAAATCAACCAGAACGGCACCCGTGCATTGATTTTTCGTTTTGTTCCATTGAACATCAGAAACTAACTAAGACGCGGCATGAATAGTGTCATGCCCCGCCTTAAAGCCAAACTGATTATCTGGAATAATATTTTTTTCCTCAGCCCACTTGAACAGAGCTCTACTGAGAATCTTTTCGAATACTTTAGTGATACTTGGAAGAAGACTTATCGACCGAAGATTTGCCGGATTGGAGCTGTCCTTTCCCTTTTTGGGGAGAGGATGGACCACAGCTGTCTTCCAACTCACTGGATAATATGCATTATTCAATGCGTTGTTGAACAGTGTTGTATAAATGTCTATGGCTTCCTCAGGGAGATGTCGTAACACAATGTTGGGTATACCATCGACCCCCGCAGATTTCTTTTTCTTTAATGTTTGAAAAATTAACTGAAGTTCTACCTTCAAAATTAACAATGAACTGGGTCCATTTTGCTCGGCGATGGTGGCGTTTGCCAAATTTTCGTCATTGAACACGGTGAAACCATTTTTTTTCAGATCGCCATTGCGTTATGTTATTTCCAAGGTAGAAGTTGTGTAGTAAGGCTTTGTTCTCCAGGTCATGATTCGGACGAATGCTAGCATTCACCTTATACACTTGCTGGAAAGAAGCCCCTACAGCTTCTACCTTTTCCTGAGGATCTTCTATCATAAAAAAGTTATCATCGAAAACGGCACCCTCTGGATCTATTCCCGCAATCGTAAGTACGTCTTCGTTATCTGTTGTCTCTGAAGTTTAAGACATGGAAGTTCGTTTTGATCATTTCGTCTAAATATCTTATTTATTTGGGGAAACATACTAGGGTCACTAGAATTAATGGCCCGAATTCTGTTATCCCCATATAAATTAATAGACAATCTATAATTTTGTTTAATCAGAACATTAATGTTTTTGATCGACGACTTCAATGTTCTAATCTCCAGATCACGTGTGTCCGTGAAACGTCTGTAAAGAAGTTTCAATCTAGTCAGCAGTCAACTTTTTTGTCGGTGTAGTGCGTCGATTGTCGCGTTTTTGTATAAACCAGTAGGGTCTTGTTCCTTATATTTTGGGATTGTTCTGTCCATTGTTCGTTTTATAGTCGTATTCATTTGAGTCAGGAACCCGTCGATCTCGACGTTTGTCAGGTTTCTGTCATTTGGTGGAGAAATGTCATCGGAACGTATTTCTCTTGCCAAGGGTTTGGAGAAGCGTGGCCAACGCGTCTTACTGAAATTGTAAGAGTGCGCAGACACATACTCATCCAACTCCAAAAGTTCGCTCGGGAGCTGTATTACGGCGGCAAGTCCGCAATGGTCACTGTCGTATTCAATCGTTCGTAAACAGTTTTTTGTATGTTGACCCACAGTGTCAGTTATAATCAGTCTTGAGTCAAGTAGGAGTAGATCCGGAAAACTACCACTTCTCGGAAAAGACGGTCTATCTGTAGCCAGAAGGTCGATCCTACACTCAACACTGTATCGACCCATCCAATTAAAAAGATGGTTCCCTCTAGGATTTTGTACTTGATTTCCCCAATCTACATGTTTGGCGTTCAAGTCCCCTGCCATGAGATAATAATTCTCATCCAAGTTCAGTCTTAAGCATTCAAAAAGTTTTTCGAGTTCTGCGATAAAATTAGCCGGCTGAGGTGCATTAGGTGCGTACACTGCGATTGTGTACATTCTCTTCCCCTGCTGGAGAGGAATGCAAACGATTCAGGCTTCTAGCAATCCGAATCTTCGCACTTCACTATCATATATAACCTTATGTTTAATGCCCTTTCGTATGAAGTTTGCGACCCCACCCCCTTGAGAGGAGTTGGGCCGATCCCTTCTTACGATATTGTAATTTTTATTAGTCAGTTTGTGTTTCTGGTTTAGCTTAGTTTCGCTAGCCATAAACACATCAGGACTTTGGTCTTGCAGTGAATTTACATTCACAGCTAGGATCTTAAAGGGTCGCTCAGGCAGCGCGCCTTTAACCATTTCGCGTTGCCGGCAGAATAGAGTAGAGGTAATCCACCCTAGCCGCCTGCTCCTTTATCTGTTTTTGCACATCGGTTAACTGACCATGAATGGTCAGCAACACCTGCATCAGATCTGCCTCTGGCACAGGAGCCGTAGGCACTTGGACCTGTTTGGCTACCTGTGGTTGAGACTGTACCGTTTTTCCCTTTCCAGACGCCATTTGGGCGTAAGAAATTTCGGGATTGATGGAAGTTGATGTCTGGCGTACTTCAGGGCGTCTCACCTCTACTGTCTTCTTTTGGTCTTTGTTTTTTTTCATTTCCTGAAACTTTGGACATCCCCGATAGTTTGCGGGGTGCCCGGAGCCTCGGCAAAGTGCACACTTTAACTGGGTCCTGTCTTCGACCCTCTATTTTCCGAGCTTACATTCACCTATCTTGTGGGAATCTCCACATTTGACACAAACTGGATCCATACCACAGTTTGCTGCCACGTGGCCGTATCCTTGGCAGTTCATGCATTGAAGCATGTCTCTCTGCCTATTTAATTTTTCCCATATTACAATTTGGTAGTTTAGGACGGTTTTACTCCTTAAACCACTCAACTTGCTTTGGGGCGAGAGCTGAACGAGGAAGAATGGTAAATTCCGTTTCTCCCGTCTGGCCTTAACTGTGGAAAATGGTCTGACCCCGATTAAATCAAGATCATCACTCGCCACTTGACGGAGCTCAGTAAAGAGTTCCTGCGGATCCGTAGAGGATTCGATACCCTTCAGAAGGACTGTTTGTAGCTTGTCTTCCATCGGGGTGAAACTGTAGTATTCTGTCTTCGTTTGAGACAGGAGATCTTTTACTTTTTTATAATGCTCGACCGAAGAGCAATGAATGGCGTGTCGGTCTGCGTTCAACCTTTAAATAATAAAATTGTTGTTAATTGGTGGCACCTTACCTTTCTTTGCTTGTGGCGGTTGCTGTTGCTGCTTCTGTTGTGACCGCTGCTGTTGTGTCTGCTGCTGTTGTGATTGCTGCGGTTGTCGCTGTTGTTGTAGTTTTTGCTGCTGTTGTTGCTTCTTTGTCTTTTGTTGTTGTCGTTGTTGCCCCTCCCCTTCTACGGACATGTATGCGATGTCTTCGGCATCTACCTCAGTGACGTCATGCTCACATGTCTTCTTAACGGTCGCATCGTCGTTTGCTTCTTTGGCGATTTCGTCGTCAGCATCTGCCTCGTCATCGCTCTCATGATCATGTTCACTGTTTTTTATGTCGTCATCCTCATAGGAGGAGCTTTCTAAATGCCTCTGCATTTTGGCTTGAGCGGAGGCCTTAGCCAACTTGACTCTGGTGCTCCTATCGGCACGATTTATGAGTTGTGGCTTGTATCTATTGATACGCCTTCTCTTTTTATCCCCCTTTGAATTGGCTATGGCACCGGCTGGTGTTGATATCGTGCCTTTTGCAAAGCTTGTTGTTGCAGTCGCTATGCTGCTAGTATTAGCTTCGGTACGTGCCGATGACGCTGTCATTGTTGGCTGGGCTTCTATGGAAGGCACCGCTACTTTAACTGCTGCTGCTGCATCACCTGATGTTTTGGCTGCTTCACTTGTTGTTGGGGGAGCATCTTCCGATGTCCCCGTTGACTTTATCATTTGCTGTTGTTCCTTCTCCTCTCGGTTTTTGTTGACTTTTTCCCAGAACTTATTTAAAAAAAAGCCCTGACCAGGGTGGGGCTCAAACCCACGCCCTTCCAGTCTGTCGTCTGCCACGCTCATTTTTCATTTTTAATTCATTTTTTATTTTTCATTTTCTTATATCTATCTTAATGCTAGACAAAAAATCTTAAACAACTAGCTTCCATATTACCTTAATTAACTTACTGGCCCCATGCGGGCGCTCTAAATTAACCTATAACGTATTGAAACGATGCCTTTCGGCTTAAAATCATTTATATTTAACTAACTTAACTTTAACACTTAAACTAACGAGAAAATTATTATAAAAAACTCATTTTCATTATCATTTTTTTCACTTTTTTATAAAACTTAAAGCTACCCTCTACCTAATTATAACTAATTAATACTAAACTATACTAAATAAAAGTACTATAAGCTACGTTATATATAAATTATATAAAACTAGCTTAAATTATACCTAATTAAACTACTTAAACTAACTTAAAAACTAGAACACCCACCAGCAACTTTTTTTTTTTTTTTTTTTTTTTTTTTTTTTTTTTTTTTTTTGTGCCACCGTAACTGTTTAACCTACTCTATATTTACCTTAAAACTATGTAAGTCGGCCAAAGCAACAATGTGGTCAACTTTCAATATCAAGGTGGTCACCCAACCACCAGAATTTTTTCATTTGCTTACCTATGTCCTTTATGTCCCGAAGGGGCACAGCTCTACTGAACCGCAGACGCTCTGCTCCGTTAACAGAGCCGACGTCCCGATCGTAAAGGAGTGGCCGATCCACAGTCCTACGGCCGACGTGGTAGATTAACGGAACCGCCAATCTATCCTGTATCAGCCCACGACTGTCTAAAAAGAGGAATGTCTCGGGCGGGATGAAACCGTTAAGACGCACACTTTCACTATACTCATCATTGGGGTAGTAAGCCCCAAAAATAAGTCCATTGGTCGAGGTCATTGCTCTTGCAATGTGACCCCGAATCAGCTTGATTAAAAAGTTATCTATCCTGTTTATATTGGCCCTGTTGTATAGAACCTCGTTGGCATAGTAATGTGTGTACTCCGACTCTGGTGTTCTGTGTAATCCAAGGCAGCGTCTAAGACACTGCCTCTCAAACACCCGAATCTTTTCCATTTGAGATGGGGCAACGTTGAACCACACAGGGCACCCATAGGCAATCATTGGCCGGATAAGGGCCATGTAGCAAATCACCTTTACTCTGCTGTCGAGGCGGCTGCTATAGAACAACCGTCTTGTCAACCCAAAGGCTCCCCTAGCTCTGGTCAGAGCAGCATCTACATGTCGATTGAAATATAGATACTGATCTAGCCAGATGCCAAGGTACTTTACCACATCTTTACTTGCCAGTGGATGTCCACTTGGTCCAACGATCACTAGATTTCTCCAGTTCTTTCTTGTATCCCTAGAAGCCCTAGACAACGGGGTTCTAAACAGGATAGTTTCTGATTTCTGAAAGTTAATTTTTAACTTCCAGTCATCACAATATCGCTGAATCTTGTCGAAGTCACGCTGCAAGAGAATTCTGATGACTTCAACTTTTGGACCCGTCCTGTACGCTACAAGGTCATCGGCATACGCAATTGCATGAGTGAGACTACCTATCAGATCGCTGGTGTAAATACTAAACAGAATCGGTGAGTTCACAGCTCCTTGCTGTAGACCGTTTTTGATATCAAATGTTGTGGTAGAAGTTAAATTGCCACTTTTGACAACAAACTTTCTACCATTGAGCATGTCATGAAGCATATATAACAGTGGTTTACTTATGCCAAATCTAGTTAGCTTCAGATAAAGACCCTCTAACCATACGGTGTCGAAAGCCTTCTCTACATCAACCAGAACGGCACCCGTGCATTGATTTTTCGCTTTGTTCCATTGAACATCAGAAACTAACTTAGACGCGGCATGAATAGTGTCATGCCCCGCCTTAAAGCCAAACTGATTATCTGGAATAATATTTTTGTCCTCAGCCCACTTGAACAGAGCTCTATTGAGAATCTTTTCGAATACCTTACTGATACTTGGAAGAAGACTTATCGACCGAAGATTTCCCGGATTGGAGCTGTCCTTTCCCTTTTTGGGGAGAGGATGTACCACAGCTGTTTTCCAACTCACTGGATAATATGCATTATTCAATGCGTTGTTGAACAGTGTGGTATAAATGTCTATTGCTTCCTCAGGGAGATGTCGTAACACAATGTTGGGTATACCATCGACCCCCGCAGATTTCTTTTTCTTTAATGTTTGAAAAATTAATTGAAGTTCTACCTTCGAAATTAACAATGAACTGGGTCCATTTCGCTCGGCGATGGTGGCGTTTGCCAAATTTTCGTCATTGAACACGGTGAAACCGGTATTCTCAGATCGCCATTGCGTTATGTTATTTCCAAGGTAGAAGTTGTGTAATAAGGCTCTGTTCTCCAGGTCATGATTCGGACGAACGCTAGCATTCACCTTATACACTTGCTGGAAAGCAGCCCCCACAGCCTCTACCTTTTCTTGAGGATCTTCTATCATAAAAAAGTTATCATCGAAAACGGCACAATCCGGATCTATTCCCGCAACCGTAAGTACGTCTTCGTTATCTATTGTCCTCTGAAGTTTAAGACATGGAAGTTCGTTTTGATCATTTCTTCTAAATATCTTATTTATTTGGGGAAACATACTAGGGTCGCTGGAATTAACACCCCGAATTCTGTTATCCCAATATAAATTAATAGACAATCTATAGTTTTGTTTAATCAGAACATTAATGTTTTTGATCGACGACTTCAATGTCCTAATCTCCAGATCACGTGTGTCCGTGAAACGTCTGTAAAGAAGTTTCAACCTAGTCAGCAGTCCACTTTTTTGTCGATGTAGTGCGTCGATTGTCGCGTTCTTGTATAAACCAGTAGGGTCTTGTTCCTTATATTTTGGGATTGTTCTATCCATTGTTCGTTTTATAGTCGTATCCATTTGAGTCAGGTACCCGTCGATCTCGACGTTCGTCAGGTTCCTGTCATTTGGTGGAGAAATGTCATCGGAACGTATTTCTCTTGCCAAAGAGTTGGAGAAGCGTGGCCAACGCGTCTTACTGAAATTGTAAGAGTGCGCAGGCACATACTCATCCAACTCCAAAAGTTCGCTCGGGAGCTGTATTACGGCGGCAAGTCCGCAGTGGTCACTGTCGTATTCAATCGTTCGTAAACAGTTTTTTGTATGTTGATTTGTTGCATCAGTTATAACTAGTCGTGAGTCAAGCAGTAAAAGATCCAGAAAACTACCACTTCTCGGAAAAGACGGTCTATCTGTAGCCAGAAGGTCGATCCTACACTCAACACTGTATCGACCCATCCAATTAAAAAGATGGTTCCCTCTAGGATTTTGTACTTGATTTCCCCAATCTACATGTTTGGCGTTCAAGTCCCCTGCCATGAGATAATAGTTCTCATCCAAGTTTAATCTTAAGCATTCGAAAAGTTTTTCGAGTTCTGCGATAAAATTAGCTGGCTGAGGTGCGTCAGGTGCGTACACCGCGATTGCGTACATTCTTTTCCCTTGCTGGAGAGGAATGCAAACGATGCAAGCTTCTAGCAGCCCAAATTTTCGCACTTCACTATTATATATAACTTTATGTTTAATGCCCTTTCGTATGAAGATTGCGACACCACCCCCTTGAGAGGAGTTGGGCAGATCCCTTCTTACGATATTGTATTTTTTATTAGTCAGTTTGTGTTTCTTGTTTAGCTTAGTTTCGCTAGCCATAAAAACATCAGGACTTTGGTCTTGCAGCAAGTGAAAGAGATTTGCTCTACGTTCGGTCCTAATCAGCGAATTTACATTCACAGCTAGGATCTTAAAGGGTCGCTCAGGCAGCGCGCCTTTAACCATTTCGCGTTGCCGGCAGAATAGAGTAGAGGTAATCCACCCTAGCCGCCTGCTCCCTTATCTGTTTTTGCACATCGGTTAACTGACTATGAATGGTCAGCAACACCTGCATCAGATCTGCCTCTGGCACAGGAGCCGTAGGCACTTGGACCTGTTTGGCTACCTGTGGTTGAGGCTGTACCGTTTTTCCCTTTCCAGACGCCATTTGGGCGTAAGAAATTGCGGGATTGACGGAAGTTGCTGTCTGGCGTACTTCAGGGCGTCTCACCTCTACTGTCTTCTTTTGGTCTTTGTTTTTTCTCATTTCCTGAAACTTCGGACATCCCCGATAGTTTGCGGGGTGCCCGGAGCCTTGGCAAAGTGCACACTTTAACTGGGTCCTGTCTTCGACCCTTTCTTTTCCGAGTTTACATTCACCTATCTTGTGGGAATCTCCACACTTGACGCAAACTGGATCCATACCACAGTTAGCTGCCACGTGACCGTACCCTTGGCAGTTCATGCATTGAAGCATGTCTCTCTGCCTATTTAATTTTTCCCATCTTACAATTTGGTAGTTTAGGACGGTTATACTCCTTAAACCACTCAACTTGCTTTGGGGCGAGAGCTGAACGAGGAAGAATGGTAAATTCCGTTTCTCCCGTCTGGCCTTAACTGTGGAAAACGGTCTGACCCCGATAAAATCGAGATCATCGCTCGCCACTTGACGGAGCTCAGCTAAGAGCGCCTGCGGATCCGTAGAGGATTCTATACCCTTCAGGAGGACTGTTTGCAGCTTGTCTTCCTTCGGGGTTAAACTGTAAAATTCTGTCTTCGTTTGTGACAAAAGATCTTTTATTTTTTTATAATGCTCGACCGAAGAGCAATGGATAGCGTGTCGGTCTGCGTTCAATCTTTTAATAATAAAATTATTGCCTATGGCCGACTTACATAGTTCTATTGTATCTTTTAGTTCTATTTTATAAGTATTGATTGGTGGCACCTTACCTTTTTTTGCTTGTGGCTGTTGCTGATGTTGCTGCTGCTGTTGTGACTGCTGCTGTTGTGCCTGCTGCTGTTGTAACTGCTGCGGTTGTTGTTGCTGTTGTAGTTTCTGCTGCTGTTGCTGCTTCTGTGTCTTTTGTTGCTGTAGTGGTTGTTGTATTTGTTTTTGTATTTGCTTTTGTTGCTGTTGTTGCTGATGTTGTTGTTGTTTCTGTTGTTGTTGTTGTTGTTGCTGTTGTTGTCGCTGCTGCTTTTGCTGTTGCTGTTGTTGTTGTTGCTTTTGTTTTTGTTGCTGTGCTTGCAGTTGCTGATGCTGTTGCTGGGGCTGCAGTTTCTGCGCCTGCTGCTTCTTTTTTGGCTGAATTTCAGGAAGTGGTTGTTGTTGTTTGAGAGGCTGCTGCATTTGTTCAGCTTTTTGTTGCTCTTGGAGCGTTTTTTGTCTTTTGCTTTCAAGAGCAACTAGGCGCTCTTTTTCCCTACGCGCTTCTTGTTTTTCTTTGAGTGCTCTTACCATTGCCATAAGTGCAGAGATTTGCTCTGTCAGCGATTCTATTTTTTCTTCCTCAGTTTCTGAGTCTGGAGGTGAAAGATCTACCAACTCGGCACTCACGTAGCGCCCCTCACCTTCTACGGACATGTAAGCAATGTCTTCGGCATCTGCCTCAGCGACGTTTTGCTCATTTGTCTTCTTGTCGGTCTTGTTGACGGCCCCTTTGGCGACCTCATAGTCAGCTTCTCCTGCTATTTCGTCGTCCGCCTCTGCCTCGTCATCGCCCTCATCTTCATGTTCGTTGTCATCCTCGTAGGAGGAGCTTTCAACCTGTCTGTGCATTTTAGCTTGAGCCGATGCCTTAGCCAACTTCACTCTTGTGCTCCTGTCAGGGCGGTTTACAAGATGGGGCTTGTATCTAATGATACGCCTCCTCTTTTTGTGTTCTTTTGTTGTTGCTGCGGCACGTGCCGGTGTTGATGACTTGCCTTTTGGAAGGCTTGATGTTGTTGCAGTTGCTAAGCTGCTTTTATTGGCCTCGGCACGTGCCGATGACTTATTTGTTGTTGTTGCTATAGTTATAGCTGTTGATGTTTGAGCATTTGAAGGGCCCGCTATATTAGCATTTGCCATTGCATCACCTGATGCTCCGGCAGCTTCTCTTGTTGTTGGGGGATCATCTTTCGATGTCCCCGTTGGCTTTACCATCTGTATTTGTTGTTCCTCTCTGTTTTTGTTCACCTTCTCCCAGAACTTATTTAAAAAAAAGCCCTGACCAGGGTGGGGCTCGAACCCACGACCCTCCACTTCGTCGTCGTTCACGCTACCCACTAGGCTAACTTGCCTTTTAATTTTACTTGGCAAATTGCCACTAAATTGTGCAGTGAGTGCACTTAAACTATTAATGAAAATTTAATTCAATTGAACACACTTGAAAATTATTTTTGTATACTGAGAAAGTCGTCAACGCGTCTGTACACTTTCACAGCTGAAGATCGACTGACGTATGCACAACGCATTCCACCGCTTATGACCACTGATGACACTGGTCGAGATGTTATGTTTGTTTGTTTTTTCAAACGCATTTGGAGCTTCAACATTTTTCTAAGCGCCTCTAAGTATGTAGTTTTGTTCCGCCTCCATTTTCTCCTAACCTTATTTGATAGACTACAATTTGTAGCACATATCAAAGGGGGAGAGGTTGGAAGATTGGTACGACCATACTATTTGAGTTATTATTGTTGTTATATTGTACTATTTGTACTATAGAATGTCAGTTTTTATTACTGACCATTCTGTTAATTTTCATTGAATGTGTTTGAACAACAACAACAACAACTTAAAGGCGCTACCACCAATTTTAAACGAATTTCATTTACTCGTCTACGAATATTATTATTCGTTTTTTGTCTATCTTTGGTTGGAGATATAGCTATTTCAAGGATTGCGAATTCCTTTCATCAGTCTCCCTTTTATTTAGTGGTATTGAGCTTTAATCCAATTTTATTATGAAAAACTTTTTCACATGCACATTATGAGATTCGATCCCACGCCTTCAGATTTACTCAGTCTTCGAAGTCGTATGCACAACGCATTCCACCGCTTATGACCACTGATGACACAGGTCGAGATGTTATGTTTGTTTGTTTTTTCAAACGCATTTGGAGCTTCAACATTTTTCTAAGCGCCTCTAAGTATGTAGTTTTGTTCCGCCTCCATTTTCTCCTAACCTTATTTGATAGACTACAATTTGTAGCACATATCAAAGGGGGAGAGGTTGGAAGATTGGTACGACCATACTATTTGAGTTATTATTGTTGTTATATTGTACTATTTGTACTATAGAATGTCAGTTTTTATTACTGACCATTCTGTTAATTTTCATTGAATGTGTTTGAACAACAACAACAACAACAACTTAAAGGCGCTACCACCAATTTTAAACGAATTTTATTTACTCGTTAACGAATATTATTATTCGTTTTTTTTCTATCTTTGGCTGGAGATATAGCTATTTCAAGGATTGCCAATTCCTTTCATCAGTCTCCTTTCTTTTTAGTGGTACTGAGCTTTAATCCAATTTTATTATGAAAAACTTTTTCACACGCACATCGTGAGATTCGAACCCACGCCTTCAGATTTACTCAGTCTTCGAAGTCGTATGCACAACGCATTTCACCGCTTATGACCACTGATGACACAGGTCGAGATGTTATGTTTGTTTGTTTTTTCAAACGCATTTGGAGCTTCAACATTTTTCTAAGCGCCTCTAAGTATGTAGTTTTGTTCCGCCTCCATTTTCTCCTAACCTTATTTGATAGACTACAATTTGTAGCACATATCAAAGGGGGAGAGGTTGGAAGATTGGTACGACCATACTATTTGAGTTATTATTGTTGTTATATTGTACTATTTGTACTATAGAATGTCAGTTTTTATTACTGACCATTCTGTTAATTTTCATTGAATGTGTTTGAACAACAACAACAACAACTTAAAGGCGCTACCACCAATTTTAAACGAATTTCATTTACTCGTCTACGAATATTATTATTCGTTTTTTGTCTATCTTTGGTTGGAGATATAGCTATTTCAAGGATTGCGAATTCCTTTCATCAGTCTCCCTTTTATTTAGTGGTATTGAGCTTTAATCCAATTTTATTATGAAAAACTTTTTCACATGCACATTATGAGATTCGATCCCACGCCTTCAGATTTACTCAGTCTTCGAAGTCGTATGCACAACGCATTCCACCGCTTATGACCACTGATGAC
Organism: Baccha elongata; assembly: GCA_951217065.1. NCBI lineage: Eukaryota > Metazoa > Arthropoda > Insecta > Diptera > Syrphidae > Baccha > Baccha elongata. Next base: position 845,715 of record CATNUY010000169.1, on the reverse strand, counting down.
ACAGGTCGAGATGTTATGTTTGTTTGTTTTTTCAAACGCATTTGGAGCTTCAACATTTTTCTAAGCGCCTCTAAGTATGTAGTTTTGTTCCGCCTCCATTTTCTCCTAACCTTATTTGATAGACTACAATTTGTAGCACATATCAAAGGGGGAGAGGTTGGAAGATTGGTACGACCATACTATTTGAGTTATTATTGTTGTTATATTGTACTATTTGTACTATAGAATGTCAGTTTTTATTACTGACCATTCTGTTAATTTTCATTGAATGTGTTTGAACAACAACAACAACTTAAAGGCGCTACCACCAATTTTAAACGAATTTTATTTACTCGTTTACGAATATTATTATTCGTTTTTTTTTTATCTTTGGCTGGAGATATAGCTATTTCAAGGATTGCCAATTCCTTTCATCAGTCTCCTTTTGTTTTTAGTGGTATTGAGCTTTAATCCAGTTTTATTATGAAAAACTTTTTCACATGCACATCGTGAGGTTCGAACTCACGCCTTCAGATTTACTCAGTCTTCGAAGTCGTATGCACAACGCATTTCACCGCTTATGGCCACTGATGACACAGGTCGAGATGTTATGTTTGTTTGTGAAAATGTAAAAGGTATGAAAAATGGTGCTTTAGTGTTTTAGACGATTATATTTGTACAGGAAGAAACAATGAGGAGCATTTGAAGACAGTCACAGAACTTCTAAGACGTTTAGCATCCTATGGGGGACGATGGAATATAAAAAAGTGTGTGTTTGCAAAGGAAAATATCGAATATTTAGGACATATGATCGATGCAAGTGGTATTAAGCCTTTCGAGAAAAAAGTTGAAGCTATCCAAAAAATGAGGGCACCAACAGGTCTCAAGCAGCTGCAAGCTTTTCGAGGAAAAGTCAATTATTATGGTAAATTTATTGATAATTTGTCTCGAATTTCAGCTCCGCTTAATGAACTGAGAAAACAAAACGTTAAATTTGTATGGAAAAGCTCCCATCAAGATGCTTTTGACAAACTTAAGGCTGGAGTTGTCAAAGCGACTGGGCGGCACATTATAAGGATGATTTACCGCTCATTTTAGCTACGGATGCTTCCTCCCATGGAGTTGGAGCGGTGATTCTTCATCGATATGCAGATGGCACTGAACGCCCAATAGCTCATGCTTCTCCTACAACGTTGGGCTATAATTTTAATGGGATATACGTATACGATTAAGTGTAAGTCAACGCATCTTCACGGCAATGCAGACGGATTATCACGATTACCTTCGGGGCCAGATTTTGAATTTGACAAACATGAAGAAAATTTGTTTCAGATGGCAGTCGAGCTAGAAGAAGATATGGCCGATTTCCCTATTATTGCCAAAATTTTGGAAAAGGAAACCAATAAGGATCCTGTTTTAAAAGAAGTTCTTAAACTGGTACAAGAAGGATGGCCTGATGTATGCGATAAACTCAAACCAGAATTGAAACCATTTTTGTCCGACGATTTGCATTAGTGCAAAACAGAGGTGTACTTTTGGACCAATCAAACTTGTCACAAGTAATAATTCCTAATAAATTGAAAAAAAAGTGCTTTCGATGCTGCATTGAAAACATTGGGGAATAGTAAGAACAAAACAGCTCGCTCGTCGTTACTGCTGGGGGCCCGGCATTGACAAGCAAATTGAAGCCCCTATCCGCAGTTGCACAACCTGTCTGGAAAACAGCTCTAGTGCGCGCAAAGAATTTGTAAGCTGGCCAACTCCAACAAAGCCTTGGGAACAAATATATGTAGACTTTGCCGGTCCGTGCATGAAAAACATGTATTTCATTTGCCTGGATGCATTTTCAAATTTTTCTTTTGTTGTTGAGATGCCGCAAGTTCTACGATTACAGCTTTGGAAAATATTTTTGCCATAGATGGTCTACCTGAGGTGCTAGTGTCGGACAACGGTCCCCAGTTTACTTCTGAGGAGTTTCATAAATTTTGCGCTGTTAACAGCATAAATCATCTTCATTCGGCCCCTTTTCATCCTGCAATAAATGGAGAGGCAGAGAGAATGGTTCGGACATTTAAGTTCGCTATGAAGAAGCTCTATCACGAAGGTAATAACGAACGTAACTCTTTATTAAACTTTCTTTCGTCTTACAGGAGCCTACCGAATTCAACTGGGATGTCGCCAGCAGAACTTCTACATGCTAGACAACCCTGCACGTTGCTTTCACAGCTTGCTCCAAGAGAAGACAAACCTATTTTGCGGGTCATCGTTTCAAAGTTTCACGCAGAGGAGAAAGTATATGTACGAAATTTCTCAAGAGGACCTAGATGGGTGTCCGCTCAGATCATCGCTAAAGTGGGAAGGAAGATGTTTGAAGTTGAGACAGCTACTGGAACAACTAGAAGGCATCAAAATCAAATTAGGAAAATTCTTGGACCTATCGAGTTTGATGAAGCTAATAGACTGGCTAGTCTGTGCCAGAATCCTAAAGGTTCCACTTCACCAACAAAGAGTATTCTCAAGCCAGCGAATTATTGTGTGGTCACACAAAGACGTTCTCATCGCATACATAAGCCACCTGTTCGATTTACGTCAAACGAAAGACTTCGGAATTGAAAACGATGACGTTTTAGAAGGGGAGGAGTGTTGTATATCTTATGACCAAGTTTAAGAGAAATGAATCTCAAATGAATAATGAATTTGTAAATGAAAATCGTATTTATTTTCTTATCTTTTCTTATCATAAATGTGTGTACAAAGAATCAGTCTGCTTTCAACCTTCGATCTATTAACTTATGTATATTGTGTTTTGTATATATTAAATAAATTAACTGAACTGAATTAAATAATATTTAAGTTGATCTGTTGAGTTTTATTTAATCCGAAACAATAGCGGATTAAAGCGGATTAGCGATAATTTTTTCTAAAAGTTTACCCATGCAAGGGAGAAGTGAAATTGGGCGGTTGCTGTCGGGGTCCAGAGGACTTTTCTTGGGTTTGATCGATGGAATGACAGTAGCAATTTTCCAAGATTGAGGGATAACACCACTTTCAAACATTTTATTGCATAGAGAGAGTATCCGGATTTTAGACTGGTTAGAGCAATTTTTTAACACTCGGTCGAAACCAGGTGTTTTGCCCTTAACTAGGTCAAGGCAGTTGCCTAGTTCGATTCGACTTATGGGTATCTCGATAAGTTAAGCAGAGGTAGAGGGGTTGTCTGAAGAGGAATATGCAACCAGAGATGTAGTCTTTTCTACAATAAAACGCGATGAGAAATTGCTGTTGTCGGAGTATGAAGACCACTTGTTGGTAAAATAGTTGGCTATTTCGTAGGGATCTGATATTGTAAGACTTTGGGTTTTTAATATTTTAATGGATTGTTGGTTATAGTTCCCTGTTAGAAGTTTAATATCGGCACATATTTTTTTGAGGAGGATTTGGGGTTAATGTTGCTGGTAAATTCTTCAAAAGCCTTCCTTTTTGAAATCTTGGCAGCCCTTCGGAAGTAGACGTTTAATTTCCGATATTCAATAAGGTTCCGGACGTAAGGAGGTTTTTGAAAACTTTTCCAAGCATTTTGTTTATTGTTACGGAGATCTCTTAATTCATTGTTCCACCAGGGGGGGTTTGGTTTCCGATGTTGAGTTTGTGATTGTGGAATGGGCATGTTAGCAGCTTCCCTGATAGATTTAAGGATTTTCGATGCTTCGTGGTTAATATTTTGGGAAGTCGGTCTGTTCGACAATGAATTCGAAGACTAGATTTGAAATCTTTCCCAATTGGCAAGATCGGTGAGAAATTTAGGTGATTTTAGGAGATTTAAGGAAATATGAGTTTGTGTCTATTGCTATATTTGATAAAATGGGGAAATTAAGATAATGCCTTTACTTAAGGTATTGGGCAGCGTTTGTTGAATAGCTTGGGAGCCCAGTATTCTCAGTGCAAGAAGGCAGTAAAACATTGGGACCCCTTGTTTTGTTTTTGATGTGACGGCGACCACTTGCGGCGGGCGCATGAGAAGAAATTGGTCCCCCTCATGAGTCCGCCGCAGGCCGGAGGCAATAAAGTAATGGACTATTCCATTTCCATTGTGACATCAGTCACTTCACTGTTGTTTTCTTTGTTTATTGGTATGGAATAATACTGTGATTTTTCGATTAAATTTTTTGTTCTGGCTGGTATTGGAGATAAATTATTTTCATTTTGAGTTGGTTTATGTGCAGGTGGAATAATATTTGTAGTTTTCATATAATTTGTTTGATTGCTAATAGAGGGGTTGTTAATGGTGTATTGGCTTGAAATGTGTGGGTTTACTGTATTTAAGATTGTGTTTGGATTATTTGGTTCTGTTGAACTAATAGGGGGCGAGATTTTTGGGCTTACAGTCGATATGTTATTGGATGTAGAAAGGTTTGGTAACATAGATGTTTTAACTTGGTTATTAATGGTTTCAGGAGATTTGGGAGTTGCATTATTTTGAGTAGATGTTTGGGCAGAGTTTTGGTTGCTAATTTGGGCGGCGAATGTGCTGGAGGGGGCGATTTGCTTGTAGGTATTTTGGTAGAGCCTTCTGGCGTCAGAAATAGAACACTTTTGCTTAGTTCTAATTTCCAGAATTTGTTTTTCTTGAATATATCTTGGACACTCAGTGGAGTTGGAGGGGTGAGTACCTTCACAATTGACGCACATATTTTTTGAGCAAGGTGTAGGGGAATGAGGTGGGAAGTTGCACACTGTGCACGTGGGATTGCCTTTGAAGCGGATTTGTGTGTGCCCTAATTTTTGACAATTTTTACATCTCATAGGATTAGGGAAGTACGTTTTGACACGTACGGAGAGCCATCCAGCTATTACATTCTCAGGATGATTATAGAGGTTAAATGATAGGACTATGTGTCCGGTGGGTACTTTTTTGTTGTCGATGGTTTTCGTATATTTATACGCACTGGTTACACCTTGGGAGGCCATTTCACAAACAATTTCATCTTCTTGGCAATTATTAAGGCAGGGGCGTAAATAATCCCTTTGCTCAGATTGAGGGTTTCGTGGAGTCTTACAGTAACAGCACATAAGTTGGAGAGTTGTTTGAATGCGATAAATTTATTTGCGATGGATTCTGATTTTGTTAGAATGAGAAGGCTCCCGTCCCGAAGTTGGGAGATGGATTCCCATTGGGTACTAATCCCATCAACTGCTTTCCGCAGATCAAAGACACTGAATGAGTTAAGGGTTTTTTTTTCGCCGGATGATGAAATCACAATATATTTTGGGTTTTTTAGGTTACTTGGGTTTTTGGAAAAGTCTAAAGTTGTGTAGGTTGTACGAGCACGTTTACCTTGTGGTGTATTTTTTTCAGTAAGAACTTCTAAATCTAATGAGGAGAATTGCCCCCCCCCACTCCGGGGGGATTCTGGTGCCATGGCGGAAAACCGCGCTTGGGTTTTATATATTAATTTTAAGAAATAAACTATAAAACACTGATTTATACAAAAATTAGATTGAAATAAGTTGTGTCAAATTGACGAATAAAAAACACGTGGTTGCACGAGAGAGACAGATATATGCACTAATTGTTTAGAGGAAAATCGAAGTGATCGCTAGACGATGACTGAGTTCTGAAGATGTATTACACATAGCACAGTAAAAATAATTAAGTTAATTTAGAAAAACAATTTAAAAATTATAAATACCATTAAATAATTACATTTACTTTAAAATACATTTAATTATGAAAAAAATCCTTATTGGATTACCTCACAACACTGATAAAACACTATTTAATTGTGCCTTCTTTTATTGTTTCTTATTAGTTGGCTGTAAATGTTACTGAGATTCTCACAATCACATCGTCTGTTGATCGAACTCTCTTCGTTGTTGATGTGCAGCATTTCCAACAACATTCTCTTGTTAGGGTGTTTCATAACTTCTAGTATATTCTGATGTTGTTAGAATGAGAAGGCTCCCGTCCCGAAGTTGGGAGATGGATTCCCATTGGGTACTAATCCCATTAACTGCTTTCAGCAGATCGAAGACACTGAATGAGTTAAGGGTTTTTTTTTCGTCGGATGATGAGATCACAATATATATTGGGTTTTTCAGGTTACTTGGGTTTTCGGAAAAGTCTAAAGTTGTGTAGGTTGTACGAGCACGTTTACCTTGTGGTGTATTTTTTTCAGTTAGAACTTCTAAATCTAATGAGGAAAATTGCCCACTCCGGGGGGGTTCTGGTGCCATGGTGGAAAACCGCGCTTGGCTTTTATATATTTCTTTTAAGAAATAAACTATAAAACACTGATTTATACAAAAATCAGATTGAAATAAGTTGTGTCAAATTGACGAATAAAAAACACGTGGTTGCACGAGAGAGACAGATATATGCACCGACTGTTTAGAGAAAAATCGAAGTGATCGCTAGACGATGACTGAGTTCTGAAGATATATTACACATAGCACAGTAAAAATGATTAAGTTAATTTAGAAAAACAATTTAAAAATTATAAATACCATTAAATATTTACATTTACTTTAAAATACATATAATTATGGAAAAAATCCTTATTGGATTACCTCCCAACACTGACAAAACACTATTTAATTGTGCCTTCTTTTATTGTTTTTTTTACCATATTGTCAAAAAATAAATGACAGCTCACACTATACAGATGACAGATTGAAATATGTATCGCGCTTTTTTCAAACTTTCAAACTCAAGATCTTACAGTAAGCAATTTGGAAATAATTTTTAAATGCGGTATTCTTTTTTGTGTGAAATTTGTGATTTTCGTGGCTTAAAAATTTATTTAAACTAGCAAAACCAACAAATACATCTTTATATACATATAAAAGTGGCCGAAATAGTGACAAAAACATTATTAACATTATTAACATTTAAAACTGTTCAACACTATTCGATTATTGTGTAGTGAATTTGTTTGCAAATTATTTCGACACCAAAAGATTTGTTTGTGATTTGTGAAGAGCATTTATTTAAACCAAAAAATGCCATCTTATTGTAGTGTGCCCTTGTGCAAAAACAATTCAATAAAAAACAAGGACGTTTGTTATTACAAAAATTTAGCAATATGGACAAGAACAACGAGATTACAAAAGCTATGAGTGCATGTCTCAAACAGACCTGCTTTGCATTGGCAGTGGGCAGATTCTACATTTCCACTCTCCGTAATGATAGATAGATAGATAGATAGACAGATATATTCTTTATTATTTTCATAAAACAATATACTTAAAATTTTAATAAAAGAAATACAAGCATGGCTTATTCCGTCTGCCCATTTTAACTCTCCGTAATGATGATCCAGGCCTCCAAAGGTTTTTCATTAAGGCGCTGCAAAACCTGAGTAGATACAAAAAAACTGATAAACGCAATTTGACTAATTATTTATAGAAAACTTAAGTACCTTCCGCAACACAATGTACACATTGGCTCGTGTGACGAAAGTTCCAGCCATTTCCTTCAGCCATCCTGCGTCGAAGAGTCCTTCAGCTTTGCAAACACTGTTGCTGTTTTTGTTCCCCAGTTCAGTTTGACTTATTTGAAAGTAAATACCTGTGGGTAATATAAGATGTTACATTTTTTGGAAATATCTTACTTTCATACGAAAACAGGTATGGATCTCTTCCAATATTTTCAATTTTCGATAAATATTGATCTATGTAGAATCTTAGGATCTAGCATATTGGGAGAGTTCCATACTGTTGTTTATCTTTTTCCAATTTAATACTCTCCTTGAAGTAATCGGCTCCTGTTTCCAACAATTGATAATTTAGTTTTATTCCTTTAGTTTTTTCTTCCAATATAAGTGGAAAGACAAATTCTCTCAATGTTTATATTTATTTCTTAAAATTACTACACAATTTTCACAATTTTCGGGCACAAATCTTTAAAATTCCCCCTTTTGTTTTCAATCAATTTGTCAACAATGATAAAAAAAAAATCATACTGTATACTGCTGTTTTTGACAATTCTGTGAGAACGAGACGGAGATATATCGTTGTTACCTAAAAAGCGGAGTTTTTGTTTGGAGGTACCTACGTATGTAGAAGAACAATTTGTCCCTGTCCCACCTTTACAATTATTTTTATAAACATTCTATCTATTTTCCCTTTTCTGTTAGAAAACTACAATTTCTATGTGTGCCTAATCGGGGAATTTTACTGGTAAAAAAGTTAAAATAGACATCTTTTCAAAAATTAAATTTAAATATAATGTGAGCAAAATAACTTTTGTTTTTATTGTTACTAATGCACAAAATACTAAAGAATAATAAAGAAAATATTTTGAAACTGTATTTGCTCATAATCCTTCAAAAGGGTATTTTGAAATACGTTTTTTAGCGACTAAGGGCCAGTTTTTCATTCCTCAGTTAAACAGTCAGTTATTACTTATTCCTCAGTTAGTGAAAAATTTGATTTTTCGACAGTCAGTTAGCACTTATTCCTAGGAATAAATGCCTTAACTGTGGAATAAAGTTATTTGTTCGTTTCGCAGACAGTTAAGAAGTTATTCCTAGGAATAAATTGTTGAACTGTCAAAAAAGTACCGTTTATTGGATTTTGGAAAAGTAAAATAATTTGTCTGCGATGGAGTTTTTTGATATTTTAGAAGATATTATAATTCAAGAAGAAATTGAACTGGGTTTAGTACGCCAAGTTTCCAGAAAAGAAAGAGTTGTGAGGAGAAGACCAGATCATTTTGAAGAATGGGAAGACAACGACTTTCGGAGAAGATTTCGTTTGAGAAAAAAAACGGTCGAGTATCTATTAACTTTGATAAAAGAAAAAATAGAACATAACACTGAACGGTACGATTAACCAAATAAATTAAATGTGAACTATTTTCCACTTTGTAAAATGTATTTGTTCTAGAAATAAATGTGTTTCGCCCCTTTCACAGCTATTAATAGCTCTGAGGTTCTATGCGACTGGAAGTTTTTATATTTCAATAGGAGATTTCGCGGGTGTGGATGCGTCTACCGTTTGTGGTATCATAAAAAGGGTCACAACAGCCATTGCGTCCTTAAGGCCCAGATTTGTTCAAATGCCAAAAAACCTGAGTGAAATAAAAGCTACTCAACAAGAATTTTATCAACTGGCAAGATTTCCTCGAGTTGTTGCAGCAATTGATTGTACCCATGTACGAATTATTTCACCTGGTAATATATTATTTAACAAAAGTTTCAAAATGTCGTATTCCAAACCTAAATTGAACATCACATTCGCAGGTGGGGACACGGCTGAGAATTTTCGAAACCGAAAGGGCTACTTTTCTATTAATGTCCAAGCCTTGTGCTCAGCAAATTTAAAAATTCAAGATATTGTTGCTCGATGGCCTGGGTCCACTCACGACAGCCTCATATTTGCTAACTCCGCAATCAAATATAAATTTGACAACAAACATTTTAGAAATGGTATTTTATTAGGAGATGGCGGATATGGTACAAATGATTATCTTGCTACACCCTTGAACGACCCACAGACAAGTGTTGAACGCTTATACAATGAGTCTCAAATAAGGACGAGAAATGCCATAGAAAGATGTTTTGGTGTATGGAAACGACGATTCCCTGTCCTAAGTATTGGAATGCGACGCAAATTACCCCTTGTACAGCAAATAATAACAGCTACTGCAGTACTGCATAACATGGCTATAGAACAAAATTAAGACGAGCCACCAGCAGATCCTGAGGTTTGCATCGATAACTATGAGGATGATCCCTCAGATTCAGAACCACCATCAAATATTTCAAATAATACCGGTGGCGCAAGAGAAATACTTTTGGAATATTTTTCAACTCTTGCTACTCGATAAATTAAAATACCTTTTGTATCACCCTGCCTGGTAAGTGTGACTACATAATACAGGAATGAAACAATATAAACAAAGAACGATAGAACGCCATTTCATCTTTTTTCTATTTGTGTTTGCAGTACAAACAACAAAAAAAAACAACTACGGCCAGAGAGAAAAACGAATTGAAAAACGAACCAAGTCCAAGAAGTGTCGTCTCGTCGTATCGTTTTATTTCTTGCATTCCCTTCCCATTGTCAATTGTCTTGTCATTCATTAATCATTTTTTATTGTTTTGTTGTTTGATGGCTGACGTACAGCTCCATGTACAAGAAAAACATTCCAACATTCCAAAATCACAAAGGTATTTGTACAAAAATAATATTTGCTAACCAAAAAGGTTCATAAAAATTCTTTTTTTTGTTTTAGGTTCAAGTCGCCTCACTGAAATTCTTCCTAGATCATGACGAAGAAGCCATTGGTAAATGAATCCATCGAAGAAGAATTCATAGCAGTTTTTATTGCAGATGATTACTAAGCCTACTTTTAATACAAAAAGGTGTAATGTCAATCCGGTTGGTATTAATTCCGCCAATTTGGCTCATTCACTCAGCCAATTATGGTTTTTGAAGATTGCACTGTTTGGAAAAAAACACGTTGAATGAGCTTTCCTCGATTCTGTTAACTGGCAAAAATCAAGGAAGATTTGCATGTTGATTGTCGATCAGAATTTCTTCCCGCTCCACAAATTGTTTGATTTCAAGCACGCATTTAGATTGCATTAGAAGAGTCTCACGAAAATCACCGAGCAACAGAAAAATACGACAGAATCATTGTATCGGGCTTAGACTATGCCCTCGAATCATATACGAGAAAAATTCTCGAAAAAGCTCTTACATCAGCGAAAACTCGAAGTGGACGTCTTTATTCAACTCAATTCCTTCTAGTCTTGCTAAGAGCTAGGATTCCAAATTTCGAAGTGTGGGGAATTCCACTTTTGATTAATCAGACTAAAGACTCAGAGCGAAGCATTGTTTTAGCTGCTATTGATGCTCTTGATGAAGCATGCTATGAAAAGGTATTTACATGAAGATTCTAATTGGCATTTCATATTAAATTTAAATTTTCTTTTATAAGAACTATTTGGAAGAACTTGTTAGCATTTGGCCGAATTTCAAGCCACTTGGAGATGTAGGACGCCTTCTCATGTCACGTTTTTATTCAATTTGCCGTGGACTGAATCATTGAAAAGCAAAAATCAAAGAAGAGATTGAATTTTGGAAGAATGGTTACAACAAAAGGTTAGAATTATAAAAGTTGTGAATCTTTCAGCTTATTGTAATTTTATTTTTTTTTTCAAATGGATATGTCCTTTTGATTGAAGCCGATTTGCATTCAAGTTTGATTTTGCATATTAAAAACGAAGACGGCTACTACAGCCGAAGAAACTGCTCGACGAGACCAATTGTTATTCCACCATACATTCAACCGCATTTATATGGTCAACTTGTTCAGAATAGTAAGGGAACAGCAGCTTTGCATGATTTTGCCGATTTACCTAGTTTGATGGATTGTATAAACAAAGCAAAAATGAACGATGAAAATGATTGTCTTGAATTAAAGTCAGCTATGTGGGCATTAGGGCATGCTTCTACTCACTCGAATGGTATTGAGTTATTTTCAGAGTCTTTCCCAAGGTAAGCATTTTGTAAATATTGTTTGTTTTTCTATGATTATTTGTTTTTCTTTTATTACAGAATATATGAAAAAATTATATACTTGGCAACGAAAGCGGAAGTTTACTCTATTCGAGCGACAGCGTTTAGTGTTCTTGGGTTAATAGGAAGTACGACTGCTGGAGCTAATTGTTTATTTAAATTAAGTAAGCTAAAATTGTTACAAACACATTGCATAATGTTATGTTCATATCTTTTTATTTATTTTGTTTAAATTTTCATTTTCTTAAATTCGAATGAATTTGTTGTCACTACTTCATAGAAAGCTACAAGAGGAATAATTTTGGCGGTTTTGAATTGTTGATTAATATCGGAAGGCAAAATACTTCATCTAATGCATACTCATTTACCTGCTGACATATGTAGCACATATCCAGCCTTACCGACACTTGTGACACATGCAACACAAGGAAATCATCAGGCCTCTGCCTCAATATCAGCTTCGTTAATACACCGAAGTTAAATTAGTTCCAAATCTATAATGTTTGCTTCCAAACTACTTATAAGCACTAAAACCATAACAGACTCAAATGCTTCAATTCCACCCTATTCAAACATTTGGCAATGTATATAAAGCCTACAAGGAAAAGTCGGTGATGATGGCTGCGTGATCACTAATGTAGAATAATTGAATAAAATATTATTTTAACTCAAAATTTGAATATTATTTGAGATATTCTAAAATGAAACAATAAAATAAAACATCAATTCTATAAAAACATTGTTTCGTCCTTTATTGCTTTTTTTATAAATCAAATGTTTTTCTTTGGTAGCTAAAATAGATAATATATGTACATATGTATCTTTTGTGTCTTAAGATCAATGTTTCGGCAACTTGACCAATTTTACCACGCAATGCACTCGCATCTGCTATTGTAGAAATAGAATCACCTGAACATAAGCTATCAATGATTTTTAGGTACATATCGATATCGGGCAGAATGCCTTTTTTTAGCTGTTGTATCTCATCACAGATGACAGAGGTCGGAGGACGACACGTTCGAATATCGTGCATTTATTTGCGAGCCTCTAAAAGCCAGAGACAGGTTCAAATACTATTGAGTCGTCATCTTTTGCCTTTGGAATGTGATCGGTTCTTGACATTGTCAAGCTGGCCAGTTTCACTCCGGCAAATTCTCCGTTGACATCGGCCAAGCTACTGCCAGATGTTACTGGTATTCTTCACAGCGGTCTGAAATATAAAACAAAATATTAATAAAACATTGAAGAATCTAAAAATGTTTATGATTCTTACCGCATAACCATTACCAGCAGCTTTGACACACTCTTCGGTAGCATCACCTGAGACATTCGGTTCAAAAAGCCGACAAACGTTCTCCATTCAAGGTGACTGGGACACAATTACCATCGGACGTCGATGAGGCCTAAAACACAAATAAATTTATAAAACTTCGCTATGATTAAAACAGAAAAAAACTCACAACTTTGGTCACAGCCAGGGGATTGTACGCCCAAGATGTATTCTTAATTTTCACTTTCAAATCATTGTCGTGATAAACCTTTCAGATCTGCCATTCCTTCGAAACCAACTCGATAGATATTTTTAGCTCCGTTGTCCCACACTGCTTATCTTGGTGATGTCGATGACCAAATCAGACTCTTTCTTTATTATATTACATATATAATAGATAGTTTGTTTTGTTAAACAAAAAAAAATTAAACAAAAAACTGAATCATAAATTTGATAGCTAGATTTGATCTTTTTAAAGTAAACAATAGAAAATGACATTTGATTTCAAAGTCGTATGTCTATCCCACTCGATCGCATAACTTGAGAAACAAATAAGGGATTTTCTCACTCTTACACTTTGAAGTTGGATGTAGTTAATTTTGTTATTCCTTGGAATAGTTAACTGACTCTTTTTTATTGCTTGAAAAATCCGACAGTGTTAACAGACTGTTAAAGAATCAGTTATTTTTATTCTTCTCATAGCTAACTGACTGTTTAACTGACGAATGAAAAATTGGCCCTAAATAAAATATTAAAATTATATTTTTGTCTAGGGCAACTAAAGAAATATGTATACTGAAAATAAAATATGTGAGTAAATACAAAAAAAACAGTGTGCCCAGCTCTACCATACAAATTCCTTACTTATGTTTTTAAATTTAAGGCATAAATAAAAAAAGAAATATTTAACAAATAATAATAACAAAACTAATGTAAAATTTAGCAAAGACTAATCTCCCCTAAAGAAGTTCGAAAAACCCCAACGAAACGTAGGGAAAAGAATGAAATAGTTTTATTTGCATTCGGAAAATACTGATCTTTAAGCCCGTATAATACCTATTTTTCAAAAATAAAAATGATTACAAAAATCGATTGTTCAATTAAGTAGTTTACCATTTATGAAAATAGGTGTGCAAATGCTCAAATCATAACACTAAAATTAATTAAATTTTGCAATGGTTTCTTTTTTTTCAAATATCGTCCAGCTTACAATATTATTATTGTTAGTTTAAAAAATTGTACACCAAATAAAATCATTTTTTTTGTGAATATTTTTTTTAGTAAACAAGTCAAAATTAGAGCAAAAATTTTAAGTTTACAGCAGTTTAAAGTCTCACTAACATTTTTTCGAATTTGTTTTTGTAGCACCTTTGAAGGTGTGTTCATTGGCAAAATAAAACATTTTATTTCATTAAATTGATCTGTAAAAGCTTGAAACCGAGTAGACGTATTATTGGCTGTTGTTATTTTAAAGAAAAAAAAAGGGATGATTACTATTATACAAAAAATATATTTCAGCTTAATCTGAAGTTCGAACCCTCTTAAAGATAAGCTATTTGGTTTCGGGATTTATTTATTATTTTGTAAATTAACTTAAAATCAAATTTTGTAATTTTAAAATAATTAAACGGTGTAAGTAAATGAGTGTATAAGTGATTATTTAAATTGAGTGAAAAATGACAAAAAAAAACACATATAAAAGTAATACATTATAGTGAATGTGCAAAAATAAACATGAGTGTGAGTGGCATTTGCGGAGAGTGTCAAAAGACAAACCGCAAGACGGACGGTTGGTGGTATGCAGAGGGGGTAGTGGTAGTGTGTTTCATCCCAAGTGTATTAACCTAGCTGAGTATGACGTAGCAAAAACAACTGCTACTAAACCATTTTTGGTTATTTTATGTGAACAGTGTCGGAAAAAATTAATATCTCTTAAACACATTGAAGAGCATATAAAGAAAATAAAAGAAAATTTCTTAGAGATCTGTTTGAAATTCGATAAAGTAATAAACAGTGAAATTAAAGTGCCTAGTGGAAATTCAATTATTTCAGAAATAAAAAAAGCTGCAATTATAATTAAGCCAAAGGATCATCAAAATTCGGAAAAAACCAATTCGGAGGTAGAATTAAATGTTAATCCTGGTGATGCCGCCATACAGGTTTCGGGAATTGAAAAAGTGGATAAAGGAGCTATTGTAGGGTCATATGATAATGTGGAATCCATGAATAAAATGAAGGAAAAAGTGGAAGAAAGCTTGGGAAATAACTATGACGTGAATGTTTTAAAAAGAAATAATCCGAGAATAAAAATAATTAATATATCGAAAAATTTAGCAGTTTGTAAGCTTATTGATTCACTAAAAAGTCAGAATAAATTTCTTGTGGATGTGAATTTAGAACTCAAAGCAACTTGGGAAACCAAAAATAAGAAATTTTACTGTGCGGTGATTGAGCTCGATGTTAATAGCTTTGATGAAGTGATGAAACTTGATAAATTATGTGTTGGATGAACAAAATGTTTTGTGCAGGAGTCGTTGTATGTAAAAAGATGCTTTATATGTCTGGGATTCAACCATACCAGCAAGGAATGTAAATCGGAAGAGAAAATATGTGCTAAATGTGGTGAAAGTAATGTTAGACCTGAATGTCAAACTGAGCAACTAAGTTGTGTGAAATGTGTGAGAATGAATTGTGAGTTGCATTTGAATTTAAATACAAATCACTGTGTATTTGATAATGACTGCAAAGTGTATCTACATAAACTTAAATGGTTAAGGGAGAAGTATTTGTAGCAAACAAGTCAAAATTCAAAAACAATTTTTTATTATTTAAACATAAAAATTTGCTTGCAAATAAGAGTAAAGTTGAAGTTTTAATAAAAAAATATCATCCTGATTTTTTGATGTTGACTGAAACGTGTATTACTGATGAAATAGAAGAATCGGAAATAAGTATTGCTGGTAACACGCACTTAGCACTTAGCACTTAGCACTTCACATTCTAGGTACACTGGGGGAGTGTGATTATATTATGTTAAAAAAGGTATACGTTTAAAAGTGGCTGATTTTTCAAAATATCAAAATTCAGTTTGGATTATGAAAGTATATGTGCGGTTGAATGATGAAAAGTGGACATTGGTTCTGTTGAATAGATCTTCAAGTTCTTCAATTAGACATTTCTTAACTTTTTTTAATCATTGGTGCTGTTGTTGTAACGCCTTGCGAGCCTTTCCTTATGGGAGAAGACCTCGAAAAGCGGACAGAAAATAATAGATTTTTGTTTTAAACTTTAAATACTTAAATGGCCCGCTGTCTTTAGCTAGGCTGCGACCAAATAAATTATGTTTATTTCCAATTTTGTTCTGTCTCGAATTTTAAATATTCCTGTCTTTTTATACTATTTTAATCTACAAATTCTACCCCAATACACACGCACTTTTCCAACCATATATCCACCAACCGATAATTACATAATTTATTCCAATTGGTAATATTTCTTAGTTGGAATTATTTAATATAAATATTTCCCAACTGTTCTTCACAAAAGTGCCGCCGCATCATATTTCACATGTATTCACTCATAGCGCCGCTTACCCCTGCTAAGATGCATTCTCAGCATTTAGTATCAATGCCTGCAATTAGTGCATTGGATTTGTTTACAATCCGTTGGACATTGGATATTCATTACTCATAGCAATTTATGGGATTTGACGTAACTATGGCGAGTGAGCATTATGATGGCCTAGTGACGATTTATTTATGAGTCAGTATGTTATGGTATTTTATTATTGGTGCAGTATCGGTGGTTGAAGTGTTTTGGGAAAATGCGTGGAAATAGAGCAAAATGTATTTGTTGGGAGGTTGGAATGTAGTGCGATCACTACATCCTTCCCCCTTTCGAAAAAGAAAATTGACCTTGAATAGGTTAATTTTCTTTAAAAAGTACAGGAAGTTTAGTAAACATATTCTTATTATTCCTAGAAGTGGTTACAAAAGTTTTTTTTTTTTTTTATTAATATTATTTTTCGTTGAAGAGGCAAGAATTTATATATATTTTTTTGTTTTTCTTTGAAGAGGTTACAAAAATTATGGATTTTATTTGAACGTTTTTTACATTATTTTCCTTGAAGAGGTTACAAAAATTCTGTATATTATTTGAACGTTTTTTTTTACATATTTTTTAATAATTTTTTTTTGATAATAACTGATTAATTCATTAATTTGTTTGGTGTGATCAACGCGAAGAATATTTTCTAGAACTCAATCTCCTAGTAAAATCAAGTGAAAATTGTATGCCCTTTTTTTCTTTTTTGATATCTTCGTATGTCTGTAGAGTTGTAACAGTTAGAGGGTGAGGTAAAATTTTTCGTTGTGGTGTGGGAGTTATAGTTGTTTGTTTTAATTTGTTTGTCTGTCGAGTTGTAGCATTTGGAGAGTGGGGTACGACCTTTTTTTGTGGTGTAGAAGGTACAACCGTTTGTTTAAGTTGAGAAATGATAATATTTGGAAAAGCACGAGGTAAAGGTGGGGGAGGCGGAATGTTCTTGGGGTTTTCTTTAAAGTCCGCGGGTAATTTTCCAGGTAAAGGATTTTGTGTTTCTTTTGTACATACTTTTATTGATGTTACCGGCGTATTTGCTGGCTTTCTTTTGGAATATCTTAGTTTTGTGAAGATGATTAATGATAAAATTATTATATTAGCGTATGGAAGCCATGTGTCCCAAGTGAGTGTGTCCTTGTTTATGTAGTGACGCAAGTATTCTGCAAATGTACTGTGGCTACGTTCTAAAGAGCCATTAGTTTGGGGGTGGTATGGAGTGGTTTGTAATTTCCTTGTCTTGAGGACTTTGCATACCTCTTTAAACAAATTACTAAGGAAATTTGTTCCCTGATCCATTAGGATCGAGTCGGGTATTCCAAATCGACATACTAACCGCTCAACTAACATACGTGCTATGGTTGGGGCTTCAGCGTTTGGCACAGCTATTGCTTCGGAAAACTTTGTGAGATCGTCCTGAAATGTGAGAATGTACTTGTTGTTTTCGTAACTGACGGGTAGTGGACCAACTACGTCTAAAGCTATACGCTCAAAAGGAGTTCTGCATGTAGTGGTTACTTTCATGGGTATTTTGTTATTGCGTGATAGTTTATTTTTCTGACACGACTCATATGGTGAGTCGTGTCAGAAAAATAATTGTGGGTCAGGACTTCGCAGATTTTTTTGAAATTAGGTAAACGATTTTTCAAAATTTTTTCTTTTGTTGTTTCTACAAGAAGCAGTATACCAGCTTTAAAGCTTACTTTATTATTTAGAAATATTGATTCTTTTTTTTTTCAATTATGTATATTAAAATTTGACTTGGGTTCTGTTGCTTTTTTACTTGTTTCGGCGATTACGTCGTTTTTTCCTTCTTGTGCCTGTCTTTGGTTTCGAGTTGTTACTAATACTTTGGTTTCGTCATTGGATTGTATGCGACTTAAGGCATCAGCGTTTAAATTTATTTTCCCTGGTTTGTGTTTTATTGAATAGTCGTATTCAGATAAGAGAATTTTCCATCTTGCTAATCTTGACATAGGATCTGTCCTAGAGAATAGCCACTGTAGAGGTTTGTGGTCAGTGCAAATAGTAAAATGGGCTCCGTAAATGTACGGATGAAATTGTTGTATAGCAAACACGATTGCAAGTAGTTCTTTTTCAGTAATGTTATACTTAACTTCGGTATTATTTAATGTTCGACTTGCAAATGATATAGGTTTGTCCTGTCCGATGGGACCCTGGGACAGAATAGCTCCTATTCCAACATTGCTAGCATCTGTAGTCACGATAAATTCTTCTTTAAAATTTGGGTAAGCTAAAACTGGGGGATTTATCATTTTAGTTTTCAGTTCTCTAAATGCTTCGTCACAGAATGCATCCCATTTAAAGACACAATTTTTCTTTGAAAGTTTCGTAAGGGGTTTGGCTATAGTAGAAAAATTTTCTATGAACTTTCTGTAGTAACCAACGAATCCAAGAAATGATTTTATACCTTTCGCGTTTTTAGGTGTAGGATAAGTCCTGACGTCTTTGACTTTTTCAGGATCTGGCTTCAGTCCATCTTAAGAAATAAGATGTCCCAAGTACATTAATTCTTGTTTAAGAAAATTACATTTTTCTGGTTGTAGTTTTAGATTATGCATACTCAGTTGATTAAGTACTTTTATAAGTTTGGAATTATGATCGTTTAGATCGTATCCGTAAAGAACTAAATCGTCCATATAGACAAAACAGTCAAATCCTTGTAAACCAGTGAGAACAGTGTTCATTAAACGTTGGAAAGTTGCAGGGGCGTTTTTTAACCCTAATGGCATACGGTTATATTAGTAATATCCAAATTGTGTGCTAAATGCGGTCTTACATCGATCTTCCTTATCCATCAAGATCTGATGAAATCCCTTAGCTAGGTCAAGAGTGCTAAAGTATTTTGCTCTACCCAATTGGTCGAATATATCGCTGATATTTGGAAGTGGGTAAGCATCCCCAATAGTTAAGTCTTTCAGTTTCCTGAAATCGACAACTACCCTCCAGCGTTTGCTTTCATCGTTGCCCGGTTTTTTGGGAACAAGTAGCAAGGGTGAGTTCCAGGGACTTGAGCTTGGTTGTACTATATCATCATCTAACATTTCTTGTACCTGTTTATGGATTTCTTCTTTTTGGCTTTCTGGAAGTCGATAAGGTTTAATAAAGAGAGGGGGTTTGTTCTCATCAGTAGCGAATTTGTGTGTCATCGCATCAGTATAAGAGAGATGATCTCCCTCAAGATAAAACAAATCATTATATTCTCTGCAGATCTTACGTATAGATTCCTTCTCTTCTGTATTGCAATGGTCTAGTATTAACATGGATTCTAATTTTTCTAGACGTTTTTCCATTTTGTTATTGAAAACTTTTATATCCGATTCATCGTATTCATCTATTCTATTGAAACTTAAATTTAAATTATTGATGTTTTTTTGTTTTTCAATTTCTAGGGTATTCATGGTGAGCACTTTGATATTGCCGTCTATAGGTCTTACTATCACTTCGCCTACATACACTCCTGGGCAAATTTGTTTTTTCTCGATCACAATGTCCTCGAGTTTTTTATTTCTTCCTTCAAATGGAATTTCCACCATTTTATGACTACGAGGTGGAAGATGTAAATAAATATTTCTATCACCAGAATTGTTTTCTGATGTTGTCTTACAAATTGCTGCATCTGTATTGATTACTACTCCAGTCTCTTTGCTTGGGGGTGCCATTAGTTTGGGGGTGGTATGGAGTGGTTTGTAATTTCCTTGTCTTGAGGACTTTGCATACCTCTTTAAACAAATTACTAAGGAAATTTGTTCCCTGATCAATTAGGATCGAGTCGGGTATTCCAAATCGACATACTAACCGCTCAACTAACATACGTGCTATGGTTGGGGCTTCAGCGTTTGGCACAGCTATTGCTTCGGAAAACTTTGTGAGATCGTCCTGAAATGTGAGAATGTACTTGTTGTTTTCGTAACTGACGGGTAGTGGACCAACTACGTCTAAAGCTATACGCTCAAAAGGAGTTCTGCATGTAGTGGTTACTTTCATGGGTATTTTGTTATTGCGTGATAGTTTATTTTTCTGACACGACTCACATGGTGAGTCGTGGTTTTCGTGTAATATTTTTGGTTCGTGTAATATTTTTACTATACATTCAGGTTTTCCTATTAATATTCTTGAATCGATATGGAGATATGTATTAAATTTAGCCTGTTCAAAAGCTTCAAATATTAATGTTTTTAGTTCGTCTTGAGGTTGGCTACTTATGGGTAACGACAAGGCAATGGTTGAAAGTTTAGTCCTATTGCATTCACTTACGATGTCTTTCAAGTTGTTTGTAATTTTTTCTCGGTCTGTCGGACTTCGCAAGGGTAAGGGTAATGTCACGATGTAGTAAAACACATTTGTAGGTTGGAGTGTATGGGTCAGGACTTCGCAGATTTTTTTGAAATTAGGTAAACGATTTTTCAAAATTTTTTCTTTTGTTGTTTCTACAAGAGGCAGTATACCAGCTTTAAAGCTTACTTTATTATTTAGAAATATTGATTCTTTTTTTTTTCAATTATGTATATTAAAATTTGACTTGGGTTCTGTTGCTTTTTTACTTGTTTCGGCGATTACGTCGTTTTTTCCTTCTTGTGCCTGTCTTTGGTTTCGAGTTGTTACTAATACTTTGGTTTCGTCATTGGATTGTATGCGACTTAAGGCATCAGCGTTTAAATTTATTTTCCCTGGTTTGTGTTTTATTGAATAGTCGTATTCAGATAAGAGAATTTTCCATCTTGCTAATCTTGACATAGGATCTGTCCTAGAGAATAGCCACTGTAGAGGTTTGTGGTCAGTGCAAATAGTAAAATGGGCTCCGTAAATGTACGGATGAAATTGTTGTATAGCAAACACGATTGCAAGTAGTTCTTTTTCAGTAGTGTTATACTTAACTTCGGTATCATTTAATGTTCGACTTGCAAATGATATAGGTTTGTCCTGTCCGATGGGACCCTGGGACAGAATAGCTCCTATTCCAACATTGCTAGCATCTGTAGTCACGATAAATTCTTCTTTAAAATTTGGGTAAGCTAAAACTGGGGGATTTATCATTTTAGTTTTCAGTTCTCTAAATGCTTCGTCACAGAATGCATCCCATTCAAAGACACAATTTTTCTTTGAAAGTTTCGTAAGGGGTTTGGCTATAGTAGAAAAATTTTCTATGAACTTTCTGTAGTAACCAACGAATCCAAGAAATGATTTTATACCTTTCGCGTTTTTAGGTGTAGGATAAGTCCTGACGTCTTTGACTTTTTCAGGATCTGGCTTCAGTCCATCTTCAGAAATAAGATGTCCCAAGTACATTAATTCGTGTTTAAGAAAATTACATTTTTCTGGTTGTAGTTTTAGATTATGCATACTCAGTTGATTAAGTACTTTTATAAGTTTGGAATTATGATCGTTTAGATCGTATCCGTAAAGAACTAAATCGTCCATGTAGACAAAACAGTCAAATCCTTGTAAACCAGTGAGAACAGTGTTCATTAAACGTTGGAAAGTTGCAGGGGCGTTTTTTAACCCTAATGGCATACGGTTATATTAGTAATGTCCAAATGGTGTGCTAAATGCGGTCTTACATCGATCTTCCTTATCCATCAAGATCTGATGAAATCCCTTAGCTAGGTCAAGAGTGCTAAAGTATTTTGCTCTACCCAATTGGTCGAATATATCGCTGATATTTGGAAGTGGGTAAGCATCCCCAATAGTTAAGTCATTCAGTTTCCTGAAATCGACAACTACCCTCCAGCGATTGCTTTCATCGTTGCCCGGTTTTTTGGGAACAAGTAGCAAGGGTGAGTTCCAGGGACTTGAGCTTGGTTGTACTATATCATCATCTAACATTTCTTGTACCTGTTTATGGATTTCTTCTTTTTGGCTTTCTGGAAGTCGATAAGGTTTAATAAAGAGAGGGGGTTTGTTCTCATCAGTAGCGAATTTGTGTGTCATCGCATCAGTATAAGAGAGATGATCTCCCTCAAGATAAAACAAATCATTATATTCTCTGCAGATCTTACGTATAGATTCCTTCTCTTCTGTATTGCAATGGTCTAGTATTAACATGGATTCTAATTTTTCTAGACGTTTTTCCATTTCGTTATTGAAAACTTTTATATCCGATTCATCGTATTCATCTATTCTATTGAAACTTAAATTTAAATTATTAATGTTTTTTTGTTTTTCAATTTCTAGGATATTCATGGTGAGCACTTTGATATTGCCGTCTATAGGTCTTACTATCGCTTCGCCTACATACACTCCTGGGCAAATTTGTTTTTTCTCGATCACAATGTCCTCGAGTTTTTTATTTCTTCCTTCAAATGGAATTTCCACCATTTTATGACTACGAGGTGGAAGATGTAAATAAATATTTCTATCACCAGAATTGTTTTCTGATGTTGTCTTACAAATTGCTGCATCTGTATTGATTACTACTCCAGTCTCTTTGCTTCTTTGGCTGTTGTTCTCTGAAGTCTTACCTTTATTTATACCTGCTTTAGTTTCTTTGCTCTTTTGGCTGTCGTTTTCTAAAGTCTTGCCTTTATTTATACCTGCTTTAGTTTCTTTGCTCTTTTGGCTGTCGTTTGGGAATTTATTTTTACCGTTTGTTTGTTTGAAGATGAGGGTGATTCTCTGTTATCAGAGTCAATATTCATTTTAAGCTTATTTGAATTAAAGGTTTCGCTTGTGGTTTTAATACCACTACCTTCGATTTCAAAATCATGGCCCGTAGACACCGCCTCGTGAGGGGTAGCTTTTTGACTATTATTTCCAATTACAAGGTCACCAACCTTTTTGCTAAAATTAATTTCATTTATTTCTAAAACTTGTTTTTTGTAATTTACCTTGCATTTGTATTTGGCAAGGAAATCGTTACCTAAAATACCATCATACTTTAAATTTATACGTGCAGTAAGGAGTTGAAAAGAGTGTTTTAAAGAAAGATTTTGTTCTTGATTAATTATGAAGGAACCTGTTATTTCTCCTAGGGTAAAGACTGAGTCACCAGAAATTGAGGATATGACGCACCTTTTTTCTGGGTTCACATTTGCCTCCAGTTCGTTTTTGTACAAACTTACATCTGCCCCAGTGTCTATTAGGAAGGTGGAGTAAGTTTTGCTTGATGGCTGGAATTGAATTCGTATTACCGGCTCATGAAACTCTGTGCAAAGGGAAACAGACAGGCTTTTTATATTCATTGTTGCAGGTCGGCATTCAGATTTAGTCGGGAAGGTTGACCCGTTGCTTCCTCCCGAGCATTGTCGTTTCCCGAATCTTGAGGATGAAAATCCTCACCAGATCTCCAAGAACAACAATGTCGTAATTCATGAGTTGAATTACCTTTAAATGGGTTTTTATTTTTCTGGTTTGTGGATGTAGGTGTATAATTATTGGGAGTCGGGTTTGTTTGGTTTCGGGAGTGTGCTTAACGTAAACGCCAATCATTCTCAGTATGATACAACTTATGACAATAGTTGCACTTTGGGGTTGATTCGTTTTTAATTGGGTCTAAAGCTTGGGAAGTTTGTATTCCGGTAACATGTGGCAGAAGTGTGACCTGTTTTATTGCAGGTCTGACAGATTTGCGTTGGTATGTTGCCCTATCTAACTTCTGTAGCAAACGTGTTAGCCGTTCACCGTAGTTTTTTATGTCTTCCCTCGGGTTTTGTCGCGCAGACATTAGCTCTGTTTGAGTGTTGGGACGTGAAATTCTTTCTTAAAATTGTCCTTCTAGTTCGGCTACTAGTTCGGCCCATGTGTTTAATGTTTTGTACTGGGTTAGCTCGAAAGCTTCCCCTTGTAACCTTGTCTTAACAATATTAACAAATAAAGCATGTTGAGTGGCGTCTTTGATGTATGAAAAAAAGACGTTGCCGCAAGCGACAAATTTATTTAATTCGTCTGGATTTCCATAGAACACAGGAACGATGTTATTAACCTCATTTAAGGATATTTTTACTTCCATTTTTGAGTGGATGGATAGAGGTGTAGATTCACAAATAGAGGTAAGGTTTTTTGTTGTTGTATGGTCGTTTTAAGGTAGTAACTTAAAGAAACTTACCACCGATATTTGCTTTCGCGTTGACGGAATTGTCGTAAAATTATGGTCGAGTGAGAGAAAAAAAATAAGTTTGCGCTGTTCATAACCCAGACAAGATTGTGAATAATAGGGACAAGGTTGTGGAAATATAAAATATATGCATATATTTTTTTTAATATATATCTACCTTATCTTAATTATCTACTGTCGATGAAGTTGATGTTGTTGACGCTGATGCTTATGTTGTTGATGTCGTTGATATTTTTGATCCTGATTTTGTTGTTGATGCCGTTGATATTGTTTCACTTTGCCAGGCAGGCTTCACGCCGTATGGCTGTTGATTACGACCTGGTCTTTTATACACTGCCTAAATTTTGCCTCCGGCGTCCACTTGGGAGTTCGCCAGGTCTTACTTTTATAGGTCTTTACTGAGATTCTCACAATCAGATCGTCTGTTGATCGAACTCTCTTCGTTGTTGATGTGAAGCATTTCCAACAACATTCTCTTGTTAGTGTGTTTCATAACTTCTAGTATAGTCAGATTTTCTAAGTCAGGCTTGTGGTCCTGCTCTATGCAGTGGAAGGCAAGTGCAGTTTTTTGAGAACTACCAATGTTAATGTCAGACCGGTGGCCGGAGAGACGATTGCCGAGTTTTTGTTTGGAGGTACCAACGTATGTAGAAGAACAATTTGTCCCTGTCCCACCTTTACAATTAATTTTATAAACAACATCAGACTTATCCATTCTATTAATTTTTCCTTTTCTGTTAGAAAACTACAATTTCTATGTGTGCCTAATCGGGGAATTTTATTTGTAAAAAAAGGTAAAATAGACATCTTTTCAAAAATTAAATTTAAATATAATGTGAGAATAACTTTTGTTTTTATTGTTACTAATTCACAAAATACTAAAGAATAAAAAAAAAAATATTTTGAATAAAGAATAAAAAAAAAATATTTTGAATCTGTATTTGCTCATAATCCTTCAAAAGGGTATTTTGAAATACGTTTTTTAGTGACTAAATAAAATATTAAAATTATATTTTTGTCTAGAGCAACTAAAGAAATATGTATACTGAAAACAAAATATGTGAGTAAATAAAAAAAAAACAGTGTGCCCAGCTCTACCATACAAATTCTTTACTTATGTTTTTAAATTTAAGGCATATATAAAAAAAAAATAAAAAAATTTTTTACCTCACTTAGATACTTGCTCTTAATGATAAAAAAAATAAGTCTGTGATATTAACATTAATGTTGTCTGTTAATTCTAGTGTTTTTTTAAATAGATGTATGTAATAATCTTTGTTTTTCTTTTGCAAGTGTTAAATGCAATAAAAATAAATGTAACGTAAATTGATAAAAAATAATTAAGAAATAATTAACAAATAATAATAATTAAACTTATGTAAAATTTTGCAAAGACTCCCCTGATGAAGTTGGAAAAACCCCAACGAAACGTAGGGAAAAGAATGTATTAGTTGTATTTGCATTCGGAAAATACTGATCTTTAAGCCCGTATAATACCTATTTTTTTAAAATAAAAAAGATTACAAAAATCGATTGTTCAATTAAGTAGTTTACCATTTATGAAAATAGGTGTGCAAATGCTCAAATCATAACACTAAAATTAATTAAATTTAGCAATGGTTTCTTTTTTTTTCAAATATCGTCCAGCTTACAATATTTTTATTGTTAGTTTAAAAAAATTGTACACCAAATTAAATAATTTTTTTTTGTGAATAATTTTTTTTAGTAAACAAGTCAAAATAAGAGCAAAAATTTTAAGTTTACAGCAGTTTAAAGTCTCACTAACATTTTTTCGAATTTGTTTTTGTAGCACCTTTGAAGGTGTGTTTATTGGCTTTATAAAACATTTTATTTCATCTGTAAAAGCTTGAAACCGAGTAGACGTATTATTGGCTGTTATTATTTTAAAGAAAAAAAATGGATAAGTACTATTATACAAGAAATATTTTTCAGCTTAATCTGAAGTTCGAATCCTCTTTAAGATAAGCTATTTGGTTTCGCGATTTATTTATTATTTTGTAAATTAACTTAAAATCAAATTTTCTAATCTTAAAATAATTAAACGGTGTAAGTAAATGAGTGTATAAGTGATTATTTACATTGAGTGAAAAATAACAAAAAAAAAAATACACATATAAAAGTAATACATTATAGTGAATGTGCAAAAATAAACATGAGTGTGAGTGGCATTTGCGGAGAGTGTCAAAAGACAAACCGCAAGACGGACTCAGTGTTGATGCCACCACACCACAGAGGGGGGTGTGGTAGTGTGTTTCATCCCAAGTGTATTAACCTAGCTGAGTATGACGTAGCAAAAACAACTGCTACCAAACCATTTTTGGTTATTTTATGTGAACAGTGTCGGAAAAAATTAATATCTCTTAAACACATTGAAGAGCATATAAAGAAAATAAAGGAAAATTTCTAAGAGATCTGTTTGAAATTCGATAAAGTAATAAACAGTGAAATTAAAGTGCCTAGTGGAAATTCAATTATTTCAGAAATAAAAAAAGCTGCAATTATAATTAAGCCAAAGGATCATCAAAATTCGGAAAAAACCAAGTCGGAGGTGGAATTAAATGTTAATCCTGGTGATGCCGCCATACAGGTTTTGGGAATAAAAAAACGTGGATAAAGGAGCTATTGTAGTGTCATGTGATAATGTGGAATCCATGAATAAAGTGAAGGAAAAAGTGGAAGAAAGATTGGGAAATAGCTATGACGTGAATGTTTTAAAAAAAATAATCCGAGAATAAAAATAATTAATATATCGAAAAATTTAGCAGTTTGTAAGCTTATTGATTCAATAAAAAGTAAGAATAAATTTCTTGCGGATGTGAATTTAGAAATTAAAACAACTTGGGAAACCAAATAAAAGAAATTTTATTGTGCGGTGATTGAGCTCGATGTTAATAGCTTTGATGAAGTGATGAAACTTGATAAATTATGTGTTGGATGAAAAAAATGTTTTGTGCAGGAGTCGTTGTATGTGAAAAGATGCTTTTAATGTCTGGGATTCAACCATACCAGCAAGGAATGTAAATCGGAGGAGAAAATATGTGCTAAATGTGGTGAAAGTCATGTTAGACCTGAATGTCAAACTGAGCAACTAAGTTGTGTGAATTGTGTGAGAATGAATTGTGAGCTGAATTTGAATTTAAATACAAATCACTGTGCGTTTGATAATGACTGCAAAGTGTATCAACGTAAACTTAAAGGGTTAAGGGAGATGTATCTGTAGCAAACAAGGCAAAATTCAAAAACCATTTTTTATTATTTAAACATACAAAAATGAGAGTGAAGTGAAAAAATTATCTTCCTGAGTTTTTGATGTTGACTGAAAGGTATGTTACTGATGAAATAGAAGAATCGGGAAATAAGTAGTAGTAGTAGTATGTGATTTTATTAATAAATTCTTTAGGTTAAAAAAAGTTTGTACAGGTTTCACAATAGAGCATTAGCTTTTGCCGTCAACCGAAAAATGAGAGTTACTTTGTTTTCTATTTTTTTTAAATTAAAAGATAAGATCTTAGTTTTTGACTAATCAATCACATTGTAGTTGAATTATTTTGATTATTTAAAAAGCTTCGTTTATTATTTGTTGTCGATAATTAAGTGCTGTTTTTACGTTAGTGTAGAGGTGGTTCCAGTTTTCTCCGTTTAGAATTTGTATGGCGTCTTCAGCTGATAGAGTGGACTTTCTCCAGACAGCAATTCGAATCTCTTTCAGAACTGGGCAACTTCCAATAAAATGTTGAATGTCTTCCCTCTCTCTAAGATTGCATAAAGTACACGTAGCATCTATTTGGTTCTATATGGCATTTAATTTAAAGGTAGGAGTTCCCCCCTGGTCTTGCAGATGGTGGATATCATATCCAGACTATTTCCATTGTGGAAGTAATTTTTAGGCCCGAGGTAGTGCTGGAGTAACTTGTAGGTATCTCTTGTAAGGCTCTCTTGACTTTGCATGCGGAAGACCGTTGCTTGGGAGTCTTCAATTTTTTACAGTAGCTCCTCCTGCTTACTACTCAAATCTGCCTCGCTAATTTCCATTATAGTAACATTGTGTTCTCTGCTTAGTCTCCACCACTAGGTGAAAAACTGCATGTTTCGTTCTTTGAAGTGTTTGGCGATTTTTAACGTAAGGCGGTGTGTCGGTTGCGTCAGTACCTTGTGGATGTAGTTTAAGTGTAGTTTTAGCGTGTAAATTTGCAGTGGTAGTATGCCGGTTTCGATATGAAGTATGTAGTTTGGAAGTCTGAACATTCTTTTAATGAAGTATCGGAGTAAATAAGTATTGCTGGTAACAAGCATGTACTTCACATTCTAGGTACACTGGGGGAGTGTTAATATATGTCAAAAAAGCTATACAATTTTAAAGTGGCTGATTTTTCAAAATATCAAAATTCTGTTTGGATTATGAAAGTATATGTGTGGTTGAATGATGAAAAGTGGACATTGGTACTGTTGTATAGATCTCCTAGTTCTTCAATTAGAGATTTCTTAACTTTTTCTAATGATTGGTGCTGTCATTCATTGGAAAATGATAACAACGTGATTTTAATATGGATTTACTAGCCCAGGATTGTAATGCTGAGAAAATGTTGGATGCATTGACTGACCAAGGACTTGTTCAGTTAGTGAATCAGCCTCCTAGAATTACTGATGTGTCAGCGACATTGATAGATTACATTATTACGAATAGGGATTTAAAATCTAAGGCCGTGTGCGAACAGCGTTAAAATTTTATCCTCTGGCTAATTTTTGACGTTTGAGTTGAGGTGAATAAATGTTTAGCTTTTTGGTGTGCGAACTGAATTAAATGGGATTTTTAACATTAATATATTTTTTAAGTTTCCCTACAAGAATCGAAAAATGTCCCCTTCTATTTCTTGGTACGGAGAAATGTTAAAATTTGTTTTAGAAAAAACGAAAAAAAGAACGCAGCATATAGGAAAGTTTTTAGCTGATTCTGGAATTGTAGCAACCATCTGATTCGGTTCAGTAGTTAAGAAGGTATTTAGCATTTTCAACGTATACCTACATTTTGTAAATCCTTTGAATTGTTTTTGATTTTGAACCAAATAAAAAACTGACTATGCAGCAAGTAGCTCGGTCCAAATATGTGTGTGGAATGGTATCAATCATCCAGATCAGTTTAGTGGTTTCGAAATTATTGTCTCATTTAGTATTTTCCTTTTTTTTGTTCTAATATAAAACAAAAAACTAAAAACGCAACATTTTTTATTATATTTATACTAGCTGTTACCCGACGCGTTGCTGCCGCAGAAATAATAAAGGATAAAACATCGTTTTTGAAAGAGTTATTATAACCCTATTGGTTCAACATTTTGCCAAAAGCTTTCAAACTCATAATATAAGAGTTTTCGCAAAAGCGACCCCAGTCCCATCTATTCGGTTATTTAAAATAGCCTTAGTCATTTCGTACAACATCAGCTATCAGCTATCCTGCTCCAGAGCAGGCTACATTTTTGAAGTTTATATTCACCACACTAGTGTCACAATTTAGCCAATGGATAAAATTTTAACGCTGTTCGCACACGGCCTAAGGTTAATTTTATTATTGATGCAGAAGATAAAATGAAACTATTAGAGTGGCAGTGGAAATAAAAAATAAATCGCATATAACAGCACAAAAATATAAATCTTTTCGTTATACTAAAGAACGTTTTGGCTTTTTTCTAAATGCAGAAGGTTTTTCAGACTTATAACGGGTGATTTTTTAAGAGGTTTAGAACTTAAAAAAAAAAAACACGAAAAATTCAAAAAAATGAATGAAATATTTATTTGAATCGATAGTTTGAACTTTGCAATTTAATGTTTAAAGATAATTTCATGCAAATGTTGACCGCGGCTGCGTCTCAGGTAGCCCATCCGCTGAGTCCAATTTTGGCATACTCTTTCACA
This sequence comes from Baccha elongata, assembly GCA_951217065.1. Lineage (NCBI taxonomy): Eukaryota > Metazoa > Arthropoda > Insecta > Diptera > Syrphidae > Baccha > Baccha elongata. The sequence goes on along the minus strand of CATNUY010000169.1, from coordinate 815,341 downwards.
CATATCGGCCGGTATCTCACGAATGAATGCATGGATGTTGGCTTCCAGTGCGTCAATCGAAGCGGGCTTGTCCCTATAGACATTAACCTTGACATACCGCCACAAAAAATAGTCTAATGGTGTCAAATGGCACGATCTAGGCGGCCAATTGACCGGCCCGAAACGTGAAATTAACTGTTCACCAAAATCGCCTCGCAATTGCGCCATTGTTTCGCGTGCTGTGTGGCATGTGGCACCGTCTTGTTGAAACCACATATCATGCAAGTCAAGAACTTCCATTTCGGGCAAAAAAAAGTTTGTTATCATCGCTCGGTAGCGTTCACCATTGACAGTAACGCTGCGATTCGCATCATCTTTGAAGAAATATGGCCCAATAATGCCGCCGGCCCATAAACCGCACCGAACAGTGGCTTTTTCGGGATGCATTGGTAGCTGTTGCAATGCTTCTGGCTGATATTCACTCCAAATGCGGCAATTTTGCTTATTTACGTACCCATTCAACCAAAAATGAGCCTCATCGCTGAACAATTTTTCGATAAAAAAGCGGATCCTCGGCCAGCTTTCCAAGAGCCCATTCACCAAAAATTCGGCGTTGTGGTAGGTCGGCTGGCTTTAGTTCTTGCACCAGCTGTATCTTAAAAGGCTTTACGCCCAAATCCTTCCGCAAAATTTTCCACGTAGTGCTGTAACAAAGGCCTAACTGCTGGGAACGGCGCCGAATCGACATTTCGCGGTCTTCTGTCACACTAGCTGATACGGCAGCAATATTTTCTTCACTACGCACAGTACGTAAACGTGTTGGTGGTTTAATGTCCAACAAAGTAAATTTGGTGCGAAATTTGGTCACAATCTTTCGAATAGACTGCTCAGAAGGTCGAGAATGCCGATCATAAAATGGAAGCAGCGCGCTATGAACATTTCGAACCGAGCACGAATTTTGATAGTAAAATTCAATAATTTGCAAGCGTTGTTCATTTGTAAGACGATCCATGGTTAAATTGCAAACCAAACTGAAGCTGTTTGACAGTGACACAAGGTACTAAACACACGTCAGCTGTCAAAACCAGTGTTGCCAAAACCAAACCAGCTAAAAAATCACCCGTTACTTTGAGAATGATATTAACTTACTATCGAATATGTGTTGTGAAAAGATAAATGCATGTTATGAAGCTTTAACAGTTTGAAAAGTAGTGAAACAAACAATACATAATGCATGGTTCCACTCTCATTTGCAAAAGTTGAAAAAAATCAGAGGTTAAAGCTTATAAGAAAGCAGTTCTAAGCAATACGGTATAAAAGTGAAATAAAAATTACAAAAAACAACTACATAACGTCTCAAATAAGATCATAATCTCGAAATCAAATAGAAATGTGGAAAATTTTTAAAAGAATTGTCTTAAAGAATGCAGCATCTAACAATATTAAAAGTGTCAAATTTGGAGAAAATACATTAGTTCGTGCGAATGAAATTGCGAATAAGTTCAATGTGTACTTTGTAGATATAATTAGGGAAATAAAAGCGTCGACTCCTGTAGTTTCGTATGTGCCGCCTGATATAAGTGTAGATTCTATTTTTGCTTTTCGATTCTGTTACGAAAGAACATTGTATAAATTATGGATGTTCGTGGACTTAATAGAAATATGATAGTGAAATCATTAGAAATTATTGGCCCTGTACTCATGAAAATAATCAACACCTCTTTGCAAACTGGAAAATTTCTTGAAATATAAAAGCAGTCAGTTGTTGTTCCGGTGGAAAAAGTCAGCAATACGAATAAATGTGAAGAATTTAGGTCGGTGAATATGTTACCTACTTGTGAAAAAATATTAGAAAAATTTGTTGCAGATCAGCTTCAAAATTACGTGGAGGGTAATAATATTTTAATAAAGGAGCAGTCTGGGCTTGGGAGAGCGCATTCATGTGAAAGTGCCATTAATTGTGTTGTGTGGAAGTGGAAAAGACAAATTGATTCTGGAAAATCAGTTATAGCCGTGTTTTTGGATTTAAAACGTGCATTTGAAACTATTGATAGACACATTTTGTTAAAAAAGTTGTGCTTGTATGGTGTGCGTGATCGAGAATTGAAGTGGTTTGAATCTTATTTGGATAACAGAAGTAAAAGAACAAAAGTAAATGATAAATTGTCAGATACAAATATTAATGACCTAGGCGTTCCTTAGGGTTCGGTTTTGGGAGTGTTTCTCTTTCTTTTATATATAAATGACTTTAAAAATATCTTAAGTATTGCAGTTTAAAGCTTTTTGCCGATGATAGTCTGATTTACATTTGTGGAGATGACAGTGACGTAATGTGTCAACAAATAAATGATGACTTAAAAAGTGTTGATGATTGTCTGAAAATGAACAAGTTAAAGGTGAATGTGGGAAAAACTAAATGTGATTGTTGGAATGAATAGTGAAATAAATGTGCGAATAGGCAACGCGTCAATCGAAACAGTTCAAAGTTTTAAACATCTGGGTGTAATAATTGATAAGAAGCTAAATTTTAAGGATCACGCTAGCCATGTTTGTACGAAAATTTAAAAAAAAAACTATTTCATGAGTAGAATAAGAAGACATCTGACATTTGAACGTTCTATTCTTTTGTATAATTCCTTTGTGATGCCGCACTTTAATTATTGCTCAATTTTGTTGTTTGGTTGTAATGCAGATGTTAAGTTGCGACTTCAAAGACTGCAGAATAAAAGTATGAGAGTCGTTTTGAACTTGAATATATACACGCCGATTCGGGCTATGCTTGAATGCCTGAAATGGATGAATGTTAAACAAAGGCTGACTTACATGGTTTTCATTTTCAAAATGCGTAACGGATTGTTACCTGAATATATATCTGAAGGAATCTTGGAAGTTTCTGATGCGCAGCCATATAACTTAAAAAACAATTACAACTTAAGACCAGAGAGATGCCGTCTAAGCAGTACCCAACATTCCATATTGTTTGACGGTATCAACTATTATAATAGTCTCCCGAGTGCAGTGAAAAATAAAAGTGGAATAAATCAATTAAAGAAGAAACTTATCCCCTTTATCAAAAATAATATTTTTTAAACTTACCATCAACTTATAGCCAATAATACAAATTTAATATCAAAATGTGATTTTTGTAGTTGTTAATTTTAAAGTTTTTTAACTTATAATATTGTTTTATTTCTTATATATAGAGCCCAATCTATTGCAATGCAAAGATGGGTACTATGGGTAGATGGCAGAAACTCTATAATAAATTATGTTTTCAAACGTAGAAGTTATGTAACAATTTTCAAGCGTACTACCATCAAATCATGAAGGCAACATAGCCCTAACGATCATAAGTATAACGGACATTTAGATTGATAGATTAGCAGATGAGATTTATTTTTTCTGTCAGAGATAAATCTGACTATAGATGACTGAAACATACAAGAACAAAGGATTTAACTCTGAACTCTGATCTTCACCGATTTTTTTTCAAATAAAGGTCATTTATTCAGTCTTAAGAGGAAGATATTTATTTCTGTTTTCTTGTAAAATAACATATATTTATTTAAGATGCTCATGCATTTCGTTTTCAATTAAATTTTAAGAACACCGAGCCATTTTTGAGAAATATTTGCTCTTTTATAACCGTTACATTACCGTTACATTACCCACTGATGTCAGGTACTGTTTGATTTCCATGTATGCTGACGATGTGCAATTATATCTGACTTGCCCACTTGGCCTTATGGAACACTATATATCATGTCTAAATGAAGATCTGCAAAGAATTTTATACTGGTCTCAAACTAATGGTGTGTTACTGAATCCATCAAAATCCAAATGTCTGGTTATTTCCAGAAAACCATTAGATTTGTCCTATTTTCCTCCGGTGTTACTGAACAATGTTTCAATTGAATATTCCGACACTGTAAAAAATTCGGGTATCCGTAACCTTACTTGGGATAGTCACATAAACGCTGTTGTAGGAAAAACGTATGGTGCTTTACGATCTCTGTGGGTCTCCCAATTCTTTACCCCTTTAAAAACCCGTATTATGCTCGTAAAACCATTAATAATACCTATTATGCATGCAGTTTTGATAGTAAGAGAAAATTAAATGTCGCTTTTAACAGCTCAGTTCGTTATATTTTTGGACTGGGTCGCTATGACCATGTATCAGCATATTCAGTGACACTCTTTAATATTATGTTTAACAGTCTTTTGGAGTTTCGTACCTTATCTTTGTTTTCTAATGTCTTGCTTACACATGAACCACACTATCTATATGAAAGAATACGTGTGGCTTCCTCGAGTAGATCTGGACAACTCATACCTCTGCGATACTCGTCCTTAACATCCGAACGTCAGTTTTTTATATTTAGTATTCGACTATGGAATTGCCTTCCGCGCGATATCAGAAGAGATGAAGGCGTTGAAATTGTTAAGAAGAAGATAAAGAGATATTTGTCGTCATAGTTTGTTTGTGGTTTCCTTCTTTATTAATAAACAAGTAACATTCAAGCAATTATAATTAAAAGTTTAAAATTTAAAGTCAAATTATTTGATTTATTCGTAAATTTATTATTTTGTATTTTTCCACTTAAAATTTTAAGCAGTTCTAATTTTAAAGTTTAACTAATTTGGATAAATTATTATTTTGTATTTTCTATTAAAATGTTTTAAACTAGCTTTTCACTATCTTATAAGATATTATATCTTACTGTGTAAAGCAATCGATTATTAATAAAATTGAAATTGAAAATTGTTACCCAGGTACCGGTTTTTTTTTTTAAGTTTTACACATACAATTATATGCAAATTGCAGAATCACAAAAGTATCTTTGCGCGTTAATTTGGTGTCCGGAATCGTAAAGTTCTGCTTATCGATTCCAGAATACCAAATGAAAACGCTATGAGTTACCGTACCCATTTATCTTAAAAAATCCAAGAAAGCATAACTGGGCTGATAGAACCTATAAAAGCAAGTCAACTTCCTACAAGTAAGGAATATATTTTACTGTCATTTAGTCCGGGCGGCGCGTGCAAAAGTGCTCAACTCATCGAGTTAAAGAAAATTTCAGTAGTTCAGCGGAAGATATCTATAAGTAGATAGAAAAAATACAACTCTTCCCGCCCGCATCTTGAAGCAATCGGCAGGAGGATGAAAAGAAGAGGCCATTGTTTGCGGGGTGTTTACTGATCGAGTTAAAGAAAATTTCAGCATTGCAGCGGAAGATGTTTTCAAAAATAAAACTTCCCGCCCGCATCTTGGAGCGATCGGTAAAGAAGTGGCCATTTTTAAGGGGGGGGGGTGTTTATTCATCGAGTTAAAGGATGAATTTAGTGCAAAATATAGGTAATAACATTTTCTTTTAGAACTTGGACTCTTCCTCTTCAAAGCTTGGAAGTTTTTTCACTCAGCCTAATTTTGTGTTTTAAGTGGTTTTTGTTAAAAATTATTTGTTCGTGTCTTTTAAAGACAAAAATGTATGATCGACTAAAAGGTAAGGTTAATCAAAAATTAAATTAAATTGGAGGGGGGTATATCTCCCCCCCTTTGGGTGGGGGGTAATTTTTTTGTTTAAAGTGACTTAAAATAAAATAAATTATTAAAAATCAACTAAAGCCATACGATGATTTTTTATAACTTTTTTCAAAACTAAGGCCCTTATTGCGAGTGTCGTTTAACTTTCGATGCTATAAAAGTCGAAAGCATCGATAAATTTTCGTTTTGGTATTGTGTAACTTGATCGACAGAGATATCTATTACTGTGAATAACGAAAACGCTTATTGTGAATAAACCTTATATTTTGGCATTTGGGGTAGTGCCAGTGATACTTTTTAGTCATTAATTGAGTCAAGATGTATTTCCAATTAATGATAAATTAAAACAGAAAACTTTAGGAATGTGACGGAAATCATCTAAAAATACCTGTGTAACACTGGCTGAATTTTCTTATGATGTAATTATAACGCAGTCCTATCACATGTAATGCTTAAAAATAAGCGTTGAGGATCTATACTACACTAACTATTAGCTACAAGGCACCTTGCTTGCTGTGTGTCTGTGAAATGACACGAAGATTTTCCTTTGTTCTCTTGTAATATTTTATCGTTGGGAATTTTGTTGGGACATTTCTTACAAACGTATAGGCTTTTTTGTTTTGCAGTTTTATCACTGTCATATGTTTCGGTCATTCCTATGTTTTGGCATTTGACAGATAGCAAACAAATTTTCATCAGTCGAAGGAATAGTTTTTTCTTACAAAAAATAAATATTTTAATACTTGTTTTCTTAAAAAAAAATTATGACGCTACTTTTTTCTGGGTTCACATTTGCCTCCAGTTCGTTTTTGTACAAACTTACATCTGTCCCAGTGTCTATTAGGAAGGTGGAGTAAGTTTTGCTTGATGGCTGGAATTGAATTCGTTTTACCGGCTCATGAAACTCTGGGCAAAGAGAAACAGACAGGCTTTTTATATTCATTGTTGCGGGTCGGCATTCAGATCTAGTCGGGAAGGTTGACCCGTTGCTTCCTCCCGAGCATTGTCGTTTCCCGAATCTTGAGGATGAAAATCCTCACCAGATCTCCAAGAACAACAATGTCGTAATTCATGAGTTGAATTACCTTTAAATGGGTTTTTATTTTTCTGGTTTGTGGATGTAGGTGTATAATTATTGGGAGTCGGGTTTGTTTGGTTTCGGGAGTGTGCTTAACGTAAACGCCAATCATTCTCAGTATGATACAACTTATGACAATAGTTGCACTTTGGGGTTGATTCGTTTTTAATTGGGTCTAAAGCTTGGGAAGTTTGTATTCCGGTAACATGTGGCAGAAGTGTGACCTGTTTTATTGCAGGTCTGACAGATTTGCGGTCGATTTTGGTTGGATCTAGTAAAACATGAAGTTGCTGTGTGACCAAATTTACCACATTGCTGACAAGTGACCCTTGTGTCGGTATTTCTGTATGAGTTTTGTTCAATGTCTAGGCGAGGAGATTGCGCAATGCCATAATCAATGGCTGTTTTCAGATCCATGGCATTAAAAGCTTTTACTAATAAACTTAGTTGCGAGTTTCTAAGTCCGTCTTCGAAGGAACGTAAGGCTATTTGTCTGTTTTCAGAAATAAGATAGTCCCGTAATGCCTGGTCGGTCGTACTTTGGTATGTTGCCCTATCTTACTTCTGTAGCAAACGTGTTAGCCGTTCACCTTAGTTTTTTATGTCTTCCCTCGGGTTTTGTCGCACGGACATTAGCTCTGTTTGAGTGTTGGAACGTGAAATTCTTTCTTAAAATTGTCCTTCTAGTTCGGCTACTAGTTCGGCCCATGTGTTTAATGTTTTGTACTGGGTTAGCTCGAAAGCTTCCCCTTGTAACCTAGTCTTAACAACATTAACAAATAAAGCATGTTGAGTGGCGTCTTTGATGTATGAAAAAAAGACGTTGCCGCAAGCGACAAATTTATTTAATTCGTCTGGATTTCCATAGAACACAGGAACGATGTTATTAACCTCATTTAAGGATATTTTTACTTCCATTTTTGAGTGGATCGATAGAGGTGTAGATTCACAAATAGGGGTAAGGTTTTTACACTGCCTAAATTTTGCCTCCAGCGTCCACTTGGGAGTTCGCCAGGTCTTACTTTTATAGGTCTTTATACAAAAAAAAAATTCACTTTCTGGTGTTTAGCCCCAGAACGCCTCAAGATTATATCTTGTTATTTGGTATATTTGGTAGGGGATTTTGAGTAATCCCACCGCTGCCACCAAAATGTTGTAACGCCTTACCGGCCGTGCTTTCCTTATAGGAGAAGAGCTCGAAAAGCGGACAGAAAATAATAGATTTTTGTTTTAAACTTAAATGGCCCGCTGTCTTTAGCTAGGCTGCGACCAAATAAGTTATGTTTATTTCCAATTTTGTTCTGTCTCGAATTTTAAATATTCCTGTCTTTTTATACTATTTTAATCTACAAATTCTACCCCAATACACACGCACTTTTCCAACCATACATATATCCACCAACCGATAATTACATAATTTATTCCAATTGGTAATATTTCTTAGTTGGAATTATTTAATATAAATATTTCCCAACTGTTCTTCACAAAAGTGCCGCCGCATCATATTTCACATGTATTCACTCATAGCGCCGCTTACCCCTGCTAAGATGCATTCTCAGCATTTAGTATCAATGCCTGCAATTAGTGCATTGGATTTGTTTACAATCCGTTGGACATTGGATATTCATTACTCATAGCAGTTTATGGGTTTTGACGTAACTATGGCGAGTGAGCATTATGATGGCCTAGTGACGATTTATTTATGAGTCAGTATGTTATGGTATTTTATTATTGGTGCAGTATCGGTGGTTGAAGTGTTTTGGGAAAATGCGTGGAAATAGAGCAAAATGTATTTGTTAGGAGGTTGGAATGTAGTGCGATCACTACACTGTCATTCATTGGAAAATGATAACAACGTTTTAATGACGGGTGATTTTAATATAGATTTACTAGCCCAGGATCGTAATGCTGAGAAAATGTTGGAAGCATTGACTGACCAAGGACTTGTCCAGTTAATGAATCAGCCTACTAGAATTACTGATGTGTCAGCGACATTGATAGATTACATTATTACGAATAGGAATTTAAAATCTAAGGCCGTGTGCGAACAGCGTTAAAATTTTATCCTCTGGCTAATTTTTGACGTTTGAGTTGAGGTGAATAAATGTTTAGCTTTTTGGTGTGCGAACTGAATTAAATGGGATTTTTAACATTAATATATTTTTTAAATTTCCCTACAATAATCGAAAAATGTCCCCTTCTATTTCTTGGTACGGAGAAATGTTAAAATTTGTTTTGGAAAAAACGAAAAAAAGAACGCAGCATATAGGAAAGTTTTTAGCTGATTCTGGAATTGTAGCAACCATCTGATTCGGTTCAGTAGTTAAGAAGGTATTTAGCATTTTCAACGTATACCTACATTTTGTAAATCCTTTGAATTGTTTTTGATTTTGAACCAAATAAAAAACTGACTATGCAGCAAGTAGCTCGGTCCAAATATGTGTGTGGAATGGTATCAATCATCCAGATCAGTTTAGTGGTTTCGAAATTATTGTCTCATTTAGTATTTTCCTTTTTTTTGTTCTAATATAAAACAAAAAACTAAAAACGCAGCATTTTTTATTATATTTATACTAGCTGTTACCCGACGCGTTGCTGCCGCAGAAATAATAAAGGATAAAACATCGTTTTTGAAAGAGTTATTATAACCCTATTGGTTCAACATTTTGCGAAAAGCTTTCAAACTCATAATATAAGAGTTTTCGCAAAAGCGACCCCAGTCCCATCTATTCGGTTATTTAAAATAGCCTTAGTCATTTCGTACAACATCAGCTATCAGCTATCCTGCTCCAGAGCAGGCTACATTTTTGAAGTTTATATTCACCACACTAGTGTCACAATTTAGCCAATGGATAAAATTTTAACGCTGTTCGCACACGGCCTAAGGTTTATTTTATTATTGATGCAGAAGATAAAATGAAACTATTAGAGTGGCAGTGGAAATAAAAAATAAATCGCATATAACAGCACAAAAATATAAATCTTTTCGTTATACTAAAGAACGTTTTGGCTTTTTTCTAAATGCAGAAGGTTTTTCAGACTTATAACGGGTGATTTTTTAAGAGGTTTAGAACTTAAAAAAAAAAAAACACAAAAAATTCAAAAAAATGAATGAAATATTTATTTGAATCGATAGTTTGAACTTTGCAATTTAATGTTTAAAGATAATTTCATGCAAATGTTGACCGCGGCTGCGTCTCAGGTAGCCCATCCGCTGAGTCCAATTTTGGCATACTCTTTCACACATATCGGCCGGTATCTCACGAATGAATGCATGGATGTTGGCTTCCAGTGCGTCAATCGAAGCGGGCTTGTCCCTATAGACATTAACCTTGACATACCCCCACAAAAAATAGTCTAATGGTGTCAAATGGCACGATCTAGGCGGCCAATTGACCGGCCCGAAACGTGAAATTAACTGTTCACCAAAATCGCCTCGCAATTGCGCCATTGTTTCGCGTGCTGTGTGGCATGTGGCACCGTCTTGTTGAAACCACATATCATGCAAGTCAAGAACTTCCATTTCGGGCAAAAAAAAGTTTGTTATCATCGCTCGGTAGCGTTCACCATTGACAGTAACGCTGCGATTCGCATCATCTTTGAAGAAATATGGCCCAATAATGCCGCCGGCCCATAAACCGCACCGAACAGTGGCTTTTTCGGGATGCATTGGTAGCTGTTGCAATGCTTCTGGCTGATATTCACTCCAAATGCGGCAATTTTGCTTATTTACGTACCCATTCAACCAAAAATTAGCCTCATCGCTGAACAATTTTTCGATAAAAAAGCGGATCCTCGGCCAGCTTTCCAAGAGCCCATTCACCAAAAATTCGGCGTTGTGGTAGGTCGGCTGGCTTTAGTTCTTGCACCAGCTGTATCTTAAAAGGCTTTACGCCCAAATCCTTCCGCAAAATTTTCCACGTAGTGCTGTAACAAAGGCCTAACTGCTGGGAACGGCGCCGAATCGACATTTCGCGGTCTTCTGTCACACTAGCTGATACGGCAGCAATATTTTCTTCACTACGCACAGTACGTAAACGTGTTGGTGGTTTAATGTCCAACAAAGTAAATTTGGTGCGAAATTTGGTCACAATCTTTCGAATAGACTGCTCAGAAGGTCGAGAATGCCGATCATAAAATGGAAGCAGCGCGCTATGAACATTTCGAACCGAGCACGAATTTTGATAGTAAAATTCAATAATTTGCAAGCGTTGTTCATTTGTAAGACGATCCATGGTTAAATTGCAAACCAAACTGAAGCTGTTTGACAGTGACACAAGGTACTAAACACACGTCAGCTGTCAAAACCAGTGTTGCCAAAACCAAACCAGCTAAAAAATCACCCGTTACTTTGAGAATGATATTAACTTACTATCGAATATGTGTTGTGAAAAGATAAATGCATGTTATGAAGCTTTAACAGTTTGAAAAGTAGTGAAACAAACAATACATAATGCATGGTTCCACTCTCATTTGCAAAAGTTGAAAAAAATCAGAGGTTAAAGCTTATAAGAAAGCAGTTCTAAGCAATACGGTATAAAAGTGAAATAAAAATTACAAAAAACAACTACATAACGTCTCAAATAAGATCATAATCTCGAAATCAAATAGAAATGTGGAAAATTTTTAAAAGAATTGTCTTAAAGAATGCAGCATCTAACAATATTAAAAGTGTCAAATTTGGAGAAAATACATTAGTTCGTGCGAATGAAATTGCGAATAAGTTCAATGTGTACTTTGTAGATATAATTAGGGAAATAAAAGCGTCGACTCCTGTAGTTTCGTATGTGCCGCCTGATATAAGTGTAGATTCTATTTTTGCTTTTCGATTCTGTTACGAAAGAACATTGTATAAATTATGGATGTTCGTGGACTTAATAGAAATATGATAGTGAAATCATTAGAAATTATTGGCCCTGTACTCATGAAAATAATCAACACCTCTTTGCAAACTGGAAAATTTCTTGAAATATAAAAGCAGTCAGTTGTTGTTCCGGTGGAAAAAGTCAGCAATACGAATAAATGTGAAGAATTTAGGTCTGTGAATATGTTACCTACTTGTGAAAAAATATTAGAAAAATTTGTTGCAGATCAGCTTCAAAATTACGTGGAGGGTAATAATATTTTAATAAAGGAGCAGTCTGGGCTTGGGAGAGCGCATTCATGTGAAAGTGCCATTAATTGTGTTGTGTGGAAGTGGAAAAGACAAATTGATTCTGGAAAATCAGTTATAGCCGTGTTTTTGGATTTAAAACGTGCATTTGAAACTATTGATAGACACATTTTGTTAAAAAAGTTGTGCTTGTATGGTGTGCGTGATCGAGAATTGAAGTGGTTTGAATCTTATTTGGATAACAGAAGTAAAAGAACAAAAGTAAATGATAAATTGTCAGATACAAATATTAATGACCTAGGCGTTCCTTAGGGTTCGGTTTTGGGAGTGTTTCTCTTTCTTTTATATATAAATGACTTTAAAAATATCTTAAGTATTGCAGTTTAAAGCTTTTTGCCGATTTACATTTGTGGAGATGACAGTGACGTAATGTGTCAACAAATAAATGATGACTTAAAAAGTGTTGATGATTGTCTGAAAATGAACAAGTTAAAGGTGAATGTGGGAAAAACTAAATGTGATTGTTGGAATGAATAGTGAAATAAATGTGCGAATAGGCAACGCGTCAATCGAAACAGTTCAAAGTTTTAAACATCTGGGTGTAATAATTGATAAGAAGCTAAATTTTAAGGATCACGCTAGCCATGTTTGTACGAAAATTTAAAAAAAAAACTATTTCATGAGTAGAATAAGAAGACATCTGACATTTGAACGTTCTATTCTTTTGTATAATTCCTTTGTGATGCCGCACTTTAATTATTGCTCAATTTTGTTGTTTGGTTGTAATGCAGATGTTAAGTTGCGACTTCAAAGACTGCAGAATAAAAGTATGAGAGTCGTTTTGAACTTGAATATATACACGCCGATTCGGGCTATGCTTGAATGCCTGAAATGGATGAATGTTAAACAAAGGCTGACTTACATGGTTTTCATTTTCAAAATGCGTAACGGATTGTTACCTGAATATATATCTGAAGGAATCTTGGAAGTTTCTGATGCGCAGCCATATAACTTAAAAAACAATTACAACTTAAGACCAGAGAGATGCCGTCTAAGCAGTACCCAACATTCCATATTGTTTGACGGTATCAACTATTATAATAGTCTCCCGAGTGCAGTGAAAAATAAAAGTGGAATAAATCAATTAAAGAAGAAACTTATCCCCTTTATCAAAAATAATATTTTTTAAACTTACCATCAACTTATAGCCAATAATACAAATTTAATATCAAAATGTGATTTTTGTAGTTGTTAATTTTAAAGTTTTTTAACTTATAATATTGTTTTATTTCTTATATATAGAGCCCAATCTATTGCAATGCAAAGATGGGTACTATGGGTAGATGGCAGAAACTCTATAATAAATTATGTTTTCAAACGTAGAAGTTATGTAACAATTTTCAAGCGTACTACCATCAAATCATGAAGGCAACATAGCCCTAACGATCATAAGTATAACGGACATTTAGATTGATAGATTAGCAGATGAGATTTATTTTTTCTGTCAGAGATAAATCTGACTATAGATGACTGAAACATACAAGAACAAAGGATTTAACTCTGAACTCTGATCTTCACCGATTTTTTTTCAAACAAAGGTCATTTATTCAGTCTTAAGAGGAAGATATTTATTTCTGTTTTCTTGTAAAATAACATATATTTATTTAAGATGCTCATGCATTTCGTTTTCAATTAAATTTTAAGAACACCGAGCCATTTTTGAGAAATATTTGCTCTTTTATAACCGTTACATTACCGTTACATTACCCACTGATGTCAGGTACTGTTTGATTTCCATGTATGCTGACGATGTGCAATTATATCTGACTTGCCCACTTGGCCTTATGGAACACTATATATCATGTCTAAATGAAGATCTGCAAAGAATTTTATACTGGTCTCAAACTAATGGTGTGTTACTGAATCCATCAAAATCCAAATGCCTGGTTATTTCCAGAAAACCATTAGATTTGTCCTATTTTCCTCCGGTGTTACTGAACAATGTTTCAATTGAATATTCCGACACTGTAAAAAATTCGGGTATCCGTAACCTTAATTGGGATAGTCACATAAACGCTGTTGTAGGAAAAACGTATGGTGCTTTACGATCTCTGTGGGTCTCCCAATTCTTTACCCCTTTAAAAACCCGTATTATGCTCGTAAAACCATTAATAATACCTATTATGCATGCAGTTTTGATAGTAAGAGAAAATTAAATGTCGCTTTTAACAGCTCAGTTCGTTATATTTTTGGACTGGGTCGCTATGACCATGTATCAACATATTCTGTGACATTCTTTAATATTATGTTTAACAGTCTTTTGGAGTTTCGTACCTTATCTTTGTTTTCTAATGTCTTGCTTACACATGAACCACACTATCTATATGAAAGAATACGTGTGGCTTCCTCGAGTAGATCTGGACAACTCATACCTCTGCGAAACTCGTCCTTAACATCCGAACGTCAGTTTTTTATAATTAGTATTCGACTATGGAATTGCCTTCCGCGCGATATCAGAAGAGATGAAGGCGTTGAAATTGTTAAGAAGAAGATAAAGAGATATTTGTCGTCATAGTTTGTTTGTGGTTTCCTTCTTTATTAATAAACAAGTAACATTCAAGCAATTATAATTAAAAGTTTAAAATTTAAAGTCAAATTATTTGATTTATTCGTAAATTTATTATTTTGTATTTTTCCACTTAAAATTTTAAGCAGTTCTAATTTTAAAGTTTAACTAATTTGGATAAATTATTATTTTGTATTTTCTATTAAAATGTTTTAAACTAGCTTTTCACTATCTTATAAGATATTATATCTTACTGTGTAAAGCAATCGATTATTAATAAAATTGAAATTGAAAATTGTTACCCAGGTACCGGTTTTTTTTTAAGTTTTACACATACAATTATATGCAAATTGCAGAATCACAAAAGTATCTTTGCGCATTAATTTGGTGTCCGGAATCGTAAAGTTCTGCTTATCGATTCCAGAATACCAAATGAAAACGCTATGAGTTACCGTACCCATTTATCTTAAAAAATCCAAGAAAGCATAACTGGGCTGATAGAACCTATAAAAGCAAGTCAACTTCCTACAAGTAAGGAATATATTTTACTGTCATTTAGTCCGGGCGGCGCGTGCAAAAGTGCTCAACTCATCGAGTTAAAGAAAATTTCAGTAGTTCAGCGGAAGATATCTATAAGTAGATAGAAAAAATACAACTCTTCCCGCCCGCATCTTGAAGCAATCGGCAGGAGGATGAAAAGAAGAGGCCATTGTTTGCGGGGTGTTTACTGATCGAGTTAAAGAAAATTTCAGCATTGCAGCGGAAGATGTTTTCAAAAATAAAACTTCCCGCCCGCATCTTGGAGCGATCGGTAAAGAAGTGGCCATTTTTAAGGGGGGGGGGTGTTTATTCATCGAGTTAAAGGATGAATTAAGTGCAAAATATAGGTAATAACATTTTCTTTTAGAACTTGGACTCTTCCTCTTCAAAGCTTGGAAGTTTTTTCACTCAGCCTAATTTTGTGTTTTAAGTGGTTTTTGTTAAAAATTATTTGTTCGTGTCTTTTAAAGACAAAAATGTATGATCGACTAAAAGGTAAGGTTAATCAAAAATTAAATTAAATTGGAGGGGGGTATATCTCCCCCCCTTTGGGTGGGGGGTAATTTTTTTGTTTAAAGTGACTTAAAATAAAATAAATTATTAAAAATCAACTAAAGCCATACGATGAATTTTTATAACTTTTTTCAAAACTAAGGCCCTTATTGCGAGTGTCGTTTAACTTTCGATGCTATAAAAGTCGAAAGCATCGATAAATTTTCGTTTTGGTATTGTGTAACTTGATCGACAGAGATATCTATTACTGTGAATAACGAAAATGCTTATATTTTGGCATTTGGGGTAGTGCCAGTGATACTTTTTAGTCATTAATTGAGTCAAGATGTATTTCCAATTAATGATAAATTAAAACAGAAAACTTTAGAAATCTTGGAATGTGACGGAAATCATCTAAAAATACCTGTGTAACACTGGCTGAATTTTCTTATGATGTAATTATAACGCAGTCCTATCACATGTAATGCTTAAAAATAAGCGTTGAGGATCTATACTACACTAACTATTAGCTACAAGGCACCTTGCTTGCTGTGTGTCTGTGAAATGACACGAAGATTTTCCTTTGTTCTCTTGTAATATTTTATCGTTGGGAATTTTGTTGGGACATTTCTTACAAACGTATAGGCTTTTTTGTTTTGCAGTTTTATCACTGTCATATGTTTCGGTCATTCCTATGTTTTGGCATTTGACAGATAGCAAACAAATTTTCATCAGTCGAAGGAATAGTTTTTTCTTACAAAAAATAAATATTTTAATACTTGTTTTCTTAAAAAAAAATTATGACGCTACTTTTTTCTAGGTTCACATTTGCCTCCAGTTCGTTTTTGTACAAACTTACATCTGTCCCAGTGTCTATTAGGAAGGTGGAGTAAGTTTTGCTTGATGGCTGGAATTGAATTCGTTTTACCGGCTCATGAAACTCTGGGCAAAGAGAAACAGACAGGCTTTTTATATTCATTGTTGCGGGTCGGCATTCAGATCTAGTCGGGAAGGTTGACCCGTTGCTTCCTCCCGAGCATTGTCGTTTCCCGAATCTTGAGGATGAAAATCCTCACCAGATCTCCAAGAACAACAATGTCGTAATTCATGAGTTGAATTACCTTTAAATGGGTTTTTATTTTTCTGGTTTGTGGATGTAGGTGTATAATTATTGGGAGTCGGGTTTGTTTGGTTTCGGGAGTGTGCTTAACGTAAACGCCAATCATTCTCAGTATGATACAACTTATGACAATAGTTGCACTTTGGGGTTGATTCGTTTTTAATTGGGTCTAAAGCTTGGGAAGTTTGTATTCCGGTAACATGTGGCAGAAGTGTGACCTGTTTTATTGCAGGTCTGACAGATTTGCGGTCGATTTTGGTTGGATCTAGTAAAACATGAAGTTGCTGTGTGACCAAATTTACCACATTGCTGACAAGTGACCCTTGTGTCGGTATTTCTGTATGAGTTTTGTTCAATGTCTAGGCGAGGAGATTGCGCAATGCCATAATCAATGGCTGTTTTCAGATCCATGGCATTAAAAGCTTTTACTAATAAACTTAGTTGCGAGTTTCTAAGTCCGTCTTCGAAGGAACGTAAGGCTATTTGTCTGTTTTCAGAAATAAGATAGTCCCGTAATGCCTGGTCGGTCGTACTTTGGTATGTTGCCCTATCTTACTTCTGTAGCAAACGTGTTAGCCGTTCACCTTAGTTTTTTATGTCTTCCCTCGGGTTTTGTCGCACGGACATTAGCTCTGTTTGAGTGTTGGAACGTGAAATTCTTTCTTAAAATTGTCCTTCTAGTTCGGCTACTAGTTCGGCCCATGTGTTTAATGTTTTGTACTGGGTTAGCTCGAAAGCTTCCCCTTGTAACCTAGTCTTAACAATATTAACAAATAAAGCATGTTGAGTGGCGTCTTTGATGTATGAAAAAAAGACGTTGCCGCAAGCGACAAATTTATTTAATTCGTCTGGATTTCCATAGAACACAGGAACGATGTTATTAACCTCATTTAAGGATATTTTTACTTCCATTTTTGAGTGGATCGATAGAGGTGTAGATTCACAAATAAGGGTAAGGTTTTTACACTGCCTAAATTTTGCCTCCAGCGTCCACTTGGGAGTTCGCCAGGTCTTACTTTTATAGGTCTTTATACAAAAAAAAAATTCACTTTCTGGTGTTTAGCCCCAGAACGCCTCAAGATTATATCTTGTTATTTGGTATATTTGGTAGGGGATTTTGAGTAATCCCACCGCTGCCACCAAAATGTTGTAACGCCTTACCGGCCGTGCTTTCCTTATAGGAGAAGAGCTCGAAAAGCGGACAGAAAATAATAGATTTTTGTTTTAAACTTAAATGGCCCGCTGTCTTTAGCTAGGCTGCGACCAAATAAGTTATGTTTATTTCCAATTTTGTTCTGTCTCGAATTTTAAATATTCCTGTCTTTTTATACTATTTTAATCTACAAATTCTACCCCAATACACACGCACTTTTCCAACCATACATATATCCACCAACCGATAATTACATAATTTATTCCAATTGGTAATATTTCTTAGTTGGAATTATTTAATATAAATATTTCCCAACTGTTCTTCACAAAAGTGCCGCCGCATCATATTTCACATGTATTCACTCATAGCGCCGCTTACCCCTGCTAAGATGCATTCTCAGCATTTAGTATCAATGCCTGCAATTAGTGCATTGGATTTGTTTACAATCCGTTGGACATTGGATATTCATTACTCATAGCAGTTTATGGGTTTTGACGTAACTATGGCGAGTGAGCATTATGATGGCCTAGTGACGATTTATTTATGAGTCAGTATGTTATGGTATTTTATTATTGGTGCAGTATCGGTGGTTGAAGTGTTTTGGGAAAATGCGTGGAAATAGAGCAAAATGTATTTGTTAGGAGGTTGGAATGTAGTGCGATCACTACACTGTCATTCATTGGAAAATGATAACAACGTTTTAATGACGGGTGATTTTAATATAGATTTACTAGCCCAGGATCGTAATGCTGAGAAAATGTTGGAAGCATTGACTGACCAAGGACTTGTCCAGTTAGTGAATCAGCCTACTAGAATTACTGATGTGTCAGCGACATTGATAGATTACATTATTACGAATAGGGATTTAAAATCTAAGGCCGTGTGCGAACAGCGTTAAAATTTTATCCTCTGGCTAATTTTTGACGTTTGAGTTGAGGTGAATAAATGTTTAGCTTTTTGGTGTGCGAACTGAATTAAATGGGATTTTTAACATTAATATATTTTTTAAGTTTCCCTACAAGAATCGAAAAATGTCCCCTTCTATTTCTTGGTACGGAGAAATGTAAAAATTTGTTTTGGAAAAAACGAAAAAAAGAACGCAGCATATAGGAAAGTTTTTAGCTGATTCTGGAATTGTAGCAACCATCTGATTCGGTTCAGTAGTTAAGAAGGTATTTAGCATTTTCAACGTATACCTACATTTTGTAAATCCTATGAATTGTTTTTGATTTTGAACCAAATAAAAAACTGACTATGCAGAAAGTAGCTCGGTCCAAATATGTGTGTGGAATGGTATCAATCATTTAGATCAGTTCAGTGGTTTCGAAATTATTGTCTCATTTAGTATTTTCCTTTTTTTTGTTCTAATATAAAACAAAAAACTAAAAACGCAGCATTTTTTATTATATTTATACTAGCTGTTACCACTGATCTCAATATATAACTGGATAGCGTATTCCATACAATGTATAACAGTTTTTTTGAAGCAAATTGAAGATGACAGATGGTGGATTTTATCATAATTTGACGTCTACTTTGAGAAAAAAAAAATATTTCAATGTTAACCAAACAATTTAAAAGCAAGGTGGGTTTTTCTATGAGAAAAAAAACAAAATTAAATGAATTAAATAATTTAGATTTCAAGTACTTTTGAATATCAGATTTTTATATATTGACTATTAATTAATTAATTAATTGTTTTAATTATTACAATTAAAGACATTCTCGTTCTTACATGATTTTTGTACTAATCTTTTTTCAGGCAAACGCTGTTCCGCTGAAATATCCTTCTACTCAACCTTCATCAAACCAATGAGAGTTAACTCAATTATCTTCAGTGATTCTGGCCTTCAGTTCGAGGATAATGAAACTGAGGGCACTTGGATAATGCCAAATACTGTGACAAATGTTGGAAAAATTTACTTCGATCCAAGATCCCTATGTCAATTCCGATGTTACATCCCTTTCAATCAAACTCTCTCACCCATGTTCACCTCACTGGAGAGCCATTTAAATTTCGATGAAACAGAGCTGCGTAGACGAACTGAAATATTTCGTCACTCCGAGTATTACCAAATGCAGCACCAATACCTATGTGGGATCCTAATCAGCAGGCAAGTTTCTCAGACGTTGTAGCTGCTGCAAAGACACCATTGAATGATTTATAACCTCTGGACTATGAGGAACTTTTGATATTTTTAGATGCCCAAAGGATCCGATGAATCATGGGCTGGAAAGTTAATTGAAAAATTTTCTAAATTCCCCCATTTTGAAAAACCAAGGTTTGGTACAACAAGTAAGATCTTTCTTAAAAAAAAAACATGCAAAATGTTTTCTAACGTTTTTCAAATGCAGGTTTTCTTGTTAAACATTTTTCGGATACTGTGCAATATGATGTTTATGGGTTTTTGGAAAAAAATCGTGACACGGTTTCAAAGGAGCTGGTAAATGTGGTTGCAATGTCCGACATGGCTTTGTGTAAACAATTAATGGACTTAGAAGAAACTGATACGCTTAGTGATGGAAAAACTTCCGCACTGGGTGGACGAGTTGTTGTTAGTGCATCAAAGCAAGTGGTATGTTTTGTTTTATTTTTGAAAATATTTATCGCTAGTGTACTTCTTGTGTTTGTTTTCTCATCATGTAATTTTGTGCTGTTTTTTTTTCCTCCAATTTGTTTTTAGCAGCCAGTATACAGACGTAAACGAGTTAGTTACATTTTATAGTGTTTTTTTGTCATTCTAAACATTGACTAACAATAAATTAGAATTATAAGTCTAAGAAGTTATTACTTGGTGGTGCATGATTAATCATTTTGTTTTTATAAGAAAATCATGCTTTACACTCATACATTTATTATTTGCTAGCTTATAGTAACAGTTCATTTTGTGTTCTTATACTATGATAAAAATATAATAATAAAAATGCAGAATTGTAGCACAGAGTGGCGATGAAAACAATTTTTAAAGTGAACAAAAATATGCCACAACAGCTTTCATTCATTCTCATTCATCCTCATGCTATCAGTTCTTAACGCGTTGATTTGTTTAGATTTATTAGCGTTCTTAAAAGTATTTTAAACCTCTTCGATAACCCAATCAAATTGCATTTATTTTATGTTAATCGACTCGTATGTTATTTATTTCCTACTAACTGGTTTGATGAAATTCTTGCTTCGCCCTCTTTTATGAGACTTTATATTTATGTATTAACTATACTTTTTTTCTTCTTAGATAACTCCATCGAAACAGCATAGACGATCGGTTGGCTCACAATTTTGGGACAGTTTGTCACTTCTTATCTCAACATTGCATTTCACAACACCTCATTACGTTCGTTGTATAAAGGTAAATTAGACATTTTATATGTTCACAGTTAAACTCTATTGATTTATATTCATTTCAGCCAAATGACGAAAAACTCTCCTTCAAATGGGAAGCATCAAAAATTGTTCAACAACTTTGTGCATGTGGTGTTTTGGAAACGGTTCGTATATCAGCAGCAGGTTTTTCCTCGCGATGGTCATACTATGACTTTTATTCTCGCTATCAATTACTGTGTCATCGAAAGTATCTCAATAAAAGCGATCTCAGACGTTCATGTGAGAACATCGTCACCAAATGGATTCACGAAGAAGATAAATATCGTTTTGGCAATACACAAATATTCTTCAGAGCCGGTCAAGTTGCCTATCTAGAGCAAGTCCGTATGAATCTACGGAAAAAGTACATCATAACTGTGCAGTCTGTTGTTCGAAAATTTGTGTATCAAAGGCGATAGGTATATGAGAATCAAAAAATAGAGCTCGGAATATAGACCTTCGCGTGAGGCTATATGGCCAGGAAAAAGGCAAGGGCCATACGCGAGGCTAGAGCAGCACTTGTCATATCAAAATATGCTCGTGGTTATAAATGGCGACGACGTTTTGTCAAACTTCGCTTCTCGGTTTGTGGAATTCAGCAGTATGCTCGAGGTTTGTTGGCTCGACAACGTTTCAAAATTGCATTGGACAATCATAGAGCGACTGAGATTCAACGTTTCTGTCGAGGTTATTTGGCTCGTCAGGCTTACAACAAAAAATTGCGTAACATTATTGTTTGTCAGTCGGCGATACGAAGGTTCCTGGCACGTCGTCTATTCAAGAAATTAAAAGCTGAAGCTAAGACCATTTCGCACATTCAAAACTTGTACAAAGATCTCGAGAACAAAATCATATCGTTGCAACAAAGGATAGATTAGCTGAACAAAGAAAATACACAACTTAAGTTGAAAACTACTGCTATTCCTGTATTAAAGTAAGTTTTCATATTCAAAATTAGAATTTTATGTTGTAATTTTGTTTTACTTTAGGAACCAACTTGAACAGAAAAAGAACATCGAAAACCAGTTAAAGCAATTAAATTTGCTATTAGCAGACAAAGTCAAAGTTGTTTATAATTACAATGATGTCAAACTAGAAGACATTGAAATTCCAAAA
The DNA here is from genome assembly GCA_951217065.1 of Baccha elongata. NCBI lineage: Eukaryota > Metazoa > Arthropoda > Insecta > Diptera > Syrphidae > Baccha > Baccha elongata. The sequence goes on along the minus strand of CATNUY010000169.1, from coordinate 793,278 downwards.
CAATTACACCTAGATGAAATCCTCAAAAAGATCTAAAATCCATAAGATGCATAATTAAATAAAAGAAAATTAAATGTACGAATCAATCGTATGCAATAAAGATATTACTATGTAAGTAAGTTTGTTGCCATCTTCTCATTAAAATCCTATTTAGTACGTTGTTAATTTGTTGCGTTACAAAAAATCTTTACACGTGTACGAATATAGTATTAAACAAAAAAAATAAGATATGCCTATATCTTTTGTTTTGATATAGTTTTCGATAATAGTGCAAATTAATGTACCTATCCTTGACATCGTAAACAATCTACGAATATTTTGTTTGTTAATTGAAATTAGTTCAATTGTTAATCATTAATAAAATATTTATCTTTTCTTTTTGAATTTATATAAATAGGCATATATTAAATTTTAAATCATTCTTTAGCAAAATATTTGTGTTGGAGTACTAAAAGCAAATTATTATCTGTTCCTATACAGATATGTAGAAAATTGAATGTGCTTAAATGGAAAATAAATATATATGTATGTACTTATTCTCCTGTTTCTATAGAGTAATAAATTTCAATTAAAGAAATTTTGTTATCATTTTTTCCTCTAGTAAAAATAATGAAAAGCTGTAAGCAAATTGTGAAATGCAGATATTGGGTGAGAAAAGTTATACATTTAACTAATGATTTATTTGGTAGAAATGAAACAATGAGATTGCCTAAAGAAATGCCTTAGAAAGTTAAAATTTTTCTCCTAGACAAAAATTTTAAACATATTTTTGAAAATTTCTTTTGAAATGTTAATTATAAAAGGGTGAACAACAATATGTGATATGAAATGCAATGAGTGCCCTGAAGATGTCCTAGTCGGATGAAACGCGTCGGCTTAATTTATTTATTTTATTTATTTTAATTAATAAAATTAAAAAAATTGTGGAAACATCAAGTGTTTTGTTTTAATTTTTTTGTAAAATGTTAAATGCATTCCATTTAAGTTAAACAAAATATTTTTATTTATAATTCATTCTTTGTTTTTTTTTATTAATGTAAATTGAAAAGCATTTATGTTTTTAATGAATTATGTAGTAAACAAGACAATACAGTGAACAAAACAAAATGTGAATATTAAGTGGAAATCGGATGTGAAATAAATAGATTTTCAACTTTTATTTACAAAAATTATATTTATATTATATTTATTTTGTATTAAATAAAAAATCAATTTTTTTTACATCGAAAATATATACAGTGTTTTAATTTTTAGTTATAAAAATAAATAAAATTGATGATTTCCATAAAAAAGTGTTAATAAATTGAAACACGTTAGTGATAATGCTTTATTTAAAATAAATGTATACGAGTATAACTTATAAGGTATAAGGTATAAGGCTGCAGGTAATGAAATATGTACATACCTACACTTTAATCTGAATAGTGTTTTTAATAACGGAGATATATTAAATTAAATCAATTTATTCGATAGGTATGCAAGTTTACATGCATTTCATTCTGATATGAATGACATCTGCATTTAAGAGTTATAATTATTTGATACCTAATGGCTATGGCATACATTCTGTTTCTAATTAGACACAGTGATTGATACATGAATTCGAAACAGATTTATAATTTGAAACAGAACTTCTTTGAATTTCGTTGCATTTGGGATTGATTAAATAATAATTAAAGTTATAGCTATTATAGTAAAACGTATCAGTAAAAATTTTCTTTTTCAATTTCAAGGCAAATTATCCGACAATATTAGTGGTAAATGGTATTAAAATGAAGGTAATGAATAGCAGAATTTTTTTATTAAAAAATAACGCAATTTGTTCTAAAATCACGAAATATTAAAACTTTTGTTTTTTCAATGATCATTAAAATTTTAATGATCATTGAAATCACAAAAGTGAAAATATAACGCAAATGAAGTTCAAATTGAGTTATTTTTTTTTAATAGAAACATTAAACTATTCATTACCTCCATTTTAATACCAATTAACACTAACATTGTTGAATAATTTGCCTTAAAATTCAATTTACTGATACGTTTTATCATTGTATATAAATTTCTATAGTACAACCATGGAGCAGCGCCATCTAAAGAAAGTTGTGAACTGCACATTTGGAGGTTCTTACATTTACCAAGTGTCTATTCTGTTACCCTTACAATAGTCGTCTACGAAACAAGTTAATAATATATAATGTATTTTATTGAATGAATGAAAATACTATAGAAATGTATATACAATGGTTTTACTGATAGCTATAACTGGCCCCTTAGGGGCAAGAGGAAAGATATAATTTATTAATTACAGAATTACCTTTTCAATTTTTTCTACGGTGATTCGTCCTAGGGATCGAGGGGTTTGTCACTAGCCAGTTTAGTGGTTCAATGATTGCAATATTTCAAATGACTTCATATGATTTCAGGTGATTTCAAGCAGTGTTTAAATTGATTTCATAATTTTGTGATTGCATTGATTTCAAATAAATTTACTGATTTCAAATGATTGCAAATTAATTCAAATGATTTCATATTGATTTGATATCTTGATGGGCCACTCAGGGTGAATTTTTTTAGCCTGAAAAGGCAGAATTATAGCTCTAGTGTTTGAAGCTATAGCTATACTGCGAGTTCGGAAGATGTTCAATGAAGTTAGCTTAGCGTGGTAACAGAGCCATAACGGAAGATTAATACTGGATCAACATACTACCCAGGCAGATGCGGTTGGCCTCTTTGAAGCAGATCGTTGTGGCTGTGGGTATAGCCTAACCGTCAATCACTGCGCAAGTATCAAATACCTAATTCATAATGGAAATAATGATACTAAAACAACAATGGTACTAAAAATTAAGATGAATTTTACTATAGACGAAATTACCTTTTGAATTAGGTTCTAGTTCCACGAATCAGGGCAGGTTTCTCTGAAGATTCCTAAAATTATTTAACAGCTATAGGTTTTATGCATAACTTCGAATTTATGTCGCTATCATATTAAATCTCTCTAAATGCTATACTCGTTAAGTGCAATTCAGCATAATCTGTAGCTACACTTCTTTGTAACACAGATAAGCGTTAATGCAAGCCAGCATCAGTATGAAATTCATTTATTTAAATCCGATACCCTTAAAATCATTGCTTACGATTTGTTTCTTCTTTTTAAGTGGCGACCAAGATGTGTCACATTAAAATTCCACTTAATTTAACGTGCTGTCCGATGTTTATGCATAGCACTTCAGTAATGTATACAATATTTTATAAGCATCCCTTGCTCATAAGATTAAAAGATACCAAATGCATGCCCACACATTTTTGAGCGTGAGAAAAGTATCTTGCAAAAGATTATTAGAGCTAAGTTAGTCTTAAGTAACACTCCGAAATAAAAACATCTTTTATTTTGTTAAATGATCTTTTCTTTCTTTCAATTGTGCAAAACATAGGTACACCCATTAACTAATGACGTTTGAAAAAAGTTAGCAAACAAAAAAAAAATATATATATATAAAAATAAAAAAAATATACTAAAAAAAAACATGTCTGAGTGTAGTCATATCTTTAATTGCGGCTAAGCTTGTCATCAAAGAACAGTGGTATAGGTGTAAACCGCAGTCGTTATAATGCATTGCGCGCATATACAAAAATTTAATTTTAATTTAATTTTTTTATGAAAATTTAGGTAATGTCTTAAACATATTTTGGTGCCATGCCCGAACGGTTTGACTCAGAGATAAAATGTTTGCACTTCCTGACTTAAAATAAGTTAGCGCTACTGATTGCATCATCACATTTGGTTTCAGACAAAAATACAAAAATCTGTATACCTAAGATAATGTATAAGCAGTATTCAGACATTTTGATGTGATATTTGCTTTTGCAGTAACTTTTTTTGTTAATATTGTCTGGATTCAAAATGTAATGATGCAAATAGTAGCGCTAACTTATTTAGAGTCAGGAAGTGCAAAAATTTTGTCTGTGAGTAAAACCGTTTGGACATGGCACCAAAATATGTTCATGACATTACCCAGTTTTTCGTTCATTTTTAATTTTTTTATGAAAATTTAGGTAATGTCTTAAACATATTTTGGTGCCATGCCCGAACGGTTTGATTCAGAGATAAAATTTTTGCACTTCCTGACTTAAAATGAGTTAGCGCTACTATTTGCATAATTACATTTTGAATCCAGACAATATTAACAAAAAAAATTACTGCAAAAGCAAATATCACATCAAAATGTCTGAATACTGCTTATACATTATCTTAGGTATACAGTTTTTTGTATTTTTGTCTGAAACCAAAATGTAATGATGCAATCAGTAGCGCTAGCTTATTTAAAGTCAGGAAGTGCAAAAATTTTATCTCTGAGTCAAACCGTTTGGACATGGCACCAAAATATGTTCATGACATTACCCAGTTTTTCGTTCATTTTTAATTTTTTTATGAAAATTTAGGTAATGTCTTAAACATATTTTGGTGCCATGCCCGAACGGTTTGACTCAGAGATAAAATTTTTGCACTTCCTGACTCTAAATAAGTTAGCGCTACTGATTGCATCATTACATGTTGGTTTCAGACAAAAATAAAAAAAACTGTATACCTAAGATAATGTATAAGCAGTATTCAGACATTTTGATTTTGGAGATTCAAAATGTAATGATGCAAATAGTAGATTACGCACAAGGTCCTCTTTTGTTGGTGGCCTAAGAAATGCAAATAAAAGTGCATTTGTTTGCTTTGCGTATGCTATATTTAATATAAGATTTATAAATATACATTATAAATATACATTAGGGTGCATTGCATATCTTTCCTAGTTTTGTACGAATCTTTAAATCTGTTATGGTGCTTCTTTGGTGACATTGCGGACATAAAAGCAAAACATTATTAGAGGTATGCGATTTCATAACTACTGGAAAATGTTTTCTATATTCTCTTGGAACAATTTTTTTCTAATATAGGCATCTTTTCGGCCGCACAAAACGCATTGATTTTCTTTTGGTGTTTGATAATAACGTCCAACTTCACCAACGGCTCGACCAACTGGTTCAAAATTCAAGCGCACCGTATACGGATTTGAGTTTACTTGTTGTGCAAGGTTTTGATCAACGTACCTGAAATATGTAGATTATATAATAATATTTATATGTAATAAGTTCTGTAATATTTAAAAATCATTTAAAGTTAAAGTATTGTCAACCTTCCAAATTTTTCATGTTCACAATTAAAATACAATTTCAATTTCAATTTCAATTTTTCATGTTCACAATTAAAATACAATTTTAATAAAAAAACAAATGCTTACCATTGAGCTTTTTTTCGATCGCAAGTACATAGTAGCTCACCATCTGGTGCTTCCAACAAACAATTATCATACAAAGTTTTAGATCTTGTACTGATTCCTCTGCTCAGAGGCTTTTTTATTACTATATGACCGGATTTCTTTAAATCGGATGGATTTCCTACAATTGCACCGCGTTTGGCAAAGCTATCTTTGAAGCGAACATCTAAAAATGGATCACATTCTTGTAGTACAAATTCCAAATTTGAATTTTGTTGCTGCCAAAATCGTCTGCAAAATGAAAACAATTATTTTACTATAAAAATCAATTAATAATATTTAAAACTTGCATTTACCTCTTTTTCAAAACATTAGACATGGATTTGAATATTTCTACTACAACCATAGCATCATTGGCAGCATATTTTTTTTGAGTAGTAGTCAAACTAGGTGCTTCCCAATCAGAGCAAACTAATCGCCAACTTTTATCAAGATGAACGTTCAATATTGACTTTGACATCTTTGCAAGACCTTCAGCTTTTTGATTGGTAAAGGAACTGGCCACACCAACACCATAATCTTATGCCAACTTCCCTGCATCGTCATAAGCACCAATGCCAACTTTGATAACTTTGTCGTCTTCAAGAAGTTATCTTAAGCTCATGCGAATAGTTTTAATATTGCAAAAGACGTATTAAAGCACAAATACCTTAGTACCATGTTAGTTGCAACATGCGGTGGGTCTTCGAATCCCAAAACTCTGTAGGTATTCATTAAAATTTCTAAAAAACGGGACAAAATAAAATATTTTTCTAGAAATAAAAACTTATTTAATTTTAGACCTTTGGAGCGTTGCTACAATCCTTTGGCAATCGTCTGTTGTTTCGATAATTTCGATTTGGTTGTTCCGCAAGGTACGAAAGTTATAGGCATATTTTAGATGTTGTATTATTTTGACAATTTTTATTACAATACAAACAAGACCGAGACTAATTGTTTTGGCCAAGCGGTAGGTATTTGAAATTTTTCTACTTTCAGGAATGTAGGTTTTTGTTAAATTTTGAGTATTTATTCCAACTTGTTTGTTTGGGCCCACTGATCTCTCTATATTAAACAATAAATTCTTAAATTAATTAATAACTTTTTTTTTTGCGCATTTTGAAAATTACCACACATTTTAAATTGCACGATTTGCGTTAATTTTTACTTTCTTAAAAAATATTCTTCGATCTCAAACACAAAGCAAAACGCCATTTTCAGTATTTTGACATTTGTTAAACTGTTATAGTGGTATACTGTTATACAAAATTGGGGACTTTTTCATAATATAACACATCTTCAAATTGCTTCATCTTTTTTATATGCATCCGCTATCCAGTATATATAGAGATCAGTGGCTGTTACCCGACGCGTTGCTGCCGCAGAAATAATAAAGGATAAAACATCGTTTTTGAAAGAGTTATTATAACCCTATTGGTTCAACATTTTGCCAAAAGCTTTCAAACTCATAATATAAGAGTTTTCGCAAAAGCGACCCCAGTCCCATCTATTCGGTTATTTGAAATAGCCTTAGTCATTTCGTACAACATCAGCTATCAGCTATCCAGAGCAGGCTAAATTTTTGAAGTTTATATTCACCACACTAGTGTCATAATTTAGCCAATGGATAAAATTTTAACGCTGTTCGCACACGGCCTAAGGTTAATTTTATTATTGATGCAGAAGATAAAATGAAACTATTAGAGTGGCAGTGGAAATAAAAAATAAATCGCATATAACAGCACAAAAATATAAATCTTTTCGTTATACTAAAGAACGTTTTGACTTTTTTCTAAATGCAGAAGGTTTTTCAGACTTATACTTTGAGAATTATATTAACTTACTATCGAATATGTTTTGTGAAAAGATAAATGCATGTTATAAAGCTTTAACAGTTGAAAAAGTAGTGAAACAAACAATACATAATGCATGGTTCCACTCTCATTTGCAAAAGTTGAAAAAAATCAGAGGTTAAAGCTTATAAGAAAGCAGTTCTAAACAATACGATATAAAAGTGAAATAAAAATTACAAAAAACAACTACATAACGTCTCAAATAAGATCATAATCTCGAAATCAAATAGAAATGTGGAAAACTTTTAAAAGAATTGTCTTAAAGAATGCAGCATCTAACAATATTAAAAGTGTCAAATTTGGAGAAAATACATTAGTTCGTGCGAATGAAATTGCGAATAAGTTCAATGTATACTTTGTAGATATAATTAGGGAAATAAAAGCGTCGACTCCTGTAGTTTCGTATGTGCCGCCTGATATAAGTGTAGATTCTATTTTTGCTTTTCGATTCTGTTACGAAAGAACATTGTATAAATTATGGATGTTCGTGGACTTAATAGAAACATGATAGTGAAATCACAAATTTTTTGCCCTGTACTCATGAAAATAATCAACACCTCTTTGCAAACTGGAAAATTTCTTGAAATATAAAAGCAGTCAGTTGTTTTTCCGGTGGAAAAAGTCAGCAATACGAATAAATGTGAAGAATTTAGGCCTGTGAATAGCTATGTTACCTACTTGTGAAAAAATATTAGAAAAATTTGTTGCAGATCAGCTTCAAAATTACGTGGAGGGTAATAATATTTTAATAAAGGAGCAGTCTGGGCTTGGGAGAGCGCATTCATGTGAAAGTGCCATTAATTGTGTTGTGTGGAAGTGGAAAAGACAAATTGATTCTGGAAAATCAGTTAAAGCCGTGTTTTTGGATTTAAAACGTGCATTTGAAACTATTGATAGACACATTTTGTTAAAAAAGTTGTGCTTGTATGGTGTGCGTGATCGAGAATTGAAGTGGTTTGAATCTTATTTGGATAACAGAAGTAAAAGAACAAAAGTAAATGATAAATTGCCAGATACAAATATTAATGACCTAGGCGTTCCCTAGGGTTCGGTTTTGGGAGTGTTTCTCTTTCTTTTATATATAAATGACTTTAAAAATATCTTAAGTATTGCAGTTTAAAGCTTTTTGCCGATGATAGTCTGATTTACATTTGTGGAGATGACAGTGACGTAATGTGTCAACAAATAAATGATGACTTAAAAAGTGTTGATGATTGTCTGAAAATGAACAAGTTAAAGGTGAATGTGGGAAAAACTAAATGTGATTGTGGGAATGAATAGTGAAATAAATGTGCGAATAGGCAACGCGTCAATCGAAACAGTTCAAAGTTTTAAACATCTGGGTGTAATAATTGATAAGAAGCTAAATTTTAAGTGATGCCGCACTTTAATTATTGCTCAATTTTGTTGTTTGTTTGTAATGCAGATGTTAAGTTGCGACTTCAAAGACTGCAGAATAAAAGTATGAGAGTCGTTTTGAACTTGAATATATACACGCCGATTCGGGCTATGCTTGAATGCCTGAAATGGATGAATGTTAAACAAAGGCTGACTTACATGGTTTTCATTTTCAAAATGCGTAACGGATTGTTACCTGAATATATATCTGAAGGAATCTTGGAAGTTTCTGATGCGCAGCCATATAACTTAAAAAACAATTACAACTTAAGACCAGAGAGATGCCGTCTAAGCAGTACCCAACATTCCATATTGTTTGACGGTATCAACTATTATAATAGTCTCCCGAGTGCAGTGAAAAATAAAAGTGGAATAAATCAATTAAAGAAGAAACTTATCCCCTTTATCAAAAATAATATTTTTTAAACTTACCATCAACTTATAGCCAATAATACAAATTTAATATCAAAATGTGATTTTTGTAGTTGTTAATTTTAAAGTTTTTTAACTTATAATATTGTTTTATTTCTTATATATAGAGCCCAATCTATTGCAATGCAAAGATGGGTACTATGGGTAGATGGCAGAAACTCTATAATAAATTATGTTTTCAAACGTAGAAGTTATGTAACAATTTTCAAGCGTACTACCATCAAATCATGAAGGCAACATAGCCTTAATGATCATAAGTATAACGGACATTTAGATTGATAGATTAGCAGATGAGATTTATTTTTTCTGTCAGAGATAAATCTGACTAAAGATGACTGAAACATACAAGAACAAAGGATTTAACTCTGAACTCTGATCTTCACCGATTTTTTTTCAAACAAAGGTCATTTATTCAGTCTTAAGAGGAAGATATTTATTTCTGTTTTCTTGTAAAATAACATATATTTATTTAAGATGCTCATGCATTTCGTTTTCAATTAAATTTTAAGAACACCGAGCCATTTTTGAGAAATATTTGCTCTTTTATAACCGTTACATTACCGTTACATTACCCACTGTTGTCAGGTACTGTTTGATTTCCATGTATGCTGACGATGTGCAATTATATCTGACTTGCCCACTTGGCCTTATGGAACACTATATATCATGTCTAAATGAAGATCTGCAAAGAATTTTATACTGGTCTCAAACTAATGGTGTGTTACTGAATCCATCAAAATCCAAATGTCTGGTTATTTCCAGAAAACCATTAGATTTGTCCTATTTTCCTCCGGTGTTACTGAACAATGTTTCAATTGAATATTCCGACACTGTAAAAAATTCGGGTATCCGTAACCTTACTTGGGATAGTCACATAAACGCTGTTGTAGGAAAAACGTATGGTGCTTTACGATCTCTGTGGGTCTCCCAATTCTTTACCCCTTTAAAAACCCGTATTATGCTCGTAAAACCATTAATAATACCTATTATGCATGCAGTTTTGATAGTAAGAGAAAATTAAATGTCGCTTTTAACAGCTCAGTTCGTTATATTTTTGGACTGGGTCGCTATGACCATGTATCAGCATATTCAGTGACACTCTTTAATATTATGTTTAACAGTCTTTTGGAGTTTCGTACCTTATCTTTGTTTTCTAATGTCTTGCTTACACATGAACCACACTATCTATATGAAAGAATACGTGTGGCTTCCTCGAGTAGATCTGGACAACTCATACCTCTGCGATACTCGTCCTTAACATCCGAACATCAGTTTTTTATAATTAGTATTCGACTATGGAATTGCCTTCCGCGCGATATCAGAAGAGATGAAGGCGTTGAAATTGTTAAGAAGAAGATAAAGAGATATTTGTCGTCATAGTTTGTTTGTGGTTTCCTTCTTTATTAATAAACAAGTAACATTCAAGCAATTATAATTAAAAGTTTAAAATTTAAAGTCAAATTATTTGATTTATTCGTAAATTTATTATTTTGTATTTTTCCACTTAAAATTTTAAGCAGTTATAATTTTGAAGTTTAACTAATTTGGATAAATTATTATTTTGTATTTTCTATTAAAATGTTTTAAACTAGCTTTTCACTATCTTATAAGATATTATATCTTACTGTGTAAAGCAATCGATTATTAATAAAATTGAAATTGAAAATTGTTACCCAGGTACCGGTTTTTTTTTTAAGTTTTACACATACAATTATATGCAAATTGCAGAATCACAAAAGTATCTTTGCGCGTTAATTTGGTGTCCGGAATCGTAAAGTTCTGCTTATCGATTCCAGAATACCAAATGAAAACGCTATGAGTTACCGTACCCATTTATCTTAAAAAAATCCAAGAAAGCATAACCGGGCTGATAGAACCTATAAAAGCAAGTCAACTTCCTACAAGTAAGGAATATATTTTACTGTCATTTAGTCCGGGCGGCGCGTGCAAAAGTGCTCAACTCATCGAGTTAAAGAAAATTTCAGTAGTTCAGCGGAAGATATCTATAAGTAGATAGAAAAAATACAACTCTTCCCGCCCGCATCTTGAAGCAATCGGCGGGAGGATGAAAAGAAGAGGCCATTGTTTGCGGGGTGTTTACTGATCGAGTTAAAGAAAATTTCAGCATTGCAGCGGAAGATGTTTTCAAAAATAAAACTTCCCGCCCGCATCTTGGAGCGATCGGTAAAGAAGTGGCCATTTTTAAGGGGGGGGGGTGTTTATTCATCGAGTTAAAGGATGAATTTAGTGCAAATTAAAGGTAATAACATTTTCTTTTAGAATTTTGAACTCTTCCTCGTCAAAGCTTGAAAGTTTTTTTACTCAGCCTAATTTTGTGTTTTAAGTGGTTTTTGTTAAAAATTATTTGTTCGTGTCTTTTAAAGAATTAAGACAAAAATGTATGATCGACTAAAAGGTAAGGTTAATCAAAAAATAAATTAAATTGGAGGGGGGTATATCTCCCCTCCTTTGGGTGGGGGGTAATTTTTTTGTTTAAAGTGACTTAAAATAAAATAAATTATTAAAAATCAACTAAAGCCATACGATGATTTTTTATAACTTTTTTCAAAACTAAGGCCCTTATTGCGAGTGTCGTTTAACTTTCGATGCGATAAAAGTTGAAAGCATCGATAAATTTTCGTTTTGGTATTGTGTAACTTGATCGACAGAGATATCTATTACTGTGAATAACGAAAACGCTTATTGTGAATAAACCTTATATTTTGGCATTTGGGGTAGTGCCAGTGATACTTTTTAGTCATTAATTGAGTCAAGATGTATTTCCAATTAATGATAAATCAAAACAGAAAACTTTAGAAATCTTGGAAATGTGACGGAAATCATCTAAAAATACCTGTGTAACACTGGCTGAATTTTCTTATGATGTAATTATAACGCAGTCCTATCACATGTAATGCTTAAAAATAAGCGTTGAGTATCTATACTACACTAACAATCAGCTACAAGGCACCTTGCTTGCTGTGTGTCTGTGAAATGACACGAAGATTTTCCTTTGTTCTCTTGTAATATTTTATCGTTGGGAATTTTGTTGGGACATTTCTTACAAACGTATGGGCTTTTTTGTTTTGCAGTTTTATCACTGTCATATGTTTCAGTCATTCCTATGTTTTGGCATTTCAATATTTACAAATTGTTATAAAAGTAATACTAAATTGTTAGGTAAATAAAGATTATCTTGGTGAGTTTCAGTGATTGTTGACCCAACCCAAATGTTGCGTTTTTTTTTCCTTTATTTATTACTATATTGCTCTGTGTTAAAACAATTGTTATTTTAGAAACAATAAAACCATATTTAAAAGGAAATCAACATACTGTAACGTGTTACACAAATAATTAAAGGGTGCTGAATATTTTCATCTCTTGAGGTAAACGCCATCTACCTGCTCGGTACATCTACTAAATCTCTACACCTACTACATTACCTACTCTATACTGTACTACATTGCCTACTCGATATTGTTCTAGCAAGTTCAAGAACCTTCCATGAGCCAAGCATTTCTGTATAAAAGAGGAAGCGGATGCGGACCGACAGTCAGTTTGAATTTGAAATCAGTTGTGTACAAGTCGGTAATTTGAAAGTGATAAAGTGTGAATTTAAAATAAAGAAAGTAAAAAGGAAATAAAGAGTGTTTTGAAATATTAAGTGGAATTAAAAGTAAAAAGACGTAAAGTGAGTTGTATTAAAAACGGAAATAAGTTTTATTTAATAAAACGAACCTAGATATAACCTAACATTGGTGTCAGAAGTGGGATTAAATAAAACTTTAGTGAAAAGTGATTGTGTTGAAAGTAAAAATATGGGTAAGCTTCTGAAAGATTTAAACGCTGTTGAGCTAAAAGCAGAACTAAACAAACGGGGTCTTTCTACTACTGGAACGAAAAATGACCTCATTATTCGTCTGCAAGAAGCCATGAGACGACACGGTGAAAATCCAGACACATCCGTCTTGGAAATAGAAATGGCAGAAGAACAAGTAAGTACCAACACAGATTTGTCCAATATGTTGGCTCTTCTTCTCGAACGTTTCGAAGATCAAAGAGAAGAACAAAAGAATGAACAAACGAAACTTCTCGAACGTTTCGAAGATCAAAGAAACGAGCAAAAAGAGCTCTTTGAAGAACAAAGGAACCTTCTCGAAGGCAAACTCACTACTTTAGAGAACAAGTTTGTTGTTGTAGATGAACGTGTTGAAGGAGTTGAAAAACATTTACTCAAAGTAGACACAAGTTTGCAGAAGGTTGAAGAAAAATTCGAAAAAGTTGAGGATAAATTCAATTATTTGTCAAAAGAATTCGACAAGGTTAGAAAATTGAAGGTGCGAGAAAGTTCTGGTGAATCTTACAAGAGAAAAGAAATGCATCCGCCAACTTTTGATGGGCAAACTTCTTGGTCAATCTACAAGAGACAATTTGAAGCAGCAGCATTGACAAACGGCTGGGACAATGAAGACAAGTTTGTTGCACTTACACTGGCTCTCAGAGGACCTGCTGCTGAGTTACTGCAAACAATACCAGCAGAGATGCATGGCAACTTTAGTGCACTTTCACAAGCCATTGAAAAACGATTTGGAGATGGCCATATGCAAGAAGTCTTTAGAGTTCAACTAAACACCAGAGTTCAGAAACGGGGTGAAACTCTTCAACAGCTTCAAGCAGACATCGAACGACTAGCTCACTTGGCATATCCAACTGCGGGCGAAGAAATCATTAACCAATTCGCCGCAGAAGCCTTTGTTCGTGCCTTGTCTGACATTAATCTCCAGAGAGCAGTACGAACAGCTGGAAAACGAACACTTCCAGAAGCATTAGCTTTCGCCTTGACTATGGAAGCAGCTGAACAGGCTTCACTAGGAGTACATCGGGTAAGAGAAGTTGCAATAGAAGAATGCTCTTGCCAAAGAATGGCATTCCAGAACAACCGTCGAGATGGACAAATCCGATGCTGGAATTGCAACAAGACTGGACATTTCCAGCGCCAGTGCCGAATGCCACCAAGAAGAAGCGCATGTCAACATTGCGGAAGCAGAAATAATACATCAGATGAGACTACAAACAAGACCAACGCCCAACCTCGTCAAGTTTCCCAGCAGGGAAACGAGTAAGAACCAACTTCGAGGGGCAGAAGCTGGTTTCTGGTATCTATGGCCCCAGAAACATTATCCAAGTCTCGCAGACTAAACGAAACAATAAAAGTCTAACTGTGGAAGCAGCTATTAACAACAAGCAATACGTGGTTACCATCGACACCGGTGCCACCGCTTCAATTGTACGAAGAGACTTGGTCAAGATGGCATGGCTAAACAACACCAACAGCTATTGTCTGAAGACTGCAACAGGAGAAGCAGCAAGAGTGTACGGAGAAGTCCGTCTTCGGATCCGCTTGGCAGAAATAGAGTTTGAACATCCATTTCTAGTGGCAGATATATGCGATGAGTGCATTATTGGAATCGACTTTATGAAAAAGCATGAAATAATTCTCGACATTGGTAACCAAGTTCTTAAATACCGAAATATAGAGATTCCAATGGTTTATGGCAATAATCAAAACTCATCATCGATAAGAGCAATCATCAAAGAAGATATGTGCCTACCTCCTTCGTCAGAAGTCTTTGTTTGGACAAACATCAAAGATGATTCTGGAAACCATCGAAACCTCATGGTGGAACCAGACTCTGAGCATTGCTCGAAAATTTCATCGTGGGAAAGACGCTGGTGGCACCTCAAATTAACATGGTGCCCATACGAATACTAAACATCAAACCATATGAGATCAAGCTTAGAAAAGGAGAAGTTGTCGGTAAATGTGACCCTGTAGCGGCAATAACAAAGATAACCGAAGAACATACCGAAAAATCAGTGAATCCAGATAAAGTCATTGCTTTGAAGAGAAAAATGTTTAACTGCTGTAATCTCGATCAACAACAGCTAAGAGTTGCTGGAAACCTTCTACAAGAGTTCGCTGATGTTTTCGCTTCACAGGACGGGCAATATGGACGAACACAACTTGTACAGCATCGAATCGATACTGGTGATGCAAGGCCGATCCGTCAACCAGCAAGGCGCCTACCTTTAGCCAAACAAGACGAAGTTACTAAAATGATATCGACAATGCAGACAGATGGTTTAATCGAGAATTCAAAAAGTCCTTGGGCATCACCAGTCGTACTAGTCAAAAAGAAGGACGGAAGTACTCGATTCTGTGTGGACTACCGAAGGTTGAACGACGTCACCAAGAAGGACAGTTATCCTCTGCCTAGGATAAGCGATACTCTGGATGCGATGGCTGGAGCTCAATGGTTTTCAACATTGGACCTAAAGAGTGGTTACTGGCAGGTTGAAATTCACCCAGAAGATCGGGAGAAAACTGCATTCTCGACAGGTAACGGTTTATGGCAGTTCAAAGTAATGCCTTTTGGCCTGTGTAACGCTCCTGCAACATTCGAGCGTTTAATGGAATGCGTACTACAAGGCCTTACTTGGAAAGCCTGTCTAGTCTATTTGGATGATGTCATCGTGTTTGGGAAAACATTTGACGAGCATTGTGAAAACTTAAAAGGGGTATTCCAGAGATTGCGAAATGCTCATCTCAAGCTCAATCCAGAAAAATGTACGCTGTTCAAGTCTGAAGTGAAGTATTTAGGGCATATCATCTCGTCTCAAGGAGTAAGAACTGATCCCGAGAAAGTGGAAGCTGTGAAGAACTGGCCAAATCCACAAGACAAGCATCAACTTAGAAGTTTTCTTGGGCTAGCTACATATTACCGACGATTTGTTAAGGATTTTGCCGGAATCGCCAAAAGCTTGCACCAACTCACAGAAAAAGGAAAACAATTCAAGTGGTCAAATGAGTGTGAGAAAAGCTTTAAGGAACTTAAAAGACGCTTGTGTGATGCTCCAGTGTTAACCTATCCAACTCCTGGAAAACAGTTTATAATCGATGCAGATGCAAGCAATGTCGGAATAGGAGCCGTTCTCTCCCAGGTTCATGACGGTCAAGAAAAAGTTGTAGCATACTTCAGCAAGGTGCTCTCAAAGACAGAGAGAAATTACTGCGTAACCAGAAGAGAACTTCTTGCTTTGGTTTTAGCCACAAAACACTTTCATAAATACATCTATGGACAGAGGTTCCTTTTACGGACGGACCATGGAGCGCTAAGATGGCTTTTGAATTTTAAAAATCCAGAAGGTCAAGTAGCCAGGTGGATTGAGAGACTTCAGACATATGACTATGAAATCCAACATCGAAAAGGTAAACTACACTCGAATGCAGATGCCCTATCTCGTCGACCTTGTAACCAAGACTGCAAGCATTGCACTCGACAGGAAGAAAAGGAATCTATTGCCATACAACGAACAAGAGTTGAACCCATCGGCGGCTGGAGTAATGAGGAAATCAGGAATGCGCAGCAAGAAGATTTGGACATCGAACCCATTCTTGCATGGAAAGAACATGAAGAGAAACCAGAATGGGGAGACATTTCTGATAGAAGTCCTACCCTCAAAGCCTATTGGGCACAATGGAATTCCCTTCATGTGCAGGAAGGTTTGCTCAAACGAAGATGGGAATCCTCAGATGGCAAAACCTATGTGATGCAGCTTGTTGTACCCCGGACAAAGGTTAATGACATTCTACGTGAGATGCATGGTGGATCTTCTGGAGGCCATTTGGGTATCAACAAAACTCTGGAGAAAATTCGAGAACGTTTCTACTGGCTGCATG
Organism: Baccha elongata; assembly: GCA_951217065.1. NCBI lineage: Eukaryota > Metazoa > Arthropoda > Insecta > Diptera > Syrphidae > Baccha > Baccha elongata. Next base: position 776,545 of record CATNUY010000169.1, on the reverse strand, counting down.
CAAAAGATGATGTAGAAAAATGGTGCAGAAAATGCGTCACTTGTGCAGCCACCAAGGGACCAGGCAGAAAACTACAGAGTAAGATGCAACAGTACAACGTTGGAGCACCTTTTGAAAGAATTGCCATCGATATTGCAGGCCCATTTCCTGAGTCTAACAGTGGAAACCGATTCATTCTTGTTGTCATGGATTACTTCAGCAAGTGGCCTGAGGCGTTTGCCATTCCAAACCAAGAAGCGAAGACAGTTGTGGATCAGATTGTGTACAATTGGGTCAGCAGGTTCGGTGTTCCTATGGAGCTCCATTCTGACCAAGGAAGAAACTTCGAATCCAAAATCTTTCAAGAGGTCTGTTCGCTCCTTGGCATCAAGAAGACGAGAACAACACCACTTCATCCGCAGTCTGACGGAATGGTTGAACGTTTCAACAGGACTCTCAAAGAACACCTTTCCAAAGTAGTAGGTGACTTCCAACGAGACTGGGACCAACATATTCCTCTATTTTTAATGGCATACCGAAATGCGGTGCACAGCACAACTGGTCACACTCCATCAGAAATTGTATTCGGTACAAATATCCGGTTGCCTAGCGAAATTAAATTCGGATGTCCAACGGGCGAAAAACGAAATGAAGAGGAATACGTGGATTGCCTAAAGGAAAAACTGACTGACATCCATGACAGGACAAGGACTAAAATAAAGCTAGCTAGTGACCGAATGAAAACACGTTATGATGCAAACATCACAACGAAACCTTTCCATGAGGGAGATCTAGTGTGGCTGTATAATCCTCATCGACAAAAGGGACTGTCACCAAAACTTCAACAAAACTGGGAAGGACCTTACCGTGTTGTTACAAGGATCAATGATGTGGTTTATCGAATTCAGCGAGGTCTAAGAGGCAAGCCAAAAGTTGTTCACATTGACCGGCTATACCGCTACAGTGGAGAAGATGGTGAAGAAATTGTTCGGGGCGAACAATCTTAGGAGGAGGGCAATGTAACGTGTTACACAAATAATTAAAGGGTGCTGAATATTTTCATCTCTTGAGGTAAACGCCATCTACCTGCTCGGTACATCTACTAAATCTCTACACCTACTACATTACCTACTCTATACTGTACTACATTGCCTACTCGATATTGTTCTAGCAAGTTCAAGAACCTTCCATGAGCCAAGCATTTCTGTATAAAAGAGGAAGCGGATGCGGACCGACAGTCAGTTTGAATTTGAAATCAGTTGTGTACAAGTCGGTAATTTGAAAGTGATAAAGTGTGAATTTAAAATAAAGAAAGTAAAAAGGAAATAAAGAGTGTTTTGAAATATTAAGTGGAATTAAAAGTAAAAAGACGTAAAGTGAGTTGTATTAAAAACGGAAATAAGTTTTATTTAATAAAACGAACCTAGATAAAACCTAACAATACATTTGGTGAGAAAATTAAACTCGTTGTAAGCAGTCGATCAGAAAAATGTGAACGACAAAGATCGATAGCTTATACGAAATTTTTCGTTCACAATTGAGATTCGCAATACCAAATTAAATTTTCGATGTTCGACTATCGACAAAAGTCGTTTATCGATACAAAAACGACACTCGCAATAAGGCCCTAAGACCCCATGATTGTTTTTAAGTTTCAATCAAGTTGTTTCAGCAAAGGGTTTTCGAGAAATAAAAAATTCAAATTCAAAACTTAAAAAAAAAAAAAAATCTATAATTTTTTTTTTCCAAAATTTAGAATTGTTTAGTGAAATATTTTAACAAAATTCAACGCTCATAATAATTTTCGATGAAATTCAAAAAACTTCAAGCTAAAATGTTTCTTAGTTTAAGAGATATCAAAAGTAAATGAAAGGTACCTATTTTTGTTTTCCTTTTCTATTTTGCTAAACCCGTTTTTTGTGTAATCTGTTTTAAATTTGAATTTCATTGCAAATTTTTATGAGCGTTGAGTTTTGTTAAAATATTTCACAAAACAATTCTAAATTTTGGAAAAAAAAATTTAAACAAAAATATTTTTTTTTAAGTTTTGAAGTTTTTTTTCTCGAAAACCCTTTGCTGAAACAACTTGATACAAACTTAAAGACAATCATGGGGTCTTAGCTTTGAAAAAAATTATATAAAATCATCATATGTGCTTTAGTTGATTTTAAATATTTTTCTTTCTATTTTAAGTGACTTTAAAAAAGAAATTACCCCCACCCAAACGGGGGAGATAGACCCCCTCCGATTTAATTTTTTTTTATTAACCTTACCTTAGTCTTAGCTGTAGCTTAGTCTTAGCTGTACCTTAGTCTAAGCTTTGAAAAAAATTGTATAAAATCATTGTATGTGCTTAAGTTGATTTTAAATATTTTTTTTCTATTTTAAGTCACTTAAAAAAAATTACCCCTCACCCACACGGGGGTGATAGACCCCCTCCGATTTAATTTTTTTTTATCAACCTTAACTTTTATTCGATCATACATTTTTGTCTTAATTCCTTAAAAGACACGAAAAAAATGATTTTTAACAAAAACTTCTAAAAACACAAAATCAGGCTGAGTGAAAAAACTGCCAAGCTTTGAAGATTTGATAAGGCCTGTACTGCACATTCAAAACGGATAAACTATAGTAAGTGTTATGAAGTAAGAAACAAAACAAACAAAAAGAAACATTTTCACAATACGATAAAACCCTGTAGCCAAAAAAAGATCGAGTGAAAACAATATGAACCGTTTTCACCAGAAACCAACGTAGAAAACTAGCCATTTTATTTTACTCAAATGAAAATTAATAGAAAAAGTTAAAATAACTTCTTAAAAATATTTTCAATACTCACAAGAAATTTAAAACTTTATTTGATTTTTTTAGTATTTTACTATTTACTTAGCACTTGCATGACTAAGGAAAAGAAAATAGCGCAGCACATAATATATACGAACAAAATTGATTTGTATTATCTAAATTTTTGATGTAGTAGGATAGACTTGATAATAAACAATTAAGAAAAACCACGGCACGAGTACGATAACTTTGGCGCCAAGAATTGATAACTGTTTTTTGTAGAACAGATCAATACAAGCATTTTTACTATGGGTGGGGGGGGTCTATCTACCTCCGTTTGGGAGGGAGGGGCAATTTTATAAAAACAGTGCACAAAATTTATCTTTGTCTAACAATTAAAAATTAGTTAGTGGTTTTGGGGAGAGTACGATAACTTTGGCGCCAAGAATTACTGAAGGTTTTTTGTAGAACAGTTCAATACAAGCATTTTTTACTATGGGTGGGGGGGTCAATCTCCCTCCGTTTGGGCGGGAGGGGCAATTTTATAAAAACAGTGCTAAAAATTTAAAACAAATATTAAAAAATTATGGTAATACTTACAATTAAGTTTTATATTTTTTTTAAAGCCAATACTATTTTCTATTTGATGTTTTTGAAATCAAGTGAAACCTATGAATAGTCTTTGAAAAAACAGACTTTAAACTCAAAATTTGCGAAAAAAAGGTAAAAAAAAACTTTGAAGTGTGATTTTTCAAAACTGTAAAATAAAATACTACTTTTTTTTATAAAATTCGTTGCTCATATTAATTTTAAATCATAAATTGAAAACAAAATGATTTTATGTTGTTCAAACACATTCAATGAAAATTAACAGAATGGTCAGTAATAAAAACTGACATTCTAGTACAAATAGTACAATATAACAACAATAATAACTTAAATAGTATGGTCGTACCAATCTTCCTACCTCTCCCCCTTTGATATGTGCTACAAATCCTAGTCTATCAAATTTAAAAAATCCTATACAAAAAATTATCCTGGCGCCGTCGCAGACGCAAATTAAGAAATGAGTACAAAAAAGTACGTCAATGGTCGCAGGAAAATGTACATCTTTGTCTAACAATTAAAAATTAGTTAGTGGTTTTGCGGAGAGTACGATAACTTTGGCGCCAAGAATTGATAACGGTTTTTTGTAGAACAGTTCAATACAATGACTACATGACACATTTCATGCAATCATTAATTTCAGGTGGAGGCTGGGGGTTAAAAAATCCTATGCAAAAAATTATCCTGGCGCCGTTGCAGACGCAAATTAAGAAATGAGTACAAAAAAGTACGTCAATGGTCGCAGGAAAATGTACATCTTTGTCTAACAATTAAAAATTAGTTAGTGGTTTTGGGGAGAGTACGATAACTTTGGCGCCAAGAATCGATAACGGTTTTTTGTAGAACAGTTTAATACAAGCATTTTTTACTATGGGTGGGGGGGTCGATCTCCCTCCGTTTGGGCGGGAGGGGCAATTTTATAAAAACAGTGCTAAAAATTTAAAACAAATATTAAAAAATAACGGTAATACTTACAACTAAGTTTTATATTTTTTTTTTAAAGCCAATACTATTTTCTATTAGATGTTTTTTAAATCAAGTGAAACCTATGCATAGTCTTTGAAAAAACGGACTTTAAACTCAAAAATTTCGAAAAAAAGGTAAAAAAAACTTTGAAGTGTGATTTTTCAAAACTGTAAAATAAAATACTACTTTTTTTTATAAAATTCGTTGGTCATATTAATTCTAAATCATAAACTGAAAACAAAATGATTTTATGTTTTCTGGTTTTTGAGAAAATGGAAAATTACTAAAACTACTTTCTTATAAGAGTTTTCTTTTTTTTTTGGTATACGGTGAATGTTGTACGTAGGTTCGTTTTTGTAATGATGCTTGGGCATCTTTAAATGCAACAGAAACTTTGCATACACCCAACCTCGCACCCACCCTACCTCGCACCTACCCCAAATCCTATAGTGTGTCCAAGCAGGGGGGTTGCAGGGGGGGCATGCCCCCCCCAAACATACCTCACTGTTTATACGCTTTAGTAATTTTCCATTTTTTCAAAAACCAGATAATATAAAATCATTTTGTTGTTATATTGTACTATTTGTACTAGAATGTCATTTTATTACTGACCATTCTGTTAATTTTCATTGAATGTGTTTGAACAACAACAACAACTTAAAGGCGCTACCACCAATTTTAAACGAATTTTATTTACTCTTTTACGAATGTTATTATTCGTTTCTTTCTATCTTTGGCTGGAGATATAGCTATTTCAAGGATTGCCAATTCCTTTCATCAGTCTCCTTTTAGTGGTATTGAGCTTTAATCCAATTTTATTATGAAAAACTTTTTCACATGCACCTCGTTAGATTCGAACCCACGCCTTCAGATTTACTCAGTCTTCGAAGTCGTATGCACTACGCATTCCACCGCTTATGACCACTGATGACACAGGTCGAGATGTTATGTTTGTTTGTTTTTTCAAACGCATTTGGAGCTTCAACATTTTTCTAAGCGCCTCTAAGTATGTTGTTTTGTTCCGCCTCCATTTTCTCCTAACCTTATTTGATAGACTACAATTTGTAGCACATATCAAAGGGGGAGAGGTAGGAAGATTGGTACGACCATACTATTTAAGTTATTATTGTTGTTATATTGTACTATTTGTACTAGAATGTCAGTTTTTATTACCGACCATTCTGTTAATTTTCATTGAATGTGTTTGAACAACAACAACAACTTAAAGGCGCTACCACCAATTTTAAACGAATTTTATTATTCATTTCTTTCTATCATTGGTTGGATATATAGCTATTTCAAGGATTGCCAATTCCTTTCATCAGTCTCCTTTTAGTGGTATTGAGCTTTAATCCAATTTTATTATGAAAAACTTTTTCACATGCACCTCGTGAGATTCGAACCCACGCCTTCAGATTTACTAAGTCTTCGAAGTCGTATGCACTACGCATTCCACCGCTTATGACCACTGATGACACAGGTCGAGATGTTATGTTTGTTTGTTTTTTCAAACGCATTTGGAGCTTCAACATTTTTCTAAGCACCTCTAAGTATGTTGTTTTGTTCCGCCTCCATTTTCTCCTAACCTTATTTGATAGACTACAATTTGTAGCACATATCAAAGGGGGAGAGGTAGGAAGATTGGTACGACCATACTATTTAAGTTATTATTGTTGTTATATTGTACTATTTGTACTAGAATGTCAGTTTTTATTACCGACCATTCTGTTAATTTTCATTGAATGTGTTTGAACAACAACAACAACTTAAAGGCGCTACCACCAATTTTAAACGAATTTTATTATTCATTTCTTTCTATCTTTGGCTGGATATATAGCTATTTCAAGGATTGCCAATTCCTTTCATCAGTCTCCTTTTTATGGTATTGAGCTTTAATCCAATTTTATTATGAAAAACTTTTTCACATGCACCTCGTGAGATTCGAACCCACGCCTTCAGATTTACTCAGTCTTCGAAGTCGTATGCACTACGCATTCCACCGCTTATGACCACTGATGACAAAGGTCAAGATGTTATGTTTGTTTGTTTTTTCAAACGCATTTGGAGCTTCAACATTTTTCTAATCGCCTCTAAGTATGTTGTTTTGTTCCGCTTCCATTTTCTCCTAACCTTACCCCGAGCCTCCACCTGAAATTAATGATTGCATGAAATGTGTCATGTAGTCAATATTTCTTGTGGAGGCCCCTTATTTCTTGGTTTCTTTTGTTTTTAGACATACATTTCTCTATTAATTTCTTGTCATGGTTGAAGAAATAAATGGAGAAATAAATTTGACGTTTCATTATTTGACAGCCATTTTCAACCAATTAGTTTATGTTTTTGTATTGTTTTGTTGTTATTGTGCTGATTTAGACACTGCTCTACGAACGAGAAAGAGATATATCGTTGTTACCTAAAAAGCCCTATAAAGAAGTATCCGAATATGTCAGAGTCAAATATAGGGCTTTTTAGGTAACAACGATATATCTCTTTCTCGTTCTCACAGAATTGTCAAAAACAGCAGTATACAGAACAGCTAATTTTTTTTTTATCATTGTTGACAAATTGATTGAAAACAAAAGCGGGAATTTTAAAGATTTGTGCGCAAAAATTGTGTAGTAATTTTAAGAAATAAATATAAACATTGAGAGAATTTGTCTTTCCACTTATATTGGAAGAAAAAACTAAAGGAATAAAACTTAATTATCAATTGTTGGAAACAGTAGCCGATTACTTCAAGGAGAGTATTAAATTGGAAAAAGATAAACAACAGTATTGAACTCTCCCAATATGCTAGATCCTAAGATCCGTGTAGCAAAATTCGATATTTATCGAAAATTGAAAATATTGGAAGAGATCCATACCTGTTTTCGTATGAGAGTAAGATATTTCCAAAATATGTAACATCTTATATTACCCACAGTTATTTACTTTCAAATAAGTCAAACTGCACGGAAAGGAGAACAAAAACAGCAACAAAGTTTGCAAAGCTGAAGGACTCTTCGACGCAGGATGGCTAAAGGAAATGGCTGGAACTTTCGTCACACGAGCCAATGTGTACATTGTGTTGGGGAAGGTACTCAAGTTTTCTATAAATAAATATTCAAATTGCGTTTATCAGTTTTTTTGTATCTACTCAGGTTTGCATTCCCAGCGCCTAAATAAAAACCTTTGGAGGCCTGGATCATCATTACGGAGAGTGGCAAGGTAGAATCTGCCCACTGCCAATGCAAAGCAGGTCTAACAATGTTTTTGTGTTGAATAGTTTTTAATGTTAATAATGTTTTTGTCACTATTTCGGCCTTTTTGATATGTATATACAGATGTATTTTTTGGTTTTCCTAATTAAAATAAATTTTTAAGCCACGGAAATCACAAATTTCACACAAAAAAGAATATCGCATTTAAAAATTATTTCCAAATTGCTTTCTGTAAGATTTTGAGTTTGACAGTTTGAAAAAAGCGCGATACATATTTCAATTTGTCATCTGTATAGTGTGAGCTGTCATATTTTTTGACAAGATGGTAAAATTCCCTATAAAGTAGAAATGCGCAATGGGTAGTCCAAATTAGAACTAAGTTATATTTGCTCTTTGACGATGTTCACATTGGACGTACTCACGCGACGCATCTTGACGTCTATATGTTTTTTCACATTCCCACTTCGTTGTTAGAAAGAGACAGGATCTTACGTCCGGATTTTCCACTGATCTCTATATATACTGGATAGCGGATGCTTATAAAAAAGATGAAGCAATTTGAAGATGTGTTATATTATGAAAAAGTCCCCAATTTTGTATAACAGTATACCACTATAACAGTTTAACAAATGTCAAAATACTGAAAATGGCGTTTTGCTTTGTGTTTGAGATCGAAGAATATTTTTTAAGAAAGTAAAAATTAACGCAAATCGTGCAATTTAAAATGTGTGGTTATTTTCAAAATGCGCAAAAAAAAAGTTATTAATTAATTTAAGAATTTATTGTTTAATATAGAGAGATCAGTGGGCCCAAACAAACAAGTTGGAATAAATACTCAAAATTTAACAAAAACCTACATTCCTGAAAGTAGAAAAATTTCAAATACCTTCCGCTTGGCCAAAACAGTTAGTCTCGGTCTTGTTTGTATTGTAATAAAAATCGTCAAAATAATACAACATCTAAAATATGCCTATAACTTTCGTACCTTGCGGAACAACCAAATCGAAATTATCGAAACAACAGACGATTGCCAAAGGATTGTAGCAACGCTCCAAAGGTCTAAAATTAAATAAGTTTTTATTTCTAGAAAAATATTTTATTTTGTCCCGTTTTTTAGAAATTTTAATGAATACCTACAGAGTTTTGGGATTCGAAGACCCACCGCATGTTGCAACTAACATGGTACTAAGGTATTAGTGCTTTAATACGTCTTTTGCAATATTAAAACTATTCGCATGAGCTTAAGATAACTTCTTGAAGACGACAAAGTTATCAAAGTTGGCATTGGTGCTTATGACGATGCAGGGAAGTTGGCATAAGATTATGGTGTTGGTGTGGCCAGTTCCTTTACCAATCAAAAAGCTGAAGGTCTTGCAAAGATGTCAAAGTCAATATTGAACTTTCATCTTGATAAAAGTTGGCGATTAGTTTGCTCTGATTGGGAAGCACCTAGTTTGACTACTACTCAAAAAAAATATGCTGCCAATGATGCTATGGTTGTAGTAGAAATATTCAAATCCATGTCTAATGTTTTGAAAAAGAGGTAAATGCAAGTTTTAAATATTATTAATTGATTTTTATAGTAAAATAATTGTTTTTATTTTGCAGACGATTTTGGCAGCAACATAATTCAAATTTGGAATTTGTACTACAAGAATGTGATCCATTTTTAGATGTTCGCTTCAAAGATAGCTTTGCCAAACACGGTGCAATTGTAGGAAATCCATCCGATTTAAAGAAATCCGCTCATATAGTAATAAAAAAGCCTCTGAGCAAAGGAATCAGTACAAGATCTAAAACTTTGTATGATAATTGTTTGTTGGAAGCACCAGATGGTGAGCTACTATGTACTTGCGATCGAAAAAAAGCTCAATGGTAAGCATTTGTTTTTTTATTAAAATTGTATTTTAATTGTGAACATGAAAAAATTGGAAGGTTGACAATACTTTAACTTTAAATGATTTTTAAATATTACAGAACTTATTACATATAAATATTATTATATAATCTACATATTTCAGGTACGTTGATCAAAACCTTGCACAACAAGTAAACTCAAATCCGTATACGGTGCGCTTGAATTTTTAACCAGTTGGTCGAGCCGTTGGTGAAGTTGGACGTTATTATCAAACACCAAAAGAAAATCAATGCGTTTTGTGCGGCCGAAAAGATGCCTATATTAGAAAAAAATTGTTCCAAGAGAATATAGAAAACATTTTCCAGTAGTTATGAAATCGCATACCTCTAATAATGTTTTGCTTTTATGTCCGCAATGTCACCAAAGAAGCACCATAACAGATTTAAAGATTCGTACAAAACTAGGAAAGATATGCAATGCACCCTAATGTATATTTATAATGTATATTTATAAATCTTATATTAAATATAGCATACGCAAAGCAAACAAATGCACTTTTATTTGCATTTCTTAGGCCACCAACAAAAGAGGACCCTGTGCGTAATCTACTATTTGCATTATTACATTTTGAATCTGCAAAAGCAAATACCATATCAAAATGTCTGAATACTGCTTATAAATTATCTTAGGTATACAGTTTTTTTTTTGTCTGAAACCAAAATGTAATGATGCAATCAGTAGCGCTAACTTATTTAGAGTCAGGAAGTGCAAAAATTTTATCTCTGAGTCAAACCGTTCGGGCATGGCACCAAAATATGTTTAAGACATTACCTAAATTTTCTTAAAAAAATTAAAAATGAACGAAAAACTGGGTAATGTCATGAACATATTTTGGTGCCATGTCCAAACGGTTTTACTCACAGACAAAATTTGTGCACTTCCTGACTCTAAATAAGTTAGCGCTACTATTTGCATCATTACATTTTGAATCCAGACAATATTAACAAAAAAAGTTACTGCAAAAGTTTGAAAAACATCAATTAGAACACAAAGGAGTTAAACAACCAGAAATACAATGTGAAAAATGTGGATCATGGTTAAAGAATAAACATAGTTTACAAAAGCATTTGCGACGTCACAATGAAGAAGGAAAATCTCACACATGTAATGTTTGTGGAAAAGTAGCACCGAACCAAAGTGCTCTACGAAGTCATATACGTTATGTGCATATTATGTGCGTAGTTGCCATCAACCAACTAGACCTTCATTCTACTTATTTGAATGATAGTTAAAACGTTTTGCATTTGGTCAAGTTAACCTTGCTCTCTCACCATAAAGTGAGTAAGCTCTCATAGTCTGACAAACAATGACTATCGAAAAACTCGAACACATCCTCTAATGATATGGGTTCTCAACTTTCAACAAATTTCGATTAAAACCAACAAAGTAAATAAACTGCGAATATTTTTTTTTATATTTTCCGTTAAGCTTGTAGAATATATGAAGACAAGTACAATTTATTATTAAACAACTATTAAATAAATAAAACATAACATTTCGGAATGTAAACAAAAACTATAACTTAACATAAAAGTATTGCAATACTAACCACGTTCGCAGATTATTTCAACAGCATTCGGTTCCATTAGTATTGATTCCAAACATCGATGAACAGCTGAGCCCAAAATTTCATCCAAAAGGAAATTCACTAGACTGAAAAGACAAAGTTATTTATATAAAATATTCTAATCAAAGTTTATTAGAAGTGTATACTTTTCATCGGTAACAAAACGCGAGAGATTCATTTGCAGATAATGAGTGTCAACTTGAATTTGTTGCAAACCAAATTTGCTAAATGTTCGCAATCGAACACATTCCAACCAGATGGTGAGCTACTATGTACTTGCGATCGAAAAAAAGCTCAATGGTAAGCATTTTTTTTTATTAAAATTGTATTTTAATTGTGAACATGAAAAAATTGGAAGGTTGACAATACTTTAACTTTAAATGATTTTTAAATATTACAGAACTTATTACATATAAATATTATTATATAATCTACATATTTCAGGTACGTTGATCAAAACCTTGCACAACAAGTAAACTCAAATCCGTATACGGTGCGCTTGAATTTTTAACCAGTTGGTCGAGCCGTTGGTGAAGTTGGACGTTATTATCAAACACCAAAAGAAAATCAATGCGTTTTGTGCGGCCGAAAAGATGCCTATATTAGAAAAAAATTGTTCCAAGAGAATATAGAAAACATTTTCCAGTAGTTATGAAATTGCATACCTCTAATAATGTTTTGCTTTTATGTCCGCAATGTCACCAAAGAAGCACCATAACAGATTTAAAGATTCGTACAAAACTAGGAAAGATATGCAATGCACCCTAATGTATATTTATAATGTATATTTATAAATCTTATATTAAATATAGCATACGCAAAGCAAACAAATGCACTTTTATTTGCATTTCTTAGGCCACCAAAAAAGAGGACCCTGTGCGTAATCTACTATTTGCATTATTACATTTTGAATCTGCAAAAGCAAATACCATATCAAAATGTCTGAATACTGCTTATAAATTATCTTAGGTATACAGTTTTTTTTTGTCTGAAACCAAAATGTAATGATGCAATCAGTAGCGCTAACTTATTTAGAGTCAGGAAGTACAAAAATTTTATCTCTGAGTCAAACCGTTCGGGCATGGCACCAAAATATGTTTAAGACATTACCTAAATTTTCATAAAAAAATTAAAAATGAACGAAAAACTGGGTAATGTCATGAACATATTTTGGTGCCATGTCCAAACGGTTTTACTCACAGACAAAATTTGTGCACTTCCTGACTCTAAATAAGTTAGCGCTACTATTTGCATCATTACATTTTGAATCCAGACAATATTAACAAAAAAAGTTACTGCAAAAGTTTGAAAAACATCAATTAGAACACAAAGGAGTTAAACAACCAGAAATACAATGTGAAAAATGTGGATCATGGTTAAAGAATAAACATAGTTTACAAAAGCATTTGCGACGTCACAATGAAGAAGGAAAATCTCACACATGTAATGTTTGTGGAAAAGTAGCACCGAACCAAAGTGCTCTACGAAGTCATATACGTTATGTGCATATTATGTGCGTAGTTGCCATCAACCAACTAGACCTTCATTCTACTTATTTGAATGATAGTTAAAACGTTTTGCATTTGGTCAAGTTAACCTTGCTCTCTCACCATAAAGTGAGTAAGCTCTCATAGTCTGACAAACAATGACTATCGAAAAACTCGAACACATCCTCTAATGATATGGGTTCTCAACTTTCAACAAATTTCGATTAAAACCAACAAAGTAAATAAACTGCGAATATTTTTTTTTATATTTTCCGTTAAGCTTGTAGAATATATGAAGACAAGTACAATTTATTATTAAACAACTATTAAATAAATAAAACATAACATTTCGGAATGTAAACAAAAACTATAACTTAACATAAAAGTATTGCAATACTAACCACGTTCGCAGATTATTTCAACAGCATTCGGTTCCATTAGTATTGATTCCAAACATCGATGAACAGCTGAGCCCAAAATTTCATCCAAAAGGAAATTCACTAGACTGAAAAGACAAAGTTATTTATATAAAATATTCTAATCAAAGTTTATTAGAAGTGTATACTTTTCATCGGTAACAAAACGCGAGAGATTCATTTGCAGATAATGAGTGTCAACTTGAATTTGTTGCAAACCAAATTTGCTAAATGTTGGCAATCGAACACATTCCAACAAAGTCTAAAAATATGATATATGAAAATTATTTAACTACAATCACTAATTTATCATTACCTTAAGTCCAATCTTTATGATTCCAGTTATAATGGATACCTTTGAAAATTCAACCGAAGTAAATATATCAATTCGTTCCGAAAACAATCGATGAATATTCGAAACATAGCTCGATTCCAGCTGTGATGGCGTGTAGTTAGACCAATTCGATCTTTATTGTTGTTTTGACTGAGTAATATTACTGAAGTGAGTTTTTCGACTTGAATCACTACTAGCTGCAGTTCTTGAACCGGGTTCGTACAAATTAGCTACAATATTTTCAATAGTTGATAGTTCTTCGACCACTCGTTTCATGACAGCACGCACTGAACCTGGTTCTAAACAATTAAGACAGTCTCTGGTTTCAACACTTTTACGTAACATCTTCAAGAAGATAAGTTATACACATTTTTAATAATTGAACCATAAAATATTACCTGAGAAATATTGGTTCCCTGCAATCGAACATAGGCATCTAGCAAGGTTTGTGCTGTCCCTCTCATTTCGCTATATATTTCAGTTTCAAACGTCGATGAAGACGATCTAGACCACGTAACATTATGTGTGTGTCTCCAAAACCAATTTCAGATTCTACACGATCTTGAATTAGACTTAAATATTTGTCTATGTTTCGGTTTAGAAAATCATTTAGTTCACGCATTGAATTTTCTTGGAAATCATCCCTGAAAGAGAGATGATATGTAAATAATAGCATTGCAGTATAATTCTATAAAATACAAAGAAATAGAAATTAAAAAATGGGAGGAATTCAATGGTAAAAATATACAATCAATCAACCAACGAATGGTCAAATGATTGCTGTAAACTACAGATGGAGCAATTATTGCAATCTTTTTCAAGTCGAATGAATGGTGTTCGCAAATGTAGAAGTCGAAGTCTCAAAGTTAAGTAAACGATGCAATCTTTGAAGTAATTGAAGATTGCTTTTACATAAGATTGCATTCATTTACAACCCTAGTTAGATGGAATAGAAAGATAGGAAAGAACTATTCTAGTACAATAGATTAAAGTGAATTCTATTTTATATCACAAAACTGACAAAACCTCATGACGTCCAACTGAAACTGGGAGTTAAGGTGAAAAAGAAAAATGTTTCAAACTACCGGGATTTTCACCGGCTGTACCGTTGTCACCCAATTTTAAAAAATAAATTGAAATATTTGTTAGTTTTATGTAATTTGAAAATCTTATTTAAATTACCTTTCTGATTCGTGTTGCTTAGCCAGAAACATATCAAAATACGAAGTGGCTACCAATGTCAGATCGTTAAGAAATCCTTCGATTCCCATGTCCACAAATTCAATCATATCCCGTTCATTTTGATCCTTGTAAAATAAGATTTTTTAAAGAATCAGTCACAAGAGCAAAATAAATGTTTACCTGTAGCATAACAATCTGTTCATGCAATCGTTTGGATGCACATTGTAACATATCACTAGCAAGATCACTTGGCTTCTCATCCAGCTGCAACATTAGCTCTCCTATTTCAGTTAGTGACCAGCCAGTTGAAAATCCCTGCGTAGTTTATCCTTAAGATCGTCAATTATACTTTCGCAATCTTTTTGAATGCCATCAAACGATGGCTGATTGCCATACTGTTGGAACACTTTCTTTGCATGAATGTAATCTTGAACAGCTTGATTGTAGTTTTCTTCGTCAATTAAACCTTTAAGTTTACTCGGTAATGATGAAAGAAACTGCAGTCGCTTAAGCAGCGAATGTTTCTCAGATAGTTTACACAGTTGTGATCTAGTGCCTTGTAGGGTACCTGTTATTTGGTCACTAAAAGATGTTATAGTTTGCATTTTTGTTTTTAACAAATTCATATCGGTTTCCATTTGTTTGAAATCGTTTTTCATTTTTCTAATTGTATCTGTAGCCGATATAAATTTGTTGTAATTCTCATAGACAAGCGTTTGCATGTCGCTGTGAAGAGTTTAGGTGTCTTTTACAACAGCTGCTTCTGTGTCCATTATTTGTTTGAGAGTACAATCCTTGAGGGAAAAAAAGAGTTGAGTACATAATCAATTTTTGTTTTCCAAAAATATCCAAAAATCACCAATTCTACTCACTTTGAGAAGTTTTTCCAAATAATGATCAGACTCAAAGTTTGTGCTGTCCATATCAAATGGATTTCCTGTTTTTTCAGTCATTTTTATGATTTATAATAATTATTTTATTATTATTTCAATTTAATTTAAAATCATTTCCAAGTAAAAGCAAAAAGTTTTTAGCAGTGGACCAGAGTTTGCCTGAAAAAAGATTAGTACAAAAAGCGGAACAGCGTTTGCCTGAAAAAAGATTAGTACAAAAATCATGTAAGAACGAGAATGTCTTTAATTGTAATAATTAAAACAATTAATTAATTAATTAATAGTCGATATATAAAAATCTGATATTCAAAAGTACTTGAAATCTAAATTATTTAATTCATTTAATTTTGTATTTTTTATCATAGAAAAACCCACCTACCTTTTAAATTGTTTGGTTAACATTGAAATATTTTTTTTTCTCAAAGTAGACGTCAAATTATGATAAAATCCACCATCTGTCATCTTCAATAGGGCTTTTTAGGTAACAACGATATATCTCTTTCTCGTTCTCACAGAATTGTCAAAAACAGCAGTATGATGAACAGCTGATTTTTTTTTTATCATTGTTGAAAAATTGATTGAAAACAAAAGCGGGAATTTTAAAGATTTGTGCGCGAAAATTGTGAAAATTGTTGGTTTTGCTAATTAAAATAAATTTTTAAGCCACGGAAATCACAAATTTCACACAAAAAAGAATACCGCATTTAAAAATTATTTCCAAATTGTTTTCTTCAAGATCTTGAGTTTGACAGTTTGAAAAAAGCGCGATACATATTTCAATCTGTCTTCATCATAGTGTGAGCTTTGACAAGATGGTAAAACTCCCTATTTGCTTCAAAAAAACTGTTATACATTGTATGGAATACGCTATCCAGTTATATATTGACATCAGTGGGATTTTCAGATTTTTTAAAATTTTCATGGATGCATTTTGACATTCGCTATTCTGACTTGAATGTTTTCTCGAAATTTGATCACTTTTGATTGGAAATTGCAATTAAACATAATCCTATAAAGAATACTGTAAGCACCTAGGCTCATTTCACATATTTTGAATTTTTGTTTCGTCTGGTTTCATGCATCCATTGTGTTCAGACCACTGTTCTCAATATATAACTGGATAGTGTATTCCATACAAAGTATAACAGTTTTTGTGTGCCCATTTGAAGATGACATTCAGGTGTTTGTTTACTTTATTTGACAACTCTTCCCACAAAAAAAAAAAAACAACCACGAATTACGCCGTTCGTTATTTCTTTCGAGGAACAATTGGATAGGTAAGTTGTTTGTATTTTCAAAGTGAAATTAGTTTATATTTCTTTTTAAAATAAATTTTGTTGAATTTCGTATCCACTTGATATTTTCTTTTGCTAGCTGTTAGCTAAAAAGTGAAATATATTTTGGTGAAGGGTTGCAGTTCTTAAAATATTTGCAAATGTTGTCCATATTTTTTCCATATTAAAAAATACAAAATGCGCCAAACCATACGAAATTTATTTTTAAAGAAATTATGAAAAAAATCTTAATTAACAGTAATTTTCGTTAAAAACATCTTCCTAACAATAATAGTTTTGATATCCATCGGTTGTTGCCTCTGTTCCAATTGCGGTTCAATTATTTGATAAATTATTCAACTTTTATGTTCTCTTTATACACATATATATGAATCTTGTCTTCATCCCACTTAAGTCACTTTCGTATTTATAGTAGGTACAGCTCTTTTGTGATCTAAGAGGAGTGTGTGCAGTTCTGGACTTCCTGGATAGGTTACAATAGTCAATGACTTGGAATATTGATTTTGACTACATTTAGATACAACAACTCTACCCTGCCTACTCACTGGCACACATTGAACTCAAGCTGAATTCATCAAAGTTTACAGTGGTTTCAGCCATCCGTTCAGCAGTCCTAGAAGCTGACGCCAAATATGCATTATTCCAGGATAAATCTGCTTCATTAAAAAAGATCAAAGCATTATCATCGTGCTGTCTTATATGTACTAATGCATGTTTATCAAACAACTTTATTGAACGCACTTGTCACACTAATGATAAACGAACTCGTGGCGGTAGTGATTTAGTTCATAGCGATGGCGACACAGAAACTGATGAAGCCATCGAAAAGGAGGTGCAAAACGCTAAGGTGCCACTAATTGTTGGAGCTGGTTTACGAAGTCTGTTTGAATTGATTGCTGATGCAAGAAATATCCAACCAAATATTTGCACTAAAGCTCTGAAGGCATTATTTGATGTTATTTAAGGACAACAACCAGAAAGTTTTAAGCTTTAACCTGATGATCTTATAAATCCACTATACGATCTGTTACTCGATCTGGCTACTTTATGTGCCCCACAACATCAGAATACTACCATGTGTGAATCTAATTGGTCGAATATTGCTTACTCGTCGTTAATTGGACTGTGCATTGCTCGTGGTGACACTGGAAAGATCCTCAAAACT
The DNA here is from genome assembly GCA_951217065.1 of Baccha elongata. Lineage (NCBI taxonomy): Eukaryota > Metazoa > Arthropoda > Insecta > Diptera > Syrphidae > Baccha > Baccha elongata. The sequence goes on along the minus strand of CATNUY010000169.1, from coordinate 758,753 downwards.
ATTGCAGCTCTTCTCAAGTCTCCAAAACAGTTATCGGCTCAGATTATCAAGTTGCCGCTAGTTTTATTTTCACTCCAGCGCACTTTCATGAGTGCAGCACTGAATAAACCAATTCTACTGGATTTTCATTCACATGGCGTACCCCATCATTCTTTGGTTGATGAGGTAACTTTCTGAACTTTCAAACCATTCATTTTCATAAATGTTTCAATGATTTGTTTACAGTTTTCATTAAGGTCCATCATCAGCACCACAACACCGATAATATCTATTCAACCAGCAATGGCATCTGATGGGACATTTTTATATCTTTTGTATCGAACTTGTCTCCTTAAGGTTGGCACTGGCTTCAATGGATCCTTCAAAGGACATGTCTATGCGACAAATACTGAATTTGGAAAAGAAGCGTGTGGATGGTTGGGATTTTGTGCAGTAAATTTCAATTGAATTCTTAATTATTTTGATTGTGCTAACAACTGTTTCTATTGCAGGGAAAATTATATTTCAAGCGTTTTTCCAAACGTTTATCTGAAAATATTCTCCTCGTTAACACTGACACTTTGGCAATAGTTCCTTCTCCATTCCATGTTAACCTTCCAATAAATCGTGAAGGCCTTAACTATGTTCTGTTTTCATATGAAGAATCAGTTAATATGGTTCGTACCAATCGTGGTGTAAGTAAATTTTTTTCGAAATTCTTTGAAGAAAGAAACAAATACATTTTTTTCTATTTTTAGGACACACTTGTTGTTAAGCAAATATTTAACAGTTCTGGTATTCTGGCTTTTGATTTGCCACTCAAACTAGCTCGTAAAAAATTCAGAACTCTAGGATATGCTGTTTTTGAAGATGAAGTACTCAATCAAATTCAAATTCAAAAGGTAAGTGGATTTAAAAACTCATGCATTCCCATCTAATAACCATTTTTCATTTAAAGATTCAATCATCTTATAACATCTTTGAACCGAAACTCCCAACCGACATTGAAATTCAAGGAATTGCATATGGCAAAGAATTTGGACTTGTAAAGGCGTCCAATGGAAAAGTTTACTTTTATGGAAAATCACCTTCTTTGGGTCTGAAAGCAGTTGGTCGAACACCAACGATGAAAATTACAGAATTGATTATTTCAAAAGTTTCGAATATAACGCAAGTTGCTGTTGGGCACGATGGGATTCATGCACTTTTAGTCAATGATGATGGAACTGTGTATTTTGCAGGTAAAACAGCTTTTTCATTTTATTGGTAAATGTAATTTTATTTCATATATATTTTATTCAAGGCAGCCGTGGTGAAGATGGTGACTCGTCATAGAATCGTAGACAACCAAAAGTAATTAAACCAAAACGTTTAACCCGTATAGATGGGCATGTAGTGATTCAAGCTGCTTGTAATAATGGAACCTCAGCGTTTGTAACTAAAACAGGACGTCTGATAATGTTTGGCAAAGACACAGCACATTGTTATGCGCATGGTTACGTTACTGAATTTTCAGATCAGCATATAACAAAAGTCGCATTGGGTAAAGCTCATTGTTTTGTGCTAAATTCTAAAGGACAACTATTTACATTTGGACTAAATAACAAGGGCCAATGTGGATGTTCCTTTAATTCGAAACCGAAAGAATCGAGTTACTCAATGGACACAAATGTTGGAAGTCAGGCGGACTTCAATGATATGAAAACAAACGAACGCAGAAATAAATATGATATAGCTAACTTGTGTGACTTTGATGATCATCATGTGGCACATGGACAATGTAGAGTGTGTGTTGTATGTAAGGAGTGGTTACAATATTTCGATGATATATTTAAGGATATTTGCAGTGAAGAAGGTAAGTTTGCAGTTTTTTTTCTGATGATATTTGTTAATTTCGGTTATGTATCTCTTTAAGGATACCGTATGGTCTAAGAGATTTTTGAAGAGTGTCATACCAGTTTTGTTGCATGTTTTGATGCATTTTATCTAACATCGTCACTAAAATCGAATTGTCTTTGTGACCTTCTCTCACAAATGGATATGGTAAGTTTTGAATTGAAAAAGAAGAACTTAATTTTAGTAAAATGCTTTACTTTCTGTAGGGTGAGCTACATTCTCGACTCTTGAGTGCAATTATAGCTGGTCTTTGCAGTCCTTCAATCAAACTCAGAACAACATTTTCCCTTCTAACATCGGGTAATGAACAGCAGTCTATCGTTAGTCCAAGTGATAACTTTGGTCTTCCAATGCTGTCGAGTTCGGAAAATCATCAATACCCCATTCTGGTAGAGCAAATGATCTATCGTACTCAACAAGAAATGACCGAATTCACAAGCAACTTATGGGCTTTCAAAGACGTTCTTGTCAGATTGTTGGATATTATCTCAAATCCTGTAAAGGCTAAAATTGAGAACATTTACAATCACAGTGTGAATGTTAATGACTTTGTCATGTGCAAGGATATAAATCAAGGTCTGATCAATAATTGTTGTCGTCTTCTGGCAAGAGTTCTGGCTGAAATTTTCTATCAAACGTCATTAAATGAGGTTGGTTCATCAAAATTTGTTTAAGTAATGGTTTTAAATAAGTTTTCTCCTTTCAGTTTGGAAAAGCTTTCTTACCACCGCACAGCTTGCACTGAACTGGAAATAGATTCTCCCGGTGCGATGTTAGTCGAACATGGAATACTGGCAACTTTGGTCCTGATGCTATAGCATTTACTGTCGATCGTCCAGGAATCGCAATCGCTGGTGCAACTATGTATTCGGGATCAGGAAATTATGATTATCAGTTAGAACTTCGTTATGACAATACTGTTGACCTTCAGGCAACCGGACATAAGCGGGAGACACTTGAATCTGTATCGGGATCATACTATCAGGATGCCATCCATACGCTATGCTCTGCGATTGTGTTCCCAAGGAGCAAGAACTTGCTCTGGTGATTCTAGAGTATCATCAATTCGTGGTCCATGTGGAACGACATTTACATTCTATTCGTGTGATTTAAGTTTTAATGGACAACTCCGTCTAGGGGTCAAATCCCATGCATACTCTACTACAGCAATCCGATTAAAAATGATGGTAACTCAGTTACCTATGCAAACTAGGCAACAGCTCGAGATACAGCTATGCGGGTGGCCACTGATCTTACCAAAAAGTGCACAGAGCTTCTTATTTTGGCTAGAAACTCCCTAGCGGCATCCCTTTCTCCCAGTGACAATTCCTTAAATCATACTCAAACAATTGATTCTGAACATAATATAACACCTATTGAAGAACACATGGATATAAATTGGGCAAATAATTCAAGGACATCAGCATTGTCTGCTGATCCAAGTCTAACAACAGCCAGAGATATCACGAAGAGAATTGAATCATTCTCGAAGGGTTTGATAGAGACTTTCAAATTTGATAAATGATCTACAAATCCGTTTGATATTTAGATTGAAATTGGTGCAACAGAGATTCATCCGAAGGATTTAATTGAAGAGAGTGGAGCTATACAGGAGTTGAACTATCGCAAAGGGCATGTCGATACAAAACTCAATGGGAACGATCGAACTGACAATGAATAATGATGTAATAGACAAAAAAAGTGATTCAGATGATGAAATTTTGGGAAGTCAGATGACTGTAGTGCAGTTGCTGGAGGTGTTTAATACTTCTTCGGCAAATGTATTTCACACTTTGTTACCGCTGATTTATGCACAGATTGGAACTCTGGCATGTAATGATCCGAAGGTAAGTTTTTGTTGGTTCATTTATATGGTTTTCATAACTCATTGAATCTATTTTTAGAGCTCTGTTCAAATACTTGGACTGATTAAAGAGATTTTACCACATGTGGCTGCTTTGAATCAACTTTATGCGAGCAAAGAATATCTTACGTTTAAATCGAAGGATAAGAAAGTAGACTTCTCAACTTCTGACATCAATAAGAAGAGAATCGATGAGATTGATAAGAATCTGGATACAATATGTACTACTAGCAATCATTATTGCATCGTAGAAAGCGAACATCCATATCGAAGTGGATCAATAACTTGTATTTAGTATTTAGTATTTATTTATTATCGATAAATACAATTCACAGTAAGAGTACACTTATAAATTTGTGAAAATTAAAAAATAATTTAAATTACAAAGCTTAACTATAATTAAAAGATAACAAAAGAAAAGAAAAGAAAAATAAAACATAAAACAAATTAATCATATGAACATTACGTTATTCCTAGCATGAAAAAAGTTAAAGGTTGAAGGTGCTTGATAAGGGTAAATGGGAGCGGATTTGGGAAGTTAGCTAGTTGCTTTGGTCAATAAGGTACAGTCTTAACTCGTCACTAAATTGTTGCTTGTCACTAAGTTCTCTCAAGTTGCGCGGAAGTGTATTCCAAAGGCGGATAGCTGAGATAAAGAATTGTCTCTCGGATGTAAGGCAGGTGAAACGTGGTAAAATCAAACAAGAAGATCTGTTGGATGTCGAAAACCGGATTTTATCAAAAAGATATGACACCTGCATGGTTTTTAAAATTGAAAATAACAAACACATGGTACGAAACTTTATATAATTGAAAAATGACATGCCTAATAAATTTTTTTCCAAATGTGAAATATGGTCGAATCTCCTCAGATTGTATATATAGCGCAGAGTACTATTGAATGCTACTTGAAGTTTTCTTTTGCTTTCAGTATCACAGTTATAAAATATTTCACAACCATACACGAGAACTGGTATAACCAAGGTCTTAGCAAGAACCAATCTTGTCTTTGGTGGTGTAAACTTTTGGGCTGTCCATAAAGTTCGAAGAACCCCATATGTTTTACCCACAACCTCATTAATATGGTCATTCCATGTCAAAGTTCGGTTGAATACCAACCCTAAGTTCTTTGACTTATCCACGAATTCAATTTTTGAAGGACCAAGCATAATTGAGGGAAAATAAGACAGATCTAGCTTCTGTTTCGAGATAACAAGACATTTACATTTTTTCGGATTGAGCGAGAGACCATTGTTTACCGACCACCTCATAATTCTTTGGAGATCATCGTTCAGATCATTGGCACAGTTTTCTATGAGCCCAAGAGGGCAGCTTTTATAGATTTGGATATCATCAGCATAAAAATGCTTCGATGAATTCAAGATTGTATGTTGTATGTCATTTATGTACAGCGAAAATAACAGAGGGCCCAAAATCGATCCTTGTGGAACGCCCCGTAGTACAGGACAAAAATTTGATACGGCAGTCTCTAAGAAGACAGCCTGTTTTCTATCACTAAGATACGATGAAAACAATTTTATAGCAGAAGAAGACATATTGAAACGGTGGCTCATCTTATCAATAAGAATAGAGTGGTCAACCATATCAAATGCCTTAGAGAAGTCCAGTAAGACAAGAAAAGTAACCTGGTCTTCATCTAGTTGCGCTCTTATGTCTTCAACTACTTTCAAAATTGCTGTGGTACAGCTATGTTTGGCACGAAAACCAGACTGAACTGAGACGAGAAGATCATTACGTACGAGATAATCATTAACTTGCTTATGCATAATTTGTTCGCAGATTTTGGACAAATAGGGAAGAATTGAAATTGGCCTAAATTCCTCACCCGATGAGTTTTTAGGTATTGGAATAATTTTTGCATATTTCCACTGACAAGGAAAATCACAGGTCAAAAAGATTGTATTGATGATATGAGTTATATACGGAAGCAAAAACGGTAGTATAGCTTTCATAAAAACCGGGTGTATTCCATCTATACCAACTGCATTAGAGTTAATAGATAAAAAACTTTCCACTACATTAGTACTTTCTATTCTTTCGAAGAAAAACGGTGTTTCAGTGGTGCCTACAGTGCTATTAAACGGGACTCTATTACCATAGGTGATATTAGTATCTGGAATTGATAAGAAATTTAGGTTTAGTTCATTTACATCTACATCGTTTTTGCACTTCGATTTCTGCTTGCCTACTCCTAATTCCCGAAGATTATTCCACATCTTTCGCCCATCTACATTAGTTTTAAGCTTATTAGAATAGAACTGTGTTTTAGCTATTTTTATCTCACGAACAACTTCCTTTCGTTTGTTTTTGTAAGCTTGAAGGTATTCTTCTATACGGTAGCGCTTCCACCGCTGGTAAGCATGATCTCTTTGCATTATTAACAAACGAATTTCATTTGTGAACCAAGCATTTACTTTTGGTCTCACCCTACCGGTTGATAAGGGAACATGTGTGTCAAATAGGTTATTTATATTACTCTGAAGAAAGTCAACTTGAGCATCCGGCGAGGTCATACCATAAACAAGACTCCAAGGAATTGAACGAACATGATTTTCCAAAGCATAATATTATTTACAAAAAACAAATCTAGAAGGGTACTTGAGGCGCTGGTGAAGTGAGTAGGCGTTTGGGTATTTACTAAATGTAAGTCAAACGCTTCCATATTTTCGCTGAGTTGACTTTCAACGAGGATATTGCTGTTAAAGTCACCGCATACAATAACGTTTCTTGCAGTGGTTGAAAATTCATCCATTAATGAATATATAGGTGTTAAATCGACATTTCTATTTGGTCTATAAACGGTACCTAAACGAACAAAATCAACTCCTAACCCTATGTCTACAAAAAGATATTCAATAGGACATCCAATGGCTGAAAAACATTTGAGCTTACAATTGAGACCTTCTCGTATATAAATAGCTACACCTCCACCAGTGCAATTTTTCCTATCCGATCGAAAAATTTTATAACCATTTAAAGCATAAACAGCATCATTTACATTTGACAAGAACCAAGTTTCCGACACACAGATCGCATCAACTTTGGAATTAACAAATATTTCTCTAAACTCATCTATTTTAGGTAGCAAGCTTTGCGAATTAAGATGACAGATTTTAAGCCCTTGCCTACGACTACAAAACACCCTTATCATAGATCGCAAAACTACATCATCACTATTGCCCATGGAGGTCACTCCGCTGTCATTTAATTCCATTTTGGATAGTATTTTGGTGTATTGGAGAACCAAGTGACTCACAAAAGTACATGACGATAGTCAGCGACTTTTCTACTTTCCAAAGCTTTAGAATTTGTACACAAGGACAGGTAAAGGAAAGGAAATCAAGCAAAATCATTACACAAACAAAAAAATTGCAATAGAAAAAAGCGAAAAAATTAAAAATTTCATGAATAACATAATCAAAACAAAAGAAGTTTGTCATAAATACTTGTTGATTGCTGATAGAGATGATCATTGTTGTTATTGATGTTGTTGCTATTTGTCTTCTTCTTCATGACTGCTCGTGGCTAAAATATTCAGCATTCTCTCGTTCTCCACCAGAATTCCCCTTGCGTTTGCACTTTTCCTAACATAAACGGATCCAAGATGTGTAAAAACGGAAAACAGCTGTTTGTTATGCTTGAAACGTGAAGCTTTGTGATAGAGTGAGCGGTTTTTGCTGGTCATACTTCCATACATATATATGTTTTTATTATGCTCTGCTCTAATATCGACGTCATTGAGACATAATTGCCTTTCATTTTTGCAAAAAAGAGCAACTGATTGAAGAACAGTGTTTCTTTCGTGGGGAGAGTTAAACTTTACTATAATGGGCTTATCCCTATTAGTCGGTTCGTTACCTCGGCGAGGCTGTGACAACGAAAAATTGCTTTTAGTGTAGGCGGAATGCAGTCAATTATATAACAAATGTGATGGAACGTGGTCTTTAAATTTTCGTTTTGCATCTCCGGTACCCCAAAAATAATCGCGTCGGCTCCAATCTCCCGTCGCTCAAACGCATCGCATCTTCTTTCCAGTTCGAACATTTCTCCTTCAAGTTCACGTGTCTTTACAGTTTGTGTCTCAATAGATGGCAAAGCTTGAAGAGATTCCTCTGTCTCTTTAATCTTAATCTCTGCTTTCTTTTGTCGTGCTTCTAACTTTTTAAGAGCAGCCTCAACGTCGCGTGTGTGTGTGGTTAAACGGTCTTCAATAAGTGATATTCGTTTTATAATATCATCACGCAAAATATTTATTTCCATAGTGATTTGGTTAGTAATTTTTTGGGTAAGCAAAGAAAATCTTTCTTCCAAATCAAAAAGTGGGACATCAGGAACGGGTTTAGAAGAAACTGAAGCGATGCATCTGTTGCCTTCTTTTCCGACAGGTGTATTTGTCTTAGGTGTGTGTGCGGGTTCCATGTTTACGCCGCGTATTCCTCCTCCTGATCTTGATGTAGGCGTTGACTGCTTCTCTTTGTTTGCGGATCGCGTTTTTGCCGCCATCAAACTCATATGAAAAATTTTATTTAACAAATATTAAGCAATTAAATCAATAAGCCGATGAGACCAATGACAAAAAACAAAAAAGTGTCGCGCAATGGAACAAAATTACAGATTTCTATTTTAACTTGATTTTATGACGGATTAGTTAAAATTCAGCCGGACGAGATTATCAACACGTCTATTCGCTCTTAATCATTTTTAAATGACTTGTCATAGGTAAAAATAATATCAATGCCATAAAGTTTGCAAATTAAAATTATCAATTATATTTTTATCAATAAAGAGTCGAGTTTCTATTTTTTGAATTTTTTTTTTCTTATGTAAGTATATAAAATTTGTATCATTAAATAATTTCTTTCTAATAATTAGGTTGTCTATTTTTGTCCTTAATCCGCGTTTTTATACCCAGAAGGAATCCCTCTACAAGATATAAAAAGAAATCCCGCTGAGAGCACAACACGCAAACTTTGTAATTTAGTAAAACGGTTTACTTATGAATGAGCTTGCCCCCCCATGATCCATGTTTCCATTTTCATTCGTTTTTCCAGAAATATCAACGACTAAAAAAGATTATTTTTGTTTCCATTTATTTAAAGATAATAATATAAATTGATTAAAAAAAACTTATATTTTAAATGCGATTGTGCAAATAAGTTCTAACGTATGTATTATAAAAGTCAAATGCATACTTATTTAAAACCAAAAGTTAATTTTGATTTGAGTTTTTTCGTATCATTTCATTCTATATTTGTGTAATTAACTTTAAGAATAAAAAGATAGAATTAACGTGTGTCCGTTTGCTTGTGAAAAATCGAATTGAATGCTTAAAGGCAAATCGGCACTGAACAGAGATTAACTCCAATACTTAAAATTTGTTGTTTTTTATAATCATATTTGGCTTTTTCATAGATAATTTTTGGCAGTGTTGTTTTTAAAAATCAGGAATGCTGTGAACCATTATACCACGAAGGAATGATGTTGATAATCTAAAATAATGATAGTAATAAGTTTTTTGTTGTAAAAATACGAGAGAAGGTTAACTTACTTCTTTACCAAATGCTCATATATAAAGGTTGAAATTATTGTAATTTTAACGGTGTTTCCAGGTGCATTATTGATGATCTTAATTATTTCTTTATCTTTCATTGCGACCACAGTTTGCCCATTTACTTTGAGCAAGTTGTGATTAATTAGTATTCATGAATCCTTTACGATTGAAACAATTTTTCCATTTTTAAAACCGATTCCCATGTCACCTCTAGAGTCCTTCAGTAATGTAACTGTTCTTTCGAATGGTCTATTTGATACAAAAATTATTTAGTCTTTATGTAAGAAAATCTAAAATAGAAAAATTACCTATCTCGAACTACAACGGATATATTGTTTTTTGCCGATGATTTTAACATTTTGTGAATCTTGTCTGCAGAATAACCACACACAAGAGTTCCATATAATTGTAAAATATGATCGCCAAATCTTAAACCAGCCAGAGCAGCTGGGCTACCTTTTACTACAATACCATAGAATAATAAATAAATAGAGCATCAACTCAGGAGGCTCCACCCACTTTTACCTACAAACTTTCAAATCGGCAGTATTAAACTTCTGTGTGCGTGCGCCCTTGCATTTCAAATGGGACTGGCCTACCACTACATTCATGCAATACTGCCGATTGGTTTTCACCAAAAAAGGCTCCATTTTGTGTTGATTTTTTCAAATGAAATTTTCAAAAAAATCCGTTGGCATCCGTTGGAGCGGGAAATAAACTCGAAATAAATATTTTTCTTCTTAAAATCATTTTTCTAACTACGATTTTAATAAGAAATGATGTTAAACATCGCAAAGTTGTTTTTGAACTTATCTTAGATGTTAAATTATCTAACTACAAATAAATAAAAATTAGCACATAGTGTGAACGCACCATCGCTTAGTGTTTCACCACAAGTCACGCCCTTAAGTCTATTAAATTAGTATCGACACAATAATCATAAAAATTCTAGAAACTCGAGAAAAACATCCCCGCACGCAAACAAAAGATTACTCAAACGTGTTTCAGAAAAAGACTTCTCTTCAAATATTAAGATCTTCAGCTTTGGCACTAGGAATTGGGTTCGTGATTGCTGCTAAAACAGCTTTTGTGTCCCCAACCTTACTACAAATCGGTGTTGATCACACGACCATGACAATGGTTTGCGGTTTGTCACCAATTTTGAGTTTACTCCCCGGACCGTTTATTAGCCATCGATGCAGACTAAACTTCGGTAGAAGAAGACCAGTCATATTGCTACTCTCTCTGGGAATAATTATTGGAATTTTGTTTTTGCCTTTCGGCAAAAATATTGGACAGTTCTTCACTGATGACCATTAAGAAGTGATTCCGGTAATGGACGGCAATATAACAGAATTTATAGCCGAACTCCTTCGACCATTGACAGCAGCTATAATTAAAAAGGAATGTTCAAAAACTTTTAACAACGAGGAGCACTTTTTGTCAGAGGTAAGGCTTCAAAATTAAATTTAATTTAACTTTGATTTTTAATTTCAAGTACAAATCTTATTCCCATCACATAGTCGCTAAAAGTTTGTGAGAATATTGATGCAGAATTGGAAACAATATACTTGGGAAAATATCTGAAGAACATTATTGTCATGCCAAAGTCCATGTGGATCTTATGTTTGACGAATCTATTCTGTTGGATGGGACATATTTGTTACTGCCTGTACTTCACTGATTTTGTGGGTGAAGCAGTATTTCATGGTGATCCGGCAGTAAGTTCTGCAAATAACTAATAGAAAATATTCGAGTCTGCATCAAATTTGATTTTTAAGGCACCGGTCGGATCGGAGAAAAATAATTTATATGAAGCTGGTGTTCGATTTGGAGGCTGGGGTATGGCAGTGTTTTGTCCTGTTCGGTCTATTCTTTTATAGTTGAAAAGCTGATGATTAAGTTTAGGTAAGTTCTTCAGTTGTTTTAATAACAAAAAAAAATACAATGTCAAAGTGTTCATTTTTATCACATCTTTGAAACATGTCCACAGATCAGAACGTCAAGATTTCTTTTGTTAGTTTCGAATGTCTTTATCTTTTGGTACTAAAAATTAAAAACTTTAAAACACTACCCCTATTTGCATTTTGCAGACCCAAGTATATTTATGTCTTTGGAATGATTGTCTTCGCAATAGGAATGTTCATTCTGGAAGCTTGGCCAAATAAAATTGGGGTTTTGGTTCTCAGTATAACAGGTGGGATTTTCTTTGGCACAATATAGACACTTCCTTTCATAATTGTTGCTAATTATCATTCAAAGAGTTGTGTAAGTTTATTTAAATGCAAACACAAAACAAATATAATTAACAAGATTCAATTTCAGTTTGAAGTACGTAAAGGTAAAAATGATGGATGAGATCGAACTTCTATGGAAACACTCCAATATAATAATTTATCGAGAAATCAGAATAATCTAACCAGGCAAAATGTTCTCTAAGGTCAACTCGGCAAACTCCACAGCTAGATCTATTGGATTAACCAGTTCAGTGGGACAGTTTTGGTCTCAGTCAAGATTATTAACATGGTCGGAAATAAAAAGAAACGATAATTAAGAAGTTCGTCAATTAGAAATGCCATCGACCCTTTTTTATACCAATTTCGGCTGAAGTCCTAAAAGTATATACATGCATATGTATGTGGTTTTTAACCTTCGACAAATATTAAAAACAAAAATATTAAATACTTGTTTAAATTAGTTTTTTTTAATGTATTACATTATTTTTATTTTTCTTAAAATAAATACTCTTCAATGCAATTAATATTCATGGACTTTTAATTTTCTATATAGATTGCTGAACAATAGGATACAATACACTTATTTTTTTAGTTCAAATGTGGATTTTATGATACAAAAATACAGTAGACAAAAATCCACAACCACATTCATAAACATTTTATATAAATGTTTTCGCAACACATAAGATCAACATACTGTAGTGTGTAGAAAACTGGCCGAATGAAAAAAATGTAATGTGTAGAAAACCGGCCAAATGAAACGCACGTCTTGTTAGTTTGACATCAGTTTTATTACTAACTATTTAAAGTGTATAAGTATAAGTATATTTTTTTTTATATACATAACTTTCTTGTGTGCATATTTTGTTAATTTACATAGTTTCATGATAATGTATAGTTTTTTAGTCTATTCTTGTGTACCGTAAATCCTTTGTTTTCTTTGTCTTCTAAATGACAATTTTTATTTTCATCAATGTCTACGACTTTGTATGGTCCCTTAAAAACAGCATCTAACTTGTGTCCAGCTACATTTTCAATCAAAACTAGATCTCCCAATTTTATAACAACTCGAACGGACAATAACCATGGACGGTTGAAGGTGTTGTATTTAAACAATACGTGAAAAACATAATCCAGTCATCCCAATCATCCCTTTGAACAGAAATATAGGAACGAACATATTCGTTGAATGTTCTATGACTACGTTCAATAGTACCTAGGGTTTGATGATGGTATGCTGTAGAGGTTTCTTTGTCAATTTTTAGAAGTGTGCAAATTTCACTGAAAACTTGATTTTTATATTCTGTACCTAAATCTGTTAACACTTTTCGCATAGGACCGTATATTAATATGAACCCTTCGACAATCGCTGTTGCTACTGTCTTTGCGGTTTTGTTTTTTACTGGTATTGAAATGAGGTACTTGGTTAAATCACAAATTATCGTTACTATATATTCATTACCTTTTGCTGTTTGAGGCAATGGACCTACTGTATCGATCACGACGACATCAAATGGTTTGGCAGGTGTTGGAGTTATTACTATTTGTTCTTTAGTTTTTCTTAGATTTTTATTTAATTGACATGATTGGCATGATTTGACATATGCTTTAATGTCTTTTGTCATATGCTTCCATCTATATTTTTGTTTGATCTTGTTAATCAACCTTGTGATCCCTGGGTGGCCACCTAACAAAGGATCATCATGGTTACTTTTTAATATTTGTCGTTTTCTTTCGTCACTATATAATAATCTGGGAGTTATTGCTATGTTAATGTTATTTAATAATTTATTTCCAATTTCTTTGAAATCTTTCACCCGGGTGATTTCGAAAATGTATTCGTTTAATGAAATTTGTAATTTTGAGAGCTTTTTATTGACGGCTTTATTTTGAAGCGCTGGAAAAAAATTGTCTAGACAAAAATTTCCATTATCAAAGAAGTGCTCTATTGGAAAACATTCTAATTTTAGTTTGCCTCGGATGAAAAAACACTTTTCTTTATCAAACCTTAAGTGGACGTACTTTTTGACTTCCTTAGAGTTGAGAACTTCGTACACTCTTGGTTCTGATATTCGAGAAGTTATGTCAGTGTTTTGTGGTTTTTTGTTAATGGCATTATAAGCTTTTCGTGTGTCTTGTCTTGTTATTATTTTAAGTATATTATTTTCTGTAATAATTGACTTAATTTCGTTGAAATCTAGTCGAGAAAGTGCGTCGGCAACATTATTTTGTGAACCCGCAAGATACTCCACACTAAAATTGTACTCTTCTAAATCTAATCTCATTCTTGTTAATTTTGAGGACGGATTTTTCATTGAAAATAGGTATGTCAAAGGTCGATGGTCAGTTTTCACTAAAAATTTATTTCCGTATACGTACGGTCTTTAATGCGTGATTGCCCAATGAATTGCGGTGAGCTCCTGCTCAATTGTGGATTTATTTATTTCTCCCTTCGTAAAGGATCTTGAAGCATACGAGACTGGCATAAATATCCCATCATATTCTTGGGTAAGCACTGCACCACAAGCATATTTACTTGCGTCCGTAATGATGCAGAATTCTTTTTCAAAATTTGGATATTGTAATACTGTCGGACTAAGCAAAGAATTGTTTAGGTATTCGAAAGCTGTTTGGCACTCTTCGGTCCAGATGAAGCTAATATTCTTTTTGCATAGACGAGTAAGGTGGCGGGAATATTCCGCAAAATTGGCGATGAAACGCCAATAATAATTACAGAAAGCCACAAAACGCTTCGCTTCATCGCCATTTTTGGGTGTTGGATAATTTAAAATTATTTCAAATTTACTTTTGTCCGGCAGTATTCCTTTATCCGTGCATTTTTGCCCTAAAAATGTGACTTCGTGGCTAAAAAATAAACATTTGTCTGGGTGAAGTTTTAAATTATATTTTTGGCATATGTTAAAAACTTTTTTAAGGTTTCGAAGCATATGATTTTCAGAGCAACCGATCACCACCAAATCGTCCATGTATAAAAAGGCTTGGTCTGGTGCTAGACCAGAAAATGCCAGAGACATCATTCGTTGGAACGAGTTGGGAGCTACTTTTAAGCCATACGGAAGTCGCTTGAATCGAAAAGATCCTTTTTCTGTTGAGAACGATGTTATGTCTCTTGATTTTTTCTGTAGCTCGATTTGGTGAAAACCAGACATCAGATCCAGGCATGAGAAGTATTTAGCCCTGCCCAATTGGTGTAGTATGTCATATATCCTGGGAAGAGGGTACTTGTCAGCTGATAGTTTTTTGTTAATTTGTCTAAAATCAACAACTAGGCGCCTATAATTTTTAATATACACCGGACTGTCATTTTTCAACCGTAGCTTTTGTTTATAGAAATTATTTACTGAGATGGTATCCGACTCTAGGGCAAATATGTCTATAAACTCAGAACACAATTTTTTTAACTTTTGTTCTACAAAAATTGGGAATTTCTTTTCTAGCTTTTGCATGATTTGTTCATCATGGTCTGATGTTATATGTGAGAAGGAAATTTTATCATAATCGCACAAATTTTCAGTTTTTATGTTTGCATCTTTTATTATGGAATCATTTTCTGTTATATTAATCAGACGGACATATGGACTTTCTTTAGAAATTATTGTATTGGCTATAAATATTCCGGGTTGAATTTGCTGATTAGGAACCAAAATGTCTGCTTCAGATGCTGTCACACTTATTTTCCTTATCACTTCAGACCTTGCTGGTACGGTTATAGAATTAATGTAAGGGGCGCATCGCATGTAAAAAGCTATGTCTTCAGGAAAGTTGTTTGGACGTAATATAAATAATTCTCTACCGTTAAGGTAGTCCAAAACGCAATTATATTTTCGTATAAAGTCGATACTTAAAATTCCATCACAAGGAATTAGAAAATTGTCAGGGACGCAGTGGAACAAGTGTGGAATGAGTATTTCATCTGCTATGAGATCGGGATCGATATTACCTAAAGTGTTTGTTACGCCTTGACCTATACCTGTAAGCTGTATTATTTCCGCCGTATTAATGGGTTTGTTCTCGATATTAGTTGATTTAAGTATTGATACATCTGCTCCTGTATCAACCAAGAACAAAACATATTTGTTGTTTATATTTGTTCTGATTGAAACAAAGCTACTGAGGATTAAAT
This sequence comes from Baccha elongata, assembly GCA_951217065.1. NCBI lineage: Eukaryota > Metazoa > Arthropoda > Insecta > Diptera > Syrphidae > Baccha > Baccha elongata. Next base: position 743,061 of record CATNUY010000169.1, on the reverse strand, counting down.
TGAGATTATAGATTTTTATTGTTGAGCATCTTGGGGTTCTTGGCCGTTTCCCTGATCCTGTTCACCGACCACACGCACTTGTCTTTGTGTTTGAGCTCTGCTATTTGTATTTCTGTCACCATTCCTTTCGTGTATGTTGTCGTATCGTCTATTATAATTTCCTGCTTGTTGGCTGTCGTATCTTTGATTATGGACTAATCTGTTTTGACTTCGACCTCGACCACGATTGTTGTATCTTTCTTGACCTCGACCACGGCCTTTGTGATGGTTGTAATTGTTATTAATGCCTGTTTTCCAGTTGCGACTATAATTTCCTCGGTAGTACCTGATTTCATTCTGCTTTTTTACTACATCGTTGAATGTTTCTGTGAATTTAGCAACGGCTTCACTTGCGTTTGTGAATGTACTTGATCTAATAGTCGTTCTTACTTCTATATTTGTGGTATTTTCTATTAAGTGTTTAACCACTACTTGTGTTGACAATTTATTTGCAGCGTTGGTTGGGAATCCTTCTGAAATGTACGCTGATCTCAGGGCTTTCGATAGTTCTTCAACCTCTTTAGCATACTCATTTGCACCTTTGTTGCATTGCACCCCCGATATTTTTGCTAGATTGATACCTGAAGATTCTGTTTTCACTTCTTTTTTTAATGTTTCAGATATATCAGCAAGTGTGGATTCAATTGTAACTAAATCCCTTGCAGTTCCCTTCAACTTTGTTTTTACTATTTGCACTGCGATGTTTTCATGTTTGTCTTTAAAAGTTTCCAATAAACTAAGAGCGTCTAAAAACCCTTTAAGATTGCTTTGTAGGAAAAGCCATCGGTCTATCCCGACAGCAAACGAATGAAATTCTTTAATAATAACACATTCATTGGTAATTTAAAATCCGACCAATTTGAAAATTTTTGTCTGGTATATTTATATTTTTTTTATCTACATCCTATGACAATTATTGTGAACGAAATACAATTGACTTAGCATAGACAAAATTTGTGGAAGTTAGTTAAGACTTGCACCATCTATTTTCATATCCATAACTACCCCTACCGGTATACTAGCGCAAAACTAAAAACGAATTCACCTCGGCAAATGAAAACGTTAAAGGAGTGATTTGCACGAACGTCATTTATCAGGAGGAAGGGGAGGCCAGAAAAAGTGATCTCTTTCAGAAGCGTGCGGCCGTTTTTGAAACAAACAGAGACAACACCAGTCACCCGAACCGAACGAAATGGCGGATGTGAACAGAGAGGTACAACGAAGAAAAAGTACCAGTCAACAACGTGCAGTGAACGAGTCGTACCCCTATGGATATGGTAAGGTTTGCATGTGGTTCAGGATCTCATAAATTTCCATAAAATGTTAAGTTTTGTCAAGAGACTTAAGAAAAGGTAGTTAGAAAAACAAATTAGAGTTCGATTAACCGATCTAGGTAGAGTAGTGTAGTTTTTCTTGTAAGAAACATACATTGAGAAAATATAATGGTAGACTAAAATAATATTAATCAAGGCAAGGATTTAACTAAGGATCAAATTCAAGTCAAATCTTCAAACCAAATGGTCAAGTTAAGTGAAGTAAGAGTAAATTGAATTTTTGTAGTTCAGTCATAAGAGTACGAGTCGTCAGCGACAAACAAGGAGTGTTAAATTCCACATAAATTTGGTCAATAAACAAAAGAAAACCGAACGTACACAATAAAATTATCGATAAATCTATCATTCATTGAACCGCTAGTTAATTTCAGAAGAAATGTCTAAAAATCTTCTAAAAACAATTTCGATAAAAGAATCAATTATCGAGAGAAAAATAACCTTAGAATACCTTTTCATTCGCCTCAATGATAAAAAGAAACTGACTTTCGATACTTACCTTTTTCAATAACGAGAAAACTCGGGTTAAGTAATCTTTCAATACTTACCCTAGGTTCAACGCCTAATACTCGAAACGACTCCTACCTGAAAAAGAAATAATAAAAAAAATATTCATTCAACAAAAAGATAATTGATAATATTACTCACCGTCGGAAAATTTACGAATAGGTAATAATCTTCTAAATAAATAAATTTTTTTTGATTCACTGAAAATATATGAGAATAAAAGAGAAACATTCTATCATTTTTCATTCTGCTAGTGTAAACGGATCACGCCCGTACTAGAGCTAGTAGTAGAATATTGATCTTAACTACACCTACATTCGCACTTGACGAGAAATTCGAAGTTTCGTTAAGAAAATATTCCAATTGTAAAATGGAACCGAAGTGTCGTGTAAGTAAAAAAATATTCTCAAAGTCTTTTCTTTTTAAATCGTGTACTAATTAACATCGAGAAAAAATAAGGTATATTGCAAAGAATAAATTACCGCAGTTACGCAAAAATAAAATTTCAAGTGTATATCATTGAAGATCAAGAAAAAAATCTTAGATTGAAACGTTGTCTAGAACAAAAATAAGGATTATCTAAAGCTGAGGTAAGAAATCTACTTTTTATTAATTTCATTAAAAGCCGATTTCGCAAGATAATGTGACATACGTGCATAGCCTATAGTTATCAAAAGTTTTTCTTTGATTTTTTTTGTGAATAAATTGTGTACAATCAGAATTCATTGTCTAAGTAGGTGAGGACGCAGTCCAAATCTGCGCTGTGTTTCTACAAGACAGTGAAGTACAGATCATAGTGAAGTAGTAATCTTTGCCTACGATCTCATCCCAAAGACGTTTTTCTAAAACATAGTGCGAAAGAAAAAATCAGCGCTCTAAAAAAAAAGAAGAAAAACGAGGGAAAACGAAAAATTGGTCCAAAGGTACACGGGGAAAGAAACACGAAACATCTATATTAACTCGGCAAAAATTCATGAAAATAGCCAGGTAATATTCTTGTGAAAATTATGGATTAAATGTGCAGAAAAATTACGAAAGTCTTGGTGGATAATTTTAGTAGTCAAATGCAACGCACATGTCGTCATGTGTCGTTGCGACGAAAAAAGACGCCAGAAATGTTATACTAATCCGGAGCAGGTACAAAATTTGAATATAAAATCCATTAATATCCAAATTTCATAAAAAAAATTCTATGTAGTTAGAACACTTAACATTTAGGTGAAAATTTGATTTTTTTTTCATATGCAAATCTTATCATATAAAAATTTTTCTACTTCCAATACGAAATACTAATACCCATCTTTTCTCACAGGCAGACAATTCCAACGGAGTGACTGGGGGTACGGAACACGACGTCGTGGTGGAATGGGACATTCACAGACGTCCAAATTGTCCATTCACACCACCACGTGCCAAAATACGCCCTGTCCAACTCCAACAGAAATCGCCTGCCTGGCTTTTTATGCTAGGTCTAGTCCAGAAATGAAATTGGAATAAAATCTATCTAAAATTCATCATAATCCTTATCTACAACATTCGATGAGAGCGAAATAAAATTCGAATCAGAATTGGAGTGGTTAATTACTATCCAGAATTCAACGTGGGAGAAATTGTCATGCGGCTGACAAACTATCTCGACGTGGGAATCCACCTACACCACAATTTTATTCAATCGGAGTCGAAGACTACAGAATAAAAACCTTAAGTACTATTATTGATGTATAAAAATTTCATAATTTCCATATGCTGGATATGAGGTATGACAAAATTACAATTTTTATTATGACTATAAATATGTATTGTTTTATAAGATAAAATTATTACTCTGAACAAAAAAAAAGTATCCTTTAACGTCATTATATATTCATACCAAAATTCTTATATGCACCTACAAAAAAAAAAGAATTTATTGTTAGTAACAGCTAGTCACATACGATCCACCTACAAAAAAAAAGTAAAAAGTTTTGTGATTGAATTTGCGAATCTTAAGAAAGATAATTTTTTTTAAATTGTACTCATACTTGCTTTAACAATAGTGATAATTTTGAAGCTTCATAGTAAAAAGTTCACTTTTCAAAAAAAAGGATCTATGTGCAAAAGAAAGAGAAATCATATAGTCATATACCTACATGTACATCGTCATGTTAATATAGGTACGATTTTTTTTTGTGAATATTTGTATGGTTTATGAGCTGTAAAGAGATACGACGATTCAAGAAAATCTCATCCGTGGTAGAACGTGGTCCATAGGGAGTTTTACCATCTTGTCAAAGCTCACACTATGATGAAGACAGATTGAAATATGTATCGCGCTTTTTTCAAACTGTCAAACTCAAGATCTTGAAGAAAACAATTTGGAAATAATTTTTAAATGCGGTATTCTTTTTTGTGTGAAATTTGTGATTTCCGTGGCTTAAAAATTTATTTTAATTAGCAAAACCAACAATTTTCACAATTTTCGCGCACAAATCTTTAAAATTCCCGCTTTTGTTTTCAATCAATTTTTCAACAATGATAAAAAAAAAATCAGCTGTTCGTCATACTGCTGTTTTTGACAATTCTGTGAGAACGAGAAAGAGATATATCGTTGTTACCTAAAAAGCCCTATTCGCCGACCACAATTATGTTTTCATATACGTACGAGTACCTCCTTCTTATGTGAAACTAACTTCACGTAAACTTTACAAGTAGATGACATACAAAAAAAAACTTTTGCGATAACAAGTATTGTATCATGTCGTGCATGATAGCATTCAGTTATTAGCACTTATTGAATAATACGCGATTGTAGTCCCGAGACTTAGAGGACTGAAACCTGAAACGAAACAATAAGGAAAAAAAGTTATATTTTTTTGATATTTTAAAAAAATCGAGTGTAAAATTGAAATTACCTTACCATCGTTAATACCTGATAACATCCGGTCGCTCAGCGACAGAGTGCACTCTTTCCTGCGTCGTACCTTTTTAGTTTTATATTATTCGCTTTGATTATATTTATCTGACTATATTGTAACATACATTTTCACTAATATTTTAATTTTACAGCGGTATTTGTGTAATTGTATTTGAATTGACAGTCCGAATCATCAATCTTTTGATGCAATTCGTGGACCAAAATAAATTTTTTTTTATTATTCTTTGGTTTGGGGAAAAGTTTTCTCTGACATTGGCTGTTAGCCTTGTTTGAAGTTCGTCCGTGTCCGCTTAACGTCCTGAAAGTTATTTTTTTTTACTTTCAAAAGATTTCAAACAAAACTTTGTGTTGCTGCACATACTATTCGTATGTATTAATTTTATTCGTTGCGTCAGTTAGTGGGGAATTGGAAACGAAATATTTTCCGATCGTCACGAAGAGAAGGGGTGAAGTATATCTTCCATCCTCTATTCAGAATAAAACATGAATAAGATAAAATTTTGATAAATAATCGCTACGAAACAAATTTTTTGAAATACATTTAACCTAGTTGTTTCTACCTACCGATTAGAGTACCTTGAACAGTTGAATCTTCTGATAGGTATCTATAGGTATTATTTTTTTCTTTTGAATATGATAAAGTCATACGGTTTAAGTTAAGAGTCAAAAATAATATTGCATTGTTGACAGTCGTTAACAATCGAGTCCGTCCGTTTTTAAGTTATTCAGTAAGAGTTATTATAAAAGTTATGGTCCGTCAGTTTATATTTTTTTTTTTTGAATTAGTATAACAGTTGAACAGTATACGTTCAGTCAGTCTGTAAATTAGTTTGTCATCATTAGTACAGAATTGTATTTAGAGAACTTTGGTTCATTCTTGAACTTAAGGAAATTAGTTTAGTTTTAAGATTTATTTTAATAAAATTTTGTATCAGATCTTGAAATGAATTTAAAAGTTTTTTAATGTACCTACATTTCTTTGAAACTTTGATAGCGGTCGGTCGTCGATCGTAAGGGAAGTTTTTTTTTTGGTTTTTATTTAATTTGATTTTCATATTGGATAGGGGATTTTAGATTAGAAGGATAAGGAGTCATGACTGAAATCATGTGGCCGAATTCCCGATTTGACTCCCCTAGGTAGCAGTGGTAACAACGACAACAACAACAACAACAATGACTACAACAGCAACCTGGTCAGTTTTATGAAGAAGGTGAAGAATCTTCGCAAGATGTATTAAGAGGTGGATCCATGGAGCTTCGTCAGTGGGATGTACCTAATAAATTCACGCCAATAGGTACGTCATAGGGAGGGTTGCAAGGGAAATGGCATTGCCCTTCCGCGACTTTCGGACGGGAAGTTAGGCGGTAAAGGGGGAAACGAATACACCTGTTTCTCCCGTTTTGACGAGGGTTCTTGTAAAATATTTCGGATGATAAGGAACATATGGTTGGGATATGGGATAAGACAATCCGATTGGACTATTAACACCATGTCCAAGTTTCACAAATTCTATTCATCTTCTAACGTTTCTTCTGTTCTAACTGGATTTTTTTTGAATTTATCCTTCCGGCCCTTAGCTTCTTAGCTTAGCTTTTTAAACTATCTGAGTCCATTATCAACTAGATTCCAGGTCCAACATATATGTAAACCCACTACACGCTTCTGCAGCATCGACTCACTTTCCTGATGACTGAGCCAGTTGAAGCAACTTAAAGGACCTGTAGCAGCAGTCGAGCGGTAGTACCCTATTCCTCCGAGTAGATTATCTAGGTAAAGTTTTACATGAGATAGGTATTAAACTTGTGGAGATGTGATAGGTATATAGATTAGAAGCCTTTTTTTTATTTTTTTTTATCCTTCATCTTTACTTAGAAGTAGTCTGTCCGTCAAAACGTTTGTCTGTCCATGAACTTTAATCGTATTGAAGATTAAGGGGATTAAACACCTCCTACAACTGCAACTGAGTCTTTCAGCAGACATTAAATTTTTTTCGGAATTAAGGACTTAAGACCTAAAGTACGAACACCACCCATCTTCAAAGTACAAGTAAGGACATAACCAGAATTCAAGGCAACTTTTTAAAGGTTTTAGTGATAGGTGTATACGCCATCCACATACGCCAGATACACTCGTTTGGCGAATTGACCGGGAGATGGGACTACCCTCTCTGAGCGATCCGATGCTTGCTCAAAGAGGGATAGAAATTATCTCCTACTTAATTCGCGAAATATCCGTATCTATAAATTTTATATATGCAGTGTTCAGTAAGTTTTAGACGAGATAACGTAAAGAGATTAAAATTACAAATAATAACATCAATCCTTTGTGGGGATTACCTCGTATAGAGATACTTTTAGCGGAGACTTGAACGTCGCAGAACTAATTTTCGTGGAAAGAAAACTTCCGCAGAAATAAATTTTTTTTGCAGAACGGATCGTAGGCGAAGATCAAATATTTAAACCACCTTGGTAACCGGCCTTTTCGAAAGCGCGGTTCCGTGAGCGGGTCATCGAGATAAAGTTACTCTACATCTTCTTTGTTTTCATTACATATATTAACGTCCAACGTGGGCAACGGATTTTCGTGTAACAAAGCTTTTGTGGAACAATAACGGTACTGAACGGAAATTTTTACAAGTACGAAACTGACAAATCTTGTTTTTGTGTTCTGATTTTTGGAAACTCGGTTCTGGGGGGGCGTAATGGTGAAAAATGGGTGCGATATTCCATGTCCCCTATTGACACCAAACGTGAGACAACGGAATTTCGCAAGCACAGAAGTTTTCGCAGAACCAAAAATTTTCGCAGAACCGTAAATTTTCGCAGAACCAAAAATTTTCGCAGGACCTGAAATTTCCGCAGGACAAAAATTTTCCCAAATACGAAGCTTTCTGAATTATAGTTTGTCCGTCTGGTCTAAAAGTTTCGGTCCCTATTGACATGTTAGTATGTGGAATATAAACTTCTCCCCATCTTGTGTTTTTTTGTGTTACATACATTGGCGCCTTACGGGTAATAACAGATTTTCACGAGACAAAAATTTTCGCTGAACGAAAATTTTCGCAAATACGAAATTTGTAAAACATATATCTGTCCGGATTTTCGGGAGTTCGATCCCAAGGGTGCGCCGTTTATGTAAGATCATCGTTTATTTTTTTTTCTCCATTTCTCTTCGTCTTTTATTTTTTGTCCCTTTACATGTATTGATGCCCAACGTGAGGCAACGAATTTTCGTAGAACAAAGATTTCCGCAGCACGACATGAATTTCGCAAACCATATTTTTGTTCTGGTCTTCGGAGGTTCGATCTCCTGTGCGCGCCGATCGTGTAAGGTGGTCCATTTTTTTCATTACTGCTTGGATTGCCATCAAACTTCGGCACAACCTTCGTGGCTATATTCATAAATTCGACATTTATGATAGACATTTTGAATAAAGTTTTGGAAAAGTTTGTATCTAACTGGAGTTTTTGTTTACCGGATTCTATTTTGTCATCACTATCACTAGCTGAATCTATTTTGTCTACACTATCACTATACTTTTCGGATTTATTATCTAATGTTTGCAATATTTTATCTATTTCGAAAATCAATGTAAGGTCTATTGTTTTAGGTATTTCTTGTTCTTATTTGTGTTTGGTCAATATTTTTTTTAGTTTTTGCCTACACTCAAAAAATACTGAAGCTCCTATTTGTTTTTGATCTTCTGTAAGAGTAGCTTCGTTAATTTTTAATGTATAATGTATTTCTTATGGATTCTAATGTTTTTAATAAGTTTTGGATGTGTTTTACTAGAGTTGCATTTTTTATGGGATTTGACTTATTTATGCATTTGTATGCTTTAAAAAAATCTTCTTTTTCTTTTATTACTGATGCCTCAATGTTTTTCCACTCTTCCATAACATGATTTTACCTGGAATTTAATTGTTTAAAATTTAACATAACCAGACTCAAAAAGGGGTACCCTATTCTAAATGAATTTTAAGGAACCATACAAATTGTATAATAGACAGTGGTAACAGCAATAGATACAACCAATGTTGTATTGTGCATAGTCGAATATGTTATAGATTGAGATTGCAACGATTGCACTCCTAACAGTTTATATATGTGTACACATTAAAATGAATTGTATGTTATGTATTTTTTTTTTATCTGCAGTAAACTAATATTTTGGTTATTTAGTTTGAATTTCAGCTAAAAACAAATAAAAGTTTTTCTGATTGGGAATTTGAATCTATTTTAAAGTTTATAAAACAAAATTCAGCCATTCAGCCATTGATTGAAAAAAGGACAAATAACAATAAAGATTTTTCTCTCAAATTAAAAGATATTTTGAATATAGTATAATAATTATATTTTTGGCATAAAAAAAAATATATTTATAATAATAATAGTTTTTATATTGATATAGTTTAATTTATTGATATAGTTTAATTTTTTTTCAAATGATATTTATAATAATGGCATGTATTTTGTTTAAAATACTCTTACGAATATGTCATTCTTGTTTGGTTGTTGATTTGCCGCGTTAAAGATGAAGTTACAGATGTCTTAGCGTTACAGATGTTTTATTGCGGATGTCTTCATAGCTACAGATGTAAATGTTTTAATATAGTTGTGCTTTTTATTTATGATTCTCGTTTTTAATTCTGTAAACATTGTTTAGAATATAATTTGTAGATATTAATTCTTTAATCAATTGTATTTAAATGTAAAGTTTGTTTTTTTTCGTTGTCTTATTTGTGAAGGTTTTAAGTTTTTAGTTTTGTTGTTTTTTTTTTTTGTAATAATTTTTTTTTCAATACACATTTTTTAAATTCCTTTTTTTTATGTAGGTATTTGTTTCAAAATTTTTTTTTTTGTTTTTTTTTCACTTCATTTCACATTTTATTAATAATGAACTTATTTCTTTATATTTTTCTTTTGTCACTTTATTTCTTATTGATAATTTATTTTCGATTCACTTAGTATTTGTAGTTTGTAGTTTGAACTTATTTTTGTATAATTTTATTTTTTGTAGGTACTTCATTTCTTATTATTTTTATTTATTTATTTTCGATTATCTTAGTAGGTAGGTATTTGTATTATGAATCAGTTTTTTTTTTCAGTTTTTATTTAATTTTGTAAGTCACTGTAGACACTGTGTTTATTTTATTTAATCAGATTTGATCAGCTCTTGTATTTTTATTTCTTGGATTCTCTTTCATAACGTACGATACAAAATGCAAAGAGAATTAATTTCATTATGCTTATTGGAATATGTAAAGCGGGGAAATTTTGTAAAGTTGATCTTACACATGAGTATGTATTACATTTTTATTTACTTTTGTTATGTTTTATATACTTTGACGACGAGGAAGAACTGGGGAGCAAGAAGAACCAAGATCGACGGGATATTTCCAGAACTTTTCAGAAATTCTTCTTCTTTGTCTTTCTTTCGGTTTTTTTTTCTCTTTTTTTTTTGTAATTTAATTTTTTTTTTTTGCAAACAATTTTATTGCGAACTGTTAACACATGATTTTTTTATATTTGGTACGATTTGATTTTGTTTTTCGAGACATTTTTATGCTTGTTTAAGGTTTAATAAAGAATATAATAATTCTAATTGACACAATTTTTGACACTTTTTCAGCACTTTTTTTTCACTTGAAAATAGGTTTAGAGCTATTTTTCTGTAGCTCTTAACACTTATTGTATTTTTATAGAACGAAACTTAAGTCTTCAGAAAATATTGTTCCTTTTTTTTCAGTTCACCGGCGATAAGCAATTTAAACTTTTACCACTTGCAAGACAAAATCGAATTAACGCGTCGCATTCTCGATGATACTGATATTTTTTTTCGTTTCTTCCATTCTCATAAAAAGAAGCATACGATGGCAAGACAATATAAAAATTGAAAATGTTTGTGGTGTGTGGTGCGTTTGCACGTCGTTCTTTATTTCGTGTAGGTATATATGTAAATGTTTTTTTTTCTTTTGGGGTACGGAATTTTTCTTCGTTCTTTGAAAGCATTGGAAGATTACATATACATATACATACATACAGACATGAGACGTAACGTATTTTTTCTTTGTTCTCAGATAAGGGCACAGTATATTTTTTTTTCACTGGTTTTTTAAAACGAAGTAGGTAGTTTTCTTTTTTTCTTTGTTTTTCAAGGGAAATTGTAAATAAAAAAAAAACACAACTTATCAAGACCGCTAAATTTTAGCGGTCCTGTCACGGTCGCCATGTAATGTGTAGAAAACCGGCCGAATGATACAAATGTAATGTGTAGAAAACCGGCCAAATGAAACGCACGTCTTGTCAGTTTGACATCAGTTTTATTACTAACTATTTAAAGTGTATAAGTATATAAGTATATAAGTATTTACGTTAGGTATGTTATTTACACTACTGTTGTGCCCTGCATTTGGGTCACTTGGCTCAACCTGCGTTGAACTTACTCAAGCCATTGCACTGTGTCGAAACTATATTGCTGGCCTATGCAAAAGCATACGCAGCAATGTTGGTTCACCTTTGCAATTGGCACAAGAGGTAAATAACCAGGAAGTGCTAAGTGTGCATTTGGCAGTGGATGACCCAAGTAAGTTTTGATTAAAGAGGTTGACTGGTGAGTCTGAAGTTGAAAATCAAAGTGAACGGTCGTGTTTATTTTTAAATCCGGAACTTAAATAAAACGTATAACATTTTGGCGCAGCCGATACGCGAACGTACGCGTTAAAGAAAATATAATTGAAGATAGTGAGAAGAATTTAAAGTAATAAAACTTATACGTTTGATGGTGTTTTTGATTCGAAAAAAGTGACAAGTAACAACTCTTGAAAGTTGCCAAAAATATCATTTACGACAAAACAAAAAAAAAAAACAGATCAATTAGTGTGTGGCAAGTCAAAAAAAAAAAAAAAAATACAAAATAAATAACAAAGAGTAAAAATTAAGTCTTATCAACGAAATTGAATAGGTAAGTATATTTTCTTCATTTATATTTTATGAATATTTGTTTTGTTATTGGTTGTTTGTGTTGCTTCCTAGTTATTCTTGAAGTTTTTGTTTTGTTTCTCTTTTTGCGGTTTTAACCTGGCCATTTAATTACTAATTAGTTGGGAAAGGTTTGGACTTTGTTTTAAGTTATTTGGGGTGAAATCGGTTTTTTTCTATTGAGTTAATGGCCAAAAGTCAACTCGAGGCCCAACTTAACGATCTCATAGAGGAAACCGAGTTTTTAAAGAAAGAAAAAAAAGAAAACCAACGGGAGCTTAAGCTTTTAAACGAATTTCTTCTTTCGGAGCTTAAGTCTATTTTGAATCCTGAGGTTTATAATCTGGTCAGCTATCAGTTAAGCTCTCAGTGGGGTAAATTTCCGCGTGTCGAATCAACCGACGCGATTCTAACGGAATACGTCAAAGCCGTTCAGAATTTAGTAAAGAAACACACGAGTGAGGCAGAAAAACTTGCCAAGCAGCTCGAAAAAAGCGAATTATTTCGTAAAGCAGCTGAAAAGAGGCTTCTACGAACTTCAGAAGAAGCTGATCAGGAGATAGATCATTTGTCAAGTGAGTTAAACAAAAGCTTGTCAAAACAAAGGGAGCTTGAAGAAGAAAGGTCAAAATCTCCTTTCACAAGTAACCCAAAAAACTCACTGCCGTTGATATTGACCCCTCAACATACCTTACTGCAATTCGTTAGTACTCCTGAACATACATCTACACCGAAAACACCAGTTAGTAGAAGTTGTGTAGACACAGGGGTTCAGACTAAAAGGGTAGAGACCATAACCAACAAATCAATTCAAACCTTAAACAAATCGATTCAAACCATACCAACAGGAAAAATTGAGTTGCCATTTAATATGTCTTTTGAAAATATAAGCAAGGTAGTTTCGAGGCTGGTCCCCATTTTCTCTGGAGAGCGTAACCATGAACTCCCACGCAGAGTTTATGAGTTTCTCAATGCCTGTGATCTGGCATTGAAAACCATTAAGCCGGGGGAGGAGGGGACATTAGTTTCTTTAATATCTACGCGTTTAGTGGGAGATGCTTTTGAGCTATTACGCTCAAACTCCGCCAAGACAATTGAAGATCTGTCTAACTAACTGCGGTGGAGTAATTGACGCGATCTACACAAAAGAAGAATCGGGTGGACTCAAAAGGGAGGTTGCTAACACCGTCATCACAACCTTTAAGACAGGACTAGTCGATCTGGCTCTTCGGCAGTTCATGCTGACCAGTACGAGTACTGATCTGAATGAAATGGCAGAACAAGCTAGGAAAACTTCACTCCTGTTTCAACCCAATCCAACCAATCCAAGGGGTTACATGGGTGGTGGTCAAAATACCCCCACCTTACTAGGCCCTACCCCGTATCAAGTACCCTACCAGTATACACAGCCCACAATACCTACCAGCTACTCAAGTAATCATCTCCACCAAACCAACCTCAACAAACATCTATGGGTTACTCTGGTTCACAGGTATCTCACCTACCTCAACATGCACCTAACATTCCTTTGTATAATCACCAAGTCTTAAATACACAACCTGTTCATTATGCTGACACACCTTTTGCCAATGTGTCAATTGCAAAAAATGACAACCAGTACTTTTATCACTCTCAGTCTCCCCCAGAACCAAATCTGTGTAAACAACAAAGGCGAATGCGGCAAGACTTCAACATTAAATGCGGGTTCTGTGGTAAGCAAAATCACACTTACGCAGAATGCCGTCAAAGAAAAAACACACCTTATTGTGAAGCGTGTGCATCTTACGGTCACACATTAGATGTGTGTCCAAAATCTAGAGTCTTCGCCGTGCAAACCCCCTCGAACCAAATTAAATGTCTTTGGTGCGCTCGAATTGGCCATTCAGAGGAGGAGTGTCCTTACAAGCGTTATTATAATAAGAAAAAGCAGGGAAACTCAAGAGGGCGCAGCCAAAATTAGTAGACTGTGCCCTGCAAACCTCGGATAAGTCAACTCGAGCAGAGATAATACGAAGCACAAACTCTTCAGTCTTTTACATGGGTATTATATTTAACTTCTTTAGCTTATTATATGCCCGATTATGTGACCTTCACATAATCGGGCAAACTAGTTTAAATGTCACTAAATTGGCCAAAAATATTATCAAGGTAATAACTGTGAAGCTGAGTCGCTTAATTAAATGTAAAAGAAAAAGTCATGATGTGTTCGTTAATCTGCCATTAACCGAGACAAAATTTGGTTCCATAACAATGCTGGTCGACACTGGTGCAGACATCAGTTTAATTAAAAGAACAGCACTCGCACATACCGAACAGATTCAGACAAATGAAAGCAAAGAATTAGGGGGTGCATGTGGAGGGGTTATATCGACTTTAGGGACCCTGTCAACAGTTTTCCCTTTGTCCAAAGATGTTAAAGTCAAGGCAAAATTGCACGTGATACGTGATTCAAAGGACATACCTGCCGACGGTATTTTGGGTCGCGACGTTTTATGGAATCGCTCCATTATTGACACGGTGGCAAAACGCCTTAGATTCTTGGACAATAACGGAGGGAAAGTAATTGCGGAGATACCACTATTATCTCTGAATGCTGTTAAGAACTGGTCCCAGGTTAATAAAAATACTATTATAAATATCCAAGCACGAACCCAAAAATTGGTTAAACTTCACTTGAAAACAGGTCTGCGGGAGGTATTAGTAGAGTCCCAGGAGTTAAAACCGGGAGTTTATCTTGCAAATACCATTGCTACGGTTAGAAATGGTCACGTTGTTGTTCCGATTCTGAACAGTACAAGTGAGCCATACACCGTAGAACCCAATTTTGTGCCTAAATTCAAGAACAGCAACCAATTTAAAATCTTAGCTGATACAATGAAGTCCGTACACAAGCTCAGTGAGGTAGAACCTCAGAAAAGGATTGCCAAGTTATTAAGTGCTATAAACCTTGGCAACAACCTCAATAACGAGGAAAGAGCTTGTATCGAACAAATATGCATCCAGTATAACGATATTTTTCATTTGGATTGTGACAAGTTAAGCCATACAGATGTTCTTTCACACAAAATACCGGTGAAAGTGGACCAAGGGCCAATAAATCAAAAGTAATACAGGTTACCTCAAATTGCTAGAGACTAAATTAACTCCCAAGTCCAGAAGATGCTTCAGGATGGCGTTATTTCTCCTAGTAAATCGCCTTGGAATTCTCCTCTTTTGGTCGTCCCAAAAAAAGCAGGGGCTGATGGACAAAAAAGATGGAGAGTCGTGGTTGATTTTCGAAAACTAAACGAAGTATCTGTAAAAGATGTTTTTCCTCTGCCAAGAATAGAAGATATTCTTGACCAGCTAGGAAATTGTCGATATTTCACAACGCTTGATTTGGCCAATGGATACCACCAAGTCCTAATAGACAAAATGGACCGTCAAAAAACAGCGTTCAGCACAGGGCTAGGTCATTATGAATTTAACCGGATGCCTTTCGGACTTTCGGGTGCACCAGCTACATTTCAAAGAATAATGAACCATATTTTGACGGGACTCCATGGTATCGACTGTTTTGTGTACCTCGATGACATAGTCATTTATTCGAAGAACTTGAAAGAACATAGCCAAAAGTTGCTCAATGTTTTTGATAAACTTAGATCTAACCGCTTAAAACTGAACACAGATAAATGTAAATTTCTGTGCAGAGAAGTAGTATACCTGGGTCATATCTGTTCTGAAGACGGGGCCCGCCCTGATCCATCTAAGACTAGTTGCGTTACAAATTTCCCATCTCCCAAAAATACCAAAGAAGTTCAGTCCTTTTTAGGGTTTGTAAGTTATTACCGTAAGTTTGTACCAAATTTTGCAGCTATAGCTTCTCCTATAAACAACCTCTTGCGAAAGAATACACTATTCAAATGGACGAACGATTGCCAACGGGCTTTTGAAGATCTCAAAAGAGCGGTAACATCTCCACCCGTTCTTATCTATCCTGATTTTACTAAAACATTCATTCTTACAACCGATGCTAGCGGTGAAGCTTTGGGTGCGGTTTTATCACAGGGAAAAGTGGGAGAAGATAGACCGATCGCTTATGCCAGTAGATCTTTAAGTCCGGCTGAGAAGAGGTATTCGACCATAGAAAGAGAGCTTTTAGCTATTGTATGGGCTACTAGAAATTTTCGAACTTATTTACTAGGGCGACCATTTGTAGTCTACAGTGATCATCAACCACTGAAAGGGGTATTTAACGTGAAAGACCCAACAACTCGTCTTGTAAATTTTCACCATAAGCTTTCAGAATACGATTACAAAATTGAGTACAAACCCGGGAAAATAAATACTAACGCGGATGCACTGAGTCGTATTCCTAAGAGTGAAAGTCAGTGTCTGGCAATAACGAGAGCACAAGCCGCTAAAGAAAGGGAACACAATGTAAGTTGTCAAAAACCACAGAAGAAGACCAAAAGCACTGACACGGAATATGGAAAACCATACTTGGTTAAAAGGGGTTCATGCCGTTGGAAACTTCTATCCAATTCAGACGAAATCCAAACCGTGCTAAAGGATTTTCATAACTCAGCACTCGGAGGTCATCAAGGTGGTGAAAGGACCTTTCAACGAATCAGACAACAATACAGGTGGAAAGGTATGAAAAGACAGGTATTAGACTATGTAAAGAGGTGCCCAGCTTGCCAGAAAAATAAAAGCTCACCTCCTACTAAAATGCCCATGGTAATTACTGACACTCCATCTTTACCTTTTGATAAGGTATATATGGATATAGTGTGTGGTCTTCCCACATCATATTCAGGGAATAGATACATCCTTACCTTTCAGGATGATCTGACAAAGTTTATGGATTGCGCGGCACTGCCAGATGCCGAAGCGTCCACAGTAGCTCAAGTATTCTATGAACAAATAGTAACGCGTTATAGAATACCAAAAGTTCTTGTTACTGACAATGGTGCTAATTTTACTTCTAAAGTATTTTCGGAAACCTGCAAATTACTTGGAATAAAGAAAATGCACACTACAGCATACCACCCGCAGTCTAATGGTTCCCTAGAAAGGAGCCATCGGCCATTAGCTGAGTATCTAAGGTCTTTTGTCGCTAACGATGAAAAGCATTGGGATCAGTGGCTCAGACAAGCTATGCACGTGCATAACAATACAGTTCATACGGCAACTAAGTTGACACCTCTTAACGCCTTATTTGGTTTCCAATTTGAAATGCCAACGAATCTGAAAAAAAAGGCTGCTCCACTATATGCAAGCGACAATTATCCTTGTTCTTTGAAATACCAGCTTACTAAAAGTCACCAAATAGCTAACGAGAATTTGAAAAGTGCAAAAATTATGGCTAAAAAGAATTACGACAAGCATCTCAAGTGTGTGTCATTCCATGTCGGGCAAAGTGTTTTACTTAAAAACCCCGTTAGGAAAAATAAATTCTCAGAAAAATGGATAGGACCATACGATATTGTGTCGATCGATAGCCCTGTTACTACCACAATAAAAATAAACAAGAAAACGAACAGGAAGGTACATAACAACCGCTTAAAACCTTATTATAGTTAAAAAAACATTTTATTTTCAGAATTCGTTTTTGTTGTTCCTAAGTCCCATTTATATGTTTTTTATGTTCAATTAATAATTTTGTTTCCCTTTTCAGAAGATCGAGCTAAAACCTAGTTTAAGAATTATAAAAAATATAACCTTCAGATATAAAAAAAAATTGTCAAAAATGAAAAGATTTAATATTATAAGTAACCTTATTATAGTATCTATAATTAATATAATCGCTATCAAAAATGCATCACCGAACCCTACCCCAGACTCCGAACAAACGTTATTGCCGTTCAGAATCGAGAAGCTTAATGAATCTTCACCCATTTTGCTAGAACGTGTTGGAACTGTTGTATTCTACAAGGACACTTGGACGATCCTGACGAAGTTCACGCCGTTGGATTATTCGACGGTATTGGCGATATCCGAAAACTGCGAGGAAAAGCTAAAAAGTGTATGCGAGGGACTAACTACGGAAAGTCTACATGCCTTCTGCAACAAAATAGCACGAGAGTCAGCAGTCAATATTGCCCTTTTGAGACAAAATGCGGAACGGTTGAACTCAGTATTTGAGAGGCAAAAAAAACATCAAAACGGAATAAGAGAGCCCTATACTTCGTTGGACAATTTTCTAAGTGGGCATTTGGTACTATGGATAATGAGGATTCACGCAAGGTGTATGGTCAGCTTAACAACCTGAAAAGGGACGATGAGGACACTTTCCATCTATTACATCAGGAAGTTTCCGTCATTTCTTCGAACTACGAAAGGCTAAGTAAGCCTATAGAAGAGCTGGCGGACGAAATGAAGAACGTTACAACTGGTTTTAAAACGTTTAGCAATTCCATCGCAAAAACGTTTAGTAACTTAACGAGCGAAATCATCCTTCTGCAGGTTAAAACAGACATAACCGATATCGTTTCTCTATTAATGTCAAAAGTAATAGAGCTTCAGCACCGGCAGGCAACCGAATTGTCAATCCTGGATGACCTATACCAAAACAGGTTGCACCCTTTCATTTTAAACTCCAACAACATCAGCGAAGTTCTGCGGCAAATAGCCTCAAATGGGAGGGCGACATTCGGAAACGCTTTTATCCTTCATCAAGCTGCTAAAACGTCTGTTTTCCTGGATGGGGAAAATGTTTTAATCAAAGTGACAATCCCGTTACCCGAAGACCTTCGTTACGAACTCCAAAGGATATACCCTGTACCCTCTGATTTCAACGAGGCGTGGGACATGATGTTAGATAGCCATTATGAATACATCGCCGAGTCAGAGAACCACGCTTACTTTGGGCTGATGAGCCACGGGGAATTCGAAAAATGCATCCCCGTGTCAGGAAACGAGACGGATTCTGAAATCTGGATTTGCAGTTTCAATTCGCCTTTACTAACGTCTGGAGCAAAGCATTGTCTAGTAGAGCTACTACAACATGCTGTTGCGTCATCCACCCACTGCAGATATGTTGCAGTTCCGGAAAACGAAGGTATTTTGTTAAAGATGTCAGTACCTAACCATTGGTTCTTTAGCTTCAAACATGAAATTGTTTTGAATGTCGTATGCAAGAGGGAACGATACCAAGCACCCATACAGGGCACAGGAGTATTCGAGCTGTTACGACCATGCGAAGCTACTACCAAAGAAATGAAAATCGCCTACCAGCGAAGTTTTTCGACAAAATCAGTGTACAAGCAGCCCATTGTTAATCACTCGGACCTTCTGGAAACCCTGAGAAGACCTTTCCTTTCCTTGAGATCCATGGCAACTTTCAGACCCTGGACAATAAAAACGGGTGACCATGAAAACATAGCCAGGAACATTCTTGACGGCAAGCGCTCTATCCAAGAATTAGAGATCAATTTGAAAGTGATGGAAGCAGGAAGGAAACTAGAGGAACACAACTGGGAAATTTTAAGCCATCGTTATTCGTTTTTGAGCCTGGTTACTATTATCGTCACCCTACTCGTAATTGGCTCAATACTGTACAAGATCCGGAAAGTGAAAAACAAGGTGCTCAACATTCAACAACTAACTGAGGTAGCAGCACCTTGTGTGGAATTAGTAACGAGACCGACCCCCATCAAGAAGAAGAAAGATGCAGCAGAAGTACCAACATGTGAACGTAGCGGTATAACGTATGCTTGCGTTTAAAGTTCTGGGTAGGTGGATGATGCATAATAAGAAAAACATTTAGAACCTAAGACAAATAATGTGTACCTATTGTAAGTTATTTATTTATGTAACATTTTGAAAACTAACAGGAACAACACAAAAAAAAAAAAAAAGTATGTATTGAGGTATAATAACGTAGTGAAGAGATGTTTCTCTAAGAAGATTGCTTTGAAGCAAAATAAAATACCATTATTGTAGAAATATTTAATAAATATATTCCATAGTACTGTATAATGCATATTTAAAAAAAAGTCTTTTTGTTAATACATTTAAAAAAAAAAAAAAAACAACAATAATTGTCTGTTCCTCTGAAATATAATCAAATATAATATAATTAATGTATTTAAAAAACAAAAAGGTTATATTTTTCGTTTATCCGAAAAGGAATATAAGGTAAAATAATGGTGCTAGAATATAAATAGAAATTAAATTATTTTAAAAATAACTGTATATTTTTGTTTCAACTTACTATGTCAGTTTTTTTTTTCTAACTTTATAATTTCATATCACGACCCATTATAAAATAACAGAAAACAATATTCAAAAACGTTGACGATAGTTTGCAAGTTATGTTTTTAAAAGTATAAAACAATATAAATATTTGGTAGCACTTTTTAACATATCATTCGGAATTATGTAAATTTCAAATTAAATATAGAACTAAAGAATTAAATATAAATAATAAAACACACGTCTATATAATGTTAAATGAGTTTTATAAGAACTATGGTATCTATGAAATGATTTACAAAATCATATTACATAATTTATGTTATGTATGTATATTATTTTTCTAATCTAATTAAAAGATTTTCAAAAAAAAAAAAAAAAAACAAAAATCCAAATGATGGTTATAAATTCTTTTAAGAAAAGTACATTATACACAAATTAAATTAAGAATACATTTATGATAATAAATTAATGCAAAAGAAATAAAGAAAGACAAACCAAGTCAACTCTTTTAGTCGAAACTTCCCCATAGGGGGGAGGAATGTTGTGCCCTGCATTTGGGTCACTTGGCTCAACCTGCGTTGAACTTACTCAAGCCATTGCACTGTGTCGAAACTATATTGCTGGCCTATGCAAAAGCATACGCAGCAATGTTGGTTCACCTTTGCAATTGGCACAAGAGGTAAATAACCAGGAAGTGCTAAGTGTGCATTTGGCAGTGGATGACCCAAGTAAGTTTTGATTAAAGAGGTTGACTGGTGAGTCTGAAGTTGAAAATCAAAGTGAACGGTCGTGTTTATTTTTAAATCCGGAACTTAAATAAAACGTATAACACTACAATACTTTATTTTTCCCCAATCGATTTTTTTAGTCGCATTTGAAGGATAAAAATAACTTTTAAGTCATAAAGACTGAATGGTCTATGTCATTGTTTTTTTTTATCGCTTTACTGCTAGCAAATATTTTATATTTTTGGCAACTTGTTAAAAGGAGCATGATTTTATATTTTGATACTTTTTCGAGACAGACTATATACCTACTGCCTTCGTCTTAATGATTGAACTCAGTTTGCTGTCAATAGCTGAATTCACCTACATACATACATTAGTATATAATTTGTTAACAATAAAATTTTGATGACAGCTGTGATTTTTTCCAGAATCATCTGAACTTAAAGAATTTAAGTTTCTCAAATGTATAGGTTAGTTTTAAGAATATAAAATGATAAGGAAATAAAAAATTGCCCATCGTTTGAGCGCAGCTCCGATTTTACGGGGTCAAAACTACAACAGTTTTTCGTAAATATCTCCTAAACTTTTACTTTTAGAGAAAAAACGTTGTAGGGAAACTTTTAGCTTAGACAGGTTGGATCGAATTCAAAATATACGATATTATTTTTAATGATTTATTTGTAATTTAATTCCAATATAAAGATTTTCATAATAATACATAATTCCGTTCTAATAAAATTGTATTGCAATAGTTTTTGTTTCTTTTGTATCTTTTTCTTAATAAAGAATCTTAAATATGTGAAATAAAAATGGGATCCTGTTTCCATTCGGTTTAAATTTTTCATTTTAAATTTGAAAAGACTAATATTTTCAAAACGATAACATAACGATCATGGCGGTCAGCCATCAGACGAATAGGGGGAATAACATGTAGCATACGAAAACATGCACGTGCCGTAACTATTCGGGACTGATGGAAGTGTGATCATAGCCCCTTCGCGGCGGCCGCTAGTAACAAGCCTTTTAAAAAAAGATTTGGCTAATATGATCAGGCTGGTTCCTCAGTTGGCAACAGGTTAATTCCCTGTTCCGTAAAACTTAGAATTACGAGACCGACAACAAGCCTCGAAAACGGACTGATCTCACGACGACAACCTATGCAACGAAAACGGCAAAACGATTTACGAATTTTCTTATGGAACGTACGATCGCTCTATAGAGCTCGAGCTGCTCAGCAGCTAGCTGATGCCCTGTCAAAATATAAAGCTGACATAACAGCACTTCAAGAAATTAGATGGACAGGGAATGGTGTTTTACAGAAGAAAGAATATGACGTATACTACAGCTGTCATACAAATCACCATGTGCTCGGGGTAGGCTTCCTAGTCAGCGAAAAAAAAATGAAGTCTACCATCATCGGCTATAAGCGAAAGGCTATGCACCCTTCGCGTGCGAGGCAAATTTACGAACATCAGCCTCATTAACGTTCACGGACCTACGGAGGAGTCCTCAGACGAAGAAAAAGAGACTTACTACGAACAAGTCGAGAGGGCCCTCAATGCCTGTCCCAGGTATGACGTAAAAATCATCCTTGGGGATTTGAACGCAAAAATAGGTCGGGAGCCGGTATTCAGGCACTACGCAGGCACCCATAGTTTGCATGAGAACACTAATGACAATGGACTTCGAGTCTTAGAATTGGCAGCATCGAGTTGCGAGTACCAGGTTCCCGCGAAAAGATATCTACAAAGCCACCTGGGTATCACCTGATGGAGTCACTCGTAACCAAATAGACCACGTGTTGATAGACCGTCGCCACTACTCGAACTTGATGACGGTACGAACGTACCGAGGCGCCAATATCAACTCGGATCACTATCTTGTTGGTATGGTCTTCCGAGGGCGGATTGCCTTGCGAAGACGTATTGCATCCGCCGATCAGGTTCGAATCAACACGGCCGCCCTGCGCAATGAAAATGCCAGTAACACCTTTGGTAATGCGTTAGGACTCGCCCTAGAATCACTTGACTTAGGGAGAGTAAGTCCTGGAGCCAGTATGCTGGGCGTAGATGAGAAGTGGACACGCCTTAAGAATACTGTCATTAGTACTGCCAACTCCATCTTAGGCAGCAGTCGTAGAAATCGGAACGACTGGTTTGATGATGAATGCAAGCTAGCGACTGAACGTAAGAATGTTGCGTACCGAGCAATGCAACAATTTCATAGAACGCGGGCACGCGAAAAGAATATAAAGAGCTCAGAAGAATAGAAAAACAGCTTCACAGACAGAAAAAATCAGCCTGGGAGAAGAACTTAATCTGTGAAATAGAAAAAAGCCGAAAGCGAGGTCCGCACCAGGCGCGGAAGTTCAACCAATCCGTCGGAAACATGACGCAGTACACACCACGCTGCACATACTGCAAGGACGGAGAGGGAAATCTGATCACCGATCCACAAAGCATACTGGAGCGATGGGAAGTTTACTTTAATGAATTGCCAAATGGTCACCTCACTGCAGAAGTGGAGGCTCCACTGCTTCAAGACGAATACCCTATGTTGCCGTCACCAAGCATAGAAGAGGTTGAGAAGGCTATAGACCGGCTAAAGAAAAACAAAGCCCCGGGAGCTTATGGTATACCAGCCGAATTATTTCAACACGGTGGGCCAGCTCTACGTCAGGCAATTCATGATATTATAGTGCACGTGTGGGAGCATGAAGAAATGCCAGAAGACTGGCGAAAAGGTATAATATGCCCCATACATAAGAAAGGAGATGTCACAACGTGCAGCAACTTTAGAGGTATCACGTTGTTGAGTACCGCCTATAAGATACTCTCCTCTATCCTACAAGACCGGATAACCCCATAGGCTAAAACCATCATCGGACAATATCAGTGTGGTTTCATTCCAGGCAAATCAACAACTGATCAGATATTTACCCTTAGGCAGGCGATGGAAAAATGTCTAGAATTTAACATCCCAACATACCACCTGTTTATAGACTTTAAGGCCGCATAGCCAGGGTAGAACTTTACAAAGCCATGAGAGAATTCGGCATCCCAAATAAATTGACACGACTATGTAGGTTGACCATGACCAACGTAACAAGCCAAGTAAAAATAGCCGGATTGCTATCCAGACCAATCAACATCTTTAATGGACTCCGACAAGGGGATGGTTTGGCCTGCCTCCTCTTCAACCTGGCGTTGAAGTAAGCAATCCGTGACTCTGGCACGGCAACAAGAGGGACCATCGTCAACAGGTCCAGCCAGATACTGGCTTACGCAGACGACATCGACATCATCGGAAGAACCGAGCAAGCTGTACACGAATCCTTCATCCAGATCGAGCAGGCGGCACAAAATCTGGGGCTGCACATTAGTGAAGGTAAAACAAAGTACATGGTGGCGTCGAATGCGAGAGGAACAGTTGGTCAAACAATCAAGGTAGCGGAGCACGAATTTGAAGTGGTGCAATCCTTTAAATACCTTGGGTCAATAGTAGCAGCCAATAACAATATAGAAGAAGAAATACGCGGGCGGCTTCTCAAATCCTACTACAGTCTGTCAAAGCTCTTCAAATCCAGAAATCTCACCATAACTTCAAAACTACTGCTGTACAGGACCATGGTCCTGCCAGTACTCACATATGGATCCGAGACTTGGGTGCTTAGCAAAAGGCACTCTGACCTCTTAGCCGCGTTAGAGAGAAAAGTCTTAAGGAGAATTGTTGGCCCCATACGTGAGGAAGGACGATTCCGGAGACGGTACAATCATGAATTGTACGCAATCTACCTTGAAGCAGATATCGTGACAAAAATTAGGCTCGGTAGACCTCGGTGGGCAGGGCACCTAGCTCGCATGAGCGAAGAGGAAATTGCTCGGAAAGTTCTTTGTGGTACATTCTATGGCAGACGACAGCGTGGTAGACCATGCTTGCGCTGGAGAGATGGCGTAGACCAGGACGCCCGGAGCCTTGGGGTGCGCAACTGGATGGCGTCGGCTCGAGACCGGGATAGGTGGAGAGACTTGTTGAAGGAGGCCAGTACCGGACCCCGGTTGTCGAGCCGATGATGATGATGAACATAATATTTTTTGTTCATAAAAAGTACACTAATTATTAGTACTTACAACTACATAGGTAATAATACAAAATTTAAATAAGCTGTTATTAAACCGAAGTATGTACATAAAAAAATTGGAAAATTCATTCAGGTTCAAAAATTTACAATTTTTTTTATGAAATAAAGATTACAACTTTGATATTTTACAAAAAAAAAGTACGTTTTAGGACCGAAGTCCATTTTAGTGCTCGCGTATATAAAAAAAACAACTCCATCATCTTTAATAAATAATTAAACGTTACAATGCCGTTAACAATGTAAGCCTATATCAAGAGTAATAAATACTACCCAAGTATGAATTGATTAAGTCAAACTTCTTAACCTAAATTTAGCAAACTATGTTTCGTTACTGTCGAGGTCGACGTATTGTACGCTCACGACTCTCTTCTCAATGTAGATTGTATTTGTTCTCTTTTTACAGGGAGACTTTACAACCGACTCGAACATGGAGGATATCTTCTTCGTCCATCGAAAGAATCACTCTGCAAGAAAATAATCATTATAAATTTTTATCTTGTTTGTAGTAAGAACAAAACTTCTTACTTTGAAATGTCTTCATCAGTCATTTTAAGTTTGCTGAGCAAAATCGTGCAATTTTGTGCACGTCGTCATCATCAATCACAGAAAGAATTTTCGTCCTGGTCTTACCCATCATTCTTAAATCCTAAATAGAACCATCATTCTAAAATAAGAAAAAAACATTTCAGTTCAGTTCGACTTCATCTATTTGAATAAGTTTGGTCTTACAATTACACCATTCTTTTGATATGCATAAAAAAACTTATCTATGCAATCAAGTTCCATATTGGTATACCATTTAGATTCATCAAGTTCACTTCACCTGTTCCTTGTACTTTGGCTACAGGAAGAACAATTGAAACTTTTCAATGGGTTAGCGGCTGTGGCACATTTTTCTTGGCAAAGTCAATTTTGGCACTTGTGGAGCTATGGAAAAAAAATTCGATTTAGGTAAGTTCTTAAGTTGTTTTAATAACAAAAAAAAAATACAATGTCAAAGTGTTCATTTTTATCACATCTTTGAAACATGTCCACAGTTCAGAACGTCAAGATTTCTTTTGTTAGTTTCGAATGTCTTTATCTTTTGGTACTAAAAATTAAAAACTTTAAAACACTACCCCTATTTGCATTTTGCAGACCCAAGTATATTTATGTCTTTGGAATGATTGTCTTCGCAATAGGAATGTTCATTCTGGAAGCTTGGCCGAATAAAATTGGGGTTTTGGTTCTCAGTATAACAGGTGGGATTATCTTTGGCACAATATAGACAGTTCCTTTCATAATTGTTGCTAATTATCATTCAAAGAGTTGTGTAAGTTTATTTAAATGCAAACACAAAACAAATATAATTAACAAGATTCAATTTCAGTTTGAAGTACGTAAAGGTAAAAATGATGGATGAGATCGAACTGCTATGAAAACACTCCAATATAATAATTTTTCGAGAAATCAGAATAATCTAACCAGGCAAAATGTTCTCTAGGGTCAACTTGGCAAACTCCACAGCTAGATCTCTTGGATTAACCAGTTCAGTGGGACAGTTTTGGTCTCAGTCAAGATTATTAACATGGTCAGAAATAAAAAGAAACGATAGTTAAGAAGTTCGTCAATTAGAAATGCCATCGACCCTTTTTTATACCAATTTCGGCTGAAGTCCTTAAAGTATGTACATGCATATGTATGTGGTTTTTAACCTTTGACAAATATTAAAAACAAAAATATTAAATACTTGTTTAAATTAGTTTTTTTTAATGTATTACATTATTTTTATTTTTCTTAAAATAAATACTCTTCAATGCAATTAATATTCATGGACTTTTAATTTTCTATATATAGATTGCTGAACAATACACAATACACTTATTTTTTTACATAGTTCAAATGTGGATTTTATGATACAAAAATACAGTAGACAAAAATCCACAACCACATTCATAAACATTTTATTTAAATGTTTTCGCAACACATAAGATCAACATACTTTATTTTTCCCCAATCGATTTTTTTGGTCGCATTTTTTTTTTTTTTTTTTTAAATAGTTTATTTATTCCACTTAAATCCACAACCACATTCATAAACATTTTATTTAAATGTTTTCGCAACACATAAGATCAACATACTTTATTTTTCCCCAATCGATTTTTTTGGTCGCATTTTTTTTTTTTTTTTTTTTTTAAATAGTTTATTTATTCCACTTAAACATTATTACAAATTTGTTTAGTCTAAATAAACTTAAAAACTACATTCTAAACTTTTTTTTTTAGTCTATGGCCTTGTTTTTGGCTCTCAATACATGTTTTATTATACTTAAGTTTTTATCATAGATAATGTGCATTTATTTTCTTTTTAATATTTTTATTTTTATAATATTGATTTATTTTTGTTTGAGTTAAGGAAATGTGAGAAAACCTTATATCCATGCTTTTACACTTTTTATAAAAATTATGACTAAAACTTAAACCTAAACTAAACTAATTACCTAAATCTAACTTATACCTAAAAGAATAAAGGACCAGGCCCTGCCATATGCGATCCCCACTCCATCGAACAAAAGTTTAAGTAAACAATCAATCGATCAACTGAAAATCGCATGGCAGGGCCTGGTTTGGCCTTATTATAAGCTCTCCTCAGCCCAATCAAGCCACCAATATTTATTCCGATCGTGTCTTATATAATTATTTTTATCTATTTCAGGCATGCTTACGCAGTATCTTAAAGTAGTGTCGCTATCTCTTACGCTTGTCGGCACATATTTAATTGTCTTATCAGTTGCCCGTCTTGGAACATGGTATATAATGGGTACGTTTGTTAAGTCTGACAGATAGCCATGTGCGTCAAGAAACAAGAACGCTTCAGGTGGTATGTGTCCACTTTGTAATGTTTTCCTGAAATACTCAGGGTTAGGATAAAACAAACCTGAGATAAGGTCGTTTTCGGTAACGTTTGCTGACCGGGCAAAATGATTCCTCACAAGATCAAGAATTACATTGTCAATTCTAGATACACCGGAGGCATCCAATAGCTTCTTGTTTGATACGTAATGCCGAAATTCGGAATGTTCGCTCCTATACATCTGCATGCAAGCTCTTAGGCATTTTCTTTCAAACATTCTCATCTTTTCCATATACGATGGGTTGATATTCCACCACACTGGACTCGCATAGGTCAGGATTGGACGAACAAATGCCTGGTAGCAAATGATCTTCACATCGGGCCTCAGATATTTTGAGTAGAACAGGCTCTTGAGGGACATAAAAGCTGCCCTAGCCTTTTGTAATTGTACATTTATGTGCTCATTGTAGTACAAGAACTTGTCCAAATGAACACCCAAATACTTCACAATAGTCTTTAGCTCGATGGGAAGACCATTTGAACCAATTATTTTCAGATTTTTCCAGTTACGTCTCAAGTCTGAATTTCCGCGTCTTATTGGGGTGCGGAACAGTATGGTTTCACATTTTGTATAATTAATTTTAAGTTTCCAATCGGAACAAAAATTTTGGAATCTGTCAAATTTGCATTGAAGTATTGTTTGTATTTCTTCGATTTTTGAGCCGCTTGCATACAGTGTAACATCGTCAGCAAACGCTATCGAATCATCCAATTCCCTCAGTACTTCAGATATGTAGATGTTAAATAGGTGCGGTGCTGTTACCGTGCCCTGTAGAAGACCATTTATGACATTAAAAACTCTGGTTGTCGTGTATTTTCTATTTGTTACAACAAATTTTTTGTCATATATCATTGACATGATCATCTTTATAAGATGTGAAGGGAATGCATATTTTATAAGTTTATAAATTATCCCGTCGATCCAAACCGTGTCGAAGGCTTTTTCGATATCCACTAGACAGGCGGCTGTATTTCTCTTGGCGTTTAAATTCCAATTGATATCTGAAACCAATTTTGTAACAGCGTGCACTGCCGAGTGGTTTCTTTTGAACCCAAACTGGTTCCGCGGTATGGTCTCCTTTTTTTCGCATTCGTATAAAATTGATTTACTAATAACTACTTCAAAAATCTTCCCAATATTAGGCAGGAGACTGATGGGCCTATAGCTAGAAAGATCAGAAGGATCTTTCTTCTTTTTTATTATTGGGTATACCTTCGATATTTTCCAATAACTCGGGAACTAGTAGTTGTTTAGAAGATTATTGAATATAACACAGTACGACCGTATGATTTCAATTGGAATATGCTTTAGAGCGATGTTAGGAATGTTATCCAAACCACTTGACTTTTTGTTGTTCAGTTTCCTGAATATGTATGTTAGTTCGTCTAATGTTGTAAAGTAGTTGTTTGTCTGTTCAGTTGTTAGTTCGTCCGCTTTT
Source organism: Baccha elongata (assembly GCA_951217065.1). Lineage (NCBI taxonomy): Eukaryota > Metazoa > Arthropoda > Insecta > Diptera > Syrphidae > Baccha > Baccha elongata. The sequence continues at coordinate 713,907 of CATNUY010000169.1, read as the reverse complement.
AATCTCTCAGTAAATTTTAATAGAGCTGGTACTTCGCTACTGCGAAATCTCAATAATTCATTATGTACATCGCCAGTTTTGCAGCTAGAGGATTCTCTAGCATGAATCGTCTCGAAATGAGAGCCTATGAGATTTAGCTTGTCCATCTCACTATGTATGACAAATTGGTTGTCGAAGGTTGGGCAGTCCTGGATATTTATTCCTGCCTGGACCAGTAGAGTCGGTGAATAAAGTGGTAACTTCAGTTTTGGAATAGTGAGAACGTCACGTGGCTTAAATAGTTTTTTTATTTTTGGGAACATATTTTTCGAGTCTTGTTTTACTACACTCTCAGCTCTATTCTTCCAGTAATCGTTCGCACTATTCCGAAACTGCTGGGTAAGAAGAGTTTTTACATTTTTTAGAAGAGATTTTAATCTCTGAAGCTCCAAATTGTGCGATACATCTTGAAACTGGCGATGTATCCTATTTATCTGGGTGATTAAGAAGCTCTTGTGTTTTTGTAATGTTTTTATGACACGGTTTAAATAACATTCTATGCTATTTTGTGGTTTTATTTTAGGTACTGACGACTCTATAGCTTGTAAAACCACCGTGTTTAAGTTTCCGATATAGGAATCGCACTCCTCATTCGAAAGATTCCTATTACTAGGGACATTTGAAGAGGCAGTGCAGTTCCTATATTTTCTTGTGGCACAACGCTGGAAACGGCACCAGTCTGTCTGCCTAAAATTTAATTTAGGGACGACCTGCCACGTCGCGAAGCTGATCCCAGAGTCGTCAGAAACTTTCATTAGCATTTCTATCGCATGATGGTTGCTATCATACGGTAGTACTGGAATTTTATTACTATGGACCGTTTCTATTTGCAATCGAGCGTCCGCGATGCAAAGATCAAGATATGAATTCCCCGACGGAAAACTTGGTGTAACCGGGCTATATAATTTCATTTTATACTCGACCTGGTTGTCTTCGATAAAGCGATTTAGGAATCTGCCTCTTCCGTTCGCCACCGTGTCCAACCAGGCCGGATTTTTCGCGTTAAAATCCCCGGCTAAGATGAAATAGTTATTTAAACTACCTAATCTTAGTTTTTCAAATAATTTTTCGATTTCGTCGTTGAATTGACTACCGGAAGCTGGCGGAGCGTACGCCGATATTAAATACAGACAACCATTATCCCTTAAAGGCAGAGAGATAATGGTTGTCTCAAGACAATCAAAGTTTCTAATGTCATTTCTTTCAATGATAGAGTAACGAAGGGGCTTGCGAACGAGTATCGCCGTACCACCTCCTTGAATTGAGTTTCGTCTGTCAGTCCGTATGAAATTATAATTTTGAAAGTGTAAGTAATGTCTATCGTTTAGTTTCGTTTCGCTTAGAAAAAGCACGTCTGGTTTATGATCCTCTGCAAAACGCAATAAGTCACCGCGCCTTTTAATGGAAATAATGGAATTTACATTAATGGCAGCTATTTTGAGGGATGTACTACTGAACCCAGCCATTTTAAGGCATAAGATGGGTCAGAAGGGCATTAACCTTCGTCAATAGTTCTGAAACAGTTTTGGCAAGACTGTTTATTTGCATTTGCATTTTATCGATTGCATCATTGCCAGCAGGAGCATTAGATCGAGCACTGGGTCTGCTTATATTGTTCGGAATACTATTGTCAGCCCGACCACCCAGAATATTTGCGTAGGATATATCACCTCGCACATAGTTTTCTGTTTTTTCTACCTTTTTGGATGTGTTCAGTTGTACACCCCTTTTTCGCACCTTTAACCGTTCCGACATTAATCTATATTTTTCGCAGCCTTTCCATGAGGCTGGATGACCACTTTTTTGGCAGAGTACGCAAAACAACTCCTCTCTTTTCGCTTCTTGCTGCACCTGACAGCACTTAGGCTCGTGCGTATTTAAGCACTTAACGCACCTGTATGCCATGCTACAATTCGAGGCAGCATGCCCAAACCGCTGACATCGGCGGCACTGAAAAATGTCAGCTCTACGTAATTTTTCAAAATGTATTACATGGCTAAATATGTGCCTTATAGCACGGAGATTTTCGACCTTACTATCTGGCGATAACTGTACCGCTATAATAGGTAGGGTTCTTTGTTGGCTTATCGAACGCGCCGTAGCATACCTGAATGCTTTTTCAAATGTAACATTTTCTAAATTCATGTCTTGCAATTCTTTAAGAACTTCTTCTGGGCTGAAGCTTGCAGTAAGACCTTTTATTAAAAATGACTGTAGTTTGTCTTCTTTATTAGTGTAAGTAAAATATTCAGAATTTGTTTCCTTTAAAAGCTCTTTGACTTTGCTACAGTCATTTTTATTACTAACTTTTAGAGATAAGCTATCCTTACTTATTTGTTTTACAATAAAATTTTCACTACCTATCTTTTCACTCAATATCTTACATATAGTTTTACTATCTTCATTAAAAATTTTAATTGGTGGTGGTGTTTTATTTTTTTGCACCACTGTTGTTTCTTGTGTAATTTTTTTTTTCAGTTGTATCGTTGTTGTTTTTTTTAGTTTTAATTACCTTCTGCTTATCTTGGTTAGCTTTTCTAAGCTGTGCAACCAGATCATTGGATGACGTTGATGGAGTTGGTTGTTCGTTCTCGATGTCGCTCGTCTGCATGTCCTTTGGATGGGTGTCGATGTTTTCGAGTATTCCGTATGAATTATTGTTGTTGTTTTTTTTTTATCTGTTATTGCCTTTTTTCGTTTCATGTCAGGTGATTGATTATTGTTTTTGTTGGAAGTGCAAGGCCCTGCTAGTAATTTTTGTTTTAGATCGTCTATTTCTTTTCTATATTGATCGATAACTAGTAGGGCCTGCACATACATTTGTTTTGTGACCACAAACTCTTCCCCCCATCTTCCGCGGGAGCCATGGTTTAGGCCACTGCACTGTTTATCACTTTGCACTTATATGTTTTTCTTTTTTTTTTAAGTATTTAAAATAGTGAATTATTTAATAATAATGTTTTATGTGCATATATTAAGCACTTTTAATAAATGTTTTCACAATTTTTGATTAAACTATAGCCGCACTTGTCTTTTCACGATGGGTGATCAGATCACACTCTTTTTTGGTCGCATTTGAAGGATAAAAATAACTTTTAAGTCATAAAGACTGAATGGTCTATGTCATTGTTTTTTTTTATCGCTTTACTGCTAGCAAATATTTTATATTTTTTGGCAACTTGTTAAAAGGAGCATGATTTTATATTTTTATATTTTTTTGAGGCAGACTATATACCTACTGCCTTCGTCTTAATGATTGAACTCAGTTTGCTGTCAATAGCTGAATTCACCTACATACATACATTAGTATATAATTTGTTAACAATAAAATTTTGATGACAGCTGTGATTTTTTCCAGAATCATCTGAACTTAAAGAATTTAATTTTCTCAAATGTATAGGTAAGTTTTAAGAATATAAAATGATGAGCAAATAAAAAATTGCCCATCGTTTGAGCGCGGCTCCGATTTTATGGGGTCAAAACTACAACAGTTTTTCGTAAATATCTCCTAAACTTTTACTTTTAGAGAAAAAACGTTGTAGGGAAACTTTTAGCTTAGACAGGTTGGATCGAATTCAAAATATACGATATTATTTTTAATGATTTATTTGTAATTTAATTCCAATATAAAGATTTTCATAATAATACATAATTCCGTTCTAATAAAATTGTATTGCAATAATTTTTGTTTCTTTTGTATCTTTTTCTTAATAAAGAATCTTAAATATGTGAAATAAAAATTGGATCCTGTTTCCATTCGGTTTAAATTTTTCATTTCAAATTTGAAAAGACTAATATAATATTTGAAAAGACTAATATATATGTCTTCATCAGTCATTTTAAGTTTGCTGAGCAAAATCGTGCAATTTTGTGCACGTCGTCATCATCAATCACAGAAAGAATTTTCGTTCTGGTCTTAACCATCATTCTTAAATCCTAAATAGAACCATCATTCTAAAATAAGAAAAAAACATTTCAGTTCAGTTCGACTTCATCAATTTGAATAAGTTTAGTCTTACAATTACACCATTCTTTTGATATGCATAAAAAAACTTATCTATGCAATCAAGTTCCATATTGGTATACCATTTAGATTCATCAAGTTCACTTCACCTGTTCCTTGTACTTTGGCATCAGGAAGAACAATTGAAACTTTTCAATGGGTTAGCGGCTGTGGCACATTTTTCTTGACAACCTCAATTTTTGGCACTTGTGGAGCTATGGGAAAAAAATTCGATATTATATTGAAAATTGGAATGAACAAAATATAGTTTACATACCCTGTGTAACCATTGGCGGTGGTGGGGCACCTGGACACGGTGGTGGAGGTGGAGCTGCAGCCATTGGGGTTAATGGAGGTGGTATAAACTTTGCAACTGGTGGTGGCGGTGGTGATACAGCTCCATTACATCCAGTCAGTCCAGCAACCTTCTGATCGTCAGGTATACTACCTTCTTGCACGAGTCTTTACAATCTTATTCTCTCCTGCTGTACTTTCAAAAGGCTATGTTGCAAGTCTTCGGCCTTCAGATCAACATTTTTGGCGCTTTGCACAGCTTGTAAATGATTGCAAACATTTTATTAAAAAGATTATAAAAATATTTTCTTCGCATTGTTTCAAAATATCTTATGTGTCAATTCATTTGACATTCTTGTCAAACAAACTCACCACTCACACGTATTCACAGATAGGAAAGCGGGGTGAAAAATGTTTTCTTACGGGAGAGGACGGACGAACTGGAAGTGGATGACCTGTGTACAATACAAAGAAATACACCATTATCGATATCTTGCACTCGCAATCCCACTTTTCCCTTAGCATCTTTGCACATGATCATCTCCCTTATACTGTGATTGACTTGAGCAACTGATGGAATTAGACTGTTTCCTGTTACGGGGGCTACAAGCCCAGTGTTTGATGGATATGGCGAATTTCTGACTGGTTCAATGTGAGTATCTGGTACATCAGTCATATACCTTGTGAGAAAATAAAAATTTAAAATATACTTTTTGTTAAGAATAGACAAAAAACTTACTCGGGCATATTTCTTCGAATCATCTCATCGGACAATTCAAGTCCAAGAAAATTGCATAAGACTGGGTAAACGATTGCTCTATTTTGTACATTTGCAACAGGGTATGGTGAAGGGACTGCAGCAGCAGGTGCGTCTTGTGAAAATTGAATCACTTCGTTTACCATGGCACGTTTGTTTTGCACAAGTTTGTCAACTTGCATGTCTTCGAGTGATGGATATAGCGACATTTTGGCTACACAAAACAGGAATAAATACGAAGATATTGTGAAAGAAGAGTTTTCTTCTTGATGGAAGTAAAGATAGGAGTTCGAGAAGCATACTATATAGTTATTGAAAGACAAATAATCATTCCGGATATTAACAAGTAGAACATCAAGCCCACAACAAATTGTTGGGAGATAAGGTCATGCATTCTTCTTCAGTTATCTTTTCCTGTTGTCGTTTTCATCTCTTCGCTGTGTTTACATTCCGATTAACTTAATTCCACTCAATAGTTTCTACTAGTTTTTCTTTCCTTTAGTTGTTGCATCACAAAAAAATCCAAGACTTCTGGAATTCTCCAACGCGAATTCATAGAATTTCATAATAAATACTTTAAACTCGAAGAGTAAAAATTTATTTCACTTTAAAGTTTGTATACTTTTTCTTAAATTTTATTTATTTATTATGTTAACTGTAAATTTACGGAATAAAACACACAAAATAAAAAAATTTAAAGTAAAAATAAATTAGATAAATCTACTAGCATTCAGACAAAAGTAAACAAACCACGTTTTTGGCTTTGAGAAACTGTCCTAAACTGGAATACTGTTATGTAGATAAACAAACGATTTTGGTTTGTTTATCCGTATAACAATTCTTCAAATAGGCACAACTTTTTGGTGTCTATCCACTATCCAGTTATATATTGAGATCAGTGGTTCAGAAACAAACAGGGCAGACTGGACGTACGTCAAAATGCGTCGAATGAGTACGTCCAATATGAACATCGTCTTTATTATAATCTTGCCCATTGACGTACTATATATGGATCGCCAGTCGGCTGAAATTTTCATACAAACAGCCAAAAAAAGTTGTCCCAGCTAAAAACAGCCTAAAAACTCCATCATCCTTAAGTGTTAAATACGTGTACTAATTTTGCCATTAAAATTTAAATGAAAACGATAATATATTCATCTGTAAGTAACTCATGCCATAAGGAGTGGATTTGTTTTGTAAAATAAATGCAGTTTGATAACAATTTCCACCAAAAAATTTCAATACTAAATAATTAATTAAAAAAATCATTTCACTGCTACGCAGATTCTCCGCTAGTAGTTGATGCCGCCCCTAGTTATGTTGGAACACGCGTGAAGTTGGCTACTGGCGGTCCATATGTAATACGTCAATGATCTAGACTACCACAGCGCCATACCATTGATCTCACTATAGCCTCCAATCCCCTTTAGGGATCCTCAATTGAGGATTGATAAAGTAGCAATTAGCAATCGGTAGTCAAAATTAGAACCAAGTTATCATTGCTCCTTAGTATGAACTCGACTACAAAGAAATAAAATAAATAATGATACAAATTCTATATACTAGTATGAAAATTAATTTAAAAAGTTTATTTCTAACATGAAAATTAATTTAAAAAGTTTATTGCGACTACTACAGTGCTACAATGGAAAAGTTTAAATGCGCTACGGGTTGTAAGAACTGGCACTAATTTATCTTTGCTCTTTAGTACAAACTTGACTTCTGCAGCACCACACGTATAGCCTCCAATTCCCTATTGAGGATTGGAAATGTTGAAATGCGCAGTTGGTACTTAAATGCGCTACGGGTTGTCAAAACTAGTACCTTGCTAGTTTCTTTGCTTTTTAGTACAAACTTAACTACTGCAGTGCATTTAAACTTTTCCATAAAGCTTGTACGAAAGAACAAAGATAACTTAGTTCTAGTTTGGACTACTAACAGCGCATTTCAACTTTATCAATCCTCAATAAGGGATTGGAGCACTGATCTCAATATATAACTGGATAGTGTATCCCACACAAAGTATAACAGTTTTTGTTCAGGGTGAAAATATGATGCCGCACTAAACTATGCGCAATGAGTTTGCTGCCTAAGCATTATGTTTCACCCTGTTCGTTATTTGCCGTGCGTTATTGCATTAAATCATTGTCCAGCCAGCGCCAGCGAGTCCATCATCATTGTACACAGCCGAGTCAACAGTAGCAGCCAACATAAATCTAGAATTTGTACAGGTACAAAATAATTTTTTTTAATTTTTGAGTATTTTGAATTTTGATTGACTTGTGTATGTAAGCAAATTTAATCGCTGAAACGGTACAGTTGGCATACGGTAAAATTGGAACGGTGCTAACTGTACGCGTATATTATCCAAATTACATTATATATTACCAAATTTTAAACGCTGAAACGGTGCAGTTAGCATACGGTAAAATTGGAACGGTGCTAACTGTACGCGTATTTCCTAGTGGTTAATGATAATTAAAGGGGAACATTTTGCAGGGTGCCAACGGTGATAATTTCGGTTTTTTCGGTGCATTCGGTTAAATTAAAGCCAACAAAGTGCGACTTTTATTTAAAGGCATGAGTTTAGAAGAATTAATTTTGGCGTGCGATACGCTTGTTGAATTCCACTCGTCTTTTAAAGAAAAACAAAAGGATGTCTCAAAGTCAGTTGCGGAGGCATACCGCATTGAACTTACGGAACTGTGGCTCAACGTTAAAGTGCAATACAGTCTATATACTCGTGTGGCAAAAGAAGATGACGAGCTCAAGGCGTCACTCGTTGAGGTACGGGATAAGTATAGGAAATCCTCCGATACTTATATAGAATTTCTTAGTGAAATTTTAGAATTCGCGCGGTCGCATGAAGTAAAGTCGAAAATTAATGTTGAAGATTTCCAATCGGGTGATGTAGAAAAATTAGTAACGCATAGTATGCATGTGCCTCCATGTGAAACCGAAATTTTTTGTGGGGATTATTTAAAATGGCCAGCATTTAGGGACATGCAGCTCTTTACATCCGGCATGCAAAATTAGGTCCCCTCCAAAAACTTTTTCACTTGCGTGCTCGGACTAAAGATCAAGCTTTAAGCATTGTCTCTAAATTTGAAATTACTGATGACAATTTTGCGGCAGCTTAATCAGCACTTAAAGAGCATTATGAAAACAAACGCGTGTTAGTGAACAGCCATCTTAATATTTTGCTCGGCCAATCACATATTACGGTTGAATTTCCTTCGGCATTAAAAGAAATGCAGAGCAACACTAATGATGCGCTTTTAGCTTTAGGTTCATACGGCATTGAGGTTGACAAATAGGATGCTTTCATCACATACTTGTGTGCTACTCGCCTCCCAGCACAAACTCTAGAGCTTTGGAAACAATCCCTAAATAAACCGACAGAAGTTCAAACTTGGGGAAGCATGAACACTTTCCTTACCAATAGGTACCGCGTATTAGAGAATGCTGCTGACATGCAACAGGGAGGTAAAGGGCCACGTCCGTCAAACAAACCACAGTATCCAACCACAAGCACAAATAATTCACCTCGTGTTCGCACGCATAATGCACAAATGGGTTCGCAATGTAAAATTTGCCAAGGAAATCACTCGCTGAGACTATGTCCAGAATTTTTGAAGTTGAATGTTTCTAAAAGGAGAAACACGGTACGAAGACTCAAATATTGCTATAATTGTCTAGCATTCACTCATATGGTACCAGCCTGCCAGAGTTAGAACACATGTTTCCATTGTAAAGGAAGACATCATTCGCTCCTACATTTTGAAATGACACCGGTGTCAGGGAATACATAGCAAAAAATACAGTCCACTTCAAGGTCCCCTTCAAATTTTAAATCAAGTTTTAACTTAAATGCCATTCCAAGCTTTGTTCCAAGTTCAAGTCACAACTCTTTTCAGACCATAAACCCAGTGCCATATCCCAATGCTCAATTTTGTTCGCCTAGTGAGAACCCGAATACGGCTCAGTTTTCAAATGCGAATGAAAACCCCAACGTTGTAACAAAAACATTTTTTTCCACAACAAGATGCACTGCCCTTATCGCTACTGCGATAGTTCGTATTCGCCATCATCAAACCGATTTTGAATGGCGACCTCTTATCGACCCGGGTTCTGAAGTTTCATTCGTTTCATTCGAAGAAATTCAGGCAAAGTTAGGGTTGCCAACCCGAGCAGTTAGAGCCACGGTCGCAGGTGTTAATTCTTCGGTAACCGCGACTTCCTCTAAGTTGTGCTCATTCACTCTTAGTTCAAAGCTTGATAAAAATTTTGTGTTATCGGCCGAAGCATTGGTTCTCAAAAGGGTGGCTGACAATTTGCCTTCAATCTCCATAGAGGTGGGAGATTCTCAACAATACTTTGATTTTCCTCCAGCAGATCCATTTTTTAATCGAAGTTCAAAGATAGACCTACTGATTGGTGCAGATTTGTACCCCTTTATTATCCGAGATGGATTAAAACCAAAAGTGTTTCAAAGGGTTATGGCACAAAATACGGTATTTGGGTGGGTATTGCTAGGTCTTCTGTAGAAACAAAACACTAGTAATAAATCAGAGTTCACAAAATCGGTATCGTTTTTTAAGGAAATAACCTTAGAGGAAGAAATTGAAAAATTTTGGAAGCAAGAAGATCTTCCACAAACACCCATACTCACGACTGCGGAACAATGTTGCGAGACTCTTTTTGAAGAATCGACTTACCAAGATGACACGGGCCGGTACGTAGTGCGAATACCTTTTACAGAAGATTTTCTCCAAAATCCATGGTTAGGTGCTTCGCGTAAAAACGCGCAAAGGCAATTCTTAAGGAATGAAAAACGTCTCCTCTGTAATCACAACGCAAAACAAGAGTACGATGCTGTGTTGTCGGAATACCTTGACCTAGGTCACATGAAGCCAGCCACTCCATGCGAAGGGAACGAAGCTTTTTCACATAAAATGAAGTCTTACTTTATGCCCCATCATGCGGTCATAAAACCAGATAGGTTAGGTTAGGTTTTCGGGTTGCTGTAGGAGAGCAAATAGCTCAGCCCCAGCGCACTTAGGTCAATGTAGACCCATTGTGATGCCCATTTGAGGGTTTACCAATTCCTCCTCTTACCATACTCATAGTCCATATTTAGTTCCTTAGTGTCATCCCGGGGTGTTCAACTATCCGTTACCTCTTGCGAATCGATATAGATTTGATATTGGGCACTCTGATAGTTCTTTGATGCTTTCGAAGAAGTATTTCCCCAGAGTTTTATTTCTTAGATGGCAGAGACTGGGGCAGTGACAGAGGTAGTGGGTTATATCCTCATGTTCTTCTTCGTCACTGCAACCTCTACATAGATCGTTTTCAGTTAGACGTAGTTTTTTGGCGTGATATCTTAGCATGTTATGGCCAGTTAAAACACCTACCAACGTCGATACTGACTTCCTGTCTTTTTGAATGATTGCATTCGTTCTATTTTTATCGTACTGCGGCCACAGTTTCCTAGCTACCTCACAAGTGTTTAAGTTTCCCCATCTCGAGTTGGCTTTTGCCAGGATTTCACACATTATATTATGTTTGAGGTCGCATAACGGTGGTTTTACGCTCCTTTCTGAGAGTTCTATGCTAAGTGCTGAGCCTTTTCTTGCCAATTCATCGGCTTTTTCATTTCCCATGATGCCCGCGTGACCGGGGACCCAGCAGAGTGTTATATTATGCTGTGTGGCAAGAACTTTAAGCTCTTCCCGACAGCTTTTCACAAGCTTGGACTTTATTTCAACAAAAGAAATTGCTTTTATCGCTGCCTGGCTATCGATGAGAATGGTAATATCCTCTCGGGGTAGTGCCATCATTGATGCCATTTTGGCAGCTTTCGTTACTGCTAGAACCTCTGCTTGGAATACACTGCTGTTATTGGGAAGTCTGATTGAGCCTTCTATATTCAAAGTTTCTGAGAAGAAGCCAGCCCCAGTACCTACATCCATTTAAAACCAGATAGTCTCACAACAAAAGTACGTGTGGTGTTCAATGCTTCGTTTGCTTCTTAAAACGGGAAGAGCTTAAATGACGTTTTGTACCCGGGCCAAGCTTTGCAGACAGATATCACCCTTTTAATTTTGAATTGGCGGCTTTATCGATACGTGTTCAACAGCGATATTGAGAAAATGTATCGACAAATTAAAATACATCCCGATCAATCGCCATTTCAAAGAATTTTTTATCGTGAAAATATGGGAGACCCCCTAACAATATTTGAAATGTTAACACTTACTTTTGGAGTAACGTGTTCCCCATCTAGCAATCCGTACGTTGCAAAAGTTGGCCCTGGAAGTTAAAGAGTCTCATCCGCTCGCGTCTGATGTTCTTTTACGAGAATTATTTGTGGATGACGTCCTATCAGGAGCTCATGAAATTTCTAGCGCTATCTTGGCACAATCGGAGCTGGTATCTGTTCTGTAATCGGCTGGCTTCCATTTACGAAAATGGACTTCTTATACTGCTGAGTTGTTGAGGCACCTACCCAAAGGTTCAGTCTTAAATAAGGATTTTCTTAAATTCGATGATAAAAGCACAGTCAAAACTTTAGGTATACAGTGGCAGGCAAACCAGGACACAGTCTCTTTTTCGGTTCAAAAAAATGTACCACAGTTAGATCTCATTACAAAACGGTCAGTCCTGTCTGTAATCGCAAAGTTGTATGACCCGTTAGGGTGGTTGGCCCCTATCGTGGTTATTGCAAAAATATTAATGCAACAAATTTGGAAAGACAAGACCGAATGGGATAAATGTTTTTTTCCCACGACCGAACAAAGTTGGAGAATTTTTGTGTCCAAGTTGCCAGAAATTTCAAGCTTGAATATTCCGCGTTGGGTGGAATATACTCCCGATTCCGTAACGCAGATACATGGGTTTTGCGATGCCTTGGAAAAGGCTTACGCTGCTTGTATTTTTCTTCGCGTGCAAAAGGAAAGCAAAATAACTGCCCACTTATTATGAGCCAAATCGAAAGTCGCTCCTGTAAATACGATCTCTCTTCCAAGGTTGGAGTTACAGGGTGCAGTTCTCTTATCAAAAATGATTCAGCTCGCTTCGACTTCTCTTCATAATAAGAAATATATCTTCGATCAAACTGTGGACAGATTCCATTATTGTGCTAGCATGGCTTCAAAAACATCCAAGTTCATGGAAAATCCGGCTGATTTAGCCACACGAGGAGTCTATCCTTCAGATTTAAAACAAAATGATTTATGGTGGGGGGGTCCTCGGTGGTTATCACAACCAGAATCCAATTGGCCTAGTTCAAAATGTGAACCAGTTGACGCAGCATTGCTAGAGATCAAAACAGTTAAAACCTTTATAAATCAAATTCCACACGACTTCGAAAATGATATTTGAAAATTTTCCAATTGGCATAAGGTTATTTGTGTAACAGCATATATGTTGAGATTTTACCATGCCACAGCAAAAAGTGCTGAGAGAACAACAAACCGAACAGCAGAGCTCTCATATGAAGAAATAGTATTGGCAAAACAGAAATTGATTATGTTGACTCAAAAGAAATATTTTTATGCTGAATACCGGGCATCAACAAAAGGAGAACAGGTAGCTCAAAAAAGTTGGTTGAGTAAATTTAATCCATTTCTGGATAAAAAATGTATCGTTCGTGCAAATGGAAGATTATCGTCTTCAACATTGCCGTACAATGAAAAGTTTCCACTTTTATTACCAGCCAATTCTCTTTATATACAACTTTATGTGAAATATGTTCATGAACTTTCTCTGCATGGTGAAATCCAACTCATGATGCGTATGATAAGATCCGAGTATTGGATACCTAGTTTGAAAAAACTTATCAAAAAATGCATTTTTGAATGCACAATTTGTACGCGATACAAAAAACACGTTCAAACACAACTAATGGGTGCGTTACCAGTAGAACGGACAGTATTAAGTCGACCTTTTACAAATATAGGAGTTGATTTCGCAGGACCTTTCCTGATAAAGACTTATTACGATCGAAAATGTCAACTAGATAAGGGGTATGTGTCAATCTTCATATGTTTTGCAACACGAGCCCTGCACCTAGAATCGGTTAGTGATCTAACTACGCAAGCGTTTTTAGCGGCAATTACGCGTTTTTTTTTCACGTCGAGGTACCCCTGAACAAGTTTTTTTCAGACCACGGTACAAACTTTGTCGGCGCTTCTAAAGTTCTTCTACACGACTTCCACAAATATCTCATACATTGCCCTATAGCTCCGGTTCATCAATTTGCACATATAAAGTGGAATTTTATCCCTCCCGGCTCACCTCATATGGGCGGATTATGGGAAGCGGGTGCTAAAAGTTTTAAGTTGCATTTCAGAAAGTTAGCTGGTAATGAAAAGTTCACTTTCAAATAATTTACCACTTTACTCGCCAGAATTGAATGCAGCTTAAATTCACGCCCTTTTGTCACCCATGTCCGAAAATGTGTCGGATATAGTTCCCCTTACCCCAGGTCATTTTCTGACTGGTGGATTGCTATTAGGTTTGCCAGAACCCTCACTTCAAAATCAATCGTTAAGTGTGATGAACCGATGGAGAAAGTTGCAAATTTTTCATCATCAATTTTGTGCAAGGTGGAAAGAAGAATATTTGAAGGAGCTCCACAAGCATTATAAGTGGAAAAATCCGCAACGAAATCTTCAAATTGATGATCTAGTTATTATTCGTAATGAAAATTTGCCCCCCAACGAGTGGCGTCTTGGACGAGTCGTCAAAATACATGCCGGAAATGATAGTAAAATTAGAGTCGCCGCGGTAAAAACTGAAAAGGGAATCGTCACACAATCAATCGCTAAACTTTGTGTTCTTCTACCTCAATTAGTCCAAATACTTTATATTTTTCGCCTAACTAATTGTAACTCAAATAAATAGAAAGAGTTTGTTAGAACAAAGGCGTCCGAGGAAGCGCAAATCACCATCGTTCGCATCAAGATTTGTTTCCTTTTATTCTTCAGCAAAATTTCAATTTCAAAAAGTCCATAACAGTCGATAAAAATGCTCATATATTAGAAAAGGTTTGTGAATGTCCTTTTAAATTTTTGCCACAATTACACTGTAATCTATTCATTTATATTTCTCATATCAAAAAAAAAATATATATATAATAAAATTTTAACTATTTTTGTACTTTTAGCATTTAAGTGATTCATGATCAGATGGTTTAAAGGTCTAGTGGTCTCTTGCTCACGCGTTCTTAATTGGTTGCATCGGAGGTTGCAAGGCGGGCGGTAATGTTCAGGGTGAAAATATGATGCCGCACTAAACTATGCGCAATGAGTTTGCTGCCTAAGCATTATGTTTCACCCTGTTCGTTATTTGCCGCGCGAGCCGCTAGCCGGGTGGAAAACGTCAAATAAGAAATATCTAGAATATTTCATTCTTCGTTTACCACCCAGCCGAGCCAGTTGTCTAAAAGTTAAAGGTTTAAAGAAAGAGAAAAAGACCACCAGACCCCATCCCTACGCAAAAAAAAGAAAACATTATTAATAAATTAAAGTTAATATATATAATAAGTAAAGTTGTTTAGTGAAATAAAAGAAACTAAAAGGAAACTAAAAACCAATAAAGTGTTTTGAGTGTAGTCTGGTGGCAAAGGAAAAGATACAACTACTTGTCGGCATTAAGTTTTTTGGTCGAACCCATCGATGGCAGACACCAAAGCTTGGGCAATCCCAAATTAGAAAAAAACCTATTCAACTGAACAGTGTTTGTGTGTCCATTTGAAGGTGACATTTAGGTGGTTTGTTTATTTTATTTGACGTCTCTTCTCAAAAAAAAAAAAAAAAAAAAACTACTACGAACTGCGCCATTTTGCTATTTTGATATTTTGTTGAATCTGGAAACTTTCGAAGTATCCCATCGCATTGAATTCAATCAGACGAAAAGTATTCTTCTCTGCAAGACTACTAAATCGCAGCTTGTTGCCATTGATATCGACAACTCTGGAATAAAACTGATAATAGAACCCGAAGAATGCTACAGAGTTGGGGTTTCTAAGGGCAAAGAATTAACTGTGTATCCGCATTAGTTGATTCTTTAAAATCTGCTCAAAACTGTGTTCAAATGTTACGAACTGCTATGTTACAGCCAAAAGCTCTCTCTGTAAATTGTGTTGATGGTGGATTGAAGAAAATTCTAACTAGAAGTCGCTTGATTCCAATCCTTAAAGAATATGGACAGTATCCAAGTAAAAACCTTATCCTAAGTTTCAAAATTATCCTAAAAAATGATTGCAAGCTCAAGAGAGAGAAATGAAGGCTATTCAAAAAGAACGTCAAGCCATTGATTCTAGAATGCGTGAGCTCGAACAAGAAGAAGCATTGATGATGGAGAAGTTGAAACGAGGATTACAATAGGAAGAGCAAGCTAAGCGAACAAAGGGTGAGCTTCAATAGTAAATGAACTACTTTTAACTATTAACTATTTTGTTGAATAATTTCAGAAATGCAAAAACAATATCAAGAGATGCTTGGGTGTGAAGAAGAACGAATATCGTACCAACGTAAAATGCTTATTCTCTATCAAAAAGAGCAGCGTCAACGTAAATGTAAAATAATTGAGTTAATGGAACAATCGGCTAGACGAAAAAAACAAAATCTGCCAGAAAATGAATTTGAATCTTTGTTGAGAGACATCGAACGAGAGGTAAAATTATTTGAGGTTTTATATGGATGTGTGATGACGTTACTACAAAAAAATATGCTTCTACATTTTACATGTTTTTATTATATATCAGCGCAATCGTAATGAAATTGACTTAACACCAAAGATCAAGACTAAGAATTGCTTTCAAATAAGTATGGAAATGACGATATCTTAGGTCACTATGAACCAATGCGACATCAATTTAGAAAAACCATCAACAAAATAAGTGAAGTGAAAAAAATGCTTAAAAATGATTTAGAAACTGTAAGTATGTTTATTTTATAACGAATCATATGCCATGTAACATTTATTTTTAGATGTTGAGAGAAGGTAAAATTAAAGAAATAAACAGAATACCTGCTTGCGATTTGAATAATTTGGAATTTTCAGTCCGCGATTTAGAAAAAGAATTTCATTCTGCGCTCAAATGCAAATCCTATTAATTTTTTTTAAAGATTTAAATTGAATAAATTTGTATACATTGTAATTCTGTTTTTATATTTTTCTTTACTTCCTTTTATTTTTGGTGATAGTCGGTTTGAAACAAATGTAAGAAGCTATTTCTTAACTACCTCTTTACTAATATCTCAGCGGTTAAATCGAACTTTAATTTGCTCTTACCTTAATAAAGATAATGAGGTCCGGAAAAGATCAACTCTAGAAATATTGTCATAAGCAGCCTTGAAGTTAATAAAGGAGTGGTTTATAACGTCTATCTCTGCCTAATAAGAATATTTGATCGATGGTAGACTTTCCTCATCCAAAAACTGAAACAAGGATGGATTAAGATTGGTCGATACAACCATTAAAAATTAAATTTCGTCAAATATTTTTATTTTAAATTTAACCTTTTTGGGTCGGACTTCCGGTAATTTTAATATTTAGCAACTTAAATAACTTATTTTTTTCATCGCCATTGCTTTAATGAGTTCAAAGAAAAAAACATTGTAAGAATGCAACTTAAACTATTATAGGTTCACGTATTCGTTCCATGTATACCCTGCTGATACGACTGGTAAGACTATAGTAGACTCCACTAGAAGACTTCACAGAGGACGATGATGAATGAGTGTTTGGGATGGCATTTTTGGAAGATTCATTGTAGAACATGACCTTGTATTAGTGGGTAGATAAGTGTCTGCCTCTTCTTTACCATAAAATTGAGTAAAGTGCAGAATTATTTTGAAAGTTCAATTGTAGCAGTGGTAAACATCAAAGCGAATTTTCATCCCCTCTTTAAAAATACGAAATTTATAAAAAATCGATCGTATTTTTAACGAGATAAATGGAATTGTCGAAAACGCTTGTATGGCAGGTACCGTTAAAAATCTAGTTGTACAGACAGACAGACATACAGACAGAATTGTCGGACCTACTTTTTTCGTGTTCTCCATGACATAGATATGTCATGTTTGATTGTTATCTCAAAACTTTTTTTGTACGAATACAAAAATTAATTTATAGTACCTTTAATCGCAAGTAAAAACGACATATGAACCTCTTAGAATATCGTTAAATTTTTCAGGTATATCGCCGACCCTAAAAAAAAGCAAAACATTAGCACTTAAGAGTATATTAAATATAGCATACGCAAAGCAAACAAATGCACTTTTATTTGCATTTCTAAGGCCACCAACAACAGAGGACCTTGTGCGTAATCTACATTTACATTTTGAATCAAGACAATATTAAAAAAAAAAGTTACTGCAAAAGCAAATATCACACCAAAATGTCTGAGTACTGCTTATAAATTATCTTAGGTATACAGTTTTTTTGTATTTTTATCTGAAACCAAAATGTTATGATGCAATCAGTAGTGCTAACTTATTAAGAGTCAGGAAGTGCAAAAGAATCTAGACAATATTAAAGAAAAAAGTTACTGCAAAAGCAAATACATATCAAAATGTCTTACAGCTCGAAATACTAACATGATTTTTCGTTGCAATATTTGTTTATATATGTGTTTTTATTTTGTTATTGCAGTTAACAGTATATATTTGTTTGTGTTTCTTTTTGGAATTGACCCTCCATGACATAACGGTATAAAATTATATTCGGTTGTTAATTGATGCGTTTAAATTTATTATGTTCTAAATTGATCATTGTCCCAACGTAGCATTTTTGAATACGTTCTTCTAAATAATTATATTGTGCAATAAATTCCTTCTGCATTGCTTGCCATACAACTTGAAGTAGATTCTCTTCTTCGCAGAGATGTTTTTCTACTTTTTTAAAAAGATTTTCCAGTCCTTTTTTGACTTCTCTGGCTGGATATATTGCCTAATGGCTTTGCGTAGTTCTTGCATAGAAAACGCCATTTGATAACTGATTTCAGTTTCCTTAACACCTTGAGCTACTTTTTGCTGTACATCTTCGATGAATAGCTATACAAAAACACGGGCTACAATCATATAAAATAAGAATTTGACTTAATTCTTACGTTTATTTTCTAATGGACGACCAAAATATTTAATTACATATCCCTTCAACACATCATTGTATTTAGCTTTTCCTTCTTTCTTAAGCGGCTCTAGTCCAGGCACCAACCAAGTTACAAACCAACATCTAGATGAATAAATTCTGGCATAAACAACAGCTGTTCTAAGACAAAAATATGGTTCCAATTTTAAATGAAATATGTATTAAGAATAACCTACCTGAATAAAATTTGATCATCCAGCATGCCCTACTGGATTGGATAGATGCTCACAGTCTTTGTCTTTTGGTGGTCAAACCAAATAGTTTATTATAAGTATAGCTTTGTACCAGCCCAATTTGTGCCACTACGGTAATCGGTAAAACTTCTGGTGGGATTGAAATACCAGTCCAGCTCCTTCAAACGCTATGATCTTATCACCCTCATGTTTCCAACTTACGTAACTTTCGTAAAAAGAAAAGTAATTTAATGTATGCATTCGATTTTGAAAGAATTAAAGGGCGGAGATTTCGTTTGGAAGATTTTATTGGAATTTTCTTCAATATCTGCGTTCACTTTTTTTTTTAATAATTGCGTTCACTATTCCACCGACTTCTAATTTATTATGTAAGTAAACCGAGAATTTAAAAAATAAAAAAGCAAAATTAAAAACTTATTAATACCACGAGCACCAGCCACAAAAGTAAACAAACAAAAACCAACAAGAAAACAACACACCATTTTGGCAGTTGAGAAACTGTCCTAAACAAGAATACTGTTATACAGATAAAAAAACGATTTTGGTTTGTTTATCTGTATAACAATTCTTCAAATAGGCAGAACTTTTTGGTGTCTATCCACTATCCAGTTATATATAGAGATCAGTGAGTTATATATTCAGATCAGTGTCTAATAGGGAGTTTTACCATCTTGTCAAAAAATATGACAGCTCACACTATGCCGAAGACAGATTGAAATATGTATCGCGCTTTTTTCAAACTGTCAAACTCAAGATCTTGCAGAAAACAATTTGGAAATAATTTTTAAATGCGGTATTCTTTTTTGTGTGAAATTTGTGATTTCCGTGGCTTAAAAATTTATTTTAATTAGCAAAACCAACAAATACATCTGTATTAATTTGTCAACAATGAAAAAAAAAATCAGCTGTTCGGCATACTGCTGTTTTTGACAATTCTGTGAGAACGAGAAAGAGATATATCGTTGTTACCTAAAAAGCCCTATCACCATTATACGTATCTGGCAGAAAGACGAAACACGTCACGTACGAAAGAAGGACTGGTGTAATCAGGGCCAAACATCGTCAAAGAGCAAAGATAACCTAGTTCTAATTTTGACTATCCATAGGGCTTTCTACACTGATCTCAATATATAACTGGATAGCGTATTCCATACAATGTATAACAGTTTTTTTGAAGCAAATTGAAGATGACAGATGGTGGATTTTATCATAATTTGACGTCTACTTTGTAAAAAAAAATATTTCAATGTTTACAAAACAATTTAAAAGCAAGGTGGGTTTTTCTATGATAAGAAATACAAAATTAATAGAATTATTAATTTAGTGATTTCTTTAGAAAAAAAGATATGAAGTACTAACAATTTCATAGCAATATGAAGTACTAACTATTTCAAGTACTTTTAAATATCAGATTTGTATAAATTGACTATTAATTAATTAATTAATTGTTTTAATTATTACAATTAAAGACATTCTCGTTCTTACATGACTTTTGTATTAATCTTTTTTCAGGGCAAACGCTGTTCCGCTGAAATATCCTTCCACTCAACCTTCATCAAACCAATGAGAGTTAACTCAATTATCTTCAGTGATTCTGGCCTTCAGTTCGAGGATAATGAAACTGAGGGCACTTGGATAATGCCAAATTGGATAATGACAAATGCTAGCTATGAAAACTGTAATGCATACTAAAATGACATTAATAAGTCCGCAAATTCTCAAGCAACATGAAGTTCCAGTCAGTAAGGTACGAAGAAATGCTTTAATTTACTTCCAAACATACGATTAGTGTTGAGAATTTCTTCCAGATAACACAAGAAGCTGGCGAAATAATGATAACTTTCCCATTTGGGTATCATTCTGGTTTTAATTGTGCCGAATCGACAAATTTTGCAATGGAACGTTGGATTGAAAATGGAAAACGTGCAGTTCAATATACCTGCAGGTAAATGTTGTTCTTGGCAAATACTACAGTCAGCCATTAAAAAAACATAATTTTTTTATATTGCATAGCTATGATATGGTTAAAATATCAATGGATACTTTTGTAAAACTCTTCCAACCGGATCGCTATCAAACATGGCTTGAAGGAACTGATGTTGGTCAGCATCCTGAATATCCACCAAATGCGTTAACGATGGTACCTCCTCCTACACAATTAAATGTATTGTGCAATAAGAAGCCGTGTCGTTTTACAGGCGTTTTAGTAAAACGACTATCGCAATAAGGGTGAATATCTCTCCCTTTTCAGTCGCTTGGATACTTTTCGGTCCTCCAAATGGTCTGTATTAACGAGAGTAGAATTTTGCATTAACCTTATATTATATTTTGATTGAGTAGTTTACGGAAATAGTTTTCCATTTGCGTAGCTAAAAAAAAAACAAATAAATATTTTTACTGGCACCGACAGCTCCGAAGAACCAAGGCCTAGTGAGTCAACGAATACGTTTGCCTGCATTGTTAGTTCTACAGGATTGGAAGGGATCTACAATTTTTTATAGAGTCCGTACGAATAAGGTGATATGGTTTTTCATTGCGGGCAGTACCCGTTAAAAAAATCGGACTGTGTTGGCTTTAAATCGATTAGCAAGAGAAATTCTTGTTTGGATTTTTAACCTGTTGCCTTTTTCGACAGTAATAGCATAGCCAAAATAAACGAGGTTCCTAACTACCTTTACATTACAATTACCCATAGTTAACGTTCGAAAGCAGATTTCGCTGGAGTGTAGCATTCCTTGGTGACAACATATTGCAGTTTGCTTCACCAACATTTACCAGTGGCCCGATTAGGGAATACGAAGCGAGTCATTTTAAATTCGATATCTCATTTTCGACTCGCCTCACTTCGTTTAATTATTGAATACAAAGCGAATCCTTCCAATCGTTCCACTCAATTGACAGCTACAGCATATTTTTTTTAGTTGAAATAATCGGGGCCGGGAGTAGGTGTAATTTTTTGGTGTGTGTTTAATATTTGTTTAATTTTCTCCACTATTTATTAGAAAAGTAGCTTCAATATAAGTTTTATTGGCTCTTTCAAAATTTCTCTTCTAAAATTTCTAATCTCATTTAATTTAAGCCTGATATTAACACAAAAGATGATGTGGGAGAAGATGAATACGACCTCTGGGAGCAGATGAAGACTTTTAGAGCAGATGCAGATCAAGATCTGTATGATAACACCATTTGTTTAATATTTGTCTCCTGTAGTATTAACCAATTCCTATATTTAGATGGAAAAAATGGAGGTGGTGTAGTCCTTCCTGCATTCCTATCACAATCATGTTTATTTTAATCGTTTTGATTGTGTTGCTTCCATTATTTTAACGATCGACCGAAAATCCACTGCATGATAAGCTTATTGGATTAAATTATGTATGCACAGACAAATGCAGGTAAGTTCCAACAGATTTAAAATGTAAAGTAACTATAAACCTTTAATTCTAAGGATACAATTGGTAGAAAGTATTCCTGAAGGTCTAAATTTCTCTCAAGAGGGCCCTTAATTCTTATCGACCTATGATGCTTGGTCTATCTTGTTGAATTCGACTAAAGATTCTCTAGATATTGGATCTTTTTATTGGATACTTCGTGGAGAGGACTTTTTCAACCACACCTCTGCATGGCAAGGAGAAGATATTTTTAAGCAACTTTTGTCCAATGGCATACACAAAAAATATCAAATTCGCATAGCTCAAAGTAATTCAACACTGTGGTAGTCACTCTTATGTATAGTACGTCAATAACATCAAACGAACAGATCAAATAATGAATAAAAATAACTGAACATTTTTAAGAATTGTTTATTGTGGTATTGAATTACCAGTCCTGCTCCTGCAAAGCCCAGCTGTCATTGCCTACATGGAATATTGCGAATAGGCGCACAACGCAATTTTTCTTTTCCTTTAGAAAAATTTGATGTGTTTTTAGCGTCACAAGTATTCTGGAGAACAGACACTTTATTGTTCCCTCTTTCCGAAGAAGGGGCTAACTTAACAGAAGTATTAATTATGTTTTTGGTGTCATTTGCAATTTTACTATAAATGTATGCTTTAGGTTTTCACTATAATTAACAACAACGAGTTCTTGAAAAAATTTCAAAATAATTCTCTCATTATTGAGATTGCAAAACCGACTAAAACAATATATCCTGAAATACTCGGATTATCGCATTTGCCACTGCATCAGTTTTTTATAGCTTATCGCGATGCTTCGTTAAAGAATCGTCTTAATTGCGGACAGGTAAGTATAACCACTTTTTTGTTTTTGTTTAAATAAACAAACGATTTTTCATTATAATTTTAGTATCCAGTTATTATTGACAAATAGATACCAGTCATGAACTTAACCGGCGAAAAAATTGGAGAAATAGAATGCCTACTGGCAATGGGAACTCAAAAGCAGATAGAAAATTTGAAAAACTCGAGAATATGGAAAACTAACGAAATAAGTTTTGAAATTCCATCTGACCAATTGCATATCGCAAACAAAAATACTTCAATAAAAAGTTTTGTTGAGAATGAAATGCCAGTACCATCAAATCAAAAATTGAGCAAAACATCAGATCTCTTTAACATGCTTCAAAAATAATTTGATTTTAACCCATTTGAAATCTGTCTCTCAGATTCAGAGAGTGATTCATTTAGAATTCATTTAGAGATAAAAAGTGCAAGAAATTTACCAAAAAACCAATCTCTAAAATTTAATAAGAAAAAACACAATAAATCTGCTGGTTTCAAAGGAAGGCACATACGTATTCCACCTGGAGAAGGGCCAAATACATATGTCACATTTCAAGCTAACGAAGGTGACGGTCCCATGATTAAATCTCACGAAGGAATGGTCTATTAAACTGGCGTATCAGATAAAACTTCGAATCCCGTTTGGAACATGTCTTTTTGTGTATCAGGATCCATTACATACCTAACAAATGTAACTTTCGCATAATAACTGTAAATAAAAATATGCAAATATAATAATTATTCTTGGATTTTCAGAAAAACGAAAGATTTATACTTAAAGTATGGAAAAAAGTTAATAAAAATGATGCTTGTGATCAAATCATGCCGTGTCCCATGGAAGATGCAATTATTGGATTTGCTTCTATAGATTTAACAAACCTAGTTGCCGATGTCCCTCTTAAAAACGAATGGTTTGATATCGTTGACTTCAGTGGACATGTTAATGGTGAAATAAATATTATTACAAAACCGTTTCACGATGTTAACGACTTAAAAGAAAGAATTCGAAAACGTAAGGAGAACCAAGTTGAAAACTTACTTGATACTTTCGAATCAAGTTTAGACATTAATAACACGAATCTAAGAAGAGCAATAAAAAGAAAATTTACCGAACTTGAAGAAATCTCGGAAAGATTACGAGTCCGCCTGTTAGACGTAACCGGTAGTATGGACGATTCCAATGATACACGAGATATAAGTGATGAACAGTTGGACGAGTTCGAACACGATTTGAACACCATAGCATGCGAGGACGAAAGTGAAAGTATCTCCAATCACATAAACCGCTTAGATACTTCACACCATTCACCAAGTACTCAATGACACTTAAAAATAAAAAGTTCATTAGTTGAGCGCTTCCATAATAATTTCTGATGGTTACGATTATTCAATAAAGTTAGAAAATAACTTTCTATATCTTTTCAAAAAATTAATTCCTCAAAAAATGTAAATAATGAGGGAGCCAATTCTCAAAGGATCGTTCTGAGCGCTCAGGAACGTGATGACTACTATTGATCAAAACCATTATTTTTTTTAGTTTATTCATCTTCATAAATACATTATGAACATTTACCATACAATAATATTTTTCATAACAATACCAAATTGTGTTTCTATTTATCAAGATAAGCTCAAGGTTCCTGATCAAAGAAATGAGTTTTAAATAAATTTTCTTTTTCAGTCTTCGGACAGCAACCAATCTATATTAACGTTTTTTTACGGGATACTTTTGAGTCAACTTTAATTATTGCATAGGGTTGATGTGTATTTTATTTGGGTTTAAAAGAAAGTGTATTGCTTATTGTTATAAGTAAGGCGAATTTCTACTTCGGTTTATAGAGTGAAATAATCAACCCAACTTATATTTCACTGTGTAACCAATAAACAAAAATGTTTATTAATGCAAAGTGGGATGTAGTACACAACAAAACTCTTTTGTGCGGAAATTGTTATTAATACACTATATGATTGTATCAATTGACAAACATAATAGGGGGGGTGGTATGTTAATAACATTTATATAAATATAGTGGTCCAAGACGTTTTGCAGGGGGCTTTCTGCCTGCAAGACGCATTCAAATAATGCAAAGAATCCACTTTTTTAATAATTGTGATAACCAAAATTTATTTTCGACTTAATTTTTTTATACTGGTCCAAGGCGAATGCAAAGTTCTTTGATTGCGTCTTGCAGGGAGAAATCCCCCCGTCTTGGACCAGTAGATTTGTTTTCAGGAAGGTGTTACCTATATTTGATGCTTGATTTGTTGCAAATAAAATGTTGGTAACGACAATTATTTAAAATAAATATTTTGTGCATTCTTTGAATGCGTCTTGCAGGCAGAAAGCCCACCGTTAAACATCTAAGACTATTAGCATTTTTGTTTTTGGGATACATAGCTATATGTGTAGCAAAACAAATTTTGTTTATCACAATTATTTTGAAAAGTGGAGTTTTTTTCATTCTTTGAATGCGTCTTGCATGCACAAAGCCTCTTGCAAAACGTCTTGGACCACTATATTCGTTATCAGTGCACTAAATTCAAAGTTTTAAACTTAATTTCATGCGGTTGAATTGATTCACTCTATAAACTAATTCACTAAATGTTTTACCACTACATTGATAAAATCAGCTGGGTTTGCTTGCTAGCTTGGTATTATGGAAGGAAAAATTCTTTCACATTATAGTAGATGACAAAAATGGAACAAACAATTTATTACGTAAATATTTTATTAATGCCGTACTATATGCATTTTCAAATTGATTATTTTTAAACATAGTTTAACCAAAAAGCCTCATCTCCTCGCGTGAATTTAGTATTTTTGGTGGAGACGGTTCCTCAAACTCCCCTAATTTGGCATCATAATACAAAGCTGCACGATATGGTCTTAATTCCCATGGAACTTGGCTTTCCATTGCGGTTAACTGAACCCCTAAATCTTTGAGGGTTGGGACCCCACTCAAAACGTTGTCAGTTACAAATTCTCGCTCAAGGCGCTCCATATGAAGATCTCCCACAGGGTTTCCAGGGCAAAGAAGTTCGGTCATTTTGGCTTTCAAAATAAAAGTTGGGCCAAAGCGCATATCGTACCGTAAGTATCCCCACCATTTTGCATCCTTTCGCATAACCCGATGGAACCAGTCAACTAAATCACTCAACAGATACCGTTTTGGTCTAAAATGTTCATGGGTTTATAAAATAGGAAAATACAATAATTCTAGTCGTTGCAACATACCCTACAGCCTGGTAGACTTTTCCTGCAGTATCTGGTTCTCTAGCACAATTGACGATTGCTTGAGCAACATCACTTACATAGACGGGTTGCTTAACAGTGCGTTCTCCTTTATACCATAAAGGAAATGCAAAGTAATCCCATTCTACAAGATGCCCAGTCAGTCCAACCGTAAAGAAACGCTGTCCAGGCCATGCCATTCCCTCAATTGATAATTCTCCATTGCTAACAATAGTTTTCTCATGAAAAGCAGCATGTTGCATGTCCCATATCTCAATTGAACCATCAATTCTAATAAAATTAAAGACGTATTAAAGCACAAATACCTTGGTACCATGTTAGTTGCAACATGCGGTGGGTCTTCGAATCCCAAAACTCTGTAGGTATTCATTAAAATTTCTAAAAAACGGGACAAAATAAAATATTGTTTTAGAAATAAAAACTTATTTAATATTAGACCTTTGGAGCGTTGCTACAATCCTTTGGCAATTGTCTGTTGTTTCGATAATTTCGATTTGGTTGTTCCGCAAGGGAATACGAAAGTTAAAGGCATATTTTAGATGTTGTATTATTTTGACGATTTTTATTACAATACAAACAAGACCAAGAGCAATTGTTTTGGCCCAAGCTGTAGGTATTTTTCTACTTTCAGGAATGTAGGTTTTTGTTAAATTTTGAGTATTTAGCCCAACTTGTTTTCTTGGGCCCACTGATCTCTCTATATTAAACAACAAATTCTTAAATTAATTAATAACTTTTTTTTTGCGCAAAATTACTTTTTATTCTGAATATTACCACACATTTTAAATTGAACGATTTGCGTTAATTTTTACTTTATTAAAAAATATTCTTTTATCTCAAACACAAAGCAAAACGCCATTTTCAGTATTTTGACTTTTGTTTAACTGTTATAGTGATATACTGTTATACAAAATTGGGGACTTTTTCATAATATAACACATCTTCAAATTGCTTCATCTTTTTTATATGCATCCGCTATCCAGTTATATATTGAGATCAGTGGCTTTCTAGGTAACAACGATATATCTTTTTCTCGTTCTCACAGAATTGTCAAAAACAGCAGTATGTCAAACAGCTGATTTTTTTTTTATCATTGTTGACAAATTGATTGAAAACAAAAGCGGGAATTTTTTTTTGCGCGAAAATTGTAAAAATTGTTGGTTTTGCTAATTAAAA
The DNA here is from genome assembly GCA_951217065.1 of Baccha elongata. NCBI lineage: Eukaryota > Metazoa > Arthropoda > Insecta > Diptera > Syrphidae > Baccha > Baccha elongata. Next base: position 686,786 of record CATNUY010000169.1, on the reverse strand, counting down.
TAAATTTCTAAGCCACTGAAATCACAAATTTCACACAAAAAAGAATACCGCATTTAAAAATTATTTCCAAATTGTTTTCTGCAAGATCTTGAGTTTGACAGTTTGAAAAAAGCGCGATACATATTTCAATCTGTCTTCGGCATAGTGTGAGCTGTCATATTTTTTGACAAGATGGTAAAACTCCCTATAGGGCTTTTTACGTAACAACGATATATCTTTTTCTCGTTCTCACAGAATTGTCAAAAACAGCAGTATGCCGAACAGCTGATTTTTTTTTATTATTGTTGACAAATTGATTGAAAACAAAAGCGGGAATTTTAAAGATTTTTGCGCGAAAATTGTGAAAATTGTTGGTTTTGCTAATTAAAATAAATTTCTAAGCCACGGAAATCACAAATTTCACACAAAAAAGAATAACGCATTTAAAAATTATTTCCAAATTGTTTTCTGCAAGATCTTGAGTTTGACAGTTTGAAAAAAGCGCGATACATATTTCAATCTGTCTTCGGCATAGTGTGAGCTGTCATATTTTTTGACAAGATGGTAAAACTCCCTATAGGGCTTTTTAGGTAACAACGATATATCTTTTTCTCGTTCTCACAGAATTGTCAAAAACAGCAGTATGCCGAACAGCAGATTTTTTTTTATCATTGTTAACAAATTGATTGAAAACAAAAGCGGGAATTATAAAGATTTGTGCGCGAAAATTGTGAAAATTGTTGGTTTTGCTAATTAAAATAAATTTCTAAGCCACGGAAATCACAAATTTCACACAAAAAAGAATACCGCATTTAAAAATTATTTCCAAATTGTTTTCTGCAAGATCTTGAGTTTGACAGTTTGAAAAAAGCGCGATACATATTTCAATCTGTCTTCGGCATAGTGTGAGCTGTCATATTTTTGACAAGATGGTAAAACTCCCTATAGGGCTTTTTAGGTAACAACGATATATCTTTTTCTCGTTCTCACAGAATTGTCAAAAACAGCAGTATGCCCAACAGTTGATTTGTTTTTTATCATTGTTGACAAATTGATTGAAAACAAAAGAGTTTGATTGAATTTTAAAGAGTTGTGCGCGAAAATTGTGAAAATTGTGTAGTAATTTTAAGAAATAAATATAAACAGTGAGAGAATTTGTCTTTCAACTTATATTGGAAGAAAATTATTTCCAAATTGCTTTCTGCAAGATGATCTTGAGTTTGACAGTTTGAAAAAAACTCCCTATAGGGAGTTTTACCATCTTGTCAAAGCTCACACTATGACGAAGACGGATTGAAATATGTATCGCGCTTTTTTCAAAATGTCAAACTCAAGATCTTGAAGAAAACAATTTGGAAATAATTTTTAAATGCGGTATTCTTTTTTGTGTGAAATTTGTGATTTCCGTGGCTTAAAAATTTATTTTAACTAGCAAAACCAACAATTTTCACAATTTTCGCGCACATATCTTTAAAATTCCCACTTTTGTTTTCAATCAATTTGTCAACAATGATAAAAAACAAAATCAGCTGTTCGTCATACTGCTGTTTTTGACAATTCTGTGAGAACGAGAAAGAGATATATCGTTGTTACCTAAAAAGCCCACTGATCTCAATATATAACTGGATAGCGTATTCCATACAATGTATAACAGTTTTTGTGAAGCAAATTGAAGATGACAGATGGTGGATTTTATCATAATTTGACGTCTACTTTGGGAAAAAAAAATATTTCAATGTTTACCAAACAATTTAAAAGCAAGGTGGGTTTTTCTGTGATAAAAAATACAAAATTAAAAGAATTAAATAATTTAAAGATTCTCGTTCTAACATGATTTTTGTATTAATCTTTTTTCAGGGCAAACGCTGTTCCGCTGAAATATCCTTCCACTCAACCTTCATCAAACCAATGAGAGTTAACTCAATTATATTCAGTGATTCTGGCCTTCAGTTCGAGGATAATGAAACTGAGGGCACTTGGATAATGCCAAATACTGTGACAAATGTTTACTTCGATCCAAGATCCCTATGTCAATCCCGATGTTACATCCCTTTCAATCAAAATCTCTCGTCCATGTTCACCTCACTGGAGAGCCATTTAAATTTCGATGAAACAGAGCTGCGTAGACGAACTGAAATATTTCGTCACTTCAAGTATTACTTGAGGACAATTACCTTTACCGTGAACACCAGTGAAGTTCGCCTATTCAAGTTCAACTTAACGGTGGATATTATCTGGCCAAGATAAGTGAGTGGCGTTCAAACTCTACCGACCGTTGAAATCGGCCAAGTCTATGTTGCACAAATTGTTCTAAACAATCCTTCAGATACGCCACTGCTTGTGGACTTCTTCATATCAAATCTGACGGTTTCAAAGAACACAAAACTTTCGCTTCCTTTGAAGGTGGTAGAGATATGTCCGCACTGTTACTTAACAGATAAACATGTATTTAGGTTGATAGGGGTTCATAAGCCACGAATTATTCAACCCAAGTCTAGTTACTCAGCGACAATTGAATTTATGGCCAAGGACAAAAAACTCCTGAAGTACAGAACATAGATAGTAGATCCATACACGGTAGTTCAACGCCTGTGGGAAACTCTCACAGTGGTGGTAAGAAATACGGAAAAACACCTGGACATGAACGCAAGAAAGAACAGTCAAACGGAAGTAGCCAATCAAAGCGATTTGATTTGAAGGATCCAAGTTCAAGCCAAATGCATTCCACTTCACTTCACCAGTTGCAAATAGTGGTGCAGCACCAATACCTATGTGGGATCCTAATCAGCAGGCAAGTTTCTCAGACGTTATAGCTGCTGCAAAGACACCATTGAATGATTTATCACCTCTGGACTATGAGGAACCATTGAGCGAATATTTGCCCCTGGATAATGGAAACGACTGAAACGATGCTGATCTTAAAAACGATGAAACGTTCGGATACAGCATGATTGTGCCAACTTCCGCTTTGACAAACAACTCGAATGGAATTCATAAAATATGTTCCAATGAGTTGGGGCCAATTGGGACAAAGCGCTCGCCTGCTTCGACTCCTAGCTGGGAATCTTTTACCGTGTTGGAGCCGACCGTTTGCAACAACTCAAGTTTTTTTTCTAATGTAATGCCATCAGGGATTTTAATCAGTACTTAGGTTAGTATCCTTTTTCTATTTAAATCAATATGTTTTTCTAATACACATTTTCAGGAAGAAACCATGCAAACTCTGACCAAGACTTCTCGCCGGGACACTTGCAGAAAAAGTGGAATTCGAGCAGTGAATATTTTGCCTCGCAACCGCAGCACCACACAGAATCTCATAAGACCCCAATAGCTAATTGGTCAAATGGTAATGGTGGATCTGCTACAGGTCAAACTTGGGATCCAATGGGATACCAGCAGGCAGCCAATGCTACTTCCTCTTGGCAACGGGCTGCTGGCATTCGTCCACCACCTGGATTGGAATTTCAAAAGCGTGATAGTCCCATAACAAGTTTACCAGAACCTATGTCACCCACAGCGTTTGGACAGCAACAGTCACAGCCAGATTCAGATTCAGTGAGAAAATGTATATATGCCTGATATGTACATTTTCTCACTCGTTATAAGTAAGGTAAAAACTTGCATTCAAAGTTTTTCCGGGTAATCAATATATAAAAATCTGATATTCAAAAGTTATATGTAGTACTAACAATTTCATAGCAACATGAAGTACTAACGATTTCAAGCACTTTTGAATATCAGATTTTTATATATTGACTACCAGGAAAAACTTTGAATGCAAGTTTGTACCTGACATTATAACGAGTGACAAAAAGTATAAATCAGGCATATAGGGCTGGTAGTTTTGGAACTACAGCACAGAACATGTATATATTACTACAATATTTTACGTATTGACGAACATTTCAAAGAATCTGAGCATGGTATCTACTGTAGATCCAAAACTACTAGCCCTATATGCCTGATTTATACATTTTCTCACTCGTTATAATGTCAGTTACAAACTTGCATTCAAAGTTTTTCCGGGTAGTCAATATATAAAAATCTTATATTCAAAAGTACTTTAAATTGTTATTACTTCATGCTGCTATGAAATTGTTAGTACTACTATAACTTTTGAATATCAGATTTTTATATATTGACTAACAGGAAAAACTTTGAATGCAAGTTTGTACCTGACGTTATAACGAGTGAGAAAATGTATAAATCAGGCATATAGGGCTGGTAGTTTTTGAATTACAGCACAGAACATGTTATTTTGGTATTTTTCAGGCATATCGCCGACCCCAATGTATATTTATAATGTATATTTATAAATCTTATATTAAATATAGCATACGTAAAGCAAACAAATGCACTTTTATTTGCATTTCTTAGGCCACCAACAAAAGAGGACCTTGTGCGTAATCTACTATTTGCATCATTACATTTTGAATCTCCAAAAGCAAATATCATATCAAAATGTCTGAATACTGCTTATAAATTATCTTAGGTATACAGTTTTTTGTATTTTTGTCTGAAACCAAAATGTAATGATGCAATCAGTAGCGCTAACTTATTTAAAGTCAGGAATTGCAAAAATTTTATCTCTGAGTCAAACCGTTCGGGCATGGCACCAAAATATGTTTAAGACATTACCTAAATTTTCATAAAAAAATTAGAAATGAACGAAAAACTGGGTAATGTCATGAAAATATTTTGGTGCCATGTCCAAACGGTTTGACTCACAGACAAAATTTGTGCACTTCCTGACTCTAAATAAGTTAGCGCTACTGATTGCATCATTATATTTTGGTTTCAGATAAAAATACAAAAAACTGTATACCTAAGATAATTTATAAGCAGTACTCAGACATTTTGATGTGATATTTGCTTTTGCAGTAACTTTTTTTGTTAATATTGTCTGGATTCAAAATGTAATGATGCAAATAGTAGCGCTTACTTATTTAGAGTCAGGAATTGCACAAATTTTGTCTGTGAGTCAAACCGCTTGGACATGGCACCAAAATATGTTCATGACATTACCCAGTTTTTCGTTCATTTCTAATTTTTTTATGAAAATTTAGGTAATGTCTTAAACATATTTTGGTGCCATGCCCGAACGGTTTGACTCAGAGATAAAACTTTTGCAATTCCTGACTCTAAATAAGTTAGCGCTACTGATTGCATCATTACATTTTGGTTTCAGACAAAAATACAAAAAACTGTATACCTAAGATAATTTATAAGCAGTATTCAGACATTTTGATATGATATTTGCTTTTGGAGATTCAAAATGTAATGATGCAAATAGTAGATTACGCACAAGGTCCTCTTTTGTTGGTGGCCTAAGAAATGCAAATAAAAGTGCATTTGTTTGCTTTACGTATGCTATATTTAATATAAGTTTTATAAATATACATTATAAATATACATTGGGGTCGGCGATATGCCCGAAAAATACCAAAATAACATGTTCCCCTGTTACTGTTACTGTTACTATAAAAAAACAGGCTTTAAATTTCTCGAGAAGAAACGATATTAATTTCCTTGTTTGTAAATTTGAACTCGTTCGCCATCGTATTTTATTTCGCTAAACAGTCCCTCAGGGTTTTTCTTAAAAGCAGTATCAACTGAATTACAGGCATTTGCAATCATTGGGCTGATTAAATAGTCATGAGTTTGACATTAACAGATCCTGCAGCTGTCTATGAAAGGATGTTAGAATAGTAAACGGAATTTCAATAGTTACTTAATATATCATCTTTTTCACCTTTTTACCCTTCAGTGGACTTTTGGCAGCAGTTTTTGATGCAAATTGATCAACAACCACATCTAGATCTCGTGAGGACTGATACGCGGGATATGCATCTGGACCAAAGGCATCTAATACATGTCTTCCTTTGGCATTTATCTTTAAGTCCTGTTTGATCAGGCGAATTACCCTAAAATGGTGAAAAATGTTATGATGATTTTTGCAAAGAGAATGATTTTTAGAACTTACCATTTTCAAGTCTTCAGCGGTTGCCATTTTACATAATATACTGAAAATATCAACTTGATAATCTTCTTTTCCTGACGTTGTAAGATTAATAAGAGTGTCTTCAACTTGTTGTAAAGTTAGAGTACTTTACGTGCTTGGAGTGACTCCTTTTGATAACTCAAAGTATTTGCGAATAGTTTCAGAGTCATCACCTTAAAGTTGAATTTATTAACATAAATTTTATTACAATCTTTCGGAACATACCTTGCTCTAAATCGACCAACATATCTTCTACATTCGTACGGAAAATTCTGGAAAAAAGTTTAATGATTTGTTTGTTTTGTAAATTGTAGACTCTTTGACTAGCTGTGGGTAGGAGCATATTTATCCACAGATGGATATCACCTTTGAAGCCTTTGCCACTAGAAACCTAAAACCAAACAACTTTAGTAAAAGTTAATAAACATTTTCTATTTACCTTTTGAAAAAATTCCTGAAGAATATTAGATTTACTAATGTAACTTGAAACATTTGCTACTTTATCACAGATGCTTATAAATGTTTGTAAAAGATTATCTTTATTAGAAGACATTTTAATTTTAATAATAATATAAATCAAAAGATGTAAAAACAACGTAAATAAATAATATAAAAATAATATGTTTTCTAAAAACAGAAAACTAAACAAACAACCACATTTTTGAGTATTGTCAATTGTGACATTTGTTAAACTGTTATAGTGGTATACTGTTATACAAAATTGGGGACTTTTTCATAATATAACACATCTTCAAATTGCTTCATCTTTTGTATATGCATCCGCTATCCAGGTATATATTGAGATCAGTGAAAAAGCCCTATTGCGCATTTCTACTTTATATTTGACTCTGACGTATTCGGATACTTCTCTATTCTCAAAAAACGCCTGGGAAAATGCCCTAAGCACAAAAATTATCCGGTCGCCATCGCAGAGGCTAATTAAGAAATAAGTACAAATCAATTTAAAAATTGATATAGTCGCAGGAAAGTGTACATTTTTGTTTAACAATTAAAAATTAGTGGTTTTTCTTAATTGTTTGTTATCAAGTTTATCCTACTACATCAAAAATTTAGATAGTACAAATCAATTTTGTTCGTATATATTATGTGCTGCGCTATTTTCTTTTCCTTAGTCATGCAAGTGCTAAGTAAATAGTAAAATAGTAAAGAAATCAAACAAAGTTTTAAATTTCTCGTGAGTATTGAAAATATTTTTAAAAAGTTATTTTAACTTTTTCTATTAATTTTCATTTGAGGAAAATAAAATGGCTAGTGGTCTACGTTGGGTTCTGGTGAAAACGGTTCATATTGTTTTCACTCGATATTTTTTGGCTACAGGGTTTTATCGTATTGTGAAAATGTTTCTTTTTGTTTGTTTTGTTTCTTACTTCATAACAGTAAATATAGTTTGTCCTTTTTAAATGTGCAGTACAGGCCTTATGGGAAAGCATTTTCAAAACCAGTAGCGTTTCAATATTTTTCACCATAATGAATAAAAAAACTTCCCGCCCCCATCCTGGAGCGATCGGTTGGGGGGTATAGAAGTAGAAATTTTTTGGGGGGTGTTTACTCGTCGAGTTATAAAGGATGAATTTGGTGTCAAATTAAAGTTAATAACATTTCCTTTTAGAATTTTTAACTCTCTTCATCGTCAAAGCTTGGCAGTTTTTTCGCTCAGCCTGATTTTGTGTTTTTAGAGGTTTTTGTTAGAAATCATTTTTTCGTGTCTTTTAAAGGAATTAAGACAAAAATGTATGATCAAATAAAAGGTTTAATAAAAAAAAATTAAATCGGAGGGGGTCTATCTCCCCCGTTTGGGTGAGGGGTAATTTTTTTTTAAAGTGACTTAAAATAGAAAAAAAATATTAAAAATCAACTAAAGCACATATGATGATTTTATATAATTTTTTTTCAAAGCTAAGACCCCATGATTGTATTTAAGTTTGAATCAAGTTGTTTCAGCAAAGGGTTTTCGAAAAAAAAAATTCAAATTCAAAACTTAAAAAAAAATATTTTAGTTTAAATTTTTTTTCGAAAAATTAGAATTGTTTAGTGAAATGTTTTAACAAAACTCAATGAAATTCAAATTGAAAAAAGATCACACAAAAAAAGGAGAACAGAAGGAGGTACCTTTCATTTATTTTTGATATCTCTAAAACTAAGAAACATTTTGGCACGAATTTTTTTGAATTTCATTGAAAATTATTATGAGCGTTGAATTTTATTAAAATATTTCACTAAACAATTCTAAATATTGGAAAAAAAATTTATAAATTTTTTTTTTCAAGTTTTGAATTTGAATTTTTTTTTTCTTATAAACCCTTTGCTGAAACAACTTGATTCAAACTTAAAACAATCATGGGGTCTTAGCTTTGAAAAAAATATATAAAATCATCGTATGGCTTTAGTTGATTTTTAATATTTTTTTTTTCTATTTTAAGTCACTTTTAAGAAAAAAATTACCCCTCCGATTTAATTTATTTTTTGATTAACCTTACCTTTTATTCGATCGTACATTTTTGTTTTAATTCTTAAAAAGACACGAAAAAATAATTTTTAACAAAAACCACTAAAAACACAAAATCATCAGGCTGAGTGAAAAAACTGCCAAGTTTTGACGAGGAAGAGTTCAAATTCTAAAAGGAAATGTTTTTACCTTTAATTTGCACCAAATTCATCCTTCAACTCGATGAGTAAACACCCCCCCAAAAAATGGCCACTTCTTTACCTCCCCCCGCCGATCGCTCCAGGATACGCGCGGGCAGAGTTGTATTTTGGAATCTACTAATAAACATCTTCCGCTGTTTAAATGATAGAAAATAAAACCAGCGATTTATTTTAAATATTATTTAATTTTATTAATGTTTTTATAGTATTTTATATTTATTTTTTTAGTATTAAAGCAATAAATTCAAAATATCTTGAGACAATGTCGATTTTTGTTTTTGTTTTAAATTTCTTTCGTTAGAAAGCAAAGGGTCTGACGTTAAAAGTAGTCTGTTCAATAAGTCAGTGTTAGTTGACAGCCTAGATATTTTTCTAGTATTGTTCGACCGAAAAAATTTAACGTCTTTGTTTTTCGCCTCTGCTGCCTCTTCAGTAAATTGTCCTATAGGCAATATGGCATGTTTCACAATTTGTCCTCCATGAATAAGGACTTTGTGTACCGAAGCTGGCAATGGGTACCAAGGATATTCTTCAACAATTTCAAGAGCTGTATCTTGCGCATATATTTGGAAGGATTCTGCATTAATTGCAAAACAACTTGCCAAAGTTTTCAAAATTACAGCACATCTTTCAAGTATAGATTGCTTAACGCCAGTTATCTGAGACGATAAAGAAGGGTTTGCAAAAAATCTACGAGCAGTATTGCCATCGTTTGAATTTCCACCACCTTGTTTTGGCTTGTCAACTATCAATCCAATGGTTTTGAAGTCTGTTTGTATTCGTTTTTTTTGGCGTCCAAAAGAGGTTTTTCAATATTTCCGGTTCGCCATTTTTTAAAATCTAATCTATATGCTAGATGAATGAAGAATTCAAAGAATCTTATCCACGCATGCAGTGGAGATATGCCGAAATCTAGAAATTCTTCGTTGATGGTTCTTTGTAAAGAGCTTTGAATATCATTCATGTTACTTGGCTTTGCTCCGCAAATATAACAAACCTGTTGGGAAGAAGTATGTGACAAGGCATTGCATACTTTACCGTCAACCATTGTCAATTTGAGGATGTGTTTTACATTTATAGAGCGGTCAGTTACTGTAATTATTGTTCCAGTTAAGTTATTTATCTGGTTCTGCATGTATTCCTGCTCAGCTCTGCTCAACTCTGCCGTTTCTTTTTTTAATTGAAAACGTATTGGTGCAATATCGAGTTGATCCTGGGCGAGGATTTTGCCATACAATTTTCTTTTCAGAATTAGAACTCTCTTGCGAAAAAAGTTGAATCGGAACATAAGATGTTATAAACATATCCGCATCACTGAATTCGCCAGACGTTCTTTGTTTATATTCGGACTGTCCACTGCTTCCATCAAATCCCCATTTCCCAATTAAAGTCAGATCACCTAAATCAAGAGTTTTTGTTTGTACATTAAGACGAACACTGCATTATTCTACCTCCTGTGATTAGATTAAGACTAGAGACACTGTTAGAATTGCAACTGGAGCTATATCGGCTGTAACAAACACGAGACATTTTTACCACAAACAAACACAAAAGAAAAAGTAGACAAGTTTAACAATAAAACACAAAATCTGGTTGGTAAAATATTTTAATTATTACCGAAATTAGTCTCCGAATTTTCAAAAATGTCCCGTTGGGATTCTACAATGCGTTGGGCAGTATGGTTAAGGAGACCTTGAAGGGTAACCTCGGCTGCAGAATCGGAAATGTTGATTGTATCCAGCTCTGGGTAACATTTTTGTTTCGCTTGAAGAACCTTGGCATAGCTTGGAAAAATATCAACCTCAGTTTTTTGGTTTACCAAGTTCCTGATAACTTGGTACTGATGTTTTGACAATTTTGCCTCGACCAAAATTTTCAAAGCATCATTTGAATCGAGTTGTCTTACTTTGAGATTGTCTGTAGACTGGCAATGTTTCAAAGCACAAGCAATGTCTTCACAGACTTCAACGATTTTAGCAATTCGTCTCCTCTTAGTGCGAGACGAGCTTTATAAAAATGGTTTTTTTTGTCTCCCTTGATTATTTGGCGACTTTTTTTTCTGTTTGGGCCTTCTCCAAAGAACTAAAGTCTTCGATGAAGTCAAGCCAAATACTATTTTTAGATAAAAACACATTTTTTTTCGGGAACAATCCTCCCACCTTCTATGAAAAGACTTACATAGCGTATTTATCTTTTTCTTAGCGCCTAAGCTTTCAATTTGATAAGTTTCTTTGAAAATGGTCCATGTTTCATTAATTTTGGCATCACTGCGACCTTTCTTCACCGCATGCCATATGTTAAAAATATCAATTCGCTTGTTCATATTGCTAGAATCTAAAAAAAAGTGGAAAACAGTGTTTTCGGGTCGAAATTTTAGGACTTGCGCAAATTTGCGCAAAAAAAATCTTATGTATTCTAAAAGAGAAAAAATAACTCAAAATTATTCTATAAGAATCATTGTGGGATTTTATGGGAATTTGATGTTTTGGCTCTTCAGAAAAACACGAAATATGAAAAAGTTCAAATTATGCACCATTTTCAATAGGAGTCAAAACATTAACTATATATATCTTTTTTGAAGAAAATTATTTAAAAGCTATTAGTATACTTTATTTAAATATTCACATCACCTTTTTTCCAAAATTTACTTTGAACAACAGACAAAAAATGGGTAAACCGCAATGTCGTATTTTCAGACTAACTTTTTTTATAAAACCGCGAAAAACACTGATCTTTGTGACGCGACTGACTGCCAACAACTATTTTTAGAGGAGAAACCTTACTGCAAATTAATTGTCCCGTTATCATAGATAATTATTGCATTAATAAAAATTAGTTTGTTCAACCTTGAAATTTTGACTTTTGGCCTATGGGAGAAACCACTGTGCGCCGGCCGGACTAAATGACAGTAAAAAATATTCCTTACTTGTAGAAAGTTGACTTGCTTTTATAGGTTCTATTAGCCCGGTTATGCTTTATTGGATTTTTTTTTAGATAAATGGGTAGGGTAACTCATAGCGTTTTCATTTGGTAGTCCGGAATCGATAAGCAGAACTGTACGATTCCGGACACCAAATGAACGCGCAAAGATACTTTTATGATTCTGCAATTTGCATATAATTGTATGTGTAAAACTTCAAATGCATTTTTTTTTCATTTGAGTAAAATGTCAGTGATGAGGGGGGTGATAACAAGTTATGTTATGCAACTTAAAATATGCGAAGTATTCACTGATGTTCTATATTGACTTTATTTAGAATAATTTATTTATTTCAAGAAGCAAAATATTTTTCTCCATCACTTTTCTATTTTGTATTTTTGTAACAAAAAAAAAAAACGGTACCTGGGTAACGGTAATGTAACGGTTATAAAAGAGCAAATATTTATCAAAAAAGGCTCGATGTTCTTAAAATTTAATTGAAAACGATTGCAAAATTGCATGAGCATCTTAAATTAATATCTGTTATTTTACAAGAAAACAGAAATAAATATCTTCCTTTTAAGACTGAGTAAATGACCTTTGTTTGAAAAAAATCGGTGAAGTTCAGAGTTCAGAGTTAAATCCATAGTTTTTGTATGTTTTAGTCATCTACAGTCAGATTTATCTCTGACAGAAAAAAATAAATCTCATCTGCTAATTTATCAATCTAAATGTCCGTTATACTTATGACCGTTAAGGCTATGTTGCCTTCATGATTTGATGGTAGTACGCTTGAAAATTGTTGCATAACTTCTACTATTGAAAATATAATTTAATGAAACTAAATGTTTTATTTTGCCAATGAACACACCTTCAAAGGTGCTGCAAAAACAAATTCGAAAGAAATGTTAGTGAGACTTTAAACTGCTGTAAACTGAAAATGTTTGCTCTAATTTTGACTTATTTACTATGAGTCATTAAGGCTTTCACAAAAAAAAATATTTTTTGTGGTGTACAATTTTTTAAACTAACAATAACAATATTGTAAGCTGGACGAAATTTAAAAAAAAGAAACCAATGCAAAATTTAATTAATTTTAGTGTTATGATTTGAGCATTTGCACACGTATTTTCATAAATGGTAAATTACTTAATTGAACAATCGATTTTTGTAATCTTTTTATTATTAAAAAATAAGTATTATACGGGCTTAAAGATCAGTATTTTCCGAATGCAAATAAAACTATTTCATTCTTTTCCCTACGTTTCGTTGGGGTTTTCCCAACTTTTTCAGGGGAGATTAGTTTTTACTCAATTTTACATTAGTTTTATTATTATTATTTGTTACATATTGCTTAATTATTTTTATCAATTTTTTTTATCAATTTACGTTACATTCATAATTATTACATTGAACACCAAAAATTTCAAAAGAAAAACAAAGATTATTACACACATCTATTTAAAAAACACTAGAAACATACAACATTAATGTTAATATCACAGACTTATTTTTTTTTTTTTTTTTTTTTTATAATAGGCACGCACTCAAGGGGTTTTTGTTCCCTTTTTATGCCAAAGCACAGTGCGAGCGTTAGGAAAAATGGGATAGACGTAGAGGGTTAAGGATGAGGTGTCGGTTAACATTAGTCTTAAATTCCTGAACACTGCAATGACTGGGGAAGACAGAGTGTGGAAGAGAGTTCCACATTCGCGTAGTACGGCTAAAGAACGATTCTCTGAACATGACCGTACGTCCGAAGTTGGGCTCGAGGGTGAACTGATGGGCATTCCTGGAGGCGCGGGTATTACGGTTGAATATCTTAAGGGGAGGAATGCAACTGGCTATTTCACTAGAGCATAAACCATTAAAGTAACGGTAAAAGAGGGTGAGGCATGAGACATTACGTCGATGTTCAAGTGACGTAAAAGTCTCAACGATGGTACGGTCACCAATCATCTTAAATGCTCTTCTCTGGATACTGTCCAAAAGACTTAAGTACGTTATTGGAGCACCAGCCCAAATGTGGGAGTTGTACTCAAGCTTTGGCCGTATGTAAGTTTTGTAAATGGTAGCCAGATCAGAAGGGGAAAAGAAGTTCTTGCATCGTCTTAAAAAACCTAAACATCTTGCGGCATTTTTGGCGACATCGCATATGTGATCATTCCACAAGAGGTGGTCGGTGATACACATACCAAGAATCTGGAGATGTTCGGTTTCACTGATGCAAGTGCCACACATGGACAGTGGCAAGGGGGGTATATCTCGCTTCAACGATACAAAACAGCATTGAGTTTTCAAAGCATTAAACTCTACGCGGTTTTTTATTCCCCATTGTACAATGCTGTTTAAGTCAGAGTTTAATGAGCTTATCATATTTTGCCGTTGCAGTTCCACACCCGAAAGGGAGGGTTGTGAGTCTGGGAACGAATATGAAAAGCTAAGGGTACTATCGTCAGCGAAACAATGAATTGGATTAGAAGTTACTGACAAGAGATCATTTATAAAAATGAGAAAGAGGGTCGGAGACAAAACGGAGCCCTGGGGCACACCAGCATTTATTTTGTGGGTTTCAGACTTGAAACCGTCCAGTACAACTTGTATTGAACGGTTCGAAAGAAAGTTTCTAATCCAACGAAGGAGGAATTCATCAATACCGAAGGCACGCATTTTCGATAAGAGAGCCTGGTGCCAAACTCTATCAAATGCTTTTGAAATATCTAGTGCAACAATCTTACTTTCTCCAAAACGATGTAAAGATTTGTTCCACTGTTCGGTGAGATATGCCATCAAATCACCAGTGGACCTGTTGCTGCGAAAGCCGTACTGCCGGTCATTAAGAAGCTTTCGTTCTTCAAGATATTTCTTAAGCTGATAATTTATCAGCGTTTCCATGACCTTAGAAAGAAGGGACGTAAGTGCAATCGGACGATAATTGGAGGGAGAGGAGGATTCGCCTTTTTTGGGTATAGGCTGGACAAATGCTGTTTTCCAACTACTCGGAACGAGCCCAGAAGAATAGGATAGATGGAAAAGTTTACGCAATGGTTTTGCCAGCGTTGAAGAACACCTCTTCAGAACAATAGCGGGGATACCATCCGGGCCAGCGGATTTGTGTATGTTGAGATCCTTTAGGACCCTCGCCACAGCACGAGTGCGAAAGAAGATTTGTCCCATGGAATCATTAACGCGCTCAAGAACTGGCGGAGTCATGACACTCTCTGGCAGCGAAGAGTTGGCGGCGAACTGCCTAGCAAAAAGGTTAGCTTTCGCAAGAGAGCTAACCACTGGAGTATCATCATCGATGAGCGTTGGGACCGAGGAAGAGGAAGAATTCTTCATGTTTTTCACAAATGACCAAAAATTTTTACTGCCTTTGGGACATTGCAGTATTTTTTGCCTTAGTTTTTGGTCATGTAAAAATTTGGTCCGTCGAATATGGACATTGCAGGCCTTCCTGGCTTGTTTAAACTTATTCCGATTTTCCTCAGTAGGGTTGGCTTTGTAACAACGGAAACTTACCTCTTTAACCCTGATAACCTCTTTACAGCTCATATCAAACCATGCGTTCTCTTTAGGTCTGATGCTTTTAACCCTATTCGGGATAAAAGTTCTCATTCCCAAAAGAATTAAACTTGTGAGCATATCCGCACTGGAATCTACGTCACTATCGAGGAAGCATAGTGACCAGTTAAAGATCCTGAAAAAATTATTGAGGCCGTCCCAGTCGGCTTTCTCGTACTGCCAAACGGTTCTCTTAGGAGCTCTTTCTTTAACTGGGATTTTTGGCACGAGAAATTTGCGGATATGACACAATGGTCAGATCGGCCTAGAGGCGATAATACACTTATTGCATATTTATCAGGGTCAGAGGTAAGGAACAAGTCAAGAGTGTTTTCTGCTTGGCCGTCAATGTCCGGTATTCGAGTGGGCTCATTGACCAACTGAGCAAGGTGGTTAAACTCAGCAAAAATCTCAGCACACACTCCTTCGGGTGTTGTCTTGCTCGAATGGAGAAGCCAGGAAGAATTGTGTACATTGAAATCGCCCGTAATAACGATTTCAGTGCGAGGATACAAGGAAACAATTCTTTGAATGGAGTCGGACAGTGAGTCAAATTCGTTAGCAGTTGAAACCCTGTCCAAATTTGGGCTTCTATAAATGAAACAGTAATGGATGATGTGCTTATTAACGGAAAATTTGAACCACATAAAATTAAAGAGGGGATTTAAAAAAGAGCTGTACTGTGGTTGAAATTGGTAAGCAACATCACTTCTGATATAAACGGCGAGGCCATGGTGGGGAAGGAATAGAGGCACTAGGTTATACCCTTGAATATAAAATTCAGTAGGATCGGTAGCCTCACCTACTTGGGTTTCACTTAGTGCCAGAACAGCTGGCCTGTTTAAAACAGTGTGGAGGTACGTCGACAGAAAATTTATTCTTAACCCACGAATATTACTATAATCGACCCTGAAATTCTCAGTCATTGCAATATTTAAGATTTCAAAACTAAAACAGACGAGCTCTAAGAAGATAATTGAATTAAATCACAGACTTCGTTTCGACTCAACGCCCCTGTTAGTGTTATGCCTTAACAGTGACGTGAACCGATCCGACCCTGGAATTCAAAACAATAATCCTCTATTCGTCTGTTGTTGGTGACAAATCATGTACATACATTGTGTGAGCTAAAAAAAAAGCACATTGCAATGTAATGCACATGATAAGCCATACAACTGTTTGTGCAAGGAGGGAAAGAGGATGGGTACTCACTGTGCTATGCTAGGCATTTTTTTTGTTGATTTTTTTTGGAGAAGCTGTGCTTTATTGCTTTTAATATTGTTATTGCGGGATCCTATTGGCTTTTATGCAAATGGTTTGCACTATTGTTTTTTTTTTTTTTCGAGGTTTAGCGTTTGATTATTTGACTATTGTTTTTGTATTTATAATGTGTATATTATTTATCACGAGTCACGACGAAAACGATGAATATGACGCACGGACACGACGAATAAAAAACAGAACGGAGGAAAATCGACACAGCAGACGACACACAACACAGAGGGGACCTTCCCCAACGAGAGCACTGACAAAACTATCTTTTTTATCATTAAGAGCAAGTATCTAAGTGAGGTAAAATTTTTTTTTTATTTATTTTTTTTTATATATGCCTTAAATTAAAAAACATAAGTAAGGAATTTGTATGGTAGAGCTGGGCACACTGTTTTTTTTATTTACTCACATATTTTGTTTTGAGTATACATATTTCTTTAGTTGCCCTAGACAAAAATATAATTTTAATATTTTATTTAGTCACTAAAAAACGTATTTCAAAATACCCTTTTGAAGGATGATGAGCAAATACAGTTTCAAAATATTTTTTTTATTTTTCTTTAGTATTTTGTGCATTAGTAACAATAAAAACGAAAGTTATTTTGCTCACATTATATTTAAATTTAATTTTTGAAAAGATGTCTTTTTTACCTTTTTTACCAGTAAAATTCCCCGATTAGGCACACATAGAAATTGTAGTTTTCTAACAGAAAAGGGAAAATAGATAGAATGGATAAGTCTGATGTTGTTTATAAAATTAATTGTAAAGGCGGGACAGGTACAAATTGTTCTTCTTCATACGTTGGTACATCCAAACAAAAACTCCGTCTCTCTGGCCACCGGTCTGACAACATTGGTGATTCTCAAAAAACTGCACTTGCCCTCCACTGCATAGAGCAGGACCACAAGCCCAACTTAGAAAATCTGACTATACTAGAAGTTAACAAGATAATGTTGGAAATGTTGGAAAACAGACGATCTGATTGTGAGAATCTCAGTAACATTTACAGCCAACTAATAAAAAACAATAAAAAAAGGCACAATTAAATAGTGTTTTATCAGTGATGGGAGGTAATCCAATAAGGATTTTTTCCATAATTAAATATATTTTAAAGTAATTGGCGCAAAATTATAGTCCATTTAACTCGAAGCTAAATCACATTTAGTTTGACACTAGTCTAAAATTAAATTTTTGGTAATTATAGACAAGTTAAACTACACTTTTTAATCAAAATTAAAATCATGAAAACCCTATTTTAATTTTGATAGTGTCACACTTGCTTCTCTCTGACTGCTGTCGATTTGTCATTTTCTATAAACCAAAAAAAAAAATGCAAAATGTTTTCGGAGGACGAAGATTTTGAATTGTTTGACGACATGAAACTGAAATTGGATACCCTTTATTTCGTGAAGCGGCATTACAGCATTTATTGAAAATATCAACTATTTAACGATATATGTTTCTAAGTTCTTAAAAAAATTAAATTAATTTTAATTTCAAAGAGGGAGAAAATTCAAATTAAACAGAAAACTCATTTTATTGACACATTCCGGGCTGATGACATTTGACGACAGATAGAAAGATGTGTTTGCTTTGATTTCTCAGCGAACTGTAACTGTTTAAGGCGTGTTCCGCAGAAATAAGTTAGAGAAATGTTTTAAACCCCACACTAGTTGTCAGTACTTCAGAAAGAGTCCATAATTACTTTAAAGTTAGAGAACTGTTCCAAAGTTAAAATCAAGTTAAGAAGTGTGGCGTTAGTTCCTTAAACTTAGGCTGACTATAATTTTGCGCCAATATAATTATTTAATGGTATTTATAATTTTTAAATTGTTTTTCTAAATTAACTTAATTATTTTTACTGTGCTATGTGTAATATATCTTCAGAACTCAACGATTGCTTTTATTCGAATAAATATTTTAAAACAGAAAAGTATTAGAGATCATGTAAATATATAGTTCATAGTTTACATTTATAAAAGAGATACATAATAAAGTAGAACGGTGAAAAATCATCCGATGATGGTTTACTGTAATCATAAGCTTACATTATTTACAGGTATATAACTATATCGAAAAAACTGACTTAAAATGGGAAAAAAAATTATTTAAAATCAACGGCTTCATTCACAATGCTGTGCGATACGTTTTTGAAAAGCCAATAACTTTTTCTTTCATTCTGTGTTTAAATAAATCTATTCTAAGAAATAGTTTTTGAAATATTAATTTTCAAAGTCAAAATTTTGAAAAAAAAAATTGAAAAAAAATTTCAAATTCATTTTTTCCAAAATTTTACGTGATTAAGTGCTAATTTTAATTTCAAAATTCAATGCTTTTATTAATTTTAAGTCTAAATAAGAAAACCGGATGCAAAAATTTTATGTCGTTCTCAAGAAATTAAAAAAAAACCAAAACCACCTTTTTCTAAGAAAAACATTTATTTTTTATTGTAACGAAGCAATTTATTTATTTATTTAGCATTAATCTTAGTTTTTTTACTTTTTTTTTAATTGGAGTTTTATGAGAACGTAATAAAATTAAATAGTATTGGAATAACCCTGGATTAATATTATTTTCATTGATAACTTCTGAAAACTGACCTGTCAATATTTTTGCCTTGGCCTGCCCGCAACCCACGGGTTCTATCTGTTATGGGGACAATAGGGACAATAAAACCGAATTTTTTTTAATGAAAAAAAAAAGAAAATTGCAACGCAAGATAAATAAAAGGCATTGCAGTTTTGCTTAGTAATTATTTCAAATTTGAATATTAACTCATTAACACGTAACGATGTCAAGCTCATACACCCGAGAAGAATTAACGGACATGCATTTCTGCTACGGTTTAGCTAATGGTCGAAGTCGTGAAGCCGAAAGACTGTACGCTGAAAGATATCCCGATAGGAGGTGTCCCCATCATAGCACATTTCCAAGAATCCACCGACGTCTAAGAGATCATGGAGTGCTGGAGCATCGAAGAAGCGAAAGGCCAGTTTCTGATGAGTCAAGAATATTAGATGAAAGAATTCTGGATTTAGTCCGAAATAATCCCTCCGTCAGTACAAGAAGGATATCCACTATGCTTGGAGTGTCCCAATCTAGAGCATGTCGAGTACTTCGGGCGGAAAATTTACACCCGTACCACTTTACGCCTGTTCAGGAACTCACCTCAAACGACAAGTTATTGAGAACCGAATTTTGTAGAACATTACTACTTAGAAATGAAACCGAACAAAACTATTTTAGAAGAATATTCTGGACGGATGAAGCACAGTTTACTAGGGATGGGGTTACTAACTTCCACAATTTACATTATTGGAGTAGCGCCAATCCACACAAAAAAAAAAACAAAACAAATCACAACACCGCTTTAGTTGTAATGTTTGGCTTATTATTGTTGGACACACTGTGATCGGGCCCCGGTTTTTGAATTCCATTATTAATGGAGAATCATACCTGCAATTCCTACGAGACCTTTTACCCGATTTATTAGACAGCGTTCCATTGGTTATAGCAGATACTTTAATCTACCAACAAGATGGTGCTCCAGCACACTACAGCTTACAGGTGAGAAACTGGCTGGATGATCATTTTAGTGACCGTTGGATCGGAAGAAGGGGCCCCACGGAATGGCCGACTAGGTCACCAGATTTAACTCCCCTAGATTTCTATGCATGGGGATTTATGAAGAATTATGTTTACGAAGTGGAAATAGTATCATTGGAACAACTGAAGGAACGAATTGAAGTCGCTGGAGTCAAATTGCAGGAAAATTTGTCAAGCATAAACTTATGTGAAGCCATTACAAGGAGATATAATCTATGCCTTCTAAACAATGGAGATCATATCGTGAATTTTTTATAAGTACTTCCAATAAAAAACATAGTAAAAATAAAAGGAATAAAAAAAACTAAAAAAACTAAGATTAATGCTTCTTAAATTGCTTCGTTACAATAAAAATAAATGTTTTTCTTAGAAAAAGGTGGTTTTGGTTTTTTTTTAATTTCTTGAGAACGACATAAAATTTTTGCATCCGGTTTTCTTATTTAGACTTAAAATTAATAACAGCATTGATTTTTGAAATTAAAATTAGCACTTAATTACGTAAAATTTTGAAAAAAATGAATTTGAAATTTTTTTTCAATTTTTTTTTTCAAAATTTTGACTGAAAATTAATATTTCAAAAACTATTTCTTAGAATAGATTTATTTAAACACAGAATGAAAGAAAAAGTTATTGGCTTTTCAAAAACGTATCGCACAGCATTGTGAATGAAGCCGTTGATTTTAAATAATTTTTTTCCCATTTTAAGTCAGTTTTTTCGAAAATTGCCCCTCCCGGCTAAACGGAGGGGAATAGACCCCCCCCTCCCATACGACTTTTTTCTTGTCTCAACGCAACCTACACGCCCTAGCATTTTGTCGCATTGCTCATGACTCACCCTGTATATAGGATCTATCCTATCTATTGAACTAAATTCTGTTGGTAAGTTACTTTGCTTACCATAAACTAGTTCTTATGGACAATAATTATGTCGTGTTGAAACAGTAAACGAAGAATGGAAGAACGAATATATTCGTTAAAAGTTCAATGGCTCCTTTCTACTGTTCCAACGGTTTGGTGGTGATGTGCTGTAGACGTTATATTGTCAACTTCTAAATATTTGCACTAGGCATTTATAATAGAATTTTTGTATTCTGTTCCCATGTCCGTAATGAACGTCTTCATTAGACCGTACTTCAAAATAAAAGATTCAAATATTGCTTTTGCAATCGTTTTTGCGTTTTTATTTGCAACTGGAATGGCTACTAAATATTTTGTAAGGTCAGAAATTAAAGTGACTGCATATTCGTTGCCATTCTCTGATCGAGGTAAAGGACCAATTGTATCAACTATAACCTTGTCAAAAGCATAATGTGGGTGTATTTATTTTTAGCAGGGGTGTTTTTGTACGTTTCGTTGTTTTCGACGTCAGGCATTTGTGGCATCTTTTTATGTGTTCTTTAATATGACGTGTCATATTTTTCCAATAAAAGTGTTTTTATTTTTGCTAGCGTTTTAGTTATGCCTGTATGACCTCCTGTAATTGGATCGTCATGGTACGTAAACAGTATTGCTTCTTGATCTTTTTTATTTTTTATTTGGGTCACCGGCTTTAGAAGCGCTTCTCGTAATGATTTTAATATTTTGTTGCCCATTTTTTTGAAAGATTCAATTGAAATTAATTCAAATATATTTTCGCACGGTGCCACTTTGAGTTTTTTGATTTTTAATATACCGGCTTCTGTTTCGAGCCTTTGGAAGAACTGACCTAAATCGAGAGTTCCATTGGTATACAAATTTCTAACTACAATTCTTGCTATAATTTTGTTCCCACGTTTAAATAAACATAAGGAATCCGTTATTCGCAAGGTCACATTTTTTCGTACTTCGTCATTAAAAATGACTTCAAAAACTTTGGGCTTAGAAGCAATGTCAAGAGTTTGCTTATGCAGATCTACTTGTTTTTCTCCTGCGAAGGATTTTTTCTGTTTACTTTGGTGCCTTTCAGGACTTTAGCTTGTAAGTCTTTGAGCTCGGATATTGTTATCCTAGCTAGACAGGGCATCTGCCACGAAATTGTCTTTTCCTTTTAGGTATTCAACCGTGAAGTCATACTCTTCTAATTCCAGCCTCATGCGTGTTAACTTTGAGCTGGGGTTTGTCATGGAGAATAAATATGTGAGTGGTCTGTGATCTGTTTTCACTATGAAGTGTTAGCCATATATATATGGTCGAAAATGTGTTATTGCCCAGTGAATGGCAGTGAGCTCTTGCTCTGTTGTGCTTTTATTGCCTTACCTTTTGTGAATGAACGTGATGCATAAGCTATTGGGAGTTGAATTCCGTTATGGTTTTGGGTTAGAACCGCTCCACATGCTTGTTTACTTGCATCAGTTATTATGCAAAATTCTTTTTTAAAAACTGGATATTGTAATAGGGATGGTTCAACTAATTTATTTTTCAAATATTGAAATGCTTCTTGGCAATCATCTGTTCACACAAAAGGAATATTCTTTTTACATAACCTCGTTATGTGCCGTGAATAGTCGGCGAAGACGCTATCCACGTCGTGTGGGACTGGATAATTTTTGATGACGTCATATTTTTTGTCATCTGGCAATACTCCTTTATCCGTGCATTTATGACCCAGAAAAGTCACTTCCTGCATGAAAAATTAACATTTTTGTGGATGCAATTTTAAATTGTATTTTCTACATATATGTTAAAAACATTTGTTAGATTTTTAAGCATATTTTTTTCGGAACAGCCTATAACCATAAGGTCGTCCATGTAGAGAAATGCTTGCGAAGGTTCAATTCCAGAAAATGCTATGGTCATCATTCTCTGGAATGAATTTGGCGCTATTTTTAAACCAAAAGGTAGTCGCGTAAAACGATATGAGCCATTGCTCGTTGAAAAAGACGTTAAATTATTGGAACTTTCTTCTAGTTCGATTTGGTGAAAACCTGACATTAGATCGAGGCATGAAAAATATTTTGCTCGACCTAATTGATCTAGGATGTCATCAATTCTTGGGAGTGGAAATTTATCAGATACAAGTTTTTTATTCAATTGACGATAGTCGATTACTAATCGCCATTTTTTCTCTTCGGAACCCGGAAGGGCTTTCTTGGGAACTAGTAAAAGCGGGTTATTATATTCAGATACAGACGGTTCGACTATTTTGTCGTTTATTAATTTATTAACTTGTTTTTGAATTTCTTCAACATGACTGTGAGGACTTCGGTAGTTCTTAATATATACTGGTTCGCTATCTTTCAATCTCAATTTTTGCTTATAAAAATTATTTGTAGTTATAGATTCGGTTTCCAATCCGATTACATAACTGTATTCGGTGTCTATTTCTGTTAATTGTTTTTTGAATTGGGGCGGAAATTTTTTCTTTAGTTGATTTAGAACTGTTTCTGTTCTACTATTTTGATTAGTGTGGACCACATTATAGTTTGAGAGTGGTTCATATTTTAAGTTACTTAAACTGGCCAGTTGGTCAGTATCGGTTGTATTTAGTAGACGGACTAATGCAAATTGTGATGTTGCTATTGTATTTGCAACATAAATGCCATGTTTTATTTCTTGGTTGGGAATAAAAATGAAGTCTTCTGTTGTTTTTATTTCAATTTTTCTTATTACTTGTGATCTTGCTGGTAGAAGAAGTTATTGAAACATAAATCGGAAAACTTAAATTGTTGGGTCTGATTATAAACCAATCTTCAGTTGGTTTGAAGTCTAATTTGCAGTTAAATTGTTTTATAAGATCTATACCTATGATTCCATCACATGGTATTGTAAAATTTGAATCAACTATATGGAAATTGTGTGGAATGATGTATTTATCTGTTTGAAGCTCTATTATTCCCTGGCCTATTCCTTGGATACTTATAATCTTGTCATTTTGGATGTCTTGATAAACATCAAAATCTTCTTTTAGAAGTGAAATATCTGCATCTGTGTCTATAAGGAATGTAAGTTTTTGTTTAGTAAATACATTCATAAATGACACGAAAATATTGAGATTAAAATTTATAGCATGAACCTTTGTATTTATGTATTGTTTCCTAAAGGGTCTTGGGAGTTTTCCGAGTTACTTTGAGTAACTCGAACATTACTGCGGTTGTTATTATTATGGCCAGGGTACAAGTTACCACGGCCTCTAGAGTTGCCTCTAGATCGGCCATTTCCCTTGTTATTGTTTTGGTTATTGCGGTATCCATTATTGTGATGATTACATCTTCCGTGGTAATTTCCACGATAACCTCTATTATTGGTTTGCCTGTAAAACAAAACAGTATTAGAATGTCCGGTTGCATCTGTGCAACTATTTACGAATTTGGACATGGCCTCATTCATACCGCTGGATGTGCCAGCCTGCATTATAAGTTTTACCTTATCAATAGAACAATTTTGTGTCATAGCCTTGACAGCGAGCGTTGTACTTAGCAGCTAAATCAGAAGCTAAACCAATTTTTCTATTTCTTGGACATATTGATTTGCTGTCTTATTTTTTTGTTGTAGATTTAGTAATTTCGCAGAAATTACATCTACTGAATCTCCTTTTACTTTTGCATTTAGCTTTTCAACTATCTCAACTATTGTTTGTTCATTACTTATTAGATTTCTAGCATGTCCCTTTAGTTTGGTCTTTATAAGACTAATTGCTGATGCTTCGTGTGCTCCTTTTAAGGAATCAATAAGGAGAAGAGCATCTTTGAAGCTTTGTAAATTTTCTGCCTTTCCATCTGTTAGGGTGAGCGCTGGTTATTAATTTTCCAATTTTTTCCAATAGAATAAAAAACTCGATTTACTTTCTAAATTATAATAATAACTTTAATTTTTCTCAAAATGGGTGGTGTCGTGTTGAAAGGTTCTCGCAAGAGTAATCTTTCATTTTACAATGTTATATTAGGTATATTAACTGATCTTTGAATTATATATAATAATGAAGGTATATAAATGAATTATACAAGATGACTTGCAACTTTAATATTTAATCATATATTAACATAGTTTGACAAGTCAAACTGAGCGAAATTTATATCTGCTTTCGTTGAGTTATTAAGCTTTAAGTGTAATATTTAAAGTAATAAAATGGTATTGAAATTAATTTGAGTACTTTTATTAATAATGTACTTTTATAAATAATAAATACTGAACATTCTCCGCCCCGGTGAACAAAGTTCGCAATTACTGTGTTTAGGGCCCCTCAATGCTGTAGCCGGCCCTGCTTCTCTTATTGATTCGACCGCAACGACATGTCCAAGTTGATTTTGCTTTCTTGGTAAAAAGAGATTGGTACATGCAAAGAAAAAAAAAACTTTAGTAACAGAACTATAAATTTCAAGTTCAAGATCAAGATCGTTAAAAGTAAACAAAACGACAGTTAGAACAACACATCTACGCTCTCTATCGTCATCATGCTGTCAGCTTCATGTTCATCATAGTTCCAGTCCAGGAAGGAAAAAGAGCTTTCGGAACTGTTACGTGAGTAAGTAATGCCCGTTGCATTGATTGCATGTTTGTATTGTTTGTATTATTTTTACAACCCCAATTCGCCGTTGCCGTCATTCATCTCTAATTCCATTGATCGTTCGTTATCTATTGTTTTTGTTCAGTTAGAACAATTCGGTCGTCGTCGTTGTTGGCTTGGTCGGCGGTATTATTTCGTGTTTTTTTTTTTTAGTTAATGTTTTAAGTTAATGTTAATAATGTTAATGTTCGATTATCGCTTCGGAGCTAGGTATTGGTAGTGTCGGTGCCAATAATTAACGTTAACGTTGATAGCGTTTTGTTTTAAGTTTAAATTTATTTGTTTTTTATTTATAATAATTAATTTCGGACGGCATGGTTTTTTTTTTTAAGTGTTATTATTGGTTGTGCGGGTGCCAATAATTTAATGCATCGTTGGTATGTATTTACCTACGTAAGTAGGTACAATAAAATTGGTTTGTTTTGTTTTATTATCGTGTTGACAAATTATAATTTTTTTTATCATTTTAAATTATGGTAATGCGGTTACATATCATCTACCTCACCGGCTTCTGTCATCTTCAACGTCAACATTTACACTACATTACCGAAAATCGCGATCCGGTTCGTGTCTTGACTATTTGAAATTAAAATTTTCATTTTATAAATAAACTTTTGAATGTCGTTGCCAACAATGGATAATAACCCATGTGATGCCCTGAACTGTGTTCTCGATAGTAAATATACCGAATTAGTGCCGTGTCGTGGTCTCTGCGGTAAATCATTTCATCCAGTATGTATCGGGCTAAGTAAAAGATCATGCGGGTATATAAAAGAATACTTGATCTACTTTGTATATCTTTGTGATGAATGTAAAAACATCTCCCTCTCTCATATTCTGCTAGCTGTTAAATGCCTCAGCGATTCTACAAATTCTATTTTAACTGACAATAATCGATTTCATAAAAATGTACTCTCACAATTTGAACATTTCGACGAATTTTCCAAAAGTATAGAAATTCTAAACAGTTCCATCGAGACCCTAAGCAAACGTTGTCTTTCTAATCAATCTTCAATCGATAAGAAACTATCATCTATTATGCAGCAATTAAATCCGCGTTTTGAACAGCAACTTTTAAACCCTCGTCTAGAACACACTCATTGCCAGTTCGAAAATATCAACCGTGAAATACGCTCTACACTTGACTCTGTTCTTAGCTCCTTTCCTCTCGATAATATAACCAAACAAATACAAGTCATTCGGTCCGATCTCGATCTCTTTCTACAAGATACTTCAAGCTCAATGTCTTCGGCCTCATCTCAAATTTCTTCAATTCTTTACGAACTTGCTTCTAAGATTACAGACATCAGCAATGAGCTTACTGAAACGCGCACCTCCTTAAAAGAAGTAATTGAGGAAATCAAAATCACATACTGCAAAATTGACGAATTACCTACGCGCATCCAACCAAACGTGCCTAACTACAACAACGATACATCCATTCTCACGGAAATTATTGAATCCACTCAGAACCAATCTCTCTCTATCACATTACCTGTTCCTACACCTAACATATCAACGATATCAAATGAAAATTCATGCCCTGCTCCGTCAGTTCCTATCATCCATCGTTTTGGCACAACGTGGACTGAAAGTCAATGGAATAACAGGCTTAACAAACTAAAAATGGTATCCGAATTCACGCCCTTCTTCGTTAAAGGAACTCCAAGTTTTGCAAATGACTCCTGGATTCGCAATCTTTTTTCGAACAAGTTTAAATTCAACCTTGGAGAATGTCAAAAGCTAACTTCATCAAGTTTCAAAGTGTCGATTCCATCCAGATATCAATGGATATTCGTCTCCACTGCCCAACCTATCTGCTGGCTTGGAAAAATAAAAATTTCTAAATGAATTACAAGAACTTTAAAAAAAAATAATATTTCTTCAACAAAAAATTATAATACTTATTTTAAGATCAACCCTCCCAGTTTCAAATCCACAAACAATCCCAATATTAAAAAGACCCCAATCTCAAAAGACTCCACTCTTTCCGAACGCACCCGCGTTTCATTTAACGTCGATTCAAATAAGAGCAATTCTTCTAACGCTAAGTATAGTAATTTTATCCATTCTCACACCTTGAATCCTACCTCTCATTCATCCATCCAAAGTCCAGTTTCTAATCCGAACCTTTCTTATTCTAACAGTAACGGCTATTTTAATAAAACTCCCGTCACCAATGTACCCACTTTTCCTCCTTCAATTTTCGACCCAATGTTTCCACCTTCTGTCAAATTAACCTCAAAATTTGCTAACCCTAAGCCAACAATTGATGAGATCGATAGCCGATACATTATGGCAAGGCTTCGTAAGAGCGAATTATACGATAATGTTCGTCTTTACCTTGCTTACTTACACGATAAACCAGACTATGTTTGTTTTAACGGCAAGACCAAAACTAACGTCTTAGTATTGAGTATTGGTCAAATCATAGATAATGCTTCCTGTGGGCGTGGAGTTCTCTTGGCCGTTCACACTCGATTGAATGCAACACTTGTCGAAGTCTCTAAATCGGCACTCTTTGAATTCGTGTGCATTAAGGTTTCTGCCTATAATCGGTATTTTTACATTATCTGTTGTTATATTCGCCCAGCGCAGCCCATTCTTGCATATGAACTAATAGTAGACTCTTTTGATTCGCTTTTTGATGCCGCGGAACCCAATGATGTTTTTATCATCGTCGGTGATTTCAATTTACCTGACCTTGTTTGGATTTCGTCTGAGGATGAATTGCACTTTGTTCCCAGCAATACTACTTCAGAAAAAGAATCTCTTTTCACAGATCGATTATTTGAATATGGCCTATTTCAAATGAGTGGGATCACCAACAACTTGGAGAGGCAGCTTGACCTAATTTTTTCTTCTGACCCTTGCAATTCAATCGTCACCGAAAGTCTCCTCCTTCTCTCCACCCTTAACCGATATCATCCCCCTCTATCTCTTCTTTTCACTATCGATCAAGGTATTTCTGCCATTGATCCGGAAGTCTCATTTCATTTTAATTTTCGCAAAGCCAACTTCAACCAACTCGAGATCCTTTTAAACAATATTGATTTCAGCTTATTTTTGTCCCCTAATACCCCCATTGACATTGCCCTGACATACTTCTATTCCAATATCTTTGAGTGTTTGCTCCTATGTGTCCCTTACGTGCCCCAAAAGAATTGTCTGTCTTCACCCCCCTGGTATACCAAGGAGTTGCGAACTTTTCGTAACACAAGGAATAAGTTATGGAAAACCTATTTAAAATCCCGAACGTTTTCAGATTTTTTAAATTACGAACAAGCTTCTTCCAACTTTTCTCTCCTCTGCGATGCACTTTACCGTGCATATCTTGACAAAATGCAGACTTGCCTTATCTCTGAACCGAAGCGGTTCTATCAATTTATCAATTCTAAAAGGAAATCCTATGGTCTTCCCTCTACTTTCATTTTTAACAATACCTCATCTGATGATCCCGAAGTAATTGTCAACCTATATGCAAATTTTTTTAGTCAGTCTTATAGCGATGCTGTTAATAATCCTGATTTAGAATATTTTGAGTATTTGTCAAGCAGTTCACAAACTTCACTAGTTTCTCTTGATATTTCTCTTTCATCTGTCAGTGAAAAAATAAGCTTACTTAAAGATGACTTTTCTCCTGGTCCTGATGGTCTTCCAGCCATTTTTCTCAAAAAATGTGCTAACGCGCTGCGCGAACCTCTCACAACTCTGTTTAATCTCTCTCTTTCGCAAGCAGTTTTCCCTACCTTATGGAAAAACTCATTTATTTTTCCAATTCACAAAAAAGGCAATAAGAATGAAATATCAAACTATCGTCCAATAGCTAAACTTTCTTCAATACCTAAGCTCTTTGAAAGTATCGTCTTTGTTTTCATTGTAAGTCATTAGTTTCTCCACTACAGCATGGCTTTATTAAGGGCAGGTCCACTACGACGAACCTTACTCAATTTGTTTCAATGACGCTTTGTGCTCTGGAAAAAGGGTACGACGTTGATGTAATCACTACTGACTTCAGCAAAGCGTTCGATAAGATCTCTCACCAAATTATTTATATTAAATTAGGAGCCTTCGGATTCCCTCCAATATTTATAAAATGGGTGAAATCTTACTTGGAAAACCGCCAATATAGTGTTGTGTTCAGATGTTCTGTGTCCAAACCCATCCATGCCACCTCAGGTGTTCCTCAGGGCAGTCATCTCGGGCCACTTTTATTCGTCCTTACTATTAATGATGTTGAAAACTTTATTTCTTTTTCTAACCTGTCTATTTATGCCGATGACATGAAAATTATTAAAATAATATCTACTCCTATTGATTCTTCCCTGCTTCAAAGAGACTTGAATTCTTTTCATACATGGTGTACTAAAAATTTCCTAGAACTCAATGTCACTAAATGTCAACATATGACTTTTTCTCGTAAACGCCTCCCTTCACCATCTCGCACATATCACTTCTGCAATGTCCCGGTTCCCTTAGTTGCCTCCATTCACGATCTCGGCATTTTATGTGATAAAGAGCTCAACTTTCGTTCTCACATAGATAATATTATTGCAAAAGCAAACTCTTCCCTTGGTTTTATAAAGCGCTGGTCTAAAGAATTTTCAAACCCATATGTAACAAAGTCTCTCTTCACAACGTTTGTTAGACCAATTCTTGAGTATGCCAGTCAAGTTTGGTCTCCTTATCAATCCACCCACTCACTTAGAATTGAAGCTGTACAACGTAGGTTCCTCCGTTTCGCTTTACGAAACCTCCCATGGTCTGACCCTCATTTCCTTCCCCCGTACGAACATCGTTTACAACTGATCGACTTAAACACCCTTGCGAAACGTCGTGCTGTTGCAGACATACTTTTCATACATCAAGTCATCATCGGAGCCATCGATTCTCCTCCTCTTCTGCAATTAATTTTCGTCAACACGAATCCACATAACCTTAGATCTGTTCCATTCTTTCGCCTTCCTACTCACCGTACCAATTATGCCCACTTCAACCCAATTACTAGAATGTTACGTTCAGCCAACAGTGCACAACATCTCCTTGATTTCCATCCTAGTAACTCCTCCCTTAGAAGAAACCTCTATTCAAATCTTCCATAAACCTATACTCTTTAGTCTTAAGATAGAATAAGATCAATTTATGTTAAAGTTAAGTTATTTAATGATTGTTATTGTTAATATTAATGAGCTTGAATTAAGCAAATATATAAATTACCATTCAGGTTTAATGTGACAAACCAATCGTGTTGTGTAAAGTGTTTTTAAGTATAATATAATATTTAAATTAGTGTCCTGACGATTTGCTTGCTGAAGAAAATCATGCTGGTCCGCATACCTACAATGGCGCGGTTTGGTGTTTGGAAGTTTGGATTTGTTTTCAGCTAAGTGTTTTTTTTTTTTTTTTGTTTATATTGTCCTTTTTTTTTTTTATAAATATATATTATTATATAAGTAGGCAATATGAAATATTTTATTTTGTTTCCTTTGTTTTTTCATTTAAATCATTTTTTGTTTTTTCTTGAATTTGTGTGCTTGGGATTTTTTTATTACCGGTATTCGATTTCGAATTTATTTAAAATCGGTTCGCGGCGAAATTTTATGTGTGTGTTGAGTGCAATAGATTTTCACGCCCCATTGAGTACAATCGTTTTTTTTTTTTTTTTTTTTGAAATTTTCGTTTTCCTTTTGCAGGAATATTTGCGAATAATTTGCAAATGGCTGCTTTATTCAGCCGCCAAACAATTTTTTTTTATAACGTTTAAATTGAGTTTGTTTTCATTCGGTTTGAAAACGAGATTGATTGAATTATTGATTTTAAATTTAATTCAATTGTTATTTATTCAGTGCAGTTTTGAATAAAATAATTAATTTTGATAAACTTTCTTAATTTAATATGTTCAAGTGTTGTGTTGAAATTAAATGTGTTGTGTTAATAAAAATCAAACAAAAGAAGTGTTGTGTTGACATTTTAACAAAATGTAAAGTGCCGTCGGCAAATTCAATCCGACATTAATAATGTTGTTGTGTAAATGCATTTTGCCG
The DNA here is from genome assembly GCA_951217065.1 of Baccha elongata. NCBI lineage: Eukaryota > Metazoa > Arthropoda > Insecta > Diptera > Syrphidae > Baccha > Baccha elongata. The sequence goes on along the minus strand of CATNUY010000169.1, from coordinate 655,250 downwards.
CCGGCAAATGCAATCCAAAGTGTTGGTAAAAAATAAATAAAGTGTAGTGTTGTTTATTTTAATTATTTTAAATCATTTAAATATTAATTATTCCTTATTTCTACTAATTCATTAATTCAAATGTGTTTGATTTAAAGATGAATAAAATTAAAAAATTAAGTTTTAAGTATTAGATTGAATTTCATTAATTTGTTGTGTTTCTTTTATTTATGTTGCCAATAAAAAAATTTAAAATTAGTTTCATCTGGTTTTAATTAAATTTTCTCCTTAGGTAGGTAGGTACCTGTTTCATTAAATTTATTATTTTTCTTCGATGTTGGTTTAGGTTCTGAAGTTGAAGTGGACTGTATTATAATTTGTTTATTGTATTTTGTGTTGTGTTGTGAAATTTAAATTATAATTATAGGTAGGTACAATTGAATAACAAAATTACATTTTGGAGATATTTTTCAAAATTTTGATCTAAATTAAAGCGTTTTCATCTGTAGATTTGTTGCTCGGGAGGTAACAGAGTTTGGTGATAGGTCTTTTAATTAATCCGTTTTTCATTTTTAAAGTGACGACTCGAATTAGTCCATCAGTTCCGGGATGAACATCTGTGATCCTGGCTAGTGACCATTGAGATGGTGGAAGCCTTTCGTCTTTCACTAAGACTAGGCCTCCAATTTTGGGTTGTTCTTGCCTTTTCGTCCATTTAGGCCTTTGTTGAAGACGTGAAAGATATTCTCCATCCCACTTTCGCCAGAATGAGTCTACCATTAACTGTATTCTTGTCCATCTGTCCAATTAGCTTATATTTCTCGGAATTGGTAAGCTTCCTTGAGGTATAGATAAAAGTGGTTCTCCGATCAAGAAATGCCCTGGAATTAAAACATCTAAATCATCTATACTTTCTGAAAGAGGACAAAGAGGTCGTGAGTTCAAACATGCTTCGATCTGCGTAAGAAGTGTGTAGAGCTCTTCAAAAGTTAACTTCTCTTCTCGTACCGTTCTTTTCAGGAGATGTTTTACTGATTTCACTCCTGCTTCCCAGAGACCTCCAAAGTGGGGAGAAGCAGGAGGAATAAAATTCCAGTTAGTTCCTGAATCAGCTAGAGTTCCAGCAATTTCTTGCCAATCGTGCTTTGCTTGTTCAAGCATCCGAGCTAATTATTTATTAGCTCCCACAAAATTTGTGCCACAGTCACTATAAATTTGAGCACAAATGCCTCGCCGGGCAGTGAAGCGACGAAAAGCTGCTAAAAAGGCTTGTGTTGTTAAGTCTGACACTGTCTCAAGGTGAATAGCCTTTGTAGCCAGACATATAAAAATAGCGAAATATCCTTTAAAGGTTTTAGATCCTCTTCCTTTCCAAGCTTTTATTTCTATAGGTCCAGCATAATCTACTCCAGTGTGAGTGAATGGTCTAGAGATCCGTACACGTGGTGCTGGCAGGCTTCCCATTAGTTGTTGCAGATTCCTTTTTTGGTATCTGAAGCATATTGGACATTTATGGATATAACGTCTCACATACGGTCTAACACCCACAATCCAATAACTCATTCGAGTATAGGCCGTAGTCTGCTGATTTCCTCCATGAATAGTTTTGTTGTGAGCATCTCGCATCACAAGTTCAGAAAAATGGTAATTGGGTTTAAGTATAATCGGGTGCTGTTGGTCATACGAGAGGAGTGTATTTTCCAATCGACCACCAACGCGTAGTATACCATTACCATCGATGAAAGCATTTAGTGACAGAAGAGATTTTGGGATTTTACCTTTACTCTCTTCTTGATAGAACATGAGTTGTTGTATGGCCTTGTGTACTAACAAGGCTGCGTGTTGTAATTCTTCAGTGTCGAGTTCTCCTGTAAGTCTTGATGTGTTTCTTCTTTTAGCTAGGCAATTTGTTTTGAAGCGACAACAAAAGGCAATAGCTCTAATGGTTTTAGAGAGTCGTGAACATCTTAAAATGCTTTTATTGATGTCATCATCAGCAGTTTTGGATGTGGCCAGTGCACATCGCCTTTTTTCTGCCCGCTTCTCTTCCTCAGTTTCCAGTGTTGATGGTTGTTCGGGTACTTCAAACTGCCACTTCTCACGCAAAAACGAAGGTCCTGTCCACCATAGCTCCTGGTCTCCTAGTGTTGATGGTGAGACGCCTCTGGATGCTAAATCCGCTGGATTATGATTCGTTGGGATATGCTTCCAAATGTCACAGCTTGTCAGACGTTGAATTTCGGCAACTCTGTTACTTACAAATGTTGTCCATTTTGACGGTTGTGCCTTAATCCACGCCAATGTAATTGTGGAATCCGACCAAGCGAATATTTTGGCATCGGAGAAATTTAGCACACCAATTGTATAGTGCAGAAGGGACGCGAGTAGTGCAGCTCCACAAAGTTCAAGTCGTGGCAGACTGACTGTTTTCAATGGAGCAACTTTAGTTTTGGATATCAGTAGGTGCATGTGGATAGAATCAGAGCTGTCGAGAACACGCATGAAGACTACTGCACCATAAGCCTTCTCAGACGCATCGCTGAAGCCATGAATCTCCACCATTTTGTGTGTGTTGTGGGTTTTTATCCACCTTGGTATTTTTATGTTTTGTATAGCAGGTAGTTCTTTTTGAAAAACCTGCCACTCTTCAATAATATCTGCTGGAATTGGATCGTCCCATTCAGTTCCTTGGGACCATAACCTTTGCATCATGAGTTTGGCTTTGATTACACATGGTGATATCCAGCCAAGTGGATCAAACAGTTTTGCAATCGCAGATAACATTGTCCTTTTAGTTGATTTTCCGGTGTCGTGTTGAACATTTTGAAAAGAAAATGTGTCCTTTTCGGGATGCCACCTTATGCCTAAAGTTTTCACATGATCATTTGAACCAAAAGGCAGATCAAAACTAATTTCACAATCTTCTTTAGGTAGGTCTTGTAGAAGATCTTGGCAGTTGGATGTCCATTTTCGTAATTTGAGCCCTGCCGAGGCCAACAAATTTCGGGTTTCTTCGCGTTTCATTCTAGTTTCGTCGATGGAATCTCCTCCACTTATAAAACCGTCTACATACATTTCGTCTTTGATTGCAAGGGCTCCCTTTGGGTAGGTTTCTGCTTCATCCTCAGCGACTTTATGTAAAACTCGCATAGCCAGATAAGGTGCACAGGCCGTGCCAAAAGTGACAGTCTTGAGTTTGTAAACTTTGATGGGTTCATCTGGACTTTCTCTCCAAATAATAAGTTGGTAGTGTTGATCCGCTGCTCGTACGAGAATTTGGCGGTACATTTTCTCTATATCCGCAGTTATGGTGAATTGATATGTTCGCCATTTTAAAATTATATCGACAATATTTGCCTGTAGTTTTGGGCCGATCATCAAATGTTGGTTTAAAGATGTCCCATCATACGTTTTTGCTGCTGCGTCAAAGACAACTCGCAATTTTGTAGTCGTGCTAGACTCTTTGAAAACAGCGTGATGGGGAAGAAAATAGTGAAAGGGTGATTTTAAAACTGGATCATTAAGACTTACCTCTTCCATTTGTTGTAAACTGAGGTATTCATTAATGCATTGGCTGTAGTTGGATTGCAGCTTCGGTTCCTTTTCAAAACGTCTTTCCAGAGATAAAAAGCGCCTTACTGCAATTTCCATACTGGATCCCAGTTCAGGATAAAATCTTTCTTTAAATGGGAGAGCAACTTCATAACGTCCATCTGGGAGCCGTTTTGTTGTTTTTGAAAAGTACTTTTCACATTCGCTATCTTCTTCTGAGGGTTCAGTCACGAAAGGAGTTTCCTCAATCTCCCAAAATTTTTTCAGTTGCGTGTCCAGATCAATGTGCTGAAAGAAATTGCATATCGTTTTTGGTGGCTCTTCAGGAATTTTTCCCAAGATGATCCATCCCAGATGAGTATTCTGAGCAATCGGTGCAATTCCATGCTCACTTCGAATTATGTCTGGTAAAATGATATCAGGATACACATCTGAGCCAAAAAGAATGTCGACTGGAGCGGGTAGATGAAAATAAGGGTCTGCTAACTGCAAATCCGCCAGGTGATCCCAAGTGTTAGGTACCATTTTGTGGGCCGGAAGAAGGCCAGTCAGCGACTTGAAAATGAACGCCTTGGTTGCGCCCGTAAACGTCAAAAAATCAAAAAATATTTCACTTCAAAACAAATTGTCAATGAAGTATTGAAGGGGGAGAGATTATTGAGATTATTTTTAGTTTTAAAATTGTTACTATTATTATATTATTATTATAAGAGTCTGTTCTTCTTTGGATTTTTAGGCATACAAAATAAACCATTTGTGCCAGATTTTAAGAACAAATATAAAAGGTAATGAAAGCAACCTTCTCTTGGGAACAGTCTATAGGCCGAATAGATATATTGATTTAGAACCCATTTATAAAGTTATAGAGGACATAAATGTAAGTGCATCAAATATAATTGTATGCGGGGACTTTAACTGGGATTTATTAACTGATAAACGTTTTAATGATAACATGCGTTCTTTTGATTTACACTCTGTCAATTTATCTGTTCCAACTCATTTCACACAATCATCAAGTACATTACTAGATCATTTTTATGTTAGTGATGCTAAAAGAATTCTTTTATATGACCAACTTGCAGCTCCTGCTTTTTCCAGACATGATCTTATCTTTTTAACTTATGATTTTAGTACCGAAAAATGTTTGGGAAGGTAGGTAGGTAAAATGGCGGTTTCGCAGAACAACTGTTCCGAAGAAACCCAATTAGCGCGGAAAAGCGCCGTTTTGATACCATAACTCGTTTGACCTAATTTTTGTGATATAGTGGTAGTGACTGTTAAGCTGAGGGGACTAGTTTTTGGTCTGTGCCCGCAGTCACAAGGGAAGAACCTGGCTCACACTGTGTGCTGGGTGGTTCCATTTGGACTGAGAGACGACCAATTAACTTTACACCAGATCTATATGAGGCTAGGCCCGTTCAAAGACAGTTTATACCTACCAGGTATTAATCAGTACTCTGATGCTATTGCCAAAGATAGAGTAAGTGCTAGTCCGAATAGCCAGTCCTAAACGAAAGTTCCAAAAACTTCCAAGGTGAAAGTTGAAATAGAGATATTGCTTGGTTTGTTAGAGCCAACTGGTGCTGTTGAGAAAAGCGGTAAAATCATTTATCCTTTTGTTCGACAGCACGTTTAGGTTGTCGAGAAACAGGCTACCAAATGCCTGGAGGCGAGATCTAGCCAGGGCCGGACAGTGGCAGTATGCGCAATAGTTTCCTTCTCCAGCGGATTTCTACAACTACGGCAGTAGCTGTTAAAAGGTATGCGCAGTTTAGCTGCGTGTTCGCCTATTGGCCAATGGCCAGTGACGATTGCAACGACCCTGGCCGTAAGTTTGGGAAATTCTAGGATTCAGTTTAGAGACTTAAAAAATTTAGATAGGTCATTACTGGAAAACCATATTTACTCGATACCATGGGAAAACATTTATCTTATGCCTTCGCCTGATGTTCAAGTGGAATTTTTGAACACAAATATAAGCTTCTTATTTAATGTGTACGTACCTTTAAAAACTAAAAAAAGCTCAGGCGCGTCAATACCCTGGTTTACAAACAATATTAAAAAGTTAATTAATCAACGCCTATCGACGTTGGATACATTTCCGTGTGGAAGAACTTTATATAGTTTATAAGGCTTTACGTAAAAGGGTTGTTTTAGAAATAAGAGCTGCTAAAACACAATTTTTCTCTTACCACCTTAGTGTCAATTCTGATGGTCGAAAATTGTGGGATAACCTGCGAAGAATTGGAATCGGTAAACAACGACCGACTTTTCAAAATCATATTGATACAAATGAACTCAAAAAGAAATTTTTGTCTGCCCCTGAAGTTGAACCCCCAAGAGAATTTGAACGTTTAAGCGATTTAAGCCCTCCGTCAACGGATTCTCCCTTTTGTTTCTCTTGTGTGGATAGTACAGATGTCGTTGAGAGCTTCATTTCAGTGAAGTCAAATGCCGTAGGAATTGACGAACTCAATCCCATATTTTTAAAATCTATTTTGCCATTGCTTTTGCCACACTTTACCTATGTTTTTAACACGATACTAACAACTGGAATTTTTCCACAGCGATGGAAAATGGCAAAAATAATTCCTATTCCCAAGAACTCGCTTTGTGATGAGTTTAGGACAATTTCTATACTTCCATTTCTCTCTAAAGTCTGTGAACGCATTATGCCTAAGCAACTAAATCAATACATAACCGCACAATTTGCTATCAACTTTTCAATGAGGTTTTCGTTCACATCATAGCTGTACAACTGCATTAATAAAGGTAATCGAAGACATAAGAGTTCTGGTTCTTTTGGATTTTTCTAAAGCATTTGATATGGTGAATCATTCCTTACTTTTAAACAAGCTACGTCAAAGGTTTAACTTATCTCCAGAAACAATCAAGTTGTTTTCATCTTTTCTCACTAATAGGAAACAGGCTATAAGTCTTAAGGGTGGGTCTTCCTCGTAAATGTAGGGTACTACGTGCACAAAACTTAATATATCTCCTACATTTGAAAAGATATTTTGATGAAATAAAATTTATTATTTAGTCCATGAACATATCTTAAAACATATGTCCTCAATTTTATGTTTTACAAAAGTTTGTGCTTTTTAGGGAAGGAATTACACATTTTTTCCCCTTTATTTTGGCTGATTTATGCATCCCCTCAAGGGGCTCTCGTGTGATTTGTTTTTTTATTTTGTTGTTAATGTTTTTCAACTGTCAATGAATGTATGCTTTATGTAGGATAAAAAAAAAAAAAAAAAATTATTTGAGCTACAAAGTGGACGTAAGTTCACACTAATTTAAAGCTCGTTTATTGGCGCAGTTTCTTAAATTTTCAACGGAGCCAAACAATATTTTTTTTTTATAACAGAAAGTAGATACTTTATTTGAAACAAAACAAAAAATTATTTTTTTCCACTTTATACGTCTGAAAAACTTATATATACACAAACAATACTACTTTTTTCTTTCCCCCGTTGGGGCTTGCATGTTTTATTCTTAATATTTTTTGTTTTTAATTTATTCGAATCTCTTATTATTTTTGTAAAATGTGCTGTAAATTTTTTTGCAATTTTATATTGTTTAGACGTAAAAATTTACAATTCAAAGTATCTATACACATGGTAGTTTTCCCAGGTTGAAATGCCATGTACAACTTTATTATTATTTTTGTATTTTATTTCAATATTTTTTGCTAAAGTTCCAAGTGAAGAAAACAATATCACACGCATCTTTTTAACGATTTTGTTAATCAAAATACGCACACAACGATATTTAGTTCACGAAACTTCCGTCGAAAGAGAATATTATATTTTCGCTGTTCGCACTCTCTTTAGAATCAACTTTTTTTTTTGTGGTGATACACAAAACACAAATGGTATGGTGAATGGTGTACATCAGCGTTGCCGCCGAGAAAAGAAAATGCCGTGTCACATTTTAAAAACTGCTTGCCATGAAAAAACTATAAATCTTCTGTTAAAAAAATAAAACTTTATTTCTGTCATTTATTATATAATTTTCCATCAATATTAAAGTAAGATATAGGCAATGATAAAGTGTGCGATATTGAAATATTTCGTGCCACTGTGCCACAAGAAAAAATTGTCGTGTCAAAAAAGCACGATTGGTTAACTTCGGCAACGCTGGTGTATGTACGATTCGTAGGTATCGTCGTCGTCGCTGTCGTCCAAGTAGGTATATGATATTTTTGTTTTTTTTTTCTACTTGGTTTTGGAAGGAAACTTATGGATGTGGGAATAATGCTGAAAAAGATTTTATTCGTTAATTATATAGAAATAGAGTCTCAGGGAATCGTCTATAAAATGAGTTAATCTTATCGAATCTTCAAGGTTGAGGTGTCAAAAGAAAGAAGAAATTGAGATCTATGTTTCTGTATCAGAATAATTGACGTAGGCACTTGGGCTTGGGCACTTCAATTTTTGTTTGCGATTAAACCTAAATTGGAGATACCTCCTCTTCTGTTATCCTACAACGGAAAGAAACAAAAATATTAAAGATGACCTCCTTTTTGGTGGTGTGGTTGGACACGATTAGTAAATTGTGAGATAGTGGGAAGAGGGAATGTTTATATTGCAATTGTATATCTATGTTCCTATTTTTATTTAGAAGCGATTTTTTTTTTTCATTTTGCGTGTTGACGGACATGGAGTGGTAGGTAATTGCAAATAAGAATGTGTGTGACTGAAATGTCTTTGCGTGGCCTTTGGCATGTGCCGAGGGAAAGGGTATCATGATGACGATCTACGTAGATACCTAGCCTGCAATGAAAATACTCATTTTTCTTCACTGGCACCTAAATAAAAGCATTAAATAAAAATAAATCAGAAATGAAAATTATCAGATTTTACCCATTATTTTCCAAATTATTTGGGGTTGATTTTGTTGAAAAAATAAATGGAAAATAATTAAAAAAAATGCAATTTGAATGATTGAATTGTTGTTTGCCAAATAACTAATATACTTCAATCAAAATCTGTGAATGTTAAAAAGTAACTTGTTCACAAAGAGCCTCAGAAAAAAAATTTACAGGAAAATAACTGTGACCGCCTAAAGTAATTTTCAAACAGGTCAAATAGTTATATTGACCTACTTTACACTTATCTTACATAATGCTTCCTAAAAAAAAACTATTTCAATGTACCTACCTACCTAAATGTGTAACGTAAAAATAAAAATAAATGTTTTTCTTAGAAAAAGGTGGTTTTGGTTTTTTTTTTTAATTTCTTGAGAACGACATAAAATTTTTGCATCCGGTTTTCTTATTTAGACTTAAAATTAATAACAGCATTGAATTTTGAAATTAAAATTAGCACTTAATTACGTAAAATTTTGAAAAAAATGAATTTGAAATTTTTTTTTCAATTTTTTTTTTTCAAAATTTTGACTTTGAAAATTAATATTTCAAAAACTATTTCTTAGAATAGATTTATTTAAACACAGAATGAAAGAAAAAGTTATTGGCTTTTCAAAAACGTATCGCACAGCATTGTGAATGAAGCCGTTGATTTTAAATAATTTTTTTCCCATTTTAAGTCAGTTTTTTCGAAAATTGCCCCTCCCGGCTAAACGGAGGGGAATAGACCCCCCCTCCCATACGATTTTTTTCTTGTCTCAACGGAACCTACACGCCCTAGCATTTTGTCGCATTGCTCATGACTCACCCTGTATATAAAACTAGCCTACATCCAAGATGATACAAGTTCTAAAAACTCAGAGTTGGGCGATTTCACATGTTTATTAACATACCTATGCCTCCCTGATTCCAAACATCAAAAAATGATCATAGGGCATACCTATATACATAGCTAGGAATGTAAATGCTGCACGACTTTTCTGTTTGGTCATTTTTATTTTTATTCTGAAAACAAAATGTACATAGGTAGGTAGGTTTTCCCACGTGACAATGAAGTGACAATGTTTCAATTGCAAAACAAAAATATACAGTGTTGTGCTGTTGTTTGAAATCTGACAACAACAAAAATCGAAAGGAAATCTCAAATTTCGCACATTACAAATGAACAAGTTACCTTATTCTTCCAACATCCTTACTTGCAAACTCCAAAATTCACCCCTTTGCAATAAACCCTAAAGTAATTTTCAAACAGGTCAAATAGTTATATTGACCTACCTCACATTTATCTTACATAAAGCTTCCTAAAAAAAAACTATTTCAATGTACCTACCTACCTACATGTGTAACGTATATTTATGCATGTTCATTTGATGTGTCCTGACCTTCATCAAGATCTCGATCGAATTACAAACGAGTTCACATTTTTTTGTTACTGTTTTTCCAGTTCCAGCAACAGCAAGTGAAAGTGAAGAAAAAACAACTAAACGAAAAGAGAAAAAAAATTACTCACATTTTAGCTATACCTACTCATGTGTTTTGAAAACAAAATTGAAAAATATCCCTTCACCCTTCCATAAACAGAAATAAATAGAACTCATCATTCCCATACAAATCGAAAGGATGACAAAACAACAAACCCATTTTGAAAAGAGAACAAGAGTAGTTGAGCGTATCAAAAACAATAATGAAGAGAAAAGAATATCGCACTACCACATTAAAATACGTTTACATGAATTTTAAATTCTATTGTCATGAAGACCCACCCTTAATAATAACATTTCAGAGTTGCTGCCTATACTCCGAGGAGTTCCCCAATGCTCGATTTTATCCCCACTTCTGTTTTCGTTATACATAAATGAGATTGCGACAATTATAACTGAATCATCCAAGCACTTTTATGCAGATGACATCCAAATTTACAGAAGTTGCCCTTTAGGTCTAATAGAAAATTGTATCTTCATGTTAAATCAAAAACTTGAACGGATATTTAACTGAACTTCTTGTAATGGATTAGCCCTTAATGCATGTAAATGCAAATGCCTAGTAATTTCCAAAAAAATACTAGATTTATCCTATTTCGCATGATTTATGCTTAACGGGACTGCCTTAGAATATGTCAATGCCACAAAAAAATTAGGTGTAATTTTTAATAGGAATTTAACTTCTGAGGTAGGAAAAGCTTACGGGACTCTCAGGAATCTGTGGACTGCTCAGGAATTCACACCGTTCAACATAAGAATGCTACTCGCAAAGTCACTTGTGTTACCTATACTTGTATATGGATGCGAAATCTATTACAATTGTGATTCTGCTAGTAAACAAAAAGCTAAAAGTCGCCTTCAATAGCACCATCCGTTACATTTACGGCCTAAAAAGATATGACCATGTCTCACATTTGCAACAAAACCTCCTCAAAATGTCATTTGACAATTATATAAAATTGGGAACTTTAAATACTATTTTTAAAATCCTAAGAACACGTCAACCGATATATCTTTATGAACAACTTCGGATTGCAGCATCAAACAAGTCTACATGTCTTATTCTTCCTCGTTTTACGTGTCTTACTTCTGAGAGACAATTTTTTATAGCTGCATGCCGCCTATGGAACTCACTTCTAACTCTTCAAAATTCTATTCAATCTCTCTTCCCCTTTCTTACTTTTATTTCTAGTTTCTTTATCTTAGCCTTATGCTTATTGATTTATATTGTATTTTTTTATGATGTAAATAATACTTACTGTGATCAATGTAAATTGCTAATCTAGTTTAAATCTTATTTTGTATAACTTCGTTCTTTTAACTTTAACTTGAACTGTAAATTCACTAACTATCACAACCTTATAAGATTTATCTTACTGTGTTAGTTTTAACGAAAAATAAATTAAATTGAATTGAATTGAAATTTAAAAGAGATGCTTAATAAGCGTTGATAAAATGGTTTTTATTCAACAAAAATACAAAATCCAATGTAACTTTAATTGGATCGAAATGATTGACCATGTTGTCATTGATCAAAATTCAACAATTTAACCATGCATTATTGCTCTTTATTTTATTTAAAAAAAAACCCGAGACCATCAAGGAATTTTATATAGAATTTTTAATATGTTCTTAACAAACTAATATATATTAATCAATCACTATCTGAGAAGGATTTAAGGATTTATCCCTTAATGAATTTTTGTCACAATAAATGAGGATATTTTCATTTGAAACACTGAATATGCTTCGAAAATATGTTCGAAAGTACTTTTGTTTTTATATTTTTTTTGTTGGTGCAATTTTTTTCATGTGGAATTTATTCCGAGGGAAGTTCACGATCGCAAAAATCATTTCCTGGAAAAGGAATTTTCCGGAGAAAATTAAATTTCACTCGTAATTCGCGATAGGCCCCAATATATATAAATCATCTGCGCAGACGCAGTTGTCTAATAAAATATGATTTAGTAAAGTTGTATTTATTTCGTTAAATGCGATTATAAATAGGACTACCGACAGAGGAGATCCCTGCGGAATACCGTTATGCAATGGGTGGTTGGAGGAGTATATTTTTTAATTTTTTTTATGTAATCATAAATCTTTCTGCCAACTCTCCATTTTATAAAACACAACATGAATCCCTATTTTATCGAACGCTTTTTCGAAATCCACAGAAAGGATGGATACATGATTTTTAGCTGATAGTGCTTTCGAGACAAAAAAAAAATTCGATGTGGAGTAGTGCATCAGAGCATCCCCTGTTGGCTTTGAATGCGACTTGATTTAGGCTGATAAGTTTATTTGTTTCAGCTTACCACAGTATGCGCTTAGCGATAATATCATCAATTGAAGTTTTGTCTTTTGTTTGGTTTTGGAATAGGAAGCATTGTAGCTGTCGGAATCATATGATTTCATGCAACTTATTGTGGGTGATTTGTAATCACCAGTTAGACGCCGTATGTTTTGCCATATAGTAGTAGGAGAAGAGTCAGGGTTTATGGTTGACGTATGTAAATTCAGAGAAGCTTTTTGATTTACTATCTTTAAGCATTCTTCGAAGCTTCGAATTTGATTTTTTTTAGTTTATCAAGTTTTGTGTGGTTGGTTTTTTTTTTTTGAAATTTGTTCAGGCTGACCATTTTATCTTTCCGTAGAGATGATATTTCTGGGTTCCACCAAGAAACGGCACATTTCCGTTGTATTGGAAAAGTTTTGCGGTATTGCTAGTTGTGCAGGTGTTCTTATTCCTTTTTGCGTTCTTATTCTTTCTAAAAAGTAGCCAGTCCGAAAGGTCTGTTTTAAATTTAGGGTTGAATTTAAGCAACTTGCGACAGATTCAAATTGTGACAGTTTTGTTTTTCATTTCTAACAAAAAAACATCATTAATCTTGATTTTGAAATATTTTCGGTTTGAATTTTACATTTTTATAATTAAATAGCTACTAAGTACAACTTTCTAAAATATCTTCTATTATTTCTTTTGTAATAAATGCATTCTCTGAGAGAATATTTTTTACTCCTTCAAGTTCAAGAATTTATTTGAAAAAATAAATGAACACACCTAGTTTCTGATTTGACAGATCTAAAGAAGAGCGATAATTGTGTTGTGTTGTTTTTTTTTAAGGGATTGCAAAATTAAATTGTATAAACAATCTTTTGGATGTATATTTGTTGTGAATATCGCAACTTGGGAATAAAGTAAATCAAAGTAAATTGTTAAATGTTAAATAATCACATCCTTGTATGTAGGTACCTACAATAAACCACAAAAAGAGCTACTTCGTTGATCCAAGAAATGAAAAAAGTAAACTCTTCCGATCAATCCTGACAAAATCAAAGGAATTCATACGATATTTAAATATAAATACATATGTGTTTAGTAGCAAATTATATTTATTTGTTTTGTTTTCAAAAGTGCAGTCAAAACGAAGAGTTCTAAAAAGGTTAAATGTTTTGAAACATTTCATGTGTTTGTGAAAATATTTCAATACAATTATGTTTTACAGATTTAAACAATAATACAAATTAGCGTTTTGTTATACTTGAGCTGACTAAAAATAACCAAATGTCTTGCAATTCACAACTTTTTAACTCGTTCGCCTTCAAAAACTAAGTGAACATTTTACCTGTCGATCGCATCGCATTTTGCCCGGAATAATTGATGACAATTAGGAAAATTTTTCGAACATTAATTGATTTCGCCCGGAAATTCACAATTTTCGCCCGAACATTCACAATAGGCGAAAACTGAAATGTCAATTATTTCGGCGGTAATGTAGTTCGGGCGGATTTCACAATAAGGCTGATTGGGAAATGGTCGCTATTGTGAAGGTGGTTCAAAGTCTTCCAACTTGTTTTTAGAAGAAGCTCGGGTGAGCAACAGGTAACGTCAATATGTGTAAGTGTGTTGTGTTCAAAATTTGGGAGGCAGATAATATAGATATATAAGTACATTTTGTTTGAAGTTGTACTTCCACAGATAGGACTTGTTAATTTGTAAATTCAGGGCAATGATTCTATGAGGTATGTTTTTTTTTAATCAAAAGGGCAATACCTTGCATACTTGAGTTATTGCTTTGAAGATTTTTTAAAGTAGCCATCAACGACTCTTGGATAAATTGGTGTGTTATTAAAAGGGCAGTGTGTTTCTTGTAGAGTCACGATTATAGGATTGTGTTCTTTAATAATGATAATAAGCTCATCAAGGTTATTTATAAATCCATTGATATTCCATTGCAGAATATTGAGAGCTGTATCAGTTTTACACTGGTTGCACGAGTTTATTTTACCTGAAGTAAGACAAGTGTGGCTAGTTTGTTGGTTTGGTTTGTGAGTTTTGTTTTTGAGTTTTTGTTGTAAAATTTGAGGGTTGTTGGTAGTATGTTGTTCAGTTCTTTGACTCTGCGGGTCAGGCGTTGGTTCATCTAGGCTCGCAATGGAGCCTGAATGATTCAACGCTTAAGTTAGCCAGGAGTGTTTGGGTAACAGCTGATATAGGTGAGTAAGATGTTGCAGAGGGGGTATCGGTGGTAATATTTTTAGTTGGAGTGGCTGGGGATATGGTATAGGTGTTGGTATTTTAGTGTTTGAGGTGTAGGCGATTGTATATTACAGATGAGGGTATCAAAGTTTTGGTTGTGTTTGTAGTTGTAGGAGTATACGTTATCTAAAATTTCAAATTAATCGAAATAAATCATACAAACTTCATGGATCGACCGCAAGAGTGCGACACTAACAACCTACCATTTTAGCATATTTTCTGCACATGAATTCAGTCACGTTTTAGCTTTCCACAAACTACCCTTGCAAATTTATATTTATTTCCTTTACAAGTAAATTTTCCTTTTGTTACTTAATTAAATAATTGAATAATAAACTTTTATATTTTATAAATAAGAAGCGCAAAGTCTTTTAATTCGTTGGTGACCCCGACTTTAAAGAAATAATTAAATTAATAGATTGCATGATCATCAAAAGTTGGTCTTAGACGAAATGAAACGCCATAACACCCATGTGGAAGAAATAAAACAAAAAAATTACGAAGTAATGAAACGTCATAACTTTGAAATGGAAGTGTGGAAGATAAAAGGAATACAAAGCAAAATAAAATACAAACAAGACCGAATTGAAATCGAAGAAGAAAAACTTGAAAAGATGTCTTGATATATACGTCATGTATTATATGTATAAGCCGTTTTCCTTTCTTTTCTGATTATTTTTCAATTATTACACATGTACTTTTTTTAGTTGTGTTAAAACTCAATGAACCAATAAATTGATGTATTGCATATACCAATAGATGTGTATTATTAGAGACTATTTCTGATACCTCTTCTTATACGCTGACCAACGGCCAAGTATTCTGCACAACTTGCAGATGTTAGCTCATCTAGTGGATTAGTAGATTCACCAATATCATCGTTCGTTTCAGCTGTGATGCAATGTTCGATTGCAAAATCACTCTTGAAGTGAATGCACATATGTATTATGCCAAGCGCAGCAAACATTTATAATTTTAATTGCTTTTTTGGGAGCATAATGAAGTTCACGCGCACCATGAAGACACCTCCATCTACCTTTGAGCGCACCATTAACTTGTTCTATTATTTTACGACCGGCTTTGTGTGCTTTATTGAATTTTCTTTCCGATGTTCCTTCCTCGCATGTTCTATGTGTCCTAAAAATAAACGAAAATTGCTGTTAAGTTTTTAGTCAAATTGCAATTTATGTATCTATACTAACCCAAAAGCCAAACATTTCTTTCGTCATTTAAATATTTTTGAAACAAGTGGGATTGAAGCTCTGATACTTTCTATTGAGTCATGATCATGACATGCTCCTGGATGTGTAGCATCGATAAAACGGATTCGCATTTTTTCATCACAAACCTGGGTGATTTATATACTCATAAAAATACTTTGACCTGAAAAAAGCGACTCACAAGTAAAAAATTAAGACTGTAGAAGCCTTTTTTGTTGAAATATAAATGCTTTGAAGATTTCGGTGCAATTATTTTCACATGCATCCAATTACACCTGGTAGTCTGTACTTTTCATAAAAAATGTAGAATGGTTCTTCTAGTTTCTTCCTCTGACGGAATTTTGATCCAATTTGGGCATAGTTTTTCCTCAAAAAACATCTAGAACGTAAGACAGTACTTCCGAGAATCACGATTGTGCCAAACCTACTTCGTGTTCCTTCCCAACTCCTCCCTGGTATCCACCTTCCGCAAAAAAACGCAGGCAAGCACCTAGCTTAACAATGTTAGGAAGACTTTATTGTTGTAGGCAAATTATCAGAAAGAATATTAACCAAATATTTGAATAAAGTTTTGTTGACCCGATAATTCTTGATAAATCTAAAAAAAAGATGTAGGCATGCATAAGATATGTATATCACGCTGCTATTTAGTTTTTTTTTTACAACTTACAACTCTTGTGGTAGTTCCAAAGGATTTGAGTTATCCCTTAAGTTGCGCCTTGTGCTTTTTATTTCGTTGCGCTTGATCCTTTCATCCTGTTTGCCAGTAAAACAAATCCTATAGCTTGCATTTTTTTAATTTTAAATGTCAAATCAAAAAATATTTCACTTCAAAACAAACTGTCAATGAAGTATTGAAGGGGGAGAGATTATTTTTAGTTTTAAAATTGTTACTATTATTATAATATTATTATTATAAGAGTCTGTTCTTCTTTGGATTTTTAAATCTGGCATACAAAATAAACCATTTGCGCCAGATTTTAAGAACAAATTTAAAAGAGATGCTTAATAAGCGTTGATAAAATGGTTTTTGTTCAACAAAAATACAAAATCCAATATTCCTTCAATTGGATCGGAATGATTGACCATGTTGTCATTGATCAAAATTCACCAATTTAACTATGCATTATTGCTCTTTATTTTATTTAAAAAAACCCGAGACCATCAAGGAATTTCATGTAGAATTTTTAATATCTTCTTAAAAAAAAACTAATATATATTAATCAATCACTATCTGAGAAGGATTCAAGGTTTTATTCCTTAAGGAATTTTTGCCACAATAAATGAGGATATTTTCATTTGAAACACTGAATATGCTTCGAAAATATGTTCGAAAGTACTTTTGTTTTTATATTTTTATTTTTTGTTGGTACATTTTTTTTTCATGTGGAATTTATTCTGAGGGAAGTTCACGATCGCAAAAATCATTTCCTGGAAACGGAATTTTCCGGAGAAAATTAAATTTCACTCGTAGTTCGCGACAGGCCCCAATATATATAAATCATCTGCGTAGACGCAGTTGTCTAATAATTTATGATTTCGTAAAGTTGTATTTATTTCGTTAAATGCGATTATAAATAGGACTACCGACAGAGGAGATCCCTGCGGAATACCGTTTTGCAATGGGTGGTTGGAGGAGTATATTTTTTTTATATATTTTTATATAATCATAAATCTAATAATAATCATAATCATTTTATAAAATTTTTCAGAACAACATGAATCCCTATTTTATCGAACGCTTTTTCGAAATCCAGAGAAGGATGGATACATGATTTTTAGCTGATAGTGCTTTCGAGACAAAAAAAAAAATCGTTATGGAGTAGTGCATCAGAGCATCCCCTGTTGGCATTGAATGCGACTTGATTTAGGCTGATAAGTTTATTTGTTTCAGCATACCACAGTATGCGCTTAGCGATAATAATACATCAATTGAAGTCTTGTGTTTTATTTGGTTTTGGAATAGGAAGCATTGTAGCTGTTTCCCAGGTTTGGGGGATGATACTGGTATTGAGTATTTTATTGTAAAGACAGACCAGCCTCTGTTTAAGTTTCTTGAGGAAGATTTTTTGTCATCGGGTAGGAAATTCTATCTCTGCTTGGTGTTTTTCCTTAAACTTAACCAAGTGAAGCTTCGAATTCAAGTAAGGATATTGGTTTTTCAATGCGTTCTGCCGTCGGATTGGTAGCGAGCTGTGGTAAGGGGTTGTTTAGTTTGACCAGTTTCTTGCAATAAAATTGCATATTTCTGGTTGCTCTATAATGACATCATCAGATGATTTCATGCAACTTATTGTGGGTGATTTGTAATCACCAGTTAGACGCCGTATGTTTCGCCATATCGTAGTAGGAGAATAGTCAGGGTTTATGGTTGACGTAAATTCAGAGAAGCTTTTTGATTTACTATCTTTAAGCATTCTTCGAAGCTTCGCAATTGATTTTTTTAGTTTATCAAGTTTTGTGTGGTTGTTTTTTTTTTTTTGAAATTTTTTCAGGCTGACCATTTTATCTTTCAATAGAGATGATAGTTCTGGGTTCCACCAAGAAACGGCACATTTCCGTTTTATTGTAAAAGTTTTGCGGTATGGCTAGTTGTGCAGCCGTTCTTATTCCTTTTTGCAAAAGTGCAGCTTCCTTATTATTATTTGACGAGAAAGTTTTGTCAGAGAGATACTATATAACATTCTTTCTAAAAAGTAGCCAGTCCAAAAGGTCTGTTTTAAATTAAGGGTTGAATTTAAACAACTTGCGACACATTTGGAAATGGTCGCTATTGTAAAGGTGGTTCAAAATCTTCCAGCTTGATTTTAGAAGAAGCTCGGGTGAGCAACAGGGAACGTCAATATGTGTTAGTGTGTTGTGTTCAAAATTTGGGAGGCAGATATATAGATATATAAGTACATTTTGTTTGAAGTTGTACTTCCACAGCTAGGACTTGTAAATTTGTTAATTCAGGGCAATGATTCTATGATGTATGTTATTTTTAATCAAAAGGGCAATACCTTGCATACATGAGTTATTGCTTTGAAGATTTTTTTAAAGTAGCCATCAAAGACTCTTGGATAAATTGGTGTGTTAATAAAAGGGCAGTGTGTTTCTTGTAGAGTCACGATTATAGGATTGTGCTCTTTAATAATGATATTAAGCTCATCAAGGTTATTTATAAATCCATTGATATTCCATTGCAGAATATTGAGAGCTGTATCAGGTTTACACTGCACAGTGGTTCCGCCCATAGGCCAAAACCTCAAGTAATAAAAGTAATTTTTTTTAATGCAGTTATTATCTATGATAACGGGGCAACTACGTGGGACTATTTTTTTTTTTTTCTAAATGTAGTTTTTGACAGTCAGGCACGTGGCAAAGTTTAATGTTTTTCGCAATTTCTTAAAAAACGTTAGTTTGAAGATAGGACATTGCATTTTAGCTATTTTGTGTGTGTTTTTAAGGTTTTTTTCTGGAAAAAAGTGGTAAACATAATAGAACAATTTATAAAGATGATTATTATATATATATATATATATTTTACATATTATTATTTTATTATAACTGCTGTTGAAAGAAATGAATTTTTGTGATTTTTAAAATTTTGTGTTTTTTTGATAAGCCAGAACTTTTAGGGCACCCATTTGCACTCAATAATTTTAATGGATTAACGTAGGCTTATCTTCCCTGTTTAAGGGTATATACGGTTTTTTTTGCGGAAATTTGTGGAAATATTAAAATTTTGAGCCTAAGTGAAACCCTATTTCCCTTTTTTTCTAGATTCAAGTGATATGATCAAGCGCATTGATATTTTTCATTTGTGGCGGAAGGCGAAGAAAGGTCGCAATGCTGGAAAAATTGATGAAACATGGGTACTTTTTAAAGAAAAATATAACATTGAAAGCTTAAATGCACGAAAAAAGATTGTTTTGTTATGCCAAAAGGAAGTTTTTGAAAGTTTGGAGCTTGATTTAGGTAATACCATCAAATAAGAATCTTTTACCAACAAAGCTTTCTGTTTCATTGTATTACTTGTCCTTTCTGTGATGTCTGTAGGTATGGTAATTGTGTATCGTGTTCGTTTTACAGCAGATAACCTAAATAAAGTAGCCAGTGATACAATGTCTAGTCTGAATTTAACAGCACAGGGGGAGTAGAATAAATGTAATGTACGAGATACGAGTTATGTAATTGAAAACTTTAATTTAGTGTGACTAAATAAAATACATTTTTGATTTAGGTAATCTTACCCTTATTGGAAAATGGGGTTTTGATGGTAGCAGTGGACAAGGAGAATATAAACAACAAATTTCTGAGGGAGTCAGTGATGCTGACATGTTTATTACTTCATATGTTCCAATCCAACTATTTTCACAAAAAAGCTCTGACTCTGAAAAACAAATTTTATGGCAAAATCCTCGTCCAGGATCGACTCGATATTGTCGCCCAATACGGTTTCAATTCAAAAAGGAAACGGCACAGTTGAGTAGAGCTGAGCAGAGCTACATTGAGAACCAGATTAATGATTTATCTGAAAGTTTAGTTAAAATAACTAACCATACTTTAAACATTAAACATGTCCTCAAGTTAACAATGGTTGACGGGAAGGTGTGCAATGCTTTGACACACACTGCTTCGCAACAGGTGTGCTACATTTGTGGAGCAAAGCCAACAAATATGAATGATATTGAAGGATCCTTACAAAAAAGTATTAACGAAGACTGTTTGGATTTTGGCATATCTCCACTGCATGCGTGGATAAGGTTTTTCGAATTCTTCATCCATCTAGCATACCGACTAGATTTCAAAAAATGGCGCACTGGAAAAAGTGAGAAACCTCTTCTTGCAGTTCAAAAAAAAAGAATTCAAGAAGAATTCAGAAAAATTGGACTGATAGTTGATAAACCAAAACAAGGAGGTGGAAATTCTAATGACGGAAATACTGCGCGTAGATTTTTTGCTAATCCTACTGTATCTTCCCAAATAACGGGTGTGAAAAAATCAATAATAGAAAGATGTGCAGTCATTTTAAAAAACTTTGGCTAGTTGTTTTTCAATAAATCCGGAGGTTTTCGAAAAATATTCCCAAGATACTGCACGTGAAATTGTCCAAGAATATCCGTGGTATCCAATGCCAGCTTCTGTACATAAAGTTCTCATTCATGGAGGACAAATTGCAAAACATGCAATTTTGCCTATAGGCCAATTAACGGAAGAGGCAGCAGAGGCAAAAAACAAGGATGTCAAATTTTTCAGATCACACAATACACGAAAAACATCTAGAGTTTTAACAAATACCGATTTGTTTAATAGATTGCTGTTAACATCAGATCCGTTGCTTACTAACGAAAGAAATTTGAAAAAAAATGAAAAATTAAAATTGCCGACAGATGTTTTAAATTTATTGCAATAAATTGATTAAATTTAATAAAAATAAAAAAAAAAAGATTTTAGTAGTGTTTTTCTTTTATTTTCAATCATTCGAAATGCAAATTTGGGTTTTTGTCCGTTCTCCTCAAAAACTATAAAAGAATGTCAATAAGTTCTTTTCTAATAATTTTTTCTTAGCCTTATTATAAATTGATATGCATAAAACTAATCTCAATCTATGTGCCAAATTTTATCAAAATTCGTTCAATAATACAGATTTCATTGAAAAAACTTCAAATATAAAAATCCAGAAAATTTTGAAAAATGTCAATAACTTTTTTTTTTATCATGTTTTCCTTACCAAATTTTCAGCAAATATGTAAAAGTACAATTTTAACATCTGTACCAAATTTCATTTAAATCCGTTTAGTAGTTCAGATTTTATAGGGTTTTGACCACCTCTCCCATACAAACGGAACCACTGTGCACTGGTTGCACGAGTTTGTTTTACCAGGGCCCGTGTTACGAATTACGAAACGAACGGCAAAAAAACGATAGTCAAGAAAACGAAAGCCGCAACATAAAGCGATTACAAGTAACGAGAATAGTTTCATGAAATTGTTGCCAGATAAAACAGAGAAATACTAATTTTTTCAAAGCGCATCTAACTTCACGTCGTTGAATAGATGTCAAAAATTGATCAAAATAAATAAAAACTTGAGTGTGAAATTAAAGAGTGTTGTATGGTATCTTATAAAATATTAAAATATTTATTCACAACTACTTTTTGGATAGTGAATATTGTTCTGTGGGTGTGCAGGTGGAGAATTCACAAATATTTCAATGAGAAGAACATGTGAAAATGTGGAAGCCAAATAGTTTTTTTTGCAATTATTTTTGTTTGTTTGGCTTTTTAATTTGTTCGTTTAAGTTTTGCTCGAGATGGTACATAACCGGCAGCCTTAAACAGAACAAACAAAATGTAGGTATTGTATGACAACGAGAGCGAAAGCTAGACGACAGTCTAATGGCACTCGTAATACAAAACGAGTATCGTTGAATCTTAAACGATAGTCGTTTTACGTAATCGCATTTAAACGAGAACGAGGGGTTTTCAACGATTATCGTAATACGTAATACGGGCCCTGAAGTAAGACAAGTGTGGCTAGTTTGTTGGTTTGGTTTGTGAGTTTTGTTTTTAAGTTTTTGTTGTACAATTTGAGGGTTGTTGGTAGTATGTTGTTCAGTTCTTTGACTCTGCGGGTCAGGCGTTGGTTCATCTAGGCTCCCAATGGAGCTGAAACGCTCAAGTTAGCCAGGAGTGTTTGGGTAACAGCGGATATAGGTGAGTAAGAAGTTGCAGAGGGGGTATCGGTGTTATTGTTTTTAGTTGGAGTGGCGGGGGATATGGTATAGGTGTTGGTATTTTAGTGTTTGAGGTGTAGACGATTGTGTATTACAGATCAGGGTATCAACGTTTTGGTTGTGTTTGTAATTGTAGGAGTCGAATTAAATCATACAAACTTCATGGATCGACCGCAAGAGTGCGACACTAACAACCTACCATTTTAGCATATTTTCTGCACATGAATTCAGTCACGTTTTAGCTTTCAACAAACCACTCTTGCAAATTTATATTTATTTCTTTTACGAGTAAATTTTCCTTTTGTTACTTAATTAAATAATTGAATAATAAACTTTAATATTTTATAAATAAGAAGCGCAAACTCTTTTAGTTCGTTGACGCGCTCCTTAATTAGTGACCGCGACTTTAAAGAAATAATTAAATTAATAGATTGCATGATCGTCAAAAGTTGGTCTTAGACGACATGAAACGCCATAACACCCATGTGGAAGAAATAAAACAAAAAAAATACGAAGTAATGAAACGTCATAACTTTGAAATGGAAGTGTGGAAGATAAAAGGAATACAAAGCAAAATAAAATACAAACAAGACCGAATTGATATCGAAGAAGAAAAACTTGAAAAGATGTCTTGATATATACGTCATGTATTATATGTATAAGTCGTTTTCCTTTCTTTTCTCTGATTATTTTTCAATTATTACACATGTACTTTTTTTAGTTGTGTTAAAACTCAATGAACCAATAAATTGGTGTTCCTTCCTCGCATGTTCTATGTGGAGTCAAAAGCCATGGTGCCAATGGGTATCCAGCGTCTCCTAAAAATAAACGAAAATTGCTTTTAAATTCTTAGTCGAATTGCAATTTATGTATCTATACTAACCCAAAAGCCAAACATTTCTTTCGTCATTTAAATATTTTTGAAACAAGTGCGATTGAAGCTCTGACACTTTCTTTTGAGTCATGATCATGACATGCTCCTGGATGTGTAGCATCGATAAAACGGATTCGCATTTTTTCATCACAAACCTGGGTGATTTATATACTCATAAAAATACTTTGACCTGAAAAAAGCGACTCACAAGTAAAAAATTAAGACTGTAGAAGCCTTTTTTGTTGAAATATAAATACTTTGAAGATTTCGGTGCAATTATTTTCACATGCATCCAATTACACCTGGTAGTCTGTACTTTTCATAAAAAATGTAGAATGGTTTTTCTAGTTTCTTCCTCTGACGGAATTTTGATCCAATTTGGGCATAGTTTTTTCTCAAAAACATATAGAACGTAAGACAGTACTTCCGAGAATCACGATTGTGCTAAACCTACTTCGTGTTCCTTCCCAACTCCTCCCTGGTATCCACCTTCCGCAAAAAAACGCAGGCAAGCACCTAGCTTAACAATGTTAGGAAGACTTTATTGTTGTAGGCAAATTATCAGAAAGAATATTAACCAAATATTTGAATAAAGTTTTGTTAACCCTATAATTCTTGATAAATCTAAAAAAAAGATGTAGGCAAGCATAAGATATGTATATCACGCTGCTATTTAGTTTTTTTTTACAACTTACAACTCTTGTGGTAGTTCCAAAGGATTTGAGTTATCCCTTAAGTTGCGCCTTGTGCGTTTTATTTCGTTGCGCTTGATCCTTTCATCCTGTTTGCCAGTAAAACAAATCCTATAGCTTGCATTTTTTTAATTTTTAATGTCAAATCAAAAAATATTTCACTTCAAAACAAACTGTAAATGAAGTATTGAAGGGGGAGAGGTTATTTTTAGTTTTAAAATTGTTACTATTATTATATTATTATTATAAGAGTCTGTTCTTCTTTGGATTTTTAAATCTGGCATACAAAATAAACCATTTGTGCCAGATTTTAAGAACAAATATAAAAGGTAATGAAAGCAACCTTCTCTTGGGAACAGTCTATAGGCCGAATAGATATATTGATTTAGAACCCATTTATAAAGTTATAGAGGACATAAATGTAAGTGCATCAAATATAATTGTATGCGGGGACTTTAACTGGGATTTATTAACTGATAAACGTTTTAATGATAACATGCGTTCTTTTGATTTACACTCTGTCAATTTATCTGTTCCAACTCATTTCACACAATCATCAAGTACATTATTAGATCATTTTTATGTTTGTGATGCTAAAAGCATTCTTTTATATGACCAACTTGCTGATGGTCGAAAATTGTGGGATAACCTGCGAAGAATTGGAATCGGTAAACAACGACCGACTTTTCAAAATCATATTGATACAAATGAACTCAATAAGAAATTTTTGTCTGCCCCTGAAGTTGAACCCCCAAGATAATTTGAACGTTTAAGCGATTTAAGCCCTCCGTCAACGGATTCTCCCTTTTTCAGGGAAGTCAAATGCCGTAGGAATTGACGAACTCAATCCCATATTTTTAAAATCTATTTTACCATTGCTTTTGCCATACTTTACCTATGTTTTTAACACGATACTAACAACTGGAATTTTTCCACAGCGATGGAAAATGGCAAAAATAATTCCTATTCCCAAGAACTCGCTTTGTGATGAGTTTAGGACAATTTCTATACTTCCATTTCTCTCTAAAGTCTGTGCACGCATTATGCATAAGCAACTAAATCAATACATAACAGCACAATTTGCTATCAACTTTTCAATGAGGTTTTCGTTCACATCAACTGCATTAATAAAGGTAATCGAAGACATAAGAGTTCTGGTTCTTTTGGATTTTTCTAAAGCATTTGATATGGTGAATCATTCCTTACTTTTAAACAAGCTACGTCAAAGGTTTAACTTATCTCCAGAAGCAATCAAGTTGTTTTCATCTTTTCTCACTAAGAGGAAACAGGCTATAAGTCTTAATAATAACATTTTAGAGTTGCTGCCTATACTCCGAGGAGTTTCCCAATGCTCGATTTTATCCCCACTTCTGTTTTCGTTATACATAAACGAGATTGCGACAATTATAACTGAATCATCCAAGCACTTTTATGCAGATGACACCCAAATTTACAAAAGTTGCCCTGTCTAATAAAAAATTGTATCTTCATGTTAAATCAAGAACTTGAACGGATATTTAACTGGACTTCTTGTAATGGATTAGACCTTAATGCATGTAAATGCAAATGCCTAGTAATTTCCAAAAAAATACTAGATTTATCCTATTTCCCATGTATTATGCTTAACGGGACTGCCTTAGAATATGTCAATGCCACAAAAAATGTAGGTGTAATTTTTAATAGGAGTTTAACGTGGAACGATCACATAAACTCATTGGTAGGAAAAGCTTACGGGACTCTCAGGAATCTGTGGACTGCTCAAGAATTCACACCGTTCAACATAAGAATGCTACTCGCAAAGTCACTTGTGTTACCTATACTTGTATATGGATGCGAAATCTATTACAATTGTGATTCTGCTAGTAAACAAAAAGCTAAAAGTCGCCTTCAATAGCACCATCCGTTACATTTACGGCCTAAAAAGATATGACCATGTCTCACATTTGCAACAAAACCTCCTCAAAATGTCATTTGACAATTATATAAAATTGAGAACTTTAAATACTATTTTTAAAATCCTAAGAACACGTCAACCGATATATCTTTATGAACAACTTCGGATTGCAGCATCAAACAAGTCTACATGTCTTATTCTGCCTCGTTTTACGTGTCTTACTTCTGAGAGACAATTTTTTATAGCTGCATGCCGCCTATGGAACTCACTTCTAACTCTTCAAAATTCTATTCAATCTCTCTTCCCCTTTCTTACTTTTATTTCTAGTTTCTTTATCTTAGCCTTATGCTTATTGATTTATATTGTATTTTTTTTATGATGTAAATAATACTTACTGTGTTGGACGCTATCATTACCTAATGCTGTCAAACCCTAAAGAAAGGCTTCAACTTGCCGAATTCTGGGCGCCTACTTTAAATTAACGATAATTTTATATTGCACCCAAGGTTATATGGAGGTCAAATGATTAATAAAGAGTACTGGAAATATTTATATCGAAGGTTTTGGTTGCGTTTTATTTTGGAGATTATTTAGAAGAGTTTTAGAGATTGCGAAGTAGAAATTTATAGTTTGAAACAAACTTGAAAATTAAGGCAAAAACATTTGGTCCTTCTGAGCCTTAAAGAAAAGTGAATCGGTGTCAAATTAATAGTTTATTTTAACATTTAAAAAACAGTGCGAGTGACGACATTTTGTCGCTTTTCAAATTTTATTGAACTGCCATTTTGGAACAGTTGAATATTAAAACAATTTAATAAAACATTTAAGACATTTAAATAAAATAAATACATTAAAACTAAAGTCCTGAAACAGCTTTATTTAAATTATCCTGCGGAGCTCCGAAATCATCAACGCTGCAAAAAAAAAAAAAAAGAGTGAAATATAAGTGAGTACATTTTGTATTATACCTACTTAGCAATTTAAAATAATTATACACATACATAAAATATAAAAATACCGAGTGCATTATGAGTGGGGTAAAATTATTCAAACTAACTTGCAAAAGAGTCTCAAAGGACTTCGATAATTTCAAAAAGACGGTCGATCCGGGTCGTCGTACGAAACATTATTTGGACACACGCTATGCAGAACTAGAAAGCAACTGGGCGTTGATAAAAGAAAAGTTCCAAGGTATAACATACGAGGATACGATAGAGGATGCAGAACTAGAAAAATTAAATGAGTTATTTGATTCAGTTAGTGAGATATATCCCACTTACCGCTCGCAAGTTTTGGATGTGTTGGATGAACTCAACGCATCAATAGCGAAAACACTTCCAAAAGCATCAGAACCTGCTGTGTCACAGCAGTCTCAAAAAGCTCATGACGTTCGGCTTCCGAAAATACAGCCACCAATTTTTACTGGTGAATACGAAAATTGGCGTTCGTTCCATGATCAATTTATTTCTCTTGTCCACAGTAATGAATCCTTAACAAACATTGAAAAACTACATTATTTAAAATCTTGTTGTAAGGAAGGTGCTGGCACTTTACTTGATCACGTTAATGTGGATGATGTGAGTTACGATCAAGCATGGGAACTGTTGAAATCTCGCTATGATTTCAAACGCATTTTAGTTAACCAGGAGTTAAAGCTGTCTTATGACCTACCAATCGTTCGAGAAGAAAATGCTATAGGAATTCGTCAACTATTGGATAACTCTACAAAAATTTTACATGCTCTAAAGAACTTGGATTTGCCAGTTCAGCATTGGGATGCAATTATAATATTTTTGCTTCTGAAAAAGCTTCCTATGACAACACAATCCTTATGGGAAACGTCGTTGGGGACGAAAAAGGAAATCCCTACATTCAAGGAGTTTTCACAATTTTTAGAAACAAAATTTCGAACTTTGGAGATGGTTGATCAACAACAAATTCAAAAACCGTCAACATCTAATATGAAACGAAATGCAAAAGGTGTTTTTCATGGGAAAATGGAACCAGCAGAACATTTAGTTTGCAAAGTGTGTCATAGAGGCATGCATTCTCTACGAATTTGTAGCGATTATTTAAAAATGAATGTTAAATCTAGGCAACGGGTAGTCAAGGAATATGGAAATTGTTTTAATTGTTTAGCGTACAGCCATAGAACAAATAGTTGCCCAAGTAAAAAATTATGTCATTTTTGCCAAAAGCCGCACAACTCTTTATTACATTTTGTTAACAATAGTAATTATAGCTCAAATTTTAATAATTCTCATTCACAAACATTTTCTCAATATAATCATTTAGCACCCAATGTATATAATGAAAACACATCTCGCACTCAACCACAATCACACTCACGCAATCATACATACTCAAATAATTATCAAAATTCATTTAATCACTCAAATCCAAATACTAACCAAAACTCATTGAATCACCCAAATCAAAATTCACACAGTCAAACACATCATATATCTACTCAAGTTAATCCAAATGCGACGTCTTTTCACCCATCTGATGAGCAGCAACCAGCTCACTCATCTGCAAATTGTTACTACACAAACCAAAATACAAACACTCAAATTTTACTTGCGACAGCTATTATAAAAGTCAAATCAATGAATGGTGAATTTTACAATTTACGAGCTTTAGTTGATCCAGGATCACAAGCTACATTCATCACAGAATCGGCTGCTCAAATTTTAAAACTTAAAAAACATCGCACATTCTTTGATGTCTCGGTTTTGGGCCAAGTCAAAAGTGGTTCGTGTCAAAATTATATAGAACTTAACCTTGGTTCAAAATATTCAAACTTTGTGACTTCAACAAGGGGATATATATATAAAACTTTAACAGGATTCTTGCCAAGCCGTGAAATATTCCCAAATAAATGGAAACATATTCAAGGTTTAAAGTTGGCAGATCCTACGTTTCATCGTCCCTCAAATATAGACCTATTATTAGGTAACGATGTTTTCTGTGAGGTAGTTTTACCTGAAATAATCAGAGGAGAAGAGCTTATTGCTCCAATCGCTCAAAATACTGAATTTGGATGGCTTATCATGGGCAAAGTTCCTATCGAAAAAACCCAACGGATACAAGTGTTCACCCAATTTTGCGATTTAGACACTCAACTTCGGAAATTTTGGGAAATCGAGGAATCACCCTTTGAAAAGGCCGAAACAGAAGAAGATGTTGCATGTGAGCAACATTTTCTAAAAAATATCAAGCGGTTGCCGGGAGGTCGCTTTGAAGTGTCACTTCCTTTCAAAGGAAATCAACGTCCGGCACTCGTATCAACACAACAAAGTGCGTATAAAATGTTTTTGAAACAAGAGAAAACCCTACTCAACAACACAAAACTACACAAAGACTACAATAAGTGTATATCGGAATACCATCAACTTCAGCAAATGGACGAAGTCAACATTAATCAGGATTCCATATTAAAATCGCCATTTCATTACGTTGTACCACATCATGCAGTTTTTAAAGAGGCCAGTACAACTACAAAACTACGAGTCGTTTTCAATGCTGCGTTTAAGACTGCTGATGGCAGTTCACTAAACGACCACTTGATGACAGGACCTAAAACTCAAACTGATATTTTATCAATAATTCTTAGATGGAGGACAAAAAAGATTACCTTTACAGCCGATATCGAGAAAATGTATCGGCAAATCCAGATACATCCAGATGATGCATACTATCAACTTCTCTTTTGGCGTGAGGATCCATCGAAACCAGTCAAGCTTTATAAAGTGAAGGTATTAATGTTTGGTACTGCCCCTGCACCATATCTTGCGAATCGCACCTTAAAAAAGCTTGCTTGTGATGAAGAACACACATACCCACTGGCAGCTCACATGATAAAAGAAGATATGTACATCGACGATTTAGTGTCAGGTGCAGATTCCATCGAAGAGGCCATTGAAAAATACCATGAAATTTTCACACTTTTATCATCAGCTGGGTTTCATCTAAGAAAATGGATGAGTAATTGTAAAGAACTTTTAGATGTTATTCCTATAGAAGACAGAGAGACAAATATTTCACTTACCATTGGAACACCGGACCACACAAAGACATTAGGAATAAGCTGGTACCCTGCTGCTGATTCTTTTTCATTCCAGAAAATATTTGTCGAAGAAGAAGTATCAAAACGAACGATCCTCTCAACTACTGCTCGTCTCTTTGATCCCCTAGGATGGATTTCACCGTGCATCATAAAGGCCAAAATTATTATGCAACAACTATGGCGTCGTGGACTCTTATGGGATGAAACTATTCCTTCAGAACTGCATAAAGAATGGTTATCGCTTCGGGAAGAATTGGCTATGTTAGAAGATATTCGTATCCCACGATGGATTAACACTTATGCCAAGAACAAAAATCTGGAAATCCATGGATTCAGCGATGCATCTGTCAAGGCGTATGGAGCTGTAGTGTATCTTCGGGTTTTGGATAACAACAACTGCATTCATAACCATTTGATGATTTCCAAAACCAAAGTAGCACCACTCAACACCATTTCTCTGCCACGGTTAGAACTTTGCGGAGCAGTCCTCCTTGCGAAACTGCTAAACTACACGCAATCAGTACTTCCATATAAAACCGTGAAAACATTTGCTTGGACCGATTCCACCATTACCCTATGCTGGATAGCCGCACCACCTACGCAATGGAAAACATTCATTGGAAATCGCGTAGCTGAAATTCATCGACTGACGAATGTAAGTTCATGGCGACATATACCAACAAAACTAAACCCGGCGGATATAGCTTCTAGAGGTGCATTACCATCAGTGCTCACTCGAAACATGCTTTGGTGGAAGGGACCAACCTTTCTTCAAGAAAAATGGGATTTCTCTATTCCACTGCAACCAACACAGTTAGAAACGGAAGAAGAAAAGAAGGAATTAAAAACATTTTTCACTCACAACAGTGATAACAACATTTTGAAATTAATTTACAAACACTCGAATCTCGAAAACCTCATTGGAGTCTTGGCGCATATTCAGAGATTCATATTCAATTCGAGGAATGTAGAAATCAACAGGAAAAGGTCAGTAATATCACCTGAAGAAAGAAATGCTGCTTTGTATACCATTGTACGGATTGGACAACAAGAGATGTTTCCAGAAATGATCGAAGACATTAAAAAAACCAAGACAACCAAAGTCTACAAACCACTCACCCCATTTATTGATGGAAATAATATAATCAGAGTAGGAGGTAGACTTGAGAACTCCGATCTAGGATATGATCAAAAACACCCTATAATTCTGAAATCAGACAATCATCTGACGAAATTAATTATCGACCAGGCACATGAGCGAACGTTTCATGGTGGCCTGCAACAAATGATCGCATATTTAAGAAACCAATTTTGGATTTTGAATATAAGAAGATCAGTGAAAAAGTATATTCACGAATGTGTCATTTGTTATAGGTATAAGCCCAAACCTATGAAGCAGTTAATGGGAAACTTGCCACCTTCAAGAGTCAATATAAGTAGGCCATTTACTCATACTGGTGTCGACTACGCCGGACCCATCGAAGTAAAGGCGTGGAAAGGAAGAGGATCGAAAATGTTCAAAGGATACTTCGCTATATTTATCTGTTTAGCAACAAAAGCGATCCACTTAGAAGCAGTAACAGACCTAACAACCCAGACATTCCTTGCAGCCTTTCGACGATTTACTGCACGGCGTGGAATTTGTTCACATTTGTATAGTGACTGCGGAACCAACTTTAAGGGAGCCAATACGGAACTTAAAAGGATGCTTAAAGCTGCAAAACATGACTTTAAGAACATTGAAAACTCATTAAGTCACTTGGGAACAAAATGGAATTTCATTCCTCCCGCTTCTCCTCACTTCGGGGGACTATGGGAAGCCGGAGTGAAATCGGTAAAATACCATTTAAAACGTATAACCCGCAACGAAGCGCTTACGTTCGAGGAGCTCAGCACACTTCTAACTCAGATAGAAGCATGCCTTAATTCGAGACCCCTTTGTCCGTTAACAGACAACTTCGATGACTTTGCCGCACTTACACCAGCGCACTTTTTAATAGGCACTTCGAGTCACGTGATACCACAGGCGGATTTGGATTCGCAAAATGTTGGCTATATAGACAGATGGAAACGACTGCAGTTATCGTTACAAACTTTTTGGAAGGAATGGAGCGGAGAGTACTTAACCCGTCTTCAGAATCGTCCGAAGTGGTTGGAAATTCAAGAACAACCCAACGTTGGAGATCTGGTACTGGTGAAAGATGAACGACTTCCACCATCAAAATGGCTACTTGGTCGTATCATCGAAACATATCCTGGAGCAGATAAACTCATTCGAGTAGTAAAAATTAAAACTAAAAATGGAGAAGCAAAGAGACCCATAACTAAAGTCTGTCCACTACCATCAAATAAAATCAACACACAACTTTCAATAATTTGAAACCATTCGAGAAGACAAACATCCAAAGTAAAACAAACAATATGAATTCCACACGTACAATACAACGAAATAATGAAATATAACAAATACTGAAATAAAATACAAAAATGCATACCTGATATTCAACATTAATACTCCTCACACGCAACAAAATAGTATACACATCGAATAAATAGATAATACATTTCAAAACCACTTATTCGCTCACTCACGCACTCACTCACTCACACTCACTCACTCATAAATATTACAGTCCACTAAAATTAGAATATATTTAAATAAGATAAAATCAAACAACACTATACAAACAACACAAACAACACTATACAAAACCACAATATACCTACCTAAAGTGAAATGAATTTAATATGTTTACCTATAAAATGGTCGAATACAACACGCACATTTGAAACTAAAACATTAAAATAACTACATTTCAATACAAAAAAAATACATCCACTAAAACCTCATATGTACCTACATACAATGTGTTTACCCTTGCTATAAGCTCACCCTCATCAAAATACTGTTAAATAATCATTAGCACCTACATCAAGTAGTCACCCATTCATGTCAGCAATATTTAATCTAACAAATATGTTTAAAATTCATTCAACATAATACATGTAACATCAACTTACAAAAATATAAACATTAATAAAACTTGTATCAATTTTTTAAACAATAGCTATGTCAGCATTTTATTTAAAAAATGAGCAGCGTGAACATCTTAAACTAGTTCGTGAAAAATCGCCGCAAGATGTTGTCGAGCTCTGTAAATCTGCTTTTGAATATCTTACAAATGGACCGAACAACACTAAATACGATTCTCTTGCCAAAAAACACTCTACTTCCCCGGAAAAAGTACGTGCATCGATCGAGGCCCTCATTTGCCTTCTTATTGATGCGACAAAAGCAAATGTAACCGATGAAGATTTCGATAATTTAAGAAAAGATGGATTTTCATCCGACCACGTATCAATTTTGATGCAATTTGTCACAAGTAAGCGATCCTTTGTCGAAGGTTCAATCAAATGGGCTAATATTAAAGCGTATCGTTTAATAAATTTGGAATGGCGACTTGAAGTGAAAATATCATCCAGAAGTTTACTGAACCAAACAACGGTAATGGTTACAATGAAATTAAATTTACACACTGAACCAAAGAGCGAGAACCGCGAATTGATAAACTTTGAAGATAACAAAATTGTTCACGAAAATGAGGCCAAAAATAGAAAAGATATTATAGTCCAAACGGATATAAACAATCTTTTACATATCATTGTTCAAGACAACATTGGCATTTATTCATCAAGCCCTAATGCGGTTCAGTATTCTCGCTTTAACAGACACTATTCATCAACACACTGCATACCAATTGGATCAGTCCTATTTGGTTGAAATAATACACCAGGATCGTTGTCCAGAAGAATATTTGCAAGATTTATTAGAAGCAGCCTATAAGAATTCGACTGATTTTGAATACATATTTGGGCAAGTATTGCGTGCACTATTTATGGGCATGCAAAGGAACATTTGTACGACTAACATGCAAACCGATCAAATACAAACATTAGCCAATCTGATTGTCCTGAAAGTTGGAAACGTGCGACCAATTTGTGACTTGATGGTAAGACAGGCGAATTTCTTACCAAAACTTTGTACACAAATTGCCGGTCGAGAGGTTGTCAAGTGCAGTTACTTGGGACCATTCCTGTTTCAATGTTTGCCGAAGAGAATATCAAATTTGCCGAGACAAATGGAAGAAGTTCTATTCTGGCAGTTAATTCAGGAAAATTTAGATTGCAACTTCACTCTATGCGAACTAATATGCATACAGTGTTTCATTCGTTACTTGTTAATGTCAACAGCCGTCCCACCACACTAGAATACATCTCTGAAGTGCTGTTGCACAACGAACGACGTGTACAGATGGCATCCGATGAAAAGCTTCTAGCTCGCGATGGTTTTCTCATTAATTTGATGGTTGTTCTGCAACAGCTTTCGGTTAAAATAAAATTAGATCGTGTCGATCCATTGTTCCCATTCTATACCAACTCATTGATTAACATCGAAAATGACACAAAACTGCGATTCACCGAAGATGAATACAAAAAATTCCTCGAACGTGACTTTAAAGATTCAGAACATAATGCCAACTTCCAAACGCAATGCTGGTTCCTTACACTACAAGCACATCACTTAGGATTTATGCCGGCCATCCAAAGATACCGACAAAAAACACGAGCCATCAAAGAGCTACAGAAGTTAATTGACGAGTTGGACAAGACCAATTGTTAACTTATACCTATGTATTCATAATAAAACCATGCCTACGAAAATGAAATTAATCAAATTTGTCAAATTGACAGGAACAAATGGAAAATCTACTACGATCAGTCGGAGTACGTTCACAAGGTAAATCGTCGATAAGGCAGCTCGAGTGGCGTACTAGAGTAAAGAGACGTTTATACGAGGCGCATTAATCCAGCAGTAATTTGTGAAATTATTCATAAATAAACAATATATTAAAAACTGTTTGGGTTCCTTAATTAATTAAATTTCTCTTTTCATGTGAGACGATCTTATGTACTTATAGCAAAAGATGTAAACATTATCATTCACGTCGTTCACTGGCCGGGGAGAATGTTGGACGCTATCATTACCTAATGCTGTCAAACCCTAAAGAAAGGCTTCAACTTGCCGAATTCTGGGCGCCTACTTTAAATTAACGATAATTTTATATTGCACCCAAGGTTATATGGAGGTCAAATGATTAATAAAGAGTACTGGAAATATTTATATCGAAGGTTTTGGTTGCGTTTTATTTTGGAGATTATTTAGAAGAGTTTTAGAGATTGCGAAGTAGAAATTTATAGTTTGAAACAAACTTGAAAATTAAGGCAAAAACATACTGTGATCAATGTAAATTGCTAATCTAGTTTAAATCTTATTTTGTATAACTTCGTTCTTTTAACTTTAACTTGAACTGTAAATTCACTAACTATCACAACCTTATAAGATTTATCTTACTGTGTTAGTTTTAACGAGAAATAAATTAAATTGAATTGAATTGAAATTTAAAAGAGATGCTTAATAAGCGTTGATAAAATGGTTTTTATTCAACAAAAATACAAAATCCAATGTAACTTTAATTGGATCGAAATGATTGACCATGTTGTCATTGATCAAAATTCAACAATTTAACCATGCATTATTGCTCTTTATTTTATTTAAAAAAAAACCCGAGACCATCAAGGAATTTTATATAGAATTTTTAATATGTTCTTAACAAACTAATATATATTAATCAATCACTATCTGAGAAGGATTTAAGGATTTATCCCTTAATGAATTTTTGTCACAATAAATGAGGATATTTTCATTTGAAACACTGAATATGCTTCGAAAATATGTTCGAAAGTACTTTTGTTTTTATATTTTTTTTTGTTGGTGCAATTTTTTTCATGTGGAATTTATTCCGAGGGAAGTTCACGATCGCAAAAATCATTTCCTGGAAAAGGAATTTTCCGGAGAAAATTAAATTTCACTCGTAATTCGCGATAGGCCCCAATATATATAAATCATCTGCGCAGACGCAGTTGTCTAATAAAATATGATTTAGTAAAGTTGTATTTATTTCGTTAAATGCGATTATAAATAGGACTACCGACAGAGGAGATCCCTGCGGAATACCGTTATGCAATGGGTGGTTGGAGGAGTATATTTTTTAATTTTTGTTTATGTAATCATAAATCTTTCTGCCAACTCTCCATTTTATGAAACACAACATGAATCCCTATTTTATCGAACGCTTTTTCGAAATCCACAGAAAGGATGGATACATGATTTTTAGCTGATAGTGCTTTCGAGACAAAAAAAAAATTCGATGTGGAGTAGTGCATCAGAGCATCCCCTGTTGGCTTTGAATGCGACTTGATTTAGGCTGATAAGTTTATTTGTTTCAGCATACCACAGTATGCGCTTAGCGATAATATCATCAATTGAAGTTTTGTCTTTTGTTTGGTTTTGGAATAGGAAGCATTGTAGCTGTCGGAATCATATGATTTCATGCAACTTATTGTGGGTGATTTGTAATCACCAGTTAGACGCCGTATGTTTTGCCATATAGTAGTAGGAGAAGAGTCAGGGTTTATGGTTGACGTATGTAAATTCAGAGAAGCTTTTTGATTTACTATCTTTAAGCATTCTTCGAAGCTTCGAATTTGATTTTTTTTAGTTAATCAAGTTTTGTGTGGTTGGTTTTTTTTTTTGAAATTTGTTCAGGCTGACCATTTTATCTTTCCGTAGAGATGATATTTCTGGGTTCCACCAAGAAACGGCACACTTCCGTTTTATTGGAAAAGTTTTGCGGTATTGCTAGTTGTGCAGCCGTTCTTATTCCTTTTTGCGTTCTTATTCTTTCTAAAAAGTAGCCAGTCCGAAAGGTCTGTTTTAAATTTAGGGTTGAATTTAAGCAACTTGCGACAGATTCAAATTGTGACAGTTTTATTTTTCATTTCTAACAAAAAAACATCATTAATATTGATTTTGAAATATTTTCGTTTTGAATTTTACATTTTTATAATTAAATAGCTACTAAGTACAACTTTCTAAAATATCTTCTATTATTTCTTTTGTAATAAATGCATTCTCTGAGAGAATATTTTTTACTCCTTCAAGTTCAAGAATTTATTTGAAAAAATAAATGAACACACCTAGTTTCTGATTTGACAGATCTAAAGAAGAGCGATAATTGTGTTGTGTTGTTTTTTTTAAGGGATTGCAAAATTAAATTGTATAAACAATCTTTTGGATGTATATTTGTTGTGAATATCGCAACTTGGGAATAAAGTAAATCAAAGTAAATTGTTAAATGTTAAATAATCACATCCTTGTATGTAGGTACCTACAATAAACCACAAAAAGAGCTACTTCGTTGATCCAAGAAATGAAAAAAGTAAACTCTTCCGATCAATCCTGACAAAATAAAAGGAATTCATACGATATTTAAATATAAATACATATGTGTTTAGTAGCAAATTATATTTATTTGTTTTGTTTTCAAAAGTGCAGTCAAAACGAAGAGTTCTAAAAAGGTTAAATGTTTTGAAACATTTCATGTGTTTGTGAAAATATTTCAATACAATTATGTTTTACAGATTTAAACAATAATACAAATTAGCGTTTTGTTATACTTGAGCTGACTAAAAATAACCAAATGTCTTGCAATTCACAACTTTTTAACTCGTTCGCCTTCAAAAACTAAGTGAACATTTTACCTGTCGATCGCATCGCATTTTGCCCGGAATAATTGATGACAATTAGGAAAAATTTTCGAACATTAATTGATTTCGCCCGGAAATTCACAATTTTCGCCCGAACATTCACAATAGGCGAAAACTGAAATGTCAATTATTTCGGCGGTAATGTAGTTCGGGCGGATTTCACAATAAGGCTGATTGGGAAATGGTCGCTATTGTGAAGGTGGTTCAAAGTCTTCCAACTTGTTTTTAGAAGAAGCTCGGGTGAGCAACAGGTAACGTCAATATGTGTAAGTGTGTTGTGTTCAAAATTTGGGAGGCAGATAATATAGATATATAAGTACATTTTGTTTGAAGTTGTACTTCCACAGATAGGACTTGTTAATTTGTAAATTCAGGGCAATGATTCTATGAGGTATGTTTTTTTTTTTTAATCAAAAGGGCAATACCTTGCATACTTGAGTTATTGCTTTGAAGATTTTTTAAAGTGTGTTATTAAAAGGGCAGTGTGTTTCTTGTAGAGTCACGATTATAGGATTGTGTTCTTTAATAATGATAATAAGCTCATCAAGGTTATTTATAAAACCATTGATATTCCATTGCAGAATATTGAGAGCTGTATCAGTTTTACACTGGTTGCACGAGTTTATTTTACCTGAAGTAAGACAAGTGTGGCTAGTTTGTTGGTTTGGTTTGTGAGTTTTGTTTTTGAGTTTTTGTTGTAAAATTTGAGGGTTGTTGGTAGTATGTTGTTCAGTTCTTTGACTCTGCGGGTCAGGCGTTGGTTCATCTAGGCTCGCAATGGAGCCTGAATGATTCAACGCTTAAGTTAGCCAGGAGTGTTTGGGTAACAGCTGATATAGGTGAGTAAGATGTTGCAGAGGAGGTATCGGTGGTAATATTTTTAGTTGGAGTGGCTGGGGATATGGTATAGGTGTTGGTATTTTAGTGTTTGAGGTGTAGGCGATTGTATATTACAGATGAGGGTATCAAAGTTTTGGTTGTGCTTGTAGTTGTAGGAGTATACGTTATCTAAAAATTCAAATTAATCGAAATAAATCATACAAACTTCATGGATCGACCGCAAGAGTGCGACACTAACAACCTACCATTTTAGCATATTTTCTGCACATGAATTCAGTCACGTTTTAGCTTTCCACAAACTACCCTTGCAAATTTATATTTATTTCTTTTACAAGTAAATTTTCCTTTTGTTACTTAATTAAATAATTGAATAATAAATTTTTATATTTTATAAATAAGAAGCGCAAAGTCTTTTAATTCGTTGGTGACCCCGACTTTAAAGAAATAATTAAATTAATAGATTGCATGATCATCAAAAGTTGGTCTTAGACGAAATGAAACGCCATAACACCAATGTGGAAGAAATAAAACAAAAAAATTACGAAGTAATGAAACGTCATAACTTTGAAGTGGAAGTGTGGAAGATAAAAGGAATACAAAGCAAAATAAAATACAAACAAGACCGAATTGAAATCGAAGAAGAAAAACTTGAAAAGATGTCTTGATATATACGTCATGTATTATATGTATAAGCCGTTTTCCTATCTTTTCTGATTATTTTTCAATTATTACACATGTACTTTTTTTAGTTGTGTTAAAACTCAATGAACCAATAAATTGATGTATTGCATATACCAATAGATGTGTATTATTAGAGACTATTTCTGATACCTCTTCTTATACGCTGACCAACGGCCAAGTATTCTGCACAACTTGCAGATGTTAGCTCATCTAGTGGATTAGTAGATTCACCAATATCATCGTTCGTTTCAGCTGTGATGCAATGTTCGATTGCAAAATCACTCTTGAAGTGGATGCACATATGTATTATGCCAAGCGCAGCAAACATTTATAATTTTAATTGCTTTTTTGGGAGCATAATGAAGTTCACGCGCACCATGAAGACACCTCCATCTACCTTTGAGCGCACCATTAACTTGTTCTATTATTTTACGACCGGCTTTGTGTGCTTTATTGAATTTTCTTTCCGATGTTCCTTCCTCGCATGTTCTATGTGTCCTAAAAATAAAGGAAAATTGCTGTTAAGTTTTTAGTCAAATTGCAATTTATGTATCTATACTAACCCAAAAGCCAAACATTTCTTTCGTCATTTAAATATTTTTGAAACAAGTGGGATTGAAGCTCTGATACTTTCTATTGAGTCATGATCATGACATGCTCCTGGATGTGTAGCATCGATAAAACGGATTCGCATTTTTTCATCACAAACCTGGGTGATTTATATACTCATAAAAATACTTTGACCTGAAAAAAGCGACTCACAAGTAAAAAATTAAGACTGTAGAAGCCTTTTTTGTTGAAATATAAATGCTTTGAAGATTTCGGTGCAATTATTTTAACATGCATCCAATTACACCTGTTAGTTTGTACTTTTCATAAAAAATGTAGAATGGTTCTTCTAGTTTCTTCCTCTGACGGAATTTTGATCCAATTTGGGCATAGTTTTTCCTCAAAAACATCTAGAACGTAAGACAGTACTTCCGAGAATCACGATTGTGCCAAACCTACTTCGTGTTCCTTCCCAACTCCTCCCTGGTATCCACCTTCCGCAAAAAAACGCAGGCAAGCACCTAGCTTAACAATGTTAGGAAGACTTTATTGTTGTAGGCAAATTATCAGAAAGAATATTAACCAAATATTTGAATAAAGTTTTGTTAACCCGATAATTCTTGATAAATCTAAAAAAAAGATGTAGGCATGCATAAGATATGTATATCACGCTGCTATTTAGTTTTTTTTTACAACTTACAACTCTTGTGGTAGTTCCAAAGGATTTGAGTTATCCCTTAAGTTGCGCCTTGTGCTTTTTATTTCGTTGCGCTTGATCCTTTCATCCTGTTTGCCAGTAAAACAAATCCTATAGCTTGCATTTTTTTAATTTTAAATGTCAAATCAAAAAATATTTCACTTCAAAACAAACTGTCAATGAAGTATTGAAGGGGGAGAGATTATTTTTAGTTTTAAAATTGTTACTATTATTATAATATTATTATTATAAGAGTCTGTTCTTCTTTGGATTTTTAAATCTGGCATACAAAATAAACCATTTGCGCCAGATTTTAAGAACAAATTTAAAAGAGATGCTTAATAAGCGTTGATAAAATGGTTTTTGTTCAACAAAAATACAAAATCCAATATTACTTCAATTGGATCGGAATGATTGACCATGTTGTCATTGATCAAAATTCACCAATTTAACTATGCATTATTGCTCTTTATTTTATTTAAAAAAACCCGAGACCATCAAGGAATTTCATGTAGAATTTTTAATATCTTCTTAAAAAAACTAATATATATTAATCAATCACTATCTGAGAAGGATTCAAGGTTTTATTCCTTAAGGAATTTTCGCCACAATAAATGAGGATATTTTCATTTGAAACACTGAATATGCTTCGAAAATATGTTCGAAAGTACTTTTGTTTTTATATTTTTATTTTTTGTTGGTACATTTTTTTTTCATGTGGAATTTATTCTGAGGGAAGTTCACGATCGCAAAAATCATTTCCTGGAAACGGAATTTTCCGGAGAAAATTAAATTTCACTCGTAGTTCGCGACAGGCCCCAATATATATAAATCATCTGCGTAGACGCAGTTGTCTAATAATTTATGATTTCGTAAAGTTGTATTTATTTCGTTAAATGCGATTATAAATAGGACTACCGACAGAGGAGATCCCTGCGGAATACCGTTTTGCAATGGGTGGTTGGAGGAGTATATTTTTTTTATATTTTTTTATATAATCATAAATCTAATAATAATCATAATCATTTTATAAAATTTTTCAGAACAACATGAATCCCTATTTTATCGAACGCTTTTTCGAAATCCAGAGAAGGATGGATACATGATTTTTAGCTGATAGTGCTTTCGAGACAAAAAAAAAATCGATATGGAGTAGTGCATCAGAGCATCCCCTGTTGGCATTGAATGCGACTTGATTTAGGCTGATAAGTTTATTTGTTTCAGCATACCACAGTATGCGCTTAGCGATAATAATACATCAATTGAAGTCTTGTCTTTTATTTGGTTTTGGAATAGGAAGCATTGTAGCTGTTTCCCAGGTTTGGGGGATGATACTGGTATTGAGTATTTTATTGTAAAGACAGACCAGCCTCTGTTTAAGTTTCTTGAGGAAGATTTTTTGTCATCGGGTAGGAAATTCTATCTCTGCTTGGTGTTTTTCCTTAAACTTAACCAAGTGAAGCTTCGAATTCAAGTAAGGATATTGGTTTTTCAATGCGTTCTGCCGTCGGATTGGTAGCGAGCTGTGGTAAGGGGTTGTTTAGTTTGACCAGTTTCTTGCAATAAAATTGCATATTTCTGGTTGCTCTATAATGACATCATCAGATGATTTCATGCAACTTATTGTGGGTGATTTGTAATCACCAGTTAGACGCCGTATGTTTTGCCATATCGTAGTAGGAGAATAGTCAGGGTTTATGGTTGACGTAAATTCAGAGAAGCTTTTTGATTTACTATCTTTAAGCATTCTTCGAAGCTTCGCAATTGATTTTTTTAGTTTATCAAGTTTTGTGTGGTTGTTTTTTTTTTTGAAATTTTTTCAGGCTGACCATTTTATCTTTCAATAGAGATGATAGTTCTGGGTTCCACCAAGAAACGGCACATTTCCGTTTTATTGTAAAAGTTTTGCGGTATGGCTAGTTGTGCAGCCGTTCTTATTCCTTTTTGCAAAAGTGCAGCTTCCTTATTATTATTTGACGAGAAAGTTTTGTCAGAGAGATACTATATAACATTCTTTCTAAAAAGTAGCCAGTCCAAAAGGTCTGTTTTAAATTTAGGGTTGAATTTAAACAACTTGCGACACATTTGGAAATGGTCGCTATTGTAAAGGTGGTTCAAAATCTTCCAGCTTGATTTTAGAAGAAGCTCGGGTGAGCAACAGGGAACGTCAATATGTGTTAGTGTGTTGTGTTCAAAATTTGGGAGGCAGATATATAGATATATAAGTACATTTTGT
The DNA here is from genome assembly GCA_951217065.1 of Baccha elongata. NCBI lineage: Eukaryota > Metazoa > Arthropoda > Insecta > Diptera > Syrphidae > Baccha > Baccha elongata. The sequence goes on along the minus strand of CATNUY010000169.1, from coordinate 612,685 downwards.
TTGAAGTTGTACTTCCACAGCTAGGACTTGTAAATTTGTTAATTCAGGGCAATGATTCTATGATGTATGTTATTTTTAATCAAAAGGGCAATACCTTGCATACATGAGTTATTGCTTTGAAGATTTTTTTAAAGTAGCCATCAAAGACTCTTGGATAAATTGGTGTGTTAATAAAAGGGCAATGTGTTTCTTGTAGAGTCACGATTATAGGATTGTGCTTTTTAATAATGATATTAAGCTCATCAAGGTTATTTATAAATCCATTGATATTCCATTGCAGAATATTGAGAGCTGTATCAGGTTTACACTGGTTGCACGAGTTTGTTTTACCAGGGCCCGTGTTACGTATTACGAAACGAACGGCAAAAAAACGATAGTCAAGAAAGCGAAAGCCGCAACATAAAGCGATTACAAGTAACGAGAATAGTTTCATGAAATTGTTGCCAGATAAAACAGAGAAATACTATTTTTTTCAAAGCGCATCTAACTTCACGTCGTTGAATAGATGTCAAAAATTGATCAAAATAAATAAAAACTTGAGTGTGAAATTAAAGAGTGTTGTATGGTATCTTATAAAATATTAAAATATTTATTCACAACTACTTTTTGGATAGTGAATATTGTTCTGTGGGTGTGCAGGTGGAGAATTCACAAATATTTCAATAAGAAGAACATGGAAAAATGTGTATGTGAAAATGTGGAAGCCAAATAGTTTTTTTTGCAATTATTTTTGTTTGTTTGGCTTCTTAATTTGTTCGTTTAAGTTTTGCTCGAGATGGTACATAACCGGCAGCCTTAAACAGAACAAACAAAATGTAGGTATTGTATGACAACGAGAGCGAAAGCTAGACGACAGTCTAATGGCACTCGTAAGACAAAACGAGTATCGTTGAATCTTAAACGATAGTCGTTTTACGTAATCGCATTTAAACGAGAACGAGGGGTTTTCAACGATTATCGTAATACGTAATACGGGCCCTGAAGTAAGACAAGTGTGGCTAGTTTGTTGGTTTGGTTTGTGAGTTTTGTTTTTAAGTTTTTGTTGTACAATTTGAGGGTTGTTGGTAGTATGTTGTTCAGTTCTTTGACTCTGCGGGTCAGGCGTTGGTTCATCTAGGCTCCCAATGGAGCTGAAACGCTCAAGTTAGCCAGGAGTGTTTGGGTAACAGTGGATATAGGTGAGTAAGAAGTTGCAGAGGGGGTATCGGTGTTATTGTTTTTAGTTGGAGTGGCGGGGGATATGGTATAGGTGTTGGTATTTTAGTGTTTGAGGTGTAGACGATTGTGTATTACAGATGAGGGTATCAACGTTTTGGTTGTGTTTGTAATTGTAGGAGTCGAATTAAATCATACAAACTTCATGGATCGACCGCAAGAGTGCGACACTAACAACCTACCATTTTAGCATATTTTCTGCACATGAATTCAGTCACGTTTTAGCTTTCAACAAACCACTCTTGCAAATTTATATTTATTTCTTTTACGAGTAAATTTTCCTTTTGTTACTTAATTAAATAATTGAATAATAAACTTTTATATTTTATAAATAAGAAGCGCAAACTCTTTTAGTTCGTTGACGCGCTCCTTAATTAGTGACCGCGACTTTAAAGAAATAATTAAATTAATAGATTGCATGATCGTCAAAAGTTGGTTTTAGACGACATGAAACGCCATAACACCCATGTGGAAGAAATAAAACAAAAAAATTACGAAGTAATGAAACGTCATAACTTTGAAATGGAAGTGTGGAAGATAAAAGGAATACAAAGCAAAATAAAATACAAACAAGACCGAATTGATATCGAAGAAGAAAAACTTGAAAAGATGTCTTGATATATACGTCATGTATTATATGTATAAGTCGTTTTCCTTTCTTTTATATGATTATTTTTCAATTATTACACATGTACTTTTTTTAGTTGTGTTAAAACTCAATGCACCAATAAATTGATGTATTGCATATACCAATAGATGTGTATTATTAGAGACTATTTCCGATGTCTCTTCTTATACGCTGACCAACGGCCAAGTATTCTGCACAACTTGCAGATGTTAGCTCATCTAGTGGATTAGTAGATTCACCAATATCATCGTTCGTTTCAGCTGTGATGCAATGTTCGATTGCAAAATCACTCTTGAAGTGGATGCACATATGTATTATGCAAAGCACAGCAAACATTTATAATTTTAATTGCTTTTTTGGGAGCATAATGAAGTTCACGCGCACCATGAAGACACCTCCATCTACCTTTGAGCACACCATTAACTTGTTCAATTATTTTACGACCGGCTTTGTGTGCTTTATTGAATTTTCTTTCCGGTGTTCCTTCCTCGCATGTTCTATGTGGAGTCAAAAGCCATGGTGCCAATGGGTATCCAGCGTCTCCTAAAAATAAACGAAAATTGCTTTTAAATTCTTAGTCGAATTGCAATTCATGTGTCTATACTAACCCAAAAGCCAAACATTTCTTTCGTCATTTAAATATTTTTGAAACAAGTGGGATTGAAGCTCTGACACTTTCTTTTGAGTCATGATCATGACATGCTCCTGGATGTGTAGCATCGATAAAACGGATTCGCATTTTTTCATCACAAACCTGGGTGATTTATATACTCATAAAAATACTTTGACCTGAAAAAAGCGACTCACAAGTAAAAAATTAAGACTGTAGAAGCCTTTTTTGTTGAAATATAAATGCTTTGAAGATTTCGGTGCAATTATTTTCACATGCATCCAATTACACCTGGTAGTCTGTACTTTTCATAAAAAATGTAGAATGGTTTTTCTAGTTTCTTCCTCTGACGGAATTTTGATCCAATTTGGGCATAGTTTTTTCTCAAAAACATATAGAACGTAAGACAGTACTTCCGAGAATCACGATTGTGCTAAACCTACTTCGTGTTCCTTCCCAACTCCTCCCTGGTATCCACCTTCCGCAAAAAAACGCAGGCAAGCACCTAGCTTAACAATGTTAGGAAGACTTTATTGTTGTAGGCAAATTATCAGAAAGAATATTAACCAAATATTTGAATAAAGTTTTGTTAACCCTATAATTCTTGATAAATCTAAAAAAAAGATGTAGGCAAGCATAAGATATGTATATCACGCTGCTATTTAGTTTTTTTTTACAACTTACAACTCTTGTGGTAGTTCCAAAGGATTTGAGTTATCCCTTAAGTTGCGCCTTGTGCGTTTTATTTCGTTGCGCTTGATCCTTTCATCCTGTTTGCCAGTAAAACAAATCCTATAGCTTGCATTTTTTTTGATTTTTGATGTCAAATCAAAAAATATTTCACTTCAAAACAAACTGTCAATGAAGTATTGAATGGGGAGAGGTTATTTTTAGTTTTAAAATTGTTACTATTATTATATTATTATTATAAGAGTCTGTTCTTCTTTGGATTTTTAAATCTGGCATAAAAAATAAACCATTTGTGCCAGATTTTAAGAACAAATATAAAAGGTAATGAAAGCAACCTTCTCTTGGGAACAGTCTATATGCCAAATAGATATATTGATTTAGAACCCATTTATAAAGTTATAGAGGACATAAATGTAAGTGCATCAAATATAATTGTATGCGGCGACTTTAACTGGGATTTATTAACTGATAAACGTTTTAATGATAACATGCGTTCTTTTGATTTACACTCTGTCAATTTATCTGTTCCAACTCATTTCACACAATCATCAAGTACATTATTAGATCATTTTTATGTTTGTGATGCTAAAAGAATTCTTTTATATGACCAACTTGCTGATGGTCGAAAATTGTGGGATAACCTGCGAAGAATTGGAATCGGTAAACAACGACCGACTTTTCAAAATCATATTGATACAAATGAACTCAATAAGAAATTTTTGTCTGCCCCTGAAGTTGAACCCCCAAGATAATTTGAACGTTTAAGCGATTTAAGCCCTCCGTCAACGGATTCTCCCTTTTTCAGGGAAGTCAAATGCCGTAGGAATTGACGAACTCAATCCCATATTTTTAAAATCTATTTTACCATTGCTTTTGCCATACTTTACCTATGTTTTTAACACGATACTAACAACTGGAATTTTTCCACAGCGATGGAAAATGGCAAAAATAATTCCTATTCCCAAGAACTCGCTTTGTGATGAGTTTAGGACAATTTCTATACTTCCATTTCTCTCTAAAGTCTGTGCACGCATTATGCATAAGCAACTAAATCAATACATAACAGCACAATTTGCTATCAACTTTTCAATGAGGTTTTCGTTCACATCAACTGCATTAATAAAGGTAATCGAAGACATAAGAGTTCTGGTTCTTTTGGATTTTTCTAAAGCATTTGATATGGTGAATCATTCCTTACTTTTAAACAAGCTACGTCAAAGGTTTAACTTATCTCCAGAAGCAATCAAGTTGTTTTCATCTTTTCTCACTAAGAGGAAACAGGCTATAAGTCTTAATAATAACATTTTAGAGTTGCTGCCTATACTCCGAGGAGTTCCCCAATGCTCGATTTTATCCCCACTTCTGTTTTCGTTATACATAAACGAGATTGCGACAATTATAACTGAATCATCCAAGCACTTTTATGCAGATGACACCCAAATTTACAAAAGTTGCCCTGTCTAATAAAAAATTGTATCTTCATGTTAAATCAAGAACTTGAACGGATATTTAACTGGACTTCTTGTAATGGATTAGACCTTAATGCATGTAAATGCAAATGCCTAGTAATTTCCAAAAAAATACTAGATTTATCCTATTTCCCATGTATTATGCTTAACGGGACTGCCTTAGAATATGTCAATGCCACAAAAAATGTAGGTGTAATTTTTAATAGGAGTTTAACGTGGAACGATCACATAAACTCATTGGTAGGAAAAGCTTACGGGACTCTCAGGAATCTGTGGACTGCTCAAGAATTCACACCGTTCAACATAAGAATGCTACTCGCAAAGTCACTTGTGATACCGATACTTGTATATGGATGCGAAATCTATTACAATTGTGATTCTGCTAGTAAACAAAAAGCTAAAAGTCGCCTTCAATAGCACCATCCGTTACATTTACGGCCTAAAAAGATATGACCATGTCTCACATTTGCAACAAAACCTCCTCAAAATGTCATTTGACAATTATATAAAATTGAGAACTTTAAATACAATTTTTTAAAATCCTAAGAACACGCCCACCGATATATCTTTATGAACAACTTCGGATTGCAGCATCAAACAGGTCTACATGTCCTATTCTGCCTCGTTTTACGTGTCTTACTTCTGAGAGACAATTTTTTATAGCTGCATGCCGCCTATGGAACTCACTGCCCTCTTATCTGCGAGATATAAGCAACATACTAGAATTCCAAAAACAAATTACTATTTTCTTTTCTAATCAAAGCAATTAACTTCTAACTTCCTTCAAAATTCTATTCAATTTCTCTTCCCCTTTCTTACTTTTATGTCTAGTTTCTTTATCTAAGCCTTATGCTTATTGATTTATATTGTATCTTTTTTATGATGTAAATAATACTTACTGTGATCAATGTAAATTGCTAATCTATTTTAAATCTTATTTTGTATAACTTCGTTCTTTTATCTTTAACTTGAACTGTAAATTCACTAACTATCACAACCTTATAAGATTTATCTTACTGTGTTAGTTTTAACGAGAAATAAATTGAATTGAATTGAATTAAAATTTAAAAGAGATGCTTAATAAGCGTTGATAAAATGGTTTTTATTCAACAAAAATACAAAATCCAATGTAACTTTAATTGGATCGGAATGATTGACCATGTTGTCATTGATCAAAATTCAACAATTAAACCATGCATTATTGCTCTTTATTTTATTTTTAAAAAAACCCGAGACCATCAAGGAATTTTATATAAAATTTTTAATATCTTCTTAACAAGCTAATATATATTAATCAATCACTATCTGAGAAGGATTTAAGGGTTTATCCCTTAAGGAATTTTTGTCACAATAAATGAGGATATTTTCATTTGAAACTTCGAAAATATGTTGAAAGTACTTCTGTTTTTATATTTTTTTTGTTGGTACAATTTTTTTCATGTGGAATTTATTCCGAGAGAAGGTCACGATCGCAAAAATCATATCCTGGAAACGGAATTTTCCGGAGAAAATTAAATTTCACTCGTAATTCGCGATAGGCCCCAATATATATAAATCATCTGCGCAGACGCAGTTGTCTAATAAAATATGATTTAGTAAAGTTGTATTTATTTCGTTAAATGCGATTATAAATAGGACTACCGACAGAGGAGATCCCTGCGGAATACCGTTATGCAATGGGTGGTTGGAGGAGTATATTTTTTAAATTTTTTTTTTATGTAATCATAAATCTTTCTGCCAACTCCCCATTTTATGAAACACAACATGAATCCCTATTTTATCGAAAGCTTTTTCGAAATCCAGGGAAAGGATGGATACATGATTTTTAGCTGATAGTGCTTTCGAGACAAAAAAAAATCGATGTGGAGTAGTGCATCAGAGCATCCCCTGTTGGCTTTGAATGCAACTTGATTTAGGCTGATAAGTTTATTTGTTTCACAGTATGCGCTTATCGAAAATAATACATCAATTGAAGTCTTGTCTTTTATTTGGTTTTGGAATAGGAAGCATTGTAGCTGTCGGAATCATATGATTTCATGCAACTTATGGTGGGTGATTTGTAATCACCAGTTAGACGCCGTATGTTTTGCCATATCGTAGTAGGAGAAGAGTCAGGGTTTATGGTTGACGTAAATTCAGAGAAGCTTTTTGATTTACTATCTTTAAGCATTCTTCGAAGCTTTGCAATTGATTTTTTGTTGTTTATCAAGTTTTGTGTGGTTGTTTTTTTTTTTTTTGAAATTTGTTCAGGCTGACCATTTTATCTTTCCGTAGAGATGATAGTTCTGGGTTCCAGCAAGAAACGGCAAATTTCCGTTGAATTGTAAAAGTTTTGCGGTATGGCTAGTTGTGCAGCCGTTCTTATTCCTTTTTGCAAAAGTGCAGCTTCTTTATTATTATTTGACGAGAAAGTTTTATCAGAGAGATACTATATAACATTCTTTCTAAAAAGTAGCCAGTCCGAAAGGTCTGTTTTAAATTTAGGGTTGAATTTAAACAACTTGCGACATATTTGGAAATGGTCGCTATTGTGAAGGTGGTTCAAAGTCTTCCAGCTTGTTTTTAGAAGAAGCTCGGGTGAGCAACAGGTAACGTCAATATGTGTAAGTGTGTTGTGTTCAAAATTTGGGAGGTAGATATATAAGTACATTTTGTTTGAAGTTGTACTTCCACAGCTAGGATTTGTAAATTTGTTAATTCAGGGCAATGATTCTATGAAGTATGTTTTTTTTTTTAATCAAAAGGGCAATACCTTGCATATATGAGTTATTGCTTTGAAGATTTTTTTAAAGTAGCCATCAAAGACTCTTGGATAAATTGGTGTGTTAATAAAAGGGCAGTGTGTTTCTTGTAGAGTCTCGATTATAGGATTGTGTTCTTTAATAATGATACTAAGCTTATCAAGGTTATTTATAAATCCATTGATATTCCATTGCAGAATATTGAGAGCTGTATCAGGTTTACACTGGTTGCACGAGTTTGTTTTACCAGGGCCCGTATTACGTATTACGAAACGAACGGCAAAAAAACGGTAGTCAAGAAAACGAAAGCCGCAACATAAAGCGATTACAAGTAACGAGAATAGCTTCATTAAATTGTTGGCAGATAAAACAGAGAAATACTATTTTTTTCAAAGCGCATCTAACTTCACGTCGTTGAATAGATGTCAAAAATTGATCAAAATAAATAAAAACTTGAGTGTGAAATTAAAGAGTGTTGTATGGTATCTTATAAAATATTAAAATATTTATTCACAACTACTTTTTGGATAGTGAATATTGTTCTGTGGGTGTGCAGGTGGAGAATTCACAAATATTTCAATGAGAAGATCATGGAAAAATGTGTATGTGAAAATGTGGAAGCCAAATTGTTTTTTTTTGCAATTATTTTTGTTTGTTTGGCTTCTTAATTTGTTCGTTTAAGTTTTGCTCGAGATGGTACATAACCGGCAGCCTTAAACAGAACAAACAAAATGTAGGTATTGTATGACAACGAGAGCGAAAGCTAGACGACAGTCTAATGGCACTCGTAAGACAAAACGAGTATCGTTGAATCTTAAACGATAGTCGTTTTACGTAATCGCATTTAAACGAGAACGAGGGGTTTTCAACGATTATCGTAATACGTAATACGGGCCCTGAAGTAAGACAAGTGTGGCTAGTTTGTTGGTTTGGTTTGTGAGTTTTGTTTTTAAGTTTTTGTTGTACAATTTGAGGGTTGTTGGTAGTATGTTGTTCAGTTCTTTGACTCTGCGGGTCAGGCGTTGGTTCATCTAGGCTCCCAATGGAGCTGAAACGCTCAAGTTAGCCAGGAGTGTTTGGGTAACAGCTGATATAGGTGAGTAAGAAGTTGCAGAGGGGGTATCGGTGGTATTGTTTTTAGTTGGAGTGGCGGGGGATATGGTATAGGTGTTGGTATTTTAGTGTTTGAGGTGTAGACGATTGTGTATTACAGATGATGGTATCAACGTTTTGGTTGTGTTTGTAATTGTAGGAGTCGAATTAAATCATACAAACTTCATGGATCGACCGCAAGAGTGCGACACTAACAACCTACCATTTTAGCATATTTTCTGCACATGAATTCAGTCACGTTTTAGCTTTCAACAAACCACTCTTGCAAATTTATATTTATTTCTTTTACGAGTAAATTTTCCTTTTGTTACTTAATTAAATAATTGAATAATAAACTTTTATATTTTATAAATAATAAGCGCAAACTCTTTTGATTCGTTGACGCGAATTAAAACACTTGTTTCTTACTTTTAAAATTAAACAATATTTATTTGGAACTATGTCCTTTATTATTGAAATACTTTTTACTAATTCTAAAAGGAGCTTAAGGCTACTATGTAGTTACAATAAGACTATTGATAAATTCATCATACAGTCGTATTTATATACTTTTCTTATCTATCTACAAGGAGACCCAAGCGTACAATCGTCTTGCTTGATAATGAAGAAGAGATAATATTCCAACATTGTATACAAACGATATTATCTCTTTTACATATGTTATCATTGTAGCGTTGTGTGCAAGACTGTACTAGAGACTAAAGATATCATTGAATACAAATAATGTTATCTTTTTTCTCAATATGTTTTGCTATGGATACTTAACTCCCCCCCTTGTTAAACGAAATCGTCCCGATTTTTCGACGCTATTTTTAACATTTCTCTTTCATAAGTTTTGTTATATGCGTCAATCTTTTTTTGTTTTTGACGATCTGTTATACATTGTATAGTTTTTATCATTACGTACGTAAATGCTAGAATAACAATCAGTGTTACAATTGTGTATATAGTTGATAATATCGGTTTTTCTTCAAAAGGAATAATTAGTTTTTTTAAAGTATCTATGTTATCGAATTTGTACATTGTATCTTCTTTAATTATTTGGTCGATGTAAGACTCTGAATTATGATTTCTTAATATAACTTCTTTAATTTGCTTATGCATGTTTTTGTATATTTTATCGTCTAGATTTATAGTATTTTCATAAGTAACTAAGTTTATACCATTAATTGTTTGATTATTTAACTTATGCTTACCGCTTAATAACATAACACCGGATTCAATTTCTAAGTCGTAATCGTATTCTTGTTTAATGTTGCATTTTGAAGTTATATTCTTTAAAAGTGGAATAAGACAATTTTCTTCTTCAAAGTTAATTTCACAAATGTTTTTACTTAGATGATTTTGACAATTTTTTGTTCTTAAATAAGTTTGGTTACATAAGGCAATTGTTTTATCTGTAATGATTTTTCCATGTTTTGAATTTAAAGGTGTTACTTTATACAATTTACATGATTTAATTAGAACTGGATATTTATATATTGTGATGAAGAATTCATCAGTTCTAGCTAATAATATTTTAGAGTACTCAAGTATATTTATTATGGGTACTTGAATTATTTCATGTTGAATAATATTTTTAATGTCATCTAAGTCTAGGCTTTCTGATAAATATTCATTATTTTTTGCTGCATTAATTGTTCTGGTCAATAATAATAATTGTTCGTACACTTGTTCTATTACTAAATGTTCTTTAAGGCTCTGACCTTCGAATTGTTGCAAAATTTGTTCAAATCTAGAATTTATAGTTTTTTGTTTATTATTGTTTTCTATGAGATTATTTATACTCGTTTCTATGTTAACTAAGTCATAATGGTCAGGATTACCAAACACATATTTGAAAGCTGTTCCTAAAAAGTTAATTGATCTAGTATGCCTAGTATGTTCTTGTAATTGGTCTGCTAAATTCTTAATTTTACTTAACCAAATTTTTTCTTCTTGTGTAGGTTGATATTTACTAGTTACGATATTTACGTAAGGTTGAAATATCGAAGTCAGGTTGGTTGCATGTAACAAATAAGTTTGTTCTTTGAATAAATACACGTCATCTGTTTGCGTAAGTATAAACTTCTTGTTTAGTAACTCAGTTATTTGAACGTTTCCTTGCCCTTCTTGACTCTGTACAATTCCTAGTAATGTTAGGAATATTAATATTTTCGTCATCTGAAAAATGATAATTCTTTATGTTATCCTTGTGAATTTTTATTCCTTCTTTAGAGATTACAGTGTCTCCTTTATCTTCTTCTACTATTCTTGTTATGTATCTGGCGTTAGATTTCTTTCTAAGACCTGTGATTCTTACCATTATCTTATCTCCTTTTTTATACTCTCTGTGTCGAGTTCCTTTATTTAGACGTTCGATCACTTTTTTGGATGCTGAGTTTAGTTTATTTATTATAATTTCACTATTGCTATATTTATTTTGATTAAAGAAAATGTCTCTAGGTTTCAAACCGGTAACTGAGTGTATAGAATTATTTAATTCACGCACTGTTCTAAATATTTCGTCGATAAGTCTTGTTTTATTCTGAATTGTGAATATTCTAGACAGTTCAGTTATTGTACCGTTTACACGTTCTACTTGACCGTTCGCTGTCGATCTGTATACTGGAGTTTCTACTTTAGTTATGTTGTATTTCAAACACATTTGGTTCACCATTTCTGTTTTGAATCCCTTCTCATTATCTGTCATGAGTCGTTCACATTTTGGGAAATAATTAGATAAGACCTCTTCCATAACGTCGTACAGTCTGTTTCGAGTTTCGATTTCCCGAAGGATTGTATATTTAGAATACTTATCTACTGTTACAAGGAAAGTATACTTGTCGTTGAAGTATATGTCCATATGAATGTGTGTTCCCACATGTGTTGGTATTTCTGAATTATTCAGAGGTTCTCTGATAGGTTTTCTTTCATATTTTCCAAATAGACATGCTATGCATTTTTTGTTGAAACTCTTTGCTTGTTTATTTAGATCGGGCCAGTAATATTTCTCTGAGATTTCTTGTATATTGTTACGTAACCCTCGGTGTGCTCTTTCGTGAGTTACCCTTACAAGTTTTAGTTGTTCCTCCAAATTTGTCACGTCTTGAAGTTTTCTTGGTGTGAATATAAATCTTACTAGTGGGAATTCTTTTTTTATGTTTTCACCATATTTGTATATGTTTTCAAATTTCGTATGCAAAGCTACAATCTTTTGGGGTTGTATAACTTCTTTCATCTGCCTTAGTAAAGAGTCTTTGTCCTTAAACTTTATTATGAGTCTTATTTTGTTACTAAAATAGATTTGTGTTTCGATATTATTTGTTATATCTTCAATAAGTTCGAACTGTGCAGCGTATGCATTAAAAGGCTGATTCACAGTTTTTATTATATCATTAGAAGAACTTTCAGCTGAATGTGCTGTTTCTATGGTAGAAGTATTTATGCGTTGACGTGATAATGCGTCAGCTACAAGATTTAGGTTTCCTGGTTTATATACTAATTTTGCTCCAAAGTCTTCAATGATTCCCTTCCAACGTTTCAGCTTTGTGTTGGGATTTTTTTCTGATACAGAATATATAAGGCTCTGGTGATCGGTATATATGGTTAAGTCTGCTATACCATATATGTAGTTTCTGAGTTTTTGTAAGGACCATATGATCGCTAATAGCTCTTTCTCGTTTGTGCTATAGTTCTCTTCTGTCTTACTCAGTGTTCTTGACAAGAAGTGTATAGGTTGCTTATTCTGACTTAGTACGGCTCCAATAGCTATGTTGGATGCATCAGTAGTAAGCTCGAATGGTTTACTATAATCCGGTTGAAAAAGTTCGACTTGTTCTTTCAAATAATTTTTTAAAATTCTAATCGCTTCTAATGCTGAATCATTCAGATTTAACTTAATATTTTTACTTTGTTTTTTGTTTACTTTACCGTTATCTCCTCGTAAATATAATGTCAGGGGCTTGGCTATGCTTGCGTATCCTTTTATAAACTTACGATAGTAACCTGTAAGACCTAAAAATCCTCTCAAATCCTTTACCGTTTGTGGGACTGGAAAATTTTCTATAGCTGCTATTTTCTCAGGGTTCGTAGTGATTCTACCATGTCTGATTATGTGACCTAAGTATTCTACTTCTTCTTGAAAAAACTTACTTTTCTCATCAGATATTTTTAATGTGGCTTTATTGAGTACGTCGAATACTTGACTTATGTGCTGTATATGTTCTTCCTCAGATGAAGAATATATCAATACGTCATCAATGTAAACGTGTACGAATTTACCTACAAAGTCTCTCAAAATGTCGTCCACGCATCTCTGAAATATGCTTGGTGCATTTTTGAGCCCGAAAGGCATTCGTTTAAAATGATATTTTGCGCCATTTATAGCAAAAGCTGTTTTTTCTTTATCATCTGCTTTGATTTTAATTTGGTGGAAACCTGACTCCAAATCTAACGTTGTAAAGTACTTGGCTTTACCTAAATTTTGAATTGTCATGTTGACATCCGGAATGGGGTATCTGTCTGTTACAGTGTGAGCGTTAAGTTTTTGGAAATCAACAACCATGCGCCGTTTTGGTTTTCCTTTTTCGTCCAAACCTTTTTTAGGTACTGTCCATATGGGACTGTTATAAGGACTATGGCTTTTTTCTATTATATCGTCATGTAAGAGTTTCTGTATTTCTTTGTTTACGAATTCGTTATCTGCTATGGGATATGGATATTGTTTAACATAAACCGGATTATCATTGGTCGTCCTAATGCTTGCTTCTATAGTATCTGTAAAGGGTAACGGTCCTATGCTGTTATTAATCTTCATCAGTCTATCTATGTCTGCTTTATAAATATTATTTTCCCCAATTATGTAATTAATTTTCTGAATAGATTCGACACTGCTTATGGTAGTTAGAGTCATATTACTGAAATTTATTTCCGCGTTTAAAACTTTAAGTCCTTCATATCCTAATATCATATCAAAAGACTGAATATCCTCTAATTCAAAAAATGTTATATTTTTCTTTAATATCTTAACTACTTTCTTTGTATCTACCATAGAATAACCATGCATTGTTTTTATTTTTATAGGTTTAATTTTAATTTTTTCGCTAGAATCGCATTTTCTATTAATGTAATTATGGGTTGCACCAGTATCAATAAGAATTTTATAAATTTTCTTAGAAATAATACTAGTTAAATTTAAGCAGGGCAACCCGTCTACTAGTTTAAATGATCTATTCTTATGTTATTATTTACCATACATTCCGTTTCATCTGCTTCTGCATATGTACTGCTGACATCGTCTCTGCGTTGTTGTCGGGAGTTATTTACTCTCTGCTGCTTGAAGTTCTGCTGATAAGATCGTTGCGGTCTGTTGTGTGTGTTGAAACTCCCGCTGTGTTCACGTTTCGCTGGTGGATTATATACATCGGGTTTGTATTGATTCCAATTTTGTCGCTGTGCATGTACAATTTGTCTCGAGTTTATCTCCATCGGCTGTGGTCCGTCATTTCTCTTGAAAGGGTTTAGGCGTGGTCCTTGATTGTGTTGCTGCATATTATCGTATTGCTTCTGGGGTTGATAATTCGTTGTTTGGCTCGAATAATTTGGTCTTCTTTCGTTTCTGCGTTCATGTGGCATATTTTTGTGGTGCTTATCTTGAGTGAGATGTAAATGCCTGTGCACATTATCATGTTCTATTCTGCGAGCAATTGCGAATGCGTGTTCTAGATCATTTATTGTAGCTGAATATAATGATCCTCTTGTAAAGTTGTCACTCATACCATCAATGAATATACGAACTGCGTCGTCGTTAGCATTTTTAATTAGTCTGTCGATTATATTCGGCGGATCACCTGACATAGTGATTTTTGATATTATTAAATTGAGATTTTTATTTATCTCGTCGTGGTATTCAGACAGTGTGCTTCTTTTTTGCGTGATGGCTTTCATCATGTCTTGTAGCACGTATAGAGGTTCTTGATTAGAGTACGTATAATCTAATCTGTTACGTATCGCCTCAAAATTAAAAATTGTGTTATAATTAGTTAACACATTCGCGGCTGCACCCTGTATTTTACTTTTCACTATAGTCAATGCTGCTGCGTACTTACTGTGTGTTTTGAAGTTTTTAATGCTGTCCATTAATCTGGATGCTTCTTCGCGCCACGACCGATAATTTGATTGATCGCCGTTGAAAATAGGTAGGCTTTTAAATGCGTCTAACTGTATTTCACTACCATCTGTATATGTGGTTCTTATTTCCTCTAGCACAGGTATGTTTGGTACTATGCCTAATCCAGATTTTACTTCATTTAGTTTTGTTTCTAAATTAGTGTTTATTTGATTTTGGTTAGTTATTATTGCTGCTAACCTTGCATTCTCTGTGCGTGTGTGCTCTAGGGTTTGTGTTACTGTGTTGCACCTGGTTTCTAAAGCTTCTAATCTTGCCATTAATACTGCGAGTTGTTCCATTTTGAACTCGTGTCTGTTGTCGTCGAATTTGTGTGTTTTTTTTCTCCACATATACACTTTCACTGAATTGCTTTGCTGCTTCGTACGAAGAAGCTATATTTGTACCTGCTATGCTAGGTAATTCTTGTAACCGGTAACGCGAGTGTTCTGTTTATACTAGATTTCACTACTTGTTCCCGAGGTCCGCTCGATTGAAGTTAAAAAGTATATTTAACCTCCTGGCAGGATCGCCAATTAAAACACTTGTTTCTTACTTTTAAAATTAAACAATATTTATTTGGAACTATGTCCTTTATTATTGAAATACTTTTTACTAATTCTAAAAGGAGCTTAAGGCTACTATGTAGTTACAATAAGACTATTGATAAATTCATCATACAGTCGTATTTATATACTTTTCTTATCTATCTACAAGGAGACCCAAGCGTACAATCGTCTTGCTTGATAATGAAGAAGAGATAATATTCCAACATTGTATACAAACGATATTATCTCTTTTACATATGTTATCATTGTAGCGTTGTGTGCAAGACTGTACTAGAGACTAAAGATATCATTGAATACAAATAATGTTATCTTTTTTCTCAATATGTTTTGCTATGGATACTGAACTCGCGCTCCTAAATTAGTGACCGCGACTTTAAAGAAATAGTTAAATTAATAGATTGCATGATCGTCAAAAGTTGGTCTTAGACGACATGAAACGCCATAACACCCATGTGGAAGAAATAAAACAAAAAAATTACGAAGTAATGAAACGTCATAACTTTGAAATGGAAGTGTGGAAGATAAAAGGAATACAAAGCAAAATAAAATACAAACAAGACGGAATTGATATCGAAGAAGAAAAACTTGAAAAGATGTCTTGATATATACGTCATGTATTATATGTATAAGCCGTTTTCCTTTCTTTTCTCTGATTAGTTTTCAATTATTACACATGTACTTTTTTTAGTTGTGTTAAAACTCAATGAACCAATAAATTGATGTATTGCATATACCAATAGATGTGTATTATTAGAGACTATTTCCGATGTCTCTTCTTATACGCTGACCAACGGCCAAGTATTCTGCACAACTTGCAGATGTTAGCTCATCTAGTGGATTAGTAGATTCACCAATATCATCATTCGTTTCAGCTGTGATGCAATGTTCGATTGCAAAATCACTCTTGAAGTGGATGCACATATGTATTATGCAAAGCACAGCAAACATTTATAATTTTAATTGCTTTTTTGGGAGCATAATGAAGTTCACGCGCACCATGAAGACACCTCCATCTACCTTTGAGCACACCATTAACTTGTTCAATTATTTTACGACCGGCTTTGTGTGCTTTATTGAATTTTCTTTCCGGTGTTCTTTCCTCGCATGTTCTATGTGGAGTCAAAAGCCATGGTGCCAATGGGTATCCAGCGTCTCCTAAAAATAAACGAAAATTGCTTTTAAATTCTTAGTCGAATTGCAATTTATGTATCTATATTAACCCAAAAGCCAAACATTTCTTTCGTCATTTAAATATTTTTGAAACAAGTGGGATTGAAGCTCTGACACTTTCTTTTGAGTCATGATCATGACATGCTCCTGGATGTGAAGCATCGATAAAACGGATTCGCATTTTTTCATCACAAACCTGGGTGATTTATATACTCATAAAAATACTTTGACCTGAAAAAAGCGACTCACAAGTAAAAAATTAAGACTGTAGAAGCCTTTTTTGTTGAAATATAAATGCTTTGAAGATTTCGGTGCAATTATTTTCACATGCATCCAATTACACCTGGTAGTCTGTACTTTTCATAAAAAATGTAGAATGGTTTTTCTAGTTTCTTCCTCTGATGGAATTTTGATCCAATTTGGGCATAGTTTTTTCTCAAAAACATATAGAACGTAAGACAGTACTTCCGAGAATCACGATTGTGCTAAACCTACTTCGTGTTCCTTCCCAACTCCTCCCTGGTATCCACCTTCCGCAAAAAAACGCAGGCAAGCACCTAGCTTAACAATGTTAGGAAGACTTTATTGTTGTAGGCAAATTATCAGAAAGAATATTAACCAAATATTTGAATAAAGTTTTGTTAACCCGATAATTCTTGATAAATCTAAAAAAAAGATGTAGGCATGCATAAGATATGTATATCACGCTGCTATTTAGTTTTTTTTTACAACTTACAACTCTTGTGGTAGTTCCAAAGGATTTGAGTTATCCCTTAAGTTGCGCCTTGTGCGTTTTATTTCGTTGCGCTTGATCCTTTCATCCTGTTTGCCAGTAAAACAAATCCTATAGCTTGCATTTTTTTAATTTTAAATGTCAAATCAAAAAATATTTCACTTCAAAACAAACTGTCAATGAAGTATTGAAGGGGGAGAGGTTATTTTTAGTTTTAAAATTGTTACTATTATTATATTATTATTATAAGAGTCTGTTCTTCTTTGGATTTTTAAATCTGGCATACAAAATAAACCATTTGTGCCAGATTTTAAGATATAAAAGGTAATGAAAGCAACCTTCTCTTGGGAACAGTCTATAGGCCGAATAGATATATTGATTTAGAACCCATTTATAAAGTTATAGAGGACATAAATGTAAGTGCATCAAATATAATTGTATGCGGGGACTTTAACTGTGATTTATTAACTGATAAACGTTTTAATGATAACATGCGTTCTTTTGATTTACACTCTGTCAATTTATCTGTTCCAACTCATTTCACACAATCATCAAGTACATTATTAGATCATTTTTATGTTTGTGATGCTAGAAGAATTCTTTTATATGACCAACTTGCTGATGGTTGAAAATTGTGGGATAACCTGCGAAGAATTGGAATCGGTAAACAACGACCGACTTTTCAAAATCATATTGATACAAATGAACTCAAAAAGAAATTTTTGTCTGCCCCTGAAGTTGAACCCCCAAGAGAATTTGAACGTTTAAGCGATTTAAGCCCTCCGTCAACGGATTCTCCCTTTTGTTTCTCTTGTGTGGATAGTACAGATGTCGTTGAGAGCTGACGAACTCAATCCCATATTTTTAAAATCTATTTTGCCATTGCTTTTGCCATACTTTACCTATGTTTTTAACACGATACTAACAACTGGAATTTTTCCACAGCGATGGAAAGTGGCAAAAATAATTTCTATTCCCAAGAACTCGCTTTGTGATGAGTTTAGGACAATTTCTATACTTCCATTTCTCTCTAAAGTCTGTGAACGCATTATGCATAAGCAACTAAATCAATACATAACAGCACAATTTGCTATCAACTTTTCAATGAGGTTTTCGTTCACATCATAGCTGTACAACTGCATTAATAAAGGTAATCGAAGACATAAGAGTTCTGGTTCTTTTGGATTTTTCTAAAGCATTTGATATGGTGAATCATTCCTTACTTTTAAACAAGCTACGTCAAAGGTTTAACTTATCTCCAGAAGCAATCAAGTTGTTTTCATCTTTTCTCACTAATAGGAAACAGGCTATAAGTCTTAATAATAACATTTCAGAGTTGCTGCCTATACTCCGATGAGTTCCCCAATGCTCGATTTTATCCCCACTTCTGTTTTCGTTATACATAAATGAGATTGCGACAATTTAACTGAATCATCCAAGCACTTTTATGCAGATGACATCCAAATTTACAGAAGTTGCCCTTTAGGTCTAATAGAAAATTGTATCTTCATGTTAAATCAAGAACTTGAACGGATATTTAACTGAACTTCTTGTAATGGATTAGACCTTAATGCATGTAAATGCAAATGCCTAGTAATTTCCAAAAAAATACTAGATTTATCCTATTACCCATGTATTATGCTTAACGGGACTGCCTTAGAATATGTCAATGCCACAAAAAATTTAGGTGTAATTTTTAATAGGAGTTTAACGTGGAACGATCACATAAACTCATTGGTAGGAAAAGCTTACGGGACTCTCAGGAATCTGTGGTCTGCTCAAGAATTCACACCGTTTAACATAAGAATGCTACTCGCAAAGTCACTTGTGATACCGATACTTGTATATGGATGCGAAATCTATTACAATTGTGATTCTGCTAGTAAACAAAAAGCTAAAAGTCGCCTTCAATAGCACCATCCGTTACATTTACGGCCTAAAAAGATATGACCATGTCTCACATTTGCAACAAAACCTCCTCAAAATGTCATATGACAATTATATAAAATTGAGAACTTTAAATACTATTTTGTAAAATCCTAACACGCCAACCGATATATCTTTATGAACAACTTGGGATTGCAGCATCAAACAGGTCTACATGTCTTATTCTGCCTCGTTTTACGTGTCTTACTTCTGAGAGACAATTTTTTATAGCTACATGCCGCCTATGGAACTCACTGCCCACTTATCTGCGAGATATAAGCAACATACTAGAATTCCAAAAACAAATTACTATTTTCTTTTCTAATCAAAGCAATTAACTTCTAACTTCCTTCAAAATTCTATTCAATCTCTCTTCCCCTTTCTTACTTTTATGTCTAGTTTCTTTATCTAATCCTTATGCTTATTGATTTATATTGTATCTTTTTTATGATGTAAATAATACTTACTGTGATCAATGTAAATTGCTAATCTATTTTAAATCTTATTTTGTATAACTTCGTTCTTTTATCTTTAACTTGAACTGTAAATTCACTAAGTATCACAACCTTATAAGATTTATCTTACTGTGTTAGTTTTAACGAGAAACAAATTGAATTGAATTGAATTGAAATTTAAAAGAGATGCTTAATAAGCGCTGATAAAATGGTTTTTATTCAACAAAAATACAAAATCCAATGTAACTTTAATTGGATCGGAATGATTGACCATGTTGTCATTGATCAAAATTCAACAATTTAACCATGCATTATTGCTCTTTATTTTATTTTTAAAAAAACCCGAGACCATCAAGGAATTTTATATAGAATTTTTAATATCTTCTTAACAAACTAATATATATTAATCAATCACTATCTGAGAAGGATTTAAGGATTTATCCCTTAAGGAATTTTTGTCACAATAAATGAGGATATTTTCATTTGAAACACTGAATATGCTTCGAAAATATGTTCGAAAGTACTTTTGTTTTTATATTTTTTTTTTGTTGGTACTTTTTTTGTTGGTACAATTTTTTTCATGTGGAATTTATTCCGAGAGAAGTTCACGATCGCAAAAATCATTTCCTGGAAACGGAATTTTCCGGAGAAAATTAAATTTCACTCGTAATTCGCGATAGGCCCCAATATATATAAATCATCTGCGCAGACGCAGTTGTCTAATAAAATATGATTTAGTAAAGTTGTATTTATTTCGTTAAATGCGATTATAAATAGGACTACCGACAGAGGAGATCCCTGCGGAATACCGTTATGCAATGGGTGGTTGGAGGAGTATATTTTTTTAATTTTATAATAAAAAATAATCTTTCTGCCAACTCCCCATTTTATGAAACACAACATGAATCCCTATTTTATCGAACGCTTTTTCGAAATCCAGGGAAAGGATGGATACATGATTTTTAGCTGATAGTGCTTTCGATGTGGAGTAGTGCATCAGAGCATCCCCTGTTGGCTTTGAATGCAACTTGATTTAGGCTGATAAGTTTATTTGTTTCACAGTATGCGCTTAGCGAAAATAATACATCAATTGAAGTCTTGTCTTTTATTTGGTTTTGGAATAGGAAGCATTGTAGCTGTCGGAATCATATGATTTCATGCAACTTATTGTGGGTGATTTGTAATCACCAGTTAGACGCCGTATGTTTTGCCATATCGTAGTAGGAGAAGAGTCAGGGTTTATGGTTGACGTAAATTCAGAGAAGCTTTTTGATTTACTATCTTTAAGCATTCTTCGAAGCTTTGCAATTGATTTTTTGTTGTTTATCAAGTTTTGTGTGGTTGTTTTTTTTTTTTTTTTAATTTGTTCCGGCTGACCATTTTATCTTTCCGTAGAGATGATAGTTCTGGGTTCCACCAAGAAACGGCAAATTTCCGTTGTATTGGAAAAGTTTTGCGGTATGGCTAGTTGTGCAGCCGTTCTTATTCACTTTTGCAAAAGTGCAGCTTCCTTATTATTATTTGACGAGAAAGTTTTATCAGAGAGATACTATATAACATTCTTTCTAAAAAGTAGCCAGTCCAAAAGGTCTGTTTTAAATTTAGGGTTGAATTTAAACAACTTGCGACACATTTGGAAATGGTCGCTATTGTAAAGGTGGTTCAAAATCTTCCAGCTTGATTTTAGAAGAAGCTCGGGTGAGCAACAGGGAACGTCAATATGTGTTAGTGTGTTGTGTTCAAAATTTGGGAGGCAGATATATAGATATTATTATTATTATTATTATTAATTTTATTAAATGGTAAATAAATTACAAATTTAATAATTACTTAAACTAGAAATTAGCTGCCAGGGCTATCTACTAGGGAAGTTAAATTTTTAATTGTAAAAGATAAGAGATATATACATAGGTAGTTATTATTGTTATTATTTTTTATTTTTTTTTTTTTTTTAAAATAGAGTTTTCAATTTTTAAATTTGTCATTATATTGTATACCAAATTTATGTTGTCAAAATTGATATTTTTCAAAAGATGGTGCAAGTTTTGCTTTGATAGTTTTGCGCAGGTTGAAGAGACTTTTGGACAGGAAAGAAGGTGGGTCATTGTAAGAGTGGAGTTATCCTCGCAGAGATGGCAGAGGGGAGGTGCTTCTTTATTGAACAGGTGTTTGTGTGTAATGTATGAGTGGCCCAGTCTGAGTCTGATGTATAGCTTTAGTTTTTTTAAAGATATGTTGCTGGGATAGATTGCTCTGTCCCCGTTTGGATTTAGATTTTTGTATGAGTGGTTGTAGTTTGTCCAAGATTCTTTTCTTTTGAACTTCCAGTTTTCTAGAAGTAAATTGGTAGTATCTTTTTTATTGTGTTGAAAAAAAGCTTTTAATGGTTCTTTTTTCGCTGATTTGGCTTCTGCGTCAGCTGCTTCATTGCCATTGATTCCAACGTGGCCGGGAATCCAGATGATTTTTAAAGTTTCGGGATTTAGGATGAGATGGTGTCTTATTGTTACTACTATTTCAATCGAGTTCGAAATGTTTTCTATAGCCTTTATAGTTGAAAGGCTATCCGAAAATATGATTGTTTTTCTTTTCTGGGAGTGTGTTATCGCTTGGTATATAGCAAACGCTTCGGCAGTAAAAGTGGATGTGTGAGAGGATAGTAGCCCTTTGGAGACAACGGAACCGTTGGCGCCAACAGCAGCAAACGAGGTGTACGTGTCCCCTTTGGATGCGTCTGTAAATAGTAGTTTCCATCCAAGAGATTTGTAGTTTTCTGCGATGTCTTGAAAAAGTTTTTTGTACATATCATCAGAGGTTGAATTTTTTGGATAGTTGCAAAGTTCGGTGTTTATGGTGTTACTTGGAAGGTTCCAAGGTGGTTGGCTATTCTTTGCGTAGTTTTGAATAGAGATCGGAACATCAAAGTTCTTTGCGAACTTGAGTGCCCTACATAAAGTTGATTGGATTCTTTGATGTCTCTTTCGATTCACAATTTTTTTGAATTCTGGATGGATGGATGTTCTGTATGAAGAGTTTATTTTTGTAATTATTTTGGCCGTGAGAAAGTCAATTCTGTCCGTTAAATGAGGAAGCCCAGCTTCAGTTAATATGTTTATGATGGGTGTTGAGCGTATGGCTCTCATGCAGCTTCTGGTGGCGGAGTGGTAAGGTGTTGTGATAAGACCCAGAGATGATTTGGAGCATTTTCCGTAGATTGGTAAACAATAATCAATTTTTGATAACACTATGGATTTGGTTACATTTATAAGAGTATTAATGTTCGCGAACCTGTTTTTTGAAGACAAATATTTAATTATATTAACCCTGGCAGTTAAACTTTTCCTTATATAAATACAATGGTTCTTAAAATTAAATTTAGAATCGAATATAATGCCAAGAAATTTCAAAGAATCAACGTTTTTTATACAGCTGTTGTTTAAATTGACTTCAACAACTTTTGTACAGTTGTGTTTTTTACATATATGAAACAATTCGGATTTTGAACATGAAATCATCCAGCCCGAGTAATTACACCATTGAAGAATAGCATTTATAATAGAAGTAAACATATTTCCCAACTCGTGGAGGTCTTTAATTTTAGAAAAAATGATTAAATCGTCGGCATAGAGTGAGTGTTCGACTTTATGAAAGCTGTCTATTATATTGCTTACTTCATTAAAAGCTATGATGAATAGCACCACTGATAGTGGAGATCCTTGGGGGATGCCGTTCTTAAGTTGGTGTAGATTTGAGTAGATGTTGCAATATTTTATTCGGAAATTCCTGTTAGAAAGAAATGATTGTATGTATTTGTATGTTTTTGGTCCGATTTTCCATTTTAATAGTTGATTAAGAACAACATGTGCTCCGATCCTATCAAAGGCTTTTTGGAAATCTAGACTGAGAATGGTGGCATGATTTCGTTCAGACAATGATGTGGAGACAAAATGGTCAATATGGAGAAGGGCGTCTAGAGTAGACTTCCCTTTTTTAAATGCGACTTGTCGGTTGTCAACCAGTTTGTCTTTTTCAAGGAACCAAAATAAACGTTTGGCTATTATTTTTTCTAAAATTTTTCCTGAACACGGAAGGAGGGATATAGGGCGATACCCTGAAATTAATGTGCGGTCCCCGGTGGGCTTAGGCAGTGGTATGATATTGGCAGTTTTCCAGGCATGTGGAATTATTCCTGTGTCGAAGATGTTGTTGTATAGTGCCAGTAGACGATTTTTTAAAGTCAGAGGTGTGTTTTTTAACATGACATATGAAATGCGGTCAAAACCCGGGGTTTTGCCTTTTGCTGTGTGTAGGCAAGAAATAAGTTCAGACATTTTTATTTGCGATTCAATAGAGATAGCTGAAGTGCAGGGGTGGAAAGATATATTTGCGTTGTTCAGGCTTTTTTCTTTTTCGCTGATGAAAGTATAGTCGAAATTAGAATCGTCTGAAAATTGTTCCCATGTTTGAGCAAAGTTTTCAACGATTTTTAAAGGGCAAGTCAACGTTGTTGTGTCTGTTTTTATTGTTTTTATTGTGTATGGAGTGTATGTGCCTGTTAACGTTTTTAAATCGGCCCAAAGTTTTTGAGGTGTTGAATTTGGATTTATATTAGCAGTAAATTTTTCAAAACAATTCTTTTTGTCGGTTTTTACTGTTTTGCGAAATTTGGCATTAAGTTTACGATAGAGAACGAGATTCCAATCAGTAGGGGATTTTTTAAAGTTGTACCATGCTTTTTGTTTTTGCATACGCAGAGAACTTATTTCCTTGTTCCACCAAAAGACGGTTTTCTTGTGGGTCTTGTCGCTAGTTTGAGGAATGGATAAGTTTGTTGCAGTGCGTATTGATTTATGAATCAAAGCGGATTCTCTGTTGATGTTCAAGGAATCTTTTCTCAGGAGCAACTTCCTAGATACAGTGGCTCGGAATAAATCCCAGTTTGCTTTGTCTAGAAGGAATTTTTTGGTTTTTTTTAACTGTTGGTTATATTGTCCGGTAGTGAGGCTAATGAAAATGGGAAAATGATCGCTCCCAGAGAGGTCATCAGATATGTCCCAGGTAGTTTTATTTAGAAGAGAAGGTGTGTGAGTGATAGATCAACGTGTGAAAGCGTACTATGGGTGGAAAAATGGGTTGGTCGACCGTCATTAAGTAAAGCTAACCCAGACTTAGCGATAAAATGTTCGACAGTTTTGCCGCGTTTATTTAGTTTTTCAGAGCCCCAGGATGGACTCCATGAATTAAAGTCTCCTGTTATTAAGACAGGGTTGTTAATTCCGTTGATAATATCTTCAAGGTCTTGTGTTGAAAATTGTTGATCAGGGTGGATATAGAGAGAAATAATTGTAAATTGAATATTTAACTTGATTTCAACTCCTATTGCTAATATATTTGAGTTAATCGGAATAACTGAATGGGGGATTGAGTTATGGACGAGGATGCCAACACCTTGTTTGGAAGTCGTTATAGAGTCGACATTATGGAAGTATGTGGTATATTGTTTGGGAGAAAATGGATGGCGATCGGAAATTACATGGGTTTCTTGCAAGCAAATGACCTTTGGTTGTATGTCTTTTATTTGTAGTTGCAATTCGTGTAAGTTGTTCAGGTACCCGTTAAGGTTCCATTGTAGGATGGTGAATTGTTGGTGAAGTGACGGTAAAGTATTGTTTTTGCCGGTGTAAAGAGAATTTTGTTGTGAAGAATTGAATGCGGTGAAATTATTGTGGTGTTCATTATGACTCCGCGGCATTGATACAGAAGCGGGAAGGCTTTGTAAAAAGCCCTGTCGATTCGGTATCCCCACCGCGGAGTCGTTGTTTTGGCTAAGAAGTTTAATTTTAGGTTGAATCATCATCTTGTTCCATATGATTTTCAGGTTCGTAGTATAGGTTTTGTGAGAGAAGTGTGTTTGTTAGATTTGTTAGAGGAGATGGTAAGCTAGAAGGTGTAAGAGACTGAGTAGTCTCGACAGAGTGTGTGTGGGAGAGAGAGTTAGTATGAGTGTATTTGTTGTTTTCGTTAAACGTTGGTGTGGGTGTGGAGTCAGTTATCGTATTTGGTGGAGAAATAGTAGAAGTAGATTTTTGTAGGGTGCGGGCAGGTATTATTGGCGCGGGTGGGGAAGTATGAGGAAGTTGTTTATTGTTTTTTTGTTTAATAGTGTTTTCGCTATTATTTGTTTGTGGGGGTGAATCAATTATTGTGGTAGATTGGTTGTAAAGATTTTGCTTAGATGTGTTGTTTGCTGAAGTAGAAATAGTAGCTTGGTCGGAAGAAGAATTGCTGGGAAGCAGCTGGCGTGGAGGAGGGGTCGAACCCGTGGTGGTGTTTTGTTTGCTTGACGTTGATGAGTTTTGTAAAACTGAGGAGTATGTTGTTGAAAAGAATTGAACCGGATTTTTTTCTTTGTATATTTTTTTTGCATCGGCCATTGAACATTTGTTGATTGTTTTAATTTTGAGAATTTCTTTGGCCTTGATGTATTCTTTGCACAATTTGGAAGATGATGGGTATTCTTCGGCACAGTTAGCGCATGAAGTGCGTGTGCAATTATCTGGTTGATGGGGGACAAGGTTACAGTTTTGGCAAATTTCTGAAGAAGAACATCTTTTGGTGGTGTGGCCGAGGAGTTGACATTTGCGACAGCGCATGGGGTTAGGAAAATATTCCTCTATTTGTGCTTTGTGCCAGCCAATATCAACGGTGGAGGGAGGGCGGAAGCGATCAAAAGTAAATAGAATTAGTCCGGTAGCCTCTTGTTTATTGTCAGGTGTTGTTTTTTTAAATTTGTATACCTCGGTTACGCCTTGACATTTCATTTCACTAATTATCTCTTCTTCTGGCACATTGATTAGGCATTTAGCGTATGCTGTACCTTTGCAAGAATTAAGGTTGGATTGTAGTTTAACGGAGATTGGACAAAGGTTAGCCAGGTGTTTTTTGGACAGGAAAAGATTAGCTATTTTGGCGGATTTTGCAAGGAGAAGAAGGCTACCGTCACGCAGCTCCGTTATACTTTCGTACGCGGTACTAATACCATCAATGGCTTTTTTAAGTAGAAATACACTTATAGAAGATAGAGGTTTTTTTTCATCACTAGAAGAAATGACTATGAATTTTGGGTCGGGAAGGGTTGAACTTATTTGCACTGTTTTGTCGAGTTCCATGTAGGTAGGGCTATTATTTTTCTTTCTTTTTCTAACATTGGATTCGGGCAAAGACTGAGGTGCTTTTTCAAGCACCGCAAATTTGTTGCCCGAAAGAACAGTTGGCCCAGGGGCCATAGTTTAATTGATAAACCACTAGATCAAATTATATACACAATTCTTTCACGAGGTAAATCGAAGCAACACAATAGGTTGTGTTGAAGATATTAAGTAAGTAACGGTATAGTATTAAACTAAATAGAGCGAGCAAAACTGAGAGACAAGTTGTCGGCTTGAAGGTCAGACGATGACTGAATGATATATAGATATATAAGTACATTTTGTTTGAAGTTGTACTTCCACAGCTAGGACTTGTAAATTTGTTATTTCAGGGCAATGATTCTATGATGTATGTTATTTTTAATCAAAAGGGCAATACCTTGCATACATGAGTTATTGCTTTGAAGATTTTTTTAAAGTAGCCATCAAAGACTCTTGGATAAATTGGTGTGTTAATAAAAGGGCAGTGTGTTTCTTGTAGAGTCACGATTATAGGATTGTGCTCTTTAATAAAAATATTAAGCTCATCAAGGTTATTTATAAATCCATTGATATTCCATTGCAGAATATTGAGAGCTGTATCAGGTTTACACTGGTTGCACGAGTTTGTTTTACCAGGGCCCGTGTTACGTATTACGAAACGAACGGCAAAAAAACGGTAGTCAAGAAAACGAAAGCCGCAACATAAAGCGATTACAAGTAACGAGAATAGTTTCATAAAACAGAGAAATACTATTTTTTTCAAAGCGCATCTAACTTCACGTCGTTGAATAGATGTCAAAAATTGATCAAAATAAATAAAAACTTGAGTGTGAAATCAAAGAGTGTTGTATGGTATCTTATAAAATATTAAAATATTTATTCACAACTACTTTTTGGATAGTGAATATTGTTCTGTGGGTGTGCAGGTGGAAAATTCACAAATATTTCAATGAGAAGAACATGGAAAAATGTGTATGTGAAAATGTGGAAGCCAAATAGTTTTTTTTGCAATTATTTTTGTTTGTTTGGCTTCTTAATTTGTTCGTTTAAGTTTTGCTCGAGATGATACATAACCGGCAGCCTTAAACAGAACAAACAAAATGTAGGTATTGTATGACAACGAGAGCGAAAGCTAGACGACAGTCTAATCACACTCGTAAGACAAAACGAGTATCGTTGAATCTTAAAGATAGTCGTTTTACGTAATCGCATTTAAACGAGAACGAGGGTTTTTCAACGATTATCGTAATACGTAATACGGGCCCTGAAGTAAGACAAGTGTGGCTAGTTTGTTGGTTTGGTTTGTGAGTTTTGTTTTTAAGTTTTTGTTGTACAATTTGAGGGTTGTTGGTAGTATGTTGTTCAGTTCTTTGACTCTGCAGGTCAGGCGTTGGTTCATCTAGGCTCCCAATGGAGCTGAAACGCTCAAGTTAGCCAGGAGTGTTTGGGTAACAGCTGATATAGGTGAGTAAGAAGTTGCAGAGGGGGTATCGGTGGTATTGTTTTTAGTTGGAGTGGCTGGGGATATGGTATAGGTGTTGGTATTTTAGTGTCTGAGGTGTAGACGATTGTGTATTACAGATGAGGGTATCAAGGTTTTGGTTGTGTTTGTAATTGTAGGAGTATACGGTATCTAAAAATTCAAATTAATCGAATTAAATCATACAAACTTCATGGATCGACCGCAAGAGTGCGACACTAACAACCTACCATTTTAGCATATTTTCTGCACATGAATTCAGTCACGTTTTAGCTTTCAACAAACCACTCTTGCAAATTTATATTTATTTCTTTTACGAGTAAATTTTCCTTTTGTTACTTAATTAAATAATTGAATAATAAACTTTTATATTTTATAAATAAGAAGCGCAAACTCTTTTAATTCGTTGACGCGCTCCTAAATTAGTGACCGCGACTTTAAAGAAATAGTTAAATTAATAGATTGCATGATCGTCAAAAGTTGGTCTTAGACGACATGAAACGCCATAACACCCATGTGGAAGAAATAAAACAAAAAAATTACGAAGTAATGAAACGTCATATATTTGAAATGGAAGTGTGGAAGATAAAAGGAATACAAAGCAAAATAAAATACAAACAAGACCGAATTGATATCGAAGAAGTAAAACTTGAAAAGATGTCTTAATATATACGTCATGTATTATATGTATAAGCCGTTTTCCTTTCTTTTTTCTGATTATTTTTCAATTATTACACATGTACTTTTTTTAGTTGTGTTAAAACTCAATGAACCAATAAATTGATGTATTGCATATACCAATAGATGTGTATTATTAGAGACTATTTCCGATGTCTCTTCTTATACGCTGACCAACGGCCAAGTATTCTGCACAACTTGCAGATGTTAGCTCATCTAGTGGATTAGTAGATTCACCAATATCATCGTTCGTTTCAGCTGTGATGCAATGTTCGATTGCAAAATCACTCTTGAAGTGGATGCACATATGTATTATGCAAAGCGCAGCAAACATTTATAATTTTAATTGCTTTTTTGGGAGCATAATGAAGTTCACGCTCACCATGAAGACACCTCCATCTACCTTTGAGCACACCATTAACTTGTTCAATTATTTTACGACCGGCTTTGTGTGTTTTATTGAATTTTCTTTCCGGTGTTCTTTCCTCGCATGTTCTATGTGGAGTCAAAAGCCATGGTGCCAATGGGTATCCAGCATCTCCTAAAAATAAACGAAAATTGCTTTTAAGTTATTAGTCAAATTGCAATTTATGTATCTATACTAACCCAAAAGCCAAACATTTCTTTCGTCATTTAAATATTTTTGAAACAAGTGGGATTGAAGCTCTGATACTTTCTATTGAGTCATGATCATGACATGCGATGTGTAGCATCGATAAAACGGATTCGCATTTTTTCATCACAAACCTGGGTGATTTATATACTTATTGTGTTTTGATTTTATTAAATTATTAAACTAGATTTTGTTAATCCTTTATTCAAAATAATACTAATGTTTTTCAGTAATAAAATAATAAACAAACAAACAATAAGGATACTAGATTAATTTAGAAATGCAAAGTATATAATAACTAAGTAATACAAACACAACATTCTTCCCCCTTTTAGGTAGGTATGTGTTTATTGTAGGGTAAACAGGGCCGGAGGTCTTATAATTCTTGTTGATCTTCTCGGAGCTGCAGGTACCTGCTTATAGGAATTATGCAAAGATTTTATCTGGGAAGGTGTTATCTCCTGTTGACTGGTTCTTGGCGTTGATTGATCAGCGGAGTTCGAGGAATGCACATTCAGTGAAAATATAATCTGAAATGGTGTTGAATCTTTATGATTATTTGGTGTTCTCGATTTCATTTGGTTATTGGATCTAGTAGGAGTCCAGTGTTTTGCTGGTATTATGTTGTTGGCATCTGCATCTTGATTTTCTGTTAATCTTTCCGGAGTTAGCAATATCTTTAGCGATAGATGGGGTGGGATCAATATAACAGTTTCCCCGGTACATATTTGTTTTTTCTCCTTCTCTGATTTGATCGTGTTGTTTTGGTCGGTTGTCTAAATTTTTGTTGCAAACACTTCTTTCGCTGTATTTCCGTTCGGTTGCTCTTAGTTGATCTACATGACGTTTGAAACTTTTTCCAAAGTAGTACACTTCATAATGTAAATCCCCTTTACAAGCCGTTATAACTCCGGGGAGCCATTTGTCCATTCGTGGATTGCCAGATAAAAAGTAAACTGAATGCATTGGTTCGAAAGTGCGAAAGCTTGGTCTGAATCCCATATATTGTTTTTCATTGATTTTTGTCGAAACGTCTTCTGGTCGAACAAGATCTGAGCGCGTTCGAATAACTCGTCCTAAAAAAAGTTGAGCAGGAGATTGTCCTGTTGTCGAATGTGGTGCTTTTCTGTATTGTCGCAAAAATTCGTTGAGGTTTTTCTGAAGTGATGATTTCGTATTACCCATGGTCTTAAGAGCACTTTTTACTGTTTGAACGCTTCTTTCCGCTTGTCCGTTTGTTGATGGATGGTAAGGTGCGGTTCTTTTGTGGTATTTTACTCCTATTCTTTGTAAAAAATCTTTAAACTCGGCTGAAGAAAAATTTGTTCCATTATCGGACAGGACTGTAATAGGAACTCCATAAGCGGCAAACAGCTCATCGAGCATTGCAATTGTAGCACTCGCAGTCATTGTGTTGGAGATTTTGACTTCCAGCCATTTGCTATAAGCATCTGAAACGATAAGTAACATCATACCGGCATATGGTCCCGCATAATCAATGTGGATGCGTTCCCATGCAGCTTTTGGATATTCCCAATGGTGTTCTCTGAATTTAGGTGGATCATTAGAAAATTTGGCACAATCTTGTTAAACATAATTGTTAATAAGTGTCAACACTAATAATACTCAACGCCCCCTTACACAAATAGTTTATTAACTTTGTCTAAAATCACATTAACTTAAATATGAACTTCCTGTTACTATAAACTTTTACCTTTAATATACTTCTTACTTGTACTTGACTTAACGTGGTTGTTTTATTTAATCTCTGGACATCTGATTTCATAACTCTGGCGTTCTACAGGTTATGGACCCAGAAGAATAATTGTCAAAAGAGCCTTGCATTGAAAGAAATATTTTTTGTTCTTAAAAATAAAATTAATTTTAATTGACTTTCGGTATGGCGAGTTCAACGTCAGTGCATGGTCGCATACCTCTTTTCAATGGTGAGAACTATTCAACATGGAGAGTGCAGATGGAGGGGATCCTTCACAAATCAAGGTATTTGAAGATAGTTCAGGGAATTGACGAACGACCGGAGGAAAACGTTAAGAAACAGGAGACATGGGACGACAAAGACATGGATGCGCGGAGCGAGCTGTTATTGTCTATGGAACCACAAATCGTAGCGCTGGTAAAAAATATGCAAAGATCGAAAGAAATATGGGATTTTCTTGAGTCGAGCTAAAACAGAAAGAGTGTACGCCAGAAGGTTGAGGAGTTTAAGAAGCTGCTAAATATCCACATGAGTCCTACACAATCAATGGATGAGTATTTAAGAGGTTTTTTTTAATAATTAGTCGGCTCAATGAGCTAGACGCAAAATTAGATGATGATCTTCTTGTTATTCTGTTATTAGATAGTCTTGATGAGAGCTTTAAATATGTACAAGCTGCTTTTGAGGCTCAAAATTAGAAACTGTTCGAATCAGATTGATGGAAGTTGGAGATAAGAAACGAGAACCATGCGAAAACAACGCATTAAAAGTAGGAGGTAATTTTAATCGTCATTATTACAACAACAAAACCTTCGATGATCGAAGTCCGAAACCAAAAACTAATTTTTATGGTAAACAAAGAGATGATACGAGAGAATTTAAGTACAAATGTAGGCGATGTGGCAAACAAGGGCACAAGGCGAGGGACTGCTGGAGCTATGGTGAAAAAGCAAAACAGGTTTATGACGAGACTGAGAGTGGATTTGTAATGCAGGAGTGCTTCAATTTATCAGAGTCTACAAAAGCCTTGGAAGTTGCTGATGAAATTCGCACAGGTAAAGAAAGTCGTTGGTGTGTGGATAGTGGTGCTACCTCCCACATGTGTTTCGATGAAAAATTATTTTCTAATCTGTCAAAAAATCATTTGGGGTATGTCAAATTAGCCAACGACAAGAAGGTTGAAATTATGGGTACTGGTTCTGTAACTATTGTAAATAAAATAGATAATAAACCTCAGAAATGCACATTTTATAATACTTTATATGTTCCAGATTTAAAAGAAAATTTAATTTCAATTAACAAAGCAACAAATTGCGGAATTAAAGTGTCTTTTGAAGGAGAATTCGCGAAAATTTCTAATAAATCTGGAAAGGTTATTCTGCCAAGAAAAAGGAGGGACTTTACATTGTAAATCCATTACAAGATTCAGCTTATGGTACAAAAGAAATTTATTCAGTAGCTGATCGTAGTAGTGGAGTCAACATTTTCGAAAAGTGGCATAATCGAATGGGCCACCTAAATGGTGAATCTTTACAACAAATGCAACGGAAAGGCAATGTGACTGGACTGCCAGATTTCAATTCGTTTGAGCTCAAGTGTACGTCATGCATACGAGGAAAGCAGACAAGGCTTCCATTTACAAAGAAGGTGGACAAATCTACAACGCAGTGCTTGGAGCTTATTCACTCGGATATATGCGGACCGATGCGCACCGAGTCACTGAGTAAGTCGCTTTATTTCATTGTTTTTATAGACGATTACTCTAGGAAAATATTTGTTTATTTTATACGTAAGAAATCTGAGTTGCTAGAAAAATTTATTGAATTTAAAAACTATGTCGAGAATCAAACAAATCTTCGAATCAAAAGATTAAGGTCAGATAATGGTTCTGAATATACAAGTAGGTCTTTTTCTGAAATTTGTAAGGCAAACGGAATAAAGCAAGAATTTACCTCTGCATACACGCCACAACAAAATGGGATCGCAGAGCGCGCCAATAGAACCCTTGTGGAAATGACACGTTGCCTAATGATTAAAGCTGACTTACCAAAGTTTTTGTGGGCAGAACTAATAAATACCTCAGCGTATATCCGTAGTCGATGTCCAACAAAACCAAACGACAACAAAACCCCGGAAGAGTTGTGGACTACTAAAATACCAAATGTGTCTCATTTTCGAGAAATCGGTTCGAAAGCTTTTGTGTTGACCAAGGATGGCAAAAATGGAAAATTCGATCCACGAAGTGAAGAATATGTTTTAATTGGTTACTGCGATGATGCCAAGGCATATAGATTGTGGAAACGTGGAAATCGTGCAGTTATAAAGAGCAGGGATGTAGTCTTTATTGAAGAAATAAGTGGCCAAAAGGTAAATAGATATTTTGATTATGATTTAGAATTTGAAAAGGAAAATATCAAGCGAAACGAGCATGAAATGCCTATTGACAAATCTAATTTGGAAGGACCGAAAACTGAAGTGCCGGAAAGTGAAGTATCTATTGAAGAAGATAAGTTGAAAGAAAAAGTCAATGTTGAGGACAATGTACTACATAACGAATTTGCTAACCTTGTTAATATAGATGATCCAAAAACATTGAAAGAAGTTGAAATGTCTGAACATGTACGTGAATGGAAAGACGCAATGAATATGGAAATGGAGCTTCTTAATAAAAACCAGACATGGGAGCTCGTAGAACGACCAAAGGATGCTAATATTGTTGGTTCTAGATGGGTCTTCAAAACCAAGCTCAATCCAGATGGTTCAGTCGAACGCAGAAAAGCTAGACTCGTGGCCAAAGGGTATACTCAACAATATGGAGTAGATTATTTTGAAACGTTCGCTCCGGTAGCCGAAATTAGTTCCATAAGACTTTTGTATGCTATAGCGGCGGAGGAAGACTTAGATCTTTTTCATATAGATGTCTCTACCGCTTTTCTATATGGGGACTTGAACGAAAATATATATATGGAATTGCCCGAAGGATTTGTTAATAGTAAAAAACTTGTTTGCAAGCTTAGAAAGTCAATTTATGGCTTAAAACAGTCGGGCCATCAGTGGAATATAAAGTTGGACAACATTTTAAAACAAGATGGGTATATTAATTCCAGCTATGATAGATGTATATATTTTAAAAGGAAAAAAAATTGTTTCACCTTAGTGACTGCTTATGTCGATGATTTAATTGTAGCCACAAATGATTTTAAATCATATTGCAAACTTAAATCCCACTTGAAAACTAATTTTGACATTCGGGATATAGGTGAACCTCGGGTAACTATTGGACTAGAAATTTTACGCGATCGTGCTAAAGGCACTCTATCTATTAGTCAACCAAATTATATTAAAACTTTACTAACAAATTACAATCTTTTAGATTGCAAGCCACATGCATTACCAATGCCACCCAAAACTTAACTTGAGAAGGAACCAACACAAGATGCAGAAAAACAATCTGTCAATAAAAAGAATTACCAGGAGCTCATCGGAAGTCTTCTTCATCTTTCGACTTTTAGCCGCCCAGACATTGCTTGCAGCGTAAATATGTTGTCTCAATTTAATCAAGATCCAAGAAAACAGCACTGGAATTTAGCTTTATCTGTTCTAAAATATTTGAAAGGAACAATTAATTCAAAAATTCTCTATTCCAGAACGGCAAAGTCAATTTGTGCCTATTCTGATTCCAGTTGGGCAGAAGACGTCAATGACCGCAAATCACAATCGGGTATTGTATTTGTTTTTGCTGGAGCTTAGGCCGAATATGTAACTTTAACAGCTGCTGCTAAGAAGGCCAAATATTTTAAGCTTCTGCTTGTTGAACTAGGGGTTCTACGAGAAGAGCAGCCCATTTGTATATATACTGATAGCCAAAGTGCTCGGTATATTGCACACTATCAAGGTAAGCGATCCAGAACAAAACACCTTCACATAAAATACCATTATGTCCGAGAAGCTATATCTGATGGAACAGTTAAACTCAAATACCTTCAAACTGAATTGATGTTAGCTGACGCTCTAACAAAATGTACTTTATCAAAACATCGTTTTTGTTTTAAAAATCTTGGATTAACATTGTAAGAATAGTTGTTTTAATTTTTTTTTTTTTGATTTATGTTTTGATTTATTAATTGAATTTTTATAGATATCTAATGAAATTGTTTTAAAATTTATATTATGGATTTATTTATTAACGAACTCGTGTTGAGAGGGTGTGTTAAACATAATTGTTAATAAGTGTCAACACTAATAATACTCAACGCCCCCTTACACAAATAGTTTATTAACTTTGTCTAAAATCACATTAACTTAAATATGAACTTCCTGTTACTATAAACTTTTACCTTTAATATACTTCTTACTTGTACTTGACTTAACGTGGTTGTTTTATTTAATCTCTGGACATCTGATTTCATAACTCTGGCGTTCTACAAATCTTCACATGACTTTACAAACTTTTCAATGTCTGCATCGATTCCCGGCCAGTAAATAAAAGAACGTGCCATTCCTTTCATTTTATTCATTCCTAAATGGGCTGCATGAAGGTCTTGAAGTACGATTGGGGGTATGACGACTCTGTGCTCAAAAATCAGACATCCAGCTTCTGTACTATAATTTGACTCTGGTGCTTTGTATCCTGTTCGGAAAAGGCATTGCCCTGATTCTAAAAGTTGCAGAATTTTACCTAAATGTGCGTCTTTTCTTGTTTCTTGTGCGATGAGTATAGCTCTTACTGGTAATTGTTTGATTCGTCCTATTATAAATTCATCAAATCCGTCATATTCTTGGTCGTTTATTGTTGGTGATGATGGTTTTATCTGTTCATTAATACTTGGTAATGAGGCACGAGAACAGAAATAGGCATTTGCATTTTCTTTTGTAGGCTTAAATGTTACGTCAAAATCAAAATTACCAAGAAAATCTGCGTAATTTGCCATACGACTGATGCAAAGTACAAGAAGGGATCGATCCGGATGAAGAATTTGAGAAAGTGGCGTGTGATCAGTAATAAGTGTCCAGTGGCGTGCATACAGGTATAAAAAGAATCTTTGAACGGCCCAAACTATTGCCAGAGCTTCTTTGTCCATCTGTGGGTATTTTTTATTGAATTGTAACGTATTTGCCCTTCTTGACTTTATTGTACTGCAGATTGTCCCAGTTTGTTCATCGGTTCCGTTAAGAGAGTTGGTGCTGTTGATTTTACTTCCGTTGAGGTGTGTTGAGTTGCTTCAAATGTATGTGCTATTTCATACGCTTCTGAAAATGATTTGGGTTTTTTCGAAATGATATTATCGCAAACATTGCGCGATTCAAGTCCATATAAAAGTTGCTCTATCAGCATTCTATCTAAAAATGTTTCATACTCACAGTGAGCTGCAGCCTGTTACAATCTTAAGGCGAAATTGGCAATAGATTTTTCTTTTTCCTGCATTATTTGTCGAAATTTAATGCTTTCTGCGTATTTATTTTTCTTACCATCAAAATTGTCTATTAGTTTGGATTTAATTTGTACATAGTCAATATTTTCTGGTGACTCAGGGCTGACTAGAATTTTTAAGGCATTATTAAGTTCAGGTCCCATGTGCACCCTAGCGTAGTGGTGGTGCTCTTCATCTGCGATTTTGCTTAATTTTAGAGCCCAATCGAAACGTGTGAAATAGTCCTCAACTGTAGTTGAATCTGTAGCTTTATAATCGGTCATAGAAAAAGATGGGGGTCTGGAAGAAAAAGCTGTTGGTTCGGATAAATGATTTGTAGTAGATTGACTTTCTGTTATAGCAGAAATTGCACATTTTGTTGCCTCGTTCACAGCTTCTTGAATAGCCTTTGCGAATATTGTTGAGAAAGACTCTGCGTTTTCGATAGTTATCGACATTGTTGATATGCGTTGTATAGTCCGAAACCAATTATGACACCAATATTATGTTTTGATTTTATTAAATTATTAAACTAGATCTTGTTAATCCTTTATTCAAAATAATACTAATATTTTTCAGTAATAAAATAATAAACTTAATGACAAACAAACAATAAGGATACTATATTAATTTAGAAATGCAAAGTATATAATAACTAAGTAATACAAACACAACAATACTCATAAAAATACTTTGACCTGAAAAAAGCGACTTACAAGTAAAAAATTAAGACTGTAGAAGCCTTTTTTGTTGAAATATAAATGCTTTGAAGATTTTGGTGCAATTATCTAGAACGTCAGACAGTACTTCTGAGAATCGCGATTGTGCTAAACCTACTTCGTGTTCCTTCCCAACTTCTCCCGGGTATCCACGCAGGCAAGCACCCAGCTTAACAATGTTAGGAAGACTTTATTGTTGTAGGCAAATTACCAGAAAGAATATTAACCAAATATTTGAATAAAGTTTTGTTAACCCGATAATTCTTGATATGTATATCACGCTGCTATTTAGTTTTTTTTACAACTTACAACTCTTGTGGTAGTTCCAAAGGATTTGAGTTATCCCTTAAGTTGCGCCTTGTGCGTTTTATTTCGTTGCGCTTGATCCTTTCATCCTGTTTGCCAGTAAAACAAATCCTATAGCTTGCATTTTTTAATTTTAAATGTCAAATCAAAAAATATTTCACTTCAAAACAAACTGTCAATGAAGTATTGAAGGGGGAGAGGTTATTTTTAGTTTTAAAATTGTTACTATTATTATATTATTATTATAAGAGTCTGTTCTTCTTTGGATTTTTAAATCTGGCATACAAAATAAACCATTTGTGCCAGATTTTAAGAACAAATATAAAAGGTAATGAAAGCAACCTTCTCTTGGGAACAGTCTATAGGCCGAATAGATATATTGATTTAGAACCCATTTATAAAGTTATAGAGGACATAAATGTAAGTGCATCAAATATAATTGTATGCGGGGACTTTAACTGTGATTTATTAACTGATAAACGTTTTAATGATAACATGCGTTCTTTTGATTTACACTCTGTCAATTTATCTGTTCCAACTCATTTCACACAATCATCAAGTACATTATTAGATCATTTTTATGTTTGTGATGCTAGAAGAATTCTTTTATATGACCAACTTGCTGATGGTTGAAAATTGTGGGATAACCTGCGAAGAATTGGAATCGGTAAACAACGACCGACTTTTCAAAATCATATTGATACAAATGAACTCAATAAGAAATTTTTGTCTGCCCCTGAAGTTGAACCCCCAAGAGAATTTGAACGTTTAAGCGACTTAAGCCCTCCGTCAACGGATTCTCCCTTTTGTTTCTCTTGTGTGGATAGTACAGATGTCGTTAAGAGCTTCATTTCAGTGAAGTCAAATGCCGTAGGAATTGACGAACTTAATCCCATATTTTTAAAATCTATTTTGCCATTGCTTTTGCCATACTTTACCTATGTTTTTAACACGATACTAACAACTGGAATTTTTCCACAGCGATGGAAAAATTCCTGTAATGGATTAGACCTTAATGCATGTAAATGCAAATGCCTAGTAATTTCCAAAAAATACTAGATTTATCCTATTTCCCATGCATTATGCTTAACGGGACTGCCTTAGAATATGTCAATGCCACAAAAAATTTAGGTGTAATTTTTAATAGGAGTTTAACGTGGAACGATCACATGAACTCATTGGTAGGAAAAGCTTACGGGACTCTCAGGAATCTGTGGACTGCTCAAGAATTCACACCGTTCAACATAAGAATGCAACTCGCAAAGTCACTTGTGATACCGATCCTTGTATATGGATGCGAAATCTATCACAATTGTGATTCTGCTAGTAAACAAAAAGCTAAAAGTCGCCTTCAATAGCACCATCCGTTACATTTACGGCCTAAAAAGATATGACCATGTCTCACATTTGCAACAAAACCTCCTCAAAATGTCATATGACAATTATATAAAATTGAGAACTTTAAATACTATTTTGTAAAATCCTAAGAACACGCCAACCGATATATCTTTATGAACAACTTCGGATTGCAGCATCAAACAGGTCTACATGTCTTATTCTGCCTCGTTTTACGTGTCTTACTTCTGAGCGACAATTTTTTATAGCTGCATGCCGCCTATGCAACTCACTGCCCTCTTATCTGCGAGATATAAGCAACATACTAGCATTCCAAAAACAATTTACTATTTTCTTTTCCAATCAAAGCAATTAACTTCTAACTTCCTTCAAAATTCTATTCAATCTCTCTTCCCCTTTCTTACTTTTATGTCTAGTTTCTTTATCTAATCCTTATGCTTATTGATTTATATTGTATCTTTTTTATGATGTAAATAATACTTACTGTGATCAATGTAAATTGTTAATCTATTTTAAATCTTATTTTGTATAACTTCGTTCTTTTATCTTTAACTTGAACTGTAAATTCACTAACTATCACAACCTTATAAGATTTATCTTACTGTGTTAGTTTTAACGAGAAATAAATTGAATTGAATTGAATTGAAATTTAAAAGAGATGCTTAATAAGCGTTGATAAAATGGTTTTTATTCAACAAAAATACAAAATCCAATGTAACTTTAATTGGATCGGAATGATTGACCATGTTGTCATTGATCAAAATTCAACAATTTTTATATAAATTTATTGCTCTTTATTTTATTAAAAAAAAAAACCCGACCATCAAGGAATTTTATATAGAATTTTTAATATCTTCTTAACAAACTAATATATATTAATCAATCACTATCTGAGAAGGATTTAAGGATTTAATCCCTTAAGGAATTTTTGTCACAATAAATGAGGATATTTTCATTTGAATCACTAAACATGCTTCGAAAATATGTTCGAAAGTACTTTTGTTTTTATATTTTTTTTTGTTGGTACAATTTTTTTCATGTGGAATTGATTCCGAGTTAAGTTCACGATCGCAAAAATCATTTCCTGGAAACGGAATTTTCCGGAGAAAATTAAATTTCACTCGTAATTCGCGGTAGGCCCCAATATACAGGGTGAGTCATGAGCAATGCGACAAAATGCTAGGGCGTGTAGGTTGCGTTGAGACAAGAAAAAAATCGTATGGGAGGGGGGGGTCTATTCCCCTCCGTTTAGCCGGGAGGGGCAATTTTCGAAAAAACTGACTTAAAATGGGAAAAAAATTATTTAAAATCAACGGCTTCATTCACAATGCTGTTCGATACGTTTTTGAAAAGCCAATAACTTTTTCTTTGATTCTGTGTTTAAATAAATCTATTCTAAGAAATAGTTTTTGAAATATTAATTTTCAAAGTCAAAATTTTGAAAAAAAAAATTGAAAAAAAAATTTCAAATTCATTTTTTTCAAAATTTTACGTAATTAAGTGCTAATTTTAATTTCAAAATTCAAAGCTGTTATTAATTTTTAGTCAAAAACAGAAAACCGGATGCCAAAATGTATCTTAGTTTTTGAGAAAATAAGAAAAACTAGAAGTATTTTTTTCCAAGAAAAACACTTTTTTTTTTGGTTTTCCAAATTTGACCTGCTCAGGTCAATTATTAATAAAGGAATTATTCCTTTCTTATTTTTCATTACATACCATCCGATTTTAATCAAATAATAAAAAAAACGAATTAACTTTTTACTTATTTTACTAGTTTTACTTTTTATTTTTTTTTTATTTCTCAAAAACTAAGATACATTTTGACATCCGGTTTTCTGTTTTTGACTAAAAATTAATAACAGCATTGAATTTTGAAATTAAAATTAGCACTTTATTACGTAAAATTTTGAAAAAAATGATTTTGAAATTTTTTTTTCAATTTTTTTTTTCAAAATTTTGACTTTGAAAATTAATATTTCAAAAACTATTTCTTAGAATAGATTTATTTAAACACAGAATGAAAGAAAAAGTTATTGGCTTTTCAAAAACGTATCGCACAGCATTGTGAATGAAGCCGTTGATTTTAAATAATTTTTTTCCCATTTTAAGTCAGTTTTTTCGAAAATTGCCCCTCCCGGCTAAACGGAGGGGAATAGACCCCCCCCTCCCATACGATTTTTTTCTTGTCTCAACGCAACCTATACGCCCTAGCATTTTGTCGCATTGCTCATGACTCACCCTGTATATAAGTCATCTGCGCAGACGCAGTTGTCTAATAAAATATGATTTAGTAAAGTTGTATTTATTTCGTTAAATGCGATTATAAATAGGACTACAGACAGAGGAGATCCCTGCGGAATACCGTTATGCAATGGGTGGTTGGAGGAGTATATTTTTTTAATTTTTTTTTTTATGTAATCATAAATCTTTTTGCCAACTCCCTATTTTATGAAACACAACATGAATCCCTATTTATCGAACGCTTTTTCGAAATCCAGAGAAAGGATGGATACATGATTTTTAGCTGATAGTGCTTTCGAGACAAAAAAAAAATCGATGTGGAGTAGTGCATCAGAGCATCCCCTGTTGGCTTTGAATGCGACTTGATTTAGGCTGATAAGTTTATTTGTTTCACAGTATGCGCTAAGCGATAATAATACATCAATTGAAGTCTTGTCTTTTATTTGGTTTTGGAATAGGA
Source organism: Baccha elongata (assembly GCA_951217065.1). Lineage (NCBI taxonomy): Eukaryota > Metazoa > Arthropoda > Insecta > Diptera > Syrphidae > Baccha > Baccha elongata. The sequence goes on along the minus strand of CATNUY010000169.1, from coordinate 571,047 downwards.
AGTATTTTAGCTGTTTTCCACGTTTGGGGGATGATACTGGTATCGAGTATGTTATTGTAAAGACAGACCAGCCTCTGTTGAAGTTTCTTGTGGAAGATTTTTTATCATCGGGTAGGAAATTCTATCAATGCGTTCTGCCGTCGGATTGGTAGCGAGCTATGGTAAGGGGTTGTTTAGTTTGACCAGTTTCTTGCAATAAAATTGCATATATCTGAGTGCTCTATAATGACATCATCAGATGATTTCATGCATCTTATTGTGGGTGATTTGTAATCACCAGTTAGACGCCGTATGTTTTGCCATATCGTAGTAGGAGAAGAGTCAGGGTTTATGGTTGACGTAAATTCAGAGAAGCTTTTTGATTTACTATCTTTAAGCATTCTTCGAAGCTTCGCAATTGATTTTTTGTTGTTTATCAAGTTTTGTGTGGTTGTTTTTTTTTTTTTGAAATTTGTTCAGGCTGACATTTTATCTCTCCGTAGATTGATTGGTATAAGGTCCACCAAAAAGCTTGAGCGTGTAGGTGGAGTTAAGACAAGAAAAAAATCGTATGGGAGGGGGGTCTATTTCCCCCGTTTAGGCGGTAGGGGCAATTTTATAAAACATTGACTTAAATCAGAAAAAAAATTATTTAAAAACAACGGTAAATGATACAAAGCCTGTTATATTCTTTTTGAAAGCCAGAAAACTATTCTTTTATTTAACAGTTTTAAAAAAATTAATTTTCAAACTCAAAATTTTGAAAAAAAAAAACTAAAAAAAAAATTTTCAAACTAATTTTTTTTCAAAATTTTATGTAATTAACTATTATTTTTATTTTTAATTGGGGAATTATCCCTTTTTTATTTTTTATTGCATACCATCCGATTTTAATAAAAAATAAATTTTATTTTTTTTTATTACATACCATCCGATTTTAATCGGCGGTCAGCCATCAGACGAATAGGGGGAATAACATGTAGCATACGAAAACATGCACGTGCCGTAACTATTCGGGACTGATGGAAGTGTGATCATAGCCTCTTCGCGGCGGCCACTAGTAACAAGCCTTTTAAAAAAAGGTTTGGCTAATATGATCAGGCTGGTTCCTCAGGTTGGCAACAGGTTAATTCCCTGTTCCGTAAAACTTCGAATTACGAGACCGACAACAAGCCTCGGAAACGGACTGATCTCACGACGACAACCTACGCAACGAAAACGGCAAAACGATTTACGAATTTTCTTATGGAACGTACGATCGCTCTATAGAGCTCGAGCTGCTCAGCAGCTAGCTGATGCCCTGTCAAAATATAAAGCTGACATAACAGCACTTCAAGAAATCAGATGGACAGGGAATGGTGTTTTACAGAAGAAAGAATATGACGTATACTACAGCTGTCATACAAAACACCATGTGCTCGGGGTAGGCTTCATAATCAGCGAAAAAATGAAGTCTACCATCATCGGCTTTAACGCTATAAGCGAAAGGCTATGCACCCTTCGCGTGCGAGGCAAATTTACGAACAACAGCCTCATTAGCGTTCACGGACCTACGGAGGAGTCCTCAGACGAAGAAAAAGAGACTTACTACGAACAAGTCGAGAGGACCCTCAATGCCTGTCCAAGGTATGACGTAAAAATCATCCTTGGGGATTTGAACGCAAAAATAGGTCGGGAGCCGGTATTCAGGCATTACGCAGGCACCCATAGTTTGCATGAGAACACTAATGACAATGGACTTCGAGTCTTAGAATTGGCAGCATCGAAAAACATGGTCGTTGCGAGTACCAGGTTCCCGCGAAAAGATATCTACAAAGCCACCTGGGTATCACCTGATGGAGTCACTCGTAACCAAATAGACCACGTGTTGATAGACCGTCGCCACTACTCGAACTTGATGACGGTACGAACGTACCCAGGCGCCAATATCGACTCGGATCACTATCTTGTTGGTATGGTCTTCCGAGGGCGGATTGCCTTGCGAAGACGTATTGCATCCGCCGATCAGGTTCGAATCAACACGGCCGCCCTGCGCAATGAAAATGCCAGTAACACCTTTCGTAATGCGTTAGGACTCGCCCTAGAATCAATTGATTTAAGGGGAGTAAGTCCTGGAGCCAGTATGCTGGGCGTAGATGAGAAGTGGACACGCCTTAAGAATACTGTCATTAGTACTGCCAACTCCATCTTAGGCAGCAGTCGTAGAAATCGGAACGACTGGTTTGATGATGAATGCAAGCTAGCGACTGAACGTAAGAATGTTGCGTACCGAGCAATGCAACAATCTCATAGAACGCGGGCACGCGAAGAAGAATATAAAGAGCTCAGAAGAATAGAAAAGCGGCTTCACAGGCAGAAAAAATCAGCCTGGGAGAAGAACTTAATCTGTGAAATAGAAAAAAGCCGAGAGCGAGGTCCGCACCAGGCGCGGAAGTTCTACCAATCCGTCCGAAACATGCCGCAGTACACACCACGCTGCACATACTGCAAGGACGGAGAGGGAAATTTGATCACCGATCCACAAAGTATACTGGAGCGATGGGAAGTGTACTTTAATGAATTGCTAAATGGTCAACTCACTGCAGAAGTGGAGGCTCCACTGCTTCAAGACAAATACCCTACGTTGCCGTCACCAAGCATAGAAGAGGTTGAGAAGGTTATAGACCGGCTAAAGAAAAACAAAGCCCCGGGAGCTTGTTGCTTGGCAAAAGGAGGTAAAGGAGTATAGAGAGAGAGAGATAGCTATAGAAGAAATAGAAGAAGTAAAAGATAAGGTAATAGAAGGATGGGGCAGAAAAGGGTAAGGAATGTCTAGTCTAGGGACTTGGCCTGCTTGCGATGCTCAGCTAAGCTCGCCGGACTGGATGGGATCTTGTCCCCGAAACTTAACCTCACCAGCAACAACACACATATCAGGCCATTAGAAAAATAATATTCCAAAAAAAAAAATTAGACATCGGACGGACTTTGAAATTTCGAAACTCCAATAGGGAGCTGCTGATGGAATCGCAGCTTGGCCTCTTCCCTCCCAACCTAGAAATCTATCGGCCTTTAGTAGATTTCCCCATAAATAGCAAAAACTTTTACCTGGTCACACCATTCTCACCTCCTTGGTTCACTTACCATTCACACCCCTAAAAATGGCACTTTAAGTATTCATAATAACTGACAAAAGAAACATGAAAGTATTACGTTTACGAAAATAATACATCATTTTTATTTCTTAGTTATTTATACACTAGTTCCTTATCAGGATATTTAACAAAATACGAAAACTAAAATAAAAAAAAAAAATGATTCATACATCGACAAATATTACAAAAAAAACTAAATTAGTTAATACTCATAGTTCCCGGTATGCTAACGAAACTTAAAAGAAAAGTAAGTACCCTTTTTGGTACCTAAGTTCATTTAACAAAAATTAATATTGACTCCCCTGGGCCTACCTATCAGAGCTCATGTAGGTAACTTATTGGGTTTCAAAAAAAAAACCGTCTCATAAGACTAAAATGGGAAACGGAAACTGTGGTAACACTTACAAAACAATCAACTATGAGTAAGTAACAATAAAGAAAAAGTAGAATCTAGGAAAATAAACCAAAAACAAAATTATGCTAAATGCAGGAATTGACCAACAATAAATGGTAAGTAATAAATGTAAGTATCTGCGATGGTAGCTTTCCCGCTATGCCGTCACAGATACACTTAGATTTAAGTATATTTATGCAATAATTTAATAGGGTAATAAAGTAAGGGTCTATATTATAGAAATTATAAGATGTGGTTTTTATAAACCACTTGTAATTTTAAAAACCACTTTGTCTACAAATTTCAAAAAAAAACTTAAGAAAAGCGGCTTAAAAAAAATAATGAAAAAATTTTTTTAAGTAATTGTATAAATAAGAACAAAAAAGGTATAAATATATAATACATACAAATATAAATATAAAATAAACTTTATCTGGAATCAGGTAGGTACTTAGCTACGTTTCTTTCTTGGATACTTGTTTTTCGTATTCGAATCCCCCGATGACATCATATTAATATGTGTGATGGTCCAGTACCACGATTGGACATAGGTACCACTGGTATACGGTAAGTACATCAGATGGGACTCATGGACGATTGGAGGGGTTCTCTCCCAAATGGGAAGACGAGGATCATTCAATTTATCTCGAACGGCACCGTTCACACAAAAAAATACGTTGGCGGCCACTATCCTCAGTGAAAGTATTTGACAGCCAAAATTATGTAGAGGGCGAATTTAAACCTATTCATAAACACTTGCTTTATACTCAAAAAAAAAACTTTCTTTTTATTCCACTCCTCTCTTGCTTTCAAACAGAAAAGGTCAAAAAAATATCATGGAATGATAGCTCGGTGTTAGATGTTCATCGGATAGAAACTTAATTTTCTGGCAATAAATTTCATAGGCAGACACAAAAAGAATATATTAAAAAGTTTTTTTTTTTTTTCTGGTGGGAAAAATTTTGTTTTGTTTTTCGTGAGATTAATACACGATCTCAATAGTCTTACTGTCTTTTTTGTTTTATTTTTTTTTTTATTTGTTTTATTCAATTTCTTTGTAAAAGGGGTACTGCTAGGGTGATATCTTAATATAACACACGCCCACTATATATGAAACTTTTAATGGCCTTAACCATCAGGCAAAATATTTACACCCAGTTACTGACCAAGCAGTATTAATCCGTTTGAATGACTAACTCAAAGTTGATTCTCCAATAAAAAATCAGGAACCAAACCAATTCTCATGTTATTCCTCAAACGATTCAAATAAGATCGTCTGATTCACGATTTCAGCCCACCCACCAATCAAATAATGACACGCAGGATTTTAGCAGAGTGGACTTTGACCTTCAGCAGTCTTCCTTTGCCTGGTATTCCATGGTCCAAGATAGTAAACCGATCCCCTAGCCTTTCTATTGCCCGATAGAGGGAGTAAAGTTAGTCAGGGACTAACTCCTAGGCTCACCCACACTTGGGGTTTAATTTATTATAATTATTATTATTATTATTATTATTATTATTATTATAATTCTTATTATTATTACTATTATTATTCATCAAATAAATATTATAATTGCTTTTATTCTTAGTAATACATTTGACCACCAAAAGTAAATGACGAAGTCTTCAAAACTAAATTTGTTTTTACCCTACTTATCACTATCTCTATGGCTCATTGCGACAAATGTCATTTTTTTTCTCCGGTTTCTTGTTTCGATTTCAATGCGGGGGTTCAATCGTTAAAAAATCATATGTGTTTTTTTGTTTGGTTTGTTGTGAATCTAATAATTCTCTTCCAGTTTATTATACTTATATAATAAAAAAAATATCCTGTGTTACCGAGCCAGGTTCCTATAACAAGCTGATGGTATATGTAACAGATCAATTTATCTTGCTTTTATATTTTTGTTTCTCAATTCGAGCTGAGAAGTGCACCTCCTACAATTTCTTTTCTATTGAGTGACTTTGTTATAAAAAAAAAACACACTCAATAGAATCAATGTAGCTACTAAAAGTCTCCACTACCTAAGCTTTAATTTCCTCTCACTAACTTTAACGTTACATTATTTCTCTTGTTACTCTTAGATAACTTTATCTTCTTAGCTGTAACGGTGTCTTTGGCTGAAAAAGAAGAAAGTTGATGGGTTAAGATCATGCGTAGGGGGTCGGAAATTAAACCAATGCTCATGCCATAGTGCCGCTAGCCTTAACATCTTTTCCATAAACTGGTGGAATAGTTCGAATGAGATTAACAAAAGTGAGTCAGTAGAGTTGCAGCTAAGAACAGATTCGGACCCTTTTAAAATTGTACATATACCTACATATAACTAAAAGAAAAGACGCATAAGAAAATTAAAGTAAAATTAATTCTTTCAAATACGACTGCGTTTTGCAGAAATTTAAAAACTTTATAACTTAATAAAAGAACATAGAAAACTACGAACATAAAGTGGTCTTAAACGAGGTGTTTCAATACCCAAGCGAACAATAAGTGACAAAAACTATTAGAAAAAAAAAAAAAAAAACAGAATAAACCAGCTATTAAGAACTACCAAGTGCAAGCGCGTAATCGCGCCCCATCTCGAGATTTTATTTGCACTCTGCAAATTTGTGAAAAGTTAATTAAAACAAAACAAAAAAAAAAACGATCAAAGAAAAAAAAGTTGAATCCAACCCTTTCCTTCGTGCGAAACCCATCCGCATCTGAAACACTCAAGCTGACGGGATTATTCCAACCGCCTCCTCTTCGGATGTTCGATGTGTGTGATTGTCTTTCGTGTTGTTCTTGTTAATAAATACTTATTTTAAATAACATAAAACCTGAAACAAAATTGCAAAAACAAAAATTAAAAACTAAACCTTATAATAAAAAAAAGGGGTAAAATATATATAAAAATAATATTAAAAGTTAAAAGCCTTAAAAAAATCTAAATTGAATTTATATCTACAGTGTACGGTGTATCTCAAGTTGTACTTAATTAGATAGTTTTTTTTCGGTAATTAATTTGCGCTAAGGTACCTACCTAGCTTATTGAGAATATTTTCTATTTTGTTGTTTTTTTTGTGTCGTGTCTACATAATATGAACATGTTTTTTTTTGATTTGGTGTAAATGCACACATACAGCAGCTGCCAATGGATTTGTCTTCGACAGGCCTGACGACGCAAATACAGAGGTAAGTCAATTAATTTAAATATATGTGTCTATGTAGTATACGGCCAAACAGTAGTAAATTTGAACATATTCTGATCCTAATTAGACTCCTATCGATAAAATTAGCCTGAAATACATCAAACTTTTGCTCCTCTTCACTAAATTATTTTAATATAATTTACTCAAAAATACATATGTTGTTATGAATTCTTAGAAAATGTACCTTTTATTGATTCCTAATTTAAAATTATTACTAATTAATTTAATTTGAAATAAACTTTTAATTAAAATGGTTTAAAATTTAAAAATAGTTGTTATCATTTCGATGGTGATGTTCTAGTGGTTTGGCAATAGAAAGCATAGGGCTTTCTTTGGGTGTCAGTTATACATACGCGGGAACTGACACACGGAAGGGAGGGTTTTGAACCGCAAGGGGGACGATCATCTGCTCCTCCAAAGGTAATGATAGGCATTTATATTCTTTATCATTGAATGCATGCATATTTTTATGTAGTGGTTCTGTTACGGTACCTAGGCGCAAGAACCTACCCCACCCTACTGAGCTAAGCTTATACAACTAGGCATGCAACCGTGCTTCAGGTCCGTAACTTTTTCCTCCCCCTCTTACCTGTCCCTTTATTTTCCTTCCTAGATCCTAGCCCAATTCCCAACAAATTTCGTCCATTTCTTAAGAGACTTTCCCTGGAATAATTTAATTCTTTATATCCCCTTTTCAATATTTTCTTCAGTTCTCATCTTAACACCACCTCCATTACATAAATGGCGCCCAACGTGGGGCCCGAAAGTTTTCGGTTCTTCTCATAACTTTTCCCATAGATTAAATTCTTATGTTGCTTCTCTATTTTCTTATATCATTCAACATGCAGACGATAATCGGAACACCCTGTGGAATTGCGTTTTATTAACCAAACAACGAGATGGTTTCAAACGACCAAGGCTTACGTTACGATCATTCCAATTGCATTTATATTCCTTTTTCATCGAATGCATGCATATTTTTATGTAGTGGTTCTGTTACGGTACCTAGGCGCAAGAACCTACCCCACCCTACTGAGCTAAGCTTATACAACTAGGCATGCAACCGTGCTTCAGGTCCGTAACTTTTTCCTCCCCCTCTTACCTGTCCCTTTATTTTCCTTCCTAGATCCTAGCCCAATTCCCAACAAATTTCGTCCATTTATTAAGAGACTTTCCCTGGAATAATTTAATTCTTATATCCCCTTTTCAATATTTTCTTCAGTTCTCATCTTAACACCACCTCCATTACATATACCAGCCGAATTATTTCAACACGGTGGGCCAGCTCTACGTCAGGCAATTCATGATATTATAGTGCACGTGTGGGAGCATGAAGAAATGCCAGAAGACTGGCGAAAAGGTATAATATGCCCCATACATAAGAAAGGAGATGTCACAACGTGCAGCAACTATAGAGGTATCACGTTGTTGAGTACCGCCTATAAGATACTCTCCTCTATCCTACAAGACCGGATAACCCCATACGCTAAAACCATCATCGGACAATATCAGTGTGGTTTCATTCCAGGCAAATCAACAACTGATCAGATCTTTACCCTTAGGCAGGCGATGGAAAAATGTCTAGAATTTAACATCCCAACATACCACCTGTTTATAGACTTTAAGGCCGCCTATGATAGCATAGCCAGGGTAGAACTTTACAAAGCCATGAGAGAATTCGGCATCCCAAATAAATTGACACGACTATGTAGGTTGACCATGACCAACGTAACAAGCCAAGTAAAAATAGCCGGATTGCTATCCAGACCAATCAACATCTTTAATGGACTCCGACAAGGGGATGGTTTGGCCTGCCTCCTCTTCAACCTGGCGTTGGAGAAAGCAATCCGTGACTGGCACGGCAACAAGAGGGACCATCGTCAACAGGTCCAGCCAGATACTGGCTTACGCATACGACATCGACATCATCGGAAGAACCGAGCAAGCTGTACACGATTCCTTCATCCAGATCGAGCAGGCGGCACAAAATCAAAATTGGCCCCATATGTGAGGAAGGACGATTCCGGAGAGGGTACAATCATGAATTGTACGCAATCTAGCTTGAAGCAGATATCGTGACAAAAATTAGGCTCGGTAGACTTCGGTGGGCAGGGCACCTAGCTCGCATGAGCGAAGAGGAACCTGCTCGAAAAGTTCTTTGTGATACATTCTATGGCAGACGACAGCGTGGTAGACCATGCTTGCGCTGGAGAGACGGCGTAGACCAGGACGCCCGGAGCCTTGGGGTGCGCAACTGGATGGCGTCGGCTCGAGACCGGGATATGTGGAGAGACTTGTTGAAGGAGGCCAGGACTGGACCCCGGTTGTCGAGCCGATGATGATGATGATGATCCGATTTTAATCAAATAATAAAAAAAACGAATTAACTTTTTACTTTACTTAGGGCCAATTTTTCATTCGTCAGTTAAACAGTCAGTTAGCTATGAGAAGAATAAAATTAACTAACTCTTTAACAGTCTGATAACACTGTTGGATTTTTCAAGCAACAAAAAAGAGGCAGTTACCTATTCCACAGAATAACAAAATTAACTACATCCAACTTCACAGTGTTAGAGTGAGAAAATGCTTCAGCTGTTTATAAGTATGCGATCGAGTGAATAGACATACCTACTTTAAAATCAAATGTCATTATTTGTTTACTTTCAATAATATATCGGGAGTTCGGTCGTGACCCTTGAAGGGTACACACGGTGGTCCGGGAGCCACCGTCAATTTTAAGTAATATATGTAACTAAGTTACAGTTAATCAGGGCGGCTTGTCCCCCAGCAATTAAGCTGCTACAACTAAGCAGCAGTTATGGAGCCAGGAACTAGCATCGCACGAGGATGTTCAAGTGCGCTCCAAGTAACAGCTAAAGACTGGATGTAGTCTTCCCGTTCAGTTTTTTTTTTTTACCGCTTGGTAATGTACCATCACCTTTCCGGGTGGCATGCCCACCCAGTAACTGAGCTGCTACAAAGCAGCATTAATGGAGCCAGAAAGTAGCATCTGTTGGGGATGGTCAGCAGAGCTCCAAACAAAAAGCAAGAGACAGGACGGCCTTTTCCCGCCCTGTTTTCTTTTTTCACCGCTACCTTACTGTATCAACTTTTAATCGGACAGCAACAGCAATTATGCCGTTACAAAACAGCAGTTTCTCACGTGATAACAAATATGAACATCAAGCTAGCAGACCAAAGTGCTGCTATTAAATATCGGTAGTATCGCAAAGGGACAGCCTACCTAAGCAACAAAGTTTTAATTCTAAAGATCATCAAATTAATTAAATAGTGGTGATTACATATATCACAGTTAATTTTATTACAGTATATATAATTTTATAAATTATAATCGTGCAATTCATCTTATTATTTTTTGACATTCTAAGTGTTATAATAATTTCATCTCTTAAATGAAATATGTTGTCAATTCTATCATCTGTAAATGTTTTATTTTGTTTAACATATGCACTTTGCATATACTAATGTATTGAGCTCTCGCTCTAGCATCAAAAGATATCAGACAAACGTGTCAAAGAGACAGTCTTTTCGCTTTGTAATTACACGAGATGCGTACATCATTCGTATCTCGTCTTTTGTTTAGTTTTAAGTTTTTTTTATCTGTATATATGTATTTAGGTTAAGTTTTTATTGTATAAATGACAAACGTCACAGCAAAAAAATATACAACAGTCTCTGTCATGAGCAGGAGAAACACACCTTACTGGCCGCCAAGGGGCCTACAAACCAAGCAACCGAAAGAGCAGGCAACACTTTATAGCCGCTACCCAGACAAGAAAAAGACATAAGAATTGTTATTAGAATAAGACAAAAAATGTAACTTGAAAGAAAAGACTCAATAAAATTCAATTCAATTCAATTCAATAATATATCGGTATCAAATTTGTCATTCTTGTTTTTTAATCGCACTAAAATAAAACTTTCAAATCGGCCAAAAAGTTGAATTCGTTTTACAAATCAATTCAATTATATTTTTCATATATTTAAATTAAAATGCATATTGTGAAAGCTTTGTAATCCCCTACCTGTGTGTGTCACTCGAAGGATAAAGAAGTAAGTTTTGTTTATTGAAAATTATATAAAACACGACTAATTTAAATTTTGTGTTTCTTTAATACTCTGTGGGCGATGGATGTGTTGAAGATATCAACAACCCCTCCGCTGAATAATACAACGAGGTTGCCTGCAAAGACTCGGCCACTACCACCACCTCCATAAAACTTTCTGCACCTCGTCCTTGTAGTACATCCATAGGACTTCTACTTACCAAAATCATCACAACGTTCTAAACAAAAAAATAAAACACACTTATTTTTCAAATTTAAAACAGAAAAATTGTTTATTGAATTATTATAGGCTTACGACATTTTGAAACGCTTGTTAAATAATACATTACCAGGTGAAATAATTCGTACATGGGTACAATCAATTGCTGCAACAACTCGGGAAAATCTTGCCAGTTGATAAAATTCTTGTTGAGTAGCTATTATTTCACTCAGGTTTTTTGGCATTTGAACAAATCTGGGCCTTAAGGACGCAATGGCTGTTGTGACCCTTTTTATGATACCACAAACGGTAGACGCATCCACACCCGCGAAATCTCCTATTGAAATATAAAAACTTCCAGTCGCATAGAACCTCAGAGCTATTAATAGCTGTGAAAGGGGCGAAACACATTGATTTCTAAAACAAATACATTATATAGTGGAAAATAGTTCACATTTAATTTATTTGGTTAATCGTACCGTTCAGTGTTATGTTCTAATTTTTCTTTTATCAAAGTTAATAGATACTCGACCGTTTTTTTTCTCAAACGAAATCTTCTCCGAAAGTCGTTGTCTTCCCATTCTTCAAAATGATCTGGTCTTCTCCTCACAACTCTTTGTTTTCTGGAAACTTGGCGTACTAAACCCAGTTTAATTTCTTCTTGAATTATAATATCTTCTAAAATATCAAAAAACTCCATCGCATACAAATTATTTTACTTTTCCAAAATCCAATAAACGGTACTTTTTTGACAGTTCAACAATTTATTCCTAGGTATAACTTCTTAACTGTCTGCGAAACGAACAAATAACTTTATTCCACAGTTAAGGCATTTATTCCTAGGAATAAGTGCTAACTGACTGTCGAAAAATCAATTTTTTCGCTAACTGAGGAATAAGTACTAACTGACTGTTTAACTGAGGAGTGAAAAATTGGCCCTTACTAGTTTTACTTTTAATTTTTTTTAATTTCTCAAAAACTAAGATACATTTTGGCATCCGGTTTTCTGTTTTTGACTAAAAATTAATAAGAGCATTGAATTTTGAAAGATAAAAGGAATACAAAGCAAAATAAAATACAAACAAGACCGAATTGATATCGAAGAAGAAAAACTTGAAAAGATGTCTTGATATATACGTCATGTATTATATGTATAAGCCGTTTTTCTTTCTTTTTTCTGATTATTTTTCAATTATTACACGTGTACTTTTTTTAGTTGTGTTAAAACTCAATGAACCAATAAATTGATGTATTGCATATACCAATAGATGTGTATTATTAGAGACTATTTCCGATGTCTCTTCTTATACGCTGACCAACGGCCAAGTATTCTGCACAACTTGCAGATGTTAGCTCATCTAGTGGATTAGTAGATTCACCAATATCATCGTTCGTTTCAGCTGTGATGCAATGTTCGATTGCAAAATCACTCTTGAAGTGGATGCACATATGTATTATGCAGAGCACAGCAAACATTTATAATTTTAATTGCTTTTTTGGAAGCATAATGAAGTTCACGCGAGTTACAAAAGGTACCCATTCCCATGGCCACACCACAGTTGGTACCTATCCAGATACCAATGCCCCAGACTAAACAATAATCGTAGACTAAACAAAGAATAAGCAAATTCAACATAAACACATAAACTTTATCCAATATAACTTCAACGCATATACAAAGACAATCAATTCGGCATCGTAGGTTAAGTTATAAAATGTATCTTAGTTTTAAGTCAGTTCTTATTATACCGTGAATAAAGAAAGATCGCCTTGATCTCATTCTTGAAATTAAAAGTTGTGTTTGCGTTTTCATTTTTGCCTCCACGTTTAGGAGAAGATAAATTTATATTTTTTTAAGATCCTGGAGGATCTGTTACTTAACTGGCGCAGTCGGTAGGATACCCAGTATCCGCTCGAATACAAATAATATCGGTTAAATCAAAATCCGATCTAATAAAAGTGAGAAAATTGTTCTGATCTTAAACTGAGTAAATTGGGGTTGTGTGACCTTATAAATAAGGGAAAGCCATATAAACACACGCTTAAAACGCCTATTGAGACTGGTAGGTTTGACCCAAAACTCTGATCAAATAATATAAATCAAATCACATAAATTCGACAAATTACATAATATACCTAAACATAAAATGGAGCAACAAATTAGTCTACTTTTAAACGCGACGGCGGAGCAGAAAGAACTCCTGCGGCAGCAGCAGATATTGCAGCAACAACAACAACCAGATCTACAGGAACATGACCAACAGCAACAAGACCAACAGCAACAACAGCAAGAACAACTACCTGATATCGAACCTGTTTCAATTGATCTACCAGAAATGGAAATTGTAAAAATAATTCAAAGAGTTAAACCGTTTAATGCAGAAGGGCCAAGAGACGTGGCATCCTTTATATATGACATAGATATTAACTTACAATATCTAACACCAGCCACAAAGGCTTTTACAATACAAAATGTAGTCAGGGGACTAATACAGGGAAGAGCTCAACAACCAATACGAATGCTAGGACCATATGCAGCATGGACATCAATGAGAGAAACACTTATCAAAAACTTTGGACCCCAAGAAAGTTACATCAATATATATCAAAAAGCCGTACGTTTACGAAATAATAATTTAGAAACATATTATTTTAAGTTGTGTGAATTAATGGATAGAATTAATATTAAATATAATTTTGAATTGGTTAAATGTAATGAATTTTCACCCGAAAATGTTAAGGGTATGTTTTTTAGAATTTTCTGCTCTCAATTAAATACAAATCAGGAAAGTTTCGTACTTAGTCGAAACATAAATTGCATGCAAAAAGTTTCCACAGTTTTTAGAAGGACACCCTTCTAGACCTAGAAATTATAATGATTCCAATCGAAACAATGGTGGAAATTTCAACAATAGAAATTCAAATAATAACTTAAATAGATTTAATAAAATTTCTCAAATAACAGAAATTTAAACAGTGGTAACTTTAATAGTAATAACGCCAATAATAATTACTCAAACTTTAGAAATTCTAACAGTAGAAATTTTAATAATAATAATTATAATAATAATAATACAGGGAATTACAATAGGATTAATAACTACCCGAATAACAATAATAGTTATAGTAATAATAATGGGTATAACAATAGAAACAATAGTTACGGGAACAATAATAATAGGAATAATTATAATAATAATTTTTTAGAAACCAAAATCAAAATACAAATCCAAGAAATTTGAGTACAAATACGAATCAAAATAATGAAGTAGATAACCGTGACATAAATTTTCAGGAGGAGGCCTCAGAGGTCCTAATTGATTCCGGAGCATCAACTAGTAGCATTGATATAAATTGTCTAAAAACGTGTCCAAGGTATAAACTACAATATCCTCAAGATATTAATGGTCTAACAGGTGTAACTACAGTAACTGAACAAATTAAAACATCCTTTCCTAAAGAATTTAATGTACCAAAAAATAATAAAATGATGTGGAAAATTTTGAACCTTTCTGGAAAAAGTTTCAAAGCTATAATAGGACAAAATATTCTGTATCCTTTAAACGCCACCCTCAATTTAGGGGAAGGTTCTTTTAAAATTTTTAATGACACTCTATTTTTTAACTATGCTTGTCCACAAGAAATCAATTGTTTTGAAGAACTTACAGAAATAAATAATTTAGATTGTCTTTACAAAGACTTAAATAAAGAAGAAAATGAATCCTTAAGAAAAGTGTTAAGAAATAATAGTGAATTATTTTACAAAGAAGGAACCGATTTGAGTTGCACGTCTAATACTAAACATAGTATAACCACTACAGATAGTATACCTATCTTTTCAAAAATTTATCGTTTTCCTAAAATACATGAAGAAGAGGTGGAAAGACAAGTTCAAGATATGCTCAAACAAGGCATTATACAAAAGTCTAATTCCCCATATAATGCACCAATTTGGGTGGTACCCAAAAAACAAGATAATTCAAAAATAAATAAATGGCGAATAGTAGTCGACTATCGCAAATTAAATGAAAAAACTCACGAGGACAAGTTCCCTCCCCCAAACATTGAGTCAATTTTTGATAAACTTGGTAAAGCCCTGTATTTTACCACACTAGACCTAGCTAAAGGTTTTCACCAAATTTTAGTCAATGAAAAAGACAGACACAAAACCGCATTTAGCACTCCACAAGGTCACTACGAGTTTAGAAGAATGCCGTTCGGATTAAAAAATGCCCCGGCCACATTTCAAAGAATGATGAACGAAATCCTTCGAGAACACATTAATAAAATTTGTGTCGTATATCTAGACGATATTTTAATATTTTCAACTTCACTCCAAGAAATGGAAGTGAATATTAAATTAATTTTCCAAGAACTAAAAAAAGCACAACCTGAAAATTCAAATCGACAAATGTAAGTTTTTTTCAAAAAGCACTGAATATTTAGGCCATATATTGACCGACAAAGGCATTAAGCCAAACCCATCTAAATTAGAAGCAATACAAAAACTATGTGTACCCAGAACAACTAAACAAATAAAATCCTTTTTGGGAATAACTGGCTACTACAGGAAATTCATCGAGAATTATTCCAAAATAGCTATCCCATTAACGGAATGTTTAAAAAAATTTAGTAGGATTGATGAAAAAAATCCGCAATACATAAATGCCTTTGAGAAATTAAAACACTTGATTACGAGTCATCCAATATTAAGATATCCTGACTTCAAGAAACGTTTTACTCTCACTACTGATGCTTCCGACAAAACTATCGGAGCCGTTCTATCACAAGACAATCACCCAATTTCATTTGCATCTAGAACTCTCAACGAACATGAGATAAACTATGCAACAATTGAAAAGGAACTATTGTCTATAGTTTGGGCAACAAAATATTTCCGACCATATCTTTATGGAATAAAATTTACAATCAAAACAGATCATAGGCCATTAGTCTGGTTAAATAACCTCAAAGACCCTGGCTCTAAAATGATAAGATGGAAGACAAAATTAAATGAATATAATTATGATATAGAATATGTCAAAGGTAAAGAAAATAAAGTGGCAGACTTTCTGTCAAGGATAAATACAAACGAAAATGAAATCAATGTGAATGAAGACACTAATAAAAGTGAAAATTAAATAATAGAAAATGGAGGAATAGTGAATAAGTTTAAAACACAAATAATTTTAGTAAAAGAAAAAGAGCAAGTGTATAAAAAAGTACATAGTAAAAAGAAAATTTTTATTACAGAAACAGAAATTAGAAATGATGAAATAATTAAAATATTAAAAGAATATTTACCAGAAAAAGGAGTATTAGGAATTTATTCAGAATTAGAAGATAACTTATTTGAATTATTTAAAAGTAAAATGTTTGCAAATTTTACAACATCACATTATAAGTTAATAAAATGTGCCTTATTAGCAGAAGATTTACTTAACAAAACCCAATGCTTTGAAAAGATAAAACAAATTCATGAGGAGACTAACCATAGAGGTATCCATGAAAACTACACAGAACTAAAATTAAAATATTATTTCAATAAACTTCAAGAAGTAATAACAGAATATATTAATAATTGCGAAGTCTGTAACTTAGCAAAGTATGATAGGAAACCCCCTAAACCAAAATTTAAACATACGGTAACACCAAACAATAAAAACGAAATAATTCATTTAGACATATTTCACATTGAAAAGAAATATTATTTTACAGTTATTGATAAATTTTCAAAACATTTATACGTCAAAGAAACTGCAGAAAAAGGCTCAACTACCTTAGTTGAAATGATAAAAGAATACATTCAAAATTTTGATAGACCCAAATTAATTGTGGCAGATAACGAATTCAATACAGCTAATGTAATAGAATTTATAGAACAAGAAAATCTATCAATTCATTTTAATTCTCCAAATAGCCATACAGGTAATGCTGACATGAGTAGATGTCATTCTTCTCTCCTTGAACACATAAGAATACTTAATATCACGGAACCGAATCTTGAAATCACAGAAAAGATTCTTAAAGCAGCTACGTATTATAACAATACAATACATTCAACCATAGGTAAGAAACCAATAGAAGTACAATTTGGAAATGTAGATATTAATGAAATTTTTAAATTATTAGAATCAAAGAAAAATCAATGGTTAGACTATCATAATAAAAACAGAGAAACAAATAAAGAATACCCCTACGATAAAGCTTATATTAAAAATTATGGTCAAGTAAGACATAAGGAAAAACCAAAATTTAGAAAAGTAGATATTAAACCAGACGATGAAGGAAATATTAGACATAATAGAGGCAATAGAAAATTAAAAGTCTATCCTACACGGATTAAAAGACAGAAAAAGTATTTTAAAGGACCAAATAAAGATAAAATCCCAAAACCCACAAATCAACAAAACCAAAATCAATAAAATTCTTTTATTACAGATTTTCAATCAACTCAACAGAAAAACAATCTTTATAATTGTAACATTGTTAACTATGAGTCAAATAACAAGCATAAATGCTGATATCCAAGTAGAAAACATAGAAGATGAAGGAATCATCCTAATAAAAGATGGAGACATACCAATAATAAGTGATTATTATCGAATTTATTACAGAATTAATTTACAAGAATATTTAGACACTATATATAACTTAACTTTATATATACACCAAAACGCAGATATTATATCAGTTATAGGAAACGACCAATCCCTTTTTCATAAAATTTCGAAAATTCAAACCAATATAAACATGCTTTTAAGTATTAATGAACATTCTGTAAAGAATAATAAAACACTAGTAAATAACAGAGTTAGAAAAGGACTAATAAATCCAATAGGTTCAATTTTTAAATTACTTTACGGAGTAATGGACAACGATGATAGAGAAGAAATATTAGAACATTTAGATATCATAGATAAAAATGACAAAAATTAGTAGATGCCTACAACCAACAAATTTCTATTAATGGAATTTTTCAAAACAATTTTAAAAATATCAGAGATAACATAGAAGAAGTAAAAACCCAATTTTTTAAATTAACAGAGAACGTTAGAGACGAAATAAATGAAATTAAAAACGAAATTACACTACTTAAACTCCATAATTATATTTCTGAATTAGATAATGAAATTGAAAAAATTATTGATAATGTAAATGCAGCAAAAGAAGGAATTATGTCTAGATCAATCCTGGATATATGTAGATGAAATTGAAGAAAATTTTATAGGTTTAAATGAGCTAAAAGAAATCAAAATTAACATTTTTGGTAAAGAAAATTCAAATATTTTTATAATTATAATAAGTGTACCAATATTTTTAAATAAACAATTTCCAACTTACTACCTAAGATTAATACCTTTTTTAAATAATTCAATTATATCAAATATAGAAGAACAAAAAGTTCTAAAATACGAAGATAAAATCTATCCTATTAATAAATATCTTAAAAATTTAATTAAGCCAATAGAATGCTCGCCGTGTAAATCAATTGAATATAAAACCAAGAATTATGTAGAAGAAATAGATAAAGGTCTATTAATTGTCAAAAATTTTGAGAATGCTATTGAACAAAATTGTAACGAAAAAATATACCATTTACATAAACATTTTATTATAAATTTTAACAAATGTACTATTTACCTAAATAATAAACAATATCATAACAAAATACAATTTTTAATCATAAAATTGTAATACAACCAAACTTAAATATGAGCATAATAGACTCAGAAATTGTTATTAAAGACCTGATTATTCAGGATATAGAGCATCAAAATAAAATAAAACTTATAGAATATAAGAATAACCGTAATACGATTACATTTTCAACCATAATTGTTATATGTACTGTAATAGCTATTTGCTACTTTCTATTAAAATATTTATATAAAAATAAATAATAAATAATATATGTGCCGAAGAAGTAAAATCTGAACAAATAAATATACCACTTAATGAAATTAAAATCATGAAGCCTCAGGAGAGTCTTCAATCTAAGGCGGGGGGAGTTACAAAGGTACCCATTCCCATGGCCACACCACAGTTGGTACCTATCCAGATACCAATGCCCCAGACTAAACAATAATCGTAGACTAAACAAAAGATAAGCAAATTCAACATAAACACATAAACTTTATCCAATATAACTTCAACGCATATACAAAGACAATCAATTCGGCATCGTAGGTTAAGTTATAAAATGTATCTTAGTTTTAAGTCAGTTCTTATTATACCGTGAATAAAGAAAGATCGCCTTGATCTCATTCTTGAAATTAAAAGTTGTGTTTGCGTTTTCATTTTTGCCTCCACGTTTAGGAGAAGATAAATTTATATTTTTTTAAGATCCCGGAGGATCTGTTACTTAACTCGCGCACCATGAAGACACCTCCATCTACCTTTGAGCACACCATTAACTTGTTCAATTATTTTACGACCAGCTTTGTGTGCTTTATTGAATTTTCTTTCCGGTGTTCTTTCCTCGCATGTTCTATGTGGAGTCAAAAGCCATGGTGCCAATGGGTATCCAGCATCTCTTAAAAATAAACGAAAATTGCTTTTAAGTTTTTAGTCAAATTGCAATTTATGTATCTATACTAACCCAAAAGCCAAATATTTCTTTCGTCATTTAAATATTTTTGAAACAAGTGGGATTGAAGCTCTGATACTTTCTATTGAGTCATGATCATGACATGCTCCTGGATGTGTAGCATCGATAAAACGGATTCGCATTTTTTCATCACAAACCTGGGTGATTATATACTCATAAAAATACTTTGACCTGAAAAAAGCGACTCACAAGTAAAAAAATAAGACTGTAGAAGCCTTTTTTGTTGAAATATAAATGCTTTGAAGATTTTGGTGCAATTATTTTCACATGCATCCAATTACACCTGGTAGTCTGTACTTTTCATAAAAAATGTAGAATGGTTTTTCTAGTTTCTTCCTCTGACGGAATTTTGATCCAATTCGGGCATATATTTTCCTCAAAAACATCTAGAACGTTAGACAGTACTTCCGAGAATCGCGATTGTGCTAAACCTACTTCGTGTTCCTTCCCAACTCTTCCCGGGTATCCACGCAGGCAAGCTCCCAGCTTAACAATGTTAGGAAGACTTTATTGTTGTAGGCAAATTATCAGAAAGAATATTAACCAAATATTTGAATAAAGTTTTGTTAACCCGATAATTCTTGATAAATCTAAAAAAAAGATGTAGGCATGCATAAGATATGTATATCACGCTGCTATTTAGTTTTTTTTTACAACTTACAACTCTTGTGGTAGTTCCAAAGGATTTGAGTTATCCCTTAAGTTGCGCCTTGTGCGTTTTATTTCGTTGCGCTTGATCCTTTCATCCTGTTTGCCAGTTAAACAAATCCTATAGCTTGCATTTTTTTAATTTTAAATGTCAAATCAAAAAATATTTCACTTCAAAACAAACTGTCAATGAAGTATTGAAGGGGGAGAGTTTGTTTTTAGTTTTAAAATTGTTACTATTATTATATTATTATTATAAGAGTCTGTTCTTCTTTGGATTTTTAAATCTGGCATACAAAATAAACCATTTGTGCCAGATTTTAAGAACAAATATAAAAGGTTATGAAAGCAACCTTCTCTTGGAAACAGTCTATAGGCCGAATAGATATATTGATTTAGAACCCATTTATTAAGTTATAGAGGACATAAATGTAAGTGCATCAAATATAATTGTATGCGGGGACTTTAACTGCGATTTATTAACTGATAAAAGTTTAAATGATAACATGCGTTCTTTTAATTTACACTCTGTCAATTTATCTGTTCCAACTCATTTCACACATTCATCAAGTACATTATTAGATCATTTTTATGTTTGTGATGCTAAAAGAATTCTTTTATATGACCAACTTGCAGCTCCTGCTTTTTCCAGACATGATCTTATCTTTTTAACTTATGATTTTAGTACCGGAAAATGTTTGGGAAATTCTAGGATTCAGTTTAGAGACTTAAAAAATTTAGATAGGTCATTACTGAAAAACCATATTTACTCGATACCATGGGAAAACATTTATCTTATGCCTTCGCCTGATGTTCAAGTGGAATTTTTGAACACAAATATAAGCTTCTTATTTAATGTGTACGTACCTTTAAAAACTAAAAAAAGCTCAGGCGCGTCAAAACCCTGGTTTACAAACAATATTAAAAAGTTAATTAATCAACGCCTATCGACGTTGGATACATTTCCGTGTGGAAGAAATTTATATAGTTTATGAGGCTTTACGTAATAGGGTTGTTTTAGAAATAAGAGCTGCTAAAACACAATTTTTCTCTTACCACCTTAGTGTCAATTCTGATGGTCGAAAATTGTGGGATAACCTGCGAAGAATTGGAATCGGTAAACAACGACCGACTTTTCAAAATCATATTGAAACAAATGAACTCAATAAGAAATTTTTGTCTGCCCCTGAAGTTGAACCCCCAAGAGAATTTGAACGTTTAAGCGATTTAAGCCCTCCGTCAACGGTTTCTCCCTTTTGTTTCTCTTGTGTGGATAGTACAGATGTCGTTGAGAGCTTCATTTCAGTGAAGTCAAATGCCGTAGGAATTGACGAACTCAATCCCATATTTTTAAAATCTATTTTACCATTGCTTTTGCCATACTTTACCTATGTTTTTAACACGATACTAACAACTGGAATCTTTCCACAGCGATGGAAAATGGCAAAAATAATTCCTATTCCCAAGAACTCGCTTTGTTTTGAGTTTAGGACAATTTCTATACTTCCATTTCTCTCTAAAGTCTGTGAACGCATTATGCATAAGCAACTAAATCAATACATAACAGCACAATTTGCTATCAACTTTTCAATGAGGTTTTCGTTCACATCATAGCTGTACAACTGCATTAATAAAGGTAATCGAAGACATAAGAGTTCTGGTTCTTTTGGATTTTTCTAAAGCATTTGATATGGTGAATCATTCCTTACTTTTAAACAAGCTACGTCAAAGGTTTAACTTATCTCCAGAAGCAATCAAGTTGTTTTCATCTTTTCTCACTAATAGGAAACAGGCTATAAGTCTTAATAATAACATTTCAGAGTTGCTGCCTATACTCCGAGGAGTTCCCCAATGCTCGATTTTATCCCCACTTCTGTTTTCGTTATACATAAACGAGATTGCGACAATTATAACTGAATCATCGAAGCACTTCTATGCGGATGACATCCAAATTTACAGAAGTTGCCCTTTAGGTCTAATAGAAAATTGGATCTTCATGTTAAATCAAGAACTTGAACGGATATTTAACTGGACTTCTTGTAATGGATTAGACCTTAATGCATATAAATGCAAATGCCTAGTAATTTCCAAAAAAATACTAGATTTATCCTATTTCCCATGTATTATGCTTAACGGGACTGCCTTAGAATATGTCAATGCCACAAAAAATTTAGGTGTAATTTTTAATAGGAGTTTAACGTGGAACGATCACATGAACTCATTGGTAGGAAAAGCTTACGGGACTCTCAGGAATCTGTGGACTGCTCAAGAATTCACACCGTTCAACATAAGAATGCTACTCGCAAAGTCACTTGTGATACCGATACTTGTATATGGATGCGAAATCTATAACAATTGTGATTCTGCTAGTAAACAAAAAGCTAAAAGTCGCCTACAATAACACCATCCGTTACATTTACGGCCTAAAAAGATATGACCATGTCTCACATTTGCAACAAAACCTCCTCAAAATGTCATATGATAATTATATAAAATTGAGAACTTTAAATACTATTTTGTAAAATCCTAAGAACACGCCAACCGATATATCTTTATGAACAACTTCGGATTGCAGCATCAAACAGGTCTAGATGTCTTATTCTGCCTCGTTTTACGTGTCTTACTTCTGAGCGACAATTTTTTATAGCTGCATAACGCCTATGGAACTCACTGCCCTCTTATCTGCGAGATATAAGCAACATACTAGCATTCCAAAAACAAATTACTATTTTTTTTTCCAATCAAAGCAATTAACTTCTAACTTCCTTCAAAATTCTATTCAATCTCTCTTCCCCTTTCTTACTTTTATGTCTAGTTTCTTTATCTAAGCCTTATGCTTATTGATTTATATTGTATCTTTTTTATGATGTAAATAATACTTACTGTGATCAATGTAAATTGCTAATCTATTTTAAATCTTATTTTGTATAACTTCGTTCTTTTATCTTTAACTTGAACTTTAAATTCACTAACTATCACAACCTTATAAGATTTATCTTACTGTGTTAGTTTTAACGAGAAATAAATTGAATTGAATTGAATTGAAATTTAAAAGAGATGCTTAATAAGCGTTGATAAAATGGTTTTTATTCAACAAAAATACAAAATCCAATGTAACTTTAATTGGATCGGAATGATTGACCATGTTGTCATTGATCAAAATTCAACAATTTAACCATTCATTATTGCTCTTTATTTTATTTTAAAAAAAACCAAGACCATCAAGGAATTTTATATAGAATTTTTAATATCTTCTTAACAAACTAATATATATTAATCAATCACTATCTGAGAAGGATTTAAGGATTTAATCCCTTAAGGAATTTTTGTCACAATAAATGAGGATATTTTCATTTGAAACACTGAACATGCTTCGAAAATATGTTCGAAAGTACTTTTGTTTTTATATTTTTTTTGTTGGTACAATTTTTTTCATGTGGAATTTATTCCGAGGGAAGTTCACGATCGCAAAAATCATTTCCTGGAAAATGAATTTTCCGGAGAGAATTAAATTTCACTCGTAATTCGCGATAGGCCCCAATATATATAAATCATCTGCGTCGACGCGGTTGTCTAATAAAATATGATTTAGTAAAGTTGTATTTATTTCGTTAAATGCGATTATAAATAGGACTACCGACAGAGGAGATCCCTGCGGAATACCGTTATGCAATGGGTGGTTGGAGGAGTATATTTTTTTAATTTTATAATAAAAAATAATCTTTCTGCCAACTCCCCATTTTATGAAACACAACATGAATCCCTATTTTATCGAACGCTTTTTCGAAATCCAGGGAAAGGATGGATACATGATTTTTAGCTGATAGTGCTTTCGATGTGGAGTAGTGCATCAGAGCATCCCCTGTTGGCTTTGAATGCGACTTGATTTAGGCTGATAAGTTTATTTGTTTCACAGTATGCGCTTAGCGAAAATAATACATCAATTGAAGTCTTGTCTTTTATTTGGTTTTGGAATAGGAAGCATTGTAGCTGTCGGAATCATATGATTTCATGCAACTTATTGTGGGTGATTTGTAATCACCAGTTAGACGCCGTATGTTTTGCCATATCGTAGTAGGAGAAGAGTCAGGGTTTATGGTTGACGTAAATTCAGAGAAGCTTTTTGATTTACTATCTTTAAGCATTCTTCGAAGCTTCGCAATTGATTTTTTGTAGTTTATCAAGTTTTGTGTGGTTGGTTTTTTTTTGAAATTTGTTCAGGCTGACATTTTATCTTTCCGTAGATTGATTGGTATAAGGTCCACCAAAATGCTTGAGCGTGTAGGTGGAGTTAAGACAAGAAAAAAATCGTATGGGCGGGGGGTCTATTTCCCCCCGTTTAGGCGGGAGGGGCAATTTTATAAAACATTGACTTAAATCAGAAAAAAAAATATTTAAAAACAACGGTAAATGATACAAAGCCTGTTATATTCTTTTTGAAAGTCAGAAAACTACTCTTTTATTTAATTTTTAAATTAAGTTGTTTAAGTGAACAGTTTTAAAAAAATTAATTTTCAAACTCAAAATTTTGAAAAAAAAACTAAAAAAAAATTTTTAAACTAATTTTTTTTTCAAAATTTTATGTAATTAACTATTATTTTTATTTTTAATTGGGGAATTATCCCTTTTTTATTTTTTATTACATACCATCCGATTTTAATCAAATAATAAAAAGAAAACGAATTAACATTTTACTTTACTTACTAGTTTTACTTTTAATTTTTTTTAATTTCTCAAAAACTAAGATACATTTTAGCATCTGGTTTTCTGTTTTTGACTAAAAATTAATAAAAGCATTGAATTTTGAAATAAAAATAATAGTTAATTACATAAAATTTTGAAAAAAAAAATTAGTTTACAAATTTTTTTTTTAGTTTTTTTTCCACATTTTGAGTTTAAAAATTATTTTTCTTAAAACTGTTCACTTAAACAACTTAATTTAAAAATTGAATAAAAGAGTAGTTTTCTGGCTTTCCAAAAAAATATAACAAGGGCTTTGTATCATTCGCCGTTGTTTTTAAATATTTTTGTTCTGATTTAAGTCAATGTTTTAGAAAATTGCCCCTCCCGCCTAAACAGGGGGAAATAGACCCCCCTCCCATACGAGTTTTTTTCTTGTCTTAACTCCACCTACACGCTCAAGCTTTTTGGTGTAGCTTATACCAAGCACCCTGTATAGATATGTATGTACATTTTGTTTGAAGTTGTACTTCCACAGCTAGGACTTGTAAATTTTGTAAATTCAGGGCAATGATTCTGTGAGGTATGTTTTTTTTTTTAATCAAAAGGGCAATACTTTGCATACATGAGTTATTGCTTTAAAGATATTTTAAAATAGCCATCAAAGACTCTTGGATAAATTGGTGTGTTATTAAAAGGGCAGTGTGTTTCTTGTAGAGTCACGATTATAGGATTGTGTTCTTTAATGATATTAAGCTCATCAAGGTTATTTATAAATCCATTGATATTCCATTGCAGAATATTGAGCTGTATCAGGTTTACACTGGTTGCACGAGTTTGTTTTACCTGAAGTAAGACAAGTGTGGCTAGTTTGTTGGTTTGGTTTGTGAGTTTTGTTTTTACGTTTTTGTTGTACAATTTGAGGGTTGTTGGTAGTATGTTGTTCAGTTCTTTGACTCTGCAAGTCAGGCGTTGGTTCATCTAGGCTCCCAATGGAGCCTTAACAGCTGATATAGGTGAGTAAGAAGTTGCAGAAGGGGTATCGGTGGTATTGTATTTAGTTGGAGTGGCTGGGGATATGGTATAGGTGTTGGTATTTTAGTGTTTGAGGTGTAGGCGATTGTGTATTACAGATGAGGTTATCAAGGTTTTGGTTGTGTTTGTAGTTGTAGGAGTATACGTTATATAAAATTCAAATTAATTGAATTAAATCATACAAACTTCATGGATCGACCGCAAGAGTGCGACACTAACAACCTACTATTTTAGCATATTTTCTGCACATGAATCCAGTCACGTTTTAGCTTTCAACAAACCACTTGCAATTCTATATTTATTTCTTTGACGAGTAAATTTTCCTTTTGTTACTTAATTAAATAATTGAATACTAAACTTTTATATTTTATAAATAACAAGCGCAAACTCTTTTAATTCGTTGACGCGCTCCTAAATTGGTGACCCCGACTTTAAAGAAATAATTAGGGTGTTGTGTAATTTTTGGTTTTATTGAAATGACCGAAGACAACCAGCAACAGGAACAGCAGCCATCTGGTTCAGGTCCAGCCAAAGTTAATACCCGAATCATTCGACCACCAGAAAGTTCACTGGAAATTCAGATCAATCATTCGCAAGAACTACAGCAACAACTAATTTCCCAGAAGGCTAAAGTAATGGCAGGTTCAAAAGTCGAAGCTAGCCATACTCGCGTACGACCACCACCATTTTGGCGAGAAAATGTAAAACTATGGTTTGCGCAGCTGGAGGCGCAGTTCACTCTGTCAAATTTGCGATCTGATTTCCGAAAATTTAACATTGTCATTGCAAATCTTGACCAGACCACTACCACAGAAATACAAGACGTCATCATCAATCCACCAGCAAGGTAATGCATATGTTCGAATGAAAGAAGAACTTGTTTCTCGTTTGGCCCCATCTAGAGACAAACAGATCAGGCCAATGCTAGATCGTGAGCAGCTAGGTGACAGGAAACCGTCGGAGTTCCTTCGCCGCATAAAAGATTTAGCTGGAGGCACCATGACCGACGACGCTTTAAAAGCAATTTGGATCGATAGATTGCCCGTTCAAACTCAATCCATACCTGCTGCACATCCGCCTAGTACAATCGATAATCCTGCAAATCTAGACAATCTGGGTCTCATGGCAGACAGAATAAACGACGTGATTCACATCAACAAGTTGCTAGCACGTCATCGCAACCAGAATCTGCATTATCGAGCCTTACACAAAAAGTAGAACAGCTGACTAGACACATTGAGGCATTGTCAATGAATCGACGAGACCAATATGGCGGGCTGAACAGATCTAGGTCGTACTCTCGTGGCAGGCAACAAAGAAGCGCTACACCAGCTTCGAACGAGAAGAAAAACAACAACAATCGAACCTTTTTTCGTTTTTTTTCATCGTCACTGGGGATCAAAAGCAAGAAATTGCCGCCCACCATGCAATTTCCATCAGCAGCTGGCGGGAAACGAGAACGGGCTTCATTGATGACGGTGAATGACAGCCAAACTTCCAGCCGTCTTTTCGTCACGGACAAATTGTCGAAGGTGCAGTTATTAGTAGATACGGGTTCAGACATTTGTGTTTCCACACACAGGTCCACGTCGACAGTCTACGCCATCCGATTACACTCTTTTCGCCGCCAAGGGATCTCCGATATAAACCAACGGTTTTTGCACTTTGCATTTTAACTTGGGACTGCGTCGTGATTTCACATGGCGTTTCTTGGTAGCTGATGTCAGTAAACCTATAATAGGTGCTGATTTTCTATCTTTCTTTCAACTTCTTGTGGACGTATCGCACATCAGATTGCTTGATGAAATAACGGGTCTCTCCACACTAGGTTGCCACGCTACCGAGATCTCATCACACGATAAATCGGTTTGTGGAAGTTCGAAGTATATGGAGCTGCTTAAACAGTATCCCAGTTTGACCAGACCAGATGGAAGTTTCAAAGAAATTCGGCTGTTGTATTGATGTGATGAAGGGTGGCATCATCACATCAATACAACAGCAGGTCCTTCAGTAAGCTGCAAAGCGCGACGTTTGGCGCCTGACAAGATGAAAATAGCAAAAAGTGAGTTCGAAACGATGCTCAAAATGGGAATAGTAGCTCGCCGTTCCGAAAGCTGTTGGTCGTCTCCACTTCACCTCGTCCCCACGAAGCCAGGTGATTGGCGTCCGTGCGGAATTTTCCGCGCTTTAAACGACCGTACGATTCCAGACAACTACCCTCCACGAAATCTACAGGATTGTTCAGCAAATCTCGCAGGCAAGAAAATATTCTCGAAGATTGATCTGGTAAGAGCGTTCAACCAGATCCCGATTGCACCAAAAGACATCAAGAAAACGGCCATCCTTACACCATTTGGACTTTTCGAATTTATGTTTATGACGTTTGGACTCCGAAATGCAGCCCAAACTTTTCAGAGGTTCAACGACGAAGTCACGAATGGACTCGACTTCTGTTTCCCCTACGTTGACGACATTGTTGTGGCATCAGACGATGAAGAACAACATTTTGACCATCTCCAAACTCTTTTCGAAAGGCTCAACAAATTTGGGGTTGTCGTTGACGTAGGTAAGTGCCAATTTGGTAAGTCCAAAACCACGTTCTTAAGTTATTTAATATCGAGCGATGGCATGCAACCACCAGAAGAACGAATCCAGGCCATCATTGATTGCAAACCCCCAACTACGGTTAAGCAACTTAGAAGATTCCTGGGTTCCATCAATTTTTACAGACGCTTTATTATTATTAAAAACGGAGCCAAGCTACAAGCTCCACTGAACGAGTGCCTTAAGGGACCGAACGTTACAAGGCAATAAAACCATCTCTTGGACACAACCACTTCAACAAGCCTTCACAACTTGTAAGGAGGGACTTATGAATGCCGCCTTGCTCGCACATCCCGATCCTACACTGGAGTGGGGACTTTTCACCGACGCATCAGACTGTGCCATGGGCGCAGTATTGCAACCGAAAACACCGATTGGTTGGCAGCCACTGTCGTACTTCGCAAAGAATTTTAACAACGCTCAACGTAAATACAGCACGTACGACAGGGAGCTATAAGCAGTGTACGCAGCCATTAAGTATTTTAAGTTCATGTTAGAAGCTAGAAATTTTTCAATCTTCACGGATCACAAACCATTGGTGTTTTCTTTCAAACAAAAGCCCGAAAAAGCGTCACCTCGACAGTTTCGATGTCTTGACTTCATTGTACAATATTCAACCGACATCAAACACATCGCTGGAACGGAAAACGTAGTGGCTGATACGCTGCCACGAATCGAAGGCATCAGCAAGTCAGTTAATTTTGAAGAACTGGCTGCTTCACAAAAAGGTGATATAAAACTTGAAAACATTATTAAATCTGCTTCTGCTTTACAGGGTAGTTCCGCTCCCGAACTCTGAGCTAAAATTTTTTGTGATGTTTCAAAAGGTGTTGCCAGACCTTTTGTTACAAAACTATTCCGCCGTCATGTATTCGATTCGTTGCACTGCCTAAGCCACCCTGGTACCAACGGTTCTGTTAAACTCTTGTCTCCCAAATTTGTATGGCCTTCAATTCGCAAAGACTGCAGTGCATGGGCGAAGGCATGTATTCCATGCCAACGATCAAAAATAACACGTCATACGTCATCCCCTGTGGGAGATTTCAAACAACCATCTTCGAGACTCAAGCATATCCACATCGACTTCGTTGGACCTCTTCCATACTAACGAGGATTTTTATTTTGTCTCACTATTGTGGGTCGGTATTCCCGCTGGCCTGAAGCTTATCCTTTAGAGGATTCCACTGCTGAAACGCTTGCACGAACCGTCTTCGCAAATTGGATAGCACGTTTTGGAGTGCCAATCAAGGTGACCGTGGCAGACAATTTTTGTCCGATCTCTATCAGGCTTTAACCTAATAATTTTGCATCAATCATATGACGACGACTTGTTACTACCCCGCAGCTAATGGTATGGTAGAAAGGTTGCATCGTCAATTTAAAGCCGCTGTAGAATGCCATGAATCACCAGCATGGGCCGATGAACTTCCTGTTGTGGTGCTCGGACTCAGAACATCATTTAAAGAAGACTTACAAGCTACAGTAGCTTAAATGTTGTACGGCGAATCCATCAGACTCCCCGGTTGCAACTTTTCGAGTATGTTTGTATTCTTCATCAGGTCTTTATTTATGTATAACAAAAGAAACAAAATAATACATACAT
Source organism: Baccha elongata (assembly GCA_951217065.1). Taxonomy (NCBI): domain Eukaryota; kingdom Metazoa; phylum Arthropoda; class Insecta; order Diptera; family Syrphidae; genus Baccha; species Baccha elongata. The sequence goes on along the minus strand of CATNUY010000169.1, from coordinate 540,880 downwards.
ATATTAGTATACATTTTTTATATTGATTTTGACGAAACTATTGCTTCACATCGAACACTTTCACAACAAATTATAATACAGGGTGATTGGTATAAGATGCACCAAAAAGCTTGAGCGTGTAGGTGGAGTTAAGACAAGAAAAAAATCTTACGGGAGGGGGGGTCTTGCTCTTATTAATTTTTAGTCAAAAACAGAAAACCGGATGCCAAAATGTATCTTAGTTTTTTTTTAATTTTTTTTTCAAAATTTTGAGTTTGAAAATTAATTTTTTTAAAACTGTTCACTTAAACAACTTAATTTAAAAATAAAATAAAAGAATAGTTTTCTGGCTTTCCAAAAAGATATAACAAGGCTTTTTTCACCTTTGTTTTTAAATAATTTTTTTTCTGATTTAAGTCAATGTTTTAGGAAACGGGGGGAAATAGACCCCTCCTCCCATACGATTTTTTCTTGTCTTAACTCCACCTACACGCTCAAGCTTTTTGGTGCACCTTATACCAATCACCCTGTATAATTGCCCAAAATAGAATTAAATTTTAAAAGAATAACCGTACCGGTACTGGTGCAAAATAATATTAAATCAGTATCTGACGAGGATGGCATGGCATTGAGTCCTAATATTTGTTATTAAATATTATTTGTTTTTATTTTAGAAATATAAGTTTTATAAGTTGTAATTTGAAATCTTTTCAATTAAATTAATTTTTTTTTTTTAGTTTTTTTTGTCAGTTAATAAAGCTTTTTAAACCAATGTATTAATATTTCATTTGCAATACTAGATTTCTTTAAACGAAAATGCTGTATCTATGTAAATGTAATTTTATTAAAAAAATAATAATTGTGTTTCTTAGTATACATTTAAAAAACGAAAGACATTTGTCAAAACACAAAAAAGTTACAGATCAGAACAGAAAACCGAAGATGCCAATTCTTCGGTCAGTACGTTGACAGATTTAACGAACTTTCTGTTGTGAGCATAAGTAACCTCATTGGCTTTTTGAATGCAACCAAACGGCTATAAAACGTAACAAACCATATCAATATCTCACCTCTTCTATGGGTAGGTAAGACGGATCAAGAGAACTACATGATTTTTGCAGGAACCTTTTCTCTAGCCTTGTAGGCGGGCTAAGTCTACTGCGGGTATCATGTTTTTCCCTAAATCGAACTGATCTCACTGAAATTCGGTCCTACTCTAAGCCATCCAGCACCCTGCCTGTTTAGGTTCTTAGCGAAGACAGACATATCGGAGCTAACAGCCTGGCATAAAGCCTGGTGGGGGGAATGGGCCACTTCCCGTGGGTGAGGTATCCGAGGATCTCCTTGCCTTCCTATATGGAAGTTGGTAACTAAGGGAATTACTCCCAATCAAAACAATTTCAAACCTTATAACATATATCACCGTACCAATATTTCACCTTTTCCATGGGCCGAAAAACGGATCAAGAGAGCTACATGATTTCCGCAGGAACCACGTCTCTAGCCGTGTAGGCGGGTTGTGTCTACGGCGGACATCATGTTTTCCCTAAACCGAATCAATCTCACGAGGAAACTGGTTCTACCCTAAGCCATCCAGCACTCTGCCTGTTTAGGTTTTTGGCGAAGACAGACATATCGGAGCTAACAGCCTGTCATAAAGCCTGGTGGGGAGTATGGGCCAGTTCCCTTGGCTGAGGTACCCGAGGATCTCTTATTCTCCTATGGTAAATGGTAATAAAGGGATCAACTCCCAACACAATTCCACACCTTAATACACCATAGTCACCAAAACGATATCCTAACCTTCACATAATGATAGGTCTCATGAGTTTATGGTATCAAAACGGCGCACCAAGCGCAAATTGGGTTTTTATTCTAGTAGAATAGCCGCCATTCCTACCTACCTACCTACGGAGGGCACGCCGTATATAACAAAAAATGGAGTTCAATCACATTAGAAAAAATTATGACTGCAAAACTTGCAACAAACTCCATGAATATAGTAAAGAAACACTTTCATACACTAAATCCAACAATACTTTGATTTTCCTCTTGAAATGCAGAGAATTCGGTTTGTTTCCTAAATTCATCAGCAATTCAACTAACAACCTACGCTATATATTCCAATTTTCTAATATTGAAAAGGAACGACAATTAGAGACGAAACTACTGCTTCACATCGAACACTTTCACAACAAATTACTTAAAATTGCTATCTCCCTCAAACAAATACAAAAGAAAACAGAAAGAATGAGGATAGAAAAGCTGGAAAATTTTATCACCAACCATTTAACACAGAAAGAATACTAAAATTTCTCCAAAAATTAAGAAAATAAACACAACAAAATTAATGAAAACGATCTACATACACACCGCCATTCGATAAATTTTTGCATACAATTTATAATGAAGCCAGAATGTTCCTACGAAACCATAAAGACGTTTTGATTGTCCCTGCTGATAAAGGCAATGTCACAGTAACTACATATATAGTTACAAGACAGATTACATGGAAAAAATGCAAAACCTCATGGCAGACAGAAACGTTTACAGGGTTCTGAGGAACAATCCAACAACAACGTTGCAGAATCGGAACAATGATTTTGTAAAGGATTTGTTAAGAGAAGCTATTATCTCTCAATATGAAAAAAAGCGAATGAAAACATATACTGCAAGTAGTCCGAAAATCTATGCCTTACCCAAGATTCATAGGGAAAATACTCCAATGCGGCCTATATGTGCTTCGACGATTGTACCTTGCTATGAGCTGTCAAAATTTATGGTCAAAATTCTTTAAAATTTGACACAGAATTTAAAATTTAATGTCAAAAATTCCAAAGATTTCATCGATAAAGTGGCTTCTATTAAACTGGAAAACGGGGATATTTTGGATTCATTTGATGTTGTTTCTTTGTTCACAAGCATCCCAATCGGTCCGATTATAGACATTATAAAGATAAACTGGAATAGAATAAACGAGCACACCAATATTAAAAAGACAAAGTTTTTCGAATTACTTAGGTTTTGTATCTTTGATAACAACTATTTGGAGTTTGACAGTAACATTTATCAACAAAAACAAGGTGTGCGCATGGGAAGTCCAGCGTCGCCAATTTAAGCGGATCTTATTATGGAAAATCTTTTGGAAAATGTACTTCCTAAACTTACAGAAAAACCTATTGTGATCGTCAAATATGTAGATGACCTATTCGTTGTAATTAAATCCGAATAAATACAGAACACATTGAACGCATTAAATTCTTTCAATCACAAAATTAAGTTTACGGTAGAAGTGGAAGTTAATGGTGAGCTCCCATATCTCGACGTGAAAGTTTTAAGGCAAAATGGAAACTAAATTTTTGATTGGCACAAAAAAGTAACTGCGTCCGGACGCCTTATAAATTTCCACTCAAAGCAACCCAAACATATTGTCAATACGGCACAAAATTTTGCCAACAGAGTTCTTGACATAAGCGACATTTCTTTTTATGAAAAAAATATAAAAATTATCCGGGACATCCTGACAGCCCCAATAAAAGACAACACAAAGGTAAAAATAGCCTTCAAGTCTGCTTTTTCCCTGAGAAACAAACTTTTCACCAATATCAAAGGAAGAATGGAGACTTTGGAGAAAGCAGATGTGGTCTATAAGATCAATTGATTATTAGGGAAGGACATGTTCGTCTGTTTACATAGGAACATCGAAACAAATATTAAAGAACCGTATCTCTGGACATAGGTCTGATTTAAATAGCGGAGCATCTCATAAAACGGCGTTAAGTCAGCATTGCATAGAAGAGCAACATACACCGGACTTAGAGAATGTTGAAATTCTTTAAAAGGAACAACATTATTCTAAACAAAAGTTGCTAGAAATGTTGCATATCTTAGACAACAGTAATACCGTCAACCGTAGGTCAGATTGCGACAATCTGAGCAATGCCTATAGCCAAATTATAAAAAGACCAGCAACAAAAAGTATTATCAAAAGTAGGTGATTGTGTAGTGCAGTGTAATGGACATTTTAACTGTCGTCAGTATTTTTCGTTTAAATAATTAGTTTAAAAATATTTGATTTAACTATTGATTTTGTTTTTTTTTTAGTTACTGTTGAATTGATGTCTAACTACATTTAATTTCATTTAATATCATTTTAATATTCTTTGTTTCTTGATAAATTTTCAAAATTTTTCAAAAATGATTATAAAAAATTGTATACTAATATATGTATGTATTATTTTGTTTCTTTTGTTATACATAAATAAAGGCCTGATGAAGAGTGCAAACATACTCGAAACGTTGCAATGAATAAATAACATCTTTTAATTACAATCGACCTATAGCCAACAAAAAACAATTATATATGTGGGATTAGGCTCCTAAAGACACACCAACATAACAGACAAACGAACATACAGAGAACGGTGTCACCGTTTACCAGACGAACGAATATACAGAGAACCATACCAACAGTACACAAACAACCGAACACACAGTGAACAAACCCTAGACCGGGAACGACGCATATAACTTAAATACCTACCAAACGACACCAGACAAAACAGCTAACCGAAATACATAGACGACTAAACAGGGGAAAAGACAGACGACGTACACGACAAGAGTTAGTGAACAATACAGTAGAGAAGGAATCAAGAAGCTGATCGGTTCATAGTGCGATAACGTAGAGTAGAGTAAATAAATAAAATATTCGAGAACAGATTTCAAAGACAATTAATTGTTTAACTATTGTTTAATCAAAATAACCGCGTTTGTGTTTTCATGAAGTGCGAAGATTGAATCCAGAAAGGAAATCTTTTATAGGAGAAAGATTTTCCTACAAGTGGTGGCTCGTCCGGGATATTTTTTTTTGCCATCAAGGAAATAAAGTGTTGTTCGTGTTGCACCGCTGAAAAAAAAAACAAACGCAAAGTTTAAACAAAATTATTTAGTTCTGCCGTTAAGCAAACAAATAAATAAATAGTGCCGTGCGTACGACAGTTGGTACAAAGTGTTACGATAGTGAGTTAAAGGGCATTATCCCAAAACAAACGAAACTGTACCTACATCATTCCCTGTGTAAAATCGCGAAACGGTTTTTTTTTCGATTGAGAAACGCCAGATTGCAACCACCAAGTTCATCTGAGCAAGAAGCAACAAGTAAATAGTGTGCTGAAGTGTGTGTGTAAGTGACGTCGGTCACATAGCCCTAACAACAGAAAGAGTGAATACCGAAATATCTACCCCTTTGAAGCGTGTATATAGAAACCAACCGTTGGCATCTGTGCATTTTGTTGTGTTGTATATCGCGACGCTATTCGAGATTTCAAGAAACGGAACAAACGCCGATCGCAGAGAAGGAAAAAGAAAAACAGCCGTCGTCGTTGTGCGTTAAGAATATTTTTTTTGTTTGTTGTGTTCGACAAGAAGAAATACAGTGGGGTGAAAAAATTTCCTTACTGGAAAAAATAACAAAAGTGAAAAAAAAAACAACAAGTCTTTTAAAAACAATAATAACGAAAGTGAAAAAAACAAGAGTTTTAAGAAAAAAACAACGAAAGACTTAAAAAAAAAACAATAAAAAAAGACAGTTAAAGGGCAACAGCAAAAAAGGAAATTTTTTGAAGAATTGTCGTATTGCATGCTCCAACGAGTGCAGTGTCGAGTCAAGACAAATTTTTGTAGAAGGCGAGACGGTGGTAGCGGCAGAAGCAGAGATATTTTAAGAATAAGATTTCTGTTCTCATTTTCTTATTTTGAATTGTATTTGAACCGAGGGCAAATTCCTGAATTGACAATAGCTGGGTTGAGAGAGAAATTGGGTGAGTTGGGGTTAGAGACAACGGGTCTTAAATCCGTCCTTAAAGATAGATTATTTATTCATTACGGGATTGTTGAGGGAGGGGACGAAAACGTTTTGAACGATTCCAACCCTTCAGAGTACGAGGACGTCGGTGGGGGAAATAATTCTGACAGTGGAGCGAACAATTCAAGAATTTCAAGGCCCATGTTCACTTTACGTGATATCGAAGACAGCATGGTTAAGTTCTCTGGAGCAGAGTCAGACGACATCAATCTCTGGCTTCGTAACTTCGAGGACAATGCTTTTACTGCAGGATGGGGTTCCCTACAAAAGTTTATTATCTGTAAACAGCTACTCAAAGGAGCCGCTATGGTTTTTGTCCGTAGCCAGAAGGGGTTGAGAGACTGGGAGTCACTTAAAGAGGGGCTGAGGGCTGAATTTGGGTCAAAGTTATCGTCTGCTGATGTTCATCGAACGCTCCGAACCCGACGTAAAGCCGCAAGTGAATCTTTAAGAGAATACCTTTATTGCCTTGCCGAGATCGGGCAACAAATAAACTTGGATGAGGAGAGCCTCATCGACTACTTTATCGAGGGAATCCCTGATTCAAAAATAAATAAAACCGTCCTATATCAGTCAAAATCAGTGAGGGAGCTCAAATTAAATATCGTGATATATGATAAAGTGCGGAGTTGGGGTCCACCATCGGCGAGAGGAAGCCATCGAACGCCAATAACAAGCCACGTTGTTAACACGCCGTCAACAAGTGCTGCATTTCATGGAAGACAAGCTGAAGCAAGAGAGAGAAGATGTTTCAAGTGCGGTTAGGGAGGACATATGGCCCTATATTGTAAAGCGACTGCAACAAAATGTTTCAAATGTGGGAAACCTGGGCATCGTTCATTCGAGTGTAACTCAGCAGCACCACAAAGACAACAAATAAAAGCTGAAAGAAACAACGCTTACACTGCATCAACGAGTAGCGAAGTAATTCCGGAAGCGAGAGTGTGCCTGGCCAGTGGATCGAACCGTACATTTAAAACCATCATAGTAAAGGGCCAGCCTATAGCAGCTTTGGTAGATACGGGTAGCGACCTGTGTTTGTTAAGACACGTCTGTTTATTGTGTACGTGGAGTTGAGCGGTGAAAAACGAAATTTAGTTTGTGTAGGTAGCAATCTAGTTACAACAATGGGATGTTTCATAGTAGACTTAGAAATTGACGGCATCAACCTAAAGTTCAAGTTTCATGTGGTGAGAGAGTGTGATATGCAATATTCGGCAGTGTTGGGTAATGACTTATTGGGTGAGGTAGATCTTATTATCACATCGGAGTGAGCCGAATTTAAGCGTAAGCAGAGCAGAGATGAGTCAACTCTAGAGGCAATCCAAGAGTCAAACAAAGTGGGGCAGATGGACGTTAATCCATCCCATGAGAGATTGATGCGAGAGAATCCATTCAAAACCGGGAACACAGGCCTTGTAGAACGGATAAATTCAACGAGAAGAAATGACAAAGTGGAGCAGATGGACGTTAATCCATCCCACGGAAAAGATATAAAAGAGAATCCATTTAAAACGGGGAAAGATGAAGAGAAGATGAATCTTGAGAACCTGTTTACATTGGCCGTGGAGTTCGGATCAATATGCCTGGCAGCTGAAAAGAAAGAGTTTCAAGGCGAGAGAGATTTAGACCTTGACCATTTGAGTGACTATTATATAGAAAGTCCTAGAAGTTATAAAGAGCTATAATCCAACGGGCAGCAAGAGGTCGCCAGTTGAGATGAAAATCATTTTAACCGATGAAGTACCGGTGTACGTGAGACCGAGACGGATATCTTACATGTAACAAGAAGTGGTAGGAGATCAAACCAAGAGTTGGATGAAACAAGGAATCATACAGCCAAGTGTCTCAGAATATGCAGCGCCCATAGTTTTAGTGCCAAAGAAGGACGGAACTAAGAGATTGTGCTGCGATTACAGAGCGTTAAATGAGAAGATCATCAGAGACAATTTCCCAACGATGGCCATTGAAGAAGTGGTAGATCGGCTTCAAGGAGCAAAAGTGTATATAACACTGGATCTGAAAACTGGATTTTTCCATGTACCAGTAGAGCCGGAGTCGAGGAAATATACGGCATTTGTCACCATGGAAGGGCAATATGAATTTTTGTTTGTACCATTCGGGCTCAGCAACTCTCCAACAGTATTTGCGAAATTCATTTCGGCTATATTCAGGAAACAAATCGAGTCAAAGGTTTTAGTACCGTATGTAGACGACTTGGTCATACTGGCGGATAGCGAGAATGATGCGATGTCAAAATTGGATTCCGTATTGGAAGTGGCAACGGAATATGGTTTAAAAATTAAGTGGAGTAAGTGCCAATTCCTTAAAAGAGAAATAACATTTTTGGGCTATATAATAAAGGACGGGGGAATTAGTCCGTCATCAGAGAAAATAAGAGCAGTCAAAGATTTTCCTGTACCTACTGACAAAAAGGCGCTCCAACGTTTTTTGGGATTAGCATCGTATTTCAGGATATTCATACAGGGTTTCGCTAACATCGCAAAACCATTGTCGGATTTATTGCGCAAGAATTTGAAATTTAAAATAGAGGCGGAACAACTTTTATCATTTGAGCAACTCAAATTAGCGTTAGTTAAGGCGCCAACTTTGAAACTTTACAACCCTAAGGCACAAACGGAGATACACACGGATGCAAGTAAGTTCGGGTATGGTGGAGTATTACTGCAAAGAGACAGCGAAGATCAGCAATTACACCCAGTTCAATATATGAGCCGGAAGACGTCACCAACAGTGGAGAAATTGCATTCATATGAACTAAATGTTCTGGCAATTGTCGAAGCCCTTAAGAAATGGAGAGTGTATGTACTTGGGCTGAAAATCAAAATAGTAACTGACTGCAACGCATTCGCCATGACCATGAAATGAAAAACAAGACGTTCCGTTAAGAGTGTCAAGGTGGGCAATGTTTTTGCAGGAATTCGATTATGAAATATAGACCAGCAACAAAAATGAAGCACGTAGATGCATTGAGTAGAGTGACGTGTATGATATTAGAAAATTCGTTGAACCACCGTATAAGAATGGCACAATCAACGGATGAATGGATCAAAGCAGTGAAGAAGGTGCTGGAAACACAAGAGTATGAGGACTTTTACAGGGAAGCTGGAATTTTACATAAAGATCCCATCAAGGAACTCATTGTTATTCCAACTGTTATGGAATCAGAGATCATCAGTGTAGCTCATCAACAGGGACATTTTGCGGTGAAAAAAACACAGGACTTGGTAGAGAAAACGTTCTTTATACCTAATTTAACATCAAAGGTAACGAGTGTTGTGAAAGGCTGCATGAAGTGCATCATCACTGAAGCAAAGTCTGGAAAAAAAGAAGGATACCTGAATCCGATCGATAAAGAGGATAGACCCCTACAAACCTACCACATTGATCACATACAACCACATTTTAGTTGTCTCAAAATTTGTATGGTTTTATCCTACAAAAGGCACAGGGAGCGAAGAAGTTATTGACCGGCTGAGCAAACAAGCTTCGACATTTGGACATCCACGAAGAATTATATCCGATCGAGGGACTGCGTTTACATCAAATGCTTTCGAGGATTACTGCAATGAAGGAGGGATACAACATTTGCTAATAGCAACAGGGGTACCAAGGGGAAATGGCCAAGTGGAAAGGGTACACAAAATCATAGTACCTATGTTGGCTAAAGCGTGTGTGGGACGTTCCGAAAATTGGTACAAATACGTTGATAGAGTGCAAAAGACAATAAATAACACACCATCGAGAACCACAAAATTCACACCCTTCAAAATTTTGACCGGAATGGAAATGAGGATAATAGAATATCCAGATTTGAGACTAATGATCGAGCAAAACAATATCGAAGAGCTCCAAGAAGAAAGAGATGAAGTTCGTGAGCAAGTTAAGGACAACATAAGGGAGATTCAGACCGAAAACAAGAAGTTGTTCGACAAAAAGAGAGCACCAGAAAGACAGTACCAAGTGAACGACTTAGTCGCCATTAAGCGAACTCAGTTCGGGAGCGGAATGAAACTCAGACCTAAGTATTATGAACCCTATAAAGTCATAAAGAGAATGAAGAAAGGGAGGTACGAGGTGCAAAAAGTCGGTGAACAAGAAGGCCCAACCAATACCAACACCATCGCCGAGTATATGAAGGGTTGGAATCCTTCATTCGGGACGAATGAACGGTCAGGGTAGCCGAATGTGGGATTAGGCGACTAAAGACACACCAACATAACAGACCGAACATACAGAGAACGGTGTCGCCATTTACCAGACGAACGAATATACAGGGAACCATACCAACAGTACACAAACAACCGAACACACAGTGAACAAACCCTAGACCGGGAACGACGCATATAACTTAAATACCTACCAAACGAGACCAGACAAAACAGCTAACCGAAATACACAGACGACTAAACAGGGGAAAAGACAAACGACGTACACGACAAGAGTTAGTGAACAATACAGTAGAGAAGGAATCAAGAAGCTGATCGGTTCATAGTGCGATAACGTAGAGTAGAGTAAATAAATAAAATATTCGAGAACAGATTTCAAAGACAATTAATTGTTTAACTATTGTTTAATCAAAATAACCGCGTTTGTGTTTTCATGAAGTGCGAAGATTGAATCCAGAAGGAAATCTTTTATAGGAGAAAGATTTTCCTACAAGTGGTGGCTCGTCCGGGATATTTTTTTTTGCCATCAAGGAAATAAAGTGTTGTTCGTATTGCACCGCTGAAAAAAAAAACAAACGCAAAGTTTAAACAAAATTATTTAGTTCTGCCGTTAAGCAAACAAATAAATAAATAGTGCCGTGCGTACGACAGTTGGTACAAAGTGTTACGATAGTGAGTTAAAGGGCATTATCCCAAAACAAACGAAACTGTACCTACATCATTCCCTGTGTAAAATCGCGAAACGGTTTTTTTTTCGATTGAGAAACGCCAGATTGCAACCACCAAGTTCATCTGAGCAAGAAGCAACAAGTAAATAGTGTGCTGAAGTGTGTGTGTAAGTGACGTCGGTCACATAGCCCTAACAACAGAAAGAGTGAATACCGAAATATCTACCCCTTTGAAGCGTGTATATAGAAACCAACCGTTGGCATCTGTGCATTTTGTTGTGTTGTATATCGCGACGCTATTCGAGATTTCAAGAAACGGAACAAACGCCGATCGCAGAGAAGGAAAAAGAAAAACAGCCGTCGTCGTTGTGCGTTAAGAATATTTTTTTTTGTTTGTTGTGTTCGACAAGAAGAAATACAGTGGGGTGAAAAAATTTCCTTACTGGAAAAAATAACAAAAGTGAAAAAAAAAACAACAAGTCTTTTAAAAAAAATAATAACGAAAGTGAAAAAAACAAGTTTTAAGAAAAAAACAACGAAAGACTTAAAAAAAAAAAACAATAAAAAAAAACAGTTAAAGGGCAACAGCAAAAAAGGAAATTTTTTGAAGAATTGTCGTGTTGCATGCTCCAACGAGTGCAGTGTCGAGTCAAGACAAATTTTTGTAGAAGGCGAGACGGTGGTAGCGGCAGAAGCAGAGATATTTTAAGAATAAGATTTCTGTTCTCATTTTCTTATTTTGAATTGTATTTGAACCGAGGGCAAATTCCTGAATTGACAATAGCTGGGTTGAGAGAGAAATTGGGTGAGTTGGGGTTAGAGACAACGGGTCTTAAATCCGTCCTTAAAGATAGATTATTTATTCATTACGGGATTGTTGAGGGAGGGGACGAAAACGTTTTGAACGATTCCAACCCTTCAGAGTACGAGGACGTCGGTGGGGGAAATAATTCTGACAGTGGAGCGAACAATTCAAGAATTTCAAGGCCCATGTTCACTTTACGTGATATCGAAGACAGCATGGTTAAGTTCTCTGGAGCAGAGTCAGACGACATCAATCTCTGGCTTCGTAACTTCGAGGACAATGCTTTTACTGCAGGATGGGGTTCCCTACAAAAGTTTATTATCTGTAAACAGCTACTCAAAGGAGCCGCTATGGTTTTTGTCCGTAGCCAGAAGGGGTTGAGAGACTGGGAGTCACTTAAAGAGGGGCTGAGGGCTGAATTTGGGTCAAAGTTATCGTCTGCTGATGTTCATCGAACGCTCCGAACCCGACGTAAAGCCGCAAGTGAATCTTTAAGAGAATACCTTTATTGCCTTGCTGAGATCGGGCAACAAATAAACTTGGATGAGGAGAGCCTCATCGACTACTTTATCGAGGGAATCCCTGATTCAAAAATAAATAAAACCGTCCTATATCAGTCAAAATCAGTGAGGGAGCTCAAATTAAATATCGTGATATATGATAAAGTGCGGAGTTGGGGTCCACCATCGGCGAGAGGAAGCCATCGAACGCCAATAACAAGCCACGTTGTTAACACGCCGTCAACAAGTGCTGCATTTCATGGAAGACAAGCTGAAGCAAGAGAGAGAAGATGTTTCAAGTGCGGTTAGGGAGGACATATGGCCCTATATTGTAAAGCGACTGCAACAAAATGTTTCAAATGTGGGAAACCTGGGCATCGTTCATTCGAGTGTAACTCAGCAGCACCACAAAGACAACAAATAAAAGCTGAAAGAAACAACGCTTACACTGCATCAACGAGTAGCGAAGTAATTCCGGAAGCGAGAGTGTGCCTGGCCAGTGGATCGAACCGTACATTTAAAACCATCATAGTAAAGGGCCAGCCTATAGCAGCTTTGGTAGATACGGGTAGCGACCTGTGTTTGTTAAGACACGTCTGTTTATTGTGTATGGGGTAGTTGAGCGGTGAAAAACGAAATTTAGTTTGTGTAGGTAGCAATCTAGTTACAACAATGGGATGTTTCATAGTAGACTTAGAAATTGACGGCATCAACCTAAAGTTCAAGTTTCATGTGGTGAGAGAGTGTGATATGCAATATTCGGCAGTGTTGGGTAATGACTTATTGGGTGAGGTAGATCTTATTATCACATCGGAGTGAGCCGAATTTAAGCGTAAGCAGAGCAGAGATGAGTCAACTCAAGAGGCAATCCAAGAGTCAAACAAAGTGGGGCAGATGGACGTTAATCCATCCCATGAGAGATTGATGCGAGAGAATCCATTCAAAACCGGGAACACAGGCCTTGTAGAACGGATAAATTCAACGAGAAGAAATGACAAAGTGGAGCAGATGGACGTTAATCCATCCCACGGAAAAGATATAAAAGAGAATCCATTTAAAACGGGGAAAGATGAAGAGAAGATGAATCTTGAGAACCTGTTTACATTGGCCGTGGAGTTCGGATCAATATGCCTGGCAGCTGAAAAGAAAGAGTTTCAAGGCGAGAGAGATTTAGACCTTGACCATTTGAGTGACTATTATATAGAAAGTCCTAGAAGTTATAAAGAGCTATAATCCAACGGGCAGCAAGAGGTCGCCAGTTGAGATTAAAATCATTTTAACCGATGAAGTACCGGTGTACGTGAGACCGAGACGGAAATCTTACATGTAACAAGAAGTGGTAGGAGATCAAACCAAGAGTTGGATGAAACAAGGAATCATACAGCCAAGTGTCTCAGAATATGCAGCGCCCATAGTTTTAGTGCCAAAGAAGGACGGAACTAAGAGATTGTGCTGCGATTACAGAGCGTTAAATGAGAAGATCATCAGAGACAATTTCCCAACGATGGCCATTGAAGAAGTGGTAGATCGGCTTCAAGGAGCAAAAGTGTATATAACACTGGATCTGAAAACTGGATTTTTCCATGTACCAGTAGAGCCGGAGTCGAGGAAATATACGGCATTTGTCACCATGGAAGGGCAATATGAATTTTTGTTTGTACCATTCGGGCTCAGCAACTCTCCAACAGTATTTGCGAAATTCATTTCGGCTATATTCAGGAAACAAATCGAGTCAAAGGTTTTAGTACCGTATGTAGACGACTTGGTCATACTGGCGGATAGCGAGAATGATGCGATGTCAAAATTGGATTCCGTATTGGAAGTGGCAACGGAATATGGTTTAAAAATTAAGTGGAGTAAGTGCCAATTCCTTAAAAGAGAAATAACATTTTTGGGCTATATAATAAAGGACGGGGGAATTAGTCCGTCATCAGAGAAAATAAGAGCAGTCAAAGATTTCCCTGTACCTACTGACAAAAAGGCGCTCCAACGTTTTTTGGGATTAGCATCGTATTTCAGGATATTCATACAGGGTTTCGCTAACATCGCAAAACCATTGTCGGATTTATTGCGCAAGAATTTGAAATTTAAAATAGAGGCGGAACAACTTTTATCATTTGAGCAACTCAAATTAGCGTTAGTTAAGGCGCCAACTTTGAAACTTTACAACCCTAAGGCACAAACGGAGATACACACGGATGCAAGTAAGTTCGGGTATGGTGGAGTATTACTGCAAAGAGACAGCGAAGATCAGCAATTACACCCAGTTCAATATATGAGCCGGAAGACGTCACCAACAGTGGAGAAATTGCATTCATATGAACCAAAGGTTCTGGCAATTGTCGAAGCCCTTAAGAAATGGAGAGTGTATGTACTTGGGCTGAAAATCAAAATAGTAACTGACTGCAACGCATTCGCCATGACCATGAAAAACAAGACGTTCCGTTAAGAGTGTCAAGGTGGGCAATGTTTTTGCAGGAATTCGATTATGAAATATAGACCAGCAACAAAAATGAAGCACGTAGATGCATTGAGTAGAGTGACGTGTATGATATTAGAAAATTCGTTGAACCACCGTATAAGAATGGCACAATCAACGGATGAATGGATCAAAGCAGTGAAGAAGGTGCTGGAAACACAAGAGTATGAGGACTTTTACAGGGAAGCTGGAATTTTACATAAAGATCCCATCAAGGAACTCATTGTTATTCCAACTGTTATGGAATCAGAGATCATCAGTGTAGCTCATCAACAGGGACAAATTGCGGTGAAAAAAACACAGGACTTGGTAGAGAAAACGTTCTTTATACCTAATTTAACATCAAAGGTAACGAGTGTTGTGAAAGGCTGCATGAAGTGCATCATCACTGAAGCAAAGTCTGGAAAAAAAGAAGGATACCTGAATCCGATCGATAAAGAGGATAGACCCCTACAAACCTACCACATTGATCATGTCGGGCCCATGGAGAAAACACGGAAGAGATACAACCACATTTTAGTTGTCTCAAAATTTGTATGGTTTTATCCTACAAAAGGCACAGGGAGCGAAGAAGTTATTGACCGGCTGAGCAAACAAGCTTCGACATTTGGACATCCACGAAGAATTATATCCGATCGAGGGACTGCGTTTACATCAAATGCTTTCGAGGATTACTGCAATGAAGGAGGGATACAACATTTGCTAATAGCAACAGGGGTACCAAGGGGAAATGGCCAAGTGGAAAGGGTACACAAAATCATAGTACCTATGTTGGCTAAAGCGTGTGTGGGACGTTCCGAAAATTGGTACAAATACGTTGATAGAGTGCAAAAGACAATAAATAACACACCATCGAGAACCACAAAATTCACACCCTTCAAAATTTTGACCGGAATGGAAATGAGGATAATAGAATATCCAGATTTGAGACTAATGATCGAGCAAAACAATATCGAAGAGCTCCAAGAAGAAATAGATGAAGTTCGTGAGCAAGTTAAGGACAACATAAGGGAGATTCAGACCGAAAACAAGAAGTTGTTCGACAAAAAGAGAGCACCAGAAAGACAGTACCAAGTGAACGACTTAGTCGCCATTAAGCGAACTCAGTTCGGGAGCGGAATGAAACTCAGACCTAAGTATTATGAACCCTATAAAGTCATAAAGAGAATGAAGAAATGGAGGTACGAGGTGCAAAAAGTCGGTGAACAAGAAGGCCCAACCAATACCAACACCATCGCCGAGTATATGAAGGGTTGGAATCCTTCATTCGGGACGAATGAACGGTCAGGGTAGCCGAATGTGGGATTAGGCGACTAAAGACACACCAACATAACAGACCGAACATACAGAGAACGGTGTCGCCATTTACCAGACGAACGAATATACAGGGAACCATACCAACAGTACACAAACAACCGAACACACAGTGAACAAACCCTAGACCGGGAACGACGCATATAACTTAAATACCTACCAAACGAGACCAGACAAAACAGCTAACCGAAATACACAGACGACTAAACAGGGGAAAAGACAAACGACGTACACGACAAGAGTTAGTGAACAATACAGTAGAGAAGGAATCAAGAAGCTGATCGGTTCATAGTGCGATAACGTAGAGTAGAGTAAATAAATAAAATATTCGAGAACAGATTTCAAAGACAATTAATTGTTTAACTATTGTTTAATCAAAATAACCGCGTTTGTGTTTTCATGAAGTGCGAAGATTGAATCCAGAAAGGAAATCTTTTATAGGAGAAAGATTTTCCTACAAGTGGTGGCTCGTCCGGGATATTTTTTTTTGCCATCAAGGAAATAAAGTGTTGTTCGTGTTGCACCGCTGAAAAAAAAAACAAACGCAAAGTTTAAACAAAATTATTTAGTTCTGCCGTTAAGCAAACAAATAAATAAATAGTGCCGTGCGTACGACAGTTGGTACAAAGTGTTACGATAGTGAGTTAAAGGGCATTATCCCAAAACAAACGAAACTGTACCTACATCATTCCCTGTGTAAAATCGCGAAACGGTTTTTTTTTCGATTGAGAAACGCCAGATTGCAACCACCAAGTTCATCTGAGCAAGAAGCAACAAGTAAATAGTGTGCTGAAGTGTGTGTGTAAGTGACGTCGGTCACATAGCCCTAACAACAGAAAGAGTGAATACCGAAATATCTACCCCTTTGAAGCGTGTATATAGAAACCAACCGTTGGCATCTGTGCATTTTGTTGTGTTGTATATCGCGACGCTATTCGAGATTTCAAGAAACGGAACAAACGCCGATCGCAGAGAAGGAAAAAGAAAAACAGCCGTCGTCGTTGTGCGTTAAGAATATTTTTTTTTGTTTGTTGTGTTCGACAAGAAGAAATACAGTGGGGTGAAAAAATTTCCTTACTGGAAAAAATAACAAAAGTGAAAAAAAAAACAACAAGTCTTTTAAAAAAAATAATAACTAAAGTGAAAAAAACAAGTTTTAAGAAAAAACAACGAAAGACTTAAAAAAAAAAAACAATAAAAAAAGACAGTTAAAGGGCAACAGCAAAAAAGGAAATTTTTTGAAGAATTGTCGTGTTGCATGCTCCAACGAGTGCAGTGTCGAGTCAAGACAAATTTTTGTAGAAGGCGAGACGGTGGTAGCGGCAGAAGCAGAGATATTTTAAGAATAAGATTTCTGTTCTCATTTTCTTATTTTGAATTGTATTTGAACCGAGGGCAAATTCCTGAATTGACAATAGCTGGGTTGAGAGAGAAATTGGGTGAGTTGGGGTTAGAGACAACGGGTCTTAAATCCGTCCTTAAAGATAGATTATTTATTCATTACGGGATTGTTGAGGGAGGGGACGAAAACGTTTTGAACGATTCCAACCCTTCAGAGTACGAGGACGTCGGTGGGGGAAATAATTCTGACAGTGGAGCGAACAATTCAAGAATTTCAAGGCCCATGTTCACTTTACGTGATATCGAAGACAGCATGGTTAAGTTCTCTGGAGCAGAGTCAGACGACATCAATCTCTGGCTTCGTAACTTCGAGGACAATGCTTTTACTGCAGGATGGGGTTCCCTACAAAAGTTTATTATCTGTAAACAGCTACTCAAAGGAGCCGCTATGGTTTTTGTCCGTAGCCAGAAGGGGTTGAGAGACTGGGAGTCACTTAAAGAGGGGCTGAGGGCTGAATTTGGGTCAAAGTTATCGTCTGCTGATGTTCATCGAACGCTCCGAACCCGACGTAAAGCCGCAAGTGAATCTTTAAGAGAATACCTTTATTGCCTTGCCGAGATCGGGCAACAAATAAACTTGGATGAGGAGAGCCTCATCGACTACTTTATCGAGGGAATCCCTGATTCAAAAATAAATAAAACCGTCCTATATCAGTCAAAATCAGTGAGGGAGCTCAAATTAAATATCGTGATATATGATAAAGTGCGGAGTTGGGGTCCACCATCGGCGAGAGGAAGCCATCGAACGCCAATAACAAGCCACGTTGTTAACACGCCGTCAACAAGTGCTGCATTTCATGGAAGACAAGCTGAAGCAAGAGAGAGAAGATGTTTCAAGTGCGGTTAGGGAGGACATATGGCCCTATATTGTAAAGCGACTGCAACAAAATGTTTCAAATGTGGGAAACCTGGGCATCGTTCATTCGAGTGTAACTCAGCAGCACCACAAAGACAACAAATAAAAGCTGAAAGAAACAACGCTTACACTGCATCAACGAGTAGCGAAGTAATTCCGGAAGCGAGTGTGCCTGGCCAGTGGATCGAACCGTACATTTAAAACCATCATAGTAAAGGGCCAGCCTATAGCAGCTTTGGTAGATACGGGTAGCGACCTGTGTTTGTTAAGACACGTCTGTTTATTGTGTATGGGGTACGTGGAGTTGAGCGGTGAAAAACGAAATTTAGTTTGTGTAGGTAGCAATCTAGTTACAACAATGGGATGTTTCATAGTAGACTTAGAAATTGACGGCATCAACCTAAAGTTCAAGTTTCATGTGGTGAGAGAGTGTGATATGCAATATTCGGCAGTGTTGGGTAATGACTTATTGGGTGAGGTAGATCTTATTATCACATCGGAGTGAGCCGAATTTAAGCGTAAGCAGAGCAGAGATGAGTCAACTCAAGAGGCAATCCAAGAGTCAAACAAAGTGGGGCAGATGGACGTTAATCCATCCCATGAGAGATTGATGCGAGAGAATCCATTCAAAACCGGGAACACAGGCCTTGTAGAACGGATAAATTCAACGAGAAGAAATGACAAAGTGGAGCAGATGGACGTTAATCCATCCCACGGAAAAGATATAAAAGAGAATCCATTTAAAACGGGGAAAGATGAAGAGAAGATGAATCTTGAGAACCTGTTTACATTGGCCGTGGAGTTCGGATCAATATGCCTGGCAGCTGAAAAGAAAGAGTTTCAAGGCGAGAGAGATTTAGACCTTGACCATTTGAGTGACTATTATATAGAAAGTCCTAGAAGTTATAAAGAGCTATAATCCAACGGGCAGCAAGAGGTCGCCAGTTGAGATGAAAATCATTTTAACCGATGAAGTACCGGTGTACGTGAGACCGAGACGGATATCTTACATGTAACAAGAAGTGGTAGGAGATCAAACCAAGAGTTGGATGAAACAAGGAATCATACAGCCAAGTGTCTCAGAATATGCAGCGCCCATAGTTTTAGTGCCAAAGAAGGACGGAACTAAGAGATTGTGCTGCGATTACAGAGCGTTAAATGAGAAGATCATCAGAGACAATTTCCCAACGATGGCCATTGAAGAAGTGGTAGATCGGCTTCAAGGAGCAAAAGTGTATATAACACTGGATCTGAAAACTGGATTTTTCCATGTACCAGTAGAGCCGGAGTCGAGGAAATATACGGCATTTGTCACCATGGAAGGGCAATATGAATTTTTGTTTGTACCATTCGGGCTCAGCAACTCTCC
Source organism: Baccha elongata (assembly GCA_951217065.1). Taxonomy (NCBI): domain Eukaryota; kingdom Metazoa; phylum Arthropoda; class Insecta; order Diptera; family Syrphidae; genus Baccha; species Baccha elongata. The sequence goes on along the minus strand of CATNUY010000169.1, from coordinate 521,453 downwards.
AACAGTATTTGCGAAATTCATTTCGGCTATATTCAGGAAACAAATCGAGTCAAAGGTTTTAGTACCGTATGTAGACGACTTGGTCATACTGGCGGATAGCGAGAATGATGCGATGTCAAAATTGGATTCCGTATTGGAAGTGGCAACGGAATATGGTTTAAAAATTAAGTGGAGTAAGTGCCAATTCCTTAAAAGAGAAATAACATTTTTGGGCTATATAATAAAGGACGGGGGAATTAGTCCGTCATCAGAGAAAATAAGAGCAGTCAAAGATTTTCCTGTACCTACTGACAAAAAGGCGCTCCAACGTTTTTTGGGATTAGCATCGTATTTCAGGATATTCATACAGGGTTTCGCTAACATCGCAAAACCATTGTCGGATTTATTGCGCAAGAATTTGAAATTTAAAATAGAGGCGGAACAACTTTTATCATTTGAGCAACTCAAATTAGCGTTAGTTAAGGCGCCAACTTTGAAACTTTACAACCCTAAGGCACAAACGGAGATACACACGGATGCAAGTAAGTTCGGGTATGGTGGAGTATTACTGCAAAGAGACAGCGAAGATCAGCAATTACACCCAGTTCAATATATGAGCCGGAAGACGTCACCAACAGTGGAGAAATTGCATTCATATGAACCAGAGGTTCTGGCAATTGTCGAAGCCCTTAAGAAATGGAGAGTGTATGTACTTGGGCTGAAAATCAAAATAGTAACTGACTGCAACGCATTCGCCATGACCATGAAAAACAAGACGTTCCGTTAAGAGTGTCAAGGTGGGCAATGTTTTTGCAGGAATTCGATTATGAAATATAGACCAGCAACAAAAATGAAGCACGTAGATGCATTGAGTAGAGTGACGTGTATGATATTAGAAAATTCGTTGAACCACCGTATAAGAAAGGCACAATCAACGGATGAATGAATCAAAGCAGTGAAGAAGGTGCTGGAAACACAAGAGTATGAGGACTTTTACAGGGAAGCTGGAATTTTACATAAAGATCCCATCAAGGAACTCATTGTTATTCCAACTGTTATGGAATCAGAGATCATCAGTGTAGCTCATCAACAGGGACATTTTGCGGTGAAAAAAACACAGGACTTGGTAGAGAAAACGTTCTTTATACCTAATTTAACATCAAAGGTAACGAGTGTTGTGAAAGGCTGCATGAAGTGCATCATCACTGAAGCAAAGTCTGGAAAAAAAGAAGGATACCTGAATCCGATCGATAAAGAGGATAGACCCCTACAAACCTACCACATTGATCATGTCGGGCCCATGGAGAAAACACGGAAGAGATACAACCACATATTAGTTGTCTCAAAATTTGTATGGTTTTATCCTACAAAAGGCACAGGGAGCGAAGAAGTTATTGACCGGCTGAGCAAACAAGCTTCGACATTTGGACATCCACGAAGAATTATATCCGATCGAGGGACTGCGTTTACATCAAATGCTTTCGAGGATTACTGCAATGAAGGAGGGATACAACATTTGCTAATAGCAACAGGGGTACCAAGGGGAAATGGCCAAGTGGAAAGGGTACACAAAATCATAGTACCTATGTTGGCTAAAGCGGAATGGAAATGAGGATAATAGAGTATCCAGATCTGAGACTAATGATCGAGCAAAACAATATCGAAGAGCTCCAAGAAGAAAGAGATGAAGTTCGTGAGCAAGTTAAGGACAACATAAGGGAGATTCAGACCGAAAACAAGAAGTTGTTCGACAAAAAGAGAGCACCAGAAAGACAGTACCAAGTGAACGACTTAGTCGCCATTAAGCGAACTCAGTTCGGGAGCGGAATGAAACTCAGACCTAAGTATTATGAACCCTATAAAGTCATAAAGAGAATGAAGAAAGGGAGGTACGAGGTGCAAAAAGTCGGTGAACAAGAAGGCCCAACCAATACCAACACCATCGCCGAGTATATGAAGGGTTGGAATCCTTCATTCGGGACGAATGAACGGTCAGGGTAGCCGAATGTGGGATTAGACGACTAAAGACACACCAACATAACAGACCGAACATACAGAGAACGGTGTCGCCATTTACCAGACGAACGAATATACAGGGAACCATACCAACAGTACACATACAACCGAACACACAGTGAACAAACCCTAGACCGGGAACGACGCATATAACTTAAATACCTACCAAACGAGACCAGACAAAACAGCTAACCGAAATACATAGACGACTAAACAGGGGAAAAGACAGACGACGTACACGACAAGAGTTAGTGAACAAAACAGTAGAGAAGGAGTCAAGAAGCTGATCGGTTCATAGTGCGATAACGTAGAGTAGAGTAAATAAATAAAATATTCGAGAACAGATTTCAAAGACAATTAATTGTTTAACGAATTAATAAACTATTGTTTAATCAAAATAACCGCGTTTGTGTTTTTATGAAGTGCGAAGATTGAATCCGGAAGGAAATCTTTTATAGGAGAAAGATTTTCCATGAATAAAAACAATAAAAAGACTAAAAATAGTCGAATTAGATTTTATTAAGTGGAGTATTTATGAATGAAATTCAATATTAAAGGTTTTGTGGCCTTTACTCCAAGCATTGCGTTTCGCCCTAGTTTGATGGTGGGCTCATCAGCTAGATGACATCAAACCCAATCTAGTACGCAATAATTGTCAATGATTACCGACTGCTTTATAAAATTTACAGAGAAAACTCCCTGTGAATTATATTATTCTAAAGAACTTTGATCAAAGTTAGACATTAGAAATTATGATGTTATGCTCGTGGCCAAGCGAAGTTATAAGAAAATAAAAACAATAAAAAGACTAAAAATAGTCGAATTAGATTTTATTAAGTGGAGTATTTATGAATGAAATTCAATATTAAAGGTTTTGTGGCCTTTACTCCAAGCATTGCGTTTCGCCCTAGTTTGATGGTGGGCTCATCAGCTAGATGACATCAAACCCAATCTAGTACGCAATAATTGTCAATGATTACCGACTGCTTTATAAAATTTACAGAGAAAACTCCCTGTGAATTATATTATTCTAAAGAACTTTGATCAAAGTTAGACATTAGAAATTATGATGTTATGCTCTTGGCCAAGCGAAGTTATAAGAAAATAAAAATAATAAAAAGACTAAAAATAGTCGAATTAGATTTTATTAAGTTGAGTATTTATGAATGAAATTCAATATTAAAGTTTTTGTGGCCTTTACTCCAAGCATTGCGTTTCGCCCTAGTTTGATGGTGGGCTCATCAGCTAGATGACATCAAACCCAATCTAGTACGCAATAATTGTCAATGATTACCGACTGCTTTATAAAATTTACAGAGAAAACTCCCTGTGAATTATATTATTCTAAAGAACTTTGATCAAAGTTAGACATTAGAAATTATGATGTTATGCTCGTGGCCAAGCGAAGTTATAAGAAAATAAAAACAATAAAAAGACTAAAAATAGTCGAATTAGATTTTATTAAGTGGAGTATTTATGAACTAGGGCGAAACGCAATGCTTGGAATAAAGGCCACAAAACCTTTAATATTGAATTTCATTCATAAATACTCCACTTAATAAAATCTAATTCGACTCTTTTTAGTCTTTTTATTGTTTTTATTTTCTTATAACTTTGCTTGGCCACGAGCATAACATCATAATTTCTAATGTCTAACTTTGATCAAAGTTCTTTAGAATAATATAATTCACAGGGAGTTTTCTCTGTAAATTTTATAAAGCAGTCGGTAATCATTGACAATTATTGCGTACTAGATTGGGTTTGATGTCATCTAGCTGATGAGCCCACCATCAAACTAGGGCGAAACGCAGTGCTTGGAGTAAAGGCCACAAAACCTTTAATATTGAATTTCATTCAGAAATACTCCACTTAATAAAATCTAATTCGACTATTTTTAGTCTTTTTATTGTTTTTATTTTCTTATAACTTCGCTTGGCCACGAGCATAACATCATAATTTCTAATGTCTAACTTTGATCAAAGTTCTTTAGAATAATATAATTCACAGGGAGTTTTCTCTGTAAATTTTATAAAGCAGTCGGTAATCATTGACAATTATTGCGTACTAGATTGGGTTTGATGTCATCTAGCTGATGAGCCCACCATCAAACTAGGGCGAAACGCAATGCTTGGAGTAAAGGCCACAAAACCTTTAATATTGAATTTCATTCATAAATACTCAACTTAATAAAATCTAATTCGACTATTTTTAGTCTTTTTATTGTTTTTATTTTCTTATAACTTCGCTTGGCCAAGAGCATAACATCATAATTTCTAATGTCTAACTTTGATCAAAGTTTTTTAGAATAATATAATTCACAGGGAGTTTTCTCTGTAAATTTTATAAAGCAGTCGGTAATCATTGACAATTATTGCGTACTAGATTGGGTTTGATGTCATCTAGCTGATGAGCCCACCATCAAACTAGGGCGAAACGCAATGCTTGGAGTAAAGGCCACAAAACCTTTAATATTGAATTTCATTCATAAATACTCCACTTAATAAAATCTAATTCGACTATTTTTAGTCTTTTTATTGTTTTTATTTTCTTATAACTTCGCTTGGCCACGAGCATAACATCATAATTTCTAATGTCTAACTTTGATCAAAGTTCTTTAGAATAATATAATTCACAGGGAGTTTTCTCTGTAAATTTTATAAAGCAGTCGGTAATCATTGACAATTATTGCGTACTAGAAAGATTTTCCTACATTTATCTCTTACGATACAAAGGTCACTAAAAATTCGATTTTATTTATACATAAGGACTTACATAAGAACTTATTACATCGTAACAAAGTCACTTGAGGGGGAGTGCTGTAGGAGTATACGTTATCTAAAAATTCAAATTAATAATCGCATCAAATCATGCGAACTTCATGGATCGACCGCAAGAGTGCGACACTAACAACCTACCATATTAGCATATTTTCTGCACATGAATTTAGTCACGTTTTAGCTTTCAACAAACCACTCTTGCAAATTTATATATATTTCTTTTACGAGTAAATTTTCCTTTTGTTACTTAATTAAATAATTGAATAATAAACTTTTATATTTTATAAATAAGAAGCACAAACTCTTTTAATTCGTTGACTTGCTCCTAAATAGTGTTCGGAAATTGACTGGTTGTAGTGGTAGTGGTTATATTTGAAACAGATGGTGACGAGCTTATGACGGATTGAATGGGTCGAGAAGTGGTAATTAAGTTAGATTGTTTAAAGTCGGTTTGAGTGCGGCTAACATTGCTGGTATTGGAAATATTTGTATTTATGATCGAGTGAAGCTTGGTTGGGAAGTTTAAGTATGGTTTTTATGGGTATTTGTGTTTTGTTTTAGCGTTTGAGCGAAGATTAAGTTTTTCTGGCTGTAGATTAGTCTAGTTTCTGCCATTGTACAATTTTTTCAATGTTTTTATGGTGATCACTTCTTTAGCCTGTTTATAAGCAGGGCATGTTTTGGAAGATGAAGGGTGAGAAAGAGCGCAGTTTGCACACATAATACGGGTGCATGTTTCTGGAGTGTGTGGTGGGAGGCTACACGAATCTCATTTTGTGGTACATTGCATATTTTTGCAACGCATGGGATTCGGTATGTACTCTGTTACATTTGCACTAAAAAAGCCGATATCAACAGTTTTGGGGATACGATAGAGGTCAAATGTGAATAGCGTAAGTCCGGTTTCAAATAGCTTTCCATCTTCTCCTTTCTTTAGAAATTTGAATACTTCTGTGACGCCCTGCCGTTTAATTTCACTAAGGATTTCTGTCTCAGATATGTTTCTTAGGCAGGGAGCCAAAACTATTCCCTTTGACTGTGTAAGGCGCTCGTGAAGTTTTACTGTTAATGGGCAGACGCCAGCGAGATCTTTAGTTTTCAGGAAGAGATCTGCGATTTTTTGCGATTTAAAAAAGATCAAAAGACTACCGTCACGGAGTTGGTTTATATTTTCATAATCTTTGCTAATGTTATCAATAGCTTTTCTAAGAAAGAATGGGCTAAGTGACGAGATGAGTTTTTCACTATTTTTGGAAGACATTGTAATGAATCGTGGATTTTTGGCATTGGAATTTGATGGGAGGTCTGGAAATATGTCGAAGAGTGAAGTGTTTTGTTTTTGTTTTTTTTTTGGTTGGAGATCAGGGTGAGAGTAAGGATCGAGAATACCGAAACGATCACCTTTCTGGCTTGGCCCTCTTCTCAGTTAAACGGTCTCACTCACGTGAAGAAATATATATTAAAACGATAAGCGGTTAAACGAGAGAAACCGTTTTAGGCACTTTGCGGAAATATATAAGTTACAGTAAACAGAACAACGATGTTATCGGCTCGGGAGTTAGTCGGTGACTGTCTCGAAATTTGAAATTCATAAATTTATCAAAATAAAATCCAACAATTGAAGATGTGTTTTAATAAAAACTTTCCAAACGAAATAAACATTCGTGCTCCATTTCCCTCAGTAAAGTTGATTGATACAAAAAATATATTAGTTTCTGTATGAAAGTATTTTCTTTACATGGCGAATTAAAGTGCTTTCCGTATCAAAGTATTTTTATTACTCACCTTACAACAAATTTATTATTTCATAAAAATGTTTGTGGCAAAGATTATAAAAAAAGTCTAGAAAATAAAAACAGTAACTTATATCTACATCAGAGTGTTTCATCACCCCTCAACGATTGGGAATGAGGGACAGCGTTATCGAGATCATATAGTGAACACTGAAAGGCGCAACTTTCAATTTTTTGTATTATTATTATTTATTTATTTATTTTGAGCTAAAAATAATAGACTCACCAAAACTTCCAGCAAGAGCAGAATGCATTAGAAAAGTTATCAGATGGCAAAATGTTATGAGTGATTTTTTTAAATTTTACATGGAGTTTTGAAGCCCAAAACGCTATGAAAAAATGTTTTAAATTAAATTTATAAAAAAAGAACACAACAAAACTTTAATTTTTGAAAGCAATTTTTTTGATTTTTCATAAAACTTTGAGCTACAAAATCGCACGTTAAATTTTATCGCATTCTCCCACAGCTAAAACGAGTTTATTTGTCCATCGCTAACAGTTGAGTCGGTCAAACTGTGGAGCTTACTTTTTCAAGAAAAAAAAAAAACACCCCTAAAAACGAAACGCCCCGGAAAAGTCCCGGTTTCCTGTAGGGCTACCACGCGGCTGGGCATAATGATACAACTCATTACATTTACAATATGATTTACTCTACATTTACGTATATGCGGGAGTTGTCGCACGGGTAAGCTAGTTATTTATTATTTCACAACACAGAGCACAACACTTTAGCGTGCTTTCGGTTTGAGTTGCAGGTCGGCAATGCTGTAAGGATTGGTCCCACTTTTCTATGAGATATGCGATCTGATAAGCAGAGGACCTATTGCTACAAAGCAGAACTGCTGGCCATTAAAAAGCTGTCGTTCTTCCAGATATTACTTTTACTGTTTACTAATGAGCGTTTCCATGACTTAGGCCCACTTGCACGAAACTTTTTTGACATTAGTAACCACTGATTTATCAATGCAAATGAACTAGCCATCGATAAAAATACAAACTCGTTGCAAAATCTTAAATATTTGTCCACTCATTTTTCTCTGGATAACTTTGTACATCCGTCTAATAGAATTTGACAAGAAGTTGCTATCGGTGAGGTTCGCATTAGTGTGTGTAGCAAATGTTGTTGTTGTTTTTTTTTCAACTTTTATTATTTTGATAAATATTGGCAATTATGGATCAGTAAACCTGAATCAATCTACCACAGTAAAATGCCGAAAAGAAAACTAACTCTTCATACAGACACTCCTAAGCGGGACAATTTATTTGAAGGAACTTTTGGAATTTTTCCTTCATCATCATCATCATCATCGGCTCGACAACCGGGGTCCGGTCCTGGCCTCCTTCAACAAGTCTCTCCACCTATCCCGGTCTCGAGCCGACGCCATCCAGTTTCGCACCCCAAGGCTCCGGGCGTCCTGGTCTACGCCATCTCTCCAGCGCAAGCATTATCTACGACGCTGTCGTCTGCCATAGAATGTACCACAAAGAACTTTCCGAGCAGGTTCCTCTTCGCTCATGCGAGCTAGGTGCCCTGCCCACCGGAATCTACCGAGCCTAATTTTTGTCACGATATCTGCTTCAAGGTAGATTGCGTACAATTCATGATTGTACCGTCTCCGGAATCGTCCTTCCTCTAATATGGGGCCAGCAATTCTCCTTAAGACTTTTCTCTCGAACGCGGCTAAGAGGTCGGAGTGCCTTTTGCTAAGCACCCAAGTCTCGGATCCATATATGAGTACTGGCAAGACCATGGTCCTGTACAGCAGCAGTTTTGAAGTTATGGTGAGATTTCTGGATTTGAAGAGCCTTGACAGACTGTAGTAGGCTCTGTTGAATTTGAGAAGCCGCCCGCGTATTTCTTCTTCTATATTGTTATCGGCTGCTACTATTGACCCAAGGTATTTAAAGGATTGCACCACTTCAAATTCGTGCTCCGCTACCTTGATTGTTTGACCAACTGTTCCTCTCGCATTCGACGCCACCATGTACTTTATTTTACCTTCACTAATGTGCAGCCCCAGATTTTGTGCCGCCTGCTCGATCTGGATGTAGGAATCGTGTACAGCTTGCTCGGTTCTTCCGATGATGTCGATGTCGTATGCGTAAGCCAGTATCTGGCTGGACCTGCTTACGATGGTCCCTCTTGTTGCCGTGATAGAGTTTTGGATTGCTTTCTCCAACGCCAGGTTGAAGAGGAAGCTGGCCAAACCATCCCCTTGTCGGAGTCCATTAAAGATGTTGATTGGTCTGGATAGCAATCCGGCTATTTTTACTTGGCTTGTTACGTTGGTCATGGTCAACCTACATAGTCGTGTCAATTTATTTGGGATGCCGAATTCTCTCATGGCTTTGTAAAGTTCTACCCTGGCTATGCTATCATAGGCGGCCTTAAAGTCTATAAACAGGTGGTATGTTGGGATGTTAAATTCTAGACATTTTTCCATCGCCTGTCTAAGGGTAAAGATCTGATTAGTTGTTGATTTGCCTGGAATGAAACCACACTAATATTGTCCGATGATGGATTTAGCGTATGGGGTTATCCGGCCTTGTTGGATAGAGGAGAGTATCTTATAGGCGGTACTCAACAACGTGATACCTCTATAGTTGCTGCACGTTGTGACATCTCCTTTCTTATGTATGGGCATATTATACCTTTTCGCCAGTCTTCTGGCATTTCTTCATGCTCCCACACGTGCACTTTAATATCATGAATTGCCTGACGTAGAGCTGGCCCACCGTTTTGAAATAATTCGTCTGGTATACCATCAGCTCCCGGGGCTTTGTTTTTCTTTAGCCGGTCTATAGCCTTCTCAACCTCTTCTATGCTTGGTGACGGCAACATAGGGTATTCGTCTTGAAGCAGTGGAGCCTCCACTTCTGCAGTGAGTTGACCATTTAGCAATTCATTAAAGTACACTTCCCATCGCTCCAGAATTTTTCCTTACCACCCAACAAACATTTTGAACAAATCTCAAGAATCTTACCTTTACTCACCAATTCACATAACTTTCTAATTTTTACATCATGTTCTGTCTTAGAGATTTTCTTTACGCTTCCAATTAAAATCCTTAAATGTTTGTTTTAACTGCAGAGGTTTCTTTATTGTTATGTAGATATGTCTGTGATATTTGTTTCTATCTAAACAAAGATATATTTTCGATTTTATAAAGCAAATTAAATAAATTAAAATGTTTTCCCATTATATTTAAGGTAACAGCAAGTTATTCAATCAAAGATCATATTGCAAACAAGAATTTTTTGCATCGCCGGTAAACAAAAAATCCGGCACCCTGCCCTACAACAACATAACAGCAAACGGCGTCGGCGACCGCGGTGAGGGAGACGGTGACGACGACGTCGGCAATCTTTACGAGCATATCAGTCTGCAACAAGGTGTCGATCTTCGAGAAGATATAGTTCTAGAAGAAATCAATAGCATAGTAGAATTAGTTTTACAACTAGCAGCCCGTCCCCTTACAGCAGCAGCGGTAGGAACTCAAACAGCAGGTACAGCTATATCAACACAAACAACATTGACAGAAACCATGGAAACTGATAATGCAACATTTTCCACTATAACTTCAAAACCCGCTGCAGAAACAGACATAATCTCAACAGCAGATCCAGAGATCGCATCCAATGCAGTGATTGAATTTGCAGTCATTGGAAATGTGGTAGAGGCCATGGACACGCAAGAGGGTGATATTATGATTCCACAAGCTGAGCCGCCAACACCCCCAGAAACACCCCCAGACAGTCCAGTGCCAAACTCGCAGGAACAAGGTTACGAACAAGGGGAACACCAGTTAGCGTTGCCAGAGAAGCCACAAGAAGAAGACGTAGAAACTCGTCAAGTTGACGATGACGCAAATATGCAACTAGCTTCACCAATTATTGGTTCTACAACTCCACATGATACTGCGTGCATGGACACGACCACAACGCCACTTCAAGTTGAAGAACAAATCGAACAGCCAAGTTCTACCACAGCACCAAAGTTAGAGGACGAGGTCCGCTCAGATGCAACTTTCTCCTACATAGTTCGCAACATTTCCAAACTAAAGGAGACCGAACTTTCACCGCCAACATACATTCGCAACTTGCCATGGCGAATCATGGTTATGGTTCGCAACACTCGTAATCAACCCGAAACCAAGTCGCTAGGATTCTTTCTGCAGTGCAATGGAGAAAGCGACTCAACAACATGGTCATGCAATGCTTCTGCCGAGCTTCGGTTGAAATCCTTTAAAGCTGGTCAAGAGGCTTTCGTACAGAAAATAAAACATCTTTTCTATAGCAAGGAAAACGATTGGGGTTTCTCGCTATTTATAGCATGGAATGATATATTCAACCCAGACAAAGGCTATGTGCAAAACGACTGCATCGTTCTGGAGGTCCATGTGATAGCTGAGGCCCCTCACGGAGTATTTTGGGACTCCAAGAAGCACACTGGTTACGTTGGACTAAAAAACCAAGGTGCCACTTGCTATATGAATTCGTTGCTACAAACTCTGTATTTTACATGTCAATTACGCAAATCCGTATATAAAATGCCCACTGAGGCGGATGACAGCTCAAAAAGCGTTGGTTTAGCATTGCAACGAGTATTCCATGACCTACAATTCGCCGATAAGCCCGTTGGAACCAAAAAACTAACAAAAAGCTTTGGTTGGGAGACACTCGACTCATTTATGCAACACGATGTTCAGGAGTTTCTTCGCGTTTTGCTTGATAAACTCGAATCCAAAATGAAAGGCACTTGTGTTGAAGGCACAGTTCCGCATTTATTCGAAGGCAAAATGTCCTCTTACATTAAGTGCAAAAACGTCGATTGCAACAGCACCCGCTGCGAGACATTCTATGACATTCAACTCAACATTAAAAACAAAAAGAACATATATGAATCTTTCCATGACTACATCGCTGCTGAGACACTCGAGGGTGATAACAAGTACGACGCGGGCATTCACGGGCTGCAGGAGGCTGAAAAAGGAGTGATTTTTACATCGTTTCCACCGGTTCTTCATTTGCATTTAATGAGGTTCCAATACGATCCGTTTACCGACAATTCCGTAAAGTTCAATGATCGTTTCGAGTTTTACGACGAAATAAATCTTGACAGCTATTTGGCCGAAAAAGAGTCCACACCTGCTACTTATAAGCTTCACGCTGTTTTGGTCCACTCGGGTGACAATCACGGAGGACACTATGTTGTTTACATCAACACTAATGCCGAGGGTAGGTGGTGCAAGTTTGATGATGATGTTGTTTCCAGTTGCACAAAAATAGAAGCAATCGAACAGAATTATGGTGGAGCCGACGATGAGATTGCAAATGCGAAGAGTTGCAGTAACGCTTATATGTTAGTGTACATTCGGGTCTCTGAGTTGCCGCGCGTACTGCAGGAGATTACTGACAATGATATTCCATCGGATTTGGTCGAACGTTTGAATGAGGAAAAACGTATGGAGCAAGTTCGTCGCAAAGATCGTGCTGAAGCTGGATTGTACGTGGCAATTCATGTAATTCTCGAAGAGTACTTTGAAAATAATCAGGGGACTGAGGTTTTTGATTTGGATAAAGTGACAGTCCGCGTATTTAAACTAAAGAAAACCCAAACTGTAGCCGATTTGATTCAATCCTTCGTTCTGGCATTCAGCGTTCAAGAAAACAGGATTAGAATTTGGCCATTAGCTCAACGATCTCAAGCACAGCGTTTTACCTTTTTCAATACTGCCGAAGTGTATCATCGAACTCTAAGCAATGTCATCGAATCGCAAGGTCCCTGGGTTGTGTTCCTTGAGCTGGCAAGTCCTTTACATGATGGTCCTCTGCCAATATTTGAGCGCAAACGTGATATTTTACTATTCTTCAAATACTACGACCCGGCCAACAAACGTCTGCATTACTTGAGTTGCGGGCAGTACGCGCTATTGTTGCGAGTAAGCGATCTCGTTCCACAAGTAAACTCGCTTCTCGGATTCGACCCAACCACCGAACTGACAGTTTATGAAGAATGTGGTCAAAATCCCGTGCAGCGTTTGTCAAATCAAGCTGAAACCTTAGATAGAACTTTGAACTTGTCGAACCATGACAGTCTGCATGGAAATATTTTGATTTTCGAGAAAAAGCACGTCGATGAGAAGCTTGAACTGCCAACTGTTGAAGACTATTTTCGTGATTTGCTGTCTCGTATTGAACTGACTTTTTGTGACAAAAGCAATCCCAATGATCCAGGGTGAGTTTATTTTTTTGTGTATTGTTGTCAACATATAATTTAGACTTTTTTGAATTAAGATTTCTTTTGGAACTCTCAAATCGCAACACGTATGACCAGATGGCTCAGGCTGTGGCTCTTCGCATTAATACTGACCACAATAGGATCCAGTTTTTTAAATGCATTCCGTAGGTTCTTCTCTTATGCATTTAATGATATATTGATATATGTTTTTTTTATTTGAAGAAATTACAAAGACACTCCAGGAAATGCGTTGCGTTGCTTGTACGATAGCACCATAAAAGATCTCTTATGCTTCAGCAAACCAAGAACACCAAAGAAACTCTTCTACCAAAGACTGTCGATGAATATTCATGAATTGGAAAACAAAAAACAGTTTAAGTGTCAATGGGTAAGAAATTAAAAAAAAATGGATTATAATTTTAATATCGTCGAATAATTCATAATTAAAATTCTAATTTAAAGAAATCATCATTCAATGTACACTTTCACAATCTTATTTGCTACCTGAACGAATTGCAAATAGTTGATACCAGTTCTTATAGTCTTGATCTTTGTTGTAGTTTTTTTTTATATTTTACTGACAAATCATCGGTCATAACTTATTAGAACATAATAAAATCAAAAATTAAAAGATTTAAAAATTAAAAGATTTAGAAATTGAATTGAGGAAGATCTTACAAACAAAATACAAACATCGATAAATTATGATTTTGGGTTGGTGATGTTTGCGCCAATGATATAATCCGAAAAAGAAAATCCCAAAAAAAAGAACAAAAAAAGATCCAAAAGAGAAAATATCCAAAAGGACAAAATCTCCAAGAGAAAATCCTCAAATAAGCAGTGCCAGTAGTAGCAATAAAATCGAGCGCGTTCTTTTTTGATAAAATAAAAATATGCTTTTTAATCCATTTTACTTTTATTATACATAATCTATGAAACAAAAAAAATTATTGAAATGTTTTTTGTATAATTATATACTGCTGTTAGACTGCGTAGATTGCGCTCCATAATTCAATGACACCAATTTATACAATGAAAGCCATAACTAATAGAATAAAACATTATATAATTCAACAGTACGTTATGTTTCTTCAAAAATTTCAAAAAAAAAATTCTAAACAAAAAAATTTGAAGCGCTATATCCCGGTAACGAATTCACATAAAAACATTTTTTAAGAGTCAAAACTGTGGAAAATTTAACTCTTTAAAACAAATATATTGAACATTTTTGGGAAATAGTAAGACCAATACATAAGAGGAGAAGGGAACTTCAAAGTTTTCGACCTGTCTCAGAATTTTCTTCAATTATTTTTTTATTTACGTTCTACGGTGAATCCATTCTGTTCTCTTCTTTATTTGTAGAACTTTTAATTTTCTACAAATCGTATTATTCAAAAATGTTTTTATGTTAATTCGTTACCCTGATATAACGTTTCAAAAAAAATTATTTTAATTTTTTTTTGTGAAATTTCACAAATTTATTTTTTTTTTAAAAGTTTGTTGCTAAGGCCGTGTGCGAACAGCGTTAAAATTTTATCCATTGGCTAAATTATGACACTAGTGTGGTGAATATAAACTTCAAAAATTTAGCCTGCTCAGAGCTGGGGTCACTTTTGCGAAAACTCTTATATTATGAGTTTGAAAGCTTTCGGCAAAATGTTGAACCAATAGGTTTATAATAACTCCTTCAAAAACAATGTTTTATCCTTTATTATTTATGCGGTATACATATAATAAAAAATGCAGCGTTTTAAGTTTTTTGTTTTATATCAGAACAGAACAGCAGCGATAGCGGTTGAAAATATTAAATGGGACCATATTTTCTAAACCACTGAACTGATCTGGATGATTGATATAATTCCAGGCACATATTTGAACCGAGCTACTTTCTGCATAGTCAGTATTTTATTTGGTTCAAAATCAAAAACAATTCATAGGATTTACCAAATGTAGGTATACGTTGAAAATGCTAAATGGGGCCATACCTTCTAAGCTACTAAACAGAATTGTATGGTTGCTACCATTCCAGAATCAGCTAAGAACTTTCCTATATGCTGCGTTCTTTTTTTCGTTTTTTCCAAAACAATTTTTTACATTTCCCCGTACCAAGAAATAGAAGGGGAAATTTTTCAATTCTTGTAGGGAAATTTAAAAAAATATATTAGTGTTAAAAATCCCATTTAATCCAGTTCGCACACCAAAAAGCTAAACATTTATTCACCTCAACTCAAACGTCAAAAATTAGCCAGAGGATAAAATTTTAACGCTGTTCGCACACGGCCTAAGATATATGGAGGACTGTCACGTATGGCCCTCTCGTTTTAATGACACATATGATTCTATTGCCTTTACTTTAATGTATTTTAGGAGCTCTTGCTCATGGAGCTTATTTCACGATTATTTTTGACGTTTTAGTCATGAGAACTTAACCTAACTTAAAAATAGCCTAAGATAAAGGAGATACACTATATTAATGTAGCTCTAGGTACTATAGCTGAAATGTATATGCAATGGTCACAGCTTAATAAATTTTTGTTTCTTCGACAATTGAGTCGGTAACACAGATTTTATTTAATACACTAATAATCAAAAATAATTAAAAATGGTTGGGTTTTTAAAGTATTTGGTTGTTGATAATGTAAAATTTAAGTTGCCTACTGTCGAGGTAGGTGCGGTAGATTTTCCTACAAATTAAATATGCGATTGGATGGTTTTCGACACTTATATATGCAAAAACATAATCAACATATTCAATAAACGAAATAACGTCTTCATCCGGACGTCCCGAAAATGTTGGAAGTTTTTCTTAACGAAACAACTCTACGTTGTTAAATTGTTTTTGTAGCATCAACGTGCTCATAATTAATACATTGAAAGGCGTTTAACTCTTATCGTAAAAGACAATATATAAAATTTGTATGACATTGAAATTTTTCGGATTTTATAGCCAAAGGCAAAAAAATTAATCGAGATTATATATGTAAGAATTTCATAATTACCATACCTTAACTCCTTGCATCAAAAAAAAATAGGTACTTATTGTTGAGTCTGCTACAGGTGGTGTAGGTACTTTTATCCTCATCATAGTTTGGATGAACCGTTGTTGGCTTCGATTCTAACGGTGAAAATTTCGCTAGCCGCTTCGCAAAAATTTCATTTGCTGGATGTTATTAGATTTAAATGGTGTTCTTTTTTTTGCTTCTATGTCCACATCCACATTTCCTTATAAGATTTTGATGATATTATGTTGGCAATTTTATTGAATCAGCTTTTTTCAATGTTCTTTGAATGACTTAGAGGTATGATTTTTTTTGCACCTCTTCGTAGCTTTTGTACTAAGCAAGGCAGGCGGATAACAGTGGTGCCGGATGAAATTCTTGGCTGGACCGTTGTTGAAGTGGGCACTTTTTTGGTACGTGAGGTGCTCCACTTTCTTCTTCTGGCCCCCAGTTGAGTTTCCTCTGTGCACTGTTTGTTGTCTGCCTGTATTTTGTGAAAAAGTTTTAATTAGTAAGAAGTATAAATATTTTTTTTTTGTTTTTCTGGAAAAAAGATTATCTTTTGATGATATTATGTTGGCAATTTTATTGAATCAGCTTTTTTCAATGTTCTTTGAATGACTTAGAGGTATGATTTTTTTTGCACCTCTTCGTAGCTTTTGTACTAAGCAAGGCAGGCGGATAACAGTGGTGCCGGATGAAATTCTTGGCTGGACCGTTGTTGAAGTGGGCACTTTTTTGGTACGTGAGGTGCCCCACTTTCTTCTTCTGGCCCCCAGTTGAGTTTCCTCTGTGCACTGTTTGTTGTCTGCCTGTATTTTGTGAAAAAGTTTTAATTAGTAAGAAGTATAAATATTTTTTTTTTGTTTTTCTGGAAAAAAGATTATCTTTCAGAGACTATAATTTTTATTCTACTAAATGTATCAATTCCTACTAAGCATACTAATGTCTACTAAGCGTGGGTATATAATTTGGAAAAAAACTACTTGACTACCTCAGATTTAATATTCGTTTTTGAATTTCGTCATGTGGTAAAAATCACGTCATGTGGCTCAAATATTTCTTAGTCTGTACCACTGTATTCACCACCACTTATATATTTTTCAATAAAAAAAAATTATGATATGTTACCTGGCTGTTTGTCGGGTTTTCTGAATTTTATTTGCAGGTAAAGATTTCTATTTCCATGGAAGTAATTTCCAAGTATAATAAATATTTCTAAGTAAGATCTATCTATTTAAGAGGTGAGTATAACTATTTTTCGCAAAATTTTACCATTCTGATTTTTGTCTGTGGTGTTAACACGGAGCGTTTCATCTGATTATTTCTAATAGTTACTTTTTACTGCTTATATTTTCTTTCCTTCATCAAATGATAACCTTAACTATGGACTTAAAATTCTTGTTTCTCTAAATTATGTCTGACTCTCAACTAACCAATGGGTTACATGTTAAATTTCTAACCCCTACTTACGGACTCACTTTACTTGATGATTAGCAAAAAAAAATATAATTTGTTACTTAATTTCTGAATCTGATTTCCTCATTTACAATCTCTCTACCTAATGAATATCTTTTCTAAATATTATAGTATCTCTGAAAAATAAATCTTTTTACCAACTTTTCTTGTGACATTGCTGCTGACGACATCTAGTTGTGTAGTACTTTATTTCTTCTAGTACATCACTCTGGATCTACGCCATCTTATCGCTGTTGCTTCAAATATTGTCTCTCTTTGCCGTCATGTTGCGGTATGCCTCTAAAATGACTTATCTTCTTGCATTCAATTTTCAATTCAATTTAATTTTATTGAGTCTTTCTTTTTGTTTTTTCTTTTACAAGTTCATTTGTCTTTTTCTTATACTAAGGCCGTGTGCGAACAGCGTTAAAATTTTATCCAATGGCTAAATTATGACACTAGTGTGGTGAATATAAACTTCAAAAATTTAGCCTGCTCTGGAACAGGCTAAAATTTTAGCCAGTGGATAAAGGAGTGGTTAAAGGAGTAAGAGAGACAGTCGAAGTAGTGTGTTTGTTTTTATTTGCATTTATTTTTGTTTGTTTTATATTAATCATTAATGTCAATTTTTCCGTTTGTGTTTTTGTAAATTATGTTTAATTTAACTTCGTTAGGTACGAAGAATTACTAAAATTAACCGATATACTCTTTTGTACATTAATATTCATTGTGAAACAATTTTTTTTGTAAAGTTCAGCAGCCAAACCAGTGTTCTGTACCGCGTTAAAACTTCCCATAATTTTAATTATTTTACAAAGTAGTTCAATTTTTTTTCTTTAACAAAATAAAATAAATCTATACACATAAATAAAAATGGAGTGTCTGTTTGTAATGTCAATATAACAGTATTTTACTACACGCATATGAGAGCATACACAGCCCTTATATCAAAACACACAGTTTTAAAATGTTTGTCTGTTTGTTCTGGCTAATCTGCAGAACGGCTAGACCGATTTTGACGAGACTTTCACTGACCGATAGATAATGTCGATTTTTTTTGCATTTTCGTAAATATAAACCGATCAGAATCTACAGGACCGATTTTGACGGGACCTTCAGTGCCAGATGGCTGATAATATAGGAAATAACTTATGATGCAAATTATCCCCTAGGTGGCGCTATGGAAAATTTTATTTTTCAACTGACGAACGCGAAGACGGGAAACGGATGTACCGATTTTGAGGGGGCTTTAACTGGTGGATAGCTGATGTTCTAAGAAATGACTAAGGCTATTTCAAATAACCAAATAGATGGGGCTGGGGTCGCTTTTGCGAAAACTCTTATATTATGAGTTTGAAAGCTTTCGGCAAAATGTTGAACCAATAGGTTTATAATAACTCCTTCAAAAACAATGTTTTATCCTCTATTATTTCTGAAATATATTTAGCATGAAATTAGGTAAGCACAGAGTTATAGCTGTAGTTAATGTTCTAGTTTGAATTGATGGTTTCTTGTCCGTTGTAAGTAAGTATAGGAACTAAGTTTCTTGATTGGTTGATGAGAGGGGGATTTGAAAATGGCGTAGTTACAGTTGAAAGTGAATATCGTGGTTTGGAGGTGACTTTATTAAATAGTTTTTTTTCACGGCCTTCGCCTTCGGACGTGTTATTACAACGACACCGTATGATAAGCTCATTAAACTCCGATTTAAACAGCATTGTGAATTGGGGTATCAGAAATCGTGTGGAGTTTAATGCGTCGAAAACTCAATGCTGTCTTTTGTCGTTAAAGCTAAACATACCCCCTATGCCATTATCCATGAATGGTACTTGCATCGAGGAGGCCGAAAAGCTTTCAGTACTCGGTATGTGTATCAGTGACAACCTTCGTTTGAATGATCATATACTTGAGATTGCTAAGAATGCTGCAAGATGCTTAGGCTTTCTTAATAGATGCAAGAAGTTTTTCACCCTTCTGATCTGGCTACAATTTACAAGGCGTTTATACGTCCTAAACTTGAGTATAACTCCCATCTCTGGACAGGTGCTTCTCAAACTTTTCTTCACCTGCTCGACAGAGTTCAGAAAAAGGCGTTAAAATTGATAGGAGAGAGAAACATTAAGGAAACATTTCCATCACTCGAACATCGTCGAAATGTTTCATGTCTATTTATTTTACAGGTTCTTGTTCACTTGAGGTAGCCAGTTGCGTTGCACCCCTTAAACATTTCTCCCGTAACACTCGTCTTGCTAGGAAGCAAGACAAGTTTACACTTGAGCCCAATTTCGGTCGTACCGTGAAATATAGGTATTCTTTCTTTAGCCGTACAACTCGAATGTGGAATGAATTGCCTGGCATAATTTTTCCTTACCATTTTGATCTGCAGACATTCAAGATCAATGTTCAAGATCAATGTTCATCGACACCTCCTATCCCTTCCTCCCTAAATTCCTATCGCTCGCGCTGTGACTTATCATAAAAAGGGCTATAACAAACCCCTTGAGGGCGTGTGCTCAAGTTTTTAATAAAATGATATATTGGTGATTGTGTAGTATAGGTTCCTATTAGGTTAATAGAAGAGAGAGAGAGAAGTCAGGAAAAATGTGTCCGAATATTTTAATTCGAATGGTTTGGTATTGTTGATTGTAATTTTTTCTATCAACTCGGAAGGGATTATGTCATGTGTTTGTTTTTTGTTTTATTATGGAGAGAATGAGATGGACCTTGATGCGAGATACCTTTGTTAGTGTAGCTAATTATCTATTTTAATTGGATTCTTTCATGCTGGTAGGTATAAAGATATTTTTCATAGTTTCGTGATGAGAGGGGCGTTCTATATACCGGGTGATTCACCGGGTGATTACCAAAAATAAAGAACGAGTAGGTTGAATTGAGACTAGAAATGAATCGTATAAGAGGGAGGGTCTATCTCCCCCCGTTTAGGCGGGAGGGGCAAAAAATTATTATCAGAAAAAAAAACTATTAAAAAAACAATGGTTTATTCTACAATGCCATATTATACCTTTTTTAAAAGCCAGAATTCTATTCTTTTTCATTCTTTTCAAACAAAGTTGACTTAGTTTACTGTTTTTGAAAAATCAATTTTCAAACTAAAAATTTTGAAAAAAAAATTTAAAAAAAACTTGTTAACTATTTTTTTTTTAATTTAATGTAATTAGTATACATTTTTTTTTTCAATGCTGTTATTAGTCTTTAGTCAAAAACAGAAAACTGCATGCTAAAATGTCTTGTAGATTCTGAGAAAATCGAAAATAACAAATACCACTTTTTTCTAAGGAAATCTTTTTTTTTTTTTTGTTACTACTTGACTTGACTCCTAGATTTGAATGGTTAACCTTTTTATAATTATTTTTAAAATATTCAATATTTTATTCCTTATGTTAATTACTAATCACTGGATTACCCTCATTTTACCCTTTCTTCATTAACATCACTTGAAAATTGACCTGCCCTGTTTTTCATTGATAACACCTGAAAACTGACCCATCAATGTTATACTACGGTGCGTCGATGTGTACTGGCTGTTTTTTTTTAACTAAAATTCAAAATTGTGCAACATGCTGCCAAATAAAAGTCAAGACAATTTTAATAAATACCTATTTTCAATTTCAAAGTCAACTGTTCAGCACATAACGATGTCAATCTACTCCCGAGAAGAATTAGCGGACATGCACTTTTGCTACGGTTTAGCTGACGGTCGAAGTCGTCAAGCACAAAGACTTTACGCCGAGAGACATCCCAATAGGAGTTGTCCCAGTCGTTGAATTTTTTTCACCAACGTGTTCGAGAACACGGAGTGCTAGATTATCGAGTGAGAGAAAATTCATCTGCTGAAGGATTAACAATATTAGATGAACGAATTTTGGATTTGGTCTGTCGTAATCCTTACCTTAGCACAAGAATAATAGCTATTATGCTTCAAGTGGCTAAAAGTAGAGTATGAAGGGTTCTTCATACCGAAAATGTACATCCGTACCACTTTATCCCAGTGCAGGAGCTAACCTCAAGCGACAAACTTTTAAGAGCAGTCGATCAATATTGCTTGGAGAAGAAACGGAAGTTACCAAGTTTCACAACCTACATTGCTAGAGAAACATTAATCCACACGCTAAAAATCAAAATAAGTCTCAACACCGCTTTAGCTGCAATGTTTTGGCTTGGTATTGGGACGAACTTTAATAGGACCACTGATTTTGAATTCAGTTATCAATGGAGAATCTTATCTCCAATTCCTACAAGATCTTTTACCCGATTTACTCGACAACGTTCCTTTGGCCATAGCAGATCATCTAATCTACCAACAAGATGGAGCGTATTGTTAAATAATCTAAAATAAACTCCAATTAGTAGGTAGACAACTGCTAATAAGCAGTTGTTAGATTTCGATGTTAAAGACAACTCAAATACAACTCAACTTTCTTCCATAATACGAAAAGACTACTGAAAAGACGACCATTTTGTCAGTTGACAGCTGAATGACAACTGCTTGTTTTTCGACAGTCAACTAGTTGTGATCGATAATACCAAATTTGAGAATGACAACTAAACCGTAGTTAAATTGTCTTCCATAATAGGGGCATACGTCTACGAAGTTGAAATAAAATCCTTAGAACAACTTAAACAACGAATTGAAGTCGCTGGTATCAAACTACAAGAAAATTTGTCAAGTCTAAACTTATGTGCTGTCATTAGAAGGATATACAATCTTTGTCTTCTACAAAATGGGGACCACATAAAATTTTTGTATAATTACTTAAAATGAAAATAGGTTGAGAAATAATTTGAATCTAAATATTTTTTTTTTTTAGTGTTATCTTATTTTGTATTACTTTGAATTCAAAATATGTTAAGAAATAATTTTTAATTTTCGATTGTTTTATATTATTTTTAGGTGTGAAAATTGTTGGCGAATTTTTTTTCTTATCTCAATTCAACCTACTCGCTCTATCTTCTTGGCACACCTTAGGTGAATCACCCTCTATGTACATATATATGTATGTACCTATACCTGCTACAATAATTGCAATTTTTTTTGTATGTATTTGTTTGGAGTGTGTAGTTTTTTTATTTTTTACGTGTTATTAATGCATAGCGATTGATGTAAGTATCTTTTAGGTTAATGATGAAAGAGGGAGGCGGATAAAATATGGGGGAAATATCGGTTGGTATGTTTTGGTTGATTGGCAGATAGGTAGGATAGATATCTACATATAGTTGGTAGCTGTGTAGTAAATACCTGTTCTTGTTTAAATAAATGGATTCTTTTGTTTTGTAGGTTTAGGTAGGTAGGTATAAGGACATAGTTTGGTTGATGGGCCTATGAGATATTGAGAGGAATATGAAAAAAATTGCATCAATTTTTTGTTTGATTTATATAAAGCGCTGGTAAAAGGTAGACATCGAAGAGTTAGGTAGGTAGGAACCTATCTGATGAACAACAAATGAAAAGGGTTGATAGGTATATTTTTTTTCTTGCAACACCTGTACCTTATACCTATTTAGTTATTTTTATTAAAAAGATAGATTGATAGATAGGCAGGTAGGTAACTATATGGGTATTAGATATGTTGTCAAAGAAAATAAAGTTTGAAATAAATTATTAATTTGTTGAACCGATAGATTAATAGATAGGCAGGTAGGTAACTATGTACATAGGTATTAGGTATGTTGTTAAAGAAAATAAAGTTTGAAATAAATTATTAATTTGTTGAACCGTGTAAAATCCGTAAAAATAATTGAATGAAATTTAGTTTTCGACCTTCTGATTTTCTAATAATAAATAATATACATACATAAATAAAAATAAACATGTTTGACGAGGATATTATCGATCGAACATCAAACATACCTATTTCAACTCTAATTAGCAGTCGTGTAAGATAGAACGAAGGTGTTCCGAAATACGTTCGAAGTGAGTCGAGTTATAAAAAATCTTTTTATTTTATTTTATTTCATTTAATTTAAAAAGTAATTTTAAACGCGATTAAAACTGATGATATGGTTTCCAATTATATTTATTATTAAATATAAGTCCTAAAATTTTAAGATTATTATATTAATATTTTCTATATTGATATTGTTAAGATTAAGTTTAAATTGACATGATAGTTTACGACAAACATGCAATGTCTTACATTTTTCGAGAGAGTGTTTGGCACCAGAGGTAGTACACCAGTTTAAAATATCATTTACTACTTGAGAAAAAACATATTTTGCCTGTTCGAGTTCGTTTATTCTACAAAGTATGTAAATATCGTCTGCGTATATGCAGTGGTCTAACGTTTTATATTTTGCTATAATTGTGCTAATTTCATCAAACGCTATAATGAATAATATCATAGAAAGAGGGTATCCTTGGGGGATGCCGTTGTTAAGAGGAAATGAGTAAGAAAGCTGTTTTTGAGAGAGTTGAAGGTATTTGATAAATTAGAGTTGTCCGAGAGATTTGACCAAGTTTGAGCGAAGAAATAACAAATATCGAGAGATGACGAGATGGTTCCGTTTGGAGTTTCGATGTATTTGATGTGTTTTGAGACAAAACTACCAGTGAGACAGCGGATGTTATTCCAAATTTTAGCTGGAGAAGTGCTGGGATTGATTGACGAGGTAAATTCTCTAGAACAATTGGCTAGTTGAAATTATTTTTATTTATTATTCTATATTTATTAATTTTTTCAATGTAGGTATATAGAATTTGTATTATAACAAAAACATTTTTTATATAGCTTTTGTATAGATTTCAGTTGGTTTTCATAGGGTTTCTTCCATTGGTATTATCTGTTTGAAGGCTTCTAATGGAAGGGTTCTAATGGAAAACATTATTATCTTATGATCAGACATTGAGGGCTCATTGAATACTCTCTAATCCTCAATCAGACTACATAGGCTCGGAGAACCAAATGTTATATGAAGGACTTCTTCTCAAAACCTAGCTACAAAAATTGGGGTATTCCCTACATTGAATAAAATAAAGTACATTTTAAATTAAAAAAAAATATTGGTAAATAAAAGCGATGGCTCAAATGGAGGAAGCAATAAAAAAAAATTTCAGAAGTTCTAGCCCAACTAACTGGTCGCCCAACTAACTGGTCGTCAATATAAATATTCTCAAATATTCAAATAGTCAAGATGTTCAGACAGGTGATTGTCGAGGGCTCCAACTCGCTGCTTTTGATGAAGCAAATGAAACCTTTGAATCCTACCTTCAAAGAGTTGAAAACTATTTAGAGATTCGTGGACTAAAAGAAGGCACACCCGAGAACGATACAAAGCGTGTGCAAATTCTCATTAACTGTTTGGGCCCCAAACTTTATCACACGTTGACTTGTCTTACCGCACCAGATGAAACAAAAACAAAAAAATATAAAGACCTTGTTAAAGTCTTACAAGACCATGTGTGTCCAAAGCATAGTGAAGTGGCATAGCAGCACAAGTTTACATTACGCACACAGCATGAAGGAGAATCAATTTCAAATTTCCAAGCAGATCTAAAAAAAAATTGCTTCGAAATGTAATTTTGTTTGTGAAGGTTGCAAAAAGTCAACAATTACGACGCATTTAAAATCACAATTCATCAAAGGGATACGGGACAATGAGATAAGAGAAAGATTGTTACAGCAAGAAGCAACAGTGACCTTTCACGAAATTGTCAAAAAAGCTTTAACGATAGAATAATCTAAAGTGGAAAGTAGAGAAATTAGGAGTCATACCCAACAACAATCATTACACAAAGTTTGGGACAAATCTGGAGAAAAATGCGAGACGGGTAAAAGGCAGTTTAGGAGCCATGGAGCGAAATTTGAGGCTGTGAGGAGAATTCAGGGAAAATGTTTAAATGTGGAAAAACAAACCACAAGGCAAATGTATGCAAAGAAAAGAACTTAAAGTGCAAAAACTGTGGCAAAGTGGGGCACGTACAAACCGTGTGTCTATGGCAGAGAGCTGCTGAACAGAAATCTATTGAACTAGCCGAAGCAAACACAAGTGGCGATGAATGTTATTTTATTAATAGTTTCGGATGTAATGGTACAAATTATGATAACGGTAAAATATAGAAGAGGATGTTGCTTGATGGCATTGAATGCACAATGGAGTTGGACACTGGAGCTGCTGTTTCAACAATTTCGCTGTCTAATTTTATTAAATACTGGCCGAGAAAAAAATTACAATCTACATCGATTAAATTGAAAACATACACGGGTGAAATTATTGATCCAGTAGGAGTATGCAAAATGAAATTGTCTTATAACAACAAGGAAACTGTTGGAGATTTAAACGTTTTACCACATGAAGTATAACCAATCTTGGGCCGTTGGTGGATACTATCAATAAAGTAATAAAAGACGACAAGTACCCCATTTCCCGCATTGAAGACATATTTGCAGAAGTTGGAGGTGGTAAATGTTATTGTGCTTTTGATTTACATCAAGCGTATCTTCACATGCCAGTTGATGATTTTACAGCTTAGTTACAAGCATTAAGCACACATAAAGGGTGCTTTAAGGTTAATCGTCTTATGTTTGGGGTGAAGATAAGCCCAAATGCTTGGCAAACATTCATGGACATGATTTTTGGAAATGTAGCGAACGTGACATGTTTCTTTGACGATATTCTTATACGATTTTACACACTTAGAGAACTTACTTATAATTTAAGAACAGTTTTTCAAAATTTACGAAGGAATTGCATGTTAACAGAGAAAAATGCCAATTTATTTTAAAACCGGTATCGTATCTGGGTCATATCATCGATCAAGATGGTATCAAACCTATATCTGACAAGGTAAAGGCAATAGTTGATTGTAAAAAGCCTAATAACATCTCTGAAATGCGTACATTTTTGGGACTTATTAATTATTATCAGAAATTCATCCCTGATTTATCTTCAAAGCTATCCCCTTTGATTGAACTCTTACAGAAAGACAAACCATTCTATTGGAGTAAGAAATGTCAAAACATTTTTAGTAACTTGAAGAACGAAATAACTAGCCCAAAGATACTTATGAAGTATAACCCAGAGTTGCCCCTAGTCTTGGCTACCGACGCTTCTCCTACTGGGCTTGGTGCTGTTATATCGCATATGTTGCCGAGTGGTCAAGAAAACCCCATAGCAACTGCTATTTATTGGGGCTTACACAAATTCTTCCAATATTGTTATGGCCGTAAAATTACATTGTTAACAGACCATCAACCACTTACGAGAATCCTGCACCCGAATAAGGATTTACCCGCCATGTCAGCACTACGTTTTTTACATTATGCTAATATCATGTCTGGATTCAACTATGATATTAAATACCGAAATACAAAACTGCACGCAAACGCCGATTTTCTTTCTTGGTTTCCGTACGAAAATCCTCCAGATGATGACGACCTAGATAGTAGTACAACATTCTTGATGAATCATGTTTCAGTCTTGCCAGTGACTAGAAGTGAAATACGAAAAGAAACTTTAAAGGATTCTGAATGTATCCGATATTACACTGCTCTACAATCAGGAAATCCTCTACCCAACTGAGAAAAAGTAGAAGAATTTTCTTTACAAAACGAATGTATATTCAAAAACATAAGAATAATGATTCCAGGAAGTTTACAAAGAAGAGTTCTTGAAGAACTTCACACTGCACATACTGGAATAGTGCGCATGAAAGCGCTTGCCAGAAGCTATGTGTGGTGGAGAAACATAGACACAGATATTGAAACCATGTGCCAAAGTTGCATCAACTGCGCCAAAATTAAGGCAAATGTTAAGAAAGTTCAACCTCATCCATGGGATTATCCAAAAGGGAGCGTTTACATCTAAATAAAGCTGGTCCATTTATGTACAAATCATTTCTTATTGTAGTGGATGCATATATCAAGTGGGTGGAAGTAACCACAAAGTAGTACAACTGCTAATGCTACAATCGAGGCATTATGAGAATTTTTTTCCAGATTTGGACTCCCGTTAAAAATTGTAGAGGATAATGGTCCCCAGTTTCGATCATTTGAATTTTCCGAGTTTTTAAAATGTAATGGAATAGTTCAACATTTTTCAGTTCCATACCACCCGGCAACTAATGGGTAAGCTGAAAGATTTGTTTATACTGTGAAACAAGGTCTGCGCGCTATGGATGGCGAGCCTGGAAGTTTGCACGAGAAACTATGCACGTTTTTAATGCAGCAAAGAAAGTTGCCAAAAACAGATCTTGTCAGAAGAGAATCTTGTGTTAAGACCCAATATACCGATAAACACACAAAAATACAACAACTTAATATTGGGGACTTAGTCCAGGTTCGTACATATACTAAAAAGGCGTGTAAATGGAAATTCGGTGTTATCTGGGCAAAGATATTAAGTCTTCACTACGAAATAATGATAGATAATCAGAAGTATATCCGACACATTGACCAAATTCGCCAAACTCAATGCAAGCCTACCAATAAAAAAACAATTTGGGATGATGAAACACAAGCAAATGATACAACTCGATATGACCGACGTGACATTATACAGAACACGACAGACTTACCAACTCCACCGAGTGCTCAAGATATAAGCTTACCTGAAATCCAACTAAGCGAGGATACGCCTTCAAATGAAATAATCGAATTATCATCGAAGGATGATTCATAGCAATTAACTCCTGATACAGTCTTATTGGGACCTAATTCACCATCAGGGACCGCCGAAGCCAGCTTACGACGTTCAACACGGAGTAGGAAACCGCCAGAAAGGCTACAGCTTACGAGTTTTTCTTCACGAAGGGGAAGGTGTTGAATATTCACCATATCTGGCAATGCTGATCGATAACATATATCTATCTAGCCAAACTGTCAAATGAATAACACATGCAGGCTGGTCATATAAATTAGACCTGACATTCAACATATCTTTTTCCTTAACCTATTGAATTATTATTAATAAAGAAATCTGAATAAATACTGAATATTATTTACGCATTCTATTATTAATTTACGGAATACACTACAAAGTCCATGCCCTCTGTATCTCCCTCTATTTCCATCTTTGATGGTTCATCTTCTTCGACCAGGATCGGACGGTCACTGTTTTCCTCTTTAGATACGGATAGGGATTTTGATAAAACCAACCAAATAAGAACCGCAGCACAATATTCAGTAAAATTTAACGGTATCCTGGAGCGGCGCGAGAAAATCATTTCTCATCGAACACCAGCTGCACTTGGGACCGACCAAGCAAATACAGCCGTAGCACAATATTCAGTCAAATCTAACGGTATCCTCGAGCGGCGCGAGAAAAACATTTCTCATTGGCCCCTATTGCGGTTATCGATCAGCGATCGCAAAAGCGACGACCATCACCGTCGATCGATCGAACAATCGGTATTGTGTAATTTGATCAACTAGTACTTGAATTATTGTGGATCAAAAAGAATCGATTGTGAATTATTCATACTTTGACCTTTGACAGAAGTGATTTTTTCAGATTGTTTTTTGTTTGTTTTAGAAAAATGCATGAAAATAGGTAAAATTCACAATCTGAAAAAAGTTTTGTTTGATTGTGACCTAACTACATTTAAAAAAACATCTTTATAACCAATTAAACACGAAGAAACCACTCTTAAAATTTGGTAGATAAGTGTATTTTTGTCCAGTTCCTTAGTCAAAATTTACCTAGGTATCTAATTAACAAGAATAGCTATTTTAATAAATAAAGCTATTAAACATTCAGTAATTCCCGCTATAAAGCTTGAGATAATTGAAGCAATAATTATTAAAATTATTTTAAATGATTCAACTAGATTTAGTATCTTTTCTGTGTATTTCCCCGGTAGAAATGGAAACAATGAGAAGAAAACAAAATTTAAGAGAGATATCTTAAAATTATTTAGAGCTAGAGATAATTTTATAATCGGAGGTGACTTAAACTGTAGGCATCAATCGTGGTGTTGTGTGAGAGCAAACTGTTGGGGTAATATCCTTCATGATATTATTGCATTTAACAGATCTCTTACATTGTTGCATACTCTTGAACCAACTTATTACCCAAGCTGTGCGTCTCAAAAACCTTCAACGTTAGACATATTTGTTTCAAACAATGCATATCGTTTTTCACAGCCTGTTACACTTAATGAATTAAGTTCAAACCACTTACCAGTCTGCATTTCCCTTGAAAGTTCTGTGAACCAAAGTAACTTGTATCCTGTTTGTTATAACTATTCTGCTGCAAACTGGAATCGCTTCACTTCAGTAGTTTCTGAGAATTTAAACCAACATAGATTGTTGGTAGATTCTGTTTCATCGCCTGATCAGATTGATGATCTCATAAAGTCGTTTATGGAAGTTGTAAGGTAGGTAAGTAGGTAGGAATGGCGGCTATTCAACTAGAATAAAACCCAATTAGCGCTTGGTGCGACGTTTTGATACCATAAACTCATGAGACCTATCATTATGTGGAGGTTGGGATATTGTATTGAGGTTTGGAATTGTGTTGGGAGGTGATCCCTTTATTACCATTTACCATAGAGAAAAAAGAGATCCTCGGGTACCTCAGCCAAGGGAACTGACCCATACCCCCCACCAGGCTTTATGCCAGGCTGTTAGCTCCGATATTTCTGTCTTCGCCAAAAACCTAAACAGGCAGAGTGCTGGGTGGCTTAGGGTAGAACCAGTTTCCTCGTGAGATCGATTCGGTTTAGGGAAAGACATGATGTCCGCCGTAGACACAACCCGCCTACACGGCTAAAGAAGTGGTTCCTGCGGGAATCATGTAGCTCTCTTGATCCGTTTTTTGGCCCATGGAAAAGGTGAGATATTTGTACGTTGATTTATGTTATAAGGTTTGAAAATTGTTTTGGTTGGGAGTAGATCCCCTTAGTTACCAACTTCCGTATAGGAAGACAAGGAGATCCTCGGATACCTCACTCAAGGGAAGTGGCCCATTCCCCCCACCAGGCTTTATGCCAGGCTGTTATCTCCGATATGTCTGTCTTCGCTAAAAACCTAAACAGGCAGGGTGCTGGATGGCTTAGGGTAGGACCAAATTTCCGTTGAGATCAGTTCGATTTAGGGAAAAACATGATGCCCGCAGTAGGCTTAGCCCGCCTACACGGCTAGAGAAAAGGTTCCTGCAAAAATCATGTGCTTCTCTTGATCCATCTTATCTACACAGAGAAGAGGTGAGGTATTGATATGGTTTGTTACGTTTATAGCCATTTGGTTGCATTCAAAAAGCCAATGAGGTTACTTATGCTCACAACAGTAAGTTCGTTAAGGTTGTCAATAAAGTACTGACCAAATAATTGGCATCTTGGATTTGCCAAGGCAGGGCAGCAGCAGAGATAGTGAGTCACTGTTTCCTTTCCCCTTTCATTTCCACAGCTACGGCAATGAGTATTGTGCGTAATGCCCATTTTTGCTGCATGCTCTCCTATTGGCCAGTGACCCGTGCTAACTGCAATGATCCTGGCTATGTCTGACCGAGTTCTACATAAGAGTTCATATGTGCGGGACTTGTCATAGCTGGGCCATATCTTTCTTAAAGTGGCACAGTTAGTTAGACCATTCCATCTACGATTGGATACAGGTAGATAATGAGAAAAGAAAATGCCCTTCGCAGCCCCCAGCGGAATACTAACTGCTTCGGCAAGTGAGCTATGAAGGGCCGATCCTTGCCTGGCAAGCTCATCAGCCCTTTCATTTCCCTGAAAACCACTGTGACCTGGGACCCAGATCAAAGTGACCTTCAGGCTATCATAAAGTCTGCGATCTCATCTAGACATTGTTGAACGAGTTTAGAGGATATTGAGGCAGCATCAATGGCTTTGATGGCAGCCTGACTATCTATAAATATAGCAGTATTACGGTTTTGATTTGGATCTTGCTTTAGTATCTTGCATGCTTCTTTGATTGCAAACAATTCCGCTTGGAAAACGCTAGCGTGGTCTGGCAGTCGAATTGACTTAGATACATTTAGTGTTTCAGAGAAGACCCCTGCTCCAACACCGCACTCCATCTTTGAACCATCCGTAAAAATGATTGTGTCGTAATTTTTCGTTATATCTCCATCCTCCCACTCCTTTCGGGTAGGGAATGCGACGTTGAAACCTTTACAGAGATTCAGAGAGGGAGCGCGGTAATCGGTTTTAGTCGAAACGAAGCCCGGGGGTAGCAATTTGGTAATATTGCAGTGACCGAAGGGTCTGTCGGTCCAACAACCAATTTTCTTAAGTCTGAGAGCAGTGCAAGATACTAAATATTTTATATGTAGGTCGAGAGGAAGAAGATGTAAAATAACGCTCAGGGAATCGGAAGGGCAGGATCGCAGCGCTCCTGTGGTCCCTACTCTAGCTGTTCTTTGTATCTTTTTGAGCTTATCGGTATTGTAGGCTTTGCTTAAGGCAGGCCACCAGACAATCGATCCATAGGTTAGTATTGGTCGTACTACTGCGGTGTACGTCCATAGAATCATCTTCGACTGGAGGCCCCAATTTTTACCGAATGTTTTACTGCAGGCATAAAAAGCTATGCTGGCTTTTTTAACCCTTTCTTCAATATTCAATTTCCAGTTTAGTTTAGGGTCAAGAATTACACCCAGATATTTAGCACGGGTTGAGAGTGTGAGAGTGTGACCGTTGAGGCTAGGGAGAGTGAAGGTAGGTATCTTATATTTGTTTGTAAATAGCAACAGTTCTGTCTTGCTTTGATTAATCCCCAAACCGCAGCTTATGGCCCAGCTGTTTACTTTACGCAGGGACCTATCAGTGATTTCACTGATCACAGATAGGAACTTACCAGATGCCAGCAAAACTAAATCGTCGGCATACGCCACAACCTTCACCCCCCCTTCCTCAAGTTCCACTAGGATTTTGTTCATTACAAGAAGCCATAGTAGAGGAGAAAGAACTCCTCTCTGTGGTGTTCCTCTTTTTACGTATTTGATCGACTGTGTATTACCTAACTTAGCTTGAATTACTCTTTCACTAAGCATGGATACTATCCATTCTCTTAGAGAAGCATTAACTCCAAAATCGATGAGGGATTGTAGAATAGATTCAGTTAGGACGTTATTAAAGGCTCCTTCTACGTCTAAGAAAGTTGCCAAAGTATATTCTTTATAATGTAATGTATTTTCAACTGTACGCACAACCTCGTGAAGAGCTGTCTCAGTAGACTTGCCTTTGAGGTATGCATGTTGTGATTTTGATAGAGGTGAAATAGTTAGAATTTCCCTAATGCGATTATCTAGGATGCGTTCTAAGGTCTTTAACACAAAAGAGGTCAGACTAATCGGGCGAAAATCTTTTGCCGATTCATGGCCCCGCTTTTCCACCTTTGGGATAAAAACAACTCTAACCTGTTTCCAAGACTCTGGAACATGATTAAGCAAGAGACAACCTTTAAAGATATACTCCAGCCATGGAACTACTACGTCTTGTAGCTTTTGTAGCATTATAGGGAGTATGCCGTCCAGGCCAGGAGATTTATACGGAGAAAAACTTTTTATAGCTCAAACTATATTTTCTTTAGTTATGACGGACGTAATTAGGACCTTAACGGGGATACCCTCCAGTTTTCCACCATAGAGTTAACGTTAATAGAGGCGAATGTAGTGTCAAGTACATCCTCCCATCCCTCAAAATTTTCAGAACTAGGAAAAGTAAAGGTGGGGGTATTACCTCTGTTACAGATTGTTAAATTGTTTTCAATAATATAATCAAAAAGAGACTCACCTCGTTCATTGGTTACCGAGCTGCCCCGGACTTCATGTCGGGCATGGAAGTTGTAAACAGAGCGGCTGAATTATCTATCCCGAAAACACAATCTTCCAACACAAATCAATTTATTTTGCCGGAATCAATTTTGAGATTGATTCGTTTGCGAAATACAGAAAGACGAAAATGGATTTGGTTTAGACGTCAACATTTTAAAAACAATGTTAAAATTTTGAACCAAATAATTAAAAACGAAATAGATTTTTTTCTGTAAAATATAATATTAAATTACTTATTTTTTTTTGTAAATACTTTAATATTAAAAAAAAAAAAAAAAAAAAAAAAAAAAATTAGTTATTGTATTATTTTTTGCTTAGACAGATGAAATTGTATATGAAATTATTTATTATTGTAGCTTATAATTAGTTTTCTTTAAACTGTTAGCTACATATTAATGTAAAAATAAAATAAAATAAATAAAATAAAATAATCATTCCATATCTTCTTATCTCAGTGATATAGTTACGAAAAATACTGTCACAGATAAACTTATTGAGCTCAATTCCTTAACAACGAACATTAATAGTAGCAACTTGATCAAAAATAGTTCAGTGAAAGAGTGGATTTAAGAATTAAACCCAAAAAAAAAACATCTGGGCTTGATGGAATGAGCAACAGTTTGTTTAAAGCTTTACCCCAAACCGCAACCAAGTTTCTGACAATGATATTCAATTGTTGTATGTTGCTTTCGTATTTTCCTAATGATTGGAAAATAGCAAAAATTGTAGCAATTTGCAAACCTGGCAAATCAAAGGATAATCCAAACAATTACAGGCCTATCAGTTTATTAAGTAACTTAAGTAAACTGTTTTAAAAGCTTATTAAACAACGACTATTAGACCATATAGAGGATGCGGCGATATTCCCTAATGAACAGTTTGGTTTTAGAGCAGGTCACTCCACAAGTCATCAAATTTTAAGAATTAAAAATCAAATCAAAAGCAACCTAAAAACAAACGACTGGTCTAGTACTTTTAGACATCGAAAACGCGTTTGACACTGTGTGGCACGAGGGATTGATTTACAAATTTATGTTGTTCAATTTCCCAACATACCTCACTAAGTAAGTGTGGAGCTTTTTACAAAACAGAAAGTTTGCTGTACATGCAGGCAATGTAAAATCTTCACTATACGATATAGTAAGTGGTGTTCCCCAGGGCTCTGTACTGGGACCTATACTTTTCAAAATCTTTATGTCTGACTTACCATCTTTGGACGTCAACACTAAACTAGCTATGTTTGCTGACGACACAGCCCTTTTTGCAGTTTACAACGCTCTCTGATCATTTTACAAACATTTTGAAATTAATGCTAAACTTACCATGGCATTTTTCAACACTAATTCTTCATGATAAGGCTAATGTTCAGCAAATTAAGCTTGTACTATATAATTTACAAGGAAGATGTTCATATTCTGATAATGAGCTAATTCTTAATCTCTTAAATTAGATATTTTTTTTGTAACATATATCACGTTTGGGTTTATGTGCAATCTTAGTTTAAAGCATCACATAAGGGTTTTTTCTTGTAGCTTTTCCCTTAAAAATTTAAATTAACTTAAATTATATTCATTATACATTGAGAATATTGAAGTTGTAAAGAATTTAAGTTTCTATATCTCTTAAATAAATACTCACAAATGTAATAATTATCAAACTACAATAAATAAATAAATAAATAAATTACGTGTACCTACCTTTTACCTATAGGTACTTAACGTTTTCATTTGATAAGATAAGAAACCTTTTTTCCATTCATTCCTAGGTTCCGCTATTTATTCAAAATAGGTAGGTACATATGTCTGCTTAGGCAGGTATATTCACTTTCAACTCTTCACCATTTTTTAATCCCCTTCATCAACCAACCATGAAACTAAGTTCCAATACTTACAACAGAAAAGAAACCATCAATTGAAACTAGAACATTAACTGCAGCTATAACTATGTACCTACCTATACCTACTTTCATGGATAATATCTTGCTATTCACCATTTATAAGCATGTGTTGTAAGGAATCCTACAACAGAATGTGATATAAATAGGATTGGAAGTGTTCAAAGGAACTTTTTGCGCTTTGCTTTAAGAAAATTCTTCGGTAATAATAACGCTCTACATCATTCTTCTCGGTCCAAATGTTTGTTGATAGAAATACAAACTCTCCATTCACATAGGGAAATGTGTAGTGTAATGTTTATTCGAGATGTTCTATGCAGTTTTGTTGACTGAAAATGTACTCTTTTTAAATTATATATATGCTCCTTCAAGAGCATATTTGGGGTTGCGCATAGAACGAATTATAGATTACGCGATCCTTTAAGCCTTTGTTGATTTTTTAATGAAGCCTATTATACCTTAGATATAAGTTTAAATAGAAATGTCTTAAAGAATTTGTTGTTGGCTTATTTAACCCACAAATTTGATTTAAGAATTTATAATTTCGAATCTGTAGATATTTATTCTAACCTCTGCAAAAATTGGTAATGGATAAAAGAGTTTGTTTTTATTACAGCATTGACAGTAATCACCACAAATCCTTACAGAACCATCGGTCTTTGGTACTGGTACAATGGGTGTCGCCCAACGGGAATGCATGACCGGTTCTAAAATTCTTTTTTTGACGAATTTTTCGATTTCTTGTTCGACTGCCGGCTTCTAAGCAATGAGACATTGACGATGTTTTAGAAATATTGGAGTTGCTCCTGGCCATATTTCTAAAAAAACAGGCGGACCTTTATGGGTACCTAGCTCATCACTAAAAATGTTTTCATATTTTCGCTCCAAACTCGTCAAATCACCTTTCACATAAGTGCACATACTCCTTGCACCGAAATACCTAACACTGGAAACCTGTCTCTGCCCAACAAGCACCTTCCACCACCTGAAACCACAATAACCTGCAAATTATATTATCTATTTTTATAATTAATATTCACAAAAGCAGATGACTTTCGGTGCAAGCTGCACCTGAATCAACCTCAAAAGATTCTTTAATGCCGTTAAAGAGGCTCATTTGTCTGATCTGATAGGTTTTATTTGCTTCCCTTTCAACCAACTGTATGCACAGCTTGTTGTTGGCGATTTGTTGCTTTCTTTTTTAAAGAAGCTTCGCTTGCATGTCCTTTGATATGGCAAAAATCACAATTATTTTCTTTAAAATAGCACTTATCAGCAAAATGATTGCCGTCGCATTGGAAACATCATAAATGTTCTGGCCATTGAAAAGCCGTCTTAGATGTAATTGCCATTACTTCATTATTGCTTCGCACGTTTAGCAGCCTCATGTGAAATTGACCTTTCATAAGCACGCTTAAAATCCAGTTTATGCTCACTGAACAACCGTTTTTGTAATGATTCATCAGCTACTCCGCAGACAATCTGATCTCTCATCATCTTGTCTAGTTCCATAAAATCGCAGTGTTCTAATAATATTATTAAATCCTTAACAAAGTCTCCACTTTGACAGCGTTTGTGAAACGTAAAACGCTTTACTATTATATTTAGTTTCGGATGGAAATGGCCGTCCAGTGCTCAATGATTTCATGGATAGACACGTCTTTTGGAGTCAATGTTGATTCGCCTACACAAGATAGAAATATAGCTCTCATTTGATATTCCATTCGCCTCAAAGTAAAACTCCATGGGCTCCCTATAATTGTTCCACGCTATTGTTGGCAGGAACTGCTACAACTTTCCGAAAGTCTGTGCCGACGAATGGTTGACATTCGCCATCCTGCTTTCATGCACCGCCATATTCGCTCGTCCCCAAAATATTGTAGGTGATAACAAAAGCTTCGTAATCAATTTGATTAATTTGTATTTTATTTTTAATCAAGGTTAGTTTTTTGTTCGACAAAACGCTTTTCTTCTTCTGTCCTCTATCACATGTCGGTCTCTGACAGATGTCAGGCTGGTCTCAAATCTGCTGTCAATAAATTAGTCACAGGGTGGCTCCGAAATGCTACAGTTGGTTTTGGTTTTTGGATGAGCTGTGGGAAGGCGCTTCGGTGTTTGGGCGTTAGATAATGCAGGTGTATCGGGCGTCAATAAGGTGGGGTTATGAGTTTGGTTGTGAGCTGTTCCAATTTCTGTATTATTTGATATGAGAGGTGAAATTTCCAAGGGAGTGTGGTTGGAATTTGAAGGTTTGGCTTGTTCGAGAGATACTTTCAGTGCGTCGGCAAACGACTCTTTTGTTGCTTTGTCTCTGCAGCAAATGTGGAAAAGTAGGGTTTTGTTAATTGAAGATAACTTTCGCGTCTACCATTGAGCATTTCGTTATTGTCCTTATTTTAAAAATTTCTTCGACTTGCAGGTAGCGAATGCATAGCTTAGAAGAGGCTGAGTGCTCCTCGAGGCAGGTACCGCAAGAAAGACGTGTGCAATTGTTGGGACTGTGGGGTGGGAAGTTGCAGGCTTCGCATTAGGCGGATTAAGAACACCTTTTGGCAGCAATATACTATTGCAACAGCGCATTGGGTTTGGAAAATATTCTTCAACTTTATGCCAGCCAATATTTACGCTGGAAGGTGGACGGAATAGGTTAAATGGGAAAAGAAGTAGGAACCGAAGCCTTCAAGGACCATCATGGAAACATCATAGTTTAATCGCAGTGCTGAAGATATGGAAAGATGCAATTTTTTTTTTTTTTTTTTTTGTAATTCAATTTTAATTTTTAATTCAACTTATAACTACTTAAATACTAGAAAAAAAACCTTTAAAACTAGCTTACAGAATAACTTAACTAACTTACTGGCCCCATACGGGCGCTCTAAATTATACTATAACTATATATTAAAAATGCCTTTGGGCGTAAAAACTAATTAAAATTAAAATTCAAAATTACTTAAAACTAAACGAGAAAATTTTTAAAACATTTATTTTATATAAAAAACTTAAAACTACCCTTTACCTAAATAAAACTAAATTAACCTAAATAAAAGTAAAATATAAGTAAATAACGTAAATAACCAGCAGCATTTTTTTTTTTTTTTTTTGGCGCAGCAGCCAATGCATATATGCACACACGCTCATAAATATGTATATATTGATATATATATATATTGAACAGCGCCAAATGCACATACACACCAACAAATGCAATTTATGTGTTTAGTTCTGTCAGATCCCCATTAGACGCCAGTAAAATACAAGATGACCTCAATGCCATAGTTCACTGGTGTAATCTAAATGGACTTTATTTCAATAACAATAAATGCAGCGTCATTACCTTTTCAAAAATAATGAATCCGTTAAGCTTTGATTACAAAATAGATAATCATCCTTTACAAAGAACAATGAGTCAAAAGGACCTTGGAGTTATCTTTGACTCTAAAATGAGTTTTTCGATTCATATAGACCGAATTATTTCTAAAGCTAACTCGATGTTAGGTTTCATAATTCGTAGTTCCAAGTCTTTTGAAGATCCTTACACCCTTAAAGCACTCTATGTATCAATAGTGAGACCTTTTCTTGAGTACTGTTCTATTATATGGAATCCTTATACTCAGTGTAGTATCAATCGTATTGAAAAGGTTCAGAAAAAGTTTACTAAATTTGCTTTAAGGAAGATCTATAGAAACTCGATCATGCCATCATATGAGACCAGATGTATCTTAATTGATTTACAACCTCTTGTATTGAGAAGAAAGTCGTATTCAGTATTTTTTGCTTTCGATGTCCTCAATTCTAACATTGATTGTTCAATTTTATTATCAATGTACAATATTTATGCTCCTTCTCGTTGTTTGCGACCAAGAGATGGATATTCCTTACATGTTCCGTATCATAGTACAAGCTATGCAAGACATAATCCAATAACTGATTCTTTTATAGCTTTTAATGAATTCGATCATGTCATTGATTTTAATAAAAGTAGAAAAGAAATTAAGAAGGATATTTTTAATTTAATTTGAATTATATATACTAAGTTAAAGTATTTAAATTATTGTAATTTTATTATTTAAATTATTATTGTAGTCATTATAAAGTTTGTAACTTGATTGGCGAAATAAATAAATAAATAAATATATATTTTTTGGTGCCACCACTGTTCTACTAAAATATACCTATTAATACTTAAAAATACATAGGTCGGCCAAGGCAACAATTTTGACTAACCATCAATATCAAGGTGGTCACCCAACCACCAGTATTTTTGAACTTGCTTATAAAAGTCCTTTTTGTCCCGAAGGGGCACAGCTCTACTGAACCGCAGACGCTCTGCTCCGTTCCCAGAGCCGACGTCTCGACCATACAGGATTCACCGATCCACAGTTCTACGGCCGACGTGGTAGATTAACGGAACCGCCAATCTATCCTGTATCAGCCCCCGACTGTCTAAATAGAGGAATGTCTCGGGCGGGATGAAACCGTTAAGACGAACGCTCTCACTATATTCTTCATTGGGGTAATAAGCCCCGAAAATAAGTCCATTGGCTGAGGTCATCGCTCTTGCAATGTGACCCCGAATCAGCTTAATTAAAAAGTTATCTATCCTGTTTATATTGGCCCCGTTGTATAAGACCTCGTTGGCCAGTGGATGTCCACTTGGTCCAACGATCACTAGATTTCTCCAGTTCTTTCTTGTATCCCTAGAAGCCTTTGACAAAAAGGTTCTAAACAGGATAGTTTCTGATTTTTGAAAGTTAATTTTTAACTTCCAGTCATCACAATATCGCTGAATCTGGTCGAAGTCACGCTGCAAGAGAATTCTGATGACTTCAACTTTTGGACCCGTCCTGTACGCTACAAGGTCATCGGCATACGCAATCGCATGAGTGAGACTACCTATCAGATCGCTGGTGTAAATACTAAAAAGAATCGGCGAGTTCACAGCTCCTTGCTGTAGACCGTTTTTAATATCAAAAGTTGTGGCGGAAGTTACATCGCCACTTTTGACAACAAACTTTCTACCATTGAGCATGTCATGAAGCATATATAACAGTGGTTTACTTATGCCAAATCTGGTTAGCTTCAGATAAAGACCCTCTAACCATACGGTGTCGAAAGCCTTCTCTAAAACAACAAGAACGGCACCTTGCCCGAGTTTACACTCCACTGTTTTGTGGGTATCTCCACATTTAACGCAGACTGGGTCCATACCACAGTTAACAACTTTTTGAATTAATAAGTGGCCTTCAGGTCAAAAAATGAAACAAAGTTAATTTGTGTTCGACGTTTCGTCCATGAATATGGACATCATCAGGAAAGATGTGCAATCTATATTTGTATACATAATTATTAGTTACAATTCACAATATATTTAACATAAAAAAGGAGAAGACTTACAAATGTTACATTTATATTGCACTTTAAAATAAATATGTAAGCTGAACTTACAAGTAAAATCAAAACTTTATAATGAAATAAGAAACAAATAAAACACATATTCTCCTTGATTGTGTTGTTAGCGAGCTTTTTTCCCTCTTTTCTCTAACAGATGTTTGTATTGTGGGCTAACGTTCTCCATATCTATACGTCTGTTGATTGTATTGTCGGCATTAATGATGTGAAGAGTTTCAATTATCATTCTCTTATTTGGGTTCTCTTCGCGTTGTAAAATTTTTGTGTCGTCGTAGCTTGGGGAATGCTGAAGTGTGATGCAGTGTGCTGCCAGTGCTGTCTTCTGTGGTGCGTTGTTTTTAATGTCAGATTTGTGTCCTGATAATCTTTTTTTAAGTTTTTGTTTAGTTGTCCCTATATAAATTTGGTCGCAATTGTCGTTTTTTCCTCCTTTGCAGCTAATTTGGTAAAAGACTTTGTGTATCTAGGTTCTATCAACTCAATGATTAACACCAGTGCTGAGATTCAACGAAGAATTATTCTTGCCAATCGCTGTTTCTTTGTGCTAAGAAGGCAACTGAAGAATAAAGCCCTCTCTCGAGAAACTAAAGTGTCCTTTTATAAGACATGTATCATCCCTGTCCTTATTTATTATGCAGAAGCATGGAAATTACTAAAGGTAGATGAAAACGCTTTAGGCTGATTTGAAAGAAAAATTCTCCGTGTGATTTATGGTTCTATCTGCGTAAATGGGGAATAGAGAAGAAGATATAACAACGAACTGTGCGGGCTGTACAGCGACACTGACCTTGTCACAAAAGTTAAAAGCCAAAGACTCGGTTACATAGAGCGAATAGACACCAATGCTCCGGCCCGGATGGCCTTTGAATCCAACGCCGTGGGACGGCGCAGTATAGGAGGACAGCGTAGCAGGTGGCGCACGCCAGTGGAAGAGGACTTCAACCAACTTGACGTGCGAAACTGGAGGCAGCTAGCTAGAAACCGGGCCGCCTGGAAGAAGGTCGTTGGTTGAGGCTCTGGTCGACCCCGGACTGTAGCGCCACCTTAAGTTAGTAAGTAAGAAAAGTGCCTTCTACTTACTTTGTAAATTTAAAGACGTCAGGGACACCTTCAGATTTAATTTCTACGATTATTTCTGACTCTGAGACGTCTTTAATGTATGGAGCGAATGCTGTGCCTTTTGAAGAGTTCAAGTTTGAATGAAGTGAAACGGTGATGGCACACAGATTAGGGAGTTTTTTTTTTGAGAGGAATAAGTCAGCGTTTTTTTAGGATTTGGCAAGTATAAGGAGGTTACCATCCTTCAATTGGGTAATGCTTTCATAGCCAGTGCTGATACCATCGATTGCTTTTTTTTAGAAGAAATACACTAAACGAGGTTATAGGCATGTCGGGAGATGCGGGTGAAATTACAATGAATTTCGGGTCTTTTGAAGTTAAATTTGTGGGTATATTGAAACTTGCACTTTCGATTCCATTTTTTTTTTCTTTGTGAATTTTAACTTAGAAGTCGAATATAAGTCCAGATATTCAATACTACCACTCAAGGAGACACGTGGCCATGAGGCCATTTGTATTCTCTTTCTGAAAGTTAAACTATTGAAGAGTTAGGTAACGTGTCAACTAAACACTCTGATCTTAGCTAATCACCTGTCTTGGGATCTCACAAGACAAACTGTAGTGATCATTGCCCTCTTGGTCTTGGCACCCACTTGGAGGGTACCCAGGAGATATTGTGCCAAGCTTATCATTGAGTACTTTTCAACAAACAAACAACGTTATTACACTACTATTTGTTGAAGAAAAAATTCTTTACCGGGGGTAAGCTAAAAAATGTGTGACACTTCTCTAAAATGTTAGTCTAGAAATAAGTGACGCTGTATTTTGTTGGTATTATTCGGGTTCTGCTTCTGCAGTTGATAGTCCAGTCAAATTAGACATTGACCCGGACATTTGAAAAAACAAGCAAAATATTGGTGGAAATGATAGAGGATGTCCTCTCCCAATAGATAGAGGATATCCTGTCCCAAAAAATCCGCCTTGAACAAAATTCGCCATTTTGGAAAAACTGCCACATGATTTTTGGCATAACTTTTGAACCAGTTGCCCGATTTTGGTCGTATTGGCACCATATGAAAGCATATAAGCTTATTTATTGCATAAAATACCTTAATATTGAAAGAAAGTTTAATTTTTAAGCTTTTTTTCATTTTAATTTTATTATACTTTAAAGACTTTTTTATAGTTTTCTTCGAAGCCTGTGGGCTTTTCTGCAGAAGATTGATCATCAAATTTTATAAGTTTAACTAAGCGTTAAATAAATTTAGTTATTTTTATTTAACAAAAATTCAAGCAATAAAAAGAAAAAAAAAATATACATATTATTCAAAAAATTTTGAATTCATTAATGATTTAGTAGAGTTTAAAAAGAAGATTATAATTTATTTTTTCTAGTTTTGTAATTTTCAATATTAACTAAGTATCTAGGTAATTGGTTGATTGTTGCAGGAACGCTGTATTGAAGTTGTCTTCTACCGTACGTATTGTAATTTCTGGGCATTTGAAGCATATATTGAGCTCGTCTTCTAGTGTTGATAGCATGGCCAATTGGTCGGATAAAACGGTTATCGTCGAAGTACTCCAGTATAAGAGTCATCTTAAAAATTTTTTCGACATGCAGAACTTTGAACATTCTTTCATCATTTCACGGATAGTAAAAGTTGATTTGATTCAGCGCTGCATTTTGAAGCCTTTGTAGCTTTTGAAATTGGGTTGTTGCTGCATTGCCCCAAGCAAGTATCCCGTAACGTAGTTTTGACTCAACCAGAGAATAATATACTTTCTTTAAAACAGGAACCGTAGCATGATACCGCAAATGACTTAGTGCATACAAAGTTTTCTCTAGATCCATTCAAAGTTTATCAATATGATTGCTCCATAGAAAGTGACAGTCAATGATTACTCCAAGATATTTGTAGCTTTCAACTACTTCAATATTTGTAGAATTTGGACAGGCATCATTTCTGAAAAATATTCTGCTTTGTGTTGGTTTAAATTGTGGACCTCGTTTGTGTTACATCTTCGTTTTTGAAGCGTTGATTATCAATCCGTTGTCGTGACATTATTTAACTGCAGCATTGAACTCCTCCTGCATTATACTCATTGCCGTATCCAAAGATCTGTGTCAGACCACTATTGCTGTATCATCTGCAAAGGCAAATAGAATGCTCTGCTTAAATACTCGAAGTAGCTCGTTTGTGTACAGTATGAAAAGAATCGGTCCTAGTTTAATCACTGAGGTACTACATACTGTACGTCCTTTTTGTCACTCACTTAATCTCAACACAAAACATCCTGTTATGTAGGTAGTCATTAAGCCAATCAGCTATTAATCCACGTATGCCAATACGATGAAGTGCTTCTAATAACTTTATATGGTTAAGAGTGTCGAAAGCTTTACTGAAGTCCATAAACATGACTAGGACATGATGGCTTTCATTTAAACTTTCATTGACACAATTAACAAATTCACTCAAAAGTTTGCCTGTTTTTTGTTTTTTTGAAACCCGTACTGACTTTTATGGATAAGAGAGTGATTGTCAGTAAAACTCTGTAATCGTTGAAAAATTACACCTTCCATACATTTTTCTATTATTGGCAGTATTGATATCGGTCTGTAATTGTTCAGTTGATTCTTAACCCCTCTCTTATAAATAAGCCTTACAACAGCGATTTTCAACATTGACGGAATTTTCGACTGTTTTAAGCTAAGATTCATCAATGTACATAAAATTGAAGGACAAATTTCAGCGTGTCTCCTTATATCAGCCGCTCTAATTGCATCAATCCCAGGTGATTTATCTTCTCCGATGGATTTTATAATTTTTTGCATCTCTTTTATATT
Organism: Baccha elongata; assembly: GCA_951217065.1. Classification (NCBI taxonomy): domain Eukaryota; kingdom Metazoa; phylum Arthropoda; class Insecta; order Diptera; family Syrphidae; genus Baccha; species Baccha elongata. The sequence continues at coordinate 477,230 of CATNUY010000169.1, read as the reverse complement.
TGAAGCATTTACAAAACTTGAATTTTCATTTAGTGTATTACTATGATCAGACGTGATATAGTTACAATTGTGTATAATTTGCGATGTCTGTGAAGAAAAATGATGTGCACATTCGTTAGCTAACGAAGTTTTTTTTTTAGATTTTTTTTATTCAACTTAGCTTCTACGATAACAATAAAGAATTAAAACTACTTAAGATAAAGCAAGTTAAATATTAGATATCGTTCTGTAATTTTAGAACTTATAAATTCCAAATAAGTGATGAACGATACATCAATAGAAGTTTTTTATAATTTTTCAGAATTCTGATGTGGGGTGACTTCAATTTTGAAGTGATTTCAGTTGTGAAATTTTGTATCACTAATTCATCAATGTCTTTTTCCTTTCTAATATTTGATTGATTAATCCCCATGTTTTCCTCGGATCGGTCTTCAATTGTATAAATTGGTTCTTGTAGAAGTTTGATTTCTGCCTTGCTATCATTTTGTTATTTTTTTGCGGAAGCTTTTATATTCCATTTCATAATTTATGTTAACTCTGTTATTCTTCCACCTTTTATAGAGTTCATCCTGGAGCTATCCAGGTTATCCAGAAGCTATTTTTTCTGTTTTTCTGTGTTCGTTTTGTGTAAGAAAATACAATAAACTTGAGTCTATTTTAGATGATATATAAACATCTAAAATAGACTCAAGTTTATTGTATTTTCATTAACAACTTCTTTCCAGTCTACTTCACAGATTAGCTCATCTACTCTGGCCTTACTTAATGAAGCAATGGCAGTTTTGTTGTCTTGTGTTGTTAAAGTGTCATTCTTGTATAGAGTTGGGTAATGATCGGTGATACCACTCATAATAACACCTGATTTGATTTTTGTATTTACTTTGCTTACAAGGATGTGATTAATTGCTGATTTCGTACCCTTATTTGGATCTACCCTTGTGTATTCAGTCATGACATTCATCAATCTCAATGATGCTAACATCTCCAAATAATCCTTCACATAGTTAGAGTTTGAATCACGAGCATTTATATTCATATCCCCCATTACAATCATTTCTTCATTTTTTCCCATTTGTCCTAAGTTTTTTCCGATTTCATCAATGAATGCTTTTTTGATAAAATCTGGTGGTCTATAAATGCCAACAACAAACTTTGTTATATTTTTCTTCATAAAGCTAATTTGTATATTTTCATATGATATAGCTTCAGAAGATAATCGTTTATGGGCTAGACTTTTACGTACAAACATCATTATTCCTCCGCCTCTCTTATTATTTCTGTTTAAGAACTCCAATTCGAATCCATCTTTTTGATAAAAACCCTTTTCTTCGTCCTTAATATTAGTTTCTACCAGAATAATTATTTTCATAGAAAGAGATTTATATTTAAACAAAAATTATTCCAATGTAAGCGCAACGATCTTATATTAAAACATATGTAACAGCAATTGTCATTTTGTAATTCATTTAAATTAACGTCGTTAAAACCATGTATTACCCTACAATCTAAATCAACTAAAGTTACATTATCATTATTGTTTTCATTTGTGTTATTCATTTTGATAGAACTATTTTGCGTATCTCTTTTATAATACATACATACAAGTTATATGCATGTGATTTTGTTCACATCATTTACGGTGGTTATAATTATTGGTTGCATGCTCTCGTTTTTACGTGCCAATATTTTTCCCGCACTCTCCCACAAAAATCTCCAGTTTTGTTGTTTTGTTTTCTACTTCGTCATTCACAATAGGTGTTTTTTATGCCATGTCAGCTGATTATTAATGTACACAGTTATTGTGCTTTCGATCGACGATGAAGATGATGCTGAAGCTGGACTTAAGTTGGTATTTTTTATTACTTCACTTAGTATGATGGGACGAGTTGCGCGTGATTGTTTGACAAAATTATATTCGATGAAAACGATGCAATTATTATTGATTTTTCTGGGTTTTTCGTTTTTGTCCTATATATATCAGTGAGATCATTGTCTTTTATTTCACAATTGATTTTTTTAACTATTTCTGTAACTTTCATGTGCAGTTGCCGGAATTTTTTTTATGTCGACATTGTTTTCAAGCATTTGTTGTTCGATAGTATTTATGTGTGCTTGCAAATTTTCCATAAGTTCGTCCTTCTTTTTGTTGTTTTCCTTCAGTTAATTTATTTCTTCTGTGAAGTTTTCCATCAGGTTGTTCTTTTTACCATGTTTGCATTGATTTCATCGTACTTGACTCCTAGAAAATCGCAGCTGACAGTTATTTATTTCATTTGATCTCTCAATTAGCGATTCTCCGCAAGAAAAACTGAGTTGTTGTCATCGACGCCTTCCTGTATTTGATCGGTGTTGTTTTGTTGTCGTGTTCTTTTCGGCGCTTGCACATCAGGTGTTTGTGGTTGTGCTTGTGATACAGAGCTTACGGGATTTCTACTACCAATAGCATCTTTTTTACTTTTAAAAGTCACTGTCTTATTAATTTTTCAATCGCACTAGAGAAAATTCAACTTTAAAACTAGAGAAAAACCAAATTGCGGACCGCTTTAAAAACACCTCTTACCATTTAAGCTTGCTCACTCCTTTTCATTACCTTGAAAACGTAAGGTAGTCCAGGAAAATTAGACAAACAAAAGGCAAAATTTCGAAATAATTCAGACAAAGCTGGATTTTGCTGGAGACCTTTGTTTGTATGTCTTTAACAAATCCTCAAAAGTAACCATGATTTGGCCCGTAGTTAATTTTTTTTTTTTAGGGGGAAAGGAGTCAAAGATCAGTTTTTACAAATTTCTTGGAAACTATGAAAAAATTTTAAGATAAAAATTGAAGCTTTCATGATTTTCTACCAAAAAGGTCTTCGCACTTTTCATCATCAACCAATTTTGAGAAAAAAAGTGTTAAATTGTTACAAAGTCTGTTTTTAGACAACAATTTAACATTTTTTTCTAAAATTTGGTTAACGGTACGATGAAAAGTGCGATTCATTACCTTTTTGGTAGAAAATCATATGAGCTTCATAGTTTCCAAAAAAAAATTGTAAAAAACTGATCTTCGACTCCTTCCATCCGCTTTTTTTTTGCTACGGGCCAAATCATGGGATTTGGTCAAGATATAAAAACAAAGGTCTTCAACAAAATCCAGCTTTGTCCGAATTATTTCGAACTTTTGCTTTTTTTTGTCTAGTTTTCCTGGACTACGTTACGTTTTTAATATAAAAATTTATCTTTATTTCAATAAGGGTATTCATTTAACGACGTAAATTCACATTTGATGTAAAAAAGAATCTTTCCTCGTACGTTTTCATGAACACCCCATGAAAACTGTTGACGTAAATTGGCATAAATCGTATTATGACTTCACTATCATCTTCAAACTGAACAAAATGGCGATTAGAGTATATTGAGTGAGCTACTTTGTATTTTTGTTTATCATTTGTTTTTATATAATTTTTTTTATTCTCACTTTCTTAATTTTTGAAAATTTATAAAATAAAATGTTTCCTAAGGCAAAACGCTAATAAAGGGTAAGATTTGCAATTTAAGTTTCCCGTCTTCGTGAAATGTAAACAAAAAGAGCGACTTAACCTTTACATCGTCGCTTTCCGCATCAAATTCGTGATGAAAGTTTATATGTTCCGAGGGAAAACTTTCCCATACAAAATTAGACAGATCGTTTACGACGGCGGAAAAGTATATCGTTTCCTTCGTTTTACGTCGTTAGATGAGTACCCTTAATATTGAGGTATTCTATGCAATCAATAAGCTTATATGCTTTCATATGGTGCCAATACGACCAAAATCAGGCAACTGGTTCAAAAGTTATGCCTGAAACAAAAGAATAATGATGGGGGGCAGTTTTACCAAGATGGCAGATTTTTTGGGACTTTTGACATTTCACTTAGTGATGTCCTATTATTTCCACCAATATTTTGCTTGTTTTTTCAAATATCCAGGTCGTAACTGTTGATACTTCTCCTTCATTGGGCAAGTTCATCAACAAAATTTTTGACATATCTGAAAATTCAGTTCTAAAAACGTAACGTTGAACTCTCAAAAAAACTATGAAAAGTCAAGTTTTTCTTTCAAATTCTTGTGTTTACTTTCCAATTTTACTTGGATCAAATATAAAAATAACTTTTGTGTTGTGGAATTTGAAAATTTAGTTATTTGTGAGTTGACTAGAAAACGATTTTTTTCATTTGGACAGTACAGTCGAAGCTGTACTTTTTAAGTACAATAATTTATTTAGAAGAAATAGTATGCTTGATGATCCTGCAATGCTTGCTTTCGAAAGATTATAAAACGAACTTGAAATTTCAACAAAATATTGTACCCCGGTATTCCGATGAGAATTCCTCATATCATTGTTTCTGAAAATACATACATTTTTATTTCACAATGTATATTTTATTGTGGATAAATAACTTCTTGCCAAAATCTTTTCTAACCATTCTACTCTCATAATTTTCAAAATATAGCTTGCGGTATTATGGATTTACATATGGATCTTCATAAAAAAAAAAAAAAACAAAAAAAATCCTTCGTAAACTAAAAACATATATCGACGTTAATTTATTATTTTATAAAACCGTAAACACTTTTATATCTTTATTTTTTTTTAATTTAGACGTTTTTATACAGAAAAAAACAAAACGTCGGTAGACACGATGCACAATGGGCAAGATACATCAAAAACTGTAAACAACTCATATAATGGGCTATATACACCGAAAACAACTTTTTTAAGCAAGACTCACTTATTAATTAATAGAAAAAATATGGTTGATGTTTTAAGTTTATTATTTATTTGTTTTCTAACTAAACAAGTGAGATTACAGGTACTAAGTATAAGGCAAGATATGAATTCATAAAAAAAAAGTTTTGAGATGACAATCAAACATGACATTACGATGATAGCGGACTCAAAATAGTGAATCTGGAAATTCAGTCTGTGATACAATAACTTGAGTCTATTTTAGATGATATATATACATCTAAAATAGACTCAAGTTTATTGTATTTTCATTAACAACTTCCTTCCAGTCTACTTCACAGATTAGCTCATCTACTCTGGCCTTACATAATGAAGCAATGGCAGTTTTGTTGTCTTGTGTTGTTAAAGTGTCATTCCTGTATAGAGTTGGGTAATGATCGGTGATACCACTCATAATAACACCTGATTTGATTTTTGTATTTACTTTGCTTACAAGGATGTGATTAATTGCTGATTTCGTACCCTTATTAGGATCTACCCTTGTGTATTCCGTCATGACATTCATCAATCGCAATGATGCTAACATCTCCAAATAATCCTTCACATAGTTAGAGTTTGAATCACGAGTATTTGTATTCATATCCCCCATTACAATCATTTCTTCATTTTTTCCCATTTGTCCTAAGTTTTTTCCGATTTCATCAATGAATGCTTTTTTGATAAAATCTGGTGGTCTATAAATGCCAACAACAAACTTTGTTATATTTTTCTCCATAAAGCTAATTTTTATATTTTCATATGATATAGTTTCAGAAGATAATCGTTTATGGGCTAGACTTTTACGTACAAACATCATTATTCCTCCACCTCTCTTATTATTTCTGTTTAAGAACTCCAATTCGAATCCATCTTTTTTATAAAAACCCTTTTCTTCGTCCTTAATATTAGTTTCTACCAGAATAATTATTTTTATAGAAAGAGATTTAAATTTAAACAAAAATTATTCCAATGTAAGCGCAACGATCTTATATTAAAACATATGTAACAGCAATTGTCATTTTGTAATTCATTTAAATTAACGTCGTTAAAACCATGTATTACCCTACAATCTAAATCAACTAAAGTTACATTATCATTATTGTTTTCATTTGTGTTATTCATTTTGATAGAACTATTTTGCGTATCTCTTTTATAATACATACATACAAGTTATATGCATGTGATTTTGTTCACATCATTTACGGTGGTTATAATTATTGGTTGCATGCTCTCGTTTTTACGTGCCAATATTTTTCCCGCACTCTCCCACAAAAATCTCCAGTTTTGTTGTTTTGTTTTCTACTTCGTCATTCACAATAGGTGTTTTTTATGCCATGTCAGCTGATTATTAATGTACACAGTTATTGTGCTTTCGATCGACGATGAAGATGATGCTGAAGCTGGACTTAAGTTGGTATTTTTTATTACTTCACTTAGTATGATGGGACGAGTTGCGCGTGATTGTTTGACAAAATTATATTATTAATTTTTCTGGGTTTTTCGTTTTTGTATCAGTAAGATCATTGTCTTTTATTTCACAATTGATTTTTTTAACTATTTCTGTAACTTTCATGTGCAGTTGCCGGAATTTTTTTTGTGTCGACATTGTTTTCAAGCATTTGTTGTTCGATAGTATTTATGTGTGCTTGCAAATTTTCCATAAGTTCGTCTTTCTTTTTGTTGTTTTCCTTCAGTTAATTTATTTCTTCTGTGAAGTTTTCCATCAGGTTGTTTTTTTTTACCATGTTTGCATTGATTTCATCGTACTTGACTCCTAGAAAATCGCAGCTGACAGTTATTTATTTCATTTGATCTCTCAATTAGCGATTCTCCGCAAGAAAAACTGAGTTGTTGTCATCGACCTGTATTTGATCGGTGTTGTTTTGTTGTCGTGTTCTTTTCGGCGCTTGCACATCAGGTGTTTGTGGTTGTGCTTGTGATACAGAGCTTACGGGATTTCTACTACCAATAGCATCTTTTTTACTTTTAAAAGTCACTGTCTTATTAATTTTTCAATCGCACTAGAGAAAATTCAACTTTAAAACTAGAGAAAAACCAAATTGCGGACCGCTTTAAAAACACCTCTTACCATTTAAGCTTGCTCACTACTTTTCATTACCTTGAAAACGTAAGGTAGTCCAGGAAAATTAGACAAACAAAAGGCAAAATTTCGAAATAATTCAGACAAAGCTGGATTTTGCTGGAGACCTTTGTTTGTATGTCTTTAACAAATCCTCAAAAGTAACCATGATTTGGCCCGTAGTTAATTTTTTTTTTTTAGGGGGAAAGGAGTCAAGGATCAGTTTTTACAAATTTCTTGGAAACTATGAACTTTATGCAAAAAAAATTTAAGATAAAAATTGAAGCTTTTATGATTTTCTACCAAAAAGGTCTTCGCACTTTTCATCATCAACCAATTTTGAGAAAAAAAGTGTTAAATTGTTACAAAGTCTGTTTTTAGACAACAATTTAACATTTTTTTCTAAAAATTGGTTAACGGTACGATGAAAAGTGCGATTCATTACCTTTTTGGTAGAAAATCATATGAGCTTCATAGTTTCCAAAAAAAAATTGTAAAAAACAGATCTTCGACTCCTTCCATCCGCTTTTTTTTTTGCTACGGGCCAAATCATGGGATTTGGTCAAGATATAAAAACAAAGGTCTTCAACAAAATCCAGCTTTGTCCGAATTATTTCGAACTTTTGCTTTTTTTTGTCTAGTTTTCCTGGACTACGTTACGTTTTTAATATAAAAATGTATCTTTATTTCAATAAGGGTATTCATCTAACGACGTAAATTCACATTTGATGTAAAAAAGAATCTTTCCTCGTACGTTTTCATGAACACCCATGAAAGCTGTTGACGTAAATTGGCATAAATCGTATTATGACTTCACTATCATCTTCAAACTGAACAAAATGGCGATTAGAGTATATTGAGTGAGCTACTTTGTATTTTTGTTTATCATTTGTTTGTTTTTATATAATTTTTTTTATTCTCACTTTCTTAATTTTTGAAAATTTATAAAATAAAATGTTTCCTAAGGCAAAACGCTAATAAAGGGTAAGATTTGCAATTTAAGTTTCCCGTCTTCGTGAAATGTAAACAAAAAGAGCGACTTAACCTTTACATCGTCGCTTTCCGCATCAAATTCGTGATGAAAGTTTATATGTTCCGAGGGAAAACTTTCCCATACAAAATTTGACAGATCGTTTACGACGGCGGAAAAGTATATCGTTTCCTTCGTTTTACGTCGTTAGATGAGTACCCTTAATATTAAGGTATTCTATGCAATCAATAAGCTTATATACTTTCATATGGTGCCAATACGACCAAAATCAGGCAACTGGTTCAAAAGTTATGCCTGAAACAAAAGAATAATGATGGGGGGCAGTTTTACCAAGATGGCAGATTTTTTGGGACTTTTGACATTTCACTTAGGACATCATACTCTATTATTTCCACCAATATTTTGCTTGTTTTTTCAAATATCCAGGTCGTAACTGTTGATACTTCTCCTTCATTGGGCAAGTTCATCAACAGTTGTCAGTTGTCAGTGAACTTTCGTTGTGGAAGGTCCCTTCTGTGTAGTGCGTCGATCGTCTGTTGCCCGTGCGCGTCTTGTTTGAGTCCGTGCCTAGTCGTGTTATTTGCTCCTATAAATTTCAAATGTTTACATAAAAAAAAAAATAAATAAATATCAATAACAAAACGAAACAAAAAAAAAAAAAAAAAAAAAAAAAAAATAGCAAACAAAAAAATATTAATAGTGATGAAAAAAATCAATAAACCACGCCACACTAAAATTAATACAATAAAACAAAAACAACAAACAACCAATAACCAATAAAAAATAATAAATCATGATAAGCCAGCTCAGCATAGCACAGTGAGTACCATCCTTCACTTTCCCCTTTCTCTTACAATCGCATGGCTTAGCATGTGTATCAAATTGCATTGGTTTTATAACTAATGTAATTGATACACAGGCTGCGTCATCGTTTGATAACAGATTGTTGACAAAAAAAAATGTTACTGTTTTGCATTAACAGGGCCGGATTCGATTCTTGTCACTACTAAGGCATAACACTAGTGGTGGCGTGTATCGAATAGCATTCTGTGGTTCAACTCAGTAATATTTTTCTTATAGTCTTGTCTGTTTTGGTTTTTGTTATTCTTTTATTTGCAATGGCTGGAAATTTCAGGGTAGATTATTGTAATATTCGTGGGCTTAGAGCGAATTTTCTTTCTGTGTACTCCCATACTGCTTTAAACAGGCCAGCTGTATTGGCACTAAGTGAAACCCAAGTAGGTGAGGATTCCGATCCTACTGAATTCTTTATTCATGGGTATAACTTGGTGCCATTATTCTTTTCCCACCATGGTCTCGCCATATACATTAGGAATGATGTTGCTTATCAGTTTTTGCCACAATATGGTCTCTGCGCCAATTCTTTTTTCAATTTTATGTGGTTTAAATTTTCCGTGAATAAGCAAATCATTCACTATTGCTTCCTTTATCGAAGCCCCAATCTAGACAGAGTGTCAACTTCTCGTGAATTTGATGCTTTGTCTGATTCCATCGAAAGAATTGTTTTCTCCTATCCTCGCACTGAAATCGTTGTTACGGGCGATTTCAATGTACACAATTCTTCATGGCTTCAACATTCGGTTCAGGCAACACCAGAAGGAGTGTGTGCTGAGATCTTCGCTGAGTTTAACCACCTAACTCAGTTGGTCAACGAGCCCACTCGAATATCGGACGTGGTAGGTCGAGCAGAAAACACTCTTGACTTGTTTCTTACCTCTGACCCTGGTAAGTACACTATTAATGTTCTATCTCCTCTAGGCACATCTGACCATTGTGTCATATCAGCAAATTTCTCGTGTAAAAACTCTCCAGTTAAAGAAAGAGCTCCTAAGAGAACCGTTTGGCAATACGAGAAAGCCAACTGGGACGGTCTCAATAATTATTTTAGGATCTTTAACTGGTCACTATGCTTCCTCGATAGTGACGTTGACGCCAGCGCTGATATGATCACAAGTTTGATTCTCCTGGGAATGAGAACTTTTATCCCGAACAGGGTTAAAAGCATCAGACCTAAAGAGAACGCATGGTTCGATGCGAGCTGTAAAGAGGTTATTAGGGTCAAGAAGGTAAATTTCCGTTGTCTTAAAGCCAATCCAACTGAGGAAAACCGGAATAAGTTCAAGCAAGCCAGGAAGGCCTGCAACGCCCATATTCGACGGACCAAATTTTTACATGACCAAAAATTACGGCAAAAAATACTGCAATGTCCCAAATGCAGTAAACATTTTTGGTCATTTGTAAAAAATATGAGGAATTCTTCCTCTTCCTCGGTTCCTACGCTCGTTGTGAATGACACTCCATTTGTTAGCTCTCTAGAGAAAGCTAGTCTCTTTGCTAGGCAGTTCGCCGCCAATTCAACGCTGCCAGTGAGTGTTATGACTCCGCTTGTACTTGAGCGAGTTAGTGATTCTATGGGGCAAATCTTTTTTCGCACTCGTACTGTAGCGAGAGTCCTAAAAGATCTTAACACACATAAATCCGCTGGTCTGGATGGTATCCCCGCTATTGTTCTAAAGAGGTGTTCTTCAACACTGGCAAAACCACTGCGTAAGCTTTTTCATCTGTCCTACTCCTCAGGTCTCGTTCCGAGCGGATGGAAAACTGCATTTGTCCAGCCTATTCCCAAAAAAGGCGAATCTTCCTCACCGTCTAATTACCGACCGATTGCACTTACGTCCCTTCTTTCCAAGGTCATGGAAACGCTGATTAATTATCAGCTCAAGAAATATCTCGAAGATCGAAAGCTTCTTAATGACCGACAATACGGCTTTCGTAGCAATAGGTCCACTGGTGATCTCATGGTTCATCTCATCGAACAGTGGAACAAATCTTTACATCGTTTTGGAGAAAGTAAGATTATTGCACTTGATATTTCAAAAGCATTTGATAGGGTTTGGCATCAGGCTCTCTTATCGAAAATGCGTGCTTTCGGGTTTCATGAATCCCTCCTTCATTGGATTAGTAATTACCTTTCGAATCGTTCAATACAAGTTGTATTGGATGGATTCAAGTCTGAAAACCACAAAATAAATGCTGGTGTGCCCCAGAGCTCTGTTCTATCTCCAACACTCTTTCTCATTTTTATTAATGATCTCCTGTCTGCAACTTCTAATCCAATACATTGTTTTGCTGACGATAGTACTCTTAGCTTCTCATATTCGTTTTCAGATTCACATCCCTCTTCTTCGGATGTGGAACTGCAACGAGAAAATATGATAAGTTCATTAAATTCCGACATAAACAGCATTGTACAATGGGGATTAAAAAACCGCGTGGAATTTAATGCTTCGAAAACCCAATGCTGTCTTGTATCGTTAAAGCGAGATATACCCCCCTTGCCATTATCCATAGATGGCACTTGCATCGAGGAGACTGAACATCTCGATATTCTCGGTATGTGTATCACCAACCACCTTTTGTGGAACGATCACATACGCGATGTCGCCAAAAATGCCGCAGGATGTTTGGGTTTTCTTAGACGATGCAAGAAGTTTTTCTCCCCCTCTGATCTGGCTATTATCTACAAGACTTATATACGTCCAAAGCTTGAGTATAACTCCCATATCTGGGCTGGTGCTCCTGTAACTTACTTAAGCCTCTTGGACAGTATTGAACGTAGAGCATTTAGATTGTTTGGTGATATTACCATCATAAGATCATTTACGTCGCTTGAACATCGTCGAAATGTTTCTTGTCTCACTCTCTTTTATCGTTATTTTAATGGTTTTTGCTCTAGAGAAATAGCCAGTTGCATTTCTCCCCTTAAACAGTTCAACCGTAATACTCGCGCTTCTAGGAATGCTCATCAATATACCCTGGAGCCCAAATTCGGTCGTACTGTCAAGTACAGAGATTCGTTCTTTAGCCGTACTATGCGAATTTGGAATGCCTTGCCACACTCTGTTTATCCCAGCCATTGCAATATTCAGGAATTCAAAACTAATGTGCACCGACACCTCCTTTCAACCCCTCTCTCCCTTTCCTAGTGCTCACACTGTGTCTACATAATAAGGGTAGTATCATCCCTTTGAGTGTGCGCTCATTATAAAAAAAAAAAAAAAAAAAAAAAAAAAAAAAAAACAATTTGACATATCTGAAAATTCAGTTCTAAAAACGTAACGTTGAACTCTCAAAAAACTATGAAAAGTCAAGTTTTTCTTTTCAATTCTTGTGTTTACTTTCCAATTTTACTTGGATCAAATATAAAAATAACTTTTGTGTTGTGGAATTTGAAAATTTAGTTATTTGTGAGTTGACTAGAAAACGATTTTTTTCATTTGGACAGTACAGTCGAAGCTGTACTTTTTAAGTACAATAATTTATTTAGAAGAAATAGTATGCTTGATGATCCTGCAATGCTTGGTTTCGAAAGATTATAAAACGAACTTGAAATTTCAACAAAATATTGTACCCCGGTATTCCGATGGGAATTCCTCATATCATTGTTTCTGAAAATACATGCATTTTTATTTCACAATGTATATTTTATTGTGGATAAATAACTTCTTGCCAAAATCTTTTCTAACCATTCTACTCTCATAATTTTCAAAATATAGCTTGCGGTATTATGGATTTACATATGGATCTTCATAAAAAAAAAAAAACAAAAAAAATCCTTCGTAAACTAAAAACATATATCGACGTTAATTTATTATTTTATAATACGGTTTTATAAAACACTTTTATATCTTTATTTTTTTTTTAATTTAGACGTTTTTATACAGAAAAAAACAAAACGTCGCGTCGGTAGAGACGATGCACAATGGGCAAGATACCTCAAAAACTGTAAACAACTCATATAATGGGCTATATACACCGAAAACAACTTTTTTAAGCAAGACTCGCTTATTAATTAATAGAAAAAATATGGTTGATGTTTTAAGTTTATTATTTATTTGTTTTCTAACAAAACAAGCGAGATTACAGGTACTAAGTATAAGGCAAGTTATGAATTCATAAAAAAAAAGTTCTGAGAAGACAATCAAACATGACATTACGATGATAGCGGACTCAAAATAGTGAATCTGGAAATTCAGTCTATGATACAATAACTTGAGTCTATTTTAGATGATATATAAACATCTAAAATAGACTCAAGTTTATTGTATTTTCATTAACAACTTCTTTCCAGTCTACTTCACAGATTAGCTCATCTACTCTGGCCTTACATAATGAAGCAATGGCAGTTTTGTTGTCTTGTGTTGTTAAAGTGTCATTCGTGTATAGAGTTGGGTAATGATCGGTGGTACCACTCATAATAACACCTGATTTGATTTTTGTATTTACTTTGCTTACAAGGATGTGATTAATTGCTGATTTCGTACCCTTATTAGGATCTACCCTTGTGTATTCAGTCATGACATTCATCAATCTCAATGATGCTAACATCTCCAAATAATCCTTCACATAGTTAGAGTTTGAATCACGAGTATTTATATTCATATCCCCCATTACAATCATTTCTTCATTTTTTAAGTTTTTTCCGATTTCATCAATGAATGCTTTTTTGATAAAATCTGGTGGTCTATAAATGCCAACAACAAACTTTGTTATATTTTTCTCCATAAAGCTAATTTTTATATTTTCATATGATATAGTTTCAGAAGATAATCGTTTAAGGGCTAGACTTTTACGTACAAACATCATTATTCCTCCACCTCTCTTATTATTTCTGTTTAAGAACTCCAATTCGAATCCATCTTTTTGATAAAAACCCTTTTCTTCGTCCTTAATAATAGTTTCTACCAGATTAATTATTTTTATAGAAAGAGATTTATATTTAAACAAAAATTATTCCAATGTAAGCGCAACGATCTTATATTAAAACATATGTAACAGCAATTGTCATTTTGTAATTCATTTAAATTAACGTCGTTAAAACCATGTATTACCCTACAATCTAAATCAACTAAAGTTACATTATCATTATTGTTTTCATTTGTGTTATTCATTTTGATAGAACTATTTTGCGTATCTCTTTTATAATACATACATACAAATTATATGCATGTGATTTTGTTCACATCATTTACGGTGGTTATAATTATTGGTTGTGTGCTCTCGTTTTTACGTGCCAATATTTTTCCCGCACTCTCCCACACAAATATCCAGTTTTGTTGTTTTGTTTTCTCCCTCGTCATCCACAATAGATGTTTTTTATGCCTGGTCAGCTGATTATAAATGTACTCAGTCATTGTGCTTTCGATCGACGATGAGGATGATGCTGAAGCTGGCCTTAAGTTGGTATTTTTTATTACTTCACTTAGTATGATGGGACGAGTTGCGCGTGATTGTTTGACAAAATTATATTCGATGAAAACGATGCAAATATTATTGATTTTTCTGGGTTTTTCGTTTTTGTCCTATATATATCAGTAAGATCATTGTCTTTTATTTCACAGTTGATTTTTTTAACTATTCCTTTAACTATTTCAACTTAATTTTCATGTGCAGTGGCCGGAATGTTTTTTATGTCGACATTGTTTTTTAAGCATTTGTTGTTCGATAGTAATTATGTGTGCTTGCAAATTTTCCATAAGTTCGTCTTTCTTTTTGTTGTTTTCCTTCAGTTCATTTATTACTTCTGTGAAGTTTTCCATCAGGTTGTTTTTTTTACCATGTTTGCATTGATTTCATCGTACTTGACTCCTAGAAAATCGCAACTGACAGTTATTTATTTCATTTGTTCTCTCAATTAGCGATTCTCCGCAAGAAAAACTGAGTTGTTGTCATCGACCGACGCCTTCCTGTATTTGATCGGTGTTGTTTTGTTGTCGTGTTCTTTTCGGCGCTTGCACATCAGGTGTTTGTGGTTGTGCTTGTGATACAGAGCTTACGGGATTTCTACTACCAATAGCATCTTTTTTACTTTTAAAAGTCACTGTCTTATTAATTTTTCAATCGCACTAGAGAAAATTCAACTTTAAAACTAGAGAAAAACCAAATTGCGGACCGCTTTAAAAACACCTCTTACCATTTAAGCTTGCTCACTCCTTTTCATTACCTTGAAAACGTAAGGTAGTCCAGGAAAATTAGACAAACAAAAGGCAAAATTTCGAAATAATTCAAACAAAGCTGGATTTTGCTGGAGACCTTTGTTTGTATGTCTTTAACAAATCCTCAAAAGTAACCATGATTTGGCCCGTAGTTAATTTTTTTTTTAGGGGGAAAGGAGTCGAAGATCAGTTTTTACAAATTTCTTGGAAACTATGAACTTTATGCAAAAAAATTTTAAGATAAAAATTGAAGCTTTTATGACACTTTTATTTAACACTTTTTTTGAGAAAAAAAGTGTTAAATTGTTACAAAGTCTGTTTTTAGACAACAATTTAACATTTTTTTCTAAAAATTGGTTAACGGTACGATGAAAAGTGCGATTCATTACCTTTTTGGTAGAAAATCATATGAGCTTCATAGTTTCCAAAAAAAAATTGTAAAAAACTGATCTTCGACTCCTTCCATCCGCTTTTTTTTTTGCTACGGGCCAAATCATGGGATTTGGTCAAGATATAAAAACAAAGGTCTTCAACAAAATCCAGCTTTGTCCGAATTATTTCGAACTTTTGCTTTTTTTTGTCTAGTTTTCCTGGACTACGTTACGTTTTTAATATAAAAATTTATCTTTATTTCAATAAGGGTGTTCATCTAACGACGTAAATTCACATTTGATGTAAAAAAGAATCTTTCCTCGTACGTTTTCATGAACACCCATGAAAGCTGTTGACGTAAATTGGCATAAATCGTATTATGACTTCACTATCATCTTCAAACTGAACAAAATGGCGATAAGAGTATATTGAGTGAGCTACTTTGTATTTTTGTTTATCATTTGTTTTTATATAATTTTTTTTATTCTCACTTTCTTAATTTTTGAAAATTTATAAAATAAAATGTTTCCTAAGGCAAAACGCTAATAAAGGGTAAGATTTGCAATTTAAGTTTCCCGTCTTCGTGAAATGTAAACAAAAAGAGCGACTTAACCTTTACATCGTCGCTTTCCGCATCAAATTCGTGATGAAAGTTTATATGTTCCGAGGGAAAACTTTCCCATACAAAATTTGACAGATCGTTTACGACGGCGGAAAAGTATATCGTTTCCTTCGTTTTACGTCGTTAGATGAGTACCCTTAATATTAAGGTATTCTATGCAATCAATAAGCTTATATGCTTTTATATGGTGCCAATACGACCAAAATCAGGCAACTGGTTCAAAAGTTATGCCTGAAACAAAAGAATAATGATGGGGGGCAGTTTTACCAAGATGGCAGATTTTTTGGGACTTTTGACATTTCACTTAGGACATCATACTCTATTATTTCCACCAATATTTTGCTTGTTTTTTCAAATATCCAGGTCGTAACTGTTGATACTTCTCCTTCATTGGGCAGGTTCATCAACAAAATTTTTGACATATCTGAAAATTCAGTTCTAAAAACGTAACGTTGAACTCTCAAAATACTATGAAAAGTCAAGTTTTTCTTTCAAATTCTTGTGTTTACTTTCCAATTTTACTTGGATCAAATATAAAAATAACTTTTGTGTTGTGGAATTTGAAAATTTAGTTATTTGTGAGTTGACTAGAAAACGATTTTTTTCATTTGGACAGTACAGTCGAAGCTGTACTTTTTAAGTACAATAATTTATTTAGAAGAAATAGTATGCTTGATGATCCTGCAATGCTTGGTTTCGAAAGATTATAAAACGAACTTGAAATTTCAACAAAATATTGTACCCCGGTATTCCGATGGGAATTCCTCATATCATTGTTTCTGAAAATACATGCATTTTTATTTCACAATGTATATTTTATTGTGGATAAATAACTTCTTGCCAAAATCTTTTCTAACCATTCTACTCTCATAATTTTCAAAATATAGCTTGCGGTATTATGGATTTACATATGGATCTTCATAAAAAAAAAAAAAACAAAAAAAATCCTTCGTAAACTAAAAACATTAATTTATTATTTTATAAAACCGTAAACACTTTTATATCTTTATTTTTTTTTAATTTAGACGTTTTTATACAGAAAAAAACAAAACGTTCGGTAGACACGATGCACAATGGGCAAGATACCTCAAAAACTGTAAACAACTCATATAATGGGCTATATACACCGAAAACAACTTTTTTAAGCAAGGCTCGCTTATTAATTAATAGAAAAAATATGGTTGATGTTTTAAGTTTATTATTTATTTGTTTTCTAACAAAACAAGCGAGATTACAGGTACTAAGTATGAGGCAAGTTATGAATTCATAAAAATAAAAGTTCTGAGAAGACAATCAAACATGACATTACGATGATAGCGGACTCAAAATAGTGAATCTGGAAATTCAGTCTGTGATACAATAACTTGAGTCTATTTTAGATGATATATATACATCTAAAATTGACTCAAGTTTATTGTATTTTCATTAACAACTTCTTTCCAGTCTACTTCACAGATTAGCTCATCTACTCTGGCCTTACATAATGAAGCAATGGCAGTTTTGTTGTCTTGTGTTGTTAAAGTGTCATTCGTGTATAGAGTTGGGTAATGATCGGTGATACCACTCATAATAACACCTGATTTGATTTTTGTATTTACTTTGCTTACAAGGATGTGATTAATTGCTGATTTCGTACCCTTATTTGGATCTACCCTTGTGTATTCAGTCATGACATTCATCAATCTCAATGATGCTAACATCTCCAAATAATCCTTCACATAGTTAGAGTTTGAATCACGAGTATTTATATTCATATCCCCCATTACAATCATTTCTTCATTTTTTTTGTCCTAAGTTTTTTCCGATTTCATCAATGAATGCTTTTTTGATAAAATCTGGTGGTCTATAAATGCCAACAACAAACTTTGTTATATTTTTCTCCATAAAGCTAATTTTTATATTTTCATATGATATAGTTTCAGAAGATAATCGTTTAAGGGCTAGACTTTTACGTACAAACATCATTATTCCTCCGCCTCTCTTATTATTTCTGTTTAAGAACTCCAATTCGAATCCATCTTTTTGATAAAAACCCTTTTCTTCGTCCTTAATATTAGTTTCTACCAGATTAGTTATTTTTATAGAAAGAGATTTATATTTAAACAAAAATTATTCCAATGTAAGCGCAACGATCTTATATTAAAACATATGTAACAGCAATTGTCATTTTGTAATTCATTTAAATTAACGTCGTTAAAACCATGTATTACCCTACAATCTAAATCAACTAAAGTTACATTATCATTATTGTTTTCATTTGTGTTATTCATTTTGATAGAACTATTTTGCGTATCTCTTTTATAATACAAATTATATGCATGTGATTTTGTTCACATCATTTACGGTGGTTATAATTACTGGTTGTGTGCTCTCGTTTTTACGTGCCAATATTTTTCCCGCACTCTCCCACACAAATCTCCAGTTTTGTTGTTTTGTTTTCTCCCTCGTCATCCACAATAGGTGTTTTTTATGCCTGGTCAGCTGATTATTAATGTACTCAGTCATTGTGCTTTCGATCGACGATGAGGATGATGCTAAAGCTGGCCTTAAGTTGGTATTTTTTATTACTTCACTTAGTATGATGGGACGAGTTGCGCGTGATTGTTTGACAAAATTATATTCGATGAAAACGATGCAAATATTATTGATTTTTCTGGGTTTTTCGTTTGTGTCCTATATATATCAGTAAGATCATTGTCTTTTATTTCACAGTTGATTTTTTTAACTATTCCTTTAACTATTTCAACTTAATTTTCATGTGCAGTGGCCGGAATGTTTTTTATGTCGACATTGTTTTTTAAGCATTTGTTGTTCGATAGTAATTATGTGTGCTTGCAAATTTTCCAGAAGTTCGTCTTTCTTTTTGTTGTTTTCCTTCAGTTAATTTATTTCTTCTGTGAAGTTTTCCATCAAGTTGTTTTTTTTACCATGTTTGCATTGATTTCATCGTACTTGACTCCTAGAAAATCGCAACTGACAGTTATTTATTTCATTTGATCTCTCAATTAGCGATTCTCCGCAAGAAAAACTGAGTTGTTGTCATCGACGCCTTCCTATATTTGATCGGTGTTGTTTTGTTGCCGTGTTCTTTTCGCTTGCACATCAGGTGTTTGTGGTTGTGCTTGTGATACAGAGCTTACGGGATTTCTACTACCAATAGCATCTTTTTTACTTTTAAAAGTCACTGTCTTATTAATTTTTCAATCGCACTAGAGAAAATTCAACTTTAAAACTAGAGAAAAACCAAATTGCGGACCGCTTTAAAAACACCTCTTACCATTTAAGCTTGCTCACTCCTTTTCATTACCTTGAAAACGTAAGGTAGGCCAGGAAAATTAGACAAACAAAAGGCAAAATTTCGAAATAATTCAGACAAAGCTGGATTTTGCTGGAGACCTTTGTTTGTATGTCTTTAACAAATCCTCAAAAGTAACCATGATTTGGCCCGTAGTTAATTTTTTTTTTTTTTAGGGGGAAAGGAGTCAAAGATCAGTTTTTACAAATTTCTTGGAAACTATGAACTTTATGCAAAAAAATTTTAAGATAAAAATTGAAGCTTTCATGATTTTCTACCAAAAAGGTCTTCGCACTTTTCATCATCAACCAATTTTGAGAAAAAAAGTGTTAAATTGTTACAAAGTCTGTTTTTAGACAACAATTTAACATTTTTTTCTAAAAATTGGTTAACGGTACGATGAAAAGTGCGATTCATTACCTTTTTGGTAGAAAATCATATGAGCTTCATAGTTTCCAAAAAAAAATTGTAAAAAACTGATCTTCGACTCCTTCCATCCGCTTTTTTTTTTTTGCTACGGGCCAAATCATGGGATTTGGTCAAGATATAAAAACAAAGGTCAAGCAAGCCAGGAAGGCCTGCCAGATATAAAAACAAAGGTCAAGCAAGCCAGGAAGGCTTGCAACGCCCATATTCGACGGACCAAATTTTTACATGACCAAAAATTACGGCAAAAAATACTGCAATGTCCCAAAGGCAGTAAAAATTTTTGGTCATTTGTAAAAAATATGAGGAATTCTTCCTCTTCCTCGGTTCCTACGCTCGTTGTGAATGACACTCCATTTGTTAGCTCTCTAGAGAAAGCTAATCTCTTTGCTAGGCAGTTCGCCGCCAATTCAACGCTGCCAGTGAGTGTTATGACTCCGCCTGTACTTGAGCGAGTTAGTGATTCTATGGGCAAATCTTTTTTCGCACTCGTACTGTAGCGAGAGTCCTAAAAGATCTTAACACACATAAATCCGCTGGTCTGGATGGTATCCCCGCTATTGTTCTAAAGAGGTGTTCTTCAACACTGGCAAAACCACTGCGTAAGCTTTTTCATCTGTCCTACTCCTCAGGTCTCGTTCCGAGCGGATGGAAAACTGCATTTGTCCAGCCTATTCCCAAAAAAGGCAAATCTTCCTCACCGTCTAATTACCGACCGATTGCACTTACGTCCCTTCTTTCCAAGGTCATGGAAACGCTGATTAATTATCAGCTCAAGAAATATCTCGAAGATCGAAAGCTTCTTAATGACCGACAATACGGCTTTCGTAGCAATAGGTCCACTGGTGATCTCATGGTTCATCTCATCGAACAGTGGAACAAATCTTTACATCGTTTTGGAGAAAGTAAGATTATTGCACTTGATATTTCAAAAGCATTTGATAGGGTTTGGCATCAGGCTCTCTTATCGAAAATGCGTGCTTTCGGGTTTCATGAATCCCTCCTTCATTGGATTAGTAATTACCTTTCGAATCGTTCAATACAAGTTGTATTGGATGGATTCAAGTCTGAAAACCACAAAATAAATGCTGGTGTGCCCCAGGGCTCTGTTCTATCTCCAACACTCTTTCTCATTTTTATTAATGATCTCCTGTCTGCAACTTCTAATCCAATACATTGTTTTGCTGACGATAGTACTCTTAGCTTCTCATATTCGTTTTCAGATTCACATCCCTCTTCTTCGGATGTGGAACTGCAATGAGAAAATATGATAAGTTCATTAAATTCCGACCTAAACAGCATTGTACAATGGGGATTAAAAAACCGCGTGGAATTTAATGCTTCGAAAACCCAATGCTGTCTTGTATCGTTAAAGCGAGATATACCCCCCTTGCCATTATCCATAGATGGCACTTGCATCGAGGAGACTGAACATCTCGATATTCTCGGTATGTGTATCACCAACCACCTTTTGTGGAACGATCACGTACGCGATGTCGCTTAAAATGCCGCAAGATGTTTGGGTTTTCTAAGGCGATGCAAGAAGTTTTTCTCCCCCTCTGATCTGGCTATTATCTACAAGACTTATATACGTCCAAAGCTTGAGTATAACTCCCATATCTGGGCTGGTGCTCCTGTAACTTACTTAAGCCTCTTGGACAGTATTGAACGTAGAGCATTTAGATTGTTTGGTGATATTACCATCATAAGATCATTTACGTCGCTTGAACATCGTCGAAATGTTTCTTGTCTCACCCTCTTTTACCGTTATTTTAATGGTTTTTGCTCTAGAGAAATAGCCAGTTGCATTCCTCCCCTTAAACAGTTCAACCGTAATACTCGCGCTTCTAGGAATGCTCATCAATATACCCTCGAGCCCAACTTCGGTCGTACTGTCAAGTACAGAGATTCGTTCTTTAGCCGTACTATGCGAATGTGGAATACCTTGCCACACTCTGTTTTTCCCAGCCATTGCAATATTCAGGAATTCAAAACTAATGTGCACCGACACCTCCTTTCAACCCCTCTCTCCCTTTCCTAGTGCTCACACTGTGTCTACATAATAAGGGTAGTATCATCCCTTTGAGTGTGCGCTCATTATAAAAAAAAAAAAAAAAAAAAAAAAAAAGGTCTTCAACAAAATCCAGCTTTGTCCGAATTATTTCGAACTTTTGCTTTTTTTTGTCTAGTTTTCCTGGACTACGTTACGTTTTTAATATAAAAATGTATCTTTATTTCAATAAGGGTATTCATTTAACGACGTAAATTCACATTTGATGTAAAAAAGAATCTTTCCTCGTACGTTTTCATGAACACCCCATGAAAACTGTTGACGTAAATTGGCATAAATCGTATTATGACTTCACTATCATCTTCAAACTGAACAAAATGGCGATTAGAGTATATTGAGTGAGCTACTTTGTATTTTTGTTTATCATTTGTTTTTATATAATTTTTTTTATTCTCACTTTCTTAATTTTTGAAAATTTATAAAATAAAATGTTTCCTAAGGCAAAACGCTAATAAAGGGTAAGATTTGCAATTTAAGTTTCCCGTCTTCGTGAAATGTAAACAAAAAGAGCGACTTAACCTTTACATCGTCGCTTTCCGCATCAAATTCGTGATGAAAGTTTATATGTTCCGAAGGAAAACTTTCCCATACAAAATTTGACAGATCGTTTACGACGGCGGAAAAGTATATCGTTTCCTTCGTCTTACGTCGTTAGATGAGTACCCTTAATATTAAGGTATTCTATGCAATCAATAAGCTTATATGCTTTTATATGGTGCCAATACGACCAAAATCAGGCAACTGGTTCAAAAGTTATGCCTGAAACAAAAGAATAATGATGGGGGGCAGTTTTACCAAGATGGCAGATTTTTTGGGACTTTTGACATTTCACTTAGGACATCATACTCTATTATTTCCACCAATATTTTGCTTGTTTTTTCAAATATCCAGGTCGTAACTGTTGATACTTCTCCTTCATTGGGCAAGTTCATCAACAAAATTTTTGACATATCTGAAAATTCAGTTCTAAAAACGTAACGTTGAACTCTCAAAAAACTATGAAAAGTCAAGTTTTTCTTTCAAATTCTTGTGTTTACTTTCCAATTTTACTTGGATCAAATATAAAAATAACTGTGTTGTGGAATTTGAAAATTTAGTTATTTGTGAGTTGACTAGAAAACGATTTTTTTCATTTGGACAGTACAGTCGAAGCTGTACTTTTTAAGTACAATAATTTATTTAGAAGAAATAGTATGCTTGATGATCCTGCAATGCTTGGTTTCGAAAGATTATAAAACGAACTTGAAATTTCAACAAAATATTGTACCCCGGTATTCCGATGAGAATTCCTCATATCATTGTTTCTGAAAACACATGCATTTTTATTTCACAATGTATATTTTATTGTGGATAAATAACTTCTTGCCAAAATCTTTTCTAACCATTCTACTCTCATAATTTTCAAAATATAGCTTGCGGTATTATGGATTTACATATGGATCTTCATAAAAAAAAAAAACAAAAAAAATCCTTCGTAAACTAAAAACATATATCGACGTTAATTTATTATTTTATAAAACCGTAAACACTTTTATATCTTTATTTTTTTTTAATTTAGACGTTTTTATACAGAAAAAAACAAAACGTCGGTAGACACGATGTACAATGGGCAAGATACCTCAAAAACTGTAAACAACTCATATAATGGGCTATATACACCGAAAACAACTTTTTTAAGCAAGGCTCGCTTATTAATTAATAGAAAAAATATGGTTGATGTTTTAAGTTTATTATTTATTTGTTTTCTAACAAAACAAGCGAGATTACAGGTACTAAGTATAAGGCAAGTTATGAATTCATAAAAAAAAAGTTCTGAGAAGACAATCAAACATGACATTACGATGATAGCGGACTCAAAATAGTGAATCTGGAAATTCAGTCTGTGATACAATAACTTGAGTCTATTTTAGATGATATATATACATCTAAAATTGACTCAAGTTTATTGTATTTTCATTAACAACTTCTTTCCAGTCTACTTCACAGATTAGCTCATCTACTCTGGCCTTACATAATGAAGCAATGGCAGTTTTGTTGTCTTGTGTTGTTAAAGTGTCATTCGTGTATAGAGTTGGGTAATGATCGGTGATACCACTCATAATAACACCTGATTTGATTTTTGTATTTACTTTGCTTACAAGGATGTGATTAATTGCTGATTTCGTACCCTTATTTGGATCTACCCTTGTGTATTCAGTCATGACATTCATCAATCTCAATGATGCTAACATCTCCAAATAATCCTTCACATAGTTAGAGTTTGAATCACGAGTATTTATATTCATATCCCCCATTACAATCATTTCTTCATTTTTTCCATTTGTCCTAAGTTTTTTCCGATTTCATCAATGAATGCTTTTTTGATAAAATCTGGTGGTCTATAAATGCCAACAACAAACTTTGTTATATTTTTCTCCATAAAGCTAATTTTTATATTTTCATATGATATAGTTTCAGAAGATAATCGTTTAAGGGCTAGACTTTTACGTACAAACATCATTATTCCTCCGCCTCTCTTAGTATTTCTTTTTAAGAACTCCAATTCGAATCCATCTTTTTGATAAAAACCCTTTTCTTCGTCCTTAATATTAGTTTCTACCAGATTAATTATTTTTATAGAAAGAGATTTATATTTAAACAAAAATTATTCCAATGTAAGCGCAACGATCTTATATTAAAACATATGTAACAGCAATTGTCATTTTGTAATTCATTTAAATTAACGTCGTTAAAACCATGTATTACCCTACAATCTAAATCAACTAAAGTTACATTATCATTATTGTTTTCATTTGTGTTATTCATTTTGATAGAACTATTTTGCGTATCTCTTTTATAATACAAATTATATGCATGTGATTTTGTTCACATCATTTACGGTGGTTATAATTACTGGTTGTGTGCTCTCGTTTTTACGTGCCAATATTTTTCCCGCACTCTCCCACACAAATCTCCAGTTTTGTTGTTTTGTTTTCTCCCTCGTCATCCACAATAGGTGTTTTTTATGCCTGGTCAGCTGATTATTAATGTACTCAGTCATTGTGCTTTCGATCGACGATGAGGATGATGCTAAAGCTGGCCTTAAGTTGGTATTTTTTATTACTTCACTTAGTATGATGGGACGAGTTGCGCGTGATTGTTTGACAAAATTATATTCGATGAAAACGATGCAAATATTATTGATTTTTCTGGGTTTTTCGTTTTTGTCCTATATATATCAGTAAGATCATTGTCTTTTATTTCACAGTTGATTTTTTTAACTATTCCTTTAACTATTTCAACTTAATTTTCATGTGCAGTGGCCGGAATGTTTTTTATGTCGACATTGTTTTTTAAGCATTTGTTGTTCGATAGTAATTATGTGTGCTTGCAAATTTTCCATAAGTTCGTCTTTCTTTTTGTTGTTTTCCTTCAATTAATTTATTTCTTCTGTGAAGTTTTCCATCAGGTTGTTTTTTTTACCATGTTTGCATTGATTTCATCGTACTTGACTCCTAGAAAATCGCAACTGACAGTTATTTATTTCATTTGTTCTCTCAATTAGCGATTCTCCGCAAGAAAAACTGAGTTGTTGTCATCGACGCCTTCCTGTATTTGATCGGTGTTGTTTTGTTGTCGTGTTCTTTTCGGCGCTTGCACATCAGGTGTTTGTGGTTGTGCTTGTGATACAGAGCTTACGGGATTTCTACTACCAATAGCATCTTTTTTACTTTTAAAAGTCACTGTCTTATTAATTTTTCAATCGCACTAGAGAAAATTCAACTTTAAAACTAGAGAAAAACCAAATTGCGGACCGCTTTAAAAACACCTCTTACCATTTAAGCTTGCTCACTCCTTTTCATTACCTTGAAAACGTAAGGTAGTCCAGGAAAATTAGACAAACAAAAGGCAAAATTTCGAAATAATTCAGACAAAGCTGGATTTTGCTGGAGACCTTTGTTTGTATGTCTTTAACAAATCCTCAAAAGTAACCATGATTTGGCCCGTAGTTAATTTTTTTTTTTTAGGGGGAAAGGAGTCAAAGATCAGTTTTTACAAATTTCTTGGAAACTATGAACTTTATGCAAAAAAATTTTAAGATAAAAATTGAAGCTTTCATGATTTTCTACCAAAAAGGTCTTCGCACTTTTCATCATCAACCAATTTTGAGAAAAAAAGTGTTAAATTGTTACAAAGTCTGTTTTTAGACAACAATTTAACATTTTTTTCTAAAAATTGGTAAACGGTACGATGAAAAGTGCGATTCATTACCTTTTTGGTAGAAAATCATATGAGCTTCATAGTTTCCAAAAAAAAATTGTAAAAAACTGATCTTCGACTCCTTCCATCCGCTTTTTTTTTTGCTACGGGCCAAATCATGGGATTTGGTCAAGATATAAAAACAAAGGTCTTCAACAAAATCCAGCTTTGTCCGAATTATTTCGAACTTTTGCTTTTTTTTGTCTAGTTTTCCTGGACTACGTTACGTTTTTAATATAAAAATGTATCTTTATTTCAATAAGGGTATTCATTTAACGACGTAAATTCACATTTGATGTAAAAAAGAATCTTTCCTCGTACGTTTTCATGAACACCCCATGAAAACTGTTGACGTAAATTGGCATAAATCGTATTATGACTTCACTATCATCTTCAAACTGAACAAAATGGCGATTAGAGTATATTGAGTGAGCTACTTTGTATTTTTGTTTATCATTTGTTTTTATATAATTTTTTTTATTCTCACTTTCTTAATTTTTGAAAATTTATAAAATAAAATGTTTCCTAAGGCAAAACGCTAATAAAGGGTAAGATTTGCAATTTAAGTTTCCCGTCTTCGTGAAATGTAAACAAAAAGAGCGACTTAACCTTTACATCGTCGCTTTCCGCATCAAATTCGTGATGAAAGTTTATATGTTCCGAAGGAAAACTTTCCCATACAAAATTTGACAGATCGTTTACGACGGCGGAAAAGTATATCGTTTCCTTCGTTTTACGTCGTTAGATGAGTACCCTTAATATTAAGGTATTCTATGCAATCAATAAGCTTATATGCTTTTATATGGTGCCAATACGACCAAAATCAGGCAACTGGTTCAAAAGTTATGCCTGAAACAAAAGAATAATGATGGGGGCAGTTTTACCAAGATGGCAGATTTTTTGGGACTTTTGACATTTCACTTAGGACATCATACTCTATTATTTCCACCAATATTTTGCTTGTTTTTTCAAATATCCAGGTCGTAACTGTTGATACTTCTCCTTCATTGGGCAAGTTCATCAACAAAATTTTTGACATATCTGAAAATTCAGTTCTAAAAACGTAACGTTGAACTCTCAAAAAACTATGAAAAGTCAAGTTTTTCTTTCAAATTCTTGTGTTTACTTTCCAATTTTACTTGGATCAAATATAAAAATAACTGTGTTGTGGAATTTGAAAATTTAGTTATTTGTGAGTTGACTAGAAAACGATTTTTTTCATTTGGACAGTACAGTCGAAGCTGTACTTTTTAAGTACAATAATTTATTTAGAAGAAATAGTATGCTTGATGATCCTGCAATGCTTGGTTTCGAAAGATTATAAAACGAACTTGAAATTTCAACAAAATATTGTACCCCGGTATTCCGATGAGAATTCCTCATATCATTGTTTCTGAAAACACATGCATTTTTATTTCACAATGTATATTTTATTGTGGATAAATAACTTCTTGCCAAAATCTTTTCTAACCATTCTACTCTCATAATTTTCAAAATATAGCTTGCGGTATTATGGATTTACATATGGATCTTCATAAAAAAAAAAAACAAAAAAAATCCTTCGTAAACTAAAAACATATATCGACGTTAATTTATTATTTTATAAAACCGTAAACACTTTTATATCTTTATTTTTTTTTAATTTAGACGTTTTTATACAGAAAAAAACAAAACGTCGGTAGACACGATGCACAATGGGCAAGATACCTCAAAAACTGTAAACAACTCATATAATGGGCTATATACACCGAAAACAACTTTTTTAAGCAAGGCTCGCTTATTAATTAATAGAAAAAATATGGTTGATGTTTTAAGTTTATTATTTATTTGTTTTCTAACAAAACAAGCGAGATTACAGGTACTAAGTATAAGGCAAGTTATGAATTCATAAAAAAAAAGTTCTGAGAAGACAATCAAACATGACATTACGATGATAGCGGACTCAAAATAGTGAATCTGGAAATTCAGTCTGTGATACAATAACTTGAGTCTATTTTAGATGATATATATACATCTAAAATTGACTCAAGTTTATTGTATTTTCATTAACAACTTCTTTCCAGTCTACTTCACAGATTAGCTCATCTACTCTGGCCTTACATAATGAAGCAATGGCAGTTTTGTTGTCTTGTGTTGTTAAAGTGTCATTCGTGTATAGAGTTGGGTAATGATCGGTGATACCACTCATAATAACACCTGATTTGATTTTTGTATTTACTTTGCTTACAAGGATGTGATTAATTGCTGATTTCGTACCCTTATTTGGATCTACCCTTGTGTATTCAGTCATGACATTCATCAATCTCAATGATGCTAACATCTCCAAATAATCCTTCACATAGTTAGAGTTTGAATCACGAGTATTTATATTCATATCCCCCATTACAATCATTTCTTCATTTTTTCCATTTGTCCTAAGTTTTTTCCGATTTCATCAATGAATGCTTTTTTGATAAAATCTGGTGGTCTATAAATGCCAACAACAAACTTTGTTATATTTTTCTCCATAAAGCTAATTTTTATATTTTCATATGATATAGTTTCAGAAGATAATCGTTTAAGGGCTAGACTTTTACGTACAAACATCATTATTCCTCCGCCTCTCTTAGTATTTCTGTTTAAGAACTCCAATTCGAATCCATCTTTTTGATAAAAACCCTTTTCTTCGTCCTTAATATTAGTTTCTACCAGATTAATTATTTTTATAGAAAGAGATTTATATTTAAACAAAAATTATTCCAATGTAAGCGCAACGATCTTATATTAAAACATATGTAACAGCAATTGTCATTTTGTAATTCATTTAAATTAACGTCGTTAAAACCATGTATTACCCTACAATCTAAATCAACTAAAGTTACATTATCATTATTGTTTTCATTTGTGTTATTCATTTTGATAGAACTATTTTGCGTATCTCTTTTATAATACAAATTATATGCATGTGATTTTGTTCACATCATTTACGGTGGTTATAATTACTGGTTGTGTGCTCTCGTTTTTACGTGCCAATATTTTTCCCGCACTCTCCCACACAAATCTCCAGTTTTGTTGTTTTGTTTTCTCCCTCGTCATCCACAATAGGTGTTTTTTATGCCTGGTCAGCTGATTATAAATGTACTCAGTCATTGTGCTTTCGATCGACGATGAGGATGATGCTAAAGCTGGCCTTAAGTTGGTATTTTTTATTACTTCACTTAGTATGATGGGACGAGTTGCGCGTGATTGTTTGACAAAATTATATTCGATGAAAACGATGCAAATATTATTGATTTTTCTGGGTTTTTCGTTTTTGTCCTATATATATCAGTAAGATCATTGTCTTTTATTTCACAGTTGATTTTTTTAACTATTCCTTTAACTATTTCAACTTAATTTTCATGTGCAGTGGCCGGAATGTTTTTTATGTCGACATTGTTTTTTAAGCATTTGTTGTTCGATAGTAATTATGTGTGCTTGCAAATTTTCCATAAGTTCGTCTTTCTTTTTGTTGTTTTCCTTCAATTAATTTATTTCTTCTGTGAAGTTTTCCATCAGGTTGTTTTTTTTACCATGTTTGCATTGATTTCATCGTACTTGACTCCTAGAAAATCGCAACTGACAGTTATTTATTTCATTTGATCTCTCAATTAGCGATTCTCCGCAAGAAAAACTGAGTTGTTGTCATCGACGCCTTCCTGTATTTGATCGGTGTTGTTTTGTTGTCGTGTTCTTTTCGGCGCTTGCACATCAGGTGTTTGTGGTTGTGCTTGTGATACAGAGCTTACGGGATTTCCACTACCAATAGCATCTTTTTTACTTTTAAAAGTCACTGTCTTATTAATTTTTCAATCGCACTAGAGAAAATTCAACTTTAAAACTAGAGAAAAACCAAATTGCGGACCGCTTTAAAAACACCTCTTACCATTTAAGCTTGCTCACTCCTTTTCATTACCTTGAAAACGTAAGGTAGTCCAGGAAAATTAGACAAACAAAAGGCAAAATTTCGAAATAATTCGGACAAAGCTGGATTTTGCTGGAGACCTTTGTTTGCATGTCTTTAGCAAATCCTCAAAAGTAACCATGATTTGGCCCGTAGGTAATTTTTTTTTCAGGGGGAAAGGAGTCGAAGATCAGTTTTTACAAATTTCTTGGAAACTATGAACTTTATGCAAAAAAATTTTAAGATAAAAATTGAAGCTTTTATGATTTTCTACCAAAAAGGTCTTCGAACTTTTCATCATCAACCAATTTCGAGAAACAAAGTGTTAAATTGTTACAAAGTCTGTTTTTAGACAACAATTTAACATTTTTTTCTCAAAATTGGTTAACGGTACGATGAAAAGTGCGATTCATTACCTTTTTGGTAGAAAATCATATGAGCTTCATAGTTTCCAAAAAAAAAATTATAAAAAACTGATCTTCGACTCCTTCCATCCGCTTTTTTTTTTTGCTACGGGCCAAATCATGGGATTTGGTCAAGATATAAAAACAAAGGTCTTCAACAAAATCCAACTTTGTCCGAATTATTTCGAACTTTTGCTTTTTTTTTGTCTAGTTTTCGTGGACTACGTTACGTTTTTAGTATAAAAATTTATCTTTATTTAAATAAGGGTATTCATCTAACGACGTAAATTCACATTTGATGTAAAAAAGAATCTTTCCTCGTACGTTTTCATGAACACCCATGAAAGCTGTTGACGTAAATTGGCATAAATCGTATTATGACGTCACTATCATCTTCAAACTGAACAAAATGGCGATTAGAGTATATTGAGTGAGCTACTTTGTATTTTTGTTTATCATTTGATTTTATATAATTTTTTTTATTCTCACTTTCTTAATTTTTGAAAATTTATAAAATAAAATGTTTCCTAATGCAAAACGCTAATAAAGGGTAAGATTTGCAATTTAAGTTTCCCGTCTTCGTGAAATGTAAACAAAAAGAGCGACTTTACCTTTATGTTACACGGACTTACATCAAGACATCAAAGCACAGCCTAACATAACATCCCTTATGTCATGTCAATCAATGTCACTTTGACATTCTTATTTATTCATTCCTTCTATCGAGTTGTATTAAGTTGGACGTAATAGTTTATTGTAGTTTTCTTTAATTAATAAATACATTCTTCTTACAATTATATTAATCTGTGTTTCAACTCACAAGCAGAGACGCAACAGTGGCGACGAGGATTTTCGTTTTCAATTTTATCCACGGATTATTGAAATAATTGCAGATTAGTTACGGCAAACTTTAAACCACGATGACTACACCGGATACATCCAGCAAAACGTTCTGTGATTTGTTCCAAGCCTTAATGACGAACCAAAATTCGCTAATGGAAAGGCTAGCCGATCAAATACGGGTGGACAGACAGGAAAAATAGACACCGGAGTACATCTTGGAGGTGCTAAATAAAAATATAAATGAATTTAGATTCGACGAAGAAAGTGGGGCTACGTTTGAGCATTGGTATACGCGTTATAAGACGTTGTTCGAGAAAGATGCACATGTATTGGACGATGCTGCGAAAACCAGACTGCTAATAAGAAAATTGGGCTGTGCAGAATATACTCGCTACAAAAATTTGATTTTGCCAAAACACCAGAGGATTTTGATTTTGCTACATCCATCACAAAGTTAACCAACATTTTTGGCAAGGTAGAATCTCTGTTCAGCACTCGATTCAATTGCCTTCAAAACATCAAACGCAGTGCAGAGGATTTCACACAATTTGCCAGTGCCGTCAATGTCAAATGCGAAAACTTTAAAATTGGTTCTTTGACTAGCGACCAGTTCAAGTGCCTAGTTTTCGCTATGGGACTTCAGTCACCACGTGATTCTGATGTTCGTGCTCGTCTTCTCACATTTATGGATACAGAAGATGCAAAACAAATGACACTTGAGAATTTGCTTCTTCAATGCCAGCGTATGACCAAACTTAAAAATGACGTCAAGTTGATGGAAGCTAGCACAACTTCTCAAACAGTTAACGCCACCCACACCACCGTCGCAGCCGTCAGCAAAAGTTACAAGAACTCACAAGCCAGTTCAAAAGAACCAAGAAAACCCTGCTGGGGATGTGGTGAAATGCATTTCAACATTGAATGCAAATACAGAAATCACATCTGCACATCTTGCCAGCAGCGGGGACACAAAGAAGGGTATTGTCGTTGTTTTCAGCGGAAAGTTTCCTCAAATGTCGATGCTCCTGCCAGCGGTAAAGGCAGAGCAAATAAAAATTACCGACACAGACACTTTCAACGCAAAAGCCAAAGAATTTTCGTAAATCAAATTGCCAGCTCACAAAGAAAATTCGTAAATGTGCTTATCAACGACCATAAAGTGAAACTGCAACTCGATACTGGCTCAGATGTTACAATCATCTCATCAACAACATGGAGACAAATGGGACAACCTGAGTTGACACAAAACAACCATTCAGTGAAAGATGCTCAAGGTACACAAATAAAAATAAAAGGTGAACTAGTGGCAACAGTGACATTCAAAGAAAAAACTTTAAATTTAAAGTGCTTAGTCGCCGATCTGCCACAACTTTCTTTATTTGGAATCGACTGGATGGACAACTTTGGAATGTGGAATCAGCCTCTCGACCAGGTATGTTGTTCAGTGGAATTAGAAGACTCCCGAATTCGACTCTTTCAAAACGAGTTCACAGATGTTTTCAAAGGCACTATGGGCCACTGTACAAAATTCAAGGCCAAAATGTACCTCAAAGAGAACGCCGTTCCTGTTTTTCGAGCAAAGCGCCGAGGAGCTCATTAGATTGGAACAATCTGGATTCCTAACAGCTGTAGATTTCTCAGATTGGGCAGCACCCATCGTCGCAGTAAAAAAATCCGATGGTAGGATTCGAATTTGTGCAGATTACTCGACGGGTCTGAACGACGCACTACAGCCGCATCATCACCCTCTTCCACTCCCGGAAGACATCTTCATTAAACATGCAGGAAGCAAAGTCTTCAGCCATATAGACTTATCAGATGCCTACCTTCAAGTGGAAGTGGAAGACCAATGCAAAGACTGGCTCACAATCAACACACATCGAGGGTTATTTCGCGTCAATCGCCTGCCTCCTGGAATAAAATCAGCTCCTGAAGCTTTCCAACAGCTGATGGACCTAGTACTGAAGGGAATAGAAGGTGTATCTCCATACCTAGACGACATCTTGGTATCAGCCAGTAATGAAGAAGAACATCTAGAAAGACTTAGAAAAGTCTTCAACCGATCTCGTGAGTATGGTTTGCAAGTTAAATCAGAAAAATGTTTTTTCTTTAAAGGCACGGTTCGTTATCTGGGTCACATTCTCTCAGGCGAAGGCCTTCGACCAGATCCAGATAAGGCTAAGGCGCTCATATCAATGCCCGAGCCTCAGAACCTCACACAGCTTCGATCATTTTTGGGAGCAGTAAATTTTTACGGCCGTTTCATCCCAGAAATAAGTAAGGTCAGCGCTCCACTCAATGCGCTTCTGAAAAAGGACACTATATGAAAGTGGACCACTAGCTGTCGAGATGCCTTCAACCAATTAAAAGAAATACTCTCATCAGACCTGGGTCTAATGCATTACAACCCAAAATTGCCCATCATTGTATCAGCAGATGCATCCAACGCAGGGATTGGGGCATGCATATCGCATCAACTCCCAGACGGATCTATCAAGGCAGTGCAGCATGCATCACGTTCGCTCACACAGTCAGAGCAGAACTACAGTCAAGTTGAAAAAGAAGGTTTGGCGCTAGTCTTTGCAACAAAAAAGTTTCATCGCATGCTCCTTGGAAGAAAATTTGTGTTACAATTAGACCACAAAAATTGTTCAAATTGCCAATCCGTTGCAAAATCTCCAGTGAAGTGCACACTGAAGTCCTGGCCAACCCCAAAAGGACCATGGGAGAGACTTCACATAGACTATGCGGGACCTATCCAAGGCCAATGCTACCTAGTCATCATCGACGCCTTCTCAAAATGGCCAGAGATTATTGCAACGTCATCAACAAAAACAGCAGCCACAATAAGCATCCTAACGGAGGTGTTTTCGCGCCATGGATACCCTCAAACACTAGTATCCGATAATGGAACTCAGTTCTGCAGCAAACAGTTTCAACAGTTCTGCAAATCAGGAGGTTTGGAACACATCCGCACGGCACCATTCCATCCACAGTCTAATGGGCAGGCTGAAAGGTTTGTGGACACCCTGAAACGTGTTTTAAAAAAAGTAAAGATGGAGGTAAACCAGCAACATGAATTACAACAATTTCTCAGCATGTATCGAACAGCCCCAAACCGAAACACGCCAAATGGTTTGTCACCAGCTGAACTTTTGTACGGTAGGAAAGTGAGAACAACACTTGATCTTCTAATAGACCTTCCTATGGTACATTCTCCGACGAAAAATGAAAGACAAGAGAGGCAGTTCAATCGACATCATGGAGCAAAATTTCGAAGTTTTCAACCTGGAGATCCAGTCTTCGTAAAAATATACAGGCATAATAAAAGCTATTGGGAACCAGGAACAGTTCTTGAACAGAAGGGTAAGGTTAATTACATTATTCTTGTTCCTAGCAAATCAAGACTTGTTCGTGCGCACATCAACCAAATACGTGCCAGATCCAAGCAGCCGGAGCTCCAGACAAAGCAGCCAATTACTCCATCGCCAACTCCTCTACACATTCTAATGGAAGAGTTCTCGCTTCCAACGTCAGTGCAAACATCTGCCAACTCATCGCTGGACAGGAACGTCACAGAGCTTCCACTACGAGTTGACCCTCTTCAGACACCACTTCGTAGATCTACCAGGGTTCGGAAAAGGCACGGACTTACATCAAGACATCAAAGCACAGCCTTACATAACATCCCTTATGTCATGTCAATCAATGTCACTTTGACATTCTTATTTATTCATTCCTTCTATCGAGTTGTATTAAGTTAGACGTAATAGTTTATTGTAGTTTTCTTTAATTAATAAATGCACTCTTCTTACAATTATATTAATCTGTGTTTCAACTCACAAGCAGAGACGCAACACTTTACATCGTCGCTTTCCGCATCAAATTCGTGATGAAAGTTTATATGTTCCGAGGGAAAACTTTCCTATACAAAATTTGACAGATCGTTAACGACGGCGGAGAAGTATGTCGTTTCCTTCGTTTTACGTCGTTAGATGAGTACCCTTAATATTAAGGTATTCTATGCAATCAATAAGCTTATATGCTTTCATATGGTGCCAATACGACCAAAATCAGGCAACTGGTTCAATAGTTATGCATGAAACGAAAGAATAATGATGGGGGGCAGTTTTACCAAGATGGCGGATTTTTTGGGACTTTTGACATTTAACTTAGGACATCATACTCTATTATTTCCACCAATATTTTGCTTGTTTTTTTAAATATCCAGGTCGTAACTGTTGATACTTCTCCTTCATTGGGCACGTTCATCAACAAAATTTTTGACATATCTGAAAATTCAGTTCTAAAAACGTAACGTTGAACTCTCAAAAAACTATGAAAAGCCAAGTTTTTCTTTCAAATTCTTGTGTTTACTTTCCAATTTTACTTGGATCAAATATAAAAATAACTTTTGTGTTGTGGAATTTGAAAATTCAGTTATTTGTGAGTTGACTAGAAAACGATTTTTTTCAATTGGACAGTACAGTCGAAGCTGTACTTTTTACGTACAATAATTTATATAGAAGAAATAGTATGCTTGATGATCCTGCAATGCTTGGTTTAGAAAGATTATAAAACGAACTTGAAATTTCAACAAAATATTGTACCCGGTATTCCGATGAGAATTCCTCATATCATTGTTTCTGAAAATACATGCATTTTTATTTCACAATGTATATTTTATTGTTGATAAATAACTTCTTGCCAAAATCTTTTCTAACCATTCTACTCTCATAATTTTCAAAATACAGCTTGCGGTATTATGGATTTACATATGTATCTTCATAAAAAAAATAAAAAACAAAAAATATCCTTCGTAAACTAAAAACATATACGGACGTTAATTTATTATTTTATAAAACCGTAAACATGGCGGTCAGCCATCAGACGAATAGGGGGAATAACATGTAGCATACGAAAACATGCACGTGCCGTAACTATTCGGGACTGATGGAAGTGTGATCATAGCCTCTTCGCGGCGGCGGGTTTGACTAATATGATCAGGCTGGTTCCTCAGGTTGGCAACAGGTTAATTCCCTGTTCCGTAAAACTTCGAATTACGAGACCGACAACAAGCCTCGGAAACGGACTGATCTCACGACGACAACCTACGCAACGAAAACGGCAAAACCATTTACGAATTTTCTTATGGAACGTACGATCGCTCTTTAGAGCTCGAGCTGCTCAGCAGCTAGCTGATGCCCTGTCAAAATATAAAGCTGACATAACAGCACTTCAAGAAATCAGATGGACAGGGAATGGTGTTTTACAGAAGAAAGAATATGACGTATACTACAGCTGTCATACAAAACACCATTGTGCTCGGGGTAGGCTTCCTAGTCAGCGAAAAAATGAAGTCTACCATCATCGGCTTTAACGCTATAAGCGATAGGCTATGCACCCTTCGCGTGCGAGGCGAATTTACGAACATCAGCCTCATTAACGTTCACGGACCTACGGAGGAGTCCTCAGACGAAGAAAAAGAGACTTACTACGAACAAGTCGAGAGGACCCTCAATGCCTGTCCAAGGTATGACGTAAAAATCATCCTTGGAGATTTGAACGCAAAAATAGGTCGGAAGCCGGTATTCAGGCATTACGCAGGCACAAATACTTTCCAATTTTACTTGGATCAAATATAAAAATAACTTTTGTGTTGTGGAATTTGAAAATTCAGTTATTTGTGAGTTGACTAGAAAACGGTTTTTTTCAATTGGACAGTACAGTCGAAGCTGTACTTTTTACGTACAATAATTTATTTAGAAGAAATAGTATGCTTGATGATCCTGCAATGCTTGGTTTAGAAAGATTATAAAACGAACTTGAAATTTCAACAAAATATTGTACCCGGTATTCCGATGAGAATTCCTCATATCATTGTTTCTGAAAATACATGCATTTTTATTTCACAATGTATATTTTATTGTTGATAAATAACTTCTTGCCAAAATCTTTTCTAATCATTCTACTCTCATAATTTTCAAAATACAGCTTGCGGTATTATGGATTTACATATGTATCTTCATAAAAAAAAATAAAAAACAAAAAATATCCTTCGTAAACTAAAAACATATACGGACGTTAATTTATTATTTTATAAAACCGTAAACATGGCGGTCAGGCATCAGACGAATAGGGGGAATAACATGTAGCATACGAAAACATGCACGTGCCGTAACTATTCGGGACTGATGGAAGTGTGATCATAGCCTCTTCGCGGCGGCGGGTTTGACTAATATGATCAGGCTGGTTCCTCAGGTTGGCAACAGGTTAATTCCCTGTTCCGTAAAACTTCGAATTACGAGACCGACAACAAGCCTCGGAAACGGACTGATCTCACGACGACAACCTACGCAACGAAAACGGCAAAACCATTTACGAATTTTCTTATGGAACGTACGATCGCTCTTTAGAGCTCGAGCTGCTCAGCAGCTAGCTGATGCCCTGTCAAAATATAAAGCTGACATAACAGCACTTCAAGAAATCAGATGGACAGGGAATGGTGTTTTACAGAAGAAAGAATATGACGTATACTACAGCTGTCATACAAAACACCATTGTGCTCGGGGTAGGCTTCCTAGTCAGCGAAAAAATGAAGTCTACCATCATCGGCTTTAACGCTATAAGCGATAGGCTATGCACCCTTCGCGTGCGAGGCGAATTTACGAACATCAGCCTCATTAACGTTCACGGACCTACGGAGGAGTCCTCAGACGAAGAAAAAGAGACTTACTACGAACAAGTCGAGAGGACCCTCAATGCCTGTCCAAGGTATGACGTAAAAATCATCCTTGGAGATTTGAACGCAAAAATAGGTCGGAAGCCGGTATTCAGGCATTACGCAGGCACCCATAGTTTGCATGAGAACACTATTGACAATGGACTTCGAGTCTTAGAATTGGCAGCATCGAAAAACATGGTCGTTGCGAGTACCAGGTTCCCGCGAAAAGATATCTACAAAGCCACCTGGGTATCACCTGATGGAGTCACTCGTAACCAAATAGACCACGTGTTGATAGACCGTCGCCACTACTCGAACTTGATGACGGTACGAACGTACCGAGGCGCCAATATCGACTCGGATCACTATCTTGTTGGTATGGTCTTCCGAGGGCCGATTGCCTTGCGAAGACGTATTGCATCCGCCGATCAGGTTCGAATCAACACGGCCGCCCTGCGCAATGAAAATGCCAGTAACACCTTTGGTAATGCGTTAGGACTCGCCCTAGAATCACTTGATTTAGGGAGTGTAAGTCCTGGAGCCAGTATGCTGGGCGTAGATGAGAAGTGGACACGCCTTAAGAATACTGTCATTAGTACTGCCAACTCCATCTTAGGCAGCAGTCGTAGAAATCGGAACGACTGGTTTGATGATGAATGCAAGCTAGCGACTGAACGTAAGAATGTTGCGTACCGAGCAATGCAACAATTTCATAGAACGCGGGCACGCGAAGAAGAATATAAAGAGCTCAGAAGAATAGAAAAACGGCTTTACAGACAGAAAAAATCAGCCTGGGAGAAGAACTTAATCTGTGAAATAGAAAAAAGCCGAGAGCGGGGTCCGCACCAGGCGCGGAAATTCAACCAATCCGTCGGAAACATGACGCAGTACACACCACGCTGCACATACTGCAAGGACGGAGAGGGAAATCTGATCACCGATCCACAAAGCATACTGGAGCGATGGGAAGTGTACTTTAATGAATTGCTAAATGGTCAACTCACTGCAGAAGTGGCGGCTCCACTGCTTCAAGACGAATGCCGTATGTTGCCGTCACCAAGCATAGAAGAGGTTGAGAAGGCTATAGACCGGCTAAAGAAAAACAAAGTCCCGGGAGCTGATGGTATACCAGCCGAATTATTTCAACACGGTGGGCCAGCTCTACGTCAGGCAATTCATGATATTATAGTGCACGTGTGGGAGCATGAAGAAATGCCAGAAGACTGGCGAAAAGGTATAATATGCCCCATACATAAGAAAGGAGATGGCACAACGTGCAGCAACTATAGAGGTATCACGTTGTTGAGTACCGCCTATAAGATACTCTCCTCTATCCTACAAGACCGGATAACCCCATAAGCTAAAACCATCATCGGACAATATCAGTGTGGTTTCATTCCAGGGCAAATCAACAACTGATCAGATCTTTACCCTTAGGCAGGCGATGGAAAAATGTCTAGAATTTAACATCCCAACATACCACCTGTTTATAGACTTTAAGGCCGCCTATGATAGCATAGCCCGGGTAGAACTTAAAAAGCCATGAGAGAATTCGGCATCCCAAATAAATTGACACGACTATGTAGGTTGACCATGACCAACGTAACAAGCCAAGTACATTAGTGAAGGGGGCTGCACGTTAGTGAAGGTAAAACAAAGTACATGGTGGCGTCGAATGCGAGAGGAACAGTTGGTCAAACAATCAAGGTAGCGGAGCACGAATTGGAAGTGGTGCAATCCTTTAAATACCTTGGGTCAATAGTAGCAGCCGATAACAATATAGAAGAAGAAATACGCGGGCGGCTTCTCAAATCCAACAGAGCCTACTACAGTCTGTCAAAGCTCTTCAAATCCAGAAATCTCACCATAACTTCAAAACTGCTGTACAGGACCATGGTCCTGCCAGTACTCACATATGGATCCGAGACTTGGGTGCTTAGCAAAAGGCACTCTGACCTCTTAGCCGCGTTCGAGAGAAAAGTCTTAAGGAGAATTGTTGGCCCCATATGTGAGGAAGGACGATTCCGGAGACGGTACAATCATGAATTGTACGCAATCTACCTTGAAGCAGATATCGTGACAAAAATTAGGCTCGGTAGACTTCGGTGGGCAGGGCACCTAGCTCGCATGAGCGAAGAGGAACCTGCTCGGAAAGTTCTTTGTGGTACATTCTATGGCAGACGACAGCGTGGTAGACCATGCTTGCGCTGGAGAGATGGCGTAGACCAGGACGCCCGGAGCCTTGGGGTGCGCAACTGGATGGCGTCGGCTCGAGACCGGGATAGGTGGAGAGACTTGTTGAAGGAGGCC
This sequence comes from Baccha elongata, assembly GCA_951217065.1. Classification (NCBI taxonomy): domain Eukaryota; kingdom Metazoa; phylum Arthropoda; class Insecta; order Diptera; family Syrphidae; genus Baccha; species Baccha elongata. The sequence goes on along the minus strand of CATNUY010000169.1, from coordinate 437,166 downwards.
AGGACCGGACCCCGGTTGTTGAGCCGATGATGATGATGAAACACTTTTATATCTTTATTTTTTTTTTAATTTAGACATTTTTATACAGAAAAAACGAAACGTCGGTAGACACGATGCGCAATAGGCAAGATACCTCAAAAACTGTAAACAACTCATATAATGGGCTATATACACCGAAAACAACTTTTTTAAGCAAGACTCACTTATTAATTAATAGAAAAAATATGGTTGATGTTTTAAGTTTATTATTTATTTGTTTTCTAACTAAACAAGCGAGATTACAGGTACTAAGTATAAGGCAAGTTATGAATTCATAAAAAAAAGTTTTGAGATGACAATCAAACATGACATTACGATGATAGCGGACTCAAAATAGTGAGTCTGGAAATTCAGTCTGTGATACAATAACTTGAGTCTATTTTAGATGATATATATATATATCTAAAATAGACTCAAGCTTATTATATTTTCATTAACAACTTCTTTCCAGTCTACTTCACAGATTAGCTCATCTACTCTGGCCTTACTTAATGAAGCAATGGCAGTTTTGTTGTCTTGTGTTGTTAAAGTTTCATTCGTGTATAGAGTTGGGTAATGATCGGTGATACCACTCATAATAATACCACTCATAATAACACCTGATTTGTATTTACTTTGCTTACAAGGATGTGATTAATTGCTGATTTCGTACCCTTATTAGGATCTACCCTTGTGTATTCAGTTAATTTTTATATTTTCATATGATATAGTTTCAGAAGATAATCGTTTTTGGGCTAGACTTTTACGTACAAACATCATTATTCCTCCGCCTCTCTTATTATTTCTGTTTAAGAACTCCAATTCGAATCCATCTTTTTGATAAAAACCCTTTTCTTCGTCCTTAATATTAGTTTCTACCAGAATAATTATTTTTATAGAAAGAGATTTATATTTAAACAAAAATTATTCCAATGTAAGCGCAACGATCTTATATTAAAACATATGTAACAGCAATTGTCATTTTGTAATTCATTTAAATTAACGTCGTTAAAACCATGTATTACCCTACAATCTAAATCAACTAAAGTTACATTTAGGCCTATTCGGCAAAATCTGTTATTCTGTTATGAATTTTCTGTTATGAATCATAAAAGATAGCCACCATTAAAGATCTTTTATAAATGGTATTCAGAAGTTCGATCTTTTATAAAAATCTTCTATGGAACTTCGAAAACGAAAATCTTTTATAATCCAAGGAAACAGAACTAAAATCTTTTACGAGCTGTCAGAAAAAAAATTAAAAACAAAACAAAAATTGTGAAAAGTTTATTTTGGAAGATTTATAAATCAATAAACTAAAATATGTAGAGCTGAATGAATGCTGGAGAATCTAAAACTCATTCATCAATCACAGGTTAGTTGGGATTAATTATTTTTTTGCATAACTCACATCAAATTGTTTTTCTTTCAGATACGCAACCGAGAAACTAAATACCAGTGTAAGATTATTTTCACCCATTTTTGTTAATCACCCTTAATACATTCATTTCCAGTTTTTATTCACGATGGAGTGAATACGAAATGATACAATCAGCCATGAATCAATACACTTTAGAGGAAGCACAGTGGGAAGAAGACTAGAGCACATTGTTGTCACTTGCAAGTCAACCTGGCTCCTCCTTGGAGCAGTTGCACATTTTTACATTGGCACATATACTTCGTAGACCAATAATCGTGTACGGCGTCAAGTAAGTATGTGAAGAGTTTCCGTGGTGAAGACATTGGTGTTGCTCGTTTTGAAGGTAAGTGTGTTATTGTTTCTTTTTTTTCTGATTAAGAATATACATATTTTTGTAAATAGGTTTGTACTTGCCACTATTCTGGGATCAAAATTTCTGCATTAAATCACCGATTGCTCTTGGAGAGGGCATTTTAGTGCATTGGTCCCGATGGAACCATATGCTAGAATTGATGCTCGTCAAGATGAGCCAGGAGATGTTACATTTTTACCATTGATGGATTGTGAGTCGAAGCTGTTACCCATACATTTCCTAACCCAAGCTGAGGTATGTCTTTGATATGATATGATATGATTTTTTTATTTTAAATCATGGGTTAAAAAAATTTTTCTTTAATGGTTTAGATGGGGCGAGAAGAGACAGGTGATTGCAGCCCCATTTGGAAGACGTCCACAAATCACAGGCTATTCAAGTGAAGGAGACACAGATGAGGAATAATAGTGAATGTTTTAACCTTAAATTGTAAACTTCACTAACCCGATTAAGTTCCAAGGATTTTTCTAGCTCTACCACACGGATTAGATATATTATAATAAAATAAAACATATAAATTTTATTTGTTGGTGTTATTAAGAAAAAAATAAACTGAATTCTCTACCAAATTAAATTGAAAAAAAAAGTTTTAAACAAGTTCAACAATAACTATTTAATTTAACTATTTATTTTAACAATTTATACTTCTACTTCAGATCAAAGTACCTATTTTTTGTTTTCTTCAATCTATTTGACGGCTTCGGCGAAGTTCTCAGTCAAAAATGTTCCTGGTTTCCAGAATAAGATGAAGATTTTAAATTTGAACTGAAAACCTTTTCAATCGTCCAAATGAAGCAAGTAGCTTCGGAATAAAACCGTGCGTCGTATTCATATATATGATGTATGTAGCAATTTGAAGAAATTTCTTGAATTTTTTTTAAATTGGATGATAAACCACCTTATTGTGATTCCCAAACTACTTGCTTCATTTGGATAATTGAAACTGTTTTGAGTTCCAAATTAATTTCTCAAACTTATTCTTCAACCCAAATTAAATTCGAAAAAATATTTAAAAAAAAAATTATATAAAAGTTATTTGTCATGTTTTTTCAAAATTTAAAAAAGTAAAATTACTTCTTTATGATATTTTTTTGAAATAGTTGAGCAAATTGAAAACGGTTTCCATAATAAGTTTCAGAACTTAAATTGGAACTCAGAACAGTTTTAATCATCCAAATAGAGCCAGAACTTTTTGAAAGACAAGATGGTCAATCAGCCAATTTCTTAAATTTTGAAGAGATTTCTTGAAATTGATACTTATACAAAGCATTAATTCCGAAACTATTTGCTTCATTTGGATAATTAAAGCTGTTCTGAATTCTTATTTAAGTTCTTTAAATTATTCTGTAAACCAATTTAAATTCGACCAACTATTTCAACAAAATTTCATATAAAAGTTTTCTGAAAATTAAAAAATAGTAAAATTACTTTTAGATGATTTTTTTTGAAATAGTTGGTCAGATTTGAAATGATTTACAGAATAAGTATGAGAATTCCAACTGAAATTAAGACAATCATCCAAAGATGCAAATGAAGCAATTAGTTATCGAATGACCAGGTGGTTTATCGGACGATTTCATAAGATTCCTTAACATTAAAAGACTTTTTTTTTTAAATTGGTAGGTACTTATACCACGGTTTAATTCCAAAAGTAATATAAAGTTTACAAAAAACCACATCTTATTTTATGAAAACTTAATTCAATTCAATTGCAGATGACTTTATTAAGCTTCTTCAGACTTTGGAGAAAAAACACAAGTGCAATCTGAGCTTTTTTCACCTAAAAAAATCGTTGTTCAATATATTTAATTTTTATATATTTATTTTAATATAATTGCTTACATTTGGCGCCGGTTATAGCGATCAGGAAAACGCATCAGGAAAAATGTTCGAATCGATCTTTTATGTTGTTTTAAATCGATTTTAAACACAAATGCTACACTAATCGACTACAAATAAATCAAAGAATTTTTTTTGCTAATAAATTTTACTATAGAATAATTATTTATTGTTTAAAATGTATTTCTTTATTTTCCTGACGAAAACTAATTTTTCGTGCCAGCTGATTGACATTTCAAAAAAAATGGAACAAATCGTTCCAATTATTTGAGTTCAATTTTCACTTGTTCCACTGACAGATTTCTGTCAGATAAATTTTTTCGTGTGCATTTCAATCAGGAAAACAGCCTGTTCACTGACACATTTTTCCTGATCGCTATAAACGCACATCAGGAAAAAATTCCTGTTCTCATTTGTTTCTACTTTTCCTGATGGTTTTTCCTGATCGCTATAACCGGCGCCTTTGTCTCCTTTTAATCATTTTGTTGACGAAATAAAGGGTAAATATCAAATTTTACTCCAGATATCTACATCTTTATTGAAATCTTTTATGATAAAAGTCAGAAAATCTTTCTTTTATTCTTCTATGATTTATAACAGATTTCATAACAGTGTTGTGCCCTGCATTTGGGTCACTTGGGTCACCTGCGTTGAACTTACTCAAGCCATTGCACTGTGTCAAAACTATATTGCTGGCCTATGCAAAAGCATACGCAGCAATGTTGGTTCACCTTTGCAATTGGCACAAGAGGTAAATAACCAGGAAGTGCTAAGTGTGCATTTGGCAGTGGATGACCCAAGTAAGTTTTGATTAACGGGGTTGACTGGTGAGTCTGAAGTTGAAAGTCAAAGTGAACGGTCGTGTTTATTTTTAAAATCGGGAACTTAAATATAACGTATAACATTTTGGCGTAGCCGATACGCGAACGTACGCGTAAGTTAAAGAAAATATAATTGAAGATAGTGAGAAGAATTTAAAGTAATAAAACTTATACGTTTGATGGTGTTTTTGATTCGAAAAAAGTGACAAGTAACAACTCTTGAAAGTTGCCAAAAATATCATTTACGACAAAATAAAAAAAAAACAGATCAATTAGTGTGTGGCAAGTCAAAAAAAAAATATAAAATAAATAACAAAGAGTGAAAAATAAACGGTTTTGAATAGGTGAGTATATTTTCTTCATTTATATTTTATGAATATTTTTTTTTGTTATTGGTTGTTTGTGTTGCTTCCTAGTTATTCTTGAAGCTTTTGTTTTGTTTCTCTCTTTGCGGTTTTAACCTGGCCATTTAATTACTAATTAGTTGGGAAAGGTTTGGACTTTGTTTTAAGTTATTTGAGGTCAAATCGGTTTTTTTCTATTGAGTTAATGGCCAAAAGTCAATTTGAGGCCCAACTTAACGATCTCATAGAGGAAACCGAGTTTTTAAAGAAAGAAAAAAAAGAAAACCAACGGGAGCTTAAACTTTTAAACGAATTTCTTTCGGAGCTTAAGTCTATTTTGAATCCTGAGGTTTATAAACTGGTCAGCTATCAGTTAAGCTCTCAGTGGGGTAAATTTACGCGTGTCGAATCAACCGACGCGATTCTAAACGGAATTATTTCGTAAAGCAGCTAAAAAGAGGCTTCTACGAACTTCAGAAGAAGCTGATCAGGAAATAGATCTTTTGTCAAGTGAGTTAAACAAAAGCTTGATAAAACAAAGGGAGCTTGAAGAAAAAAGGTCAAAATCACCTTTCACGAGTAACCCAAAAAACTCACTGCCGTTGATATTGACCCCTCAACATACCTTACTGCAATTCGTTAGTACTCCTGAACATACATCTACACCGAAAACACCAGTTAGTAGAAGTTTTGTAGACACAGGGGTTCAGACTAAAAGGGTAGAGACCATAACCAACAAATCAATTCAAACCTTAAACAAATCGATTCAAACCATACCAACAGGAAAAATTGAGTTGCCATTTAATATGTCTTTTGAAAATATAAGCAAGGTAGTTTCGAGGCTGGTCCCCATTTTCTCTGGAGAGCGTAACCATGAACTCCCACGCAGAGTTTATGAGTTTCTCAATGCCTGTGATCTGGCATTGAAAACCATTAAGCCGGGGGAGGAGGGGACATTAGTTTCTTTAATATCTACGCGTTTAGTGGGAGATGCTTTTGAGCTATTACGCTCAAACTCCGCCAAGACAATTGAAGATCTGTCTAACTAACTGCGGTGGAGTAATTGACGCGATCTACACAAAAGAAGAATCGGGTGGACTCAAAAGGTAGGTTGCTAACACCGTCATCACAACCTTTAAGACAGGACTAGTCGATCTGGCTCTTCGGCAGTTCATGCTGACCAGTACGAGTACTGATCTGAATGAAATGGCAGAACAAGCTAGGAAAACTTCACTCCTGTTTCAACCCAATCCAACCAATCCAAGGGGTTACATGGGTGGTGGTCAAAATACCCCCACCTTACTAGGCCCTACCCCGTATCAAGTACCCTACCAGTATACACAGCCCACAATACCTACCAGCTACTCAAGTAATTTTACATCTCCACCAAACCAACCTCAACAAACATCTATGGGTTACTCTGGTTCACAGGTATCTCACCTACCTCAACATGCACCTAACATTCCTTTGTATAATCACCAAGTCTTAAATACACAACCTGTTCATTATGCTGACACACCTTTTGCCAATGTGTCAATTGCAAAAAATGACAACCAGTACTTTTATCACTCTCAGTCTCCCCCAGAACCAAATCTGTGTAAACAACAAAGGCGAATGCGGCAAGACTTCAACATTAAATGCGGGTTCTGTGGTAAGCAAAATCACACTTACGCAGAATGCCGTCAAAGAAAAAACACACCTTATTGTGAAGCGTGTGCATCTTACGGTCACACATTAGATGTGTGTCCAAAATCTAGAGTCTTCGCCGTGCAAACCCCCTCGAACCAAATTAAATGTCTTTGGTGCGCTCGAATTGGCCATTCAGAGGAGGAGTGTCCTTACAAGCGTTATTATAATAAGAAAAAGCAGGGAAACTCAAGAGGGCGCAGCCAAAATTAGTAGACTGTGCCCTGCAAACCTCGGATAAGTCAACTCGAGCAGAGATAATACGAAGCACAAACTCTTCAGTCTTTTACATGGGTATTATATTTAACTTCTTTAGCTTATTATATGCCCGATTATGTGACCTTCACATAATCGGGCAAACTAGTTTAAATGTCACTAAATTGGCCAAAAATATTATCAAGGTAATAACTGTGAAGCTGAGTCGCTTAATTAAATGTAAAAGAAAAAGTCATGATGTGTTCGTTAATCTGCCATTAACCGAGACAAAATTTGGTTCCATAACAATGCTGGTCGACACTGGTGCAGACATCAGTTTAATTAAAAGAACAGCACTCGCACATACCGAACAGATTCAGACAAATGAAAGCAAAGAATTAGGGGCTGCATGTGGAGGGGTTATATCGACATAAGGGACCCTGTCAACAGTTTTCCCTTTGTCCAAAGATGTTAAAGTCAAGGCAAAATTGCACGTGATACGTGATTCAAAGGACATACCTGCCGACGGTATTTTGGGTCGCGACGTTTTATGGAATCGCTCCATTATTGACACGGTGGCAAAACGCCTTAGATTCTTGGACAATAACGGAGGGAAAGTAATTGCGGAGATACCACTATTATCTCTGAATGCTGTTAAGAACTGGTCCCAGGTTAATAAAAATACTATTATAAATATCCAAGCACGAACCCAAAAATTGGGTAAACTTCACTTGAAAACAGGTCTGCGGGAGGTATTAGTAGAGTCCCAGGAGTTAAAACCGGGAGTTTATCTTGCAAATACCATTGCTACGGTTAGAAATGGTCACGTTGTTGTTCCGATTCTGAACAGTACAAGTGAGCCATACACCGTAGAACCCAATTTTGTGCCTAAATTCAAGAACAGCAACCAATTTAAAATATTAACTGATACAATGAAGTTAGTCCACAAGCTCAGTGAGGTAGAACCTCAGAAAAGGATTGCCAAGTTATTAAGTGCAATAAACCTTGGCAACAACCTCAATAACGAGGAAAGAGCTTGTATCGAACAAATATGCATCCAGTATAACGATATTTTTCATTTGGATTGTGACAAGCCATAAGCCATACAGATGTTCTTTCACACAAAATACCGGTGAAAGTGGACCAAGGGCCAATAAATCAAAAGCAATACAGGTTACCTCAAATTGCTAGAGACTAAATTAACTCCCAAGTCCAGAAGATGCTTCAGGATGGTGTTATTTCTCCTAGTAAATCGCCTTGGAATTCTCCTCTTTTGGTCGTCCCAAAAAAAGCAGGGGCTGATGGACAAAAAAGATGGAGAGTCGTGGTTGATTTTCGAAAACTAAACGAAGTATCTGTAAAAGATGTTTTTCCTCTGCCAAGAATAGAAGATATTCTTGACCAGCTAGGAAATTGTTGATATTTCACAACGCTGGATTTGGCCAATGGATACCACCAAGTCCTAATAGACAAAATGGACCGTCAAAAAAAAGCGTTCAGCACAGGTCTAGGTCTTTATGAATTTAACCGGATGCCTTTCGGACTTTCGGGTGCACCAGCTACATTTCAAAGAATAATGAACCATATTTTGACGGGACTCCATGGTATCGACTGTTTTGTGTACCTCGATGACATAGTCATTTATTCGAAGAACTTGAAAGAACATAGCCAAAAGTTGCTCAATGTTTTTGATAAACTAAGAACTAACCGCTTAAAGCTGAACACAGATAAATGTAAATTTCTGTGCAGAGAAGTAGTATACCTGGGTCATATCTGTTCTGAAGACGGGGTCCGCCCTGATCCATCTAAGACTAGTTGCGTTACAAATTTCCCATCTCCCAAAAATACCAAAGAAGTTCAGTCCTTTTTAGGGTTTATAAGTTATTACCGTAAGTTTGTACCAAATTTTGCAGCTATAGCTTCTCCTATAAACAACCTCTTGCGAAAGAATACACTATTCAAATGGACGAACGATTGCCAACGGGCATTTGAAGATCTCAAAAGAGCGGTAACATCTCCACCCGTTCTTATCTATCCTGATTTTACTAAAACATTCATTGTTACAACCGATACTAGCGGTGAAGCTTTGGGTGCGGTTTTATCACAGGGAAAAGTGGGAGAAGATAGACCGATCGCTTATGCCAGTAGATCTTTAAGTCCGGCTGAGAAGAGGTATTCGACCATAGAAAGAGAGCTTTTAGCTATTGTATGGGCTACTAGAAATTTTCGAACTTATTTACTAGGGCGACCATTTGTAGTCTACAGTGATCATCAACCACTGAAAGGGGTATTTAACGTGAAAGACCCAACAACTCGTCTTTTAAATTTTCACCATAAGCTTTCAGAATACGATTACAAAATTGAGTACAAACCCGGCAAAATAAATACTAACGCGGATGCACTGAGTCGTATTCCTAAGAGTGAAAGTCAGTGTCTGGCAATAACGAGAGCACAAGCCGCTAAAGAAAGGGAACACAATGTAAGTTGTCAAAAACCACAGAAGAAGACCAAAAGCACTGACACGGAATATGGAAAACCATACTTGGTTAAAAAGGGTTCATGCCGTTGGAAACTTCTATCCAATTCAGACGAAATCCAAACCGTGCTAAAGGATTTTCATAACTCAGCACTCGGAGGTCATCAAGGTGGTGAAAGGACCTTTCAACGAATCAGACAGTAAATACAGGTGGAAAGGTATGAAAAGACAGGTATTAGACTATGTAAAGAGGTACCCAGCTTGCCAGAAAAATAAAAGCTCACCTCCTACTAAAATGCCCATGGTAATTACTGACACTCCATCTTTACCTTTTGATAAGGTATATATGGATATAGTGTGTGGTCTTCCCACATCATATTCAGGTAATAGATACATCCTTACCTTTCAGGATGATCTGACAAAGTTTATGGATTGCGCGGCACTGCCAGATGCCGAAGCGTCCACAGTAGCTCAAGTATTCTATGAACAAATAGTAACGCGTTATAGAATACCAAAAGTTCTTGTAACTGACAATGGTGCTAATTTTACTTCTAAAGTATTTTCGGAAACCTGCAAATTACTTGGAATAAAGAAAATGCACACTACAGCATACCACCCGCAGTCTAATGGTTCCCTAGAAAGGAGCCATCGGCCATTAGCTGAGTATCTAAGGTCTTTTGTCGCTAACGATGAAAAACATTGGGACCAGTGGCTCAGACAAGCTATGCACGTGCATAACAATACAGTTCATACGGCAACTAAGTTGACACCTCTTAACGCCTTATTTGGTTCCCAATTTGAAATGCCAACGAATCTGAAAAAAAAGGCTGCTCCACTATATGCAAGCGACAATTATCCTTGTTCTTTGAAATACCAGCTTACTAAAAGTCACCAAATAGCTAACGAGAATTTGAAAAGAGCAAAAATTATGGCTAAAAAGCATTACGACAAGCATCTCAAGTGTGTGTCATTCAATGTCGGGCAAAGTGTTTTACTTAAAAACCCCGTTAGGAAAAATAAATTCTCAGAAAAATGGATAGGACCATACGATATTGTGTCGATCGATAGACCTGTTACTACCACAATAAAAATAAACAAGAAAACGAACAGGAAGGTACATAACAACCGCTTAAAACCTTATTATAATTAAAAAAAACATTTTATTTTCAGAATTCGTTTTTGTTGTTCCTAAGTCCCATTTATATGTTTTTTATGTTCAATTAATAATTTTGTTTCCCTTTTCAGAAGATCGAGCTAAAACCTAGTTTAAGAATAATAAAAAATATAACCTTCATAGATATAAAAAAAAAATTGTCAAAAATGAAAAGATTTAATATTATAAGTAACCTTATTATAGTATCTATAATTAATATAATCGCTATCAAAAATGCATCACCGAACCCTACCCCAGACTCCGAACAAACGTTATTGCCGTTCAGAATCGAGAAGCTTAATGAATCTTCACCCATTTTGCTAGAACGTGTTGGAACTGTTGTATTCTACAAAGACACTTGGACGATCCTGACGAAGTTCACGCCGTTGGATTATTCGATGGTATTGGCGATATCCGAAAACTGCGAGGAAAAGCTAAAAAGTGTATGCGAGGGACTAACTACGGAAAGTCTACATGCCTTCTGCAACAAAATAGCACGAGAGTCAGCAGTCAATATTGCCCTTTTGAGACAAAATGCGGAAAGGTTGAACTCAGTATTTGAGACGCAAAAAACATCAAAACGGAATAAGAGAGCCCTAGACTTCGTTGGACAATTTTCTAAGTGGGCATTTGGTACTATGGATAATGAGGATTCACGCAAGGTGTATGGTCAGCTTAACAACCTGAAAAGGGACGATGAGGACACTTTCCATCTATTACATCAGGAAGTTTCCGTCATTTCTTCGAACTACGAAAGGCTAAGTAAGCCTATAGAAGAGCTGGCGGACGAAATGAAGAACGTTACAACTGGTTTTAAAACGTTTAGCAATTCCATCGCAAAAACGTTTAGTAACTTAACGAGCGAAATCATCCTTCTGCAGGTTAAAACAGACATAACCGATATCGTTTCTCTATTAATGTCAAAAGTAATAGAGCTTCAGCACCGGCAGGCAACCGAATTGTCAATCCTGGATGACCTATACCAAAACAGGTTGCACCCTTTCATTTTAAACTCCAACAACATCAGCGAAGTTCTGCGGCAAATAGCCTCAAATGGGAGGGCGACATTCGGAAACGCTTTTATCCTTCATCAAGCCGCTAAAACGTCTGTTTTCCTGGATGGGGAAAACGTTTTAATCAAAGTGACGATTCCGTTACCCGAAGACCTTCGTTACGAACTCCAAAGGATCTATCCTGTACCCTCTGATTTCAACGAGGCGTGGGACATGATGTTAGATAGCCATTATGAATACATCGCCGAGTCAGAGAACCACGCTTACTTTGGACTGATGAGCCACGGGGAATTCGAAAAATGCATCCCCGTGTCAGGAAACGAGACGGATTCTGAAAACTGGATTTGCAGTTTCAATTCGCCTTTACTAACGTCTGGAGCAAAGCATTGTCTGGTAGAGCTACTACAACATGCTGTTGCGTCATCCATCCACTGCAGATATGTTGCAGTTCCGGCAAACGAAGGTATTTTGTTTAAGATGTCAGTACCTAACCATTGGTTCTTCAGCTTCAAGCATGAAATAGTTTTGAATGTCGTATGCAAGAGGGAACGATACCAAGCACCCATACAGGGCACAGGAGTATTCGAGCTGTTACGACCATGCGAAGCTACTACCAAAGAAATTAAAATCGCCTACCAGCGAAGTTTTTCGAAAAAATCAGTGTACAAGCAGCCTATCGTTAATCACTCGGACATTCTGGAAACCCTGAGAAGACCTTTCCTTTCCTTGAGATCCATGGCAACTTTCAGACCCTGGACAATAAAAACGGGTGACCATGAAAACATCGCCAGAAATATTCTTGACGGCTCTATCCAGGAATTAGAGATCAATTTGAAAGTGATGGAAGCAGGAAGGAAATTAGAGAAACACAACTGGGAAATTTCAAGCCATCGTTATTCGTTTTTGAGCCTGGTTACTATTATCGTCACCCTACTCGTAATTGGCTTAATACTGTACAAGATCCGGAAAGTGAAAAACAAGGTGCTCAACATTCAAGAACTAACTGAGGTAGCAGCACCTTGCGTGGAATTAGTAACGAGACCGACCCCCATCAAGAAGAAGAAGTATGCAGCAGAAGTACCAACCTGTGAACGTAGCGGTATAACGTATGCTTGCGTTTAAAGTTCTGGGTAGGTGGATGATGCATAATAATGAAAAAAAAAAATAACATACATATATTACAAGCAAAACATTTAGAACTTAAGACAAATAATGTGTACCTATTGTAAGTTATTTATTTATGTAACATTTTGAAAACTAACAGGAACAACACACAAATAAAAAGTATGTATTGAGGTATAATAATGTAGTGAAGAGATGTTTTTCTAAGATTGCTTTGAAGCAAAATAAAATACCATTATTGTAGAAATATTTAATAAATATATTCCATAGTACTGTATGTGTATAATGCATATTTAAAAAAAAAGTTATTGTTAATACATTAAAAAAAAAAAAAAAAAAAAAAACAACAATAATTGTCTGTTCCTCTGAAATATAATCAAATATAATATAATTAATGTATTGAAAAAACAAAAAGGTTATATATTTCGTTTATCCGAAAAGGAATATAAGGTAAAATAATGGTGCTAGAATATAAATAGAAATTAAATTATTTTAAAAATAACTGTATATTTTTGTTTCAACTTACGATGTCAGTTTTTTTTTATAACTTTATAATTTCATATCACGACCCATTATAAAATAACAGAAAACAATATTCAAAAACGTTGACGATAGTTTGCAAGTTATGTTTTTAAAAGTATAAAACAATATTAATATTTGGTAGCACTTTTTAACATATCAATCGGAATTATGTCAATTTCAAATTAAATATAGAACTAAAGAATTAAATATAAATAATAAAACACATGTCTATATAATGTTAAATGAGTTTTCTGAGTTCTATAAGAACTATGGTATCTATGAAATGATTTACAAATTTATATTACATAATTTATGTTATGTATGTATATTTATTTTTCTAATCTAATTAAAAGATTTTCTAAAAAAAAAAAACAAACAAAAATCCAAATGATGGTTATAAATTCTTTTAAGAAAAGTACATTATACACAAATTAAATTAAGAATACATTTATGATAATAAATTAATGCAAAAGAAATAAAGATAGACAAACCAAGTCAACTCTTTTAGTCGAAACTTCCCCATAGGGGGGAGGAATGTTGTGCACTGCATTTGGGTCACTTGGCTCAACCTGCGTTGAACTTACTCAAGCCGTTGCACTGTGTCGAAACTATATTGCTGGCCTATGCAAAAGCATACGCAGCAATGTTGGTTCACCTTTGCAATTGGCACAAGAGGTAAATAACCAGGAAGTGCTAAGTGTGCATTTGGCAGTGGATGACCCAAGTAAGTTTTGATTAAAGAGGTTGACTGGTGAGTCTGAAGTTGAAAGTCAAAGTGAACGGTCGTGTTTATTTTTAAAATCGGGAACTTAAATATAACGTATAACAACAGATTTTTACATGCTGAATACCAAATCTGTTATTCATAAAAGATTTTTTGAATTTTCGAATTTGCGACAGTTCATAACAGATTTCATAACAGATTAAGCATGCCGAATACCAAATCTGTTATTCATAAAAGATTTTTTGACAACTTAAACTTTTGTATGGAAATTCGTAGCAGAATAACAGAATAAAAGAATAAAAGATCTCGCCGAATAGGCCCAATTATCATTATTGTTTTCATTTGTGTTATTCATTTTGATAGAACTATTTCGCGTATCTCTTTTATAATACATACATACAAATTATATGCATGTGATTTTGTTCATATCATTTACGGTGGTTATAATTATTGGTTGTGTGCTCTCGTTTTTACGTGCCAATATTTTTCCCGCACTCTCCCACACAAATCTCCAGTTTTGTTGTTTTGTTTTCTCCCTCGTCATCCACAGTAGGTGCTTTTTATGCCTTGTCAGCTGATTATTAATGTACACAGTTATTGTGCTTTCGATCGACGATGAGGATGATGCTGAAGCTGGACTTAAGTTGGTATTTTTTATTACTTCACTTATTATGATGGGACGAGTTGCGCGTGATTGTTTGACAAAATTATGTTCGATGAAAACGATGCAATTATTATTGATTTTTCTGGGTTTTTCGTTTTTGTCCTATATATATCAGTGAGATCATTGTCTTTTATTTCACAGTTGATTGTTTTAACTATTCCTTTAACTATTTCAACTTAATTTTCATGTGCAGTAGCCGGAATGTTTTTTATGTCGACATTGTTTTTAAGCATTTGTTGTTCGATAGTATTTATGTGTGCTTGCAAATTTTCCATAAGTTCGTCTTTCTTTTTGTTGTTTTCCTTCAGTTAATTTATTTCTTCTGTGAAGTTTTCCATCAGGTTGTTTTTTTTACCATGTTTGCATTGATTTCATCGTACTTGACTCCTAGAAAATCGCAACTGACAGTTATTTATTTCATTTGATCTCACAATTAGCGATTCTCCGCAAGAAAAACTGAGTTGTTGTCATCGATGCCTTAAAAACACCTCTTACCATTTAAGCTTGCTCACTCCTTTTCATTACCTTGAAAACGTAAGGTAGTCCAGGAAAACTAGCCAAACAAAATTGTTACAAAGTCTGTTTTTAGACAACAATTTAACATTTTTTTCTCAAAATTGGTTAACGGTACGATGAAAAGTGCGATTCATTACCTTTTTTTTTTTTAATAATAATATTTTAACTATGTGTCTGTAAGGCACATTGCCTTTTTAAAATGCAACAGGTGTTGCACGACACTAGTTAGAAGGAATAGAAAGATAGGAAGGAATTCTTTTGGTACAATGGATAGAGAGCTAGTTGATTTTTATTTTTCATTGCATAACCTCATGGGCGACGTCCAGCATAAGCTGGAAGGTATGCTGAAAAGAAAAAAATGCTTTGTACTCAAGTGAGGATTGAACCTGCACCCTCTGGGTTAACAAGCAAGCACTCCATTTTTTTTTCCATTTTAAATTCATTTTTATTTTCAATTTAACTTATAACTAATTTAAATGCTAGACAAAAACCTTAAAAAAACCAGCTTACAGAATAACTTAACTAACTTACTGGCCCCATACAGGCGCTCTAAATTATACTATAACTATATATTAAAAATGCCTTTGGGCGTAAAAACTAACTTAAATTAAAATTCAAAATTACTTAAAACTAAACGAGAAAATTTTTTTAAAACTCGTTTTCCAAGACATTTATTTTATATAAAAACTTAAAACTACCCTTTACCTAAATATTTTTTTGTTTTGTTTGTGCAGCAGCCAATGCATATGCGCACACGCTTATAAATATATATATAATTTATATATATATTTAACAGCGCCAAATGCACATACACACAAACAAATGCCATTTAATGTGTTTAATATTTTTTTTTGGTGCCACCACTGTCCTACATAAAATAAACCTATTAATACTTAAAAATACGCAGGTCGGCCAAGGCAACAACTATGACTAACCATCAATATCAAGGTGGTCACCCAACCACCAGTATTTTTGAACTTGCTTATAAAAGTCCCTTTTGTCCCGAAGGGGCACAGCTCTACTGAACCGCAGACGCTCTGCTCCGTTCCCAGAGCCGACGTCTCGACCATACAGGATTCGCCGATCCACAGTTCTACGGCCGACGTGGTAGATTAACGGAACCGCCAATCTATCCTGTATCAGCCCCCGACTGTCTAAATAGAGGAATGTCTCGGGCGGGATGAAACCGTTAAGACAAACGCTCTCACTATATTCGTCGTTGGGGTAATAAGCCCCGAAAATAAGTCCATTGGCTGAGGTCATCGCTCTTGCAATGTGACCCCGAATCAGCTTAATTAAAAAGTTATCTATCCTGTTTATATTGGCCCCGTTGTATAAGACCTCGTTGGCATAATAATGTTTGTACTCCGACTCTGGTGTTCTGTGTAATCCAAGACAGGTCCTAAGACACTGCCTCTCAAACACCCGAATCTTTTCCATTTGAGATGGGGCAACGTTAAACCACACAGGGCACCCATAGGCAATCATCGGCCGGATGAAGGCCATGTAGCAAATCACCTTCACCCTGTTTTCAAGGCGGCTGCTATAAAACAACCGTCTTGTCAGAGCAAACGCTCTCCTAGCTCTGGCCAGAGCAGCATCTATATGTCGATTGAAATATAGATACTGATCTAGCCAGATACCAAGGTACTTTACTACATCTTTACTCGCCAGTGGATGTCCACTTGGTCCAACGATCACTAAATTTCTCCAGTTCTTTCTTGTATCCCTAGAAGCCTTAGACAAAGGGGTTCTAAACAGGATAGTTTCTGATTTCTGAAAGTTAATTTTTAACTTCCAGTCATCACAATATCGCTTAATCTTGTCGAAGTCACGCTGCAAGAGAATTCTGATGACTTCAACTTTTGGACCCGTCCTGTACGCTACAAGGTCATCGGCATACGCAATCGCATGAGTGAGACTACCTATCAGATCGCTGGTGTAAATACTAAAAAGAATAGTCGAGTTCACAGCTCCTTGCTGTAGACCGTTTTTAATATCAAAAGTTGTGGCGGAAGTTACATTGCCACTTTTGACAACAAACTTTCTACCATTGAGCATGTCATGAAGCATATATAACAGTGGTTTACTTATGCCAAATCTAGTTAATTTCAGATAAAGACCCTCTAACCATACGGTGTCGAAAGCCTTCTCTAAATCAACAAGAACGGCACCCGTGCATTGATTTTTCGTTTTGTTCCATTGAACATCAGAAACTAACTTAGACGCGGCATGAATAGTGTCATGTCCCGCTTTAAAGCCAAACTGATTGTCTGGAATAATATTCTTGTCCTCAGCCCACTTGAACAGAGATCTATTGAGAATCTTTTCGAATACCTTACTGATACTTAGAAGAAGACTTATCGACCGAAGATTTGCCGGATTGGAGCTGTCCTTTCCCTTTTTGGGGAGAGGATGGACCACAGCTGTCTTCCAACTCACTGGATAATATGCATTATTCAATGCGTTGTTAAACAGTGTGGTATAAATGTCTATGGCTTCCTCAGGGAGATGTCGTAACACAATGTTGGGTATACCATCGACCCCCGCAGATTTCTTTTTCTTTAATGTTTGAAAAATTAACTGAAGTTCTACCTTCGAAATTAACAATGAACTGGGTCCATTTCGCTCGGCGATGATGGCGTTTGCCAAATTTTCGTCATTGAACCCGGTGAAACCAGTATTCTCAGATCGCCATTGCGTTATGTTATTTCCAAGATAGAAATTGTGCAGTAAGGCTCTGTTCTCCAGGTCATGATTAGGGCGAATGCTAGCATTCACCTTATACACTTGCTGGAAAGCAGCCCCTACAGCTTCTACCTTTTCCTGAGGATCTTCTATCATATAAAAATTGTCATCGAAAACGGCACCCTCCGGATCAATTCCCGCAATCGTTAGTACGTCTTCGTTATCTGTTGTCCTCTGGAGTTTAAGACATGGAAGATCGTTTTGATCATTTCTTCTAAATATCTTATTTATTTGGGGAAACATACTAGGGTCGCTAGAATTAACAGCCCGAATTCTGTTATCCCAATATAAATTAATAGATAATCTATAGTTTTGTCTAATGAGAGCGTTAATGTTTTTGATCGACGACTTCAATGTCCTAATCTCCAGATCACGTGTGTCCGTGAAACGTCTGTAAAGAAGTTTCAACCTAGTCAGCAGTCCACTTTTTTGTCGGTGTAGTGCGTCGATTGTCGCGTTCTTGTATAAACCATTTGGGTCTTGTTCCTTATATTTTGGGATTGTTTTGTCCATTGTTCGTTTTATAGTCGTATCCATTTGAGTCAGAAACCCGTCGATCTCGAGGTTCGTCAGGTTTCTGTCATTTGGTGGAGAAATGTCATCGGAACGTATTTCTCTTGCCAAGGCGTTGGAGAAGCGTGGCCAGTGCGTCTTACTGAAATTGTAAGAGTGCACAGGCACATACTCATCCAATTCCACAAGTTCGCTCGGAAGCTGTATTACGGTGGCAAGTCCGCAGTGATCGCTGTCGTATTCAATTGTTCGTAAACAGTTTCTTTTCTGTTGATTTGTTGCGTCAGTTATAACAAGTCGTGAGTCAAGCAGTAAAAGATCCAGAAAGCCACCGCTCCTAGGAAACGAAGGTCTATCTGTCGCAAAAAGATCGATCCTACACTCAACACTGCGACGACCCATCCAATTAAATAAATGGTACCCTCTCGGATTTTGAATTTGATTTCCCCAATCTTCATGTTTGGCGTTCAAATCAACTGCCATTAGATAATAATTTTCATCCAAGTGCAGTCTTAAGCATTCGAAAAGTTTTTCGAGTTCTGCGATGAAATTAGCAGGCTGAGGTGCTTCGGGTGCGTACGCCGCGATCACGTACATTCTTTTCCCCTGAAGGAGCGGAATGCAAATGATGCAGGCTTCTAGCTGCCCAAATCTTCGCACTTCACTATTATATATAACCTTAAATTTAATGCCCTTTCGTATGAAGATTGCGACCCCACCCCCTTGAGAGGAGTAAGGCCGATCCCTTCGCACGATATTGTAATTATTATTAGTCAGTTTGTGTTTCTGGTTTAGCTTAGTTTCGCTAGCCATAAACACATCAGGACTTTGGTCTTGCAGCAAATAAAAGAGGTTTGCTCTACGTTCGGTCCTAATCAGCGAATTTACATTCACAGCTAGGATCTTAAAGTGTCGCTCAGGCAGCGCGCCTTTAACCATTTCGCGTTGCCGGCAGAATAGAGTAGAGGTAATCCACCCTAGCCGCCTGCTCCCTGATCTGTTTTTGCACGTCGGTTAACTGACCATGAATGGTCATCAACACCTGCATCAGATCTGCCTCTGGCGCAGGAGCCGTAGGCACTTGGACCTGTTTGGCTACCTGTGGTTGAGGCTGTACCGTGTTTCCCTTTCCAGACGCGATTTGGGCGTAAGAAATTGCGGGATTAACGGAAATTGTTTTCTGGCGTACTTCAGGGCGTCTCACCTCAACTGTTTTCTTTTGGGCTTTGTTTTGCCTTATCTCCTGAAACTTCGGACATCCCCGATAGTTTGCGGGGTGCCCGGAGCCTCGGCAGAGCGCACATTTTAACTGGGTCATATCTGTGACCCTATCTTGCCCGAGTTTACACTCCACTGTTTTGTGGGTATCTCCACATTTAACACAGACTGGGTCCATACCACAGTTAACTGCAACGTATCCGAACCCTTGGCAGTTCATGCATTGAAGCATGTCTTTCTGCTTATTTAGTTTTTCCCATCGTACAACTTGGTAATCTAGGACTGTTATATTCCTTGGACCACTCAATTTGCTTTGGGGCGAGAGTTGAACTAGGAAAAATGGTAAATTCCGTTTCTCCCGTCTGGCTTTGACTGTGGTGAACGATCTGACCCCGATAAACTCGAGATCGTTGCTCGCCACTTGACGGAGCTCAGCTAAGAGCGCCTGCGGATCCGTAGAGGATTCGATACCCTTCAGGAGGACTGTTTGAAGCTTGTCTTCCTTCGGGGTGAAACTATAATATTCTGTTCTAGTTTGAGACAGAAGGTCTTTCACTTTTTTGTAGTGCTCTAAAGATGAGCACTGAATGGAATGCCTGTCTGCGTTTAGCCGCTTAATTATAAAATTGACCGACCTACATATTTCAATTGTGTCTTTTATATGCATTTTATAAGTATTAATAGGTGGCACCTTACCTTTCTTTGCTTGTGGCTGTTGCTGTTGTTGTTGTGACTGCTGCTGTTGTCTCTGCTGCTGTTGTTTCGGCTGCTGTTGGGTCTGCTGCTGTTGTGACTGCTGCGGTTGTTGCTGTTGCGGTTGTTGCTGTTGCTGTTGTTTCTGCTGCTGTTGCTGCTTCTGTGTCTGTTGTCGTTGCTGTTGTGGTTGTTGTTGTTGTTGTTGTTTTTGTTTTGCTTGCTGTTGCTGAGGCTGATGCTGTGGTTGCTGAGCCGGTTGTTGTGGCTTATGAAGCTGTTTCTGTGGCTGCTTCTTTGACTGCTGCTTCTGTGGCTGCTGCTGGTCTGGGAGTGGTTGTTGTTCCTGAGGAAGCTGCTTTTGTTGCGAAGCTTGCTCTTGGGGCGCTTGTTGGCGGGTGCGCTGCTCAAGAGCAACTATGCGCTCCTTCTCCCGTCTTGCCTCCTGCTGCATTTTGAGCGCTTCAACAAGCTCTATGAGCGAAGAGATCTGCTCCGTTAAAGCTTTGATTTGCTGGTCCTCTTCTTCGTCGGACAGCTCAACTACCTCGCCACTGACGTAATGTCCTTCTCCTTCCACAGACATGTAGGAGATGTCATCAGCATTATCGTCAGCGGCGTTTTCTTCGCCGGTTAGACTGGCGTCCTTATCGTTTGGATTGACGGCGGCGATCGCTCCGTCAGCCTCTTTGACGTCCATGTCATCCACCTCCGCTTCATCGTTGCCTTCTACGTTCTTGTCGTTGTTTTCGTTTTCGTCATCGTCTTTGGAGGAGCTATCCAGCTGCCTCTGTATTTTGGCCTGAGCCGAAGCCTTGGCTGAATGTCCGCGCCCTCCTATTTTCTGCGCTGCCTCTATATCTGAGGTGCGCTTCTTAACAACCAGATTTGGCTTATATCTGATATGGCGCCTCCTCTTCAATGGGTCTGGTTCTTCGACACATGCCGCTCCTGGACTTTTCCCTTTAATAGGGCTCGATGTTTTTGCAGTTGCCATGCTGCTTGTCCCGACCTCGGCACGTGCCGATGACGATGTTGTTGTAGTTGTCGTTGCTGTTGTTGCTGTTGTTGTTGTTGCCACTTTGGGCTTTACTGGTCCTGCTGCTGCTGCTGCTGTTGTTGTTGGTTTTTGGGCTTTGGACTGCCCTGCTACCGTTGCTCTTAGTGCTTGGCCTGATGGCCCCGCTATTTGACTGTCGGATGACACATCACCTGATGTTCCTCCAACTGTCTTCCTTGTTGTTGGGGGACCATCTTTCGATGTCCCCGTTGGTTTTCCCATCTCTCTTTCTAGGTGCTTTCGATTTCTATTAACCTTTTCCCAGAAATTGTTTAAAAAAAAGCCAGGACCACAGTGGGGCTCGAACCCACGCCGACCAGATCCGTCGTCTGCCACTCTAATTTTTGCATTTTTAATTAATTTTTATTTTTTCATTTCCTTATATCTATCTTAATGCTAGACAAAAATCTTAAACAACTAGCTTACCATATTAACTTAACTAACTTACTGGCCCCATGCGGGCGCTCTAAATTAAACTATGACTATACTTAAAAAATGTCTTTCGACAAAAAATAACTTATTATTAGAATTCATGATTACTTAAAACTAACGAGAAAATTATTAAAAAAACTCATTTTCTATATCATTTTTTAATTTTTTGTAAAACTTAAAGCTACCCTTTACCTAATAAAACTAATTAAAACTAAATTAAACTAACCGTCTGCCACTCTACCACCTAGGCTAACTTGCCACTTGAAAATGGTAGGTTAAACTATCTACTTAACACACTCGCGTATCTAGTTGAAATTTACACTGTGAAAGCCGCCAACGATATGCACTCTTTCACGGTTGCTGAACGACTCAAGCAAGCACTCCATCCATTGTACCATTGCCGCCCACCTCATATGAAAATCATATGAGCTTCATAGTTTCCAAAAAAAAATTGTAAAAAACTGATCTTCGACTCCTTCCATCCGCTTTTTTTTTTGCTACGGGCCAAATCATGGGATTTGGTCAAGATATAAAAACAAAGGTCTTCAACAAAATCTAATGACGTAAATTCACATTTGATGTAAAAAAGAATCTTTCCTCGTACGTTTTCATGACCACCCATGAAAGCTGTTGACGTAAATTGGCATAAATCGTATTATGACGTCACTATCATCTTCAAACTGAACAAAATCATTTGTTTTTATATAATTTTTTTTATTCTCACTTTCTTAATTTTTGAAAATTTATAAAACAAAATGTTTCCTAATGCAAAACGCTAATAAAGGGTAAGATTTGCAATTTAAGTTTCCCGTCTTCGTGAAATGTAAACAAAAAGAGCGACTTAACCTTTACATTGTCGCTTTCCGCATCAAATTCGTGATGAAAGTTTATATGTTCCGAGGGAAAACTTTCCCATACAAAATTTGACAGATCGTTTACGACGGCGGAAAAGTATATCGTTTCCTTCGTTTTACGTCGTTAGATGAGTACCCTTAATATTAAGGTATTCTATCAATCAATAAGCTTATATGCTTTCATATGGTGCCAATACGACCAAAATCAGGCAACTTGTAGGATCACACATAAAAGTTTCCATGTTCTAAAATAATAACAAAAATAAAGAGTGTTTTTTTAGAGGTATATAACTTTAAATTGCAATAAAACAACGACGGAATATTCGATTGACATGATTTTTTATTTATTCGAAAGATAATCTTGTGGCATTACATTTTAAATATGATTTCTGGCATATGACTGCCACGACTGGCTCGGATGTAGTCCAATCTGGACGTCCAATTTTCGATGACTTTTTCCAACATTTGTGGCCGTATATCGGCAATAACACGGCGAATGTTGTCTTCCAAATGGCAAAGCGTTTGTGGCTTATCCGCATAGACCAATGATTTTACATAACCCCACAGAAAATAGTCTAGCGGTGTTAAATCACAAGATCTTGGAGGCCAATTCACAGGTTCAAAACGTAAAATTAGGCGGTCACCAAACGTGTCTTTCAATAAATCGATTGTGGAACGAGCTGTGTGACATGTTGCGCTGTCTTGTTGGAACCACAGCTCCTGGACACCATGATTGTTCAATTCAGGAATGAAAAAGTTAGTAATCATGGCTCTGTACCGATCACCATTTACTGTAACGTTGTGGCCATCATCGTTTTTGAAGAAGTACGGACCAATGATTCCACCAGCCCATAAAGTGCACCAAACAGTCAGTTTTTCTGGATGTAACGGTGTTTCGACATACACTTGAGGATTAGCTTCCCTCCAAATGCGGCAGTTTTGTTTGTTGACGTAGCCATTCAACCAGAAGTGCGCTTCATCGCTAAACAAAATTAGCTTATGAAAATCGGGAACAACGGCCATCTCGTTTTGGGCCCTCTCGACACACTTTGCAAGCGTTGTTCAGACGTGAGTCTATTCATGATGAATTGCCAAACTAAACTGAGAATAAATCACTTGACAGCTGTTAAATCGGTCCCCGTCTTGAAAAGTAATGCCATTTTTAAGTTATATACCTAGAAAAAAAAACACCCTTTACTATCATAGCCTTAGCTCGTTAAACTATCATCAACGAGTAGGTTATTGATGGTAGTTATGGAAACAAAAAAATAACAAAGTTTTTAAAAATAGATCGGAAACGAACTTAAATTTGTTGTCGTGGAAACAAGAAATAACAATCTTTTCAAAAACATACTGGAAACGAAATTAAATTTTGTAGTCATGGAAACAACGAATAACAAGGGTTTTCAAAACAGACCGGAAACAAATTTGAATTTTGAAAATTTTCAGTTTGGAAAGTTCGAGTTGAGAAGGGGATTCTTACGAAGTTTTCCAAACAAGAAGGTCGTATTTAATAATAATAAAAAAAAAAAAATCTTAAAGAAGAATAATAAATATAAGTTTAGCTGAGGAAAACGAATTTCTTTTAAAACTTGCGGCGTTCAAGATTTATTTGAAAAATAAATTTTAAAACTGAAATCATATAAAATTTAATTTATTGGTTTATTTAAAAAAAACAACTATCGATTGCAAAGCGTGTTTAAATAAAAACTTCCAAATTTTGAAAAATTTAAAGTTGTATGTTGTGGTTTATTTGAAAAACAATTAAACATTGATTGCAAAGCGTGCATCAAGTGCTAAAATAAAAATTAATTTTCTTGTTTATATATGTAATTGTTGTTTTTTATGTATCCATGTTTTCTTTCTTTTAATTTAAATGTTCATTTAAGTGATTGATATTTTTCTGGATTTCGTGTTTTTCAATTCTGTGTCATTTTTTTTTTTATTTATTTATGTTTTATTCTGTCAATTTTCATGCATAGTATGAAGATTTACATAAAATATTTAATTTTGGTTCCCAAAAAGTCGATACGTATTTTTTTTTCTTTGTTTGTTTAATGTTTAACAGGTGTTTCTGGTGTTTGTGCGCACACACAACAGGATCAAGGTAATTGTTGAAAAATATCTTATGTAAATAATTTTATTGTAAGCTTTCATTTCACTATGACATTGAACCTTAGAACTAAATAAATTATTACAGAGAAAGAAATGACACTGCCAAGTAATTTTTTTGTTTGTATTAATAGTTAGATTTTGGTTTTCTTTGTGTTTGAAAAATGTCAATAATTATTATAGTTTTAGCTTGTTAATATACTTTTCTTTTGTTTGATCTCTACTTTATTTTCGTTATTTCTTAATTAACCATAAATAATTCAATTTAATAACTATAAATGAAAAATATTTTTTGTATAAAATAAAGCTACCTAGTAAAAATTATGTTCAAGAACTACATATGAACTATTTTGACTTTTCATTTGTGATAATGGAATTTTTAATTATGGGTGCTTAAATTGTTTTAGGAGTGATTGGTTGCAAACAGGATATGGGAGTCCTGGGCATCTGAGTGATGCTGGTGAAGCTTTAAGCCTTATGTTAGGGGCTGTCGTATATTTTGAGCACGCGACAGCCAAGGTGCCTTCTCAGTGCATTAAAAGGACTATTAGGTAGTCAGCTTAGGAGATCCTTCCTTCGCTTCCAAACATCGCTTTACTTTATTTTAACGTAGCGTATTTTATTTTGTTTGTATTGTCCGTCTGTTCATATATGATCTGTCCTAGCATATTTTAATTTTGTATTTTGTTTTTCCTTGTTGAGTAATTTTCAAATAGGCATGTTTTTATTACGGGAGTCTAGATAGGCAGGCCAAAAGACCCCGACCCACAAACCGACGAGCTATGCCCAAGGCCAAGCAAGCATGCCTACCCTGGTCCTGGCCTATCGGACACCCTTCCATCCAATGACATCTATAGACCCTGTATCTATAGGGTGGAAGGGCAAATCTGATTCCACTCTTATGA
The DNA here is from genome assembly GCA_951217065.1 of Baccha elongata. NCBI lineage: Eukaryota > Metazoa > Arthropoda > Insecta > Diptera > Syrphidae > Baccha > Baccha elongata. Next base: position 411,745 of record CATNUY010000169.1, on the reverse strand, counting down.
ATGGAGGATGGTTTTACCGTTACAGTTGGCGCCCAACGTGGGGCAAGCTTTGAAAAGAGTTTCCCCGACATCTTCTGGGGCATTTTAGTTGTTTTTCTTTGTGATCATTATTTTTTTTTTGCTTTGTAATTTAATTTTAACTTTATAATTCCATTTATTTTTTTGTTTGTAATTTTTGTTTCTATTCATGTTTGGAGGCGGACTAACTGTCTTCTTGATGTCTTCTTATAGTTCTTAGGAATTTAGATTTTCTTTGTCAATCAATGGATGTTCTGTTGAGTTTTGCGGAAGATCTGAATTCCTGACGATTATTGGCAAGATAGGTAGGCTGAATTGTCTTTGAGTGTTGTTGTTTCTATTCAAATCGCTCTTCAGTTTCTCAATTTTCGGTTTGTTATGTTGCAATTTATGTGGTTACTGTCCCGATGAGGGAATGTTAGAACTCATTTTTCTGTTGCTGTGGTTGCATGGTTGCAATTTCCTAAGCCTACCCGCTCAGTTCACGATTCGGCATCCTTCTGATGATTTTTAATGCATGCTGTCCGGGATTGGGAGACACAATACCAATTCGGCTGTTAACCAGAGTGTCTTTTTCAAGCACCAGCAGTTGTGTCGAGTTGAGAACTGAGGCACTTAAAGTTGATCTGAAACTTCTTTTAGTTACAATATCACAACAACAAGATAAGTTTAATAGAATGCCTTACAACTTTAGATATCCTCGTCGTATGGAAGATAACTTTTCAGCATTTTTGCAAAATCCACTAATGAGCACGACACCAATTCCTGCTCCGAGGAATCCTTTAAATGTTAGCTCCCCAAGAGTTTCTAATACACTCAATTTTTCACGAGTTAACCAGCAGTTGTTAACACCTTTTCCAACTCTTAATGTTAGAACAGTTCCCAACACAGTACCAAGTTGCTCTACTTCACAACAGGTGAATATAAATACAGTTGTTCCGTCTAAAAGAAACACTTCTAAGTCCGTGGCCGAGATTAGCTGCCAACCGGAAGCAGCCAACGTTGATCTAGAATCATATATTAGTCAAATAGTTTCGTCCACTCTTGCTTCTCAAAACGAACAAAATTTATCTAAAGCAAGAATTAGAAAAAGAGAGAGACAGAATGAGAAATGAAGTGGCTCTTGTTATTCGAGAAACGCTAAGAGCTCCGATCAAAATTTGAACCATGCGACGGAAACAGCTTCATCCCAGAGCCCACCCAAAATGTGCGTGGTTATCATCGACGACATGAGGCTGATTTTTGTCCCGACTTCTCTGGTCAATTTGACCAACTGTGCTTAACGATGCCAGTCCGGATTTTAGACCACAGAGGGAAAGTTATAATTCCAATCGTCACCACAGGAATTTTGATTTCCAGAAATGGGGTCTAAAATATGATAATCGCAACATGACTGTTGACGATTTCCTTTTTAGATTGGAACATCTTCAAGAATCCTATACCGTTGATTGGGATGAAATTGTTCGTAATTTCCACCATTTCATAAACGGTGAAGTGAGCACCTGGTTTTGGATTCACCTCAAAACCCATCCACGGCTAGTTTGGTGCGATTTGAAAATTGATCTAGTGGAGCATTTTAGAAGTCTAGAAACTGATGAAGAGCTAGGGAGAAAAATGGACGATCGTCGGCAAGGCTCAAGGGAGTCATTTGACAGCTTTTATTCCGACATACTTCAACTTAACTCTCGGCTTAGAAACCCTCGGGGGAGTGAAAATTCAATTTTTCTCCTGCAGAAAAACGTATGTCCGAAAATTGGTGGCAAACTCTTAACTTTCAGGACAGCTAGCTTGCCAGAAATGGTTTACACTTGCCGAAACATTGAAAAGTATTAACTCGATAATGCAAGGTATTGTCAACATTCTAAAGACCAGCAATCCCATCCGAAAAGAATCCATGAGTTAGATTTTGAAACTGAAGGTGATGCCTACGTTCAGTCTCTAGAAGCCGTCGAAGTTTCAAAATCTCCCTGTCAACCAAGTTCATCAATGGAATGCTGGAACTGCAAAGAACGAGGTCATTCTTTTCATCAATGTCCTAGTTCACAGCGTTCTCTATTTTGCTTAAGATGCGGACTGCCTGATACTACAATTTCTCGTTGCCCTAATTGTTCGGGAAACCGAATGAGGAGCAATATACAATCCGGGGAACGTTGCTCCCAGACGAAAAGACCGGACAATCCTTTCAGGAAGTCTTAAATGATATAGAGATAGAAAACCCTTTTGACTTTACGTCATTAAACCTACCTCCGATAAAAATTTAAAAAAAACCGGCTATTACACTTAATAAATCTGAACTACCATCTAAACATCAGCAAAGACCTACGCTTCATCAGCGTCTTCTGAATTACGAACAAGTTCGTGCTCGTATTTTCAATAATAGTCCAAGTCGCCAAAGTAGTACCTCTGATAAAATCAAAAAACTCCGCCATCGCTTTGCAGAAAAGAAAGCAATGCATAAAGCTGTTTCTTCCACAACTCTACTGGGTTCTGACGACCCTAGATCTTATGCGAAAGTACAAATAAGCAACGCAACAGTTTTCGGTCTCCTGGATTCAGGAGCATCCATTAGTTGCTTAGGTTTAGGTGCTTTGGAGTTCCTTCGGGAAAAAGGAATTCCATACAAAAGGTTTTCGTCAGAAGTCAGTACAGCTAGTGAACAGAAACAGGCCATTATTGGATCTGCAATTGTGAAAATCAAGTACAATGGACTAGAAAAAGAAATTCGCTTGTTCGTGGTTCCCACTTTAGAACAGAAACTCTATCTTGGAGTCGATTTTTGGAAGCTGTTCAATCTTGCTCCACATATCATTTCTGAGTTAAATCAGACTACCCAAACCCAACAAACTGACCCGAATGTTCATCAACTGTCATCGGAACAATTGGTAGCACTAGAGGATGTGAAAGCATTGTTTCCCTCTTTTGCTGTACTTGGCCTAGGACGAACAAAAATTGAAGAGCATCACATCGACACCGGTGATGCTGCCCCTATTAAACAAAGACACTATCCTGTATCACCAGCGGTTCAAAAGCTTCTTTATGAAGAAGTGGATCGAATGTTTCAGTTGGGCGTAATTGAAGAAAGCAACAGTGCTTGGAGCTCTCCTGTTGTTCTAGTGAACAAGTCAAATGGCAAGCACCGACTCTGCCTAGACTTCAGGAAAGGCAATTCCGTCTCAAAGAAATTTGCAGGTCCAGTTCCAAATATTGAAGGTTTGCTAAGTCGTATTTCAGATTCATATTTCTTTTCTAGTGTGGACCTGAAAGACGCCTTTTGGCAGATACCGTTGAATGAAAGTTCAAAGGAAAAGACTGTGTTTACCATTCCGGGATTGCCTTTGCTTCAATTTACCGTCATGCCTTTTGGTTTATGCAACGCAGCACAGCGTATGTGTAAGCTAATTGACAAGGTAGTGCCGCATCAGTACAGAGAGAATGTTTTTCCTTACGTCGATGATTTGCTAATTGTTACCGCCACATTTGAAGAACATATAAGGATGCTTAAAATAGTTGCTGCTCGATTAACAGAGGCTGGACTTACTATTAACGTAGATAAGTCCAAATTCTGTTTCAAAGAGTTGGATTATCTGGGGTATGTTGTGGGTGAGGGATGCCTGAAAATAAATTCAGAAAAGGTTTCTTCCATCACGGAATTTCCAGTTCCCAAAAATGCTAGACAGGTGAGAAGATTTCTTAGACTATCTGGCTGGTTTCGCAGATTTGTAAAGGATTATTCAGGAATCGCTGCACCTATTACTAATACTTTGAAGAAAGGTGTAAAGTTCGAGTTTGGTCTCGAAGCAATTAATGCTTTCAACAAACTCAAGGAGGCACTCACCACCGCCCAAATTCTTGTCAACCCTGATTATTCGAAACCATTCAAGATACTTTGCGATGCATCCAGCACCGGCGTTGGCTGTGTATTGTGCCAAGAAGACGATGAGGGTGTTGAACGACCAATCTATTATTATTCGCATAAACTCAATAAAGCTCAGCGCAATTATTCAGTGACTGAACAAGAGTGCTTAGCCGCAGTTTTAGGCGCAAAAAAGTTCCGACCATATGTCGAAGGGCATACCTTCAAAATAGTAACTGATCATGCAAGTTTGAAGTGGTTGATGAACCAAAAGGATTTGCATGGTAGGTTGGCCCGATGGAGTTTAAAGCTTCAAGGTTTCAGTTTTGATATAGAACACCGCCGAGGATCTCAACACGTTGTCCCGGACGCGTTATCGCGAGTATACGCTGTTGACAATCTCAGTGATGTTCCAATGTTAGAAAACTCGCACGATGTCCTTCATATTGACCTAAATGGTTTAAGTTTTAAATCAGAGGAATATGTGAAGCTTATTGATACAATCAGAGACAATAAGGATCAGCTTCCTGATCTGCAAGTCTCTGATGGGTATGTGTACAAAAAAGTAAAACATTGTACAGGCAACCCAGTCGAAGATGACATGGTGTGGAAGTTATGGGTTCCATCGGAATTAACCAAATCCATAGTCCTTCTGGCACATCAACCGCCAAAAGCCTCGCATGGCGGTATAGCTAAGACTTTGTATCGTCTTCGTGATAGGTTTTACTGGCCTAATATGGCGGCTGAAGTAAAATCCATCATAGCAAATTGTGATGTGTGCAAAGTCTCGAAGGCCCCTAACACAGTGTTGAGGCCAAAAATGGGAAAAGCATTTATAATAGAGGCTTGTTGGTTTTTCGGAACTAAATTTTTTTTACAATGGTAGGGAAGTTAACCCGCCGCACAACCCCCAACCTGGAGGACCAGGCTCTTACTAAAACTCCAAGAGCGGGGAGCCGGATAGACCGCTCCTTATCGGCCTGAGCTTCAAATATGTCGGAGTAGCCCGTATAAGGTGTTCACTAAGTAGTTCAACCTGACTGGAACTGTAGACGCCACCGTTGACTCCATCTGGGGAATTCCTCCGCTGCCGTCTCGATGAAAGGAGAAGTGCCTTAGTGGAAACACCCCTCCCCCCCTCTCTCGTTAGCTGCCGCCAGAACCGTCCAAAGGGGTTGGTTACCCAGATCTCAGGTTAAGGTACTAGGCACTCGATGTTCACCACGGGAAGGTGAGAGTAGGAGTTGATAGTCAGAGGTTGGTTTGGGAAAACCTGTGGACGTATTGTCCTCTTGAATGCACGTAACTACCTTTTGAACATCAATAACTACCTTGAGAACGACCTCAGCCAATTTGCGGTGCGAAATTGGAAGCGGCTAGCTATGAACAGAGCTGGCTGGAGAGGAATGTTGGTTGAGGCCGAAGTCCATCCTGGATTGTGAGCGCCATCTTAAGTAAGTAAGTATTTATAATAGAGGCCATATCAACATATCTTTATCGACTTCTTGGGACCGTATCCTAGGTCAATTAACGGTAACACTCAAATCATCGTTTGTTTGGACCAGTTGACGAAATTTGTTCACATTCATCCTTTACGGAAGGCAACCAGTGAAAACGCCATCAGATTTCTGGAAGAGCGAATCTTTTCAGTGTTCGGTGTACCAGAGTCATTGTTGTCGGACAATGGAACTCAGTTTGTGAGTAAGGAGTTTGCCAAATTTTTGTCTTCGTATGGTGTGACACATATCAAAACAGCTGTGTACTCCCCGCAAGCTAACGCAAGCGAGAGAGTGAATCGCTCAATCCTGAGTACAATTCGTTCCTATCTGCAAACTGATCAAAGGCATTGGGACAGGCACCTTTCTTCAATTTCCAGTGCACTTCGAACGACGATTCACTCAGCCATTGATATGTCACCATACGAAGCACTATTTGGACAGTGTAAGGTAGAAAACGGCTCTGATTATAAATTACTGAAATCGCTCACAGCAGTTAATAACCCAGAGTTTCAGCTGTTGCCGAAATCATCAAAAATGAATGTGATACACGCCAACATTAAACAATCACTGGAAAAGGCTCATCTAGTGTACGAGCACACATATAACACTCGCAGTAAAGATGTGAAGTTTAATGTTGGTGACATTATATACAAGCGAAACTTTGTGCAGAGTGATAAGTTTAAACGCATAAATGCAAAACTTTGTCCAAAATTCGTCAAAGCGAAAGTACGTTCCATTTTAGGAAATAGCTTATACGTTCTAGAGGACATGAATGGAAGTTTGCTAGGTACATTTCACGCCAAGGACATAAGGTCATAACCTTTCAGCTTAGATCGACCTTTTTCTTTTCATTCTTCAAACGCTGGCTTGTTGCAGAATGAAAAGTTTTGTAGGGTCACACATAAAAGTTTCCATGTTCTAAAATAATAACAAAAATACTATCATAGCCTTAGTTCGTTAAACTATCATCAACGAGTAGGTTATTGATGGTAGTTATGGAAACAAAAAAATAACAAAGTTTTCAAAAACAGATCGGAAACGAACTTAAATTTGTTGTCGTGGAAACAAGAAATAACAATCTTTTCAAAAACATACTGGAAACGAAATTAAATTTTGTAGTCATGGAAACAACAAATAACAAGGGTTTTCAAAACAGACCGGAAACAAATTTGAATTTTGAAAATTTTCAGTTTGGAAAGTTCGAGTTGAGAAGGGGATTCTTACGAAGTTTTCCAAACAAGAAGGTCGTATTTAATAATAATACAAAAAAAAAATCTTAAAGAAGAATAATAAATATAAGTTTAGCTGAGGAAAATGAATTTCTTTTAAAACTTGCGGCGTTCAAGATTTATTTGAAAAATAAATTTTAAAACTGAAATCATATAAAATTTCATTTATTGGTTTATTTAAAAAAAACAATTATCGATTGCAAAGCGTGTTTAAATAAAAACTTCCAAATTTTGAAAAATTTAAAGTTGTATGTTGTGGTTTATTTGAAAAACAATTAAACATTGATTGCAAAGCGTGCATCAAGTGCTAAAATAAAAACATTCGAATTTAAAAAAAATAGAGAAGATCGAAAAACATATCAGTGTGTGTGCCATGTATCGATAAACTTATCTGGGAAGAAAATAAATTGTTGTTTGCTGATGCTGTGCGGATGTTCACGTTCATTGATTCAACGACTTTAATTTTTTTTTTGTTTTGTTCGGTCCATATAATATAAATTAACATTCATATAAAAGTCATCTTAATTTTAATTTTCTTGTTTATATATGTAATTGTTGTTTTTATGTATCCATGTTTTCTTTCTTTTAATTTAAATGTTCATTTAAGTGATTGATATTTTTCTGGATTTCGTGTTTTTCAATTCTGTGTCATTTTTTTTTTTTATTTATTTATGTTTTATTCTGTCAATTTTCATGCATAGTATGAAGATTTACATAAAATATTTAATTTTGGTTCCCAAAAAGTCGATACGTATTTTTTTTTCTTTGTTTGTTTAATGTTTAACAGGTGTTTCTGGTGTTTGTGCGCACACACAACAGGATCAAGGTAATTGTTGAAAAATATCTTATGTAAATAATTTTATTGTAAGCTTTCATTTCACTATGACATTGAACCTAAGAACTAAATAAATTATTACAGAGAAAGAAATGACACTGCCAAGTAATTTTTTTGTTTGTATTAATAGTTAGATTTTGGTTTTCTTTGTGTTTGAAAAATGTCAATAATTATTATAGTTTTAGCTTGTTAATATACTTTTCTTTTGTTTGATCTCTACTTTATTTTCGTTATTTCTTAATTAACCATAAATAATTCAATTTAATAACTATAAATGAAAAATATTTTTTGTATAAAATAAAGCTACCTAGTAAAAATTATGTTCAAGAACTACATATGAACTATTTTGACTTTTCATTTGTGATAATGGAATTTTTAATTATGGGTGCTTAAATTGTTTTAGGAGTGATTGGTTGCAAACAGGATATGGGAGTCCTGGGCATCTGAGTGATGCTGGTGAAGCTTTAAGCCTTATGTTAGGGGCTGTCGTATATTTTGAGCACGCGACAGCCAAGGTGCCTTCTCAGTGCATTAAAAGGACTATTAGGTAGTCAGCTTAGGAGATCCTTCCTTCGCTTCCAAACATCGCTTTACTTTATTTTAACGTAGCGTATTTTATTTTGTTTGTATTGTCCGTCTGTTCATATATGATCTGTCCTAGCATATTTTAATTTTGTATTTTGTTTTTCCTTGTTGAGTAATTTTCAAATAGGCATGTTTTTATTACGGGAGTCTAGATAGGCAGGCCAAAAGACCCCGACCCACAAACCGACGAGCTATGCCCAAGGCCAAGCAAGCATGCCTACCCTGGTCCTGGCCTATCGGACACCCTTCCATCCAATGACATCTATAGACCCTGTATCTATAGGGTGGAAGGGCAAATCTGATTCCACTCTTATGAATGGAGGATGGTTTTACCGTTACAGTTGGCGCCCAACGTGGGGCAAGCTTTGAAAAGAGTTTCCCCGACATCTTCTGGGGCATTTTAGTTGTTTTTCTTTGTGATCATTATTTTTTTTTTGCTTTGTAATTTAATTTTAACTTTATAATTCCATTTATTTTTTTGTTTGTAATTTTTGTTTCTATTCATGTTTGGAGGCGGACTAACTGTCTTCTTGATGTCTTCTTATAGTTCTTAGGAATTTAGATTTTCTTTGTCAATCAATGGATGTTTCTTCTGTTGAGTTTTGCGGAAGATCTGAATTCCTGACGATTATTGGCAAGATAGGTAGGCTGAATTGTCTTTGAGTGTTGTTGTTTCTATTCAAATCGCTCTTCAGTTTCTCAATTTTCGGTTTGTTATATTGCAATTTATGTGGTTACTGTCCCGATGAGGGAATGTTAGAACTCATTTTTCTGTTGCTGTGGTTGCATGGTTGCAATTTCCTAAGCCTACTCGCTCAGTTCACGATTCGGCATCCTTCTGATGATTTTTAATGCATGCTGTCCGGGATTGGGAGACACAATACCAATTCGGCTGTTAACCAGAGTGTCTTTTTCAAGCACCAGCAGTTGTGTCGAGTTGAGAACTGAGGCACTTAAAGCTGATCTGAAACTTCTTTTAATGCACAAGCGGAGCTCATGATGTTCCGGATTTTCGTCCTGTTTGCAAACCATAACTCCAATTATTTCATTAACAGTAAAATTAATTACATAATATATATACAATTAGCTTTGATTATTTTTTTTTTTTGGGTTTAAATATATATATCTATAATGATGATAACTTATAAACAAAAATTGATTTAGTTTGACAATATAAACAACAAACAAAACAAAAACAAATATAATTGAATTTGCTGCATATTTTTGTTTATTTTTGAATTACAATATAACAACAACAAGATAAGTTTAATAGAATGCCTTACAACTTTAGATATCCTCGTCGTATGGAAGATAACTTTTCAGCATTTTTGCAAAATCCACTAATGAGCACGACACCAATTCCTGCTCCGAGGAATCCTTTAAATGTTAGCTCCCCAAGAGTTTCTAATACACTCAATTTTTCACGAATTAACCAGCAGTTGTTAACACCTTTTCCAACTCTTAATGTTAGAACAGTTCCCAACACAGTACCAAGTTGCTCTACTTCACAACAGGTGAATATAAATACAGTTGTTCCGTCTATAAGAAACACTTCTAAGTCCGTGGCCGAGATTAGCTGCCAACCGGAAGCAGCCAACGTTGATCTAGAATCATATATTAGTCAAATAGTTTCGTCCACTCTTGCTTCTCAAAACGAACAAAATTTATCTAAAGCAAGAATTAGAAAAAGAGAGAGACAGAATGAGAAATGAAGTGGCTCTTGTTATTCGAGAAACGCTAAGAGCTCCGATCAAAATTTGAACCATGCGACGGAAACAGCTTCATCCCAGAGCCCACCCAAAATGTGCGTGGTTATCATCGACGACATGAGGCTGATTTTTGTCCCGACTTCTCTGGTCAATTTGACCAACTGCGTCTTAACGATGCCAGTCCGGATTTTAGACCACAGAGGGAAAGTTATAATTCCAATCGTCACCACAGGAATTTTGATTTCCAGAAATGGGGTCTAAAATATGATAATCGCAACATGACTGTTGACGATTTCCTTTTTAGATTGGAACATCTTCAAGAATCCTATACCGTTGATTGGGATGAAATTGTTCGTAATTTCCACCATTTCATAAACGGTGAAGTGAGCACCTGGTTTTGGATTCACCTCAAAACCCATCCACGGCTAGTTTGGTGCGATTTGAAAATTGCTCTAGTGGAGCATTTTAGAAGTCTAGAAACTGATGAAGAGCTAGGGAGAAAAATGGACGATCGTCGGCAAGGCTCAAGGGAGTCATTTGACAGCTTTTATTCCGACATACTTCAACTTAACTCTCGGCTTAGAAACCCTCGGGGGAGTGAAAATTCAATTTTTCTCCTGCAGAAAAACGTATGTCCGAAAATTGGTGGCAAACTCTTAACTTTCAGGACAGCTAGCTTGCCAGAAATGGTTTACACTTGCCGAAACATTGAAAAGTATTAACTCGATAATGCAAGGTATTGTCAACATTCTAAAGACCAGCAATCCCATCCGAAAAGAATACACGAGTTAGATTTTGAAACTGAAGGTGATGCCTACGTTCAGTCTCTAGAAGCCGTCGAAGTTTCAAAATCTCCCTGTCAACCAAGTTCATCAATGGAATGCTGGAACTGCAAAGAACGAGGTCATTCTTTTCATCAATGTCCTAGTTCACAGCGTTCTCTATTTTGCTTAAGATGCGGACTGCCTGATACTACAATTTCTCGTTGCCCTAATTGTTCGGGAAACCGAATGAGGAGCAATATACAATCCGGGGAACGTTGCTCCCAGACGAAAAGACCGGACAATCCTTTCAGGAAGTCTTAAATGATATAGAGATAGAAAACCCTTTTGACTTTACGTCATTAAACCTACCTCCGATAAAAATTTTAAAAAAACCGGCTATTACACTTAATAAATCTGAACTACCATCTAAACATCAGCAAAGACCTACGCTTCATCAGCGTCTTCTGAATTACGAACAAGTTCGTGCTCGTATTTTCAATAATAGTCCAAGTCGCCAAAGTAGTACCTCTGATAAAATCAAAAAACTCCGCCATCGCTTTGCAGAAAAGAAAGCAATGCATAAAGCTGTTTCTTCCACAACTCTACTGGGTTCTGACGACCCTAGATCTTATGCGAAAGTACAAATAAGCAACGCAACAGTTTTCGGTCTCCTGGATTCAGGAGCATCCATTAGTTGCTTAGGTTTAGGTGCTTTGGAGTTCCTTCGGGAAAAAGGAATTCCATACAAAAGGTTTTCGTCAGAAGTCAGTACAGCTAGTGAACAGAAACAGGCCATTATTGGATCTGCAATTGTGAAAATCAAGTACAATGGACTAGAAAAAGAAATTCGCTTGTTCGTGGTTCCCACTTTAGAACAGAAACTCTATCTTGGAGTCGATTTTTGGAAGCTGTTCAATCTTGCTCCACATATCATTTCTGAGTTAAATCAGACTACCCAAACCCAACAAACTGACCCGAATGTTCATCAACTGTCATCGGAACAATTGGTAGCACTAGAGGATGTGAAAGCATTGTTTCCCTCTTTTGCTGTACTTGGCCTAGGACGAACAAAAATTGAAGAGCATCACATCGACACCGGTGATGCTGCCCCTATTCAAAAGCTTCTTTATGAAGAAGTGGATCGAATGTTTCAGTTGGGCGTAATTGAAGAAAGCAACAGTGCTTGGAGCTCTCCTGTTGTTCTAGTGAACAAGTCAAATGGCAAGCACCGACTCTGCCTAGACTTCAGGAAAGTCAATTCCGTCTCAAAGAAATTTGCAGGTCCAGTTCCAAATATTGAAGGTTTGCTAAGTCGTATTTCAGATTCATATTTCTTTTCTAGTGTGGACCTGAAAGACGCCTTTTGGCAGATACCGTTGAATGAAAGTTCAAAGGAAAAGACTGCGTTTACCATTCCGGGATTGCCTTTGCTTCAATTTACCGTCATGCCTTTTGGTTTATGCAACGCAGCACAGCGTATGTGTAAGCTAATTGACAAGGTAGTGCCGCATCAGTACAGAGAGAATGTTTTTCCTTACGTCGATGATTTGCTAATTGTTACCGCCACATTTGAAGAACATATAAGGATGCTCAAAATAGTTGCTGCTCGATGAACAGAGGCTGGACTCACTATTAACGTAGATAAGTCCAAATTCTGTTTCAAAGAGTTGGATTATCTGGGGTATGTTGTGGGTGAGGGATGCCTGAAAATAAATTCAGAAAAGGTTTCTTCCATCACGGAATTTCCAGTTCCCAAAAATGCTAGACAGGTGAGAAGATTTCTTAGACTATCTGGCTGGTTTCGCAGATTTGTAAAGGATTATTCAGGAATCGCTGCACCTATTACTAATACTTTGAAGAAAGGTGTAAAGTTCGAGTTTGGTCTCGAAGCAATTAATGCTTTCAACAAACTCAAGGAGGCACTCACCACTGCCCAAATTCTTGTCAACCCTGATTATTCGAAACCATTCAAGATACTTTGCGATGCATCCAGCACCGGCGTTGGCTGTGTATTGTGCCAAGAAGACGATGAGGGTGTTGAACGACCAATCTATTATTATTCGCATAAACTCAATAAAGCTCAGCGCAATTATTCAGTGACTGAACAAGAGTGCTTAGCAGCCGCAGTTTTAGGCGCAAAAAAGTTCCGACCATATGTCGAAGGGCATACTTTCAAAATAGTAACTGATCATGCAAGTTTGAAGTGGTTGATGAACCAAAAGGATTTGCATGGTAGGTTGGCCCGATGGAGTTTAAAGCTTCAAGGTTTCAGTTTTGATATAGAACACCGCCGAGGATCTCAACACGTTGTCCCGGACGCGTTATCGCGAGTATACGCTGTTGACAATCTCAGTGATGTTCCAATGTTAGAAAACTCGCACGATGTCCTTCATATTGACCTAAATGGTTTAAGTTTTAAATCAGAGGAATATGTGAAGCTTATTGATACAATCAGAGACAATAAGGATCAGCTTCCTGATCTGCAAGTCTCTGATGGGTATGTGTACAAAAAAGTAAAACATTGTACAGGCAACCCAGTCGAAGATGACATGGTGTGGAAGTTATGGGTTCCATCGGAATTAACCAAATCCATAGTCCTTCTGGCACATCAACCGCCAAAAGCCTCGCATGGCGGTATAGCTAAGACTTTGTATCGTCTTCGTGATAGGTTTTACTGGCCTAATATGGCGGCTGAAGTAAAATCCATCATAGCAAATTGTGATGTGTGCAAAGTCTCGAAGGCCCCTAACACAGTGTTGAGGCCAAAAATGGGAAAAGCATTTATAATAGAGGCTTGTTGGTTTTTCGGAACTAAATTTTTTTTACAATGGTAGGGAAGTTAACCCGCCGCACAACCCCCAACCTGGAGGACCAGGCTCTTACTAAAACTCCAAGAGCGGGGAGCCGGATAGACCGCTCCTTATCGGCCTGAGCTTCAAATATGTCGGAGTAGCCCGTATAAGGTGTTCACTAAGTAGTTCAACCTGACTGGAACTGTAGACGCCACCGTTGACTCCATCTGGGGAATTCCTCCGCTGCCGTCTCGATGAAAGGAGAAGTGCCTTAGTGGAAACACCCCTCCCCCCCCTCTCTCGTTAGCTGCCGCCAGAACCGTCCAAAGGGGTTGGTTACCCAGATCTCAGGTTAAGGTACTAGGCACTCGATGTTCACCACGGGAAGGTGAGAGTAGGAGTTGATAGTCAGAGGTTGGTTTGGGAAAACCTGTGGACGTATTGTCCTCTTGAATGCACATAACTACCTTTTGAACATCAATAACTACCTTGAGAACGACCTCAGCCAACTTGCGGTGCGAAATTGGAAGCGGCTAGCTATGAACAGAGCTGGCTGGAGAGGAATGTTGGTTGAGGCCGAAGTCCATCCTGGATTGTGAGCGCCATCTTAAGTAAGTAAGTATTTATAATAGAGAGGCCATATCAACATATCTTTATCGACTTCTTGGGACCGTATCCTAGGTCAATTAACGGTAACACTCAAATCATCGTTTGTTTGGACCAGTTGACGAAATTTGTTCACATTCATCCTTTACGGAAGGCAACCAGTGAAAACGCCATCAGATTTCTGGAAGAGCGAATCTTTTCAGTGTTCGGTGTACCAGAGTCATTGTTGTCGGACAATGGAACTCAGTTTGTGAGTAAGGAGTTTGCCAAATTTTTGTCTTCGTATGGTGTGACACATATCAAAACAGCTGTGTACTCCCCGCAAGCTAACGCAAGCGAGAGAGTGAATCGCTCAATCCTGAGTACAATTCGTTCCTATCTGCAAACTGATCAAAGGCATTGGGACAGGCACCTTTCTTCAATTTCCAGTGCACTTCGAACGACGATTCACTCAGCCATTGATATGTCACCATACGAAGCACTATTTGGACAGTGTAAGGTAGAAAACGGCTCTGATTATAAATTACTGAAATCGCTCACAGCAGTTAATAACCCAGAGTTTCAGCTGTTGCCGAAATCATCAAAAATGAATGTGATACACGCCAACATTAAACAATCACTGGAAAAGGCTCATCTAGTGTACGAGCACACATATAACACTCGCAGTAAAGATGTGAAGTTTAATGTTGGTGACATTATATACAAGCGAAACTTTGTGCAGAGTGATAAGTTTAAACGCATAAATGCAAAACTTTGTCCAAAATTCGTCAAAGCGAAAGTACGTTCCATTTTAGGAAATAGCTTATACGTTCTAGAGGACATGAATGGAAGTTTGCTAGGTACATTTCACGCCAAGGACATAAGGTCATAACCTTTCAGCTTAGATCGACCTTTTTCTTTTCATTCTTCAAACGCTGGCTTGTTGCAGAATGAAAAGTTTTGTAGGGTCACACATAAAAGTTTCCATGTTCTAAAATAATAACAAAAATACTATCATAGCCTTAGTTCGTTAAACTATCATCAACGAGTAGGTTATTGATGGTAGTTATGGAAACAAAAAAATAACAAAGTTTTCAAAAACAGATCGGAAACGAACTTAAATTTGTTGTCGTGGAAACAAGAAATAACAATCTTTTCAAAAACATACTGGAAACGAAATTAAATTTTGTAGTCATGGAAACAACAAATAACAAGGGTTTTCAAAACAGACCGGAAACAAATTTGAATTTTGAAAATTTTCAGTTTGGAAAGTTCGAGTTGAGAAGGGGATTCTTACGAAGTTTTCCAAACAAGAAGGTCGTATTTAATAATAATACAAAAAAAAATCTTAAAGAAGAATAATAAATATAAGTTTAGCTGAGGAAAATGAATTTCTTTTAAAACTTGCGGCGTTCAAGATTTATTTGAAAAATAAATTTTAAAACTGAAATCATATAAAATTTCATTTATTGGTTTATTTAAAAAAAACAATTATCGATTGCAAAGCGTGTTTAAATAAAAACTTCCAAATTTTGAAAAATTTAAAGTTGTATGTTGTGGTTTATTTGAAAAACAATTAAACATTGATTGCAAAGCGTGCATCAAGTGCTAAAATAAAAACATTCGAATTTAAAAAAAAATAGAGAAGATCGAAAAACATATCAGTGTGTGTGCCATGTATCGATAAACTTATCTGGGAAGAAAATAAATTGTTGTTTGCTGATGCTGTGCGGATGTTCACGTTCATTGATTCAACGACTTTAATTTTTTTTTTGTTTTGTTCGGTCCATATAATATAAATTAACATTCATATAAAAGTCATCTTAATTTTAATTTTCTTGTTTATATATGTAATTGTTGTTTTTATGTATCCATGTTTTCTTTCTTTTAATTTAAATGTTCATTTAAGTGATTGATATTTTTCTGGATTTCGTGTTTTTCAATTCTGTGTCATTTTTTTTTTTATTTATTTATGTTTTATTCTGTCAATTTTCATGCATAGTATGAAGATTTACATAAAATATTTAATTTCGGTTCCCAAAAAGTCGATACGTATTTTTTTTCCTTTGTTTGTTTAATGCTTAACAGGTGTTTCTGGTGTTTGTGCGCACACACAACAGGATCAAGGTAATTGTTGAAAAATATCTTATGTAAATAATTTTATTGTAAGCTTTCATTTCACTATGACATTGAACCTTAGAATTAAATAAATTATTACAGAGAAAGAAATGCCACTACCAAGTATTTTTTTTGTTTGTATTAATAGTTAGATTTTGGTTTTCTTTGTGTTTGAAAAATGTCAATAATTATTATAGTTTTAGCTTGTTAATATACTTTTCTTTTGTTTGATCCCTACTTCATTTTCGTTATTTCTTAATTAACTATAAATAATTCAATTTAATAACTATAAATGAAAAATATTTTTTTTATAAAATAAAGCTACCTACATAGTAAAAATTATGTTCAAGAACTACATATGAACTATTTTGACTTTTCATTTGTGATAATGGAATTTTTAATTATGGATGCTTAAATTGTTTTAGGAGTGATTGGTTGCAAACAGGATATGGGAGTCCTGGGCATCTGAGTGATGCTGGTGAGGCTTTAAGCCTTATGTTAGGGGCTGTCGCATATTTTGAGCACGCGACAGCCAAGGTGCCTTCTCAGTAATGAGTTGGCAATGCGGAGGGATGCTCAACGGTACCAATAACACCAAAGGTACCGGGTGCATTAAAAGGACTATTAGGTAGTCAGCTTAGGAGATCCTTCCTTCGCTTCCAAACATCGCTTTACTTTATTTTAACGTAGCTTATTTTATTTTGTTTGTATTGTCCGTCTGTTCATATATGATCTGTCCTAGCATATTTTAATTTTGTATTTTGTTTTTCCTTGTTGAGTAATTTTCAAATAGGCATGTTTTTATTACGGGAGTCTAGATAGGCAGGCCAAAAGACCCCGACCCACAAACCGACGAGCTATGCCCAAGGCCAAGCAAGCATGCCTACCCTGGTCCTGGCCTATCGGACACCCTTCCATCCAATGACATCTATAGACCCTGTATCTATAGGATGGAAGGGCAAATCTGATTCCACTCTTATGAGTGGAGGATGGTTTTACCGTTACAAACTAGTTCAAAAGTTATGCCTGAAACAAAAGAATAATGATGGGGGGCAGTTTTACCAAGATGGCGGATTTTTTGGGACTTTTGACATTTCACTTAGGACATCATACTCTATTAATTCCACCAATACTTTGCTTGTTTTTTCAAATATCCGGGTCGTAACTGTTGATACTTCTCCTTCATTGGGCACGTTCATCAACAAAATTTTTGACATATCTGAAATTCAGTTCTAAAAACGTAACGTTGAACTCTCAAAAAACTATGAAAAGTCAAGTTTTTCTTTCAAATTCTTGTGTTTACTTTCCTATTTTACTTGGATTTGGACAGTACAGTCGAAGATGTACTTTTTACGTACAATAATTTATTTAGAAGAAATAGTATGCTTGATGATCCTGCAATGCTTGGTTTCGAAAGATTATAAAACGAACTTGAAATTTCAACAAAATATTGTACACCGGTATTCCGATGAGAATTCCTCATATCATTGTTTCTGAAAATACATGCATTTTTATTTCACATTGTATATTTTATTGTGGATAAATAACTTCTTGCCAAAATCTTTTCTAACCATTCTACTCTCATAATTTTCAAAATACAGCTTGCGGTATTATGGATTTAAAACACTATCAGATCCTGTTCATAAGGAGCTTAGAGCAAGCTTCAGGTTATGAACAAAGATTTGCCAACACATTATATGTGTTCCACTGGCTCATCACTTAGTGCTGGTGTTAGTTAGACTACAATAACACAAGCACTATACTACAATAAAACATATAATTTAACAATACAAAATACATAAAACATGAAGCGTGGAGCACTGGTTTTAAGTACATTCTTAAGAGACTGGCATCACTGTTCTGTCATAGCAAAGTTGTCTTTTAGAAGTGCTCCGAGAAAATAATTAAATTTAATAGGAAAAAGTGAAAATTTTAAAACTTTTGTGCTCTTTAATACAAAATAAGAAAGAAAGCCACACAATCCAAAGATCTGAGTAAGTCCTAGAATTCTAAGCGACGTGCTGAAGTCAAAATTGCATTTTTAGTTAGTTAACCTCACTAAATGAACAAAAGAGTGTTACAAGAAACTTCACCAGACCATTTTAATTGTGAGAAGCGGTTCAGCAGCAACTCCAACGATATGTCATCGGACATTATAACTGGCATCTCGATAGACACTCTAAAAGAGATTCTGGAAGAAAAGAACAGGGAACTTGCAAGAGAACTTGTCTCAAAATCTGACTTCCATCAGCTTTATTCTGAGCTGACTGGAATCAAAATAAAACAAGATGAGATTTCAGCAAAAGTTGCAGAATTGGAAAATCGTAACAAACTTCTTGAAGAGCAAATGGACAAGCTTATGATGAAAAGCACCGAATCTAATGTTGTGGTACGCCTCCCTTCAGAAAGTGGCAGCGATCCGAATGAAAAAGCGAAATCCGTATGTGTTGGCTTGCTGGGAGAAAACGAAGAAAGTACAGCCGTTGAACCTGCCTACAGAATTAACACCCGAGACGAGCGAACAACAACAATAATCGTCAAAATGAAATCACGAGACGCTATCAATGTTCTACGCAAGACACACAAACTAAGAAACACAAATATCAGCATCCGCAAAGAAGGGCAAAGCTAATCCCTTTAATGAATGAGTTGCGCGAGAAACGTTCGAAGGCACAAATGAAAATAGCTTTGAGAGACGACAAGTTGCATGTGGGGGGAAAAATATTCGCTTGGGAGAGAGAACGGTGTAAAAATAATCCACGAAATTTTTGGAGAGATACCAGCATCCTTAAAAAAATTTAATAATGAAATGCAAAATCAAAACACAAATGTACATAAAACGTCAATGTCAACGTCATCTGTATCTGACAGTCCGAAAAGTCAACCAGCACCTAAAGGCGTGAACACACCCGGAGCAACCGCTGTACCAATTTCAGGTGCGCACACAAGTAGAAGTTAACACGAGCCATCCAATTGAGAAGAATCCGTCTACCAGAACAACAATAATCTATTAAATTTGAAAATATTAAGTTATAATGTATCAGGGCTAAAAAATAAGCACTTATTTGTAGAATTTTTCAACTACATAAAAGAATTTGATATTTTTCTATTATTTGAAACACATTTATTAGATAATGAAGAAGTTAGATTTAAGACCATTTTCATGAATTATGAATTAAAATTTATATCTGCCATAAAAACGAGCTCCTACGGAAGAGGAAGCGGTGGCGAACTATATGGATTTCGTAGGCAGATAGAAGGAGCAAAGGTTAATTTTAAAAACATAGAAGAATCGTACATACTTGAACTGAAGACGGACATTAACACCTGTAACATCGTACCGATATATCTAAACTGCAATCATTGGGCGCGTGACTTCAACAAAATAAACGACCTACTGAATACTTTAGAATCGGTGAATTTAGTACTTATGGGAGGCTTTAATGGAAGGATAGGCATGTCGCAAAATAACTTTATCAGCGAATTGGTTACAGCTTCGATATATACAAGACGGGATTCCAAAGACGAAATCTGCGATGCCAAAGGTAGTGCAATTCTGGAATTAATGGATGCATTTGATTACCGAGCACTTAATGGAAGCTGTGAGGGAGATTCTCGTGGGGAGTACACGTTTCTTCGTGGGACAGCATGTTCTGTTATAGATTATTGCTTTGTAACTGGAAACTTCTGCCCACATCTTAAAGAATTTAAGGTAGCAACAAAGACGTATTCAGACCACATGCCTCTTGAAGTAACGTTTCAACTAGACAGAAACCCGCTCAATAGCAGCACAACACAGTTAAGCCTCTTACCGAAACTACTATGGAAAGACAGTTTTCGAAATTTGTATCAAGTAAACCTCAACAAAGAACTCGTAGCTTTGACAAACCTTAATGCGGCGCCAAATATTGAAGGCTTAACAGAAATAATGAAAAAAGCCACACCCCGAAAAATAACACCATTCAATAATGCCAACGGTAGGAGCAAGCAAAAATGGTTCGATATGGATTGTAAACGAGCTAGAGATACATCTTTTGCGTTTCTCAAACTAGTAAGAATAAACAACACCAATACGTTCAAAACTCTTTACGCAGAAGCAAATAAACATTTCAAAAATATATGCCTTTTAAAAAAAACAATCATTCAACGAGCAAAATATTGCCCTTTTAAACAAAACAAAATGCTCAGCAGAGTTTTGGAAAGCTGTTAAACTTGTCACTGGTAGAAGAAACAATATCGCCATATGCTTACAAGCGGAACAACTAAAAGACCACTTTGCAAACCTCCTAAACGCAACACAAATATCCCAGCCTTTTCAATATTCAGCACCTTGGATTGTTGACGAATTCTTAGATGCACCGATAACTCTAGAAGAAGTTCAAAATGTTATCGATAATTCTAAAAATAACAAAGCCCCAGGAGACGACCGTATTTCATTTGAGTTCTATAAGAACTGTACAAGGGAATTCCTATCAGCGCTTACATTAGAATTCAATCGAATTTTCGAAAATGCTGATATACCAGGAAGCTTTCTGAAATCAATTATATTTCCACTGCACAAGAAAGGTGATTGTAGTAGTCCGGCAAACTATAGAGGAATATCATTTTTAAATACTTCAACCAAGCTTTTCGGTGCAGTGCTTTTTAACAGACTTATTCAGTGGGTAGATGAGAAAAAAATTATCCATGAATTTCAAGCGGGTTTTAGGAAGAACTACTCCACAATCGACCAAATATTTATGCTAACTAACATTGTCGAAACCTACAAAAAGAATCACAAAAAGCTTTACTCCTTTTTTGTAGATTTCCGAGCAGCTTTCGACTCTGTTTCAAGAGAGGCGCTCTTCTATAAGCTCTATGGGTATGGAATATCGACAAAAGTAATCAACGTTTTGCGAGCAATGTACACAAATAATATTGCTTTCGTTTGGGATGGAAACTTCTTGTCCGAAGGTTTTGAGACTGCAATGGGCGTAAAACAAGGCTGTATATTGAGTACATTACTCTTTATATTATATATAAACGACATAACGGACATTGTAAGAGGTGGTATTGAGATAGACCGGACAAGTATCCCGGCGCTTATGTTTGCAGATGACATCGTGTTTCTTGCAGATACTGTAGAATGCATGCAGCTAATGATAAATCGGCTTGATAGATACTGCAACAGTTGGAATCTATCTGTTAATCTAACAAAGTCAAAAATGATGATATTTAGAAATGGTGGCGGAAGATACTGTCGAAATGAAAAGTGGACATTTCAAGACAATCCTATTGAAATTGTACGTGAATATAAGTACCTTGGAGTTCTAATCACACCTAACTTAGGCTTGAACAAACACCTTCAAAGCAAGTTATCTGAAGCTAAACGTGCGATCTGTTCAGTTTGGGGCCCATACATAAGTAATAGACATGTAAGTCACAGTGCTAAGCAAAAGTTGTTCAAATCTACAGCTTCCACAATCCTTCTATATGGAGCCCAAATGTGGGGATACTGTTCATTTGAATCCTTTGAAAAGTTCCTGCGCTATTTTCTAAAACGAATATTTAAATTACCTAGTAGTACCTCTAACTACATGCTTCATTTAGAAACGGGAACGCCGCCTATGTTCTTGAACACATTAAAAATGCATTTTGATTACATGGTAAAAGTGATTGCGTTGGAGGAAGAGAGGTTACCCAAAAAAATACTTAAGCATATTATAAGAACAAAAGAAAATCTAATGCAAGAATGGGAGCGCCTTGCTTCTGAATGTGGAGTAGCCCTCAACATTACACCAGAACTGCAGTCTGACTTTCTAAGAAGACAGTACTACAGTACTACTTACTAACAAGAACCGGCAATATGCTATATCAAAAATATGTCAATGAAGCTCAATCTTCCCAATATAGGTTGTATTATAGCAAAGTTAAGTATAACCTTGAAGAAAAAACTTATTTTTTAAACTGCTACACAACGGATAAAATAAGCACTATTTTCAAAACAAGAGGAGAATTAGTTCACTTGAATTATATACCCCATCGACCAGAACTACCAATATTATGCAGCATTTGCAATATGAAAATAAGGGAAGACGTATTACACTTTCTTGCAATATGTCCAATTTTAAAAGTAATTCGCAAACAATTTTTCGGTTCATATGTTCTGAATGAGGATGCTGCAATCGGTATCTTAAAAAGGAGACCAAGGATGGGACCTTTCGTACAATTACACCGTAAACGCACTTCACTACAGAAAAAGCATCATCGAAGGAGACTTCTAATGTAAATCATAGACAAAATTTTAATCAAATCAATGCCAATCTGGTAGACGGCCTTGGGCCAAACCAAAAAAAAAGACTTAGAATAATAAATTTGTTTGTAACTTTTATAATTTTTATAATGAAATAAAGTCAATATTACTATACTACTATACTATATACATTCTTAAGATTTATTTATTGTAAAATCAATCAATTTAGAATTTAAATTGAAAAGCCTGCACATGCGGGTAAGCGGCTCATTTATACCATAATTAGTCCGATGGTGTGGACAATGTAGGAGCTCAAGGCTACGCAGATGGTGAGCACCCCCACGATAATTGAGTCCAACACAAGTAAGTAGATCAGGTGCATCTAATGCGCCCGAAAGAAGTTGGTGGATACTATATCGTTATTTACACGCCTCTGTAACAAGGACTGAATGTGTAGAAGCTGAATTCGGTGTTCATAAGGTGGAAGGTTATAAGGATCTGTCCAGGGAAGACCTTTTAAGGCAAAACGAACAAAATTATGCTGAACTGCCTCTACCCTAGATCTATGAACATCATAGAACGGAGTCCATACCTGCGATGCGTATTCCAGATGCGGACGAACAAAACAATTGTAGGGTAACATAAGGGTCTTGAAACTCTTTGGACCATCTTTTTACAAAACCTAAACCAGAGCACATCAACTCTCTTGTTACAAAGGCTAACTCAATGCCTTTGTAACAAGAAAGTTGATGTGCTCTGTGAAATCTAGACTTGAATTGAAGACGATTCCAAGATCTTTAAAACTAACAACACGACACAATGTATGTTGTGAAATATTATAGTCAAATATGATTGGTACTCGTTTCTTTGAAAAAGTCATAGTTTGACATTTCGCTGAGTTAAGGTTTAATCCGTTCTTGCTGCACCAAGTACAAAAGCTATCAATGTCGGCTTGCAGATTCACACGATCACCGCTTGAGCATATAGATTTAAAAATCTTCATATCGTCAGCAAAAATCAGAATTTGACTATTGCGAATACATGATGTTACATCATTAATAGCAAGAATAAAAAGAATGGGACCTAAATGACTTCCTTGCGGTACTCCAGAGTTGGCAGTAAAAGGGTTTGAAAATGTTTTTCTGAATTTCATCAATAAATCCAGCAGAAAATCCAAAGGCTTTAAGTTTAAAAATTATAATGTCGTGTGAAAGTTGGTCAAAAGCTTTTGAAAAGTCGGTATAAATGCAATCTAGTTCCTGTCCGTTCTCCAAAGCATTGGAGCACTTGTGTAAAAACGTTAGAAAGTTCGTTACCGTTGACCGCCTCTGCATAAATCCATGTTGTTGATTACAGATAATATTTTTGCAGAAAAACGTCATACAAACCACTTGCTCAAATAGCTTTGGAATACAAGAGAGTTTGGCAATCGGTCTGTAGTTCTTTATGTCAGACTTACTACCCTTTTTAAAAACGGGTGTAATAAATGAATTGCTTCGAGTTTGGTCTCGAAGCAATTAATGCTTTCAACAAACTCAAGGAGGCACTCACCACCGCACCGCCCCAATTCTTGTCAACCCTGATTATTCGAAACCATTCAAGATACTTTGCGATGCATCCAGCACCGGCGTTGGCTGTGTATTGTGCCAAGAAGACGATGAGGGTGTTGAACGACCAATCTGTTATTATTTGCATAAACTCAATAAAGCTCAGCGCAATTATTCAGTGACTGAACAAGAGTGCTTAGCCGCAGTTTTAGGCGTAAAAAAGTTCCGACCATATGTCGAAGGGCATACCTTCAAAATAGTAACTGATCATGCAAGTTTGAAGTGGTTGATGAACCAAAAGGATTTGCATGGTAGTGTAATGACCCGCTCGCAACCGTGCTTTACTTTTCGACAAAGGAGAAGAGTTGTACGGGGAGAGTTAAAATACTTTTTATAATGTTTGATAAAATTTTATTAAACAAGGAGGCCCGCTGTCTCGATGCTAGGCTGCGACCTCAGTGTTTTGTAAGTATTATTGTTTAATATCAAATAAGACCCGCTGTCTCAATGCATATGCTGCGATCTTATTTGATGTATGAATTAACTCTGCTTTATTCCTAATCATCCTACTCCTTTTATACTAATTTTGTCCATCGATTTACATCCCCACCATGAACGCAAGCAATTCGGCACTTTTTAATATTCATATGAAAAGTGCGTCCTCATCATAATCTTGCTCTATGTCAATCGACACCTATATCCAAAATCGATGTTGCAATGATTTGCCCCACATAAAGTGTAACAGTTTATGCATGCGGTCATACACCCTTGACATTTGTTATCATGCACTTTACGTTGGCTCTTGGTTGAATTGTTTTGGTTCCCATAGTCAAAGCTATATCGATACCCAATGTTCAACGAGCGACAATAATAATATTGCAACGTAAGTGATAACAGTTTGCCGGCCGCTATGCCTGTCGATAGCCACAGTCATTAGTCATGCACAGGCCCTGATGAGTGTGTATCTGCGTATATCTATAGATATAGCGGATACATACCAGGCATAGAACAAATTAAATGTTCCTGTGTCATAATTATGAATGGGTTCGTTTTGGGCTCACTGCATTTGTACATCATTTTGTATATTGGATAAGTGGATCGGTTGACAAGTACAAGGGAAACGAATACTGGACAAGTAATTGTATGCGATCGCATGAGAATGGAAATCGATATGAGAAAAGTAAGGGTGCTTGTTTAGGTCGCATGTAGTGGCACACTACAGTAGGTTGGCCCGATGGAGTTTAAAGCTTCAAGGTTTCAGTTTTGATATAGAACACCGCCGAGGATCTCAACACGTTGTCCCGGACGCGTTATCGCGAGTATACGCTGTTGACGTTCTCAGTGATGTTCCAATGTTAGAAAACTCGCACGATGTCCTTCATATTGACCTTAATGGTTTAAGTTTTAAATCAGAGGAATATGTGAAGCTTATTGATACAATCAGAGACAATAAGGATCAGCTTCCTGATCTGCAAGTCTCTGATGGGTATGTGTACAAAAAAGTAAAACATTGTACAGGCAACCCAGTCGAAGATGACATGGTGTGGAAGTTATGGGTTCCATCGGAATTAACCAAATCCATAATCCTTCTGGCACATGAACCGCCAAAAGCCTCGCATGGCGGTATAGCTAAGACTTTGTATCGTCTTCGTGATAGGTTTTACTGGCCTAATATGGCGGCTGAAGTAAAATCCATCATAGCAAATTGTGATGTGTGCAAAGTCTCGAAGGCCCCTAACACAGTGTTGAGGCCAAAAATGGGAAAAGCATTTATAGTAGAGAGGCTTTATCAACATATCTTTATCGACTTCTTGGGACCGTATCCTAGGTCAATTAACGGTAACACTCAAATCATCGTTTGTTTGGACCAGTTGACGAAATTTGTTCACATTCATCCTTTACGGAAGGCAACCAGTGAAAAAGCCATCAGATTTCTGGAAGAGCGAATCTTTTCAGTGTTCGGTGTACCAGAGTCATTGTTGTCGGACAATGGAACTCAGTTTGTGAGTAAGGAGTTTGCCAAATTTTTGTCTTCGTATGGTGTGACACATATCAAAACAGCTGTGTACTCCCCGCAAGCTAACGCAAGCGAGAGAATGAATGGCCATTTCCATCCGAAACTAAATATAATAGTAAAGCGTTTTACGTTTCACAAACGCTGTCAAAGTGGAGACTTTGTTAAGGATTTAATAATATTATTAGAACACTGCGATTTTATGGAACTAGACAAGATGATGAGAGATCAGATTGTCTGCGGAGTAGCTGATGAATCATTACAAAAACGGTTGTTCAGTGAGCATAAACTGGATTTTAAGCGTGCTTATGAAAGGTCAATTTCACATGAGGCTGCTAAACGTGCGAAGCAATAATGAAGTAATGGCAATTACATCTAAGACGGTTTTTCAACGGCCAGAACACTTATGATGTTTCCAATGCGACTACAATCATTTTGCTGATAAGTGCTAATTTAAAGAAAATAATTGTGATTTTTGCCATATCAAAGTTCATGCAAGCAAAGCTTCTTTAAAAAAGAAAGCAACAAATCGCCAACAACAAGCTGTGCAGTGCATACAGTTGGTTGAAAGGGAAGCAAATAAAACCTATCAGATCAGACAAATGAGCCTCCTTAACGGCATTAAAGAATCTTTTGAGGTTGATTCAGATCAGCTTGCACCGAAAGTCATCTGCTTTTGTGAATATTAATTATAAAAATAGATAATATAATTTGCAGGTTATTGTGGTTTCAGGTGGTGGAAGGTGTTTGTTGGGCAGAGACAGGTTTCCAGTGTTAGGTATTTCGGTGCAAGGAGTATGTGCACTTATGTGACAGGTGATTTGACGAGTTTGGAGCGAAAATATGAAAACATTTTTAGTGATGAGCTAGGTACCCATAAAGGTCCGCCTGTTTTTTTAGAAATATGGCCAGGAGCAACTCCAATATTTCTAAAACATCGTCAATGTCTCATTGCTTAGAAGCCGGCAGTCGAACAAGAAATCGAAAAATTCGTCAAAAAAAGAATTTTAGAACCGGTCATGCATTCCCGTTGGGCGACACCCATTGTACCAGTACCAAAGACCGATGGTTCTGTAAGGATTTGTGGTGATTACTGTCAATGCTGTAATAATAACAAACTCTTTTATCCATTACCAATTTTTGCAGAGGTTAGAATAAATATCTACAGATTCGAAATTATAAATTCTTAAATCAAATTTGTGGGTTAAATAAGCCAACAACAAATTCTTTAAGACATTTATATTTAAACTTATATCTAAGGTATAATAGGCTTCATTAAAAAATCAACAAAGGCTTAAAGGATCGCGTAATCTATAATTCGTTCTATGCGCAACCCCAAATATGCTCTTGAAGGAGCATATATATAATTTAAAAAGAGTACATTTTCAGTCAACAAAACTGCATAGAACATCTCGAATAAACATTACACTACACATTTCCCTATGTGAATGGAGAGTTTGCATTTCTACCAACAAACATTTGGACCGAGAAGAATGATGTAGAGCGTTATTATTACCGAAGAATTTTCTTAAAGCAAAGCGCAAAAAGTTCCTTTGAACACTTCCAATCCTATTTATATCACATTCTGTTGTAGGATTCCTTACAACACATGCTTTTCAATGGTGAATAGCAAGATATTATCCATGAAAGTAGGTATAGGTAGATACATAGTTATAGCTGCAGTTAATGTTCTAGTTTCAATTGATGGTTTCTTTTCTGTTGTAAGTATTGGAACTTAGTTTCATGATTGGTTGATGAAGGGGATTAAAAAATGGTGAAGAGTTGAAAGTGAATATACCTGCCTAAGCAGACATATGTACCTACCTATTTTGAATAAATAGCGGAACCTAGGAATGAATGGAAAAAAGGTTTCTTATCTTATCAAATGAAAACGTTAAGTACCTATAGGTAAAAGGTAGGTACACGTAATTTATTTATTTATTTATTTATTGTAGTTTGATAATTATTACATTTGTGAGTATTTATTTAAGAGATATAGAAACTTAAATTCTTTACAACTTCAATATTCTCAATGTATAATGAATATAATTTAAGTTAATTTAAATTTTTAAGGGAAAAGCTACAAGAAAAAACCCTTATGTGATGCTTTAAACTAAGATTGCACATAAACCCAAACGTGATATATGTTACAAAAAAAATATCTAATTTAAGAGATTAAGAATTAGCTCATTATCAGAATATGAACATCTTCCTTGTAAATTATATAGTACAAGCTTAATTTGCTGAACATTAGCCTTATCATGAAGAATTAGTGTTGAAAAATGCCATGGTAAGTTTAGCATTAATTTCAAAATGTTTGTAAAATGATCAGAGAGCGTTGTAAACTGCAAAAAGGTCTGTGTCGTCAGCAAACATAGCTAGTTTAGTGTTGACGTCCAAAGATGGTAAGTCAGACATAAAGATTTTGAAAAGTATAGGTCCCAGTACAGAGCCCTGGGGAACACCACTTACTATATCGTATAGTGAAGATTTTACATTGCCTGCATGTACAGCAAACTTTCTGTTTTGTAAAAAGCTCCACACTTACTTAGTGAGGTATGTTGGGAAATTGAACAACATAAATTTGTAAATCAATCCCTCGTGCCACACAGTGTCAAACGCCTTTTCGATGTCTAAAAGTACTAGACCAGTCGTTTGTTTTTAGGTTGCTTTTGATGTGATTTTTAATTCTTAAAATTTGATGACTTGTGGAGTGACCTGCTCTAAAACCAAACTGTTCATTAGGGAATATCGCCGCATCCTCTATATGGTCTAATAGTCGTTGTTTAATAAGCTTTTCAAACAGTTTACTTAAGTTACTTAATAAACTGATAGGCCTGTAATTGTTTGGATTATCCTTTGATTTGCCAGGTTTGCAAATTGCTACAATTTTTGCTATTTTCCAATCATTAGGAAAATACGAAAGCAACATACAACAATTGAATATCATTGTCAGAAACTTGGTTGCGGTTTGGGGTAAAGCTTTAAACAAACTGTTGCTCATTCCATCAAGCCCAGATGTTTTTTTTTGGGTTTAATTCTTAAATCCACTCTTTCACTGAACTATTTTTGATCAAGTTGCTACTATTAATGTTCGTTGTTAAGGAATTGAGCTCAATAAGTTTATCTGTGACAGTATTTTTCGTAACTATATCACTGAGATAAGAAGATATGGAATGATTATTTTATTTTATTTATTTTATTTTATTTTTACATTAATATGTAGCTAACAGTTTAAAGAAAACTAATTATAAGCTACAATAATAAATAATTTCATATACAATTTCATCTGTCTAAGCAAAAAATAATACAATAACTAATTTTTTTTTTTTTTTTTTTTTTTTTTTTAAATATTAAAGTATTTACAAAAAAAAAAAATAAGTAATTTAATATTATATTTTACAGAAAAAAATCTATTTCGTTTTTAATTATTTGGTTCAAAATTTTAACATTGTTTTTAAAATGTTGACGTCTAAACCAAATCCATTTTCGTCTTTCTGTATTTCGCAAACGAATCAATCTCAAAACTGATTCCGGCAAAATAAATTGATTTGTGTTGGAAGATTGTGTTTTCGGGATAGATAATTCAGCCGCTCTGTTTACAACTTCCATGCCCGACATGAAGTCCGGGGCAGCTCGGTAACCAATGAACGAGGTGAGTCTCTTTTTGATTATATTATTGAAAACAATTTAACAATCTGTAACAGAGGTAATACCCCCACCTTTACTTTTCCTAGTTCTGAAAATTTTGAGGGATGGGAGGATGTACTTGACACTACATTCGCCTCTATTAACGTTAACTCTATGGTGGAAAACTGGAGGGTATCCCCGTTAAGGTCCTAATTACGTCCGTCATAACTAAAGAAAATATAGTTTGAGCTATAAAAAGTTTTTCTCCGTATAAATCTCCTGGCCTGGACGGCATACTCCCTATAATGCTACAAAAGCTACAAGACGTAGTAGTTCCATGGCTGGAGTATATCTTTAAAGGTTGTCTCTTGCTTAATCATGTTCCAGAGTCTTGGAAACAGGTTAGAGTTGTTTTTATCCCAAAGGTGGAAAAGCGGGGCCATGAATCGGCAAAAGATTTTCGCCCGATTAGTCTGACCTCTTTTGTGTTAAAGACCTTAGAACGCATCCTAGATAATCGCATTAGGGAAATTCTAACTATTTCACCTCTATCAAAATCACAACATGCATACCTCAAAGGCAAGTCTACTGAGACAGCTCTTCACGAGGTTGTGCGTACAGTTGAAAATACATTACATTATAAAGAATATACTTTGGCAACTTTCTTAGACGTAGAAGGAGCCTTTAATAACGTCCTAACTGAATCTATTCTACAATCCCTCATCGATTTTGGAGTTAATGCTTCTCTAAGAGAATGGATAGTATCCATGCTTAGTGAAAGAGTAATTCAAGCTAAGTTAGGTAATACACAGTCGATCAAATACGTAAAAAGAGGAACACCACAGAGAGGAGTTCTTTCTCCTCTACTATGGCTTCTTGTAATGAACAAAATCCTAGTGGAACTTGAGGAAGGGGGGGTGAAGGTTGTGGCGTATGCCGACGATTTAGTTTTGCTGGCATCTGGTAAGTTCCTATCTGTGATCAGTGAAATCACTGATAGGTCCCTGCGTAAAGTAAACAGCTGGGCCATAAGCTGCGGATTGGGGATTAATCAAAGCAAGACAGAACTGTTGCTATTTACAAACAAATATAAGATACCTACCTTCACTCTCCCTAGCCTCAACGGTCACACTCTCACACTCTCAACCCGTGCTAAATATCTGGGTGTAATTCTTGACCCTAAACTAAACTGGAAATTGAATATTGAAGAAAGGGTTAAAAAAGCCAGCATAGCTTTTTATGCCTGCAGTAAAACATTCGGTAAAAATTGGGGCCTCCAGTCGAAGATGATTCTATGGACGTACACCGCAGTAGTACGACCAATACTAACCTATGGATCGATTGTCTGGTGGCCTGCCTTAAGCAAAGCCTACAATACCGATAAGCTCAAAAAGATACAAAGAACAGCTAGAGTAGGGACCACAGGAGCGCTGCGATCCTGCCCTTCCGATTCCCTGAGCGTTATTTTACATCTTCTT
Source organism: Baccha elongata (assembly GCA_951217065.1). Lineage (NCBI taxonomy): Eukaryota > Metazoa > Arthropoda > Insecta > Diptera > Syrphidae > Baccha > Baccha elongata. The sequence continues at coordinate 380,857 of CATNUY010000169.1, read as the reverse complement.
CCTCTCGACCTACATAAAAAATATTTAGTATCTTGCACTGCTCTCAGACTTAAGAAAATTGGTTGTTGGACCGACAGACCCTTCGGTCACTGCAATATTACCAAATTGCTACCCCCGGGCTTCGTTTCGACTAAAACCGATTACCGCGCTCCCTCTCTGAATCTCTGTAAAGGTTTCAACGTCGCATTCCCTACCCGAAAGGAGTGGGAGGATGGAGATATAACGAAAAATTACGACACAATCATTTTTACGGATGGTTCAAAGATGGAGTGCGGTGTTGGAGCAGGGGTCTTCTCTGAAACACTAAATGTATCTAAGTCAATTCGACTGCCAGACCACGCTAGCGTTTTCCAAGCGGAATTGATTGCAATCAAAGAAGCATGCAAGATACTAAAGCAAGATCCAAATCAAAACCGTAATACTGCTATATTTATAGATAGTCAGGCTGCCATCAAAGCCATTGATGCTGCCTCAATATCCTCTAAACTCGTTCAACAATGTCTAGATGAGATCGCAGACTTTAATGATAGCCTGAAGGTCATTCGTCTGATGGCGGTCAGCTATCAGACGAATAGGGGGAATAACATGTAGCATACGAAAACATGCACGTGTCGTAACTATTCGGGACTGATGGAAGTGTGATCATAGCCTCTTCGCGGCGGCCGCTAGTAACAAGCCTTTTAAAAAAAGGTTATTCTAATATGATCAGGCTGGTTCCTCAGGTTGGCAACAGGTTAATTCCCTGTTCCGTAAAACTTCGAGTTACGAGACCGACAACAAGCCTCGGAAACGGACTGATCTCACGACGACAACCTACGCAACGAAAACGGCAAAACCATTTACGAATTTTCTTATGGAACGTACGATCGCTCTTTAGAGCTCGAGCTGCTCAGCAGCTAGCTGATGCCCTGTCAAAATATAAAGCTGACATAACAGCACTTCAAGAAATCAGATGGACAGGGAATGGTGTTTTACAGAAGAAAGAATATGACGTATACTACAGCTGACATACAAAACACCATGTGCTCGGGGTAGGCTTCCTAGTCAGCGAAAAAATGAAGTCTACCATAATCGGCTTTAACCATGATACAACTACTAAAGATATGTATTTTGATTAAAATTGATTGTTTATGTGTTGAATATAATTTTCAAAATGGGTGTATGTTCTGTGTTTGATTGGAATAATGACCCACAAAAAAAATTACGCCTGAAACAAGTTTTAACCAATTTCCGAAAAAAAAAATGAAAATCTTGCGAAGCAGTGGATTATTTTTTGTAAGAGAAAAGCTAAAATTAATATTCAAATTGCAACGATTTGCAGTTTGCATTTCTTAAAGGATGATTTTGAAAATAATGTACAATTTGAAATGGGTAAGTACTAATTTGATTAAAAATTTTGGAGAATGAAAACATTTATAATTATTCATTCAGGTTTTGCAGGCTTTTAAAAAGAAGGTGCAGATCCTTCAGTCCTCCTAGAGTGCGAAGAAGCAAAATCGAAATCAGACCGCTTAAAACGAATCCAATTAATCGTGCAGTCTAAAAGCGCCTTACGATTATTGTACCAGGACATGCAAGAACAGTTTGGTGTCAAATTCATCATGACCTAACCGGTTGAACCAAGATGTATTGGAAAACTTTTTCGGATGTATTGGAAAAACCTGATCGCTAAGAATTCAAAATCAGGCTTTGATCATAATGGCCACATTCATAGATGTTTGACAAGTTCTTATTAAGCTGTTTTTAAGCTAAACTCGAGTTTTTGCTATGCATAGAAAATTTAAACCCAAGTCTAAACGAAAAACTCGAGTCTAACTTTAAACTGGACCGAACCCATGTTTAAGTTGTATTTAACTCTGATATACGTCAGCAATAGGTACACAAATGAAATAATTTGTTAAAGGTCGCGAGTGATTTTCATTCTTGCAAATAAAATGTTATTATGTACCACTTTACGAACAAAAAAAAAAAACAAATACATAACTAGATAGTAATATTTCTACCTATCTACCTACCTACAATAAGACAAATTTTCTATATAATATTAATATACATTAATAATAATATTTTTACATATCCACCTACCTACAATAAGACAAATTTCAGCAGAATATAGGTATATTATTCACGCAGATGAGGATATATAACTGTGCAATAAAATAATCTAGATGGAGAAACTAGATACTGTGGCATTTTATCAGACATTTTCTTAGTTTGCATTTGAAATTTGCGAAAGTATTGAATACAAAAATTCAAGAAAAAGAAAATATAAATAGATTATTAATTAACTTTTACTGCACTTGTTTCTATTCCAAAATAATAAAGCACAAAGAGGTAAACAAACTTTTCACTTTATTTTCTTCCTAATAACAACATTCTAGTGATAACATTCCACGACGCAATTTAAAGTGAACTACCTATTAAATATAATAAAGTAGGTACACAAACAAAAATGAATACATTATTTACACTTTTCAATAATTATAAAATAATATATTAAAATGAAAATATTCTATGAAAAAGTATTGACGAAACTCTCACAATTGTATATGATTTCTCATTGCAAAATGAAAACGTCAAGCTCTCTACGCTCATATTACGTAGATGCGCAGAACGAGACAAAAATAAACCTTCATCGGCGCTATCTTTATTTGTTGTATCATGGGCTTTAACGCTATAAGCGAAAGGCTATGCACCCTTCGCGTGCGAGGCAAATTTACGAACATCAGCCTTATTAACGTTCACGGACCTACGGAGGAGTCCTCAGACGAAGAAAAAGAGACTTACTACGAACAAGTCGAGAGGACCCTCAATGCCTGTCCAAGGTATGACGTAAAAATCATCCTTGGGGATTTGAACGCAAAAATAGGTCAGGAGCCGGTATTCAGGCATTACGCAGGCACCCATAGTTTGCATGAGAACACTAATGACAATGGACTTCGAGTCTTAGAATTGGCAGCATCGTAAAACATGGTCGTTGCGAGTACCAGGTTCCCGCGAAAAGATATCTACAAAGCCACCTGGGTATCACCTGATGGAGTCACTCGTAACCAAATAGACCACGTGTTGATAGACCGTCGCCACTACTCGAACTTGATGACGGTACGAACGTAGCGTGGCGCCAATATCGACTCGGATCACTATCTTGTTGGTATGGTCTTCCGAGGGCGGATTGCCTTGCGAAGACGTCAACACGGCTGCCCTGCGCAATGAAAATGCCAGTAACACCTTTGGTAATGCGTTAGGACTCGCCCTAGAATCACTTGATTTAGGGAGAGTAAGTCCTGGAACCAGGATGCTGGGCGTAGATGAGAAGTGGACACGCCTTAAGAATACTGTCATTAGTACTGCCAACTCCATCTTAGGCAGCAGTCGTAGAAATCGGAACGACTGGTTTGATGATGAATGCAATCTAGCGACTGAACGTAAGAATGTTGCGTACCGAGCAATGCAACAATCTCATAGAACGCGGGCACGCGAAGAAGAATATAAAGATCTCAGAAGAATAGAAAAACGGCTTTACAGACAGAAAAAATCAGCCTGGGAGAAGAACTTAATCTGTGAAATAGAAAAAAGCCGAGAGCGAGGTCCGCACCAGGCGCGGAAGTTCTACCAATCCGTCGGAAACATGACGCAGTACACACCTTGCTGCACATACTGCAAGGACGGAGAGGGAAATCTGATCACCGATCCACAAAGCATACTGGAGCGATGGGAAGTGTACTTTAATGAATTGCTAAATGGTCAACTCACTGCAGAAGTGGAGGCTCCACTGCTTCAAGACGAATACCCTATGTTGCCGTCACCAAGCATAGAAGAGGTTGAGAAGGCTATAGACCGGCTAAAGAAAAACAAAGCCCCGGGAGCTGATGGTATACCAGCCGAATTATTTCAACACGGTCTACGTCAGGCAATTCATGATATTATAGTGCACGTGTGGGAGCATGAAGAAATGCCAGAAGACTGGCGAAAAGGTATAATATGCCCCATACATAAGAAAGGAGATGTCACAACGTGCAGCAACTATAGAGGTATCACGTTGTTGAGTACCGCCTATAAGATACTCTCCTCTATCCTACAAGACCGGATAACCCCATACGCTAAAACCATCATCGGACAATATCAGTGTGGTTTCATTCCAGGCAAATCAACAACTGATCAGATCTTTACCCTTAGGCAGGCGATGGAAAAATGTCTAGAATTTAACATCCCAACATACCACCTGTTTATAGACTTTAAGGCCGCCTATGATAGCATAGCCAGGGTAGAACTTTACAAAGTCATGAGAGAATTCGGCATCCCAAATAAATTGACACGACTATGTAGGTTGACCATGACCAACGTAACAAGCCAAGTAAAAATAGCCGGATTGCTATCCAGACCAATCAACATCTTTAATGGACTCCGACAAGGGGATGGTTTGGCCTGCCTCCTCTTCAACCTGGCGTTGGAGAAAGCAATCCGTGACTCTGGCACGGCAACAAGAGGGACCATCGTCAACAGGTCCAGCCAGATACTGGCTTACGCAGACGACATCGACATCATCGGAAGAACCGAGCAAGCTGTACACGATCCCTTCATCCAGATCGAGCAGGCGGCACAAAATCTGGGGCTGCACATTAGTGAAAGTAAAACAAAGTACATGGTTGCGTCGAATGCGAGAGGAACAGTTGGTCAAACAATCAAGGTAGCGGAGCACGAATTTGAAGTGGTGCAATCCTTTAAATACCTTGGGTCAATAGTAGCAGCCTATAACAATATAGAAGAAGAAATACGCGGGCGGCTTCTCAAATCCAACAGAGCCTACTACAGTCTGTCAAAGTTCTTCAAATCCAGAAATATCTTCGCTGGGCAGGGCACCTAGCTCGCATGAGCGAAGAGGAACCTGCTCGGAAAGTTCTTTGTGGTACATTCTATGGCAGACGACAGCGTGGTAGACCATGCTTGCGCTGGAGAGATGGCGTAGACCAGGACGCCCGGAGCCTTGGGGTGCGCAACTGGATGGCGTCGGCTCGAGACCGGGATAGGTGGAGAGACTTGTTGAAGGAGGCCAGGACCGGACCCCGGTTATCGAGCCGATGATGATGATGAAGGTCACTTTGATCTGGGTCCCAGGTCACAGTGGTTTTCAGGGAAATGAAAGGGCTGATGAGCTTGCCAGGCAAGGATCGGCCCTTCACAGCTCACTTGCCGAAGCAGTTAGTATTCCGCTGGAGGCTGTGAAGGGCATTTTCTTTTCTCATTATCTGTCTGTATCCAATCGTAGATGGAATGGTCTAACTAACTGTGCTACCTCAAGAAAGATATGGCCCAGCTATGACAAGTCCCGCACAAATGAACTCTTATGTAGAACTCGGTCAGACATAGCCAGGATCATTGCAGTTAGCACGGGTCACTGGCCAATAGGAGAGCATGCAGCAAAAATGGGCATTCCGCACAATACTCATTGCCGTAGCTGTGGAAATGAAAGGGAAAAGGAAACAGTGACCCACTATCTCTGCTGCTGCCCTGCCTTGGCAAATCCAAGATGCCAATTCTTTGGTCAGTACTTTATTGACAACCTTAACGAACTTACTGTTGTGAGCATAAGTAACCTCATTGGCTTTTTGAATGCAACCAAATGGCTATAAACGTAACAAACCATATCAATACCTCACCTCTTCTCTGTGTAGATAAGATGGATCAAGAGAAGCACATGATTTTTGCAGGAACCTTTTCTCTAGCCTTGTAGGCGGGCTAAGCCTACTGCGGGCATCATGTTTTTCTCTAAACCGAACTGATCTCAACGGAAATTTGGTCCTACCCTAAGCCATCCAGCACCCTGCCTGTTTAGGTTTTTAGCGAAGACAGACATATCGGAGCTAACAGCCTGGCATAAAGCCTGGTGGGGGGAATGGGCCACTTCCCTTGAGTGAGGTTATCGAAGATCTCCTTGTCTTCCTATACAGAAGTTGGTAACTAAGGGGATCTACTCCCAACCAAAACAATTTTCAAACCTTATAACATAAATCAACGTACAAATATCTCACCTTTTCCATGGGCCAAAAAACGGATCAAGAGAGCTACATGATTCCCGCAGGAACCACTTCTTTAGCCGTGTAGGCGGGTTGTGTCTACGGCGGACATCATGTCTTTCCCTAAACCGAATCGATCTCACGAGGAAACTGGTTCTACCCTAAGCCACCCAGCACTCTGCCTGTTTAGGTTTTTGGCGAAGACAGAAATATCGGAGCTAACAGCCTGGCATAAAGCCTGTTGGGGGGTATGGGCCAGTTCCCTTGGCTGAGGTACCCGAGGATCTCTTTTTTCTCTATGGTAAATGGTAATAAACGGATCACCTCCCAACACAATTCCAAACCTCAATACAATATCCCAACCTCCACATAATGATAGGTCTCATGAGTTTATGGTATCAAAACGTCGCACCAAGCGCTAATTGGGTTTTATTCTAGTTGAATAGCCGCCATTCCTACCTACTTACCTACCTTACAACTTCCATAAACGACTTTATGAGATCATCAATCTGATCAGGCGATGAAACAGAATCCACCAACAATCTATGTTGGTTTAAATTCTCAGAAACTACTGAAGTGAAGCGATTCCAGTTTGCAGCAGAATAGTTATAACAAACAGGATACAAGTTACTTTGGTTCACAGAACTTTCAAGGGAAATGCAGACTGGTAAGTGGTTTGAACTTAATTCATTAAGTGTAACAGGCTGTGAAAAACGATATGCATTGTTTGAAACAAATATGTCTAACGTTGAAGGTTTTTGAGACGCACAGCTTGGGTAATAAGTTGGTTCAAGAGTATGCAACAATGTAAGAGATCTGTTAAATGCAATAATATCATGAAGGATATTACCCCAACAGTTTGCTCTCACACAACACCACGATTGATGCCTACAGTTTAAATCACCTCCGATTATTTCTAGCTCTAAATAATTTTAAGATATCTCTCTTAAATTTAGTTTTCTTCTCATTGTTTCCATTTCTACCGGGGAAATACACAGAAAAGATACTAAATATAGTTGAATCATTTAAAATAATTTCAATAATTATTGCTTCAATTATCTCAAGCTTTATAGCGGGAATTACTGAATGTTTAATAGCTTTATTTATTAAAATAGCTATTCTTGTTAATTAGATACCTAGGTAGATTTTGACTAAGGAACTGGACAAAAATACACTTATCTACCAAATTTTAAGAGTGGTTTCTTCGTGTTTAATTGGTTATAAAGATGTTTTTTTAAATGTAGTTAGGTCACAATCAAACAAAACTTTTTTCAGATTGTGAATTTTACCTATTTTCATGCATTTTCTCATTTTTATTCATTGCAAACTTAACCTTCATTTTGAGAACTTAAGTTTACTTACGAACTGCAAAAATTAATTAAATCAAATTAATTTTTATAAATCAGTATTATATTTAAAATCTGTAAGAAAATAAAATATTCTTGAAGGAAATCAAAAAGTTTTTTTGAAGATTTCTTGAGTTCGTTTCTTACTGTGAGCCAGATTGAAATATAGTTGGACTAACCGTTTCTTAGTAATAAGAAAATACCATTTCACAATATATGTACATGCCTTTATCACTATGCCATAGTCACTATCTTGCCAGCGTACAAAAAATATAGGATCGTTTTTTTCCTCCCACGTAATTTTTTTTTATAGATTATTAATACCTATATTTATGGCAAAAATTAGGAGAAACAACGATCGCTAAATTGAGAAATCGGTATTGCGAGTGTCGATCATGATCGATACTTATCGATTTAGCGATCGCTTGTTGTCGACACCATTTTCGTGATCGTTGCAGTGTTAGATGGTTGTGAAACTGTTCGTTGCGGACAAAATGATTGTTTTTTGATTAAAATAAAAGTGCTGATTAATAAAACAATGCATTTTTTAATTGTTTTATATAATTAAATAAAAAGAATAAGTAAGTAAATAAAAAGAATCCCAAAGTTTATCATCCTGCTCCAAGGGATTGGAAGCATCTCTTGCCTTCGTCTTCTCACAGTTTCTAAAACCGGACATCTTGCGTTTTCCTCTTCAGATTCAGAAATACTCAACCATATCAATTGTATAAATTTTTGTTTTTACTTTTCTAATTTTGTACAAAAATATACTATTTTATTGAAAATCTTTTCTAAAACAAACAAAAAACAATCTGAAAAAATCACTTCTGTCAAAGGTCAAAGTATGAATAATTCACAATCGATTCTTTTTGATCCACAATAATTCAAGTACTAGTTGATCAAGTTACACAATACCGATTGTTCGATCGATCGACGGTGATGGTCGTCGCTTTTGCGATCGCTGATCGATAACCGCAATAGGGACCAATGAGAAATGTTTTTCTCGCGCCGCTCGAGGATACCGTTAGATTTGACTGAATATTGTGCTACGGCTGTATTTGCTTGGTCGGTCCCAAGTGCAGCTGGTATTCGATGAGAAATGATTTTCTCGCGCCGCTCCAGGATACCGTTAAATTTTACTGAATATTTGCTGCGGTTCTTATTTGGTTGGTTTTATCAAAATCCCTATCCGTATCTAAAGAGGAAAACAGTGACCGTCCGATCCTGGTCGAAGAAGATGAACCATCAAAGATGGAAATAGAGGGAGATACAGAGGGCATGGACTTTGTAGTGTATTCTGTAAATTAATAATAGAATGCGTAAATAATATTCAGTATTTATCCAGATTTCTTTATTATTTGTATGTCAGGTCTAATTTATATGACCAGCCTGCATGTGTTATTCATTTGACAGCTTGGCTAGATAGATCGATGTTATCGATCTCAGCATTGCCAGATATGGTGAATATTCAACACCTTCCCCTTCGTGAAGAAAAACTCGTAAGCTGTAGCCTTTCTGGCGGTTTCCTACTCCGTGTTTAACGTCGTAAGCTGGCTTCGGCGGTCCCTGATGGTGAATTAGGTCCCAATAAGATTGTATCAGGAGTTAATTGCTATGAATCATCCTTCGATGATAATTCGATTATTTCATTTGAAGGCGTATCCTCGCTTAGTTGGATTTCAGGTAAGCTTATATCTTGAGCACTCGGTGGAGTTGGTAAGTCTGTCGTGTTCTGTATAATGTCACGTCGGTCATATCGAGTTGTATCATTTGCTTGTGTTTCATCATCCCAAATTGGTTTTTTATTGGTAGGCTTGCATTGAGTTTGGCGAATTTGGTCAATGTGTCGGATATACTTCTGATTATCTATCGTTATTTCGTAGTGAAGACTTAATATCTTTGCCCAGATAACACCAAATTTCCATTTCCATTGGATAATCCCATGGATGAGGTTGAACTTTCTTAACATTTGGCTTAATTTTGGCGCAGTTGATGCAACTTTTGCACATGGTTTCAATATCTGTGTCTATGTTTCTCCACCACACATAGCTTCTGGCAAGCGCTTTCATGCGCACTATTCCAGTATGTGCAGTGTGAAGTTCTTCAAGAACTCTTCTTTGTAAACTTCCTGGAATCATTATTCTTATGTTTTTGAATATACATTCGTTTTGTAAAGAAAATTCTTCTACTTTTTCTCAGTTGGGTAGAGGATTTCCTGATTGTAGAGCAGTGTAATATCGGATACATTCAGAATCCTTTAAAGTTTCTTTTCGTATTTCACTTCAAGTCACTGGCAAGACTGCAACATGATTCATCAAGAATGTTGAACCACTATCTAGGTCGTCATCATCTGGAGGATTTTCGTACGGAAACCGAGAAAGAAAATCGGCGTTTGCGTGCAGTTTTGTATTTCGGTATTTAATATCATAGTTGAATCCAGACATGATATTAGCATAATGTAAAAGACGTAGTGCTGGCATGGCGGGTAAATCCTTATTCGGGTGCAGGATTCTCGTAAGTGGTTGATGGTCTGTTAACAATGTAATTTTACGGCCATAACAATATTGGAAAAATTTGTGTAAGCCCCAATAAAAAGCAGTTGCTATGGGGTTTTCTTGACCACTCGGCAAAATATGCGATATAACAGCACCAAGCCCAGTAGGAGAAGCGTCGGTAGCCAAGACTAGGGGCAACTCTGGGTTATACTTCATAAGTATCTTTGGGCTAGTTATTTCGTTCTTCAAGTTACTTATCGATTTAGCGATCGCTTGTTGTCGACACCATTTTCGTGATCGTTGCAGTGTTAGATGGTTGTGAAACTGTTCGTTGCGGACAAAATGATTGTTTTTTGATTAAAATAAAAGTGCTGATTAATAAAACAATGCATTTTTTAATTGTTTTATATAATTAAATAAAAAGAATAAGTAAGTAAATAAAAAGAATCCCAAAGTTTATCATCCTGCTCCAAGGGATTGGAAGCATCTCTTGCCTTCGTCTTCTCACAGTTTCTAAAACCGGACATCTTGCGTTTTCCTCTTCAGATTCAGAAATACTCAACCATATCAATTGTATAAATTTTTGTTTTTACTTTTCTAATTTTGTACAAAAATATACTATTTTATTGAAAATCTTTTCTAAAACAAACAAAAAACAATCTGAAAAAATCACTTCTGTCAAAGGTCAAAGTATGAATAATTCACAATCGATTCTTTTTGATCCACAATAATTCAAGTACTAGTTGATCAAGTTACACAATACCGATTGTTCGATCGATCGACGGTGATGGTCGTCGCTTTTGCGATCGCTGATCGATAACCGCAATAGGGACCAATGAGAAATGTTTTTCTCGCGCCGCTCGAGGATACCGTTAGATTTGACTGAATATTGTGCTACGGCTGTATTTGCTTGGTCGGTCCCAAGTGCAGCTGGTATTCGATGAGAAATGATTTTCTCGCGCCGCTCCAGGATACCGTTAAATTTTACTGAATATTTGCTGCGGTTCTTATTTGGTTGGTTTTATCAAAATCCCTATCCGTATCTAAAGAGGAAAACAGTGACCGTCCGATCCTGGTCGAAGAAGATGAACCATCAAAGATGGAAATAGAGGGAGATACAGAGGGCATGGACTTTGTAGTGTATTCTGTAAATTAATAATAGAATGCGTAAATAATATTCAGTATTTATCCAGATTTCTTTATTATTTGTATGTCAGGTCTAATTTATATGACCAGCCTGCATGTGTTATTCATTTGACAGCTTGGCTAGATAGATCGATGTTATCGATCTCAGCATTGCCAGATATGGTGAATATTCAACACCTTCCCCTTCGTGAAGAAAAACTCGTAAGCTGTAGCCTTTCTGGCGGTTTCCTACTCCGTGTTTAACGTCGTAAGCTGGCTTCGGCGGTCCCTGATGGTGAATTAGGTCCCAATAAGATTGTATCAGGAGTTAATTGCTATGAATCATCCTTCGATGATAATTCGATTATTTCATTTGAAGGCGTATCCTCGCTTAGTTGGATTTCAGGTAAGCTTATATCTTGAGCACTCGGTGGAGTTGGTAAGTCTGTCGTGTTCTGTATAATGTCACGTCGGTCATATCGAGTTGTATCATTTGCTTGTGTTTCATCATCCCAAATTGGTTTTTTATTGGTAGGCTTGCATTGAGTTTGGCGAATTTGGTCAATGTGTCGGATATACTTCTGATTATCTATCGTTATTTCGTAGTGAAGACTTAATATCTTTGCCCAGATAACACCAAATTTCCATTTACACGCCTTTTTAGTATATGTACGAATCTGGACTAAGTCCCCAATATTAAATTGTTGTATTTTTGTGTGTTTATCGGTATATTGGGTCTTAACACAAGATTCTCTTTTGACAAGATCTATTTTTGGCAACTTTCTTTGCTGCATTAAAAACGTGCATAGTTTCTCGTGCAAACTTCCAGGCTCGCCATCCATAGCGCGCAGACCTTGTTTCACAGTATAAACAAATCTTTCAGCTTGCCCATTAGTTGCCGGGTGGTATGGAACTGAAAAATGTTGAACTATTCCATTACATTTTAAAAACTCGAAAAATTCAAATGATCGAAACTGGGGACCATTATCCGTTACAATTTTTAACGGGAGTCCAAATCTTGAAAAAAATTCTCGTAATGCCTCGATTGTAGCATTAGCAGTTGTACTACTTTGTGGTTACTTCCACCCACTTGGTATATGCATCCACTACAATAAGAAATGATTTGTTCATAAATGGACCAGCTTTATCCAGATGTAAACGCTCCCTTTTGGATAATCCCATGGATGAGGTTGAACTTTCTTAACATTTGGGTTAATTTTGGCGCAGTTGATGCAACTTTTGCACATGGTTTCAATATCTGTGTCTATGTTTCTCCACCACACATAGCTTCTGGCAAGCGCTTTCATGCGCACTATTCCAGTATGTGCAGTGTGAAGTTCTTCAAGAACTCTTCTTTGTAAACTTCCTGGAATCATTATTCTTATGTTTTTGAATATACATTCGTTTTGTAAAGAAAATTCTTCTACTTTTTCTCAGTTGGGTAGAGGATTTCCTGATTGTAGAGCAGTGTAATATCGGATACATTCAGAATCCTTTAAAGTTTCTTTTCGTATTTCACTTCAAGTCACTGGCAAGACTGCAACATGATTCATCAAGAATGTTGAACCACTATCTAGGTCGTCATCATCTGGAGGATTTTCGTACGGAAACCGAGAAAGAAAATCGGCGTTTGCGTGCAGTTTTGTATTTCGGTATTTAATATCATAGTTGAATCCAGACATGATATTAGCATAATGTAAAAGACGTAGTGCTGGCATGGCGGGTAAATCCTTATTCGGGTGCAGGATTCTCGTAAGTGGTTGATGGTCTGTTAACAATGTAATTTTACGGCCATAACAATATTGGAAAAATTTGTGTAAGCCCCAATAAAAAGCAGTTGCTATGGGGTTTTCTTGACCACTCGGCAAAATATGCGATATAACAGCACCAAGCCCAGTAGGAGAAGCGTCGGTAGCCAAGACTAGGGGCAACTCTGGGTTATACTTCATAAGTATCTTTGGGCTAGTTATTTCGTTCTTCAAGTTACTAAAAATGTTTTGACATTTCTTACTCCAATAGAATGGTTTGTCTTTCTGTAAGAGTTCTTTGCAGAGAGAAAAAAATAAAAACACGTCTGACTTGTACAAAGCTCTGCCTCTTAATCAAGTTCTTCTTGATAAAGTCGATCATCTTTGGATCAGAGAGCAGTTCTTTCATATGTGCATTGAGACGTAAAATATCGGTGTAAAAACTGTCGAATGAATCTTTATGACCTTGTCGTCGTGACAATACCATTATTATTATTATTATTATTATAAATTCTTTATTTGATCTGTCGATATTTTTACAATAGTATAAATCTAAGAATAATTGCATGGCATATATTGCCGTCTGCCTAAATTGACTTATTTCGAGTTTTTTTTTTTCCAAAAATGGACAAAGTTAAAGTAAAAAAAGAAAAAAGAAGTTTAAAAAAACATAATATTATTTTTAACCTAATATACAATAAAATAAAATAAACTTTATCTTTAATTATAACATTCATTTCTTTATACAAAATCTATAAAACTGTTACGGTAACCTAAGGCATGATTAATATAGTGACAAAGAGTTTTCCAACCTAAATTACCATTCAAAACCTGCTTTGTATCCTCTAGTATAAGAAAGCTCTTTAAAAAATAAAGTCTGCGGATTTCTTGTAATATTGGGCATACAGCTAGAAAGTGATAAATATTTTCTATTTCATTTCGGTTGCACAAACTACATATCGGGCGAAGGTCACTTCTGTGTGGTTTATAATTTAAGTTAATCATCTCTGTTCTAGCTTCAAAAACAGTACTGATTTGGCTAAAGGAAAGTTCTTCATTAAAATAATTGTTTGTATAGAGTACGTGGTTTAAGTCTTTGTAAATAAGTCGAGTTGTAGATAAAGAAAGTCATCTACTTTAGCTATACATCTATAGAACTCATCCTGCCAATCGTTATGAGTGGTGTTACTGAGATTGAGATTCAGACCGTATTGATTAGCCAACTCGTTCCACTCTTTAAAAGGTGATAGCTGACAACGGAGGGCGTATTCCATAATATGTTTTTGAAGGTTCGAATCGTTCCTATTCATTACTTTAACTATGTAATCAGCATTTGATTTTAAGTTCTTTAAGAATATTTGTGGTATACCGGATTCAACGTGGATAGCATAAGTTGGAGTAGTACTAGCTAGTTTAAAAATGCGCTCAAAGAAAAAACGCTGGATTACTTCAAAACCTTCAATGTTTTGATACCCAAAAACTTGGTTTGCATAGCAGAGACATGTTCTTATGGTTGCATCAAATACCTTGAACTTGGCGGAAGCATCAACATATTTATTACAATAAAATTTACTCCACATGAGGTTTATTGCTGTTTTTGCTGCAACACATTTTTCTTTATTATGTGGGCGGAGATCAAGGTTGTATGTTATTAAAAATCCTAAGTATTTGTATTCGCTGACAATTTCTAAAGGTTCACGATCTAAAAACCATTTTTCGTGAAGAAGTCTTTTCGGCGAGAGCTTTCAAAAATCATTATTTTTGACTTTGTGACATTGATTGAAAAGTCCCATAAATCACAAAATCGTTTAAGCTTATTTATTTGAAGCTGCAAGGATGTTGGGTTATCTGCCAGTATGACAATATCGTCCGCGTATAGAAGCATCTTTATTAGAATATCACCACACTTAACTCCTCCCGGGAAATCCTTGGATACATCATCAATAAATAATTCAAACATAATTGGACTAAGCCCACACCCTTGTGGAACACCAGCACATATATTAAAAAAATCGGACATTGAAACTCCATTCCATACAGCAGCAGAGGTATCGGTAATAAGTAGCTTATATAAATTGAGAAACTTTGTCGATAAACCTAAAGTTAATAGCTTATAAATCAAAGAAGCCCTATTTATTGTATCAAAAGCTGCCCTAAGATCGACAAAAAAAGCATATAATTTTTTTTCTTTCCTAAAAACATTTTGGCTATATTTGTTAGAGCAAAAATATGATCCACTGTGGATAGTCCCGCGCGGAATCCAGCTTGGTATAAAAGATGGGTGAATATTTTTCTAAGACAGGGTAGTATCGATATACCCCTGTAATTTCTTGGAAGCTGCGTATCGCCTTTTTTAAAAATAGCGCAAATCCACGCTTTCCGAAATGCTTTTGGTATTGCTTCTGCTTATAGAAATCTGTTAAAGAGAGATGTTATTTGCTGCATGGAATTCGGTGTTGAATTCTTATAAAATTCAGCAGGTATGCCATCAACCCCTGCTGCTTTATTATTTTTCATTGATTTGAGGGTTTCCTGCAACTCTCTCATAGTAATTGGCCCATCAAGTTTAGGGACTACAACTAAAGGTAGAGCATACTGGAATGGCAAATGAGTTTCTACCGGATTTAGGAGCTCTTTGAAGTAGTCTGCAAGTTTTCCCACTTCAATAGCCGAAGCTGATATAATTTTATAGCCACCTAGCAGTCTCACCTTCGACCAAAACGTTTTTGAGTCCTTACAGAATGAAGGAGTAGCAGTCACATCACAGATATACTTTTTTTGTTTTTGAATACAGATACTTTTGTATAACTTATTTGATTCTAAGTAGAGCCTTTTCAAAAACATTGAACTCGTTTTTCTGAAAAGGTTCAAATAGGGGAAAGATTTTTTCCGAAGTTTCTTACATTCCCAGTCAAACCATTCAGCAACAAACATACCGACAGATTGAGGTTTTTCCACAAACGAAGCCTGTCTAATACACTGTGAGATAATTTCTACGGCTTGATCACAATCACTATGCTCCTCAACAGGAAGGCAAATTAATTGAGCATCAAGTTGCCGCCTAAACACTTCAGCACGTTTTTCTACCCACTTTACTCTTTGTATTGCGTTGTTCGGTAGCAATGACACACCTTCAAACCTCAGAGATGTTACTGTTGGCAAATAGCCAGAGTAACTTGCGAGTGGAACTTTAAAATCATTAATTAAACTAATCCAATTACCTCTCGCCAAACAATAATCAATAACTGAAGTACCTTGACCCGAAACGAAAGTAAGTTCACCTCTCTTCACTTCTCCTAATACCATTTAGTACCATCAAACCAAAATCTTCAATAAAATCTATAAGTTTTCTCCTGCTACTATTGACTACTTTATCCATAGAGTTTCTTACACCTTTAAACAAATGCGAAACGTTTTGCACCAGAGAAGCTGGATTTTGAAAACTACCGATTCTTCCATTTAGATCACCGACTACTAAAATATTCTGCAGTTCATTTTCATTGAAAAATTTTTTTAAATCATCATCACTAACCCAATTGTTACAATTTAGATAAATTGGAATAATGTAATAGTGGTCATGCCTATGGTTTAACTCTATAACAGTTTTCCTACTTATCGACTTAACTTTCACAAAATTATTCAAATTACATTTAATTGCGATTAAAATGCCACCGCTAGCTCTACCAAAAACGTTACTTCTATAAGCTGGAATAAATTTAACAGAAAATTCTTTAAAATATTTTATAAATTGTGTTTCATTACCTTCTTCAAGAAATGTTTCAATTAAAATAATAATATCAAAATTGTTGTTTTATTGTACTATTTGTACTAGAGTGTCAGTTTTAAGTTAACAGAATGGTCAGTAATAAAAACTGACATTCTAGTACAAATAGTACAATATAACAACAATAATAACTTAAATAGTATGGTCGTACCAATCTTCCTACCTCTCCCCCTTTGATATGTGCTACAAATTGTAGTCTATCAAATAAGATTAGGAGAAAATGGAGGCGGAACAAAACAACATACTTAGAGGCGCTTAGAAAAATGTTGAAGCTCCAAATGCGTTTGAAAAAACAAAACAAACATAACATCTGGACCTGTGTCATCAGTGGTCATAAGCGGTGGAATGCGTAGTGCATCAGTCGTTCAGCAACCGTGGAAGAGTGCACATCGTTGGCGGCTTTCACAGTGATCATTTAATATAGAGACGCGAGTGTGTTAAAAAGTTATTTCAACCTACCATTTTCAAGTGGCAAGTTAGCCTAGGTGGTAGAGTGGCAGACGATCAGTCGTTCAGCAACCGTGGAAGTGTGCACATCGTTGGCGACTTTCATAGTGGACATTTTACATAGAGGCGCGAGTGCTAATAGTAGTGATTTAGATCTACCGAAACCAAGTGGCAAGTTAGCCTAGGTGGTAAATTAAAAGGTGGTTTTCATTAAAAATGAAAAAAAAAAAAAAAAAAAAAAAAAAAAAAAAAGGAGCAGAATAATTCAGAGTGGAAGGTCGTGGGTTCGATTCTCACCCCGGGCAAGGCCTTTTTTTAAATTATTTCTGGCAAGAAGTTTCTAGGAGAAGAAAACAACAGCAACAACAAGAGCAGATGGTCAAACCAACGGGGACATCGAAAGATGGTCCCCCAACAACAACAAAAGGTGCTGGAACATCAGGCGATGTAACAGCAGATACACAGATAGCGGGGCCATCCAGAGGCCGAACAACAAGTACGGCAGCATCTGCTGAACCTTCAAGGTCAAGGAAAATGACAACAACAGAGTCATCGGCACGTGTCGAGGCCAAAACCATGAGCATGGCAACTGCCAAAACAACAAGCCCTACCAAAGGCAAATCACCAGGGCCGGCATGTGCCGAAGCAACTGAGGCAAATAAGAGGAGGCGCTACATAAACTACAAGCCGAACCTTGTTGTGAAGAAGCGCATAGGTGATGCAGCCCAGAAAATTGAAGGTCGTGAACGGTCAGCCAAGTCATCGGCTCAGGCCAAAATCCAGAGGCAGCTGGACAGCTCCTCCAACGACGAAGATGACAACAACAACGACAACAAGGGAGAAGGCGACGAGGCTGAGGCTGATATCGTAAACGTCAAAGAGGCTGAAGAAGAAGTAGCGAAGAACCCAGAGCCAGCCAACGAGATCGCCGACGTAACAGGCGAAGAAAACGTAGCTGTCGTAGATGCCGAAGAAGACATAATATCCTACATGTCAGTAGAAGGAGAAGGGCACTACGTCAGTGGCGAGATAGTGGATCTGTCGGAGGAAGAAGAGGACGAACAGATTGAAACACTGACGCAGCAGATTTCCTCGCTCATAGAGATGGTTGAATCTCTGAGAAAGAAGCAGGAAGCGAGAAGGGAGAAGGAGCGCCAAGTGACTCTTGAGCAGCGCACCCGCCAACAAGCGCTCCAAGAGCAACTTGAAGCTACGCAACAACAGAAGCCTCCTCAGGAAAAACGACCACTCCCAGACCAGCAGCAGCCACATAAGCAGCAATCAAAGAAGCAGCCACAACAACAGCTTCACAAACAGCAACAGCCTCAGCAGCCGCAGGCAAAACAACAACAACAACCACAACCACAACAACAACGACAACAGACACAGAAGCAGCAACAGCAGCAGCAACCAACGCAACAGCAACAACCGCAGAAGTCAGAACAGCAGCAGACCCAACAGCAGCCGATGCAGCAGCAGCAGAGACAACAGCAGCAGTCACAACAACAACAGCAACAACAGCAACAACAGCAACAGCCACAAGCAAAGAAAGGTAAGGTGCCACCTATTAATACTTACAAAATGGAGATAAAAGAAACTATTGAAATATGTAGGTCGGTCGTAGGCAACAATTTTATAATTAAGCGGCTAAACGCAGACAGGCATTCTATTCAGTGCTCTTCTTTAGAGCACTACAGAAAAGTTAAAGACCTTCTGTCTCAAACTAAAACTGAGTATTATAGTTTCACCCCAAAGGAAGACAAGCTTCAAACAGTCCTCCTGAAGGGTATCGAATCCTCTACGGATCCGCAGGCGCTCTTAGCTGAGCTCCGTCAAGTGGCGAGCGACGATCTCGATTTTATCGGGGTAAGACCGTTTACCACAGTCAAAGCCAGACGGGAGAAACGGAAGTTACCATTCTTCCTAGTTCAACTCTCGCCCCAAAGCAAATTGAGTGGTCTAAGGAATATAACAGTCCTGGATTACCAAGTTGTACGATGGGAGAAATTAAATAAGCAGAAAGACATGCTGCAATGCATGAACTGCCAAGGGTTTGGACACATTGCAGTTAACTGTGGTATGGACCCAGTCTGCGTTAAATGTGGAGATACCCACAAAACAGGAGAGTGTAAACTCGGGCAAGATAGGGTCACAGATATGACCCAGTTAAAATGTGCGCTCTGCCGAGGCTCAGGGCACCCCGCAAACTATCGGGGATGTCCGAAGTTTCAGGAGATAAAGCAAAACAAAGCCCAAAAGAAAACAGTTGAGGTGAGACGCCCTGAAGTACGCCAGACAACAACTTCCGTCAATCCCGCAATTTCTTAAGACCAAATGGCGTCTGGAAAGGGAAAAACGGTACAGCCTCAACCACAGGTAGCCAAACAGGTCCAAGTGCCTACGGCTCCTGTGCCAGAGGCAGATCTGATGCAGGTGTTGCTGACCATTCATGGTCAGTTAACCGACGTGCAAAAACAGATCAGGGAGCAGGCGGCTAGGGTGGATTACCTCTACTCTATTCTGCCGGCAACGCGAAATGGTTAAAGGCGCGAGTTAAGTATCCATAGCAAAACATATTGAGAAAAAAGATAACATTATTTGTATTCAATGATATCTTTAGTCTCTAGTACAGTCTTGCACACAACGCTACAATGATAACATATGTAAAAGAGATAATATCGTTTGTATACAATGTTGGAATATTATCTCTTCTTCATTATCAAGCAAGACGATTGTACGCTTGGGTCTCCTTGTAGATAGATAAGAAAAGTATATAAATACGACTGTATGATGAATTTATCAATAGTCTTATTGTAACTACATAGTAGCCTTAAGCTCCTTTTAGAATTAGTAAAAAGTATTTCAATAATAAAGGACATAGTTCCAAATAAATATTGTTTAATTTTAAAAGTAAGAAACAAGTGTTTTAATTGGCGATCCTGCCAGGAGGTTAAATATACTTTTTAACTTCAATCGAGCGGACCTCGGGAACAAGTAGTGAAATCTAGTATAAACAGAACACTCGCGTTACCGGTTACAAGAATTACCTAGCATAGCAGGTACAAATATAGCTTCTTCGTACGAAGCAGCAAAGCAATTCAGTGAAAGTGTATATGTGGAGAAAAAAAACACACAAATTCGACGACAACAGACACGAGTTCAAAATGGAACAACTCGCAGTATTAATGGCAAGATTAGAAGCTTTAGAAACCAGGTGCAACACAGTAACACAAACCCTAGAGCACACACGCACAGAGAATGCAAGGTTAGCAGCAATAATAACTAACCAAAATCAAATAAACACTAATTTAGAAACAAAACTAAATGAAGTAAAATCTGGATTAGGCATAGTACCAAACATACCTGTGCTAGAGGAAATAAGAACCACATATACAGATGGTAGTGAAATACAGTTAGACGCATTTAAAAGCCTACCTATTTTCAACGGCGATCAATCAAATTATCGGTCGTGGCGCGAAGAAGCATCCAGATTAATGGACAGCATTAAAAACTTCAAAACACACAGTAAGTACGCAGCAGCATTGACTATAGTGAAAAGTAAAATACAGGGTGCAGCCGCGAATGTGTTAACTAATTATAACACAATTTTTAATTTTGAGGCGATACGTAACAGATTAGATTATACGTACTCTAATCAAGAACCTCTATACGTGCTACAAGACATGATGAAAGCCATCACGCAAAAAAGAAGCACACTGTCTGAATACCACGACGAGATAAATAAAAATCTCAATTTAATAATATCAAAAATCACTATGTCAGGTGATCCGCCGAATATAATCGACAGACTAATTAAAAATGCTAACGACGACGCAGTTCGTATATTCATTGATGGTATGAGTGACAACTTTACAAGAGGATCATTATATTCAGCTACAATAAATGATCTAGAACACGCATTCGCAATTGCTCGCAGAATAGAACATGATAATGTGCACAGGCATTTACATCTCACTCAAGATAAGCACCACAAAAATATGCCACATGAACGCAGAAACGAAAGAAGACCAAATTATTCGAGCCAAACAACGAATTATCAACCCCAGAAGCAATACGATAATATGCAGCAACACAATCAAGGACCACGCCTAAACCCTTTCAAGAGAAATGACGGACCACAGCCGATGGAGATAAACTCGAGACAAATTGTACATGCACAGCGACAAAATTGGAATCAATACAAACCCGATGTATATAATCCACCAGCGAAACGTGAACACAGCGGGAGTTTCAACACACACAACAGACCGCAACGATCTTATCAGCAGAACTTCAAGCAGCAGAGAGTAAATAACTCCCGACAACAACGCAGAGACGATGTCAGCAGTACATATGCAGAAGCAGATGAAACGGAATGTATGGTAAATAATAACATAAGAATAGATCATTTAAACTAGTAGACGGGTTGCCCTGCTTAAATTTAACTAGTATTATTTCTAAGAAAATTTATAAAATTCTTATTGATACTGGTGCAACCCATAATTACATTAATAGAAAATGCGATTCTAGCGAAAAAATTAAAATTAAACCTATAAAAATAAAAACAATGCATGGTTATTCTATGGTAGATACAAAGAAAGTAGTTAAGATATTAAAGAAAAATATAACATTTTTTGAATTAGAGGATATTCAGTCTTTTGATATGATATTAGGATATGAAGGACTTAAAGTTTTAAACGCGGAAATAAATTTCAGTAATATGACTCTAACTACCATAAGCAGTGTCGAATCTATTCAGAAAATTAATTACATAATTGGGGAAAATAATATTTATAAAGCAGACATAGATAGACTGATGAAGATTAATAACAGCATAGGACCGTTACCCTTTACAGATACTATAGAAGCAAGCATTAGGACGACCAATGATAATCCGGTTTATGTTAAACAATATCCATATCCCATAGCAGATAACGAATTCGTAAACAAAGAAATACAGAAACTCTTACATGACGATATAATAGAAAAAAGCCATAGTCCTTATAACAGTCCCATATGGACAGTACCTAAAAAAGGTTTGGACGAAAAAGGAAAACCAAAACGGCGCATGGTTGTTGATTTCCAAAAACTTAACGCTCACACTGTAACAGACAGATACCCCATTCCGGATGTCAACATGACAATTCAAAATTTAGGTAAAGCCAAGTACTTTACAACGTTAGATTTGGAGTCAGGTTTCCACCAAATTAAAATCAAAGCAGATGATAAAGAAAAAACAGCTTTTGCTATAAATGGCGCAAAATATCATTTTAAACGAATGCCTTTCGGGCTCAAAAATGCACCAAGCATATTTCAGAGATGCGTGGACGACATTTTGAGAGACTTTGTAGGTAAATTCGTACACGTTTACATTGATGACGTATTGATATATTCTTCATCTGAGGAAGAACATATACAGCACATAAGTCAAGTATTCGACGTACTCAATAAAGCCACATTAAAAATATCTGATGAGAAAAGTAAGTTTTTTCAAGAAGAAGTAGAATACTTAGGTCACATAATCAGACATGGTAGAATCACTACGAACCCTGAGAAAATAGCAGCTATAGAAAATTTTCCAGTCCCACAAACGGTAAAGGATTTGAGAGGATTTTTAGGTCTTACAGGTTACTATCGTAAGTTTATAAAAGGATACGCAAGCATAGCCAAGCCCCTGACATTATATTTACGAGGAGATAACGGTAAAGTAAACAAAAAACAAAGTAAAAATATTAAGTTAAATCTGAATGATTCAGCATTAGAAGCGGTTAGAATTTTAAAAAATTATTTGAAAGAACAAGTCGAACTTTTTCAACCGGATTACAGTAAACCATTCGAGCTTACTACTGATGCATCCAACATAGCTATTGGAGCCGTACTAAGTCAGAATAAGCAACCTATACACTTCTTGTCAAGAACACTGAGTAAGACAGAAGAGAACTATAGCACAAACGAGAAAGAGCTATTAGCGATCATATGGTCCTTACAAAAACTCAGAAACTACATATATGGTATAGCAGACTTAACCATATATACCGATCACCAGAGCCTTATATATTCTGTATCAGAAAAAAATCCCAACACAAAGCTGAAACGTTGGAAGGGAATCATTGAAGACTTTGGAGCAAAATTAGTATATAAACCAGGAAACCTAAATCTTGTAGCTGACGCATTATCACGTCAACGCATAAATACTTCTACCATAGAAACAGCACATTCAGCTGAAAGTTCTTCTAATGATATAATAAAAACTGTGAATCAGCCTTTTAATGCATACGCTGCACAGTTCGAACTTATTGAAGATATAACAAATAATATCGAAACACAAATCTATTTTAGTAACAAAATAAGACTCATAATAAAGTTTAAGGACAAAGACTCTTTACTAAGGCAGATGAAAGAAGTTATACAACCCCAAAAGATTGTAGCTTTGCATACGAAATTTGAAAACATATACAAATATGGTGAAAACATAAAAAAAGAATTCCCACTAGTAAGATTTATATTCACACCAAGAAAACTTCAAGACGTGACAAATTTGGAGGAACAACTAAAACTTGTAAGGGTAACTCACGAAAGAGCACACCGAGGGTTACGTAACAATATACAAGAAATCTCAGAGAAATATTACTGGCCCGATCTAAATAAACAAGCAAAGAGTTTCAACAAAAAATGCATAGCATGTCTATTTGGAAAATATGAAAGAAAACCTATCAGAGAACCTCTGAATAATTCAGAAATACCAACACATGTGGGAACACACATTCATATGGACATATACTTCAACGACAAGTATACTTTCCTTGTAACAGTAGATAAGTATTCTAAATATACAATCCTTCGGGAAATCGAAACTCGAAACAGACTGTACGACGTTATGGAAGAGGTCTTATCTAATTATTTCCCAAAATGTGAACGACTCATGACAGATAATGAGAAGGGATTCAAAACAGAAATGGTGAACCAAATGTGTTTGAAATACAACATAACTAAAGTAGAAACTCCAGTATACAGATCGACAGCGAACGGTCAAGTAGAACGTGTAAACGGTACAATAACTGAACTGTCTAGAATATTCACAATTCAGAATAAAACAAGACTTATCGACGAAATATTTAGAACAGTGCGTGAATTAAATAATTCTATACACTCAGTTACCGGTTTGAAACCTAGAGACATTTTCTTTAATCAAAATAAATATAGCAATAGTGAAATTATAATAAATAAACTAAACTCAGCATCCAAAAAAGTGATCGAACGTCTAAATAAAGGAACTCGACACAGAGAGTATAAAAAAGGAGATAAGATAATGGTAAGAATCACAGGTCTTAGAAAGAAATCTAACGCCAGATACATAACAAGAATAGTAGAAGAAGATAAAGGAGACACTGTAATCTCTAAAGAAGGAATAAAAATTCACAAGGATAACATAAAGAATTATCATTTTTCAGATGACGAAAATATTAATATTCCTAACATTACTAGGAATTGTACAGAGTCAAGAAGGGCAAGGAAACGTTCAAATAACTGAGTTACTAAACAAGAAGTTTATACTTACGCAAACAGATGACGTGTATTTATTCAAAGAACAAACTTATTTGTTACATGCAACCAACCTGACTTCGATATTTCAACCTTACGTAAATATCGTAACTAGTAAATATCAACCTACACAAGAAGAAAAAATTTGGTTAAGTAAAATTAAGAATTTAGCAGACCAATTACAAGAACATACTAGGCATACTAGATCAATTAACTTTTTAGGAACAGCTTTCAAATATGTGTTTGGTAATCCTGACCATTATGACTTAGTTAACATAGAAACGAGTATAAATAATCTCATAGAAAACAATAATAAACAAAAAACTATAAATTCTAGATTTGAACAAATTTTGCAACAATTCGAAGGTCAGAGCCTTAAAGAACATTTAGTAATAGAACAAGTGTACGAACAATTATTATTATTGACCAGAACAATTAATGCAGCAAAAAATAATGAATATTTATCAGAAAGCCTAGACTTAGATGACATTAAAAATATTATTCAACATGAAATAATTCAAGTACCCATAATAAATATACTTGAGTACTCTAAAATATTATTAGCTAGAACTGATGAATTCTTCATCACAATATATAAATATCCAGTTCTAATTAAATCATGTAAATTGTATAAAGTAACACCTTTAAATTCAAAACATGGAAAAATCATTACAGATAAAACAATTGCCTTATGTAACCAAACTTATTTAAGAACAAAAAATTGTCAAAATCATCTAAGTAAAAACATTTGTGAAATTAACTTTGAAGAAGAAAATTGTCTTATTCCACTTTTAAAGAATATAACTTCAAAATGCAACATTAAACAAGAATACGATTACGACTTAGAAATTGAATCCGGTGTTATGTTATTAAGCGGTAAGCATAAGTTAAATAATCAAACAATTAATGGTATAAACTTAGTTACTTATGAAAATACTATAAATCTAGACGATAAAATATACAAAAACATGCATAAGCAAATTAAAGAAGTTATATTAAGAAATCATAATTCAGAGTCTTACATCGACCAAATAATTAAAGAAGATACAATGTACAAATTCGATAACATAGATACTTTAAAAAAACTAATTATTCCTTTTGAAGAAAAACCGATATTATCAACTATATACACAATTGTAACACTGATTGTTATTCTAGCATTTACGTACGTAATGATAAAAACTATACAATGTATAACAGATCGTCAAAAACAAAAAAAGATTGACGCATATAACAAAACTTATGAAAGAGAAATGTTAAAAATAGCGTCGAAAAATCGGGACGATTTCGTTTAACAAGGGGGGGAGTTAAGTATCCATAGCAAAACATATTGAGAAAAAAGATAACATTATTTGTATTCAATGATATCTTTAGTCTCTAGTACAGTCTTGCACACAACGCTACAATGATAACATATGTAAAAGAGATAATATCGTTTGTATACAATGTTGGAATATTATCTCTTCTTCATTATCAAGCAAGACGATTGTACGCTTGGGTCTCCTTGTAGATAGATAAGAAAAGTATATAAATACGACTGTATGATGAATTTATCAATAGTCTTATTGTAACTACATAGTAGCCTTAAGCTCCTTTTAGAATTAGTAAAAAGTATTTCAATAATAAAGGACATAGTTCCAAATAAATATTGTTTAATTTTAAAAGTAAGAAACAAGTGTTTTAATTCGCGCTGCCTGAGCGACCCTTTAAGATCCTAGCTGTGAATGTAAATTCGCTGATTAGGACCGAACGTAGAGCAAACCTCTTTTATTTGCTGCAAGACCAAAGTCCTGATGTGTTTATGGCTAGCGAAACTAAGCTAAACCAGAAACACAAACTGACTAATAAAAATTACAATATCGTGCGAAGGGATCGGCCCAACTCCTCACAAGGGGGTGGGGTCGCAATCTTCATACGAAAGAGTATTAATCATAAAGTTATATATAATAGTGAAGTGCGAAGATTCGGGTTGCTAGAAGCCTGCATCGTTTGCATTCCTCTCCAGCAGGGGAAAAGAATGTACGCAATCGCGGTGTACTCACCTGACGCACCTCAGCCAGCTAATTTTATCGCAGAGCTCGAAAAACTTTTCGAATGCTTAAGACTGAACTTGGATGAGAATTATTATCTCATGGCAGGGGACTTAAACGCCAAACATGTAGATTGGGGAAACCAAATTCAAAATGCTAGAGGGAACCATCTTTTTGATTGGATGGGTCGATACAGTGTTGAGTGTAGGATCGACCTTCTGGCTACAGATAGACCGTCATTTCCGAGAAGTGGTAATTTTCTGGATCTTTTACTGCTTGACACACGACTTGTTATAACTGACGCAACAAATCAACAGACAAGAAACTGTTTACGAACAATTGAATACGACAGTGATCACTGCGGACTTGCCACCGTAATACAGCTTCCGAGCGACCTTGTGGAGTTGGATGAGTATGTGCCTGTGCACTCTTACAATTTCAGTAAGACGCGCTGGACACGCTTCTCCAACGCCTTGGCAAGAGAAATACGTTCCGATGACATTTCTCCACCAAATGACAGAAACCTGACGAACGTCGAGATCGACGGGTTCCTGACTCAAATGGGTACGACTATAAAACGAACAATAGACAGAACAATCCCAAAATATAAGGAACAAGACCCTACTGGTTTATACAAGAACGCGACAATCGACGCACTACACCGACAAAAAAGTGGACTGCTGACTAGGTTGAAACTTCTTTATAGACGTTTCACGGACACACGTGATCTGGAGATTAGGACATTGAAGTCGTCGATCAAAAACATCAACGTTCTAATTAGACAAAACTATAGATTATCTATTAATTTATATTGGGATAACAGAATTCGGGCTGTTAATCCTAGCGACCCTAGTATGTTTCCCCAAATAAATAAGATATTTAGAAGAAATGATCAAAACGATCTTCCATGTCTTAAACTCCAGAGGACAACAGATAACGAAGACGTACTAACGATTGCAGAAATTGATCCGGAAGGTGCCGTTTTCGATGACAATTTTTATATTATAGAAGATCCTCGGGAAAAGGTAGAAGCTGTAGGGGCTGCTTTCCAGCAAGTGTATAAGGTGAATGCTAGCATTCGTCTGAATCATGACCTGGAGAACAGAGCCTTGCTGCACAATTTCTATCTTGGAAATAACATAACGCAATGGTGATCTGAGAATACTGGTTTCACCGGGTTCAATGACGAAAATTTGGCAAACGCCACCATCGCCGAGCGAAATGGACCCAGTTCATTGTTAATTTCGAAGGTAGAACTTCAGTTAATTTTTCAAACATTAAAGAAAAAGAAATCTGCAGGGGTCGATGGTATACCCAACATTGTGCTACGATATCTCCCTGAGGAAGCCATAGACATTTATACCACACTGTTTAACAATGCATTGAATAATGCATATTATCCAGTGAGTTGGAAGACAGCTGTGGTCCATCCTCTCCCCAAAAAGGGAAAGGACAGCTCCAATCCGGCAAATCTTCGGTCGATAAGTCTTCTTCCAAGAATCAGTAAGGTATTCGAAAAGATTCTCAATAGAGCTTTGTTCAAGTGGGCTGAGGACAAGAATATTATTCCAGATAATCAGTTTGGCTTTAAGGCGGGGCATGACACTATTCATGCCGCGTCTAAGTTAGTTTCTGATGTTAAATGGAACAAAGCGAAAAATCAATGCACAGGTGCCGTTATTGTTGATTTAGAGAAGGCTTTCGACACCGTATGGTTAGAGGGTCTTTATCTGAAATTAACCAGATTTGGCATAAGTAAACCACTGTTGTATATACTTCATGACATGCTCAATGGTAGAAAGTTTGTTGTCAAAAGTGGCAATGTAACTTCCACCACAACTTTTGATATTAAAAACGGTCTACAGCAAGGAGCTGTGAACTCGCCGATTCTTTTTAGTATTTACACCAGCGATCTGATAGGTAGTCTCACTCATGCGATTGCGTATGCCGATGACCTTCTAGCGTACAGGACGGGTCCAAAAGTTGAAGTCATCAGAATTCTCTTGCAGCGTGACTTCGACAAGATTCAGCGATATTGTGATGACTGGAAGTTAAAAATTAACTTTCAGAAATCAGAAACTATCCTGTTTAGAACCCCTTTGTCTAAGGCTTCTAGGGATACAAGAAAGAACTGGAGAAATCTAGTGATCGTTGGACCAAGTGGACATCCACTGGCGAGTAAAGATGTAGTAAAGTACCTTGGTATCTGGCTAGATCAGTATCTATATTTCAATCGACATATAGATGCTGCTCTGGCCAGAGCTAGGGGAGCGTTTGCTCTGACAAGACGGTTGTTTTATAGCAGCCGCATTGAAAACAGAGTGAAGGTGATTTGCTACATGGCCCTCATCCGGCCGATGATTGCCTATGGGTGCCCTGTGTGGTTTAACGTTGCCCCATCTCAAATGGAAAAGATTCGGGTGTTTGAGAGGCAGTGTCTGAGGACCTGTCTTGGATTACACAGAACACCAGAGTCGGAGTACAAACATTATTATGCCAACGAGGTCTTATACAACGGGGCCAATATAAACAGGATAGATAACTTTTTAATTAAGCTGATTCGGGGTCACATTGCAAGAGCGATGACCTCGGCCAATGGACTTATTTTCGGGGCTTATTACCCCAATGAAGAATATAGTGAGAGCGTTTGTCTTAAGGGTTTCATCCCGCCCGAGAAATTCCTCTATTTAGACAGTCGGGGGCTGATACAGGATAGATTGGCGGTTCCGTTAATCTACCACGTCGGCCGTAGAACTGTGGATCGGCTAATCCTGTATGGTCGAGACGTCGGCTCTGGGAACGGAGCAGAGCTTCTGCGGTTCAGTAGAGCTGTGCCCCTTCGGGACAAAAGGGACTTTTATAAGCAAGTTCAAAAATACTGGTGGTTGGGTGACCACCTTGATATTGATGGTTAGTCATAGTTGTTGCCTTGGCCGACCTGCGTATTTTTAAGTATTAATAGGTTTATTTTATGTAGGACAGTGGTGGCACCAAAAAAATATTAAAAAAAAAAAATTAAATGGCATTTTTTGGTGTGTATGTGCATTTGGCGCTTTTAAATATATATATAAATATATATATATTTATAAGCGTGTGCACATACGCATTGGCTGCTGCGCCAAAAAAAAAAAAAAAAAAAAGAAAAAAAAATGCTGCTGGTGGCTGTTCTAGTTTTAAGTTATTTTAAGTATTTTTTAAGTAGTTTTAAGTTATTTACGTATATTTACGTATATTTTTATTTTATTTAGGTTAATTTAGTTTTATATAGGTAAAGGGTAGTTTTAAGTTTTTATATAAAATAAATGATGTCTTGAAAAACGAGTTTTAAAAAATTTTCTCGTTTAGTTTTAAGTAATTTTGAATTTTAATTTAAGATAGTTTTTACGCCCAAAGGCATTTTTAATATATAGTTATAGTATAATTTAGAGCGCCCGTATGGGGCCAGTAAGTTAGTTAAGTTATTCTGTAAGCTAGTTTTTAAGGTTTTTGTCTAGCATTTAAGTTAGTTATAAGTTAAATTGAAAATAAAAACATGAATTAAAAAAAAAATAAAAAAAAAAAAAAATCCGTAGTGCATACGACTTCGAAGACTGAGTAAATCTGAAGGCGTGGGTTCGAATCTCACGAGGTGCATGTGAAAAAGTTTTTCATAATAAATTTGGATTAAAGCTCAATACCACTAAAAGGAGACTGATGAAAGGAATTGGCAATCCTTGAAATAGCTATATCTCCAGCCAAAGATAGAAAGAAAACGAATAATAATATTCGTAAACGAGTAAATAAAATTCGTTTAAAATTGGTGGTAGCGTCTTTAAGTTGTTGTTGTTGTTCAAACACATTCAATAATATCAAAAGTTAGAATGAATTTAAAAAAATCTGGAATAGTTAATTTGTTTTTTAGGCCAGACACATTATAACATAAAATTTTTAAATTTAAATGACAGACGGCAACACTACCCTAACTTTGAATTCGACGTTGGTTAAGTTGTCTGCTGCATTCTCCTTGTGAAACTGCTATCGCTGTCATCGGATAGTTCTGACGATTGTTGTTGCTGTTGCTGTTGACGTTGTTGACGTTGTCAATATCAAAGAACTGCAATCCACCTTCTCCAAACGTGTTTTTTACAAACGTAAATTCATCTGCGTTGTTTACAACCAAACCTCGCGTGAAGTTATAAGAAAATGAAAGGTTGTTAATGTTTAGTTTAACTCCTCTTATAACAATTCTTTGTTGTCGGTGCAATATCTAACAGCTTAGTTTTGATTTGGTAGAGTGCACTTCTTTTTTGTCGTGTTATAATTGATTGCTCACGATGTATTACAATTCCAGTGTTTTTTAATTTCGGTGTAGCTTCAATTACTTTACTGGCAGTGTCACCGGGATGGAAATTAATAATGACAGTGGTTTTGTTTGTGTTGCGATTTGTGAATTCAAGTGTTTGTTTTTTAATGGGCAATTCGTCATTCTCTTGGAGCTGGAGAAGACCTTTGTTTCGCAAAATCAACTTTATTGGTCTTCCCTTCTGCCGGAAAATGCACAACAACCGAATTTTCATTCTCTTTCCGCGAAAGTGTTTCAAGCTGACGCTCTAAAGTTTGGCAATAGTTTTCCATGTTAGATATTCGGTTTAGCAGGTAGACGTTTTGAGACCGTAATAACTGGATGTCACTTAAAACAGCTAAGACTTCTTTTTTTGTTGCGATGTCTTTTAATTTTGGAGTTAAACATTCATCCAAAAGAACCTTAAGTTGGTCAATTGACATATTTCCACTGCCATTTCTTTAGAGTAATCAGCTAAAGGTTTCTTGTTAATTTGTGAATGTTCCGGCGAAGTTTCTTGCAAATTTCGTTTTGGTTGCATATGCGGTTTGTTTAGCGGTGATTGGTGAAATATCCCCCAACAATTAAAAATTACTAAAATCGTACCTTGTGTTCTTGTGCTGATCAAAATTAATAGTTTCGTATGTAACTGAACTCAAAAGAGACGTTAAGACTTTAAAATACAATTAATTAGGCTTAATTTTCTTAAATTTCAACAAAATATCAAGAGCACAGAAAAACTTCAACCTTCTCACAATAATGACAGATGTCAATCAATGACAATACCATTGTATATACATTTCTATAGTATTTTCATGCTGAATAATAACCGCCTGGCCATCTTAAGAAACTTGTGAATAACACATTTTTAGGTTCGTGCATATACTAGTTGTCTATTCTGTTACCCTGAAAACAGGCGTAAACATATATGATTTTTGTTTTGTTTACGACTCTTGTCAAGGAAATATGGATTTTAGAGCCAATAAAATACATTAAATATTGTTTTATTTTGTTGACGACTATTGTTAGGGTAACACAATAGACACTTAGTAAATGTAAGAACCTTCAAATGTGCAGTTCACAAGTTTCTTTAGATGGTGCTGCTATAGAAATTTATGTACAATGACAATACTCTTAGCATCTTTTCGTAGTCGTTTTTAGTTCGACTGAATTCTTTTACTATTGCTGCTCTGAGACATCCATAGGAAGCTGTTCTTCTTGAGGAAGAACCAAAACCATTGTTCTGCTTTTCCTTTCAGGATTCCAGTACCATCGAAAGAGTTATCATAAGACGTCCTGTCCTGTCCGAACACGATTACTGCCAAGTGGCTGTTCATCAGTTGTCTAGTGTTGTATATCATCTTGCGGTACTAAACTGGACTTTTGTGGAATTATATCTTGAACGTTCAGTTCTGCTGCTGGTGGTGGTTGTATAGAATTTTGGGCATTGCTTCCAAGTGATGAATGCCGTATTGCTTGTGTTGCTGCTGCACCTGAAGCTGATTGGGAATTACGTCCGGAGTTAGCATTGTGTTGCGTAGGTTGCGAGGTGTTTCTGCTCGAAGACTGCGATTGTTGGCCTCGAAAATTGTTTTTGGCTCCTCTCGCATGCGAGTTTCTGCCTCTGTCGCTGCTATTGCCTCTACTCATCGTCCGAATAAAGTGTCAAGAGACAAAGTCAAGCTCAAGAAAGTGAAATGTGTTTTAGGCGGTGAAGTCTAGGATGCGTAGATCTGTAGTTCATATTAGAAATCGAGAAGAATGTAGGTAGATTCAAAGAAAATATGCAGGTTAATTCAATGTCTTAATTAAAGTTCAGTTTTTTGTTTCCGAAAAAAAGGGGTTTTTATAGATATATTAAGTAATCTCTAAAAATGGTGACTCAAAAAAAAACAATTAAGAAAAAAAAATTTACTTCAGAAATTTTCTTGACTTGCTAACTTTCTTATTTATCTAATTATTCTTAACTATTCTTTTCTGACTAACTTTGCTTAACTTTCTACACTTTCAGTATATTCTTTTAAAAATTATCTTAGCTTTCAAAATCAATCTTGACTTTCAAAATCTATCGATTGTTTATTTTTCAAAATTACTTAACTTTCAAAAATGTTCTTTCATTGATGTTTGGGGGTTTAATGTATGCCGAACTACATTGGTTTTCCAACGTTATATATATGAATTTTATTTAAGCAGACGGAATATGTGTTTTTAACAAGGTAATCTACTTGAAATAGTACAGTTTTGTTGAAGTTGCAACATATTCCAGCATTAGTGCTAAAATACGGACTGTACTTCTTGAAAATGTTAAAGTCTATATGCAACGAGTCATTTCCTCGCGGAGAAAATGCACTCGAACTAATATAAACACTAAAGTGAAATAAATAAAGGCATCATGTTTTCTCGGTTGCAACGCGGGTTTCAGTACTGATGTAAGCCCCGGGACTATATTAAAAAAAGGATGATGTCCTCATTGAAACAGATTAAGTAAATTTGCCTAGCTACTTCAGTCGCACGCGGGTTAATCAACGTGACAATACTGAAAAAAGAAGTTTTTCACTTAAACTGGGTTTGCATACAGTGTAGAATGAGATAGGTTTTCTTACAGTGGCTGCGCGGGTTACAATGCTAATATATGCACCGGCACTATACTAAGAAAAGATATTTCATCACAGCTGTGTTGCAGTTGAAACGATGTCGTTTTAACTTCCGCATGTCTGTTTGTCGCTAATACGAGGTCACATGCAATGTATTGTGGAGTTTGAAATATTTTCCAATATTTCCAAAGTTCCACGTTGCTGGGCGCCAACTGCTACATCCCCCTCTCTTTCCTCTTTCTCTCTCCATTTATCACTTACACTAGCATTATGAGAGAACTATTATGACGAAATAACTTCCCTTCGGCGACCTTGATCCATTAAATAAAAACCGTTTTCTTCGTTTTGAGTCTTTAAACAATTTATTTATAATAACTTAAGTCTAAAATTTGTTTGGATAGAATTAATTATCAATTGTCTTGTACCTACTATTGTTGCTACTCAACGAAGATAGAACTCTAAGAATAATTCTGTTAAAACTAAAAATCTATAAGTTGAACGAGGAATTATAAACTGTGCTGACATCAACTACAATGCGTGAAATTCTCTTATAATATCAACTTCGTTCCAATGACCAAATATGAACGCAATCTACCTACTTCTTCCATTCCAATTTGCTAAACCGTTTCACTAAACTGTCTCAATGCTAATGCACCTTTTTAGCTGTCACTGGTAGAATAATAACGTTATCAAATAACTATTTACCGTTTTTATCACACCTGTTATAGGTAATCGCTATGGCTTTTAACTGAGCTTTCTTTACCGCAGATGCTATGTAGCTAAATCCTGCTTTCGTGAGTTTCGTATTCGCGTTTAATAATTTTTTTTTTATTATCTACACCGCTTCTGAGAATGACAAGAAAAACCCATTCAATACAGGGATTCGCGATTCCGTGTGTATTACCGAGCTGAAAAAAATAGGTAATATGTTATCCCAATCCCGAACAAATTGCAGTTCCACAAACGTGATTGCCACAATATGCCATAAAAATAAATATTGGATTAGGTTCATGCAAATAGGTTTAAATATTCATAATAGTTAATGTTTCACATAATAAAGTTATAAGATAATATAAAGATGCTTTAAAAAATGTTTATATAGTCCTTTGTATGAAATGTTATGTGAATTAACATTTCATACAAAGGACTATATAAACATCTTATTAAGCAGAGTGCACTCTCCCTAATGTGTATCTCATTACTGTGAATGTTGTCAGCAATTTATACTGGCAGGCTGTTGTTTGCTCATCGTAATATCTAATCGTTGCTATCTATAGACCTACATACAGTTCATTATTCTTCGTTAGTATCTTGTACATATACATTTCCCTATTTTTACACTGCTGCTGCTTTATAGATTCCAAACCAAAAGGCTGCAAGGGTGGGTCATTTGATTCTGTTGATTTACTTTTGTATCTTTTTCGTTTTTTTGTAAAGAATATTATGCAAAGGCATAGACGAATTTGTCCTACTCACTGTTGCTCAAAAAAAAAATCTTAAAAGACAAAAGTGTGTATAAGCTGAAAGAGCTGTTCCTAATCGACTTAACTATTTTATTTTTTTTTCGTTTCTATTAATTTTTCTATCTTGTTTTCATCCCTTTTTCAATAGGACTTCAGCCAGTACAAAGTCGCTTCATATGATTGCCGGGTGCGTAAGTGTGTGCAATGTGAATACAGGCAAGAATGGATTGCTCTGGTTCAGGTCGCACACTTTTTTCATTTTTATTTTTAATTCATTTTTTATTTTTTCATTTTCTTATATCTATCTTAATGCTAGACAAAAAATCTTAAAAAACTAGCTTACATATTAACTAAACTAACTTATTGGCCCCATGCGGGCGCTCTAAATTAAACTAGGACTATATTTAAACAATGTCTTTCAACGTAAAAAAAACTTATATTTAAAATTCATGATTACTTAAAACTAACGCACACTCCTTTGTTTCTGATGATCTTGCTCTGGCCGAACGAATTTTTGCTTCGTTGTACGTACAAACGAGCCGCCTTCGCATATACCTACAACGAAACAGAAGCTCGTTCGGCCACAGGCTGTCACACCCGCGCGAATTTTGTATTTTAAATCCTCCGGGATTTTTTAAAAAAGATTTTAAAATAAAACGCAAGATTGAAATTTAAACAAGTATTTTATTTATTAATTTGAGCATCGGATCCCTTACCACTGGTGGGGAGAAAACTTCTGCTATACGTAGTTGTTTCAAGATGGAACTGAACTGAACTGACTGCCAGGAAAAACCCTGCTTATTTATACTATTTTGATATTCTTAATTTCTTCTTACAGACTATAAATATGTGTGTATTGGTACACATGCATTATCATCATATTTTATGATGATTCAATTTTATTGTTTTTGATCGTTGATGATTTTTGTTTACATTAGTTGATATTCTTAATTTTTTCTTACAGACTATAAATATGTGTGTATTGGTACACATGCCTTATCATCATATTTTATGATGATTCATGTTTATTGTTTTTGATCGTTGATGATTTTTGTTTACATTAGTTTGATTTTATATTTATGTTTGGATATTCTGTATCTGTGGAAGATTCTTTGTTCGATATTCTTTGTTTACATTACTTTTAATATTTTATGTCTATTCACATAAATTATGTTCAACGAAATATGCTTGGTGGGCATTTAATATTTAATGGTATTTTTATTAAGCGATATGGAATACGCTTGGTATGGTTTGGTTGTTATGATTGGGAAGCAATTCTATAACTCCTCCCCCCTTTGATTTTTGTTTCTCCTGGAACAATTTTTTGTATAGAATTATAAGTATAATACAAATTATAACTATTACAAATATATTCACACCAAAGTGAATAAAGCTACTATTTCTTTAATATTTTCAATGCTTTATTAAATCTTCAGTTTTTAAGTAATGTCTGTTAAATTATATTTATCTTCCACATAAATATTTATTGGTTGTTTTAAAATTGAATGCTTGTTAACATATTCTTTTTCGTTTATCTTGTCTGTTAAATTATATTTATCTTCCACATAAATATTTAGTGGTTGTTTTAAAATTGAATGCTTGTTAACATATTCTTTTTCGTTTATCTTGATTTCACAGTTTTCAAAATTTATTAATACATTTCTTTTTATTGGAATAACTTTTCTTTCATCACAAGAACTTTGTATTTTAGAGTTGCTATTTTTAACAATTAGTATTCCATTTTGAAGTTCTTTTACAATATTTTTTTTTCATTCTTTCTTTTAAGACAATTATTTTTATTTATACAATTAGTATAGGTTTTAAGATGTTTTAATTCTTTATTTTCAAGATATTATAAAAAGTATCATTTATTTTTATAATATTTTCATCATCTATTTCTAATTCAATATTTTCCTCGTTGGGGATAGACGTTATAAGATATTTATCAAAACTATAAATTCGATCTGGTATTTGAATTATAAAAATTAAAAGATCATTATCATATTCACCTATAGAGAGTTTAATGTTTTTTAGTTTGAACAAATCAATATCATAATATTCTATTTCTTCCGCCGTTAATAAGCTATTTGTAATCTACTTGCTAAAATGATATTTTGTATTTTTTCAATGATTTCTTTCAATTTGTCAACTCTTCTAGTATATTCTAGAATTATAATTCTTTTTTCTAATTGTTTAAATTTCTCTTCAGAACCGGAATATTTTTTTATTTTTGTATCAATTAAATTTTTTAATGTTTTTATTTCCTGTTGAAGTTGATTATTTATATCTACCTGTTTATTATTATTAATTATTAACTCGTGATTATTTACGGTTAGTGTTTTTAATTTGCTTTCTATTTCTATTTTGTCCTCATCATCCATAGTTCCGAATAAAAAAGTTTAAGACTCTCCCTCCTATGTTAATAAGACTTCTTGTTTTTCGTATATGGAGTTTATGACCTTTAATGCTTTTTAGTTCTTCTTCAATTAAATTTAGTTCACTGTCTATGTATGTTGTAATTATAATATCTTCTGGAGATTTCACTATAAAATTCTTTTGTTCTAACCACTGTTTGTTTGTTTTTGTTAATAACACTTTTATTTCCGTTAAATTAATTATATGTATTATAAAATTTAATTCGTTTACTATGTTTACTTCATCATATTTGATTACCGCGTAACCATTATTGTTTATTACTTCTTCAATAATTAATTTGCTGCTTATTAATCCAATAATAGTGAACAATAACACGAGACTTTTCATTTTTGTACGTACTCTTCTATCTGTATTTGACACTAAACTAAAACTCTTCTCTGGATTTTTCTGTTCATTTGGCTAGCTTTGATTAAATTGTCTTGATTTATTTGCTTACTCTTTCTTTCCTTTTGGATATTCTTCATATGTTGATCTTCGAGTTTATTGTATTTGTATCTTGGTGCTGTTTTATGACGTTCTGTTCTAGAATTTTTAACAAACCCTTCCGTTCTATTTTCACTATATTCCTCTCTATTAGTATTTAATATATCGATTTTTTTTTTTTTTTTGTTTTTGATCATTAGATCATGAAGTTTATTTTTATCTACATTGCCCTTCTGTATATCATATGGTTTTTGCTTAGTAGTAGAATGTATCGAAGTATGTATAGAGATTAGCTTTGTGAACAGCTACTCGAATTTCATGTATACTAGGGTTCGTTTTTCCGTTTAGGATTGCTCTTATTTTTTCAGCTAATGTTCTATGAAAGACTTCAATGTCTGAATTCCCTGTATGACTGTTTGGTTTAGTAAAATGTACTTCTATGTCAAGGTCTTCTAATAATTTAATAATTCTTGGAAAGTTAAATTCATTATCCATAATGAATCTTTTTGATTTACCATTTGTGTTGTAAAATTGTTTCTTCTAAGGTTTCATGAGAAACGTTTGGAACGTATGTAGATGGCTTCTTCTTCTGTCTCTAAGTCTTTATTCACTGTACTATCTTTTATTGGAAAATGATCATTCATTTCTTCATGTTGTGAATGTACTGTAGGTCTGACTGAATCCTGTTCTAACATGTGAATTTCTTGCAAGTCTTTAATTTCTCTACCTAAAAACATCTGCTACAGTATTACATGTACCTTTTAAATATTCGATTTGCATATCGTATTCTCCTAATTGGAGTATCCATCTTTGTAATCTGGGTGAAATATCTGCCTAAATTTTTTGTTTGTAGCCATTTTAATGGTTGGTGGTCTGTTTTAAGATCAAAGCGTCTACCATATAAATACGGTCGTAAATATTTTACTGACCAAACTATAGCGAGTAATTCTTTTTCTGTTGTACTGTAGTTTCTTTCATGTTCATTGAGAGTTCTACTTATAAATGTTATTGGAT
This sequence comes from Baccha elongata, assembly GCA_951217065.1. Taxonomy (NCBI): domain Eukaryota; kingdom Metazoa; phylum Arthropoda; class Insecta; order Diptera; family Syrphidae; genus Baccha; species Baccha elongata. The sequence goes on along the minus strand of CATNUY010000169.1, from coordinate 342,075 downwards.
GCTTTTTCTGTGTTAGCACTGCTCCAATTACATAATTGGATGCATCGGTCGTTAAGACGAATTTTTCATTAAAATCAGGATATGCAAGTACTGGTCCCGTTTGAAGCGCATTTTTTAATTCTTGATGTGCTTTAATATAATTTACATCGTTTTTATCAATTTTTGTATCTTTCTTTAAATATTTGGTAATGGGTTGTGCAATTTTTGCATAGTCTTTAATAAATTTCCTGTAATATCCTGTTATTCCTAAGAATGATTTAATTTCTTTAGCTGTACAAGGAAGTTGTATTTTTTCTATAGCTTCTATTTTATCTATATTGGGTTTCACACCTTTGTCTGTAATTGTATGCCCTTAGAACTTTGTTTCTCTTTTAAGAAAATTACATTTATCTACCTGTACTTTAAGGTTATATTTGTTTAAACGTTGAAAAACTAATCGAAGATTTACCATATGTTGCTGTAATGAAGTACTAAAAATTAATATATCATCAAGATATACTACACAGATTTTATTTATTAAACCTTCTAAAACCTCATTCATCATTCTTTGAAAAGTAGCTGGTGCATTTTTCAGACCAAATGGCATTCTTAACCATTCATAATGTCCGTATGGAGTTGAAAAAGCTGATTTTTCAGAATCAACGGGATTCATTTTTGTTTGATGAAAACCTTTTGCAAGGTCAAGGGTTGAAAAATATCGAGCTCGTCCTAATTTATCTAATATTTCATCGATATTGGGTATAGGATGCTTAAATTCATGTTTTTTCATTTAATTATCTATAATCGACTACCATTCGCCATTTTTGTTCACCTGAATTATTTATTTTCTTTGGGACTACCCAAATAGGTGCATTATAAGGGGAAACACTTCTTCGTATTATACCTTGTTGTAATAAATCATTAACTTGTCGTTCAATTTCTCTTTCGTGGATTTTAGGGTATCTATATATTTTACTGAATATGGGACTATCATGCTCAGTCCTAATGCTATGCATAGTTTGTGTTGTTAAAGTAAGTTTATCACCTTCTTGATAAAAAACATATTTATTTTCATCAATAAATTTTTTTAATTCCTGTTTTTTTTCATAATTTAAATTCTTATCTATTAATTGGCTCATTTGCGTTGAGTTGCAATATTCTAGAGTTTGAATTTCTTCATATTCGTATATACTTTTAATTTCTTTCTTTTCGCTGTCATAATTCTCAAAGTACGTTTTTCTGTTATTTATTTCAATATATCCTTCTTTTAAATACAATGTCGCTCCTATAGGTTTTAATAAATTTTGACCTATGATTCCTACAAATTTATTATTTCGTATTCTCATCAACTTCCATGCCATGGTAGCTTTATCTTCATTGAATTCTACCGGTACTTTAGTTATGATCTCAAATTTTATAATATTTTTGTGATTGAGCGATTTAATTTTGATTGGAACTTTCATTAAAGTTCTCGAAATTTCTATTAGTTGTGACTCATCAAGTATACTTGTTGTTGAGCCAGTATATATAAGAATATTGATTTTTTTATTATTTATTGTAAATTTTTTTATTGGAAGTGATTCTTCTTCCCGGCTATGGTAGGCTAGGTTAGGTTTGCGGGTTGCTGTAGGAGAGCCAATAGCTCAGCCCCAGCGCACTTAGGTCAATGTAGACCCATTGTGATGCCCGTTTGAGGTTTTACCGATTCCTCCTCTTACCATACTCGTAGTCCATGTTTAGTTCCTTAGTATCATCCCGGGGTGTTCAACCATCCGTTTCCTCTTGCGAATCGATATAGATTTGATATTGGGCACTCTGATAGTTCTTTGATGCTTTCGAAGAAGTATTTCCCCAGAGTTTTATTTCTTAGATGGCAGAGACTGGGGCAGTGACAGAGGTAGTGGGTTATATCCTCATGTTCTTCTTCGTCACTGCAACCTCTACATAGATCGTTTTCAGTTAGACGTAGTTTTTTGGCGTGATATCTTAGCATGTTATGGCCAGTTAAAACACCTACCAACGTCGATACTGACTTCCTGTCTTTTTGAATGATTGCATTCGTTCTATTTTTATCGTACTGCGGCCACAGTTTCCTAGCTTCCTCACAAGTGTTTAAGTTTGCCCATCTCGAGTTGGCTTTTGCCAGGATTTCACACATTATACTATGTTTAAGGTCGCATAACGTTGGTTTTACGCTTTCTGAGAGTTCTAAGCTAAGTGCTGAGCCTTTTCTTGCCAGTTCATCGGCTTTTTCATTTCCCATGATGCCCGCGTGACCGGGGACCCAGCAGAGTGTTATATTATGCTGTGTGGCAAGAACTTTAAGCTCTTCGCGACAGCTTTTCACAAGCTTGGACTTTATTTCAACAGAAGAAATTGCTTTTATCGCTGCCTGGCTATCGATGAGAATGGTAATATCCTCTCGGGGTAGTGCCATCATTGATGCCACTTTGGCAGCTTTCGTTACTGCTAGAACCTCTGCTTGGAATACACTGCTGTTATTGGGAAGTCTGATTGAGCCTTCTATATTCAAAGCTTCTAAGAAGAAGCCAGCCCTAGTACCTAAATCAATTTTTGAGCCGTCTGTAAAGATGGATTTGGTTGTAAGTTGTAAAACTTCATTATTAATCCACTCCTCTCTTCTTGGGAACAAGCATTGGAATGGCCTTTCAAAATCTGTAAAGTAGTCAGACTCTACATTTGTTCCTGTGTGGATGTTCAAAATTTCAGAGTGTCCATTTAAACTGGATCTCCATAGATTAGATTGGCTAATCCTGAGAGCGCTTTTTGCTGCAGTTTCCTGCATATAAAGGTCAAGTGGCAGAAGGTTAAGTATGGTTTCTAAGCCCACCGTGGGTGTCGTGCGCAAGGCACTAGTTGATCCAATGCATGCATGTCTCTGGATGTTAGTCAATGCCTTAAAGTTTGTAGTTTTGTTAGCGGCTTTCCACCAAACTAAGCATCCATACGTCAATATCGGTCTCACTATCGCAGCGTACATTCATAGAATTACATTGGGTTTTGGGCCCCAGTTTTTCCCAAAAATTCTGCTGCATGAGTAGAATGCGATGGATGCCTTTTTGACTCTTTCTTGGACATTCATTTTCCAGTTCAATTTCCTATCAAGTATGATTCCCAGGTATTTCGCACTTTCGGATAACTTAAGGGGTGTGCCTTCAATTGATGGCAGATGGAATTGTGGAATTATTCGTTTGTTCGTGAATAGAACTAGTTCTGTTTTTTGGGGATTAATACCTAAGCCGCATTTTTGGGCCCATTTGTTCAGTGTGTTGATAGCTCTTTGGAGGATATCACTGATGGTGTCTAGGAATTTCCCTGTGGCCATTATGACTAGGTCATCTGCGTAGGCAATGACTTTTATCCCATTATTATTAAGCAGTACTAAGACCTCATTCACAACTAATATCCACAGTAGTGGTGAAATAACCCCGCCTTGGGGTGTACCTCTTGAGGCAGTCATTTTCAATTCTGTGTTAGCGAGGGAGGTGTTTACGTTTGTTTTGTTTAATAGGCTTAGTATTATTTGAGTAATACTGTTGTCAATGTTCATGCTTATTAAGTTTCTTTCTATAGCACTAGCCTCAACATTGTTGAAAGCGCCTTCAATGTCGAGAAAGGCTGCTAGTGTGTATTCTTTTTGATCGAGTGATTTGTCTATAGTACTGACTACTGCATGAAGTGCAGTTTCAACACTTTTTCCTTTCATGTACGCATGCTGGTTCTGGGATAAGGTTCCTGGATTAAGCATGCTACGCATAAATACATCGAGTAGTTTCTCGAATGTTTTAAGCACAAACGATGTTAGGCTTATTGGTCTGAAATCTTTTGGCGTAGTATGAGTTGGTTTACCGGCTTTGGGTATAAATACAACTTTGACTTCTCGCCAAGTTGCAGGTATATGTGTGTACATAATACATCGCATGAATAGTTCTTTTAACACTGGTATTAACAGGTGCTTTGCCTTTTGAAGCATTATTGGATTAATACCATCAATGCCTGGTGATTTGTATGAGGAGAAGGAGTCAATTGCCCACTCTATTCCTTTCTCACTAATTACTTTCTCCGGGACTATATTACTGTGGGGATTTTCGTAATTGGTATCTGTGCCCGGTTTGGGCTGCGTCTTAACACACCCAGGGAAGTGTGTATTTAGTAGGAGTTCCATAGTTTCGGTGCAGGATTGGGTCCATCTGCCACTGTTATCTATAAGATAGCCAGGGGTTACCGGTTCCTTTGAGAGGACTTTTCTCAATCTTGCTGATTCAGGGTAACCTTCAATGCCATTGCAGAACGTCCTCCAAGATGTTCGTTTTGCGCTTTGAGTTGCATTTTTGAACTTTCTTTGACCTTCCTTGTAGAGGTCCCAATCGGACTCTGCATTGCTTCTTCTTGCGGCATTGAAGAGTTTTCTTGCTTCTTTTCTTAGATGTTGCAGCTCTTTATTCCACCAATGGGGTGATGTTTTTGTACTCGGAGCTATTACGGGGCACGATGTTTTGTATGCGCTTTTGATAATCAGGTTCAGTGTCTCAACCGTATTGTCAATATCTTTAGGTGACTCATAATTCAGGCCTTGTTATATGTTTTGTTTTTCCTCTACTTTTGTGACAAAACGATCCCAGTTAGTTTTCCTGGGATTTCTATATGGTTCTTTTTGTTTTATATTATCTCCAATTTCAAATTCAATACTTCTGTGGTCAGATAAGGAAGGTTCAGTAGATACTTTCCAGCCACTTAACGAAAAAGAGTTAGAGTTGTTAATAAGGGTTATGTCTAGCACTTCCCTTCTATTTCTAGTAACGAATGTTGGTTCGTTGCCTATGTTTCCTATAGCTAAATTATGTTCTATAATAAATTCAAGAATTGACTCACCTCGAGGGTTGGTATTTGTACTACCCCATTGTACATGATGGGAGTTAGCATCACATCCGAGGATAAGGTCCCATCTATTATCTCGAGCTTTTATGACAAGCTCCTTCGTCATTTCATTGGGGGGATCGTCCGTCCCATGTGGCATGTAAATTGATGCGAAGACGATTGGATAGCCATTCTGTCTTTCGCATTTTACAGCGGTCTGGTCAATATTGCTGTGGGTGGATAAAAGAAATAGGTTAACCTGACTTTTAGCTACAATGCAAGTTCGAACTGTACATTCATTGTTCTGTGGAAAGGCATACGTTACCAGGTCTTTCGATCTAAGCCCTCGTATTTGACCTCGAACTACCCAAGGTTCTTGCACCAGAGCTAGATCAATATTGCCGCTTGTCATAGCTTGTACTAGGTTGGCGCTAGCGGCTTTGCTGTGATGAAGATTAATTTGGCGTATCTTCATGCCGGCTAGTCGTTTCCCCACTTTTCTTCTTGTATACCGTCACAAATGGTCTTATCTTGCATCGGGTAATGCCGACGCGTATTTTGTAGCCACATTTGCGCAGTAGTGGCATGGATTTGTGACTGAGTCTCACCACAATCTCCATGCCTTTATCATTGTGCGGCCCCATTTCCTCCACCTGCCAGTCCTTACTTAAAAGTTCCGGGTTGAGGTTTTGGATGTTGAGTTGCACTCTTTCTTTCGGCAGATAAGGGCCGGGAAGGAATAGACGACCCTTCGGTTTGGCGAATTCTAGTAGCTCTTTCCTATCGCAAAGACGGAGGTTGGCTTTTGACCATGGTGCTTCCGTGTTGGCGATGAACTTCTTCAACCATTTGAGGGTTTCCGCGTCCTCACATTCCATCACTTTGAATCCTTTCAGAGATGTAAGCTGTCCAAAGTGCGGGATATGCCCAGCCACTTTGTACGAGTCATTCACCCCATCCAGGATTCTGACTTCAATCAATCTCCATTGGTCATCTGACAGCCTCCGTTCTGGATTACCAAAGTCAACAACTGCGACCCGGTGACTGTCTCTGACCACATTGGATACGGTTCTTTGTTTTTTGTTTTGTTTGGGTGCAGGAGAGAATGTGTCGTCATGCCTACCTCTTTTTACACAAACCGCAACTGGCTTCGGTCCCGTGTTTACTACACCGTCGGCATTTGTTGATGCCAAAGGAGAGGGTTGAGCTTTGCCATTCCCTTTCCCTCCAAGCTTCCTTGCGGGTTCCCTACTGCATGACGGCACATTTTCTAGGGTTTCTCTAGCTCTAGCTAACGATAATTGTTGTCTATCCGTTAAGGAGCTGGGTTCTATACCCTTGAGGCGTTGGAGAGTTCGTCTGGCGTTACGTACTCTATTCGGGCCGTACTTCAGCGATGTTGTTTGAATGTCAGCCTGAGCAGTACCTCCTGCTTTGGTTTCCCTCTGCAAGGAGAGTACTGTACAGACACTGCCTATAGTTTCGTCCCCGCCTTCCCGTGAATCTACTTTTGGGATCAAGTTTCCTGCAGAACTCGTCGTAGGTCCCGACGGGCTTAAGCCTGTCACAGTCCCAGATTTGTTCAACAGTTCCCCATCACCGCCTACACTAACCAGACAAGCCGATGAACCCACTACCGGTCCCGACGGGATTATGCCTGTCACAGACTTTGATGAGTCCACCAACTTCTCCACCCTGCCTAGTTTTTTCCCTTCAATTGCAGAGTCAGACGGGTACCTGTGTGATCCCGACGGGCTTGGGCCTGTCACAGAACTAGGTGCTCCCATCTTTCTCTCAGATGTTGTTGCTGGTTTCGAATGCATTGGTACCACTTTCAGTCCCGACGGGCCTAGACCTGTCACAGATTTGGGTGGACCCATTACATTCTTTAAGTTCGGGTTCATGTGGGCTTCGTGTGTGTTCGTCTTTAGTCCCGACGGGCTTAAGCCTGTTACAGACTCGGACGACTCCACATTTCCGCTCTTGCTTGTGACTACCATTGGATTAGTGTTGCCCGAAGGATCACGACTCCGTAGGTAGGCACGAGCAATTTGAAGCCTAAGTTGTTCCCTATCACTCAGACTCTCCCACTTTTTCCCTTCCAAGGCCCTAATCGTCTTCTTGTAGCTCTTAATTCTGCTTCGGTTAGAGGCTACTGACGATGTTGAAATGGACGAGCCAGTAAGGGAGACAGTGTCATTGTCACCTAGGAATAAATTTCCTAGATCCATGACACTCTCTCCAATGCTGCCGTCGGAAGTAGCCTTAAGGGCTGAAGAAGATTCGAGAAGGAAGCGCTCCTCTTCTTCTGTCATGTTGTCGTCGTTGATTGAATCGGCTTCCGTTAAGAACTTCGTGCCCGATTCTTGCACGTCGTCCCCTTTTGTTTTTGTTTTGTTTTTTTGTTTGTTCATTTTTGTTCCCACGAGTATGGGGGAAGGAAAAGTCAGTCTGCGTATCACCCCCTGTACACAGATAAGGTCAGGTTACTCTTCGTTTTGACCCGGTTTCGAAGAGGTACCGTTAGAATACAGCCGGTATACCCCTTGGCTGCAAACCATCCAATAGGCACGGTGACGTAACACCCTGGATTAAGGGGTGGGTAGTTCTTGGTTCGTTACTCATCAAAATCACTGTAGATCCAGGTTTCCCCAGATTCACAGATCAGATGAATCTTTGAAACTTAAGCCTTCGCACCACAACAAGGCTATGGTAAAATTTACCTCTTCATTTTTTATTTCCGTATTATTTACATCCATAGGTTCTGGCCTTGGATTCCTATTAGTATTATTATAGTTATTATACCTATACTGTCCTGAACTGAATGATCTTTGATTATTATTATTAAAATTTGCCTGATGGTTATTTCTATTAAATCCGAATCTAAAATTATTTGGATTTGCGTTTCCAAATATTCTATGATTATTTTGTCTAACTTGTTCTGAGGATATTCTATCATGTAGCGGTCTAAAATTGTTATTGACATTATTTTGTCTAAATGAGTTGTTGGGATGCAAATTATTTCTAAAAGGATTCCGATTAAGATTTTGATTAAAATTATTTTGATTTGATTTTGGTATATTTTGATATTTAATTTGTTCATTGATTTGTCTTATCATATTATTACTCTCTTACAGGTCAAAAGCCTCCATAAGATTATTTGGTTGGCTTGCAATCACTATTTCCTTTTGACTGGGTGACAATGTGTTTTTAAATGATTCTAGAGCTATACATTCATTATTTTTCTGAGTATAAACATTATCGGGTTCTAGTTGAGTTTTTGTTTGTAACTCTTGCAACAAATTGTCAATTTTATTATAATTCCTAATTGTGTCGTTCTCATTGACACTATTTATTTCTGTCACTAATTTAAGATATGATTTTTTAATGCCAAATTGTCTTACCAGTTGTACTTTTACGTCTGCCCAAGGTGCAAGATGTTGTAGACTATTTATTGCTCTCAAAGCCTCGCCTTGAATTTTCTGATGCACCACAAAAACTGCTTGTTCCATGTAAGTTGGGTCCTGGATTCTCTCAAATAAATACTCCATCGATGATATAAAAAGAGCCAGATTGTCTGATGATCCTTTAAATGGGTTAATCATCCTTAATTCTTTTAAATAGAATTTTTGCTGTTCTGCCCAAACTGCATGTTGAACTGGATCCTTCGGAGCTTGTGCTCTTGCTTGAGCTTGAATTTCGGCTAATTGCTCTTGTTGATTTGCAAGTGAAGCCTGTTGAGCTTGATGTTCTGCGGTGTTCATTTTGTTTATAGTTTTCTCTTGTATTTTAAAAATTCTTTCCCTTAGTTTCCGCAAGTTTTTCATTCACTATTTTTATTTAAAAGTTATTATTTTTTTTTTGTATGCACTTTTTAATTTATTTCTTTTTTTTTTACCTGCTTGTTTTTTGCATAGACACTTTGCCTTTTTCGTAGATACTATGTTTTTGTTTTGTTTACTTATCTCTCTATGAGAATGCGTGTATTAAAAAAAAATTTATGAACACTTAAGTATACAATAATTTTGTTTTTCTGGTACGAAATTGTTTTGTCCACTAAAACACTTCAGTGTTATTAATTTTCACAAAACACAATTTAATTTCGATCGTTGAATAAGGTTTTAGATAATGTACGTTGTACTTTAATCCGCACAAAATTCTACCGGTTAGAAAAAACTTTTTTTATTTTCTTTTCGGTCCGATCACTGAATCTCATCTATTCATTAATTTTCATTTATTTTCTTAGTGAGATCCTACCGACTGCGCCAATTTTGTATTTTAAATCCTCCGGGATTTTTTTAAAAAGATTTTAAAATAAAACGCAAGATTAAAATTTAAACAAGTACTTTATTTATTAATTTGAGCATCGGATCCCTTACCACTGGTGGGGGGAAATCTTCTGCTATACGTAGGAGTTTCAAGATGGAAATGAACTGAACTGACTGCCAGGAAAAACCATGCTTATTTATACTATTTTGATATTCTTAATTTCTTCTTACAGACTATAAATATGTGTGTATTGGTACACATGCATTATCATCATATTTTATGATGATTCAATTTTATTGTTTTTGATCGTTGATGATTTTTGTTTACATAAGTTGATATTCTTAATTTTTTCTTACAGACTATAAATATGTGTGTATTGGTACACATGCATTATCATCATATTTTATGATGATTCATGTTTATTGTTTTTGATCGTTGACGATTTTTGTTTACATTAGTTTGATTTTATATTTATGTTTGGATATTCTGTATCTGTGGAAGATTCTTTGTTCGATATTCTTTGTTTACATTACTTTTAATATTTTATGTCTATTCACATAAATTATGTTCAACGAAATATGCTTGGTGGGCATTTAATATTTAATGGTATTTTTATTAAGCGATATGGAATACGCTTGGTATGGTTTGGTTGTTATGATTGGGAAGCAATTCTATAACTCCTCCCCCCTTTGATTTTTGTTTCTCCTGGAACAATTTTTTGTATAGAATTATAAGTCTAATACAAATTATAACTATTACAAATATATTCACACCAAAGTGAATAAAGCTACTATTTCTTTAATATTTTCAATGCTTTATTAAATCTTCAGTTTTTAAGTAATGTCTGTTTAATTATATTTATCTTCCACATAAATATTTATTGGTTGTTTTAAAATTGAATGCTTGTTAACATATTCTTTTTCGTTTATCTTGTCTGTTAAATTATATTTATCTTCCACATAAATATTTAGTGGTTGTTTTAAAATTGAATGCTTGTTAACATATTCTTTTTCGTTTATCTTGATTTCACAGTTTTCAAAATTTATTAATACATTTCTTTTTATTGGAATAACTTTTCTTTCATCACAAGAACTTTGTATTTTAGAGTTGCTATTTTTAACAATTAGTATTCCAATTTGAAGTTCTTTTACAATATTTTTTTTTCATTCTTTCTTTTAAGACAATTATTTTTATTTATACAATTAGTATAGGTTTTAAGATGTTTTAATTCTTTATTTTCAAGATATTATAAAAAGTATCATTTATTTTTATAATATTTTCATCATCTATTTCTAATTCAATATTTTCCTCGTTGGGGAAAGACGTTATAAGATATTTATCAAAACTATAAATTCGATCTGGTATTTGAATTATAAAAATTAAAAGATCATTATCATATTCACCTATAGAGAGTTTAATGTTTTTTAGTTTGAACAAATCAATATCATAATATTCTATTTCTTCCGCCGTTAATAAGCTATTTGTAATCTACTTGCTAAAATGATATTTTGTATTTTTTCAATGATTTCTTTCAATTTGTCAACTCTTCTAGTATATTCTAGAATTATAATTCTTTTTTCTAATTGTTTAAATTTCTCTTCAGAACCGGAATATTTTTTTATTTTTGTATCAATTAAATTTTTTAATGTTTTTATTTCCTGTTGAAGTTGATTATTTATATCTACCTGTTTATTATTATTAATTATTAACTCGTGATTATTTACGGTTAGTGTTTTTAATTTGCTTTCTATTTCTATTTTGTCCTCATCATCCATAGTTCCGAATAAAAAAGTTTAAGACTCTCCCTCCTATGTTAATAAGACTTCTTGTTTTTCGTATATGGAGTTTATGACCTTTAATGCTTTTTAGTTCTTCTTCAATTAAATTTAGTTCACTGTCTATGTATGTTGTAATTATAATATCTTCTGGAGATTTCACTATAAAATTCTTTTGTTCTAACCACTGTTTGTTTGTTTTTGTTAATAACACTTTTATTTCCGTTAAATTAATTATATGTATTATAAAATTTAATTCGTTTACTATGTTTACTTCATCATATTTGATTACCGCGTAACCATTATTGTTTATTACTTCTTCAATAATTAATTTGCTGCTTATTAATCCAATAATAGTGAACAATAACACGAGACTTTTCATTTTTGTACGTACTCTTCTATCTGTATTTGACACTAAACTAAAACTCTTCTCTGGATTTTTCTGTTCATTTGGCTAGCTTTGATTAAATTGTCTTGATTTATTTGCTTACTCTTTCTTTCCTTTTGGATATTCTTCATATGTTGATCTTCGAGTTTATTGTATTTGTATCTTGGTGCTGTTTTATGACGTTCTGTTCTAGAATTTTTAACAAACCCTTCCGTTCTATTTTCACTATATTCCTCTCTATTAGTATTTAATATATCGATTATTTTTTTTTTTGTTTTTGATCATTAGATCATGAAGTTTATTTTTATCTACATTGCCCTTCTGTATATCATATGGTTTTTGCTTAGTAGTAGAATGTATCGAAGTATTATAAAAGAGATTAGCTTTGTGAACAGCTACTCGAATTTCATGTATACTAGGGTTCGTTTTTCCGTTTAGGATTGCTCTTATTTTTTCAGCTAATGTTCTATGAAAGACTTCAATGTCTGAATTTCCTGTATGACTGTTTGGTTTAGTAAAATGTACTTCTATGTCAAGGTCTTCTAATAATTTAATAATTTTTGGAAAGTTAAATTCATTATCCATAATGAATCTTTTTGATTTACCATTTGTGTTGTAAAATTGTTTCTTCTAAGGTTTCATGAGAAACGTTTGGAACGTATGTAGATGTAGTTATCTTACTAAATTTGTCAATGGAAGTTAAGTATTTTGTTTTATTAATACAATAAATGTCTATATGAACTATCTCATTAATGTCTTTTGGAGTTTCTGTTAAATGAAATTTTTCTTTAATTGGTCGTCTATCATACTTAGATTGTTTGCAAATATTGCAACTATTGATTACGTCATTTATTAATTCTTTTAATTTCTTGAAATAGATTTTTGTCCGTTATAATTTTCTTCAATGCCTGCATGACCTGTTTCCTTTTCATGATACAATTTTATCTGTTTAATGGCTTCTTCTTCTGTCTCTAAGTCTTTAGCAAAATGTTCACATTTATAAAATTTTATTCTTGTTCCAAATAACTCTATCAATTTTTGTTGAAGAATATTATATTCACTGTCTGTTAATTCAGTATAAATTCCTGTACTAACTTGTCTATTGACGGTATTATTAAATCATTAAAATTATCTTTATATAATTCATTTATTCCAATATGTATTCTTTTATATTTAGGGCTTTTATTCAATCCATTTCCTGCTTTTAAAATAATTTGTTGCTTAAAAATATTCACTGCACTATCTTTTATTGGAAAATGATCATTCATTTCTTCATGTTGTGAATGTACTGTAGGTCTGACTGAATCCTGTTCTAACATGTGAATTTCTTGCAAGTCTTTAATTTCTCTACCTAAAAAAATCTGCTACAGTATTACATGTACCTTTTAAATATTCGATTCGCATATCGTATTCTCCTAATTGGAGTATCCATCTTTGTAATCTGGGTGAAATATCTGCCTAATTTTTTTGTTTGTAGCCATTTTAATGGTTGGTGGTCTGTTTTAAGATCAAAGCGTCTACCATATAAATACGGTCGTAAATATTTTACTGACCAAACTATAGCGAGTAATTCTTTTTCTGTTGTACTGTAGTTTCTTTCATGTTCATTGAGAGTTCTACTTATAAATGTTATTGGATGTTTTTTCTGTGTTAGCACTGCTCCAATTACATAATTGGATGCATCGGTCGTTAAGACGAATTTTTCATTAAAATCAGGATATGCAAGTACTGGTCCCGTTTGAAGCGCATTTTTTAATTCTTGATGTGCTTTAATATAATTTATATCGTTTTTATCAATTTTTGTATCTTTCTTTAAATATTTGGTAATGGGTTGTGCAATTTTTGCATAGTCTTTAATAAATTTCCTGTAATATCCTGTTATTCATAAGAATGATTTAATTTCTTTAGCTGTACAAGGAAGTTGTATTTTTTCTATAGCTTCTATTTTATCTATATTGGGTTTCACACCTTTGTCTGTAATTGTATGCCCTAAGAACTTTGTTTCTCTTTTAAGAAAATTACATTTATCTACCTATACTTTAAGGTTATATTTGTTTAAACGTTGAAAAACTAATCGAAGATTTACCATATGTTGCTGTAATGAAGTACTAAAAATTAATATATCATCAAGATATACTACACAGATTTTATTTATTAAACCTTCTAAAACCTCATTCATCATTATTTGAAAAGTAGCTGGTGCATTTTTCAGACCAAATGGCATTCTTAACCATTCATAATGTCCGTATGGAGTTGAAAAAGCTGATTTTTCAGAATCAACGGGATTCATTTTTATTTAATGAAAACCTTTTGCAAGGTCAAGGGTTGAAAAATATTGAGCTCGTCCTAATTTATCTAATATTTCATCGATATGGGGTATAGGATGCTTAAATTCATTGGGTATAGGATGCTTAAATTCATGTTTTTTCATTTAATTATCTATAATCGACTACCATTCGCCATTTTTGTTCACCTGAATTATTTATTTTCTTTGGGACTACCCAAATAGGTGCATTATAAGGGGAAACACTTCTTCGTATTATACCTTGTTGTAATAAATCATTAACTTGTCGTTCAATTTCTCTTTCGTGGATTTTAGGGTATCTATATATTTTACTGAATATGGGACTATCATGCTCAGTCCTAATGCTATGCATAGTTTGTGTTGTTAAAGTAAGTTTATCACCTTCTTGATAAAAAACATATTTATTTTCATCAATAAATTTTTTTAATTCCTGTTTTTTTTTCATAATTTAAATTCTTATCTATTAATTGGCTCATTTGCGTTGAGTTGCAATATTCTAGAGTTTGAATTTCTTCATATTCGTATATACTTTTAATTTCTTTCTTTTCGCTGTCATAATTCTCAAAGTACGTTTTTCTGTTATTTATTTCAATATATCCTTCTTTTAAATACAATGTCGCTCCTATAGGTTTTAATAAATTTTGACCTATGATTCCTACAAATTTATTATTTCGTATTCTCATCAACTTCCATGACATGGTAGCTTCATCTTCATTGAATTCTACCGGTACTTTAGTTATGATCTCAAATTTTATAATATTTTTGTGATTGAGCGATTTAATTTTGATTGGAACTTTCATTAAAGTTCTCGGAATTTCTATTAGTTGTGACTCATCAAGTATACTCGTTGTTGAGCCAGTATATATAAGAATATTGATTTTTTTATTATTTATTGTAACTTTTTTTATGGGAAGTGATTCTTCTTCCCGGCTATGGTAGGCTAGGTTAGGTTTGCGGGTTGCTGTAGGAGAGCCAATAGCTCAGCCCCAGCGCACTTAGATCAATGTAGACCCATTGTGATGCCCATTTGAGGTTTTACCGATTCCTCCTCTTACCATACTCGTAGTCCATGTTTAGTTCCTTAGTATCATCCCGGGGTGTTCAACCATCCGTTTCCTCTTGCGAATCGATATAGATTTGATATTGGGCACTCTGATAGTTCTTTGATGCTTTCGAAGAAGTATTTCCCCAGAGTTTTATTTCTTAGATGGCAGAGACTGGGGCAGTGACAGAGGTAGTGGGTTATATCCTCATGTTCTTCTTCGTCACTGCAACCTCTACATAGATCGTTTTCAGTTAGACGTAGTTTTTTGGCGTGATATCTTAGCATGTTATGGCCAGTTAAAACACCTACCAACGTTGATACTGACTTCCTGTCTTTTTGAATGATTGCATTCGTTCTATTTTTATTGTACTGCGGCCACAGTTTCCTAGCTTCCTCACAAGTGTTTAAGTTTGCCCATCTCGAGTTGGCTTTTGCCAGGATTTCACACATTATACTATGTTTAAGGTCGCATAACGTTGGTTTTACGCTCCTTTCTGAGAGTTCTAGGCTAAGTGCTGAGCCTTTTCTTGCCAGTTCATCGGCTTTTTCATTTCCCATGATGCCCGCGTGACCGGGGACCCAGCAGAGTGTTATATTATGC
The DNA here is from genome assembly GCA_951217065.1 of Baccha elongata. NCBI lineage: Eukaryota > Metazoa > Arthropoda > Insecta > Diptera > Syrphidae > Baccha > Baccha elongata. The sequence continues at coordinate 326,835 of CATNUY010000169.1, read as the reverse complement.
TGTGTGGCAAGAACTTTAAGCTCTTCGCGACAGCTTTTCACAAGCTTGGACTTTATTTCAACAGAAGAAATTGCTTTTATCGCTGCCTGGCTATCGATGAGAATGGTAATATCCTCTCGGGGTAGTGCCATCATTGATGCCACTTTGGCAGCTTTCGTTACTGCTAGAACCTCTGCTTGGAATACACTGCTGTTATTGGGAAGTCTGATTGAGCCTTCTATATTCAAAGCTTCTAAGAAGAAGCCAGCCCTAGTACCTAAATCAATTTTTGAGCCGTCTGTAAAGATGGATTTGGTTGTAAGTTGTAAAACTTCATTATTAATCCACTCCTCTCTTCTTGGGAACAAGCATTGGAATGGCCTTTCAAAATCTGTAAAGTAGTCAGACTCTACATTTGTTCCTGTGTGGATGTTCAAAATTTCAGAGTGTCCATTTAAACTGGATCTCCATAGATTAGATTGGCTAATCCTGAGAGCGCTTTTTGCTGCAGTTTCCTGCATATAAAGGTCAAGTGGCAGAAGGTTAAGTATGGTTTCTAAGCCCACCGTGGGTGTCGTGCGCAAGGCACTGGTTGATCCAATGCATGCATGTCTCTGGATGTTAGTCAATGCCTTAAAGTTTGTAGTTTTGTTAGCGGCTTTCCACCAAACTAAGCATCCATACGTCAATATCGGTCTCACTATCGCAGTGTATATCCATAGAATTACCTTGGGTTTTGGGCCCCAGTTTTTCCCAAAAATTCTGCTGCATGAGTAGAATGCGATGGATGCCTTTTTGACTCTTTCTTGGACATTCATTTTCCAGTTCAATTTCCTATCAAGTATGATTCCCAGGTATTTCGCGCTTTCGGATAACTTAAGGGGTGTGCCTTCAATTGATGGCAGATGGAATTGTGGAATTATTCGTTTGTTCGTGAATAGAACTAGTTCTGTTTTTTGGGGATTAATACCTAAGCCGCATTTTTGGGCCCATTTGTTCATTGTGTTGATAGCTCTTTGGAGGATATCACTGATGGTGTCTAGGAATTTCCCCGTGGCCATTATGACTAGGTCATCTGCGTAGGCAATGACTTTTGTCCCATTATTATTAAGCAGTACTAAGACCTCATTCACAACTAATATCCACAGCAGTGGTGAAATAACCCCGCCTTGGGGTGTACCTCTTGAGGCAGTAATTTTCAATTCTGTGTTAGCGAGGGAGGTGTTTACGTTTGTTTTGTTTAATAGGCTTAGTATTATTTGAGTAATACTGTTGTCAATGTTCATGCTTATTAAGTTTCTTTCTATAGCACTAGCCTCAACATTGTTGAAAGCGCCTTCAATGTCGAGAAAGGCTGCTAGTGTGTATTCTTTTTGATCGAGTGATTTGTCTATAGTACTGACTACTGCATGAAGGGCAGTTTCAACACTTTTTCCTTTCATGTACGCATGCTGGTTCTGGGATAAGGTTCCTGGATTAAGCATGCTACGCATAAATACATCGAGTAGTTTCTCGAATGTTTTAAGCACAAACGATGTTAGGCTTATTGGTCTGAAATCTTTTGGCATAGTATGAGTTGGTTTACCGGCTTTGGGTATAAATACAACTTTGACTTCTCGCCAAGTTGCAGGTATATGTGTGTACATAATACATCGCATGAATAGTTCTTTTAACACTGGTATTAACAGGTGCTTTGCCTTTTGAAGCATTATTGGATTAATACCATCAATGCCTGGTGATTTGTATGAGGAGAAGGAGTCAATTGCCCACTCTATTCCTTTCTCACTAATTACTTTCTCCGGGACTATATTACTGTGGGGATTTTCGTAATTGGTATCTGTGCCCGGTTTGGGCTGCGTCTTAACACACCCAGGGAAGTGTGTATTTAGTAGGAGTTTCATAGTTTCGGTGCAGGATTGGGTCCATCTGCCACTGTTATCTATAAGATAGCCAGGGGTTACCGGTTCCTTTGAGAGGACTTTTCTCAATCTTGCTGATTCAGGGTAACCTTCAATGCCATTGCAGAACGTCCTCCAAGATGTTCGTTTTGCGCTTTGAGTTGCATTTTTGAACTTTCTTTGACCTTCCTTGTAGAGGTCCCAATCGGACTCTGCATTGCTTCTTCTTGCGGCATTGAAGAGTTTTCTTGCTTCTTTTCTTAGATGTTGCAGCTCTTTATTCCACCAATGGGGTGATGTTTTTGTACTCGGAGCTATTACGGGGCACGATGTTTTGTATGCGCTTTTGATAATCAGGTTCAGTGTCTCAACCGTATTGTCAATATCTTTAGGTGACTCATAATTCAGGCCTTGTAATATGTTTTGTTTTTCCTCTACTTTTGTGACAAAACGATCCCAGTTAGTTTTCCTGGGATTTCTATATGGTTCTTTTTGTTTTATATTATCTCCAATTTCAAATTCAATACTTCTGTGGTCAGAAAAGGAAGGTTCAGTAGATACTTTCCAGCCACTTAACGAAAAAGAGTTAGAGTTGTTAATAAGGGTTATGTCTAGCACTTCCCTTCTATTTCTAGTAACGAATGTTGGTTCGTTGCCTATGTTTCCTATAACTAAATTATGTTCTATAATAAATTCAAGAATTGACTCACCTCGAGGGTTGGTATTTGTACTAGCCCATTGTACATGATGGGAGTTAGCATCACATCCGAGGATAAGGTCCCATCTATTATCTCGAGCTTTTATGACAAGCTCCTTCGTCATTTCATTGGGGGGATCGTCCGTCCCATGTGGCATGTAAATTGATGCGAAGACGATTGGATAGCCATTCTGTCTTTCGCATTTTACAGCGGTCTGGTCAATATTGCTGTGGGTGGATAAAAGAAATAGGTTAACCTGACTTTTAGCTACAATGCAAGTTCGAACTGTACATTCATTGTTCTGTGGAAAGGCATACGTTACCAGGTATTTCGATCTAAGCCCTCGTATTTGACCTCGAACTACCCAAGGTTCTTGCACCAGAGCTAGATCAATATTGCCGCTTGTCATAGCTTGTAATAGGTTGGCGCTAGTGGCTTTGCTGTGATGAAGATTAATTTGGCGTATCTTCATGCCGGCTAGTCGTTTCCCCACTTTTCTTCTTGTATACCGTCACAAATGGTCTTATCTTGCATCGGGTAATGCCGACGCGTATTTTGTAGCCACATTTGCGCAGTAGTGGCATGGATTTGTGACTGAGTCTCACCACAATCTCCATGCCTTTATCATTGTGCGGCCCCATTTCCTCCACCTGCCAGTCCTTACTTAAAAGTTCCGGGTTGAGGTTTTGGATGTTGAGTTGCACTCTTTCTTTCGGCAGATAAGGGCCGGGAAGGAATAGACGACCCTTCGGTTTGGCGAATTCTAGTAGCTCTTTCCTATCGCAAAGACGGAGGTTGGCTTTTGACCATGGTGCTTCCGTGTTGGCGATGAACTTCTTCAACCATTTGAGGGTTTCCGCGTCCTCACATTCCATCACTTTGAATCCTTTCAGAGATGTAAGCTGTCCAAAGTGCGGGATATGCCCAGCCACTTTGTACGAGTCATTCACCCCATCCAGGATTCTGACTTCAATCAATCTCCATTGGTCATCTGACAGCCTCCGTTCTGGATTACCAAAGTCAACAACTGCGACCCGGTGACTGTCTCTGACCACATTGGATACGGTTCTTTGTTTTTTGTTTTGTTTGGGTGCAGGAGAGAATGTGTCGTCATGCCTACCTCTTTTTACACAAACCGCAACTGGCTTCGGTCCCGTGTTTACTACACCGTCGGCATTTGTTGATGCCAAAGGAGAGGGTTGAGCTTTGCCATTCCCTTTCCCTCCAAGCTTCCTTGCGGGTTCCCTACTGCATGACGGCACATTTTCTAGGGTTTCTCTAGCTCTAGCTAACGATAATTGTTGTCTATCCGTTAAGGAGCTGGGTCCTATACCCTTGAGGCGTTGGAGTGTTCGTCTGGCGTTACGTACTCTATTCGGGCCGTACTTCAGCGATGCTGTTTGAATGTCAGCCTGAGCAGTACCTTCTGCTTTGGTTTCCCTCTGCAAGGAGAGTACTGTACAGACACTGCCTATAGTTTCGTCCCCGCCTTCCCGTGAATCTACTTTTGGGATCAAGTTTCCTGCAGAACTCGTCGTAGGTCCCGACGGGCTTAAGCCTGTCACAGACTCGGACGACTCCACATTTCCGCTCTTGCTTGTGACTACCATTGGATTAGTGTTGCCCGAAGGATCACGACTCCGTAGATAGGCACGAGCAATTTGAAGCCTAAGTTGTTCCCTATCACTCAGACTCTCCCACTTTTTCCCTTCCAAGGCCCTAATCGTCTTCTTGTAGCTCTTAATTCTGCTTCGGTTTGAGGCTACTGACGATGTTGAAATGGACGAGCCAGTAAGGGAGACAGTGTCATTGTCACCTAGGAATAAATTTCCTAGATCCATGACACTCTCTCCAATGCTGCCGTCGGAAGTAGCCTTAAGGGCTGAAGAAGATTCGAGAAGGAAGCTCTCCTCTTCTTCTGTCATGTTGTCGTCGTTGATTGAATCGGCTTCCGTTAAGAACTTCGTGCCCGATTCTTGCACGTCGTCCCCTTTTGTTTTTGTTTTGTTTTTTTGTTTGTTCATTTTTGTTCCCACGAGTATGGGGGAAGGAAAAGTCAGTCTGCGTATCACCCCCTGTACACAGATAAGGTCAGGTTACTCTTCGTTTTGACCCGGTTTCGAAGAGGTACCGTAAGAATACAGCCGGTATACCCCTTGGCTGCAAACCATCCAATAGGCACGGTGACGTAACACCCTGGATTAAGGGGTGGGTAGTTCTTGGTTCGTTACTCATCAAAATCACTGTAGATCCAGGTTTCCCCAGATTCACAGATCAGATGAATCTTTGAAACTTAAGCCTTCGCACCACAACAAGGTGACTACCCTTGGCGAAGGCGGCTATGGTAAAATTTACCTCTTCATTTTTTATTTCCGTATTATTTACATCCATAGGTTCTGGCCTTGGATTCCTATTAGTATTATTATAGTTATTATACCTATACTGTCCTGAACTGAATGATCTTTGATTATTATTATTAAAATTTGCCTGATGGTTATTTCTATTAAATCCGAATCTAAAATTATTTGGATTTGCGTTTCCAAATATTCTATGATTATTTTGTCTAACTTGTTCTGAGGATATTCTATCATGTAGCGGTCTAAAATTGTTATTGACATTATTTTGTCTAAATGAGTTGTTGGGATGCAAATTATTTCTAAAAGGATTCCGATTAAGATTTTGATTAAAATTATTTTGATTTGATTTTGGTATATTTTGATATTTAATTTGTTCATTGATTTGTCTTATCATATTATTACTCTCTTACAGGTCAAAAGCCTCCATAATATTATTTGGTTGGCTTGCAATCACTATTTCCTTTTGACTGGGTGACAATGTGTTTTTAAATGATTCTAGAGCTATACATTCATTATTTTTCTGAGTATAAACATTATCGGGTTCTAGTTGAGTTTTTGTTTGTAACTCTTGCAACAAATTGTCAATTTTATTATAATTCCTAATTGTGTCGTTCTCATTGACACTATTTATTTCTGTCACTAATTTAAGATATGATTTTTTAATGTCAATTTGTCTTACTAGTTGTACTTTTACGTCTGCCCAAGGTGCAAGATGTTGTAGACTATTTATTGCTCTCAAAGCCTCGCCTTGAATTTTCTGATGCACCACAAAAACTGCTTGTTCCATGTAAGTTGGGTCCTGGATTCTCTCAAGTAAATACTCCATCGATGATATAAAAAGAGCCAGATTGTCTGATGATCCTTTAAATGGGTTAATCATCCTTAATTCTTTTAAATAGAATTTTTGCTGTTCTGCCCAAACTGCATGTTGAACTGGATCCTTCGGAGCTTGTGCTCTTGCTTGAGCTTGAATTTCGGCTAATTGCTCTTGTTGATTTGCAAGTGAAGCCTGTTGAGCTTGATGTTCTGCGGTGTTCATTTTGTTTATAGTTTTCTCTTGTATTTTAAAAATTCTTTCCCTTAGTTTCCGCAAGTTTTTCATTCACTATTTTTATTTAAAAGTTATTATTTTTTTTTTGTATGCACTTTTTAATTTATTTCTTTTTTTTTACCTGCTTGTTTTTTGCATAGACACTTTGCCTTTTTCGTAGATACTATGTTATTGTTTTGTTTACTTATCTCTCTATGAGAATGCGTGTATAAAAAAAAAATTTATGAACACTTAAGTATACAATAATTTTGTTTTTCTGGTAATAAATTGTTTTGTCCACTAAAACACTTCAGTGTTATTAATTTTCACTAAACACAATTTAATTTCGATCGTTGAATAAGGTTTTAGATAATGTACGTTGTACTTTAATCCGCACAAAATTCTACCGGTTAAAAAAAACTTTTTTTATTTTCTTTTCGGTCCGATCACTGAATCTCATCTATTCATTAATTTTCATTTATTTTCTTAGTGAAATCCTACCGACTGCGCCAATTTTGTATTTTAAATCCTCCGGGATTTTTTAAAAAGATTTTAAAATAAAACGCAAGATTAAAATTTAAACAAGTACTTTATTTATTAATTTGAGCATCGGATCCCTTACCACTGGTGGGGGGAAATCTTCTGCTATACGTAGGAGTTTCAAGATGGAACTGAACTGAACTGACTGCCAGGAAAAACCATGCTTATTTATACTATTTTGATATTCTTAATTTCTTCTTACAGACTATAAATATGTGTGTATTGGTACACATGCATTATCATCATATTTTATGGTGATTCAATTTTATTGTTTTTGATCGTTGATGATTTTTGTTTACATAAGTTGATATTCTTAATTTTTTCTTACAGACTCTAAATATGTGTGTATTGGTACACATGCATTATCATCATATTTTATGATGATTCATGTTTATTGTTTTTGATCGTTGACGATTTTTGTTTACATTAGTTTGATTTTATATTTATGTTTGGATATTCTGTATCTGTGGAAGATTCTTTGTTCGATATTCTTTGTTTACATTACTTTTAATATTTTATGTCTATTCACATAAATTATGTTCAACGAAATATGCTTGGTGGGCATTTAATATTTAATGGTATTTTTATTAAGCGATATGGAATACGCTTGGTATGGTTTGGTTGTTATGATTGGGAAGCAATTCTATTACTCGCGTGATTGAAGTACATTAGTCGACATGGTCGCTGGTTATATTTCAATACTGTTAAACAATTATTTTTATATTTTTACAAAAAAATAGAAGGACCAGCACATGAAAGTCGAAAGGGCAAACGAATAGACAAAAAACCAATAAATGAAAACACAGCCTATCAATTTTAATGTACGTGTTTTTAATGTCAAAAGAAGGTACTTACATAGCTGCTTGCAGGTCGAAATCCAAGTGATCGAGTAATTGAGCATGAAAGACGTTCATGTCTCAACTGTTATACATAGAGTACAACATAACAAATTATTTTTAAAGAGAATTGAGTGAAAAAACAAATTGACTATAATATTAGCGTAATTAGTACATAGTTTGGCAAATAGTAACACAATTAATAATTAACACAATTACAAATTTCTTTAAACAAGTTTGAAGAACAAATTAACATATACACCCCTATTACGATTGTCAATTATATACAAATTGACAATTGCTTAAATTTATCAATAAGTTGAAAGTTTGGTATTGTGTACCATGATTGATAAAAGTTTCGATTATTGTGAATAATATTGGCCGTTGTGAATTGATCACAATTTATTTGACATTTTCCATCATGAAGGGAAATGTCAAAGAAAAATACATCTTTTTGCGAACCTGTCAAACCAAACAAATTTTACTTTGAGGAATATAAAAAAAGGTATTTACCCATTATGAAGCTTTAGGTGTGAAAGAGTCGAATATACAAAATTATGACAATATAGCCTTCTGTTAGAAAGCCCTACATTAATTACCTATTTACTGCAAGAGAAAACAAAAATAAATACATATTTAAAATCATGTTTGCTTGTTAACTAATTTTTTTTTTGTTGCGCGAAATTTTTACTTGCTTTAGTAGGTACCTTATCGCAAGAAAAAAATTGTATTTTTGTGAGTCTTGTGGAAATATTTCTTCATCAACTAAATTTTTTTGATTGAAAGAAAACTTGACCGATACCAATAAAGTTGATGCCAATTGACACTCACAATACCGATTTTTCCATTCACAATGGAGTATTGATGAAAATTAAAAATTTATCGACTGTTCGTTGTTAATTGACAATCACAATACCATTTTAAAAATTTAGTTGATAAATAGCAATTACCAATCTATAATTGACAATCGTAATAGGGGCCATATTCTTAAAAATTCCGCCCCCCTGGAATTTCGTTTCAGCTTACTGGAAGTACTGCCAATTTATGAACAGGTCGAACAAAATTTCCTGTCGATGTTCTGAGGGTGATTACTCGAACATGACCATCTTTGCCAGGATGAATAGCAATAACCCGGCCCATAGCCCATTTACTGGTGGCAAGTTTGAATCCTTGATGACAACTAGGTCGTTTAACTGAAGATTTCGTTGAGGTTGCGACCAACGAGGGCGTTGTTGCAGCGATGTAAGATATTCCATACTCCAACGTTTCCAATAGCCCTGGACTTTGCACTGTAGAGCTTGCGATGATGATGGTCGATTCTGAGGTACTTCTAATGATGGTTCAGGAATAGCTGAATATGATTCACCTAAAATGAAATGAGCTGGTGTAAGTGGATCTAAATCATTATCAGATGTTTGACATAAAGGACGTGAATTTAAAAGTGATTCTATTTGGGTTAGAAGAGTATAAAATTGTTCAAAGGTAAGCATATCAGAACCTATCACACGACGAAGGTGTTGCTTAACAGACTATACGCCCGCTTCCCATAAACCGCCGAAATGTGGTGCAGAAGGGGGAATAAAATGCCATGTAATAGCATCACGAGCAAGGGTTTCTCCAACTATTGAGTTTTGGTGCTCAGATAGTACAAGTTGATACATTTCTGAGAGTAGTCTGGCTGATCCGCGAAAATTTGTACCATTATCTGAGTACATATGGGATGGTTTACCGCGACGCGAAACTAAACGGCAAAGTGCTGCAATAAAGGCTTCCGTGGTCAGATCACTGACCAGCTCCAAATGGATGGCTTTTGTTACAAGACACACAAATAGCGATATGTATCCTTTAGTCACATGCGACTTTCGACCAATTTTGGTCTTAATGGAGATAGGACCTGCGTAGTCACAGCCACATTGGGTAAAAGGTCTATAGGTTTGGATCCTTTGCGGTGGAAGATTACCCATGATTTGCGTTCCTGTCAGTTTTCTTTGCCTAAAACATTTCATGCACTCATGAGTAATTTTTCGTAATAGGTTTCTGCATCCAATAATCCAGTACTCTTGATGGAGTATTGCGAATAGTGTTGAAACTCCAGGATGAAGAAGATATTCATGTGCATCTACCACAATCAATTGGGTAATAATATGTCCTTGTGGAATTATGATTGGATGTTTTGCATTATAAGCGATATTAGCTTCTATTTTTCTTCCACCAACACGTAATATTCCTTCTTATCTAGAAAAGGATTTAGGTTAGCGATCTTGCAGTTCTTACCAAAGTGTCCATGTTTTTTTTAAAATAGTCAATGTCTTCACCAAAATACATATTTTGCAGCCAACGTATTATGCAATTCTTGGCGTCGAAGAATTCAGCTGCAGCAAGATAAGAAGATCCTGACCTTGATCGTTTCGATAACTTGGAAATAAACCGATTCATGAAGGCAACTACGCGAATAAGAGTAAACCACGACGACACGCGAGACGATAGAAACTCAAAAGGGTGTTCTATATTTTGCACAACTAAATGTGTTTTTTGAATCTGTTTTCTCTCCTCCTCCTTACAATCAGAATAATCCTGCGAATTGTTAATTATTGGCCAATTTACTTCACTTTTCATAAGCCAATGTGGGCCATTCCACCAGATAGGGTGAATCACAAGATTCGAAGGTGCTATACCGCGCGAAGCACAGTCAGCAGGGTTTTGGTCTGACTTAACGTGAAACCACCTGTTTCGCGGAATAGTATTTAATATTTCGGAAGTCCGATTTCCAACAAAAATGTTCCAATGCCGTGACGGAGATGATAACCAAGAAAGCACTACCTGTGAGTCACACCACGCATAAATATTTGCAAATGTCATTTTTAAAGAGTTCTGAACAGCTACAAGAAGTCTTGTGAGCAGTAATGCTCCACACAATTCTAACCGTGGAATGCTTAGCTGTTTAAGTGGAGCAACCCTAGTTTTAGCGGCCACAATGTTTATTTTTATTTCTCCATTAGGGAAAACGTGACGCGAATAAATATCAGCGGCGTACGCGGATGAAGAGGCATCTGAGAACCCGTGGAGTTGAAAGTTAGAGTCAATAGTTCCAATGGAACGAGGAATCCGTTAGATTAGGAAGATCTTCACGACTTTGGTTCCATTGTTCGGCGATAAGTTTGGGAAGTGGATCATCCCAACCAAGCTTTTGATGCCATAATTCTTGTAGTATAATTTTAAGTTGAATAATCGAAGGAGACAGAAAACCAAGGGGGTCAAAGATTCTGGCGACATCTCGTAAAATTTGGCGTTTCGTAGGAAATTCGATGTTTGGTGATTAATTAATTTGAAATAAAAAGCAATCTACTTTCGAGTTCCATTTCAGCCCGAGAACCTTAACCCAAGCCTCCGATTCTTTATCAAGCGAAACGTTTTCATTTTGAATACGGTCTTCTTTCGAAAGAAGTTGAGGACAGTTACTCTGCCACTTACTAAGCTTTAAACCTCCTTTCGAAAGTAAGTCAATTAAACAGTTTTTTTTTTGAGAATTGCATCAGAAATTGAATCTGCACCTGTTACAACGTCATCGACGTAAAAGTTATTTAGAAGAACTTCTGACGCGACCGGACATTCTTCTTTGTAATCTGATGCTAATTGTTCCAAAACCCGAACTGATAAAAAGGGAGCACTTGCAGTACCGTAGGTCACCGTTGACAATCGATAATGTTCAATAGGATCTGTACTCGATTTTCGCCAGACAATCCTTGGCGGAACATTTTTATAATGTCTGCAGTAAAAACATATGCATGGCGACGAAATCTCAAACATACGGAAAAAAAGTTACGTTGTATGGGTGGTCCAACCATCAGAGAATCATTTGAAGAAATTCCATTGGTATCCTTAAAGGAGCCATCAAAAAAAAACGCGAAGCTTTGTAGTGGTACTGTCGGGTCTAAGTACAGCATGGTGAGGGAGATAAAAAACATTAGAGTTTGCAATTTCATAAGAGGGAATCTTTTGCATGTGTCCAGCGACAAATATTCTTCCATAAACAATGAATAGGACTGAAAAAGCGAATCATTTGTAGAAAATTTTCTTTCCATAGCCTTGAGCTGACAAACAGCACCGCGAAGTGTGTCTGAAAAGTTAGGAGCAGTTTTACAAAATATTTTCCATTTTGGTTGCGGCGATATGTTTTAATAAAGTGTTCCTCAATTGCTTTATCATCTTTGGAAATAATAGACTTTGGATCAACCTCTTCCACTGTCCAAAATCTTTGCAAGGTAGCATCGATATCGATATCGAGAACCGTGTGAAGAGACTTAATTAAACTCTCAGCTGGAGCAATTAATTGACCAGCTAAAACCCATCCAAACATAGTTTTTTGAGCCACTGGCCAGCCATGTACCCCTCTAACAACCTCTCCTTGTAGAACGTTCCAAACCTTATCGGCGCCAAGCAAAATATCTATCGAACGAGATTGGTTAAATGACGGATCAGCCAATTGAAGTTTTGATATATGATTCCAATCTTGAATATCAAATCAAAAGGTAAGTAACACTGAAGTTACATTCGAGAGAATGTAGATATTTAATGAGATAGTAGTCGTGTCATAACAAGAAGCAATAATCATAGAAACTAGACCCCTAGATTTTCCTGCGCAGGTTGAACCAATTCCACTTATGGGTATGCGGGCGTTTGTGCGTCTAAGTCCAAGTCTCTGAACACAATACTCGGTGATGAACGATACCTGTGACCCGGAATATATCAAAATACGTACAAGCTGATACTTTCCTATCTATCTAAAACTTTTCCAACAGCTGTGGGCAGTAATGTTTGAGGTAAAACCTGAGCTATATTGACAGAATGATTTGTTGCCAGATTAGTTCTTGTTATTGGTGACGTTCCTGCCTGATTATAATTGGATGGTTGAAAACACGGTGTATAAATTGAAAGGGTATTTGTAGCAACGATATCACGATGAACAAGGATATGGTGACGCGAATTACATGACCTACAACGCATCTTTGACTTGCATCGGCACGAATTGTGGTTTCCTTGGAAACAGTTGAAACAAATCTTTTTAGATTTTACAAATTCTCTTCTTGACTCTATATCCATGGCCAAGAAATCCGAACATTGAGACAGTACATGCGGAGCGTTATATTTAGGACACTGGCCATTGGAAGTCGAAACATGCATGCTCTTCATGGAAGCAGACTTTCCTTTAATAGGTGCGCGATTATAACCTCTACATGATTCAAAGGCTTCGCATCGACGTTCCAAAAATCGTAAAAACTCATTAATAGTAGGATCCTCTGAATTCACACTTTCAGTTGACCAAGCCTGTCTGGTTTCTGGATCTACTTTACCAAGTAGAATATAGATCATCCAGGGATCTCTTTTGAGACAATTAAACGAATCTAGACATCTTAAAACCTCATCCGCGCAATCGTATATTTTGCGCAAGACTTTAGCGTTTGTGCCTGGATTAGGCGGGAGTTACATAAACGAATCCAAAAGATTATTCACAATGAAACGTGGCCTATCATACCGCTTTACCAACCACTCCCACGCTTGCGAGTAGGTTGCATTGCAAATATGATTTAAAATATCCAAAGGTTTATCACCCAAAAATGAGCGAAGAAGATGAAATTTTCGAGTTTGAGAAATATTTCTGAGAATTTTCACAAAAGTTCCGTATTCTGTTAATAACCCACGACGTACAGGTTAATAACCCACGACGTACATACAGTTTTTTCTAATTAACGCGATCCAAATCCAATAATCCAAATAGATAATAATATGTATGTACTTTTATTAACAAGAATGCGATATCCAATCTTATCAATATATGTAGCTGTTATTATATTTCCTTCGATACAAATTTAGTTTTTAGGCACTTAATTCAATCCGTTTCGAATCGGACCAGAAAATGTTTAGCAATTATTTTTATATTTTTACAAAAAATAGAAGGACCAGCACATGGAAGTCGAAAGGGCAAACGAATAGACAAAAAACCAATAAATGAAAACACAGCCTATCAATTTTAATGTATGTATGTTTAATGTCAAAAGAAGGTACTTAGCTGCTTGCAGGTCGAAATCCAAGTGATCGAGTAATTGAGCATGAAAGACGTTCCTGTCTCAACTGTTATACATTGAGTGCAACATAACAAATTATTTTTAAAGAGAATTGAGTGAAAAAACAAATTGACAATAATATTAGCGTAATTTGTACATAGTTTGGCAAATAGTAACACAATTAATAATTAACATAATTTAAAATTTCTATAAACAAGTTTGAAGAACAAATTAACATATATTCTTAAACAATTACACTTAATGAAATGTATTCGCGTACGGTTAAAGTCAACTGAAGGAGATTCCATTCGTACGGCAAGATTGGCATTGAATGTTTGCTGGATGTGGCATGCAATTTCCCGTACTTTTTGATCGAAATCAAACCGTTTGCATTCAAAATATTCGTCTCGTAAAACATCTTAGAAAATTCGCAACTAGAAAGCTTCTGGAAACGGTCTATTACAGTTTGGTTCAATCAAAGTGTTGCGTTTCGCTTTGAGAATTGAGAACACAAATTATTAAATGTACAAGAATTATATTTATTAAATAAAGTGAAAACTACTTATTTTATTAACTTGTTAACTATTTTAAAGTTCGCACTTGAAGAAAAGAAGAAAGAATAATAATGGTAGAATGTCAAAGTGACATTGATTTACATGACATAAGAGATGTTAAGCAAGGCTGTGATTTCATGTCTTAAGGTAAGTTCGTGTAACACCTCCCCTTTTACTTTGCTGCTCATGGTGGACTGTATCTATCAGGCCTCTTTCGAACTCTGGTATATCTACGAAGTGGTATCTGAGGAGTATTAACTCGTGTTGAAAGCTCTGTGACGTTTCTGTCCAGCGATGAGTTGCCAGATTTTTGTACTGACATTGGAAGCGAAAACGAAAAGCCTTGGATAGAACCGGCGTAGTCTTTATGAAGTGTCTCCCATGGTCCTTTAGGAGTTGGCCAGGACTGTATTGTGCACTTCACTGGAGATTTTGCAACGGATTGGCAATTTGAACAATTTTTGACGTAGGTTTCTATGTCCTTATCCAGGTGAGGCCAATAAACATAGCTACGAGCAATTGACTGCATCTTTTCAATGTCTGGATGCCCACGATGAAGTTGCTGAAGTAATTGGACGTGAAAATTGTCAGGAATTATTAGTCGGTCGCCCAAAATTAGACAATCTTTGACGATAAGAAGATTTTCGGCTTATGGTCTGTTTATAAAACGAATTTTCTTCCAAGGAGCATGCGATGAAACTTTTTGTTGCAAAAGCTAGCACCAGACCTTCTTTTTCAACTTGACTGTAGTTCTGCTCCGACTGTGTGAGTGAACGTGATGCATGCGGCACTGCTTTAATAGATCAATAGATCCGTCTGGGAGTTGATGTAAAATGCATGCCCCAATCCCTGAGTAGGATGCATCTGCTGCTACAATGATGGGTGACTTTATGTTGTAATGCATTAGACCCAGGTCCGATGAAAGTATTTCTTTAAATTTGTTGAAGGCATCACAACAGCTAGTGGTCCACTTCCATTTAGTGTCCTTTTTCAGAAGCACATTGAGTGGAGCGCTGTACTTATTTATTTCTGGGATGAAACGGCCGAAAAGTTTACTGCTCCCAAAAATGAACGAAGCTGTGTGAGGTTCTGAGGCTCTGGCATTTATGTAAGGTAGCGCAGTAATAACCACAAGTGGCAACACTGTCGAGTGTGACATTCAGACATATAAAAAGAAGACACACGGTGAAGTAGTCTAGTCGTCAATCAGTAAAGCAGTGTTAAGCAGTCGTCAAGCAGTAAAGCAGTGTTAAAGTTAAGTTCAAGCAGTCTCTCCCGCCGTTATAATTATTCCCTTTCAATATAATAATTCTCTTTATACTTTGTAATCATTCATAAAAGCCTAAATTGAACTATATAATAACACTATTTTACATTTGGGGGCTCAACCGGGATGGGCTTAAAGAATTTGTGAATATTGCTTAGTTTTTTTTTAACACATACACTAACCTATGCAAAAACGCCGGTCGAAAAAGAATTTTATATAAGGCAAATAATGTACAAAACACGTTTACAAGCAGCAAATAACGGTACCGTTGAACGTATGCAAAACGAAAAAACAAAAGAGAAAGAATTATTAAAAGACTGTGCCAGTGGTGAAGTCAATGTCAAATAAATTGAAGCAAAACTAGAAGAAAATAAAGAAAGCCTACAAAACCTAATACAGCTGCTCACATTAAAAATAAAGGCAGACGAAATCAAACCAAAAGAACCAAAAATTGCAGCAGATGGTTTCGCGAAAATTGTTCCAGACTTTGATGGTGAGAGTGTCCCAGTCGAACATTGGTTTACAAATTTTGAACAAAACGCAGAAGCATACGAGTTAACGGAGAAACAAAAATATGTACATGCACGAGTAAAAATGATAAACACAGCGAAATTGTTTTTGGATTCTGTTGTTGTTAAGTCTTATGAAGAGCTAAAGAATGCTCTGGTTGCTGAGTTTAAATGCACATTAAACAGCGCAGAAATCCATAAAAAACTCTCTGACAGACATAAGAAGATGGATGAAAGTTTTCACGAATACGTTTTGCACATGAAAAAAATTGGTGCGCTGGGTGATGTAGAGGTTAAATCGGTTATTCGATACATAGTGAACGGTTTATATATAAAAAACGAATACAAGTATAATATGTACAGTTGTAAAACATATCAAGAGTTAATAGAACAGTTTGAAATATACGAGCGCATGAGTGAAAATGAAAACCCTTATAAACCGTACAATCACAGTGCAAGTGCAAATATAACAAAAAGAAATATTTCTAGTGCTAAAAGAATTCGTTGCTTTAATTGTGGTTCCGCTGATCATATGCGAAAAAATTGTACAGCTGAAACTAAATGTTTTAAGTGCGATGGTTATGGACACATGTCAAATAATTGTCCAGAAATTACAAAGAACGTGCGAGTTGTGAAAGATGTAAGACGTTTAAAAACCATCATATTAAATACTGTACAAGTAACGTGCTTAGTTGACACGGGCTCAGATGTCACAATTATTAAAAACTCAATTTACAAAATGCTGCGCAATGTTGAACTGCGAAAATGTTTTTCTGTGTTACGTGGCCTCGGTAATAAGCAAACATTGCCAGTGGGTGTTTTTTTCGCGAACGTGAACGTTGATGGCTTGGAGACGGAACAAAAGTTCATCGTGGTACCTGACCACAACATGGAATACGATGCTTTACTTGGGTTTGACTTCGCTTCGAAGTTTCATTGCATGTTGGACGAGAATGGCTTTAATTTTTTACCGCTTTTTAACCAGCCAAAAAGCGGTGAAATAAATCAGATAAGTATTTACAATGTGATTGAAACTGATATTAATGTTGATACTCCTCCGCAGTTCAGACCGTTGATTCAATCGCTGATTGATAATTACAAACCAGCTGCATCTATTTTCGATTGTCCAGTGCAGTTAGAAATCTTCCCAGACGAGAACATAAAGCCGTTTCACCACCAGCCAAGCCGCCACCCACCAGTCGAATGTGATGCAGTGAAGAACCAAGTTGATGACTGGCTGTGCAACAACATCGTTCGTAAATCCACCTCCAATTTCGCCAGCAGAGTCGTAGTGGTTAAGAAGAAAGACTCCACTTACAGGATTTGTGTAGATTTTCGGCAGCTCAATAGTATGGTACTCAAAGACTGTTTCCCAGTACCGCGCATGGAAGATGTTCTCGATAAGCTGCAAGCTGCAAAAGTTTTCGTTGTGATGGACTTGGAAAACAGCTTTTTCCATGTGCCGATCGAAGATTCAAGCCGTAAATATACAGCGTTCGTCACAAGAGAAGGTCTATTTGAGTTCAATCGTGCACCGTTCCGATTCTGTAATTCACCAGCTGCTTTTATACGTTTTATAAATTGTGTATTCCAGAATTTGATAGTCCAAGACGTTATGCAGCTTTACATGGACGATATAATTATATATGCACAGACGAACGACGAATGTATCCAAAAGTTGAAAATGGTTCTGACAGAGGCGGCCAAATATAATTTGCGCTAAAATGGAAGAAATGCCATTTCCTTAAAAGTAAAATTAATTTTTTAAGGTATTCAGTAGAAGATGGTAGAATTTGGCCGGGAATAGAGAAAACAAATGCCGTCAAACACTTTCCTCCACCGAAAAATATAAAAGGTGTGCAATCATTTCTAGGATTGACCTGTTTTTTTCGCAAATTTATTAAAGGCTATGCCAACATCGCTCGTCCATTAACGGACCTTTTGAAAAAAGATGTTATTTTTAAATTCGAAGCTGCTGAGCTGAATGCGATGAACCAGTTAAAAGATGTCATCACAGGAATCGGTTTTACGAATTTACTCGAGAGATGCGCCAACAGAGCTGCACACAGACGCATCTAAAGATGGTTTTGGTGCCACGTTACTTCAGAAGTTCGACGAACAGCTTTATCCCGTGTATTTTTGGAGTAAAAAAACATCTTTAAGT
This sequence comes from Baccha elongata, assembly GCA_951217065.1. Classification (NCBI taxonomy): domain Eukaryota; kingdom Metazoa; phylum Arthropoda; class Insecta; order Diptera; family Syrphidae; genus Baccha; species Baccha elongata. Next base: position 308,941 of record CATNUY010000169.1, on the reverse strand, counting down.
GATTCAAAGCGTCACAGCTATATCCTAGAAGTCAAAGCATCTTTTCTCGCTGTTGAAAAATTTCGCCATTACCTGCTTGGTATCAAATTTAAATTGGTAACAGACTGCATAGCGTTTACGCAAACCGTAAAGAAGAGGGATGTTCCTCGTGAGGTAGCACAATGGATATTATACCTACAAGATTTTGACTATCAAGTTGAGCATCGGACTGCAGGTAAAATGCAACACGTAGATTGCCTCAGCCGTTACCCCGTTGATGTTTTTCCAGTAACGTCCGAAATTTCAGCACGCCTTAAAGTTGCTCAACAGAAAGACGATTACGTAAAAGCGATACTAGAGATACTTAAAAGTCAGCCGTACGAAAGTTTCAAGTTGAAAGGTGGAATCGTTTATAAAAACGTCAATGGCAACGATCTGCTAGTTGTTCCTAAGTCGATGGAGCGAGAAATGATTAGTGAGGCACATAATGCTGGTCACTACGCCGTTCAAAAAACGATGCATGCATTGAAGCAACAGTTTTGGATTCCGCATATGGAAAGTAAAGTTGAGCAAGTTGTCAAATCCTGTATTAGGTGCATAATAAACAACAAAAAGCTGGGAAAACAAGAAGGGCACTTATACATCATAGACAAAGGAGATACACCATTACATACGCTGCACGTCGACCATCTGGGGCCTATGGATTCTACGGCAAAGCAGTACAAATTTATTTTTGCCATGATCGACGGATTTTCGAAATTTGCATGGTTGTTTACTACGAAGTCGACGGGGAGTGATGAAGTCCTAAAGAAACTAGAAGAGTGGTCAAACGTCTTTGGTCAGCCTATTCGGATAGTAAGTGACAGAGGCGCTGCATTTACCTCCAATGCTTTTAAGGAGTACACAACATCGAACGCTATTGAACATGTGCTGACTACGACGGGAGTTGCAAGAGGCAATGGACAAATAGAACGGCTCAATAGGTCCATCTTATCTATTATCTGCAAGCTGTCAGACGAGGATTCATCCAAGTGGTACAAATTTGTGCCGCAGTTTCAAAAAGCGATAAATTCGCACATTCATTGCTCAACAAAGAAGTCGCCGTTCGAACTACTGTTTGGTGTCAAGATGCAGAATAAAGTCAGCGATAAAATTATTACGTTTCTTGAACAGGAAATAGTTTCTGATTTCGATAATGAGAGACAGAAAATGCGACAAGAAGCCAAGGAACAAATCCTCCAAGCACAGAAAGTCTACAAGAAACACTACGACCGGAAGCGTAAGAATGAGTTTGGCTACAAAGAAGGCGATTTAGTTGCAGTTAAGAGGACACAGTTTGTCGCCGGCAGAAAACTAGCAGGTCCTTACCTTGGTCCATACGAGGTTACAAAAGTTAAACGCAATGGCCGTTACGATGTCAGAAAAGCAGCTCAAGTTGAAGGTCCAATGGTAACGTCTACGAGCGCCGATAATATGAAACTATGGAAATATTTCAATGCAAATGATGAGTTGTTGTCGTCTGTGTCAGACTCCGATTGTCAGGATGACCGAATGTAAGGTAGCGCAGTAATAACAACAAGTGGCAACACTGTCGAGTGTGACATTCAGACATATAAAAAGAAGACACACGGTGAAGTAGTCTAGTCGTCAATCAGTAAAGCAGTGTTAAGCAGTCGTCAAGCAGTAAAGCAGTGTTAAAGTTAAGTTCAAGCAGTCTCTCCCGCCGTTATAATTATTCACTTTCAATATAATAATTCTCTTTATACTTTGTAATCATTCATAAAAGCCTAAATTGAACTATATAATAAAACTATTTTACATTTATTTGAGTGCCAGGAGGCGGGCGATTGACGCGAAATATCCCTCGATATATGTTGATTGTGAGCCAATCTTTGCATTGGTCTTCCACTTCCACTTGAAGGTAGGCATCTGATAAATATATATGGCTGAAGACTTTGCTTCCTGCATGTTTAATGAAGATGTCTTCCGGGACTGGAAGAGGGTGATGATGCGACTGTAGTGCGTCGTTAAGACCTGTCGAGTAATCTGCACAAATTTTAATCCTGCCATCGGATTTTTTTTACTGCGACGATGGGTGCTGCCCAATCTGAGAAATCTATAGTTGTTATGAATCCATACTGTTTCAATCTAATGTGCTCTTCGTCTATAACTGGGAATGAAACGTAAAATACTGGGCGCTTCGCTCGTAAAACAGGAACGGAGTTCTCTTTGAGGTACATTTTGGCCTTGAATTTTTTTTTACAGTGGTCAATGGTGCCATCCGCGAACTCGTTTTGAAGGAGTCGAACTCGGGATTTTTCTAATTAATGCAAAACATACATGGTTGAGAGGCTGATTTAAAATTACGAAGTTTTCCATCCAGTCGATTCCAAATAGCGAAATTTGTGGCAGATCAGCAACTAAGCACTTTAAATATAAAGTTATCTTTGAATGTAACTGTTGCGGCTAGTTCACCTTTTTTTTTATATGTGTTCCTTGAGCATATTTCACTGAATGGTTATTTTGTGTCAAGTTCAGTATCAAGTTGCGATTTCACTTTATGGTCGTTCATAAGCACATTCACGAATTTCCTCTGCGAGCTGGCAATTTGTTGAACAAAAATTCTTTGGATTTTGCGTTGAAAATTTTTGCGCGATATTTTGTATTTGCTATGCCTTCACTGCTGGCAGGAGCATCGACGTTTGAGTAAATTTTCCGCTGAAAAAAACGACAATACCCTTCTTTGTGTCCCCGATGCTATCAAGATATGCAGATATGATTTCTGTATGTACATTCAATATTGAAATGCATTTGACCACATCCCCAGCAGGGTGTTGTTGGTTCTTTTGGATGGGCTTGTGGGTTCTTATAATCAGCTAGCCTTTATTAAATTAAAAGGCGACCGTTTGCTTGGAAACTTCATTAGGAACTATATTTCAGTATATATAAAGAATATTGTTTTACTGTAGAATGAAAACAGTAAATGTAAAAATAAGATATTACATAAAAACATTACGGCAATTTAAGCTAACATAAGAGCACAGTAATTTCAAGGATACCATTAAGCAATTTAAAAAAAACATAATAAAAACATATTTTACTCCCACTTTTTGGAATGTTTTATTATTGAAAAAACTTAAAGCATCTTATTTAATTCAAAATAAAAAAATATAGTTGAACATTTTATTTGAAGATAATGGAACTACTCCCATCATGAAACGAAAGCGTTGAAACTTCTCTTTTGGAAGGGCTTTTGTGAAAATATCTCCAACTTGATCCTGAGTTGAAACGTACTCCAAGTCAAATAAGCCATCCTCATATTTTTCTCGTATGAAATTGAAGCGAACATCGATATGCTTCGTTCGCTTGTGGAACTCCGGATTCTTGATAAGTCTAATCGCACCCTGGTTGTCCACATACAAGACTGGTTTCAAAGTGTTATCGTTCAACAAATCGAGCAAGAGCTGTTGAATCCATAAGTTCCTTAACAGCTTGACATGCAGCCACAAACTCAGCTTCGGTTGTCGACAGGGCTACGCAAGTCTGTCTTTGCGAAGCCCAAGCAATGGCAGCTTGTTCCCATAATGAACACAAAACCACTTGGTAGAACGTCTCGTTATTGTGTCTCCAGCATAGTCTGCATCGCTGAAACAGGTAAAAGTAAATTTAGTATTTTTAAAGAATATACCATACTGCTCCGTGCCCTTTAGATAACGTAAGATTCGCTTCACCATGTTGACATGTAATTGAGTTGGATTGTCCAAGTAAAGGCTGACACATCCTACTGAAAATGATATATCCGGTCTGGTTGCCACCATTAAGTACATCAAGCTACCCACACATTGCTTGCCGAAAAGGAAACTTTGTTGTCTCAGCTATCTTATCGAAACTTAAGACTGAATTAATTGATGTATCCGCAGGAGTTGAAACAGGAACAGCGTCATTCATGTTAAATTTTGATATCAATTTTTGAATGTATTTCGATTGACTTAAATGAATCGATCCATTTGAACATCTTCTTATTTCCAAACCCAGGAAATGATTAGCAGGAAAAATTTTAACTTCCAAATTCTTCTCCAGTTGCTTTAACAAATCAAAAATGTCATCTTTACTAATTGATGCTACAAGACCATCATCGATATAAATTCCAAGTATCATTTTACTACCATTTTGTTTATTAATGTAAACACAAGGATCAGCTTCAAACGGAACCAAATCAAAATCTTTTAGAAGCTTTAAAAATGTTTTATTCCAACATCTTGAGGCCTGTCGCAATCCATACAAACTATTTTGTAACTTACAGACTCTACCTGTTCCGCCCTCGTATCCTTTTGGCTGACGAACGAATATTTCTTCCTTAATATCTCCATTAAAAAAAGCCATTTTAATGTCGAACTGTTTGAGGTGTAGTTTCTCTGATGCTGCAATACTCAAAATAGTTCTTATGGACGAGAATTTAGCTACAGGACTAAACGTTTCGGAATAATCAATACAAAGTTTTTGACTGAATCCTCGGGCAACTAGTCTCGCCTTAAATCGTTCGCCTTCGTTTTCAGTTGCTCTTTTAATCTGGTATATATTTGTGTCAACTAACTTACGGTCCTTAGGTAGATGCACCAAAATCCACGTACTGTTTTTATCAAGCGAATTGATTTCCTCATCTATTGATGACTTCCACTTCTCCGAGTTTTCATAACTAATTGCTTCTTCAAAAGTCAACGGTACGAATGACTCAGCCAGAAAAGCAAAGCTTTCTTCAATGTAGCAATGAACTTCACTTTTGACATTTCTAGTGTTGCTTCTCAATCGATCTTTGATGCTCTCAGGTTTCTGCAGTTCTTTTCCATCTCCGCATTGAACTCCGTCAACAGCTTCTTCAAAAACGTCATCGGAATCACTATCGCCACCATTACCTGCGTTGCCACCATATCGCTTTCATTGACACCATCTCGAACATAGCTATCACTGCCACCATCACCATTATTGCCACCATCACCATCATTGCCAACATCACCATCACAAGTATCTTCAATATTGCCATCGTTCTGCAAAGTTCAGAGTGATCATCAACCTCTCTCCTGCTTGGTTGTTATCGCTTGGTAATCGTATAAAATATTCAGAATTTTTAAGACAACTCAATTTAGCACCGGTATTCTCTGAAGATTTCAAGTCATTTGGACTATACTTGTCGTTAAATAACACATCTCTGCAGATTTCTATTGATTTACTTCCAGGAAAATAGACTCTAAAGCCTTTAACACCGTCCTCATATCCGACAAAAATTCCTTTTAGATTGTTTATCCCATTTATGAGGCTTTTGATATGAACGTGGGCAAAAATATCTTCTCCAAAAATTCTGAAGCTATATATCTCAAGTTGTCGCCCAAACCAAAATTCAAAAGGAGTTTTTTCTTTTATTGAACTCTCTCCAGTACAGTTTAGAACAAACACAGCGGTGTGAACTGCTTCAGCCCAGAGATTAAGATCCAAATTTCTCCAATGAATCATTGTCCTTGCATCTTCCACAATCGTTCTCATCTCCCGTTCCGTACGACCATTATGTTCTGGTGTATATGGTACAGTGTTTTGGTGCAGCACACAATTTTGGGATAAAACGTTTTGTACACCTTTATTAGTGAACTCCAGGACGTTATCACTTCGTATAACTTTCACCTTCGCTCCAAATTTAGCTTGAATCAATTTTAAATATTTTTCAATAAAACCTTGAACTTCAGTCTTTTCTTTTAGAAAGAAAACTTTTCTAAAGTGTAAAAAATCATCCCTTAAGAGCAGAAAATATCTAGATCCAGCAATTGAATTCTTTTGCATCGGCCCACATAGATCTGTGTGCACCAGCTCACTTACACAGCTCGCTTTATTTGTACTTTGTTTGAATGATGCTGGATGCGCTGCTTCCCGTGAACGCAATCTTCACAAAAAAATGACTTCATCTTCAAATTGAATATCTCTTGCTTTTAGAACACTTCTTATATGACATATATTTTGGTGTCCAAGTCTCTCATGCAATATACGAAGTGGCATTTTATTTTCAGTGGCCAAATTTGCACATATATCAGAACTCTTGGTAACCTTTATAAGAAGCTTAAACAATTTTGACTATCGAACTCCCACTACAAGCAATGCCCCATCTTTATAAAGTTTACATCTTATATTGTCAGAAAAAAGTTTTAACCCTTCATCCAAAGCACAATTAAGAGAAAAAAGATTAAGCCGAATGTCCGGAACAAACAGTACATCTGCTAAATGATTTTCTTCCCAAGTAGTGTTGTTGTAAGACAAGATATATCCCCTCTGCCAAACGCATTATTCGTGTTACCGTCTCCTAACCTTACAACAATCGGTTGATCAAAATGTTTATAATTTATGAACCACTCCTTTCTGCTGGTCATGTGATCACTAGCACCTAAATCGAGGAACCACGCATCATCTCTAGGAACTTTCTGCCAAAAGAGCTTCGCACACAAACGCATTTCCTCGCCTTACGTGATTAGAACCCACGTCTGTATCAGATTCTTTTCTTTTGGGGCAGTCTTTTTTCCAGTGCCCTCTTTCCTTGCAAAAAAAAACACTTCCCAGGTTTTGCCTGCTGTTTATTTTTATTAAATGGTTTTTTCCATTAACTTTGTTTGCTCACATCAAGAGCATTTGCTCCAAAATCTGGGACATTATTTAATCTAGCTTCTTCCATAACTAACATTGTGCTAAGATTTTTAAGTGTCTGCTGATCAGCAGCAGTCGATTCCCACGCACTAAAAAATGTCTTAAAGACGGTGGAAGAGTCATAAGAATTTTTGTGATCACTATTGACTTTGAGACAATCTCTTCTACGTCTTCTAATGGTTGAACAATAGTTTTCAACTTTGATATATGCATTGCAATATCATCCTGGTGATCTTTAACAAAGCTGTAGAACTGTTGCTGTATCATGTGAATGCTGGTTTTCGATTTCAGCTCATAAACACTATGAAGTTTATCCCACATGTCTTTGGAGGTTTTGCAGTTAATTATGTGCAAAAGAGGCTGTTGGCCAATAGAGGTTACAATAACCCGTTGTGCTTTACTGTCTGAAAGAGACCACCACTGTATTTTCTTTGGAAGATCTTCAACCTTGATTCCCACCGTGGGTTCATTTGGCTTTACTTCATCTCCCGTTACATATTTAAGGAGATTCGAGGAACACAAAATAATTTTTATTTGGAATTTCCAAATATTCCATTGGTCCCCATTGACGAGTTTCTCAACTTTCAAATCATCACTTTGATTCGCCATTAAAAAAAACTTACCAATTTGTTTAATTTAGGAAAACAAATATCTACACAATTAGTGTCTCTGCACTAATCGCGAGCTCCAACTATGCCAAATAATTTTTGCTTCTCAGTACAGCAAAACAAAATCCAATAAATAATTATTAAGGGATACCCTTTAGCAATTTAAAAAAAAACATAATAAAAACAGTTTTGATCGATGTGTCCCCCGGTGTAACCATCGTGTTTTAAGGTTAGCCGTATTTAGTCTGCAATTATTAAAGCAATACGTGGAAAATTCTCGTCGCCACTGTTGCGTTTCTCTTTGAGAATTGAAAACACAAATTATTACAAGAACAAGAATTATATTTATTAAATAAAGTGAGAACTACTTATTTTATTAACTTGTTAACTGTTTTATTACGGCAGACGGCTTATATGCCATGCTTCAAAATACTTTATAAAAAAATCATGTATTATGTTAATGGAAAAATAAAGTTATCTAATATAAAAAATCTAAAAATCTTAACTATTTTAAACTGCGCACTTGAAGAGTTGAATAAAGATTAATAATGATGGAATGTCAAAGTGACATTGATTTACATGACATAAGAGATTTTATGTAAGGCTGTGATTTCATGTCTTGAGGTAAGTCCGTGTAAAACAAAATTACAATATGGGGTTGTTTGTTGAGGAAGTTCATATAACTATAACTTACAACCCTCACTGGTTGTACAAAAACATATTTTGAGAACTATATGGAACAAAAAACGGATGTAGCACAGTTCTGGTCTTCTTCTCTTTTTCTTTTTATTTACTTTTATAAAGTCTTAAAAAAATGTTTCTTAAGAAGTGGTAACTTTCTCAATCAGAACCTATCTGCCTATAGACTTCGTAGTTATGAAAGTTTCTTAGCTCTAGTGCCATCTCACAATAACCGTGGCTTTTTAAACTACTAGAATTTTTAACAAATTACCTATTGAAATCCGTAGTATCCGTTCCCCATCAATAAATTTTTCAATTCAATTCAATTTTTAATTAATTTTATTCAAATTTCAAAGTTGATTTGTATTACAATTTAATGAATTTAAAGATATGGCATTGCCGTCAGCTCGGTTAGCAAAATTTTGTTTAATACGTTACACATACATGTATTTGAATATTTATTTTTTCCTTTTATATATAACTATTAAAAGCAAAGAAAGTTTATTATACACATTCGGTTATTAATAGCATTCTATATCTAGAAAGTTCTGATATAAATTTAAAAAGGCTTTTCCAGTTGAACTCGTTCAAGATTACTATTATTTCTTGCATAGTTAAAGTTCTCTTTCCGAAGTGTACAAAACGTTGGGGAGAAAAAATTGGGCAAATACTTAGAAAGGGAAAACAATCTTCCTTTGCTTTGATGTTGCACAATGAGTAGAACTGGTTGAAAATTCCGTTGTAAGGGCTACCATTAAGATACAGTAGTTCACATCGTGTTTTGAAGATTAGGGATATTTCTTTATAATTATACACATCATTAAAGTAATTCTTTTCAAGCAAATTAGTATTAAGCTGCGAGTATATAATTATACTCTCTGATTCTCGAATTTCCACTACAAATTCTTCATGAACAGAGTTTTCGTAGTTCCGAATAATACGATATAGTAGGTCTTTGACTAAGTTTATGTTGTTTGTGTCCATGGAGCCGAGTTCTTCACACTCGATTTCTAAACGTTTCCATTTAGACCACCACCAATCCTCCACCAAGCCATGCTTCAAAATACTTTATAAAAAAATCATGTATTATGTTAATGGAAAAATAAAGTTATCTAATATAAAAAATCTAAAAATCTTAACTATTTTAAACTGCGCACTTGAAGAGTTGAATAAAGATTAATAATGATGGAATGTCAAAGTGACATTGATTTACATGAAATAAGAGATTTTATGTAAGGCTGTGATTTCATGTCTTTAGGTAAGTCCGTGTAAAACAAAGTTACAATATGGGGTTGTTTGTTGAGGAAGTTCATATAACTATTACTTACAACCCTTACTGGTTGTACAAAAACATATTTTGAGAACTATATGGAGCAAAAAACGGATGTAGCACAGTTCTGGTCTTCTTCTCTTTTTCTTTTTATTTACTTTTATAAAGTCTTAAAAAAATTTTTCTTAAGAAGTGGTAACTTTCTCAATCAGAACCTATCTGCCTATAGACTTCGTAGTTATGAAAGTTTCTTAGCTCTAGTGCCATCTCATAATAACCGTGGCTTTTTAAACTACTAGAATTTTTAACAAATTACCTATTGAAATCCGTAGTATCCGTTCCCCATCAATAAATTTTTCAATTCAATTCAATTTTTAATTAATTTTATTCAAATTTCAAAGTTGATTTGTATTACAATTTAATGAATTTAAAGATATGGCATTGCCGTAAGCTCGGTTAGCAAAATTTTGTTTAATACATTACACATACATGTATTTGAATATTTATTTTTTCCTTTTATATATAACTATTAAAAGCAAAGAAAGTTTATTATGCACATTCGGTTATTAATAGCATTCTATATCTAGAAAGTTCTGATATAAATTTAAAAAGGCTTTTCCAGTTGAACTCGTTCAAGATTATTATTATTTCTTGCATAGTTAAAGTTCTCTTTCCGAAGTGTACAAAACGTTGGGGAGAAAAAATTGGGCAAATACTTAGAAAGGGAAAACAATCTTCCTTTGCTTTGATGTTGCACAATGAGTAGAACTGGTTGAAAATTTCGTTGTAAGGCTACCATTAAGATACAGTAGTTCACATCGTGCTTTGAAGATTAGGAATATTTCTTTATAATTATACACATCATTTAAGTAATTCTTTTCAAGCAAATTAGTATTAAGGGTGGGTCTTCCTCGTAAATGTAGGGTACTACGTGCATAAAACTTAATATATCTCCTACATTTGAAAAGATATTTTGATGAAATAAAATTTATTATTTAGTCCATGAACATATCTTAAAACATATGTCCTCAATTTTATGTTTTACAAAAGTTTGTGCTTTTTAGGGAAGGAATTACACATTTTTTCCCCTTTATTTTGGCTGATTTATGCATCCCCTCAAGGGGCTCTCGTGTGATTTGTTTTTTTATTTTGTTGTTAATGTTTTTCAACTGTCAATGAATGTATGCTTTATGTAGGATAAAAAAAAAAAAATTATTTGAGCTACAAAGTGGACGTAAGTTCACACTAATTTAAAGCTCGTTTATTGGCGCAGTTTCTTAAATTTTCAACGGAGCCAAACAATATTTTTTTTTATAACAGAAAGTAGATACTTTATTTGAAACAAAACAAAAAATTATTTTTTTCCACTTTATACGTCTGAAAAACTTATACAGGGTGAGTCATGAGCAATGCGACAAAATGCTAGGGCGTGTAGGTTGCGTTGAGGCAAGAAAAAAATCGTATGGGAGGGGGGGTCTATTCCCCTCCGTTTAGCCGGGAGGGGCAATTTTCGAAAAAACTGACTTAAAATGGGAAAAAAATTATTTAAAATCAACGGCTTCATTCACAATGCTGTGCGATACGTTTTTGAAAAGCCAATAACTTTTTCTTTCATTCTGTGTTTAAATAAATCTATTCCAAGAAATAGTTTTTGAAATATTAATTTTCAAAGTCAAAATTTTAAAAAAAAAAATTGAAAAAAAAATTTCAAATTCATTTTTTTCAAAATTTTATGTAATTATATATTGGTTTTATTTTCAAAATTCAATGCTCTTATTAATTTTTAGTCAAAAACAGAAAACCGGATGCCAAAATGTATCTTAATTTTTGATAAATTAAGAAAAACTAGAAGTATTTTTTTCCAAGAAAAACCCTTTTTTTCTGGTTTTCCCAAATTTGACCTGCTCAGGCCAATTATTAATTAGGGGATTATCCCTTTTTTATTTTTTATTACATACCATCCGATTTGAATCAAAAAATAAAAAAAAAAGAATTAACTTTTTACTTTACTTGCTAGTTTTAGTTTTAATTTTTTTTAATTTCTCAAAAACTAAGATACATTTCGGCATTCGGTTTTCTGTTTTTCACTAAAAATTAATAAGAGCATTGAATTTTGAAAATAAAAATAATAGTTAATTACGTAAAATTTTGAAAAAAATGAATTTGAAACTTTTTTTTCAATTTTTTTTTTTCAAAATTTTGATTTTGAAAATTAATATTTCAGAAACTATTTCTTAGAATAGATTTATTTAAACACAGAATGAAAGAAAAAGTTATTGGCTTTTTAAAAACGTATCGCACAGCATTGTGAATGAAGCCGTTGATTTTAAATAATTTTTTTCTCATTTTAAGTCAGTTTTTTCGAAAATTGCCCCTCCCGGCTAAACGGAGGGGAATAGACCCTCAAAAGCATCTTTTTAACGATTTTGTTAATCAAAATACGCACACAACGATATTTAGTTCACGAAACTTCCGTCGAAAGAGAATATTATATTTTCGCTGTTCGCACTCTCTTTAGAATCAACTTTTTTTTTTTTGTGGTGATACACAAAACACAAATTGTATGGTGAATGGTGTACATCAGCGTTGCCGCCGAGAAAAGAAAATGCCGTGTCACATTTTAAAAACTGCTTGCCATGAAAAAACTATAAATCTTCTGTTAAAAAAATAAAACTTTATTTCTGTAATTTATTATTTCCATTAATATTAAAGTAAGATATAGGCAATGATAAAGTGTGCGATATTGAAATGTTTCGTGCCACTGTGCCACAAGAAAAAATTGTCGTGTCAAAAAAGCACGATTGGTTAACTTCGGCAACGCTGGTGTACGTACGATTCGTAGGTATCGTCGTCGTCGCTGTCGTCCAAGTAGGTATATGATATTTTTGTTTTTTTTTCTACTTGGTTTTGGAAGGAAACTTATGGATGTGGGAATAATGCTGAAAAAGATTTTATTCGTTAATTATATAGAAATAGAGTCTCAGGGAATCGTCTATAAAATGAGTTAATCTTATCGAATCTTCAAGGTTGAGGTGTCAAAAGGAAGAAGAAATTGAGATCTATGTTTCTGTATCAGAATAATTGACGTAGGCACTTGGGCTTGGGCACTTCAATTTTTGTTTGCGATTAAACCTAAATTGGAGATACCTCCTCTTCTGTTATCCTACAACGGAAAGAAACAAAAATATTGAAGATGACCTCCTTTTTGGTGGTGTGGTTGGACACGATTAGTAAATTGTGAGATAGTGGGAAGAGGGAATGTGTATATTGCAATTGTATATCTATGTTCCTATTTTTATTTAGAAGCGATTTTTTTTTCATTTCGCGTGTTGACGGACATGGAGTGGTAGGTAATTGCAAATAAGAATGTGTGTGACTGAAATGTCTTTGCGGGGCCTTTGGCATGTGCCGAGGGAAAGGGTATCATGATGACGATCTACGTAGGTACCTAGCCTGCAATGAAAATACTCATTTTTCTTCACTGGCACCTAAATAAAAGCATTAGGTAAAAATAAATCAGAAATGAAAATTATCAGATTTTTTATTTTTCAAATTATTTGGGGTTGATTTTGTTGAAAAAATAAATGGAAGATAATTTAAAAAAATGCAATTTGAATGATTGAATTGTTGTTTGCCAAATAACTAATATACTTCAATCAAAATCTGTGAATGTTAAAAAGTAACTTGTTCACAAAGAGCCTCAGACCGCCGGCGGGTCAGATGCCATGTAACGGTTTTGTCAGGTGCTATGTGACCCATATGACATTTTTTTTTACGAAACAAAACTTTGGAACAATTTAGAAGAGTCCTAGCACAATCTAGCACTGGTTTTTAAATTTGAAAATTCGAAAAAGGGAGCTCCCAGGAAGGCAAAATTGCTAAATTAGAGCAAAAGTTTTCGCTGTCTAAAACCTACAATTTTTAAGTAAAAAAAAAAAAGATCAACACAAACCAGCACAAATGTAGCACAACCTGGTTCATTTGTCAAAAATTCAAATTTGAAAAAAGGGAGGCTAACTTCACACTTTCGTGAACATGTTTTTTGAGCTTTTTATCCACAGTTTCGATTTTTTTTTTCAAAATAAAAAGAGAAAAAACTTCGTATTAGGGTACCACAACCTTGTAGAGTTTTTAAAAAATTTAAATTTGGAAAAATGGGGGGAAGCACCTAATTTCTGAAAATCACATTTTGGGATCTAGTTTTCGCAATTTTGAAAGTTTTCAAAATTCACCCCTTTGCAATAAACCCTAAAGTAATTTTCAAACAGGTCAAATAGTTATATTGACCTACCTTACACTTATCTTACATAAAGCTTCCTAAAAAAAACTATTTCAATGTACCTACCTACCTACATGTGTAACGTAAAAATAAAAATAAATGTTTTTCTTAGAAAAAGGTGGTTTTGGTTTTTTTTTAATTTCTTGAGAACGACATAAAATTTTTGCATCCAGTTTTCTTATTTAGACTTAAAATTAATAACAGCATTGAATTTTGAAATTAAAATTAGCACTTAATTACGTAAAATTTTGAAAAAAATGAATTTGAAATTTTTTTTAAATTTTTTTTTTTCAAAATTTTGACTTTGAAAATTAATATTTCAAAAACTATTTCTTAGAATAGATTTATTTAAACACAGAATGAAAGAAAAAGTTATTGGCTTTTCAAAAACGTATCGCACAGCATTGTGAATGAAGCCGTTGATTTTAAATATTTTTTTTCCCATTTTAAGTCAGTTTTTTCGAAAATTGCCCCTCCCGGCTAAACGGAGGGGAATAGACCCCCCCCTCCCATACGATTTTTTCCTTGTCTCAACGCAACCTACACGCCCTAGCATTTTGTCGCATTGCTCATGACTCACCCTGTATAGATTAGGTTATATTACACCTAGATGTAGGTACCTACATCCAAGATGATACAAGTTCTAAAAACTCAGAGTTGGGCGATTTCGCATGTTTATTAACATACCTATGCCTCCCTGATTCCAAACATCAAAAAATGATCATAGGACATACCTATATACATAGCTAGGAATGTAAATGCTGCACGACTTTTCTGTTTGGTCATTTTTATTTTTATTCTGAAAACAAAATGTACATAGGTAGGTAGGTTTTCCCACGTGACAATGAAGTGACAATGTTTCAATTGCAAAACAAAAATATACAGTGTTGTGCTGTTGTTTGAAATCTGACAACAACAAAAATCGAAAGGAAATCTCAAATTGCAAATTACAAATGAACAAGTTACCTTATTCTTCCAACATCCTTACTTGTAAACTCCAAAATTCACCCCTTTGCAATAAACCCTAAAGTAATTTTCAAACAGGTCAAATAGTTATATTGACCTACCTCACACTTATCTTACATAAAGCTTCCTAAAAAAAAACTATTTCAATGTACCTACCTACCTACATGTGTAACGTATATTTATGCATGTTCATTTGATGTGTCCTGACCTTCATCAAGATCTCGATCGAGTCACAAACGAGTTCACATTTTTTTGTTACTGTTTTTCCAGTTCCAGCAACAGCAAGTGAAAGTGAAGAAAAAAAATTTAAACGAAAAGAGAAAAAAATGACTCACATTTTAGCTATACCTTACCTACTCATGTGTTTTGAAAACAAAATTGAAAAATATCCCTTCACCCTTCCATAAACAGAAAGCATAGAACTCATCATTCCCATTCAAATCGAAAGGATAACAAAACAACAAACCCATTTTGAAAAGAGAACAAGAGTAGTTGAGCGTATCAAAAACAATAATGAAGAGAAAAAAATATCGCACTACCACATTGAAATACGTTTACATGAATTTTAAATTCTATTGTCATGAAGACCCACCCTTAAGCTGCGAGTATATAATTCTACTCTCTGATTCTCGAATTTCCACTACAAATTCTTCATGAACAGAGTTTTCGTAGTTCCGAATAATACGATATAGTAGGTCTTTGACTAAATTTATGTTGTTTGTGTCCATGGAGCCGAGTTCTTCACACTCGATTTCTAAACGTTTTCATTTAGACCACCACCAATCCTCGTTCCTTAGCTCGTATAGCAGCATTTTCTTGGATAGACGGTTATCTGAATAAGAGAGCACTTTGGTTATGTAGTCGGCTTGCAATTTCAGTGTAAAGGCGAAAAGTTCAGGCAGTCCTGATTCAATATAAATTGCATAATTTGGCATATTCAGCGGTAGGTTGAAAAGCTTTTTTAAGAATTTCCTTTGAAACTTTTCGACGGTATCGTATTCGTCAATTTCCCAGACTTGACCAGCTAACAAAGCGTAGACTTTACCACGGCATCAAATATTTTATACTTCGCTGACAGATTGATTCTATTGTTTAGGAAGATGTTTCTCCAAAACATGTTGATTAGGCTAAGTTATGAATTTGATTTTTCTGTAAAATGCACATTTAAATCTAGCGTTCGACTTATTTTCACACCCAAATACTTATACTCTTTCACAATGTTCAAACTACCACCATTATAGAACCAATTGTATGTGGTTTGTTTTCTTGTTGAATTGGATATCACTACTTTTGACTTGTCTGTGTTGATCACAAGACCCTACTGACGACAGTATGCCGCCAGCCTATTGATCCTGAGTTGAAGGTTTTCTGGTGACTCTGAAAGCAACACCAGCTCATTAGCATACATTAGAACAGTTATGTTTGTATCGGCTATTCTAATCCCTCCAGGTAAGTATTCAACCACATCGTTTATAAAGAGAGAAAACAAAAGTGCACTGAAAAGGCATCCCTGTTTTACTCCGTTATATGTTTCAAACCAATCTGAGTAAGTGGAACCTTCCCATAGAGCTGCTTTTGACTCTGAATAAAGTGCTTTTAAAATGTTAATTATTTTCGTAGATATTTCCAGCATTGATAGCTTATAAAAAAGAACGTTTCGATTAATAAGGTCAAATGCAGCCCTAAAATCAACGAAGAAAGCATACACTTTTTTATTTCTTGCTTTGAAAGTTTTAACAATTGAGATAATTGTGAAAATGTGGTCAGTTGTCGAATAATTTCTCCGAAATCCATCTTGAATATCTGACAGTGTGCTGTTAACCTCAATCCATGTTTCGATTTTTTTTTCAAAATAAAAAGAGAAAAAACTTCGTATTAGGGTACCACAACCTTGTAGAGTTTTTAAAAAATTTAAATTTGGAAAAATGGGGGGAAGCACCTAATTTCTGAAAATCACATTTTGGGATCTAGTTTTCGCAATTTTGAAAGTTTTCAAAATTCACCCCTTTGCAATAAACCCTAAAGTAATTTTCAAACAGGTCAAATAGTTATATTGACCTACCTTACACTTATCTTACATAAAGCTTCCTAAAAAAAACTATTTCAATATACCTACCTACCTACATGTGTAACGTAAAAATAAAAATAAATGTTTTTCTTAGAAAAAGGTGGTTTTGGTTTTTTTTTAATTTCTTGAGAACGACATAAAATTTTTGCATCCAGTTTTCTTATTTAGACTTAAAATTAATAACAGCATTGAATTTTGAAATTAAAATTAGCACTTAATTACGTAAAATTTTGAAAAAAATGAATTTGAAATTTTTTTTAAATTTTTTTTTTTCAAAATTTTGACTTTGAAAATTAATATTTCAAAAACTATTTCTTAGAATAGATTTATTTAAACACAGAATGAAAGAAAAAGTTATTGGCTTTTCAAAAACGTATCGCACAGCATTGTGAATGAAGCCGTTGATTTTAAATATTTTTTTTCCCATTTTAAGTCAGTTTTTTCGAAAATTGCCCCTCCCGGCTAAACGGAGGGGAATAGACCCCCCCCTCCCATACGATTTTTTCCTTGTCTCAACGCAACCTACACGCCCTAGCATTTTGTCGCATTGCTCATGACTCACCCTGTATAGATTAGGTTATATTACACCTAGATGTAGGTACCTACATCCAAGATGATACAAGTTCTAAAAACTCAGAGTTGGGCGATTTCGCATGTTTATTAACATACCTATGCCTCCCTGATTCCAAACATCAAAAAATGATCATAGGGCATACCTATATACATAGCTAGGAATGTAAATGCTGCACGACTTTTCTGTTTGGTCATTTTTATTTTTATTCTGAAAACAAAATGTACATAGGTAGGTAGGTTTTCCCACGTGACAATGAAGTGACAATGTTTCAATTGCAAAA
The DNA here is from genome assembly GCA_951217065.1 of Baccha elongata. Taxonomy (NCBI): domain Eukaryota; kingdom Metazoa; phylum Arthropoda; class Insecta; order Diptera; family Syrphidae; genus Baccha; species Baccha elongata. The sequence continues at coordinate 291,555 of CATNUY010000169.1, read as the reverse complement.
CAAAAATATACAGTGTTGTGCTGTTGTTTGAAATCTGACAACAACAAAAATCGAAAGGAAATCTCAAATTGCAAATTACAAATGAACAAGTTACCTTATTCTTCCAACATCCTTACTTGTAAACTCCAAAATTCACCCCTTTGCAATAAACCCTAAAGTAATTTTCAAACAGGTCAAATAGTTATATTGACCTACCTCACACTTATCTTACATAAAGCTTCCTAAAAAAAAACTATTTCAATGTACCTACCTACCTACATGTGTAACGTATATTTATGCATGTTCATTTGATGTGTCCTGACCTTCATCAAGATCTCGATCGAGTCACAAACGAGTTCACATTTTTTTGTTACTGTTTTTCCAGTTCCAGCAACAGCAAGTGAAAGTGAAGAAAAAAAATTTAAACGAAAAGAGAAAAAAATGACTCACATTTTAGCTATACCTTACCTACTCATGTGTTTTGAAAACAAAATTGAAAAATATCCCTTCACCCTTCCATAAACAGAAAGCATAGAACTCATCATTCCCATTCAAATCGAAAGGATAACAAAACAACAAACCCATTTTGAAAAGAGAACAAGAGTAGTTGAGCGTATCAAAAACAATAATGAAGAGAAAAAAATATCGCACTACCACATTGAAATACGTTTACATGAATTTTAAATTCTATTGTCATGAAGACCCACCCTTAAGCTGCGAGTATATAATTCTACTCTCTGATTCTCGAATTTCCACTACAAATTCTTCATGAACAGAGTTTTCGTAGTTCCGAATAATACGATATAGTAGGTCTTTGACTAAATTTATGTTGTTTGTGTCCATGGAGCCGAGTTCTTCACACTCGATTTCTAAACGTTTTCATTTAGACCACCACCAATCCTCGTTCCTTAGCTCGTATAGCAGCATTTTCTTGGATAGACGGTTATCTGAATAAGAGAGCACTTTGGTTATGTAGTCGGCTTGCAATTTCAGTGTAAAGGCGAAAAGTTCAGGCAGTCCTGATTCAATATAAATTGCATAATTTGGCATATTCAGCGGTAGGTTGAAAAGCTTTTTTAAGAATTTCCTTTGAAACTTTTCGACGGTATCGTATTCGTCAATTTCCCAGACTTGACCAGCTAACAAAGCGTAGACTTTACCACGGCATCAAATATTTTATACTTCGCTGACAGATTGATTCTATTGTTTAGGAAGATGTTTCTCCAAAACATGTTGATTAGGCTAAGTTATGAATTTGATTTTTCTGTAAAATGCACATTTAAATCTAGCGTTCGACTTATTTTCACACCCAAATACTTATACTCTTTCACAATGTTCAAACTACCACCATTATAGAACCAATTGTATGTGGTTTGTTTTCTTGTTGAATTGGATATCACTACTTTTGACTTGTCTGTGTTGATCACAAGACCCTACTGACGACAGTATGCCGCCAGCCTATTGATCCTGAGTTGAAGGTTTTCTGGTGACTCTGAAAGCAACACCAGCTCATTAGCATACATTAGAACAGTTATGTTTGTATCGGCTATTCTAATCCCTCCAGGTAAGTATTCAACCACATCGTTTATAAAGAGAGAAAACAAAAGTGCACTGAAAAGGCATCCCTGTTTTACTCCGTTATATGTTTCAAACCAATCTGAGTAAGTGGAACCTTCCCATAGAGCTGCTTTTGACTCTGAATAAAGTGCTTTTAAAATGTTAATTATTTTCGTAGATATTTCCAGCATTGATAGCTTATAAAAAAGAACGTTTCGATTAATAAGGTCAAATGCAGCCCTAAAATCAACGAAGAAAGCATACACTTTTTTATTTCTTGCTTTGAAAGTTTTAACAATTGAGATAATTGTGAAAATGTGGTCAGTTGTCGAATAATTTCTCCGAAATCCATCTTGAATATCTGACAGTGTGCTGTTAACCTCAATCCATGACTCATTTATTTGCAAGAATACCACAAATAATTTTGCAAGAACATTCATGAAGGAGATCCCACGATAGTTTTCAGCATTAAGCAAGTCACCTCTTTTGAATACTGGGAAAATCACTGACCTTTTGAATGATAATGGCACTTCTTCTGTCGAAAAGATTTTATTAAAATGTGATTGAAGTTGTCTGTGAAAAGTTTCGGTAGCATTCTTAAAGAATTCGTACGGAACTCCATCTTCATCAGGGGCTTTTCCGTTTTTTCCTTTGAAAATTGCAGATTTCAATTCCTCAAGAGTGATTTCGGAGTCCAAAATGTCATCGGAGATCCATGGTTCAGCAAACGAGAATCTCACGTCAGATTGGCCGTATAAAAGAAATTTAAAATGAATTGAAAGATCATCAGCGGACACTCCTAATCCAATAGTATGTTTTGTACCATTTATCTCTTCGACAGTCTTCCAAAATTCCTTCGAGTTTTTAATTTGGCCAAGTGAATGAGCTTGATTGTTTTCAAAAGCAGATTTCTTTTTGAGACACAGTTTCTTGAATGCTGCATTTGCTTCAAAGTACCATTTTTTAAGTGTTTGGCTATAAGAATTTCTCAGTGCATTTATTTAACAGGGTAAACGATTTTTTTCGGGCCAGCATACATTCCCTGTCAAACCATTTTTGTTTAAATTTGGAACATTTATGTACGAGAGTGTTGTTTGTGGAACTTTTAATGCAATCGATGAGTTTGTTTGCACTTATTTCCGCTGATTCTAGAAAAATATCTACAACAGCCAGGTTTTCATCCAGTTTTTGTTGAAAAACATTACAATTGTCTTGGTTCCATTTTAGGAGATCAAGATTTTTTCCATTTGCTGCATATTCATTAACCCATTCCAATGTAACAGGCATGTGGTCTGAAAAAATTGACTTCAAACTTTTTCACTAGATCTTTCCAATCGTTATTTACCATGCAATAATCTATGACTGATACCCCTTGCCCTCCAAGGAATGTATACTGTCCTTCGGTGCCCCCATTTATACATTTATTTAAAACTGTACAATCAAACATCTGCATAAGCTCCAATAAAGTTCTTCCATTTTGGTTGCATACATCGTCCATTGATACTCTTTGACTGAGGTTCAAAACTGCGTTATTTGTACTGCGGCACACTGTTACTTGTAAATTGGCTATTATGGCGTTAAGATCTCCAATCAGTAAAATACTCTTATTCGCCATATTCATCATGATGTTGTTGAGTCGGTCGAAGTCCTCGTTCCATTTATTACAGTTAATATAACAGGGAATAATAATAAGATTTGTCTTTTGCAAAAGTTTAACAATCGTGTTTCCTTCATGTTCCTCAAAGTCGTATGTTTTTAAATATGATATTTTAATTCCATAGAGAGTCCCACCATTAGCACGTCCTCTTGCATATGTTCTCACTTCAGCTTTCCAAGATAATTTGAAACCATTAAAATATTTAGTAAACTTGTCAAAATTTTCTATAGTTACATGAGTTTCGTACAGAAAAAAATCTAAACTTTGTACATATTCAAAAAATCTACAAACAATAGTTTATTATTAAGGCCTGAAACATTTATGATAAAATATTACTATTACTTAAAAATATTGAGCTGACGACGGCATAATTATTTCAATTTGTTCTACAACTCGCACTTTCCTGGTCAAGTGGCATCTCTGATCCATTTTGCTTGACTGGTTTATACCAATCGTTTTGAGGTCTACTTGACAACTTCAGAAGTTTGACAGGTTCGCAGTTAAGATCACCAAACATTTCGCTGAGTTGTTGTTCGCCATCATCATTTTTATATTTAATAATATTATAATTGTTTAAATAAAATATTTTATCAGCCACCACAAGCAAATTTTTTTTTATTTGAAAGATTTCATTCGGATTTTTTGTTTTGATTATTTTCCGGTAGCTCAGAAGAACACGGCGTTTGAACTGCATCTGTTTTGTTAGGTCTCGTTGGATGAAAGCCCCTGTGCACTTAAGCTTTGAAGAATTTTTCAACATTTTTGTTGCATTTTCAATAGAGCCAGTGTTAATTTTTAATTTGGTGACAGTGGTATTTTCATTTATTTGTATACACTCGGTAATTTGGTTTGTGTCACCAAGCAAGAGTTGACCAATTTCTTCGACTCTCTCTCGAAGATCTACGTTGTTCGGAACAGTGAGAATAATGTTTTTACCACGTAGAATCCGGCTTTGCATCTCAAACTCATCCTCCAACATTTCGCACCTCTCTTCAAAGTGATGTATCTTCTTGGTGAGATCCTCATTCTGCAGTCGTAGAGCGTTGATTTCTTAATTCAGCTTTAGAATGTTGTCTTTAGTAGATAGTTTGGCGGTTGCTACTGTGAGCTCTTTCTGAAGAGATGAATCGATGATTTGCTTTATTTTCTTGAGATCTGTATCCGAGATGGGCATGTCGAACAGGGAATTGTTTATTTTTGTCGTTCGATTAGCAGATTTTGGATTCGGTTAGAGAGAATCTTCAGAAGTTGGGTCGACTTTTCTTTAGTATTCATGTGACACCGTTATCAGCCAAATTATTTTTATTTTACTGCTTAATTACTATTTTTACCTTTTAAATCAGCAAGATTTTTAAGCTGTGCGTATTAAAACTGACTTTACAAATTCAAACTTTAATGTTTTTGGAAAACTAACATCAATTTACTGAATTAAAATTGAAAATATTACAGAGCGATATTAAAATTGAACCAATCACTTTTACAAAGCCATGAGAGAATTCGGCATCCCAAATAAATTGACACGACTATGTAGGTTGACCATGACCAACGTAACAAGCCAAGTAAAAATAGCCGGATTGCTATCCAGACCAATCAACATCTTTAATGGACTCCGACAAGGGGATGGTTTGGCCTGCCTCCTCTTCAACCTGGCGTTGGAGAAAGCAATCCGTGACTCTGGCACGGCAACAAGAGGGACCATCGTCAACAGGTCCAGCCAGATACTGGCTTACGCAGACGACATCGACATCGTCGGAAGAACCGAGCAAGCTGTACACGATTCCTTCATCCAGATCGAGCAGGCGGCACAAAATCTGGGGCTGCACATTAGTGAAGTTAAAACAAAGTACATGGTTGCGTCGAATGCGAGAGGAACAGTTGGTCAAACAATCAAGGTAGCGGAGCACGAATTTGAAGTGGTGCAATCCTTTGAATACCTTGGGTCAATAGTAGCAGCCGATAACAATATAGAAGAAGAAATACGCGGGCGGCTTCTCAAATCCAACAGAGCCTACTACAGTCTGTCAAAGCTCTTCAAATCCAGAAATCTCACCATAACTTCAAAACTACTGCTGTACAGGACCATGGTCCTGCCAGTACTCACATATGGATCCGAGACTTGGGTGCTTAGCAAAAGGCACTCTGACCTCTTAGCCGCGTTCGAGAGAAAAGTCTTAAGGAGAATTGTTGGCCCCGATTCCGGAGACGGTACAATCATGAATTGTACGCAATCTACCTTGAAGCAGATATCGTGACAAAAATTAGGCTCGGTAGACTTCGGTGGGCAGGGCACCTAGCTCGCATGAGCGAAGAGGAACCTGCTCGGAAAGTTCTTTGTGGTACATTCTATGGCAGACGACAGCGTGGTAGACCATGCTTGCGCTGGAGAGATGGCGTAGACCAGGACGCCCGGAGCCTTGGGGTGCGCAACTGGATGGCGTCGGCTCGAGACCGGGATAGGTGGAGAGACTTGTTGAAGGAGGCCAGGACCGGACCCCGGTTGTCGAGCCGATGATGATGATGATGAATCACTTTTACAGCAACCGTTCCTCATCAATATTTATTAAAAAAATTAAATTATGGCTTTTTTATTTTAATTTCTGTACAGTTAATCATCTCCTTAATCTACAAATTTAATTACATAGTGTGGTTGTCTCCAGTTGTGTAATAATATAATAATATGGAAATGAAAATAAAATCAAATATTAAAATTTTTAAAATTTTATTTATTATTTTATTTTATTTTTAAACAATGATTTTCACAACTTTTTTATTTTGATGTATCGCGACGCGTTTCGGATATTAATCATCCATCATCGGGCGTAAATGATTGACTGCATTAATTTTTTATTTATTGGAGCTTTGGCGTGATGTATGATGTGTAGCTCTAATGCAGGTTTGAAGCTCTTCTGTTGTAATTTTTGATTGTTTTGACTGTTTATTGTTGTTGTTATTGCTATAGTTTGAGCATTGGTGGTTCTTCTATTAGTTGTTGTTTTCTATTGTATAGCGGGTCATGAGTTTGATATTGAATTCCGTCTATTGTTTTTGTTGTTGTTGTATTTGATGGCAGTGTCGTAAAGTGGGTTCGTTTTTAGTGTCAGTTTGTCATTTAGTAAATTGTTTTGTTCTTGTTTATATGCCATGTAAATTTCAAACTCCTGGCGTCGAGTATGCGTCCTTTCTTGATTTAAAGATTTAAAGAACATAAGCCGAAAGCCAACACCAGATCGAATTTTGCCCTGCATCTCATCGATGAGAACCACAATTATACAAATTTTGACAAGAACTGCACCCCCCTTCACCTGTGCAAGAAAGGACGCATACTCGACGCCACCGAGGAGCTTGAAATTTACATGGCATATAAACAAGAACAAAACAATTTACTAAATGACAAACTGACACTAAAAACGAACCCACTTTACGACACTGCCATCAAATACAACAACAACAAAAACAATAGACGGAATTCAATATCAAACTCATGACCCGCTATACAATAGAAAACAACAACTAATAGAAGAACCACCAATGCTCAAACTATAGCAATAACAACAACAATAAACAGTCAAAACAATCAAAAATTACAATAGAAGAGCTTCAAACCTGCATTAGAGCTACACATCATACATCACGCCAAAGCTCCAATAAATAAAAAATTAATGCAGTCAATCATTTACGCCCGATGATGGATGATTAATATCCGAAACGCGTCGCGATACATCAAAATAAAAAAGTTGTGAAAATCATTGTTTAAAAATAAAATAAAATAATAAATAAAATTTTAAAAATTTTAATATTTGATTTTATTTTCATTTCCATACTATTATACAAATTTAACACTTTAAAAAGAATATATAAATATATAAAAAGATACATTTTAAGCAATTGAAGTTTTTTTTATCAAAATCTATTTTTCGGGGGGGAGTACGATAACTTTGGCGCCGAGAATTGATAACGGTTTTTTGTAGAACAGTTTATTACAAGCATTTTTTACTCTGGGTGGGGGGTCTATCTAACTCCGTTTGGGCGGGAGGGGCAATTTTATAAAAACAGTGCTAAAAGTTTAAAACAAATATTAAAAAATAACGGTAATACTTACAACTAAGTTTAATATCTTTTTTTAAAGCTAATACTTTTTTCTATTAGATGTTTTTTAAACCAAGTGAAACCTATGCATAGTCTTTCAAAAATCGGACTTTAAACTCAAAAATTGCGAAAAAAATAGGTAAAAAAAAACTTTGAAGTGTGATTTTTCAAAACTGTAAAAAAATACTACTTTTTTTATAAAATTCGTTGCTCATACTAATTTTAAATCATAAACTGAAAACAAAATGATTTTTTTTTGTCTGGTTTTTGAGAAAATGGAAAATTACTAAAACTACTTTCTTATAAGAGTTTTCTTTTTTTTTTGTATACGGTGAATGTTGTACGTAGGTTCGTTTTTGTAATGATGCTTGGGCATCTTTAAATGCAACAGAAACTTTGCATACACCCAACCTAGCACCCACCCCTAATCCTATAGTGTGTCCAAGCAGGGGGGTTGCACATACCTACATACCTCACTGTTTATACACTTTAGTAATTTTCCATTTTCTCAAAAACCAGAAAACATAAAATCATTTTGTTTTCTGTTTATGATTTAAAATTAATATGAGCAACGAATTTTATAACAAAAAGTAGTATTTTGCTTTACAGTTTTGAAAAATCACACTTCAAAGTTTTATTTTACCTTTTTTTTCGCAATTTTTGAGTGTAAAGTCCGTTTTTTCAAAGACTATGCATAGTTTTCACTTGATTTAAAAAACATCTAATAGAAAAAAGTATTGGCTTTAAAAAAAGATATAAAACTTAGTTGTAAGTATTACCGTTATTTTTTAATATTTGTTTTAAATTTTTAGCACTGTTTTTATAAAATTGCCCCTCCCGCCCAAACGGAGGGAGATAGACCCCCCCACCCATTGTAAAAAATGCTTGTATTGAACTGTTCTACAAAAAACCGTTATCAATTCTTGGCGCCAAAGTTCTCGTACTCGTGCCATTTTTCGATTTAATTTTATATGTATTTTATTAAGTCAAACTATATTACACATTTAATGTCAAAGAGTATTTAATCAAAATTAACTTTATGTATAACTTATTATTTTGTAATTATATAAATGGATCTTCCATTTTCTGTTACCTGTATACTTTAGTTGTATATTCTTCATTTAATTTATTTATTCTTCTCACAAATATATTGTACTATAGTTTATTGTTTTTTGGAAACAAGAATCTAATCTAATCTAAATCTTATCTATACTACATTAACTACATAAACTACGTAGCATATGTAACAAATGTAGTTTTTTCTAAAAAGTGACAGTTCGGCCATCACTGAAGATAATATACTCTATTTATTAGCTACGCGTAGTTAATCGAATAAAAAGTAAACCGCCTGATTTGTTTCTTTTGCTATCCACATTTGTTACGAATGCTACCACAGATGCACTACACTACTACACACGACATAATGGCATAAAATCCTTTCAACACTACATTTATTTACACTTACATACGTTTACTACATTTAATAACAGACTTTAAAAAAATTATTTTTGCAAGAAAAGTATAATTTCTGTACTCAACTGACTACTCGTTGGTAATCGCGCAGTAACTGCCTCACCTACTATTCTGCCATCTCTGGTTTGTTGGTTTTGGTTAATGGATTTTGAAAGAAAGAGAGAAAGAGATAAACGTATGTGGTAGCCGGAGAAGACATTATCGCTCGGGTATCTCGACATTGTGCGTCGTCACAGAGGAGCTAACAGAGAGGGTAATCCTGTCATTTTATTTGACGTTACCTACAAGCTTCGACATCAGCTGATCTCAGCTTAGGTGAAAAAGTGTGCGTGAGAACAAAGGAAAACTGCACACACTCTCACCTAAGCTGAGTGGTGGATTAATTTTCCCGCCTTTTTCATCAGCTTTTTGGGTCCTGTTCACAAACTCGTTTATTTTTTGGTTAGGCTGTTCCTACACCAGTAACTCATTACTTCACTAGTTGCGTTTTCGTTAAGAAATTTACGGGTAAGAATTTTACCTCCATTGAAATATTAGTACCTAATATTTAGAAGGTTGAATCATATACAACAAAAATACTAAAAGCAAAACTTAAGGATGTAGTACACGGAATGTAAAAAACCACATGCGAATGTGTCTCTGACGTCCCGTACCAATGGTGTATTTGTGTTACTAGCGCAACATTTAGCGATGTTGTAATATCCACGAATATTTCGGTAGTAGGTACACCGCATGTTTACCCAAAAAGACACATGTGCAAATGTAACCAGAAGGGTTATATTCGATGTGGTTACATAAGAATGCACATATATTTTGTTCTTACGTATGGCTAGTATACGGCATGTAGTCAAATGTTTCACTGCACACTATTTGACATTTAAATGTGGTTTCCTAGTACACGATATGCAAACATTCATGCAGCGCTATCATTTTTGAAACATTATTTTTGGTGTTGTGTTCTAGTTCAATATAAATTATACAAGAATATACAAGAAATAATTGAAATAATTTGTTTAAAAAAACTGAAAAAAAATTAAAAACTGAAAAAAATTTAAATTTCATTACAACTCTTAATATTAAGAAATTATCAAACAGTTATTCGCACAAAAAGCCAATATTAATTTTGTTTAGATTATATTTAGACACAACTTTATTTTCCATTAACATAATACATACAAACAAATGATTAAAGCATTTTAAAGGATCCGTCTCCCGAACCCAAAAATATATGAAAAAAACTAAAATATTCTTTGAAAAAACACGAAATAAAAATATATTTCCAATAAATATATATATACATAAGTTACGATTTTGTTTCTATTACGAGAATGGCGTGCTAAAATGGAGTACCAGCTGAAAATACAAGTGTGATCATAGCTTAGCGTGCATTTATGAACATATCCTTATTCGGGAGAATTTTACCCCATTTCATGAACGAAATCTACCACAGCTCATGAGTTTAAGGGGAAACGTGAAACTTAAAAAAATCATGAACTGATTGCCGTGGTACATATTGGAATTTTATTTAATAAAACAATCTGTAATATGTTTAAAAACATTCAGAAACATTTATTAAAATAAATCTGATGCCGCAAATACTGGTTAAATCAATATGCATTTTATATTTATACTTCTAGAGTTTTTAAACAAGATTCAAACTTTTTGGGTCTGTTCATAAACTTGTTTATTTGTTGGTTAGGCTGTTTCTACACTGGTGACTCACAAGTTAAAGTTAGGCTTATAATGAGAAATACTATATTTGTATTTGCATTTTCGTTTGTTTGTTTGTTTCGATATAAAAAGAAAAGAAGGTAACGAATTCCCTTCAATTGAACTATCAGTTCAAAACCTACTTGCAAAAGAATAACGAAAAACAGTTCTTTTTTGGCACCATTGAAATCGACGTTAGTCGCTTTCATATTATTTGATGCAAAATATGGAAGTGAATCGATGACAATAATAACATAGAATATTTTTCCGTTTTTTAATTGTTTCAAACACATCAGTAAACATTTTACTTAAGCAATTTGAATCCAGAAAATAAGGTTAAAAGGTATACAGTCTCTTTTTAATACTGATGCTATAAACGCGCAAACGTAAAAAAAAATTATTTTTAATTGTTTTCATAATTTAAAGATTGTTTTTGCTAATAACTATAACCATTGGCGCAAAATTATAATTATATTATAAAGCAATTTAATGTGAAACTTGGTTCAAAATACGTTTTTCCGTATTATAAACGGCATAAAGTATACATTTTCTTACTGAAGTTGTCTAACTTTAAAAACAGCAAACCTTAGCATTATATTTTTAATGCAGTATTATAAAATCTCTGATAGATTGACAGCTCACTCTCTTGAAATCGTTTTGGTGGATTGTAACTACGCACAAATACTGCATAAATTCATCAACAACCCCTTTCAGTGGAATAAATAACTGGAAGTTAAAAAAGTGTTTATTCTTGAGTAAAAGTTAGACAACTGTTCTAAAATTGAAATAATGTTAAGTGGTGTGACGTTAATTCCTTAAATATAGATTGACTATAATTTTGTGCCATTGAGTTTATAACATAGAAAAATCATGTGGAAGTTTCAAACTTTGCTCGTAGGACGTCGTTACTATCGACTTGTGTTTTTTTACTCGAGTAGCAATTATTCTTGAGTTAAAAGGCAAGAGAAATAAAGAAAAACAAATACAAATGTATACAAACAAAATTTGTTCGGTTGGGGTTGAGGGATGTTCGTTACATGGAATTATTGCAATAATAATTACTCGATATGATCATTAAGCGACATCTACTTCGGTGAGTTTGAAACCATCTTGATTTCTCTATGTTTATAAACTCAATGCTATAACCTAGCTATAATCCGGGAATGCGCAAAGCTGTATCTGATCTTGCACTTGTGGCGTGTCTGTAAAAGCTTAGATACGTAAATAAAAAACAAGGATATCCGATATTGAAAAATAAAAATAAAAATTGAAAAAAACACGAAATAAAAATTAAAGTTGCTGTTTTGCTTCTATTACGAGATATGCGGGCTAAAATAGTACCAGCTGAAAATACAAGTGTGATCTTAGCTTAGCGTACATTTATGAACACACCCTTATTCGGAAGAATCCTTCCTCCATTCATGATCGAAATCCACCACAGCTCATGATTTAAAGGGGAAACGTAAAATAATCATGAACTATAATGTTGCGTATTGCGTATTAAAAAACAATCTGTAATATTTGGAAGACATTTAAAAAACCTCCAGAAACATTTATAAAAATACAAATAATGCAGCAAATGGATAAATCAATATGCATTCTATATTTTAAAAAAAGATTCTTGACACTGGCATTTAATGTTTAAAATTCTGCTTTTCGAGTGGCATCAAGCGTAGCGATTCCTTTTGATTTCTGAGGAAAATCATTTTGTTGTTTTAAGGAAAATTAATTAATAAAAACAATTCAGACTTGTTTTTAAAACTATTATTTCAAATATTGATAGCATGTATTATTATTATTTTGTTGCTAAATATTACAAAAAAACAAATGAAATTTACTAAAATAAAAGAAAAAATTTGAACTGTCAAAACAACAAAATCTACCTCGATTTGTTATTGGTCCACGTCACCAACAAAATGCAAAAAATCTAAACATTGTGTAACCGGAGGGACGGACGTAACTACAGATTTTTATTTTTATAAGATAATCTTTGGCGTCGTTTTGCACACATTATCGGTTTGTACTCTTTCTGTTTTTCTTTATGTTGCGTATTTTTTCTATTTGTAGACGGATGGTTGATTGTATGGGATTTATGGGACAGATGGTTGATTGTATTGGATTTATTCGTTCTTTGGTGGTTTACAAACAACGTTTTGTAGGTGGGTACATAATACAGAGATTTGAAACAAAAATGCTACCTACGTTTATCTATGACATACCTATTACCTTTGCATATATATTCTATAGTACCTCCATGGTATCACTGTTTTATTACATTTGCTCTATCGCACGAAGCGCCATCTAGGAAACTTGTGAACCCTTATTCCTGAGACATTTCGAGGTGTGGCTTGTTCTTGGAAGTGATTGTGAGCAGCGTTGCAGCGAACAAAAATAATTTCTTGCCACAAGGCCTTCGCAACGGCAGTCACCTTGTACTGGTGCGAAGGCCTAAGTTTCAAAGACTCATCTGAACTGCATTTTTAGGGCAACCTTAATCTCAGGGATTTTGAAAAGTTACGAACCAAGTACTGCCCCCCTAATACAGGGTGTTACGTGAACCGTGCCTATTGTATAGTTTGCAGCCAGGGGGTATACCGACCGCTGTATTATAACGGAACCTCTGACACCGGGTCACCTCAAAGAGTAATTTTGACCTCACCATACTATGCGTAGCTCTAGTATGGCCAACAACCCTTCTCTAGCTATTCGTGGGATTTATATGTATAAAAATATAAACAAAAACAACAAAAACTACAAAAAATTCTTCATTCCGCGGGATGTCACTACGAATGAGTATGCAGATCGCATGGAGAGAGACCTCCATGGAGAAGATCAAAGACTGGGATGCAGTAAGCAATTGCTTAAGGTGCAAAAGAACCGGACAGAAAATTGTGAATCATCCTCCAAAAGCCAGGGGAGAATGCCTCCCGGTCCTGCAAGAGATGTTGCCAAAAGCTAAGGATGTCGGTTAAGAGAAAACACCGCCTCCATTAGGAGAAAATGGAGGCGGAACAAAACAACATACTTAGAGGCGCTTAGAAAAATGTTGAAGCTCCAAATGCGTTTGAAAAAAACAAACAAACATAACATCTCGACCTGTGTCATTAGTGGTCATAAGCGGTGGAATGCGTAGTGCATACGACTTCGAAGACTGAGTAAATCTGAAGGCGTGGGTTCGAATCTCACGAGGTGCATGTGAAAAAGTTTTTCATAATAAAATTGGATTAAAGCTCAATTCCACTAAAAAGAGACTGATGAAAGGAATTGGCAATTCTTGAAATAGCTATATCTCCAGCCAAAGATAGAAAGAAACGAATAATAATATTCGTAAACGAGTAAATAAAATTCGTTTAAAATTGGTGGTAGCGCCTTTAAGTTGTTGTTGTTGTTCAAACACATTCGAGAAAACACCTTCTTCAAAAGACGCTCCTAAAGCATCTCAAAGGGTTAATAATCCCGAGAGACCACCTAAAAGCCGGAATCGTAGACCGAATCCACTTCCTAGCCTAGGCAAATAAGGCGCGCTTGATGACCCCTGGAGAAAAGGGCTAAGTAGAGCAGGCACGAAATGGTACTTCCGTTTCCTTGATGGAGGCATGACTCCAGGTGGTGGATGAAAGAATCGTCACCTTACGCAATGAGCCACAAACAACACCTAGACAGGGCAAGAGGAGAAGTAGCAACATCACTCCTGAAAGGCACGGGTCTAAGATATACAAAACAGCGGGCCCAAGCACCGCACCAGCGAGGTTCGATTCCAAAAAAACAGTAATCTTACGCCAGTGCTACCAAAATGGTAAGAGTTGCAGCATTGCCCAAGGAATACCCTCAGAAAACTCTAAGCACTTACGAGCTAACGCTCCTAGAGGAAGCATTAATAGAGGAGGTTTCCTTAGGGTGGGGGCATAAGCTCAAATTTGAAGGCATACACTTCAAAACGGATATGCTCGTAGTTGATTGCGGTGACCAAAATACAGACAATTGGTTGGAAGAAAAGGCAGCGAAATTAAGCGCTTGGAAGGGAATCGAGTTGACATCGTGCTTGGGAGATAAAATCCCAAAGATGCACACGATAACTATGTTCCTTCCAAGAAGCACTGGGTAAGAGGACCAGAAATCGCTGGAACTTATCAAAGCGCAAAATAAAGGCCTCAATATACCCGTTTTAAGCAGCAAAACAGAATTCAAAGGTCAGTTGCTAGTAGTTGGTATTGATGACCAGTCAGCAGAAGCCATTCGCAAAGCAGGTAACGAACTGCATTACAAGTTTACCAAAGTAACTGTCGCAGGCTCAAGAAAGGCAATTGGAGATGGGTCAAGTAACCAGACCGAGCCTACAGAAAAAGCAAAAGCAATAGTCCCGACAATCGCTATACCAACACATGGTCATGAAGAGGTAGGTAAGGAAAAAGAACAGGTTTCCGAATCAGTTCCGCATACCGCATCTTTGCTGTCTTTCAGATTTTATAACGCGGGGTCTGGCGCCGATACAGGCCCAAATGAACATCCAGGGCCACCTCCGCACGATGGTTATAGCATCCGCTTACTTCGGTGATGATGATGTAAACATACCACCTCCGGAAGTACAAAAACTGGCGGATTATTGTAACACCAAAGGACTACCAAAGGATGCGATGCGAACGCCCACCACACTACGTGGGGTAGTAACGATGTGAATAAAAGGGGTGAGTACCTTTTAGATTTTATTATCGAGAAAAACCTAGATATATATAACGTAGAGAATGTCCCCACTTTTGTTACTAGGATAAGAAAAGAAGTCTTAGACATTACGCCAAGCATAACTAGGTTAATAAAGGATTGGAGAGTCTCCAATGAACCCTCAATGTCTGACCACAGAATTATTGTGTTTTCCATAAATGGCATTTTAAAAGAGAATGACTCTGGAAGGAATCCAAAGAAAAAAAACTGGCCCTATACAAAAACAATCTTCAATCAAACTTAGAAAGAATAGGTCCAGTTAGAACAACAAATAGTCACCTTGAGTTAGAGAATATATCAAATGAGCTAAGTGGTGCAATCTATCAGGCCTATGAACTCAGGTGCTCACTTAAAACCACAAAAAAATGGGCAGATGCACCGTGGTGGAACTCTAATCTCTCGAACCTTAGGTCCAAAGTGAGTAAACTCTTTAACCAATTCAAAAGAACTGGTAAGTGGCATAGATATTCCGAAGAGCTTACCAAATATAATGGGGAAATAAGAAGAGCCAAAAGAAACAGCTTTGTAAAATTCTGTGAGAGCATTGGCTCTACAGCAGCAGCTGCAAGACTGCACAAAGCTCTAGCAGCAGATACAACTATCAAATCTGTAGCACTTCGTTACCCAGATAATAGCTACACAGAAGATAACGAGTAGAGATTAAATTTGCTTCTAAGTACACACTTTCCAGGCAGTTTACCAATGAAAAGTAATAGCTTTGAGAGAATTTCTCTCAAACCTAACAGAGTCGATTGAACGATAGCTAAAACTATATGTTCAGGAAAAAGACAAGATTGGGCAATTAGTACTTTTCAACCTTTTAAGTCACCGGGAGTAGACGGGATCTTTCCAGCCCTACTACAAAATAATTAGAGCAATGAGAACATGCCCAACAGCAGCAATGGAGATCATTCTTGACTTGACGCCATTACACATAGCAATTGAAAGTTCTGCAAAGGGTGCAATCATGCGTTTCGCAAAATAGGGAACTGGAGTAGGTAAGTGTATGGTTCGAAGGTATTAACTTCACTATCCAAATATGCACCCCTACTTGACATTCCTAGAGACAACATGATTAAGGGTGGGTCTTCCTCGTAAATGTAGGGTACTACGTGCACAAAACTTAATATATCTCCTACATTTGAAAAGATATTTTGATGAAATAAAATTTATTATTTAGTCCATGAACATATCTTAAAACATATGTCCTCAATTTTATGTTTTACAAAAGTTTGTGCTTTTTAGGGAAGGAATTACACATTTTGTCCCCTTTATTTTGGCTGATTTATGCATTCCCTCAAGGGGCTCTCGTGTGATTTGTTTTTTTATTTTGTTGTTAATGTTTTTCAACTGTCAATGAATGTATGCTTTTCATAGGATAAAAAAAAAAAAAAAAAAAAAATTATTTGAGCTACAAAATGGACGTAAGTTCACACTAATTTAAAGCTCGTTTAGTGGCGCAGTTTCTTAAATTTTCAACGGAGCCAAACAATATTTTTTTTTTATAACAGAAAGTAGATACTTTATTTGAAACAAAACAAAAAATTATTTTTTTCCACTTTATACGTCTGAAAAACTTATATATACACAAACAATACTACTTTTTTCTTTTCCCCGTTGGGGCTGGCATGTTTTATTCTTAATATTTTTTGTTTTTAATTTATTCGAATCTCTTATTATTTTTGTAAATCCTGCTGTAAATTTTTTTGCAATTTTATATTGTTTAGACGTAAAAATTTACAATTCAAAGTATCTATACACATGGTAGTTTTCCCAGGTTGAAATGCCATGTACAACTTTATTATTATTTTTGTATTTTATTTCAATATTTTTTGCTAAAGTTCCAAGTGAAGAAAACAATATCACACGCATAAACAATTTTATATTTAATTTTGAAAAAGCATCTTTTTAACGATTTTGTTAATCAAAATACGCACACAACGATATTTAGTTCACGAAACTTCCGTCGAAAGAGAATATTATATTTTCGCTGTTCGCACTCTCTTTAGAATCAACTTTTTTTTTTGTGGTGATACACAAAACACAAATGGTATGGTGAATGGTGTACATCAGCGTTGCCGCCGAGAAAAGAAAATGCCGTGTCACATTTTAAAAACTGCTTGCCATGAAAAAACTATAAATCTTCTGTTAAAAAAATAAAACTTTATTTCTGTAATTTATTATATAATTTTCCATCAATATTAAAGTAAGATATAGGCAATGATAAAGTGTGCGATATTGAAATGTTTCGTGCCACTGTGCCACAAGAAAAAATTGTCGTGTCAAAAAAGCACGATTGGTTAACTTCGGCAACGCTGGTGTACGTACGATTCGTAGGTATCGTCGTCGTCGCTGTCGTCCAAGTAGGTATATGATATTTTTGTTTTTTTTTCTACTTGGTTTTGGAAGGAAACTTATGGATGTGGGAATAATGCTGAAAAAGATTTTATTCGTTAATTATATAGAAATAGAGTCTCAGGGAATCGTCTATAAAATGAGTTAATCTTATCGAATCTTCAAGGTTGAGGTGTCAAAAGGAAGAAGAAATTGAGATCTATGTTTCTGTATCAGAATAATTGACGTAGGCACTTGCAATTGTATATCTATGTTCCTATTTTTATTTAGAAGCGATTTTTTTTTTCATTTCGCGTGTTGACGGACATGGAGTGGTAGGTAATTGCAAATAAGAATGTGTGTGACTGAAATGTCTTTGCGGGGCCTTTGGCATGTGCCGAGGGAAAGGGTATCATGATGACGATCTACGTAGGTACCTACCTAGCCTGCAATGAAAATACTAATTTTTCTTCACTGGCACCTAAATAAAAGCATTAGGTAAAAATAAATCAGAAATGAAAATTATCAGATTTTACCTATTATTTTCCAAATTATTTGGGGTTGATTTTGTTGAAAAAATAAATGGAAAATAATTAAAAAAAAATGCAATTTGAATGATTGAATTGTTGTTTGCCAAATAACTAATATACTTCAATCAAAATCTGTGAATGTTAAAAAGTAACTTGTTCACAAAGAGCCTCAGAAAAAAAATTTACAGGAAAATAACTGTGACCGCCGGCGGGTCAGATGCCATGTAACGGTTTTGTCAGGTGCTATGTGACCCATATGACATATTTTTTTTCGAAACAAAACTTTGGAACAATTTAGAAGAGTCCTAGCACAATCTAGCACTGGTTTTTAAATTTGAAAATTCGAAAAAGGGAGCTCCCAGGAAGGCGAAATTGCTAAATTTGTGCAAAAGTTTTCGCTGTCTAAAACCTACAATTTTTAAGTAAAAAAAAAAGAAGATCAACACAAACCAGCACAAATGTAGCACAACCTGGTTCATTTGTCAAAAATTCCAATTTGAAAAAAGGGAGGCTAACTTCACACTTTCGGGAACATGTTTTTTGAGCTTTTTATCCACAGTTTCGATTTTTTTTTTCAAAATAAAAAGAGAAAAAACTTCGTATTAGGGTACCACAACCTTGTAGAGTTTTTAAAAAATTTAAATTTGGAAAAATGGGGGGAAGCACCTAATTTCTGAAAATCACATTTTTGGATCTAGTTTTCGCAATTTTAAAAGTTTTCAAAATTCACCCCTTTGCAATAAACCCTAAAGTAATTTTCAAACAGGTCAAATAGTTATATTGACCTACTTTACACTTATCTTACATAAAGCTTCCTAAAAAAAACTATTTCAATGTACCTACCTACCTACATGTGTAACGTAAAAATAAAAATAAATGTTTTTCTTAGAAAAAGGTGGTTTTGGTTTTTTTTTTAATTTCTTGAGAACGACATAAAATTTTTGCATCCGGTTTTCTTATTTAGACTTAAAATTAATAACAGCATTGAATTTTGAAATTAAAATTAGCACTTAATTACGTAAATTTTTGAAAAAAATGAATTTGAAATTTTTTTTTCAATTTTTTTTTTCAAAATTTTGACTTTGAAAATTAATATTTCAAAAACTATTTCTTAGAATAGATTTATTTAAACACAGAATGAAAGAAAAAGTTATTGGCCTTTCAAAAACGTATCGCACAGCATTGTGAATGAAGCCGTTGATTTTAAATAATTTTTTTCCCATTTTAAGTCAGTTTTTTCGAAAATTGCCACTCCCGGCTAAACGGAGGGGAATAGACCCCCCCTCCCATACGATTTTTTTCTTGTCTCAACGCAACCTACACGCCCTAGCATTTTGTCGCATTGCTCATGACTCACCCTGTATAAAACTAGCTGTTTTGGTGAACTTCTTTCCGCAATTTTGGGTTTTTAAGATTTTTTCAATTTTCCAAAATTTAAAACTTTCGGCTCCATTGTGTGAACCTGGTTCATTAAAAATCCAACAAAGAACTCCCAAGCAAGTCGGATAATTATTCAGCCGAGTTATCCGCGTACAAACAGACACCAATTAATTTGTATTTATATAGGTACCTATCTACATAGGTATATAGATTAGGTTATATTACACCTAGAGGTAGGTACCTACATCCAAGATGATACAAGTTCTAAAAACTCAGAGTTGGGCGATTTCGCATGTTTATTAACATACCTATGCCTCCCTGATTCCAAACATCAAAAAATGATCATAGGGCATACCTATATACATAGCTAGGAATGTAAATGCTGCACGACTTTTCTGTTTGGTCATTTTTATTTTTATTCTGAAAACAAAATGTACATAGGTGGGTAGGTTTTCCCACGTGACAATGAAGTGACAATGTTTCAATTGCAAAACAAAAATATACAGTGTTGTGCTGTTGTTTGAAATCTGACAACAACAAAAATCGAAAGGAAATCTCAAATTTCGCACATTACAAATGAACAAGTTACCTTATTCTTCCAACATCCTTACTTGTAAACTCCAAAATTCACCCCTTTGCAATAAACCCTAAAGTAATTTTCATACAGGTCAAATAGTTATATTGACCTACCTCACACTTATCTTACATAAAGCTTCCTAAAAAAAAACTATTTCAATGTACCTACCTACCTACATGTGTAACGTATATTTATGCATGTTCATTTGATGTGTCCTGACCTTCATCAAGATCTCGATCGAGTCACAAACGAGTTCACATTTTTTTGTTACTGTTTTTCCAGTTCCAGCAATAGCAAGTGAAATTGAAGAAAAAACAACTAAACGAAAAGAGAAAAAAAATGACTCACATTTTAGCTATACCTACTCATGTGTTTTGAAAACAAAATTGAAAAATATCCCTTCACCCTTCCATAAACAGAAAGCATAGAACTTATCATTCCCATTCAAATCGAAAGGATGACAAAACAACAAACCCATTTTGAAAAGAGAACAAGAGTAGTTGAGCGTATCAAAAACAATAATGAAGAGAAAAGAATATCGCACTACCACATTGAAATACGTTTACATGAATTTTAAATTCTATTGTCATGAAGACCCACCCTTAAGAAATACAACTTCGATAAAAATAAAAATAAAAATAAAAATTGAAAAAAACACGAAATAAAAATTAAAGTTGCTGTTTTGCTTCTATTACGAGATATGCGGGCTAAAATAGTACCAGCTGAAAATACAAGTGTGATCTTAGCTTAGCGTACATTTATGAACACACCCTTATTCGGAAGAATCCTTCCTCCATTCATGATCGAAATCCACCACAGCTCATGATTTAAAGGGGAAACGTAAAATAATCATGAACTATAATGTTGCGTATTGCGTATTAAAAAACAATCTGTAATATTTGGAAGACATTTAAAAAACCTCCAGAAACATTTATAAAAATACAAATAATGCAGCAAATGGATAAATCAATATGCATTCTATATTTTAAAAAAAGATTCTTGACACTGGCATTTAATGTTTAAAATTCTGCTTTTCGAGTGGCATCAAGCGTAGCGATTCCTTTTGATTTCTGAGGAAAATCATTTTGTTGTTTTAAGGAAAATTAATTAATAAAAACAATTCAGACTTGTTTTTAAAACTATTATTTCAAATATTGATAGCATGTATTATTATTATTTTGTTGCTAAATATTACAAAAAAACAAATGAAATTTACTAAAATAAAAGAAAAAATTTGAACTGTCAAAACAACAAAATCTACCTCGATTTGTTATTGGTCCACGTCACCAACAAAATGCAAAAAATCTAAACATTGTGTAACCGGAGGGACGGACGTAACTACAGATTTTTATTTTTATAAGATAATCTTTGGCGTCGTTTTGCACACATTATCGGTTTGTACTCTTTCTGTTTTTCTTTATGTTGCGTATTTTTTCTATTTGTAGACGGATGGTTGATTGTATGGGATTTATGGGACAGATGGTTGATTGTATTGGATTTATTCGTTCTTTGGTGGTTTACAAACAACGTTTTGTAGGTGGGTACATAATACAGAGATTTGAAACAAAAATGCTACCTACGTTTATCTATGACATACCTTTTACCTTTGCATATATATTCTATAGTACCTCCATGGTATCACTGTTTTATTACATTTGCTCTATCGCACGAAGCGCCATCTAGGAAACTTGTGAACCCTTATTCCTGAGACATTTCGAGGTGTGGCTTGTTCTTGGAAGTGATTGTGAGCAGCGTTGCAGCGAACAAAAATAATTTCTTGCCACAAGGCCTTCGCAACGGCAGTCACCTTGTACTGGTGCGAAGGCCTAAGTTTCAAAGACTCATCTGAACTGCATTTTTAGGGCAACCTTAATCTCAGGGATTTTGAAAAGTTACGAACCAAGTACTGCCCCCCTAATACAGGGTGTTACGTGAACCGTGCCTATTGTATAGTTTGCAGCCAGGGGGTATACCGACCGCTGTATTATAACGGAACCTCTGACACCGGGTCACCTCAAAGAGTAATTTTGACCTCACCATACTATGCGTAGCTCTAGTATGGCCAACAACCCTTCTCTAGCTATTCGTGGGATTTATATGTATAAAAATATAAACAAAAACAACAAAAACTACAAAAAATTCTTCATTCCGCGGGATGTCACTACGAATGAGTATGCAGATCGCATGGAGAGAGACCTCCATGGAGAAGATCAAAGACTGGGATGCAGTAAGCAATTGCTTAAGGTGCAAAAGAACCGGACAGAAAATTGTGAATCATCCTCCAAAAGCCAGGGGAGAATGCCTCCCGGTCCTGCAAGAGATGTTGCCAAAAGCTAAGGATGTCGGTTAAGAGAAAACACCGCCTCCATTAGGAGAAAATGGAGGCGGAACAAAACAACATACTTAGAGGCGCTTAGAAAAATGTTGAAGCTCCAAATGCGTTTGAAAAAAACAAACAAACATAACATCTCGACCTGTGTCATTAGTGGTCATAAGCGGTGGAATGCGTAGTGCATACGACTTCGAAGACTGAGTAAATCTGAAGGCGTGGGTTCGAATCTCACGAGGTGCATGTGAAAAAGTTTTTCATAATAAAATTGGATTAAAGCTCAATTCCACTAAAAAGAGACTGATGAAAGGAATTGGCAATTCTTGAAATAGCTATATCTCCAGCCAAAGATAGAAAGAAACGAATAATAATATTCGTAAACGAGTAAATAAAATTCGTTTAAAATTGGTGGTAGCGCCTTTAAGTTGTTGTTGTTGTTCAAACACATTCGAGAAAACACCTTCTTCAAAAGACGCTCCTAAAGCATCTCAAAGGGTTAATAATCCCGAGAGACCACCTAAAAGCCGGAATCGTAGACCGAATCCACTTCCTAGCCTAGGCAAATAAGGCGCGCTTGATGACCCCTGGAGAAAAGGGCTAAGTAGAGCAGGCACGAAATGGTACTTCCGTTTCCTTGATGGAGGCATGACTCCAGGTGGTGGATGAAAGAATCGTCACCTTACGCAATGAGCCACAAACAACACCTAGACAGGGCAAGAGGAGAAGTAGCAACATCACTCCTGAAAGGCACGGGTCTAAGATATACAAAACAGCGGGCCCAAGCACCGCACCAGCGAGGTTCGATTCCAAAAAAACAGTAATCTTACGCCAGTGCTACCAAAATGGTAAGAGTTGCAGCATTGCCCAAGGAATACCCTCAGAAAACTCTAAGCACTTACGAGCTAACGCTCCTAGAGGAAGCATTAATAGAGGAGGTTTCCTTAGGGTGGGGGCATAAGCTCAAATTTGAAGGCATACACTTCAAAACGGATATGCTCGTAGTTGATTGCGGTGACCAAAATACAGACAATTGGTTGGAAGAAAAGGCAGCGAAATTAAGCGCTTGGAAGGGAATCGAGTTGACATCGTGCTTGGGAGATAAAATCCCAAAGATGCACACGATAACTATGTTCCTTCCAAGAAGCACTGGGTAAGAGGACCAGAAATCGCTGGAACTTATCAAAGCGCAAAATAAAGGCCTCAATATACCCGTTTTAAGCAGCAAAACAGAATTCAAAGGTCAGTTGCTAGTAGTTGGTATTGATGACCAGTCAGCAGAAGCCATTCGCAAAGCAGGTAACGAACTGCATTACAAGTTTACCAAAGTAACTGTCGCAGGCTCAAGAAAGGCAATTGGAGATGGGTCAAGTAACCAGACCGAGCCTACAGAAAAAGCAAAAGCAATAGTCCCGACAATCGCTATACCAACACATGGTCATGAAGAGGTAGGTAAGGAAAAAGAACAGGTTTCCGAATCAGTTCCGCATACCGCATCTTTGCTGTCTTTCAGATTTTATAACGCGGGGTCTGGCGCCGATACAGGCCCAAATGAACATCCAGGGCCACCTCCGCACGATGGTTATAGCATCCGCTTACTTCGGTGATGATGATGTAAACATACCACCTCCGGAAGTACAAAAACTGGCGGATTATTGTAACACCAAAGGACTACCAAAGGATGCGATGCGAACGCCCACCACACTACGTGGGGTAGTAACGATGTGAATAAAAGGGGTGAGTACCTTTTAGATTTTATTATCGAGAAAAACCTAGATATATATAACGTAGAGAATGTCCCCACTTTTGTTACTAGGATAAGAAAAGAAGTCTTAGACATTACGCCAAGCATAACTAGGTTAATAAAGGATTGGAGAGTCTCCAATGAACCCTCAATGTCTGACCACAGAATTATTGTGTTTTCCATAAATGGCATTTTAAAAGAGAATGACTCTGGAAGGAATCCAAAGAAAAAAAACTGGCCCTATACAAAAACAATCTTCAATCAAACTTAGAAAGAATAGGTCCAGTTAGAACAACAAATAGTCACCTTGAGTTAGAGAATATATCAAATGAGCTAAGTGGTGCAATCTATCAGGCCTATGAACTCAGGTGCTCACTTAAAACCACAAAAAAATGGGCAGATGCACCGTGGTGGAACTCTAATCTCTCGAACCTTAGGTCCAAAGTGAGTAAACTCTTTAACCAATTCAAAAGAACTGGTAAGTGGCATAGATATTCCGAAGAGCTTACCAAATATAATGGGGAAATAAGAAGAGCCAAAAGAAACAGCTTTGTAAAATTCTGTGAGAGCATTGGCTCTACAGCAGCAGCTGCAAGACTGCACAAAGCTCTAGCAGCAGATACAACTATCAAATCTGTAGCACTTCGTTACCCAGATAATAGCTACACAGAAGATAACGAGTAGAGATTAAATTTGCTTCTAAGTACACACTTTCCAGGCAGTTTACCAATGAAAAGTAATAGCTTTGAGAGAATTTCTCTCAAACCTAACAGAGTCGATTGAACGATAGCTAAAACTATATGTTCAGGAAAAAGACAAGATTGGGCAATTAGTACTTTTCAACCTTTTAAGTCACCGGGAGTAGACGGGATCTTTCCAGCCCTACTACAAAATAATTAGAGCAATGAGAACATGCCCAACAGCAGCAATGGAGATCATTCTTGACTTGACGCCATTACACATAGCAATTGAAAGTTCTGCAAAGGGTGCAATCATGCGTTTCGCAAAATAGGGAACTGGAGTAGGTAAGTGTATGGTTCGAAGGTATTAACTTCACTATCCAAATATGCACCCCTACTTGACATTCCTAGAGACAACATGATTAAGAAATACAACTTCGAGAGAAATTTTCGAACTGAGTTAAGCAATAAAAAAGAATGGGTAGGAGAAAATGAGAACTACCCTTTAAATACTAAAGCCATCAAATGGTACACTGATGGATCAAATACTGCCGAAGGGACTGGCGCAGGGATTTTTGGGCTTAGAATCTTGCCGGGTTTCCTCAGTGGTCACTGCAAACTTAAAAGACACCTAAACATCCTAGATATAACCAGTAGTGAACCTGCAGATTCTGTGACGACCAAGAAGAAACGCCAAACCACCTTCTAGGAAAGTGTGGGGTGATAATGCACAAAAGAATAAAACATCTGGGAAGTTACCAGATAGAAGAGAGCGAATTATCCTCTACAAGTACTCCAGATACTATCATTCCTTAAAGATATTAAGATGGAGGAAGAGCTGTACAATGAGTCGATCATACAGCCCTAGTAAAGGGGGAACAATAGATCTAAAGGTCTCAGTGCACCAAAACCATACCTCATTTCGAAAAAAATCGTGCCATTTTTGTGCCATTTAGAAAAATACAAGTTTTTTATAAGAAAAACTAACATAGGTACTTAATATGGCTTCCATTTATGTTAAGGTATCAAAATGAAAATAAAAAAAACCTGCCATAATGAAATTTTTCGTGCCACCGTGCCACGAGGAAATTTTCGTGTCAAAAAAGCACGATTGTGCCAACATCGGTTTTTTTTTAGGGATAAAAACCGAGAAATATAGAACGAGAACGCTTTAAACTAAATTATAAAGAGTTGGAAGGAGATGAGTTCTCTTTGGTATTATTTTTTATTTTTATTTATTTATTGAACGAGGATGAATGCATGCTGAAAAATAAATATTTGTATGCTTCTTGTCAGAAAGGCAAGATAGCCAAGTCCAATTAAATAAGTATTGAAGAATGTAGGAAGGTATATTATGCATATTTTAGTGGGAAATATAAAAAAGATGGAATTGTTGTTGCTGAACAATTTTATGAAATGTAGCACGCTACAAGAATAGAATGTAGCTGCTGACGAAAAAATGTGACGTCACGGTTACATATTGGAGTGAAAATTCTTCTTATTATTAACCGTATTTTATAAGAGTTCGAATGTTGCAAGATCTTGGAACAAAGCTGGATCTTGTGTTGTTGTTGTATCCATGCATTTCGCGATGCAAATCCAATCCGGATCAGATCAGAGTAGATTATAAAATGAAGATATTATAATTTTTATTTTGTAGGTAGGCAAGTGTCCCAATGACAAATCCCAATTGCCATTACCTACAAGTAAAAGGTAATTGTCTTATAATTAACTATTTGCCACTTCTTTTACACAAAAATAGATGTTCCGAAACTTAAACAACATACGCGTAGGTAGGTAGGTAATACAAAGAAATTAATTTATTAATGATACAAATTCTATATGTATACATAGGTACCTACCAGTGGCGTGGGGTGGATTATTTCAAATGGTTACTCGAAGAAAAATAATCATTTAAATTAATTTTATTATATACGGAATAAGGATCTTAAAATTGTTTTTTTTTTTTTAATAAATACATAAATATACTTTCATTATGTACCGTTGCTATGTAGGAACAAATGCCCAAGTTTATAATTTTTCTCATTGAAGCCTTTCCCATAGGAAACATAGTATTTTCGCGATATCAAGTGTCCCATACATCTACCTACCATGAATTCACATTCTTTCTTGAATTCACATCTCTCACAGGAACCGTTAATTTTTCGCAGATTAAAAGCAGTATATGGGCATTTTCAGACAATAAATTATCTCCTTTCCCAATTTCATCCAGATCCATTCAGTCGTTCGGGCGTGATTGAATAACAAACATGCAACCATACAAACATTCACATTTATATAATATTAGTAACATATGTATGTAAAATTAAAATCTCAGCGAAAAATGTTTTATAAATTAATTATATAACAAAGTCTAAAATAGATAATTGAATATAAGTATATTATTATTATTTAATACAAATTAAAAACAAACAATATTGGCCTTACAAAAAATAAAGTGAAAATTTGCTTTAAAGTTAAACAGTGAACTTTTGCCTGTTTGTAATCTACAATGTTTATTTTACGTGCTATGATAAAACTCTTGCAAAAAGTCGGTTTTTTGGACTTTTCGTGGAGCCCTTTATGGTCTCCGCTTTCAAAAATTGATTCAAATTTATTAACGAATCTCAGAGCAAATCCAAGGTTCAGGCCTCGCAGAATACTCGATTTCACGCTAAGCATCTTCCGCATCCGAATTTGTTACATAAATGACATTTAACTTGCAACAATATGTATTAAAAAATATTCTATCAACTAGGAAAAAGCAAACAAAATCATTTGCAACACAACTCAAATAACCAACCAATTGACAATATAAAGTTTCATGCATAAGCTATCTAATCTGCTCTATAAAACGACAAATTGTACTGACATGCGTCGTTTAATTGTTTTAACGTATATTTGAACGT
Source organism: Baccha elongata (assembly GCA_951217065.1). Lineage (NCBI taxonomy): Eukaryota > Metazoa > Arthropoda > Insecta > Diptera > Syrphidae > Baccha > Baccha elongata. The sequence continues at coordinate 263,894 of CATNUY010000169.1, read as the reverse complement.
TTAGTTGATTTATTAAAAGAAAATCTAATAAAAAAGAATACAATTTCTTAACCTTCAAATGTTGATAATAATTATTGTCCTAACATTAATATACAATTTTTCAAACAGAAACCCACCTCAACTGCTTAATCAACTTGAGTCTTGATACAACAGCGCAGTCAGAAACATTTCATAATTCACCATATTAAGACGGTCAAAAACGTGTAATGAATTAAGCTTATTTTGAAATGTATGTTATTCCTTTTATTTTATAATATTTTTCATTTCCTGAATTTTTCTTAATTTTTGTGATTTATTTCATTGTTTCTGAGGGTCACCCCACCCAAATTCTTAAACTGTTGTATAAACTAAATTAATTGAAGTGGCATTTGAAACTATTTTTATACCTTGGTATTACAAAATACAAAATGTCACTTAATTTTCTAAATTTTATTTAAGTTATATCAAATGTTTGTACATACACTGAGTTACAAAAAAAGTGGCGCACCTTGAAATTTTGCAACATTTTGAAGTAACTTAAACAAATAAACGTTTTTCTGGTACAGTTTTGTTTATTAACATAACAGTAAGTCATTCATGTAATAAAAAACGAAAAAATAGGAAGAACTTAGAAATAAACCATAAATTAAGGAAAATGGGCATAAACTTCAAAACTTGAAATTTAAATTTTTTTTTTTTTTTTTTAAACTAGTCCTTGTTTCTTCAATAGTGGGTATTGCCTCCACGAACATCTAATAAAGCTTTAATTCGCCTGGGCATACCTTGGATAAGGTTGTCAGAATGATAACAACACATCAAAAAGTATGACTGCGCCACTTTTTTTGTAACTGAGTGTATTATATCTGAATTTAATGAGAAATAAAAACTCATATCTATCTATCTATCTATTTATCTAATTTTGTCGCATAAGAAGGCGGCTGTCGAAAAGAGAAGGCTCGGAGTCGTATACAGTGAATGATGAATGTAGGAAAAAAGGAGATGCAGCGAGCCATTTTATAATCCGGTGAACGTCGGGTTATTTTGTTGCTAATGCTTTGCTATCGAGTATCGCATTGATGGGATATGAATGAATGATGGGGATTCAGACAGCGTGCAGGCATGGGTGTGTGTGTAGAATAGAATCGCAGTACACAGTATGTTTAGTAGAGTTTTTGGCTGGTTGTCGTTGGAGTGGTTGATTTGATAGGTAGAATGTTTCACTTTGTTAAATTCTAACAAATTGTGTTAGATACCTACCGATTGGATCATTGGATTGCAGTAGGTAAGTTATAAGAAACATTCACAGGCATTGGAGCAGATACACATAATTAATTAGTTTTATGTTTATTCTTTAGGGTTCATGTTGCTTTTTGGTTTATAAGAAGTTTATAGAATATTTTAAAAGCAAACGGTAACACGGTAGGAATCGGGTTATATGGACTCCACGCCACTGGTACCTACTAATGTTAAATTCTTTATAGGTAGGTACATAATTACTATATTGTTCACAAGTCCATAAGTAGAAGTTGCCTTTTTTAAAAATAAAACAATTTGTTCTGTCAACAAAACCCAACAGGAAATTTGAAATCGACCTTGTTTACCCAAAGAGATACAGAAATTTGGCAACATATAATTGAATGGTACATTTTAGAAACCAAATATAACATGAATTTTTTTACAAATGTTAAGTTATGTAACCATGGTTGCCATATAGAAATATGAAAGTACGTTATTTTGACAGATTATATTGAATAGACTGAAATTAGTCAAATATGTTTGAGTTTGGCAATATATCTGGATTTGTTAAAATTGCTCGAAACTAAAAAAAAGTTTTTTTTGACATCGCGGAAACTGCAACTTGCTCGAAAATTAAAAAAGTGTTTTTAGCACCATAGAAATCGACATTAAACTCTTCTTTTAAACAGCTTGTATTGCTTGTTAAATACCTTTATCTGTATGAAACACAAAATCTTAAAATCTTATCATAGTCTGCTAAAAAAATTAAGAAAATAACTTGTTACACATTTATTTATATGGTAACCATTTTTTGATGAAAGTTATCCATAGTGATTATATTTTGCGAATTTTAATTCCATCTGCAACAAAAAACAAAATATTATTTTTTGGACGAAACTAATCCAAAATAAACTATGTAATAAACTGTTCGTGAGTTTTTCTACATATTTTTTTAGCTATATATACTACATATTTACGTTTTGTTTCTATTATTAAATACAAATTACAAACCTACCTACATACATACTTTTTTTTCTAATTTTAATTTTGAATTGATCAATATTCTATTATTTAAATAATGTGTATTTTAAATTTGGGCTTTTTGATCCTAGGTTTTTAAAGCAATTAAAAGACTAATTCATTAATTTTCCCGACGTTTCGTTTGGTTTTTTGCCAACATCTTCAGGGGTGTTTAATTTATTAAGACCTTTAATACAAATTACATTTTTAGAAACATTGTTTTTTGGGCTATGGATTTGAATATTTACTCACTTTTGTCGTCAAGTTACATTTTATAAATTGTTTTGAATTATAATAATAATTTTAAATAATTTAACATTTATATTGCACTTAGTAAACGGAAACTAATAAATATAATAAATTATTTGAAACATAGACAAAACAGAAATTAAAAACTAACTATCACAGACTATATTTAATTTATCACAGTATTGTAGATCGAGCTGATGTTGTCCTTGTCTTCTTTGAAATTCATGACTTTTCTTATATTTTGCTGAATTCTCAGATTTTCCAGAGTGTATCGTTTGTTGGTGTGTTTCTCTTTGTCTAGTATTTTGATATTGTCAAAATCAGCTGTGTGTCCATTTTCTGTCATGTGTTGTGAGAGCCCAGTCGATGATCTTCTTTTCTTTACGTCTGCTTTGTGTTCGGCTATTCTTACTGCTAGTTTTCTCTTTGTTGTTCCTATGTATATGAGTCTGCAATTTTCATCTTCCTTCCCATTGCATTTTATTTCATATACTACGTCATTTTGTTGTTCTTTTGGTAGAGGTGGTTTTGTTTTTGTAAAAATTTTGTTAAGAGTAGAGTTCGATTTATGTGCAAATGCTGTTTTTTCTTTGTTTATTTTTATTGCTTCATTTAAATTCCGATTGTCAGTTAGAGTTGGTATGAAAGTAATGCTATGGTATATTTTGGTTGTATGGTTGCCATCTGTCGATTTTTGTGTTTTAGGATTATTGTTGTATTTTAGTTGGTTGGTTTTGTCATTTATTAGTTCGTTAATTATTTTGTGCGGGAAGTTGTTCATCATTAGTATTGTTCTTATTCGTTTAATGTTTTCGTGATGAAATTTGATATTGCTGATGTTTAGTACTTTATTCACAAAATTTTTTGCGGTATTAATTTTATATTTTTGTGGTTGTGTTGATAAAAAATTGATCATTCTCCCTGATGCTATGGGTTTTTGGTACCAATCGAAAATAATTTTTTAATATCAATATTTTGTGATAGGAACATTTTGAGTGGAACAAATACTTATTTCAAAATATGCATTTATAAGCTTGTGGTCTAAAGCACACTCTTTTTTTTTTTATTTCAAGCTTTCGTCAAACCTAAAAGAAGAACGGGAGCTTTTATTGTACCCAAGCAAAAATGGGACCATAACAAATCTTTTAGAAGAAGCAACCAAACAGGTTCAATTTTCAGATGGCAGCACTAGAAAATTACGTATGGTCGAAGTTGCCAATCACAAACTTCTACTAAGACCCCGAGAAGATACACCATTAGAATGTAACAAAATAAATATAAACTGTTTTCAATTAATTGTATTTTCAACTTATTTTTAGCTCTTCAACCTCCCGATACAATGACCACTCAATCACATCATAAAATCTATCGTATCGAAGAAATACCACGTGACGAACTTCTATTGATGGATAGTGAAATGCTTATTCCAGTTTCTCACTTTAGTAAGGATATTTATAGCTCTTTTGGAGTACCTTTCTTCATCAAAGCTCGCCATGGAGAACCATACAGCGCACTAAAGGAACGAATCCAACAAAAACTCAATGTTCCAGAGAAGGAGTGGGAAAAGGTAGGAGTAATTGTTTTAAAAAACGTATTTAACTTGAAAAGATTTGTTGTTGTTGTTGTTTTAGTTTAAATTCGCCACAGTTGCATTAGGACGAATAGAGTATATATCCGATGATAATCTAGCAATAAACTTGGACATTTTTAAGCACACTACTCAAGGTAAGTAAAATAAAATACTTATTGTAAATGAAAACAACAAAGTGGTGATGCAATGCAGGGTGTCTAAATAAAAAGATAATATTAAAACATCTTAGTAAAGAACATTCGCTTCGTTACAAGAATCGCTTATTTTAAAAAGATGTCATGTCCATGATTATATTTTCTTTTGTTTTATGTTTAAAAATTTAGAAAAAATATTTTGAGTAGAATTTATTCTCCGCTATAGAGTACCGTTTGAAACTCATTTTTGAAGCTGATAGATAAAAAGATAAAAATCAAAAACCGTTTTGGACAAGACATGGATTTAACGGATGTTAAATAACTTCTTGAAAGTTTGTAAACTCAATTTATCAAGCATCAAATTCTCAACAAATATCTATTTATATCGATTTCCGGCTTTCGGTAAAAATAGTTGTTAAGTAAGATGACTTATAATAACAATAACTGCTATTTATTTTAAAAATATGACAAATGCAGGGACTTGACTTCTTCTGATATTAAATAAATATTTTGAGTAATTGTAAAACAAGATACAGATCGAGTGGACACTTGATTGCTTAAAATAGAACGTGGCTATCCCTAAGGAGCAAATTTATGTAAGAAAACGGGTTGTGAAAAAAGTGGACTTGTCATGTTTAAAAAATAAGTGATTCAATGTATTGAGAAAAACTATAAATTTGAGTAAAACACTGATAGTAAAAGCAGAGAGGACAAAAATCGCAGTGTATGCGCAATTTATCTGAACTCTTTTGTAAAGAAGTTAGCGGGAGGTCTTTCTCTCTTACGATTTGTAACGTGGCTGGTTTCCGTTTTAGTGGACAAATTAACAAAACTGAATTTGTTACATTACTGGACATCGGAAGAATATTGGTTGAATTTTCTTTCGGTTTACCTATAATCGCAACTACAAAGCCAATTATTATTTTAGCGAGGTATGCATCGGCTTATGATACATATCTCCAATCCAAAGATGGTGAAGCTCATCTCATAACAAGATGCTGTATGCTGAAAATGCTCTATTGCATTGTTCAATAAACCTAATTTTCCCGGGACATAAGTTGAATGTTGTTGGATGCATTTTTATAAGTTCTTGCTTAATTGATAAATGTTGTTGGATGCATTTTTATGTCTTTTACAAAATGAAAAGATTCTTATTTCACTGTTATTTCAACTGTCAACAAGTGCAGACGCGTTTTTAATCGCTCCCCGTTGCCCTTTTTGCTATAAATTCTATTGTTTTGTATTAATACATTTAATTATTTAATTCTGCCTACTTTCGCTTCTCTGTCGTGAACTTGCTGTGTGCTTCTTAACCCAGTCACTATCGTCACCATTTCGAATACCTCACATCTGTAATTTTTTATTTGACCTAAAGCGAAAATTGTTTCGCTAATTGCATCGATAAAAAAAAAATTATGAGCTAGTGAAATGCAAAGGGCTGTGTGGTAACTCTTTTCACCTACTCTGTATTGGTCTAAGTAGAAGGTCAACTGCTTGTTTGAAGGATTATCTATTGCATTTTTCATTTTACTGTGATGAATGTAAGGAAATTTCTCTTTCACATGTTCTACTTGCCATCGAATTCCATAATTAATACTAACTCTATTTTAGTGAACAACAATCAATTTCATAAAAGTGATGACTTTTTAAAAGCGTTCGAAGAACTTAGTAATATAATTGAGTGCGTGAACAATCGGTGCTGAACGAAATTCAACTCCATCGGAAAAAAAACTCGCCGCGTTACAATAACAACAATGACGATATAATTAAACGTTTGGAAGTTTTTAAAAATGATTTGAAATCATCGTTTAACTCTTCTATCACTACCAACTCTATGCAAAAAATGGAATTTTTAGTTGAATGTTTGAACAACAACAACAACTTAAAGGTGCTACCACCAAATTTTAAACGAATTTTATTTATTCGTTTTTACGAAATTTATTATTCGTTTTTATTTTTGGTTGGATTTTTTAAATTCTATTCGCAGTGACCTTGATTGTCATTTTCAATCAACCTATAAAATAACTACACCTGGTCTCCATCAAACCCTTGCCCTTCTGGAAGACGCCGCCGCGAGTGTTATTAATTTAATGAGCAGTGAAATGCTAGAAACTCGAATAAGCATCCTATCCCCTTCCCCCTGTGGTGTTTGTTGCTAAATAAATTAATTATCATGAAGAACTGAATAGCTTACAACTGATTTTGAAAAAAAAAAAAATATGTCGATTTAAATCCTCTACGCAAGGGCAAGGGTATGATGCTTATAAACTTAAACTAACCTAATTAAAAATATTTTTTTTAGAAAACCTAGTTTATAACTAGAAAAACTTTACAATGAAAAGGTATTAGTTTGTATGTAAGAATCGTAACTTTTCACTCTCTTTAGTCTTTAATACTTTATTCACTCTGTTGAATGAAGCGCATTCACCAAGTTTCAAACTGAACAATTGCTGCCACAAATTTCCTTAACAGAGTTTACCAGTTTGTGTGCTATTACACCATGATTCTGGATTCATGCCTCTTTTTCAAATTACGTTAGAGCAAAACAGCAAAAGATGGTCTTTTTAATTTTGTCTCTCTTTTGTTCTAACGTGTTTTGAAAAGAGTCATAATTTAATAGCACACTTTGATGTTTACTTGTGCCAATCAATGTTTACTATTTCTTTATCTTCTTCTTTTTCATATAGGTGGGTCACCATTGCCATTCTTTGGACTGGAACATGTCAACAAATCACAAAAACGTACCAGATACAATTATCTAGAAAAAGCTATTAAAATCTATAACTAGCTTAAAAAAGTTTCTATTTGGCGTTCTCTTTGACATACATTTGATTCTAAGAGATACTGTAAAAAGTCATTTAATGTGCAGAAATAAGTCCAAAAAACCTAGTTTGTAAGTAAAATTAAAAATTAAATACTATTTTATGATGAAACCAAATTGATTTCATAAAAAAAGTGTTGAATGAATTTTTTTGTTACTTATTAACTTATGTCTACAAACATGTGTTAATATATGAATTATTTAACAATCAAAATATTATTTACTGTCTGAAAGACGTTTTGTTTTTTATACCAAATTGATTTCTATAAAAAAAAAGTGTTGAATGAATTTTTTTGTTAGTTATTAACTTATGTCTACAAACATGTTTTAATTTATGAATTATTTAACAATCAAAATATTATTTACTGTCTGAAAGACGTTTTGTTTTTTATTCCTCTCTTATTCCTTTAACTTATCTTCTTAACAAAAAAAAAATTAGGAACAAAGATATAAAATATATATTATAAATTTTAAGACTGAAAATAAAATCCTTAAAATAAACATACAGGTATATATTATAAATTTGTATCTCCTACTAGCAGGATCTAATAAAAATGGGTTCGCTAAACAGAATATTCGACAGGTTGATAAACATAGTACGTACATATAGAAGCATTTATGTTGGCGATATAGCCCAGTTGATTTATACATTGGAGGTGGCAAAAAATATAGCATTAAGTTTGACTTTGGGATATTGTTTGGTATAGTCCCAGTAGTATGTTCGTGATTTTGCAGTTTCGAACGACCGCTGCTAACTGAGGGGGGGGGGGTGTAAAAGCGGCAAGATTTTCGGACTTTTTTCGAAATCCGGCATATTCCTCAACTATGCATCTTTGAGGAATGGTTACTTAAGACATTCAACATTCAATTTGTGACGATTTGAGACATAATTAAGCTCTCTAGATTTAATAGGTACCGAGATAAAATGGCCAGTAACATAAGGGGGGTATCGCCCCCCATAGAGCGGTAATATGACCTAGCATGTGTTTCAATAATGTTTTTTAATTTTTTTTTTGCATTTCTTGCATTTGCATGTTGTCTGGTATGGTCCTAGAAGTATTTACTTGATTTTGCAGTTTTGAACGACCACCGCTTACTGAAGGTGGAGGGGGAAACTGCCGGATTTTTCTCGGAATCCGACTCAAAATCACCAGATCGTGTATCTTAGTGGTGTGACAACATTACCATTCTTAAACTTTATTAAATTTGTGTTAATTCAAGCCCTAAGTAAGCTTTGAAGGTATAATATGGGTCGAGATACAACCGTACAAAAACATGCAATTTTTAACAAAAATTATTTTTTCAGGCTTTAACAATGTTTGTACCCTAATTTAGAAAAGATGCACTGTTCTGACCCCTTATGCAGCATATCAGCTTGTAGCAAATGTGAGCACCTTTCTTTTGATTACACAAAGACATCAGTGGATGTTACATTTTACGATAAAATTGCCAAATACCGACAGCGAGGGGGGATATTAAACTACAGGTAGGTAGGTAGGAATGGCGGCTATTCTGCTAGAATAAAAACCCAATTAGTGCTTGCTGCGTCGTTTTGATGCCATAAACTAATGAGTCCTATCATTATGTGGAGGTTGGGATAACGTTTTGATAACTGTGGTGTTTTAAGGTATGGAATTGTGGGATAAACTACAATAATTTCTGATTTTTCTTCGGAATTCGGTTCATAACCTCCGAACTTTGCAGCGGAATGGTACAATTACTTTAGCATTAATTGATAACACTTAATTTGTGAAAAATTGGAACATAAATAATATCAGACGGTATAATATGCGTACGCTGACCATTCGTCCCGTATTTCCCGGGACAGTATTTGAGTATTGTATTTGAGTAGCCTGTTCCGGGTGTTTATTTAGGAAATACGTTACGTACAAATGTCCCGTATTCAATATACAGTCCTGTATCTGTCCCGTATTTGGATCTTATTTTTTAATATTATGTATATTATTCAAACATTGTATTATTTGGCAGAACTCAACGTTTCGTGTCAATATACTAAAGTGTTAAGTGAAAGAAGACTACCTATGTAATTAAATGAATTTATATACGTACGTAAAACGGTTCATCAGTAAATTGTTATAGTTGTTATAGTTGTACGTTCTTATGAGGACTGATTTAGTGTAGTTGTTCAAGTCTAGTATGCAGATGTGGAAAATACAAATTTAATCTGTATAATTTTTATCTCTACAAAACAAACTTCAACAGCCGCGCAAAATTTTGAAGTTGGAGAGATAACATTTTGAAGTTGTCAAATAACAAGCATTCGATCGAAAATATTAATTGCTTTGTGCTTTGCTTGTGTGAAAATTTCTTGAAAAATGGACCACAAAATGCATCGCCTCCAAGGAGCAGTGAACTTCGAATGCCTCCATTAGGAGAGCATATGCTGCCAGAAGAAACACCAGAACCAGATGAACCGCAAGCTGAAACTGAGTATTCAACAAAGTTACATGATTTAAGGTTAGTTTTTGAATTTGTAAATAAAAAAATTATTTTAAATCTCTAACATCATCGTAAGTGTTCGATTTTGAATAAAATTGTCGATAATTTCAAATCGCTGGAAGGTTGCACCGGTGGTCAGGTGATACCATTGGTTCAAGTTGTTCTATTGCTTACCAACGATCTGCATGGAAATCATGAATCAAATCAGCAAATTTTAAGTCTTCTGCTTAATGCAGTAGTCGAAGGCTTGTGTATGAATCCATCTTCATTGGCATCACAGGTGAAATAATATTGTTGGGATCTTACCTTTTTTTAGTGTATGTTTTTTTGTGCTGTCTTTTGAAATTAAAGTCAACGCTGTTTAAATGATTTATGTTTTTTTTATTTATAAATAGACAATTTTACATAAGTTATTTTCTTAGTTTTTTGGATAATTGATTGGTTGCCGGTTTGTATTGAAAAATAATTATTCTTACTTCAATTAAGAAAGTATTTGTGACCGCCCGATACTGACTGACTCTCGTCGCCCGACTCGAAAAAGAAAAAGGAAATTATGCTACATCAGCAAAAGTGTGCCAGTGTGTAGATAATTGGGATCAATGCACGTTTAATGGATTTGGTAAAGGGAGTGCATTGATTGGAAAAATGAAAATGATGATTTGAGAATTTGGGTTTTATTTCAATGGGCAATGAAATTTAAGAAGTTTAATTTAAATGGAGCGATCGTTGATCGCAAGGTTGGTGACTTTGGAGTTGAATGGAATTTGTATAGGTAATTAAAAGGAAATGATGATGTGGGAATATTAAATGGTTTTGGGTTGAATGAAAGGAAATTAGGTGATAGGGTAATGGACGCAGGAGGTTGTAGAGTGCGTACTTTACAACACCTCCCCCCTTAAGAACGAAACTTGTACCTTGGAGTGGTGGATGTTTCGGTTTTTGTTTTTGTAAGAGAAGAAGGAAGTGGGAGTGAACGAGATAAATTTGATGGGGTTAGACGAGGTTTTGGTATTGGTTCGGTTTCTACCAATGTTACTGATGTTGAATCAACTTTTATTTCTGATAGAGGATATGGGTTGGATACATTGTGTTCTTTTCTAATGTTATTTTTGATTGAGGCATTTCTAAGCAATTGAATTACAGTAGATATCATCACAAAAAGGACTGCTAAAAGAATGTAAATGATTACAAAATTATTTCTGTTATAAGTGTTTCCATTATTGGGGTATAAGGTTTCATGAGAATTGATTTCTTCTAAGCTTTTGCTTATATCGTTTAAATCTTTTATCTGATTATCAATAGTAAATGTTTTAATTTCTGAGTTTGGGATTTTTTCTAGACGAGTATGATCGAAATCAATTGGTAAATCTTATTCAAAAGAAATAAAATTTGCGTGGATATCTGTTTCGTAAGTAGTTTTTGAAGATAGGATTTGATATTTGGTATTGACAGTACAATAATTATTTACTTTTAGTATTCCTGTTGAATTTATTGTTATTTGCGAAGTTGCATCTTTGCATTTTATGATAATGTTTTCAGGTTTTGGGGACGTATATATCCATGAATTCGGTTCTGCTAATTGAATTAATATTGGGTGGTCTATAAGAGTTAATTTTGTTTGACATAGTTTTGTGGGAGTAGGGAGAGGAGAAAACATATTTATTTCGCAAGCATTGCTTAAGCGAGCGAATGTAATAGGTAATTTTTGTTCACAAATTTAATTATTTTTAAAAAGATTGGAGCATTTTTGAATGTCAGTTTCATCGTATAGGAAGTAAAATTGTTTTTCCGAATCTATGATAAGTATCATTTTTTCGGGAATAATTATTGAATATATCTGATTATAGATGGGTTTAGGTATAGAAGTCATCTTGTACAATTTAAATTTTCTTGAAGAAATCAAAGGTACATTTAAAACAAAATGTATCATATTGTTACTATAATAAGCATGTGTTTCCATTGAATTGAAAAGTAAATCTAGGTATTGTTCTCTTAATGGAAATGGTAATTGGCTACCATCTGGTAGGTGCGATTGAATTTTTCTCATTTCTTCCATAAGTTTTGGTGGATCTATTAAATATGGATGCAATTCGCCATGAGATGCTGAATAAATAGCGTTTAGAAGGTTATTTTTTATGTAAAAATAATGTTCAGATAATAAGTTAAAGATAGTGAATAGTTCAGTTATTTCCAGGAACGATTGTAATATAACGTTGTTTTTATCAGTAAAGTTTTTTATTTGGTTTATTTTAAAACTCATGTCTTCGGATTTTTGTTCTAGGTTATTCAAATGTGTATAAGTAAGGTTTAAGTGGGTGATATAATTTTTAAATATGGTAAATTGCTTTTCATAGAGGTTTGTGATATGTGCTTGGTTTTTATGTTGCTCATTTATATGGTTATTTATGACTTTGGCATCATCATCATCTAATGTGCCGAATAATTGTTTAGCAACAGTTCTGACGACGTTTATAAGTCCAGGTTTTTGTAAACGAGGTGCATCAGCAGTTCCTAGATAATTTTGAATTAATTCATCCTGATTTTTAATACGGTCTAAAGTGCTCTTGGCTTCTAAAGGTAGTGTTTCACATTGTGTTATTTTATAATTTTCTGGCTCTATTCTTTTACAAAGACTCATTAGTTTTTTATAAGTGTAATTTTTTCATATTGCTCATTAAATTCGGTTATATTTGTATAAATAATCAGCTGCCACGATTGAGAGAATAGATGTAGGTTACCAATATCTTCATAGTATAGTCCCGATCTGTTTTCGAGTGGAATTATTTCGTAGTTGGTTGTTGTTTGGACTGCACTGATTAAGAGAGAACCAACTAAAAAAAATATTGTTGCGTCTAGCATCATGTCTGAAAAGCAACCATGAGAGATGTGGTTTTTATTGTTTGGTTGCTTAAGGAAGGAGTCGATTATTATGTTTATTATGTATATTATTATGATTATTATGCTTATTATGTAATTGATTATTTTGTTTTTAGATTTGATGTGAATAAATTTTGAGTCTTTTGTTGTGGACTTTTACTATTTTGTTTTTAATTTTTATGTTGGAGTTTACTCCTGATTTGGAAAGTATTTCGTATGGTCCTGACCAAAGTGGAAGTAGCTTTTTATTTCTATTTTTAGGATTGCTTTAATTTTTGAGTAGAACAAGTGTTCCTATTTGAAAGTCTACAGGGTTTTGTTTCTTATCATACTGAAGTTTTGATGATTCCTTACTCTTAAGAAGTTTGTCTCTAGCGATTTGGTGACAATGCTGAAGCATTGATTTAAGCTCATTGGCATACAAATCGTAATTGTAACAGATTTCAGGATTTTTTGTTACACTAGACGGAAGTTCAATTTGCCTACCGTACATAAGTTCGAATGGAGTGTACGGTGTTGAAGTGTTGGGAGTCGTATTATTTACGAAAACGGCATATTTAATCCAACTATCCCAATCATCTTGAGATTTATTGATAAAACAACGGAGATATTCCACGACGTTTCTGTGACTTCTTTCGCAAGAGCCATTTGATTGTGGTCGGTATGCAGTAGTTTGGAGTTTAGTAATTTTAAGGAGTTTGCATACATTTTTGAATATATCACTTAGGAAATTTGGGCCTTGATCTGACAACACGTATTTGGGTGTGCCATATCGAAATATTACTTCTTTGACGAATGCTTCGGCGATTGTATTAGCCTCTTGATTTGGTAAAGGGATTACCTCAGTGTATTTAGTAAGATCATCGATGAATTTTAAAAGATATTTATTATTATTATTAGTTATAGGATAGGGACCAACGATATCGATAGAAATTTTTTCGAAGGGGTATATGGAAGTTATAGCCATAGGTTCCATGGTGTATTTTGTTACTTTGTTTTTCTGACAGAGTTCGCAATTTTTAATGTAGTTTTTTATATCTTGAAACATATTTTTCCAACTATGATATAATTTTATACGTTTAAAGGTTCTGTTGACACCACAGTGTCCTCCAATGGGATTTAGATGAAATTCTTTAAGAATAGTTTTGTAATAACCCAAATTTAAGCTTGCGCTTCACACCGTGCTTTCCTTTTAAATTAGGAGAAGAGTGCGTTGGGGAGAGTCAAAGAAAATACTTTTTAGTTTTATAATTAATTTTATTAAAACAAAGAGGCCCGCTGTCTTAATGCTTTGGCTGTGATCTCAGTGTTTAGTAAGTATTAATAATTATAGTTTTCAAAATAAGACCCGCTGTCTCAATGCTTTGGCTGCAGTCTTATTTGATGGAAGTATTAACTCTGAAAAAAATTCCTCATCATCCTTTGCCTATTTATACAAATCATTTGCATGTCGATTTCCATCCCCACCACAAACCATACTTTAACACTTGTCGCATGAAAATGCATTATCATGCATTTTCATAAAAAATGCGTTCTCTTCGTAAAATATCAATTTTTATTGCCAATTGATATCGATACCCAAAATGCATACATATCCAAACGTAGCTAAAAAGACTCCGGTCATTTACACCATTAAATAATAACTCATGCACTTCACACTGGCTCCATTTGTTGTGTATCTCTTATCGGTATCTATAGCCATAGCTATATCGAGTTCAGATACACAACGAGCGACAATAGCGATTGACATTTGCAGTGTAAGGTAATAATGAATTTTGGATGATGACATATTAATGAAGCTCGTGCTTTCCCTTTGCGTTGACAACAGGCGACAATTAATTAATTGCAGTGTTTAGGCGGCGCTATGGGTTTCTGGATATGATGATCATGAGGATCGTTTGCGCAACAAAAAGAATATCTTCAACATGAAATTCTATGCGGTGGCTTGGGAGTGAAAATAGACATACAAATGGTAAGGGATGAGTCACATGTAGTGGATCACTACATCCCGCTCCCCTTGAAGAAAGAAAATTATACCTTGAAGAGGTTAATTTTCTGTAAAGTTGCGAAAGGATGAAAGGATTACATTTTATAAAAATTGCATTGTAGGTTTTGTTTAATTAAAAGATTTAATTTTTTAAATTTGACAATATAAATGTACCATAAAAATTTAAATACGTAAAAATGTAAAATATTTATCTTAAAAATTTTTAACATGAAGTTTTATATTAATAATTTAAAAATTTTTTTTTGTTTTTGTTTTTATATTAACTTATTTAGTTTTTATAAAAGATTTTTTTTTGTTTTTTTTTTTAACAATCTTATATTTATGTATATATATTTTATTGGTTACTTAGATTATTTTTTTTTTTATTTTAACAATCTTATATTTATGTATATATATTTTATTGGTTCCTTGGGATATTGGCGTAGGACAAATTTTGGAGAGGGTTCAGGTTGTGAATTAAAAGTCGTTTCTACTATGGTATCTTTAGGGCCAGTCTTTTCAGCTCTGGTTAGGTTTAATCACTGATTATTTCAGCTGGTAACCATAGATTCTGTCTTTTCAACAAAATCTTAACCAGAGAATCTATGGTTACCATAGATTACGTTAACCAGCTAATTTTCCGTGGTTAGTGTCATTATTCCAGTCGGTTAACAGAGATTTGGTCTTTTCAGCAAAATTTTAACCAGAGAATCTATGGTTAACAGAGATTTCGTTAACCAGTCAATTTTGCTTGGTTAACCACAGAAATTCTATGGTAAGCGATTATTTTTTTCACATTTGTGTTGAATGATAAATTATATATTAGATACTTATTGGTCATTATTACTAATCGTAAAGAATAAAATTTAAAAAAAATTATGATCTACCATCTTAATAAATTACACCCCTATATTTTATGTAAATATTTTTGTTTTCCTTTGTTCGTAAATGAATCAATTCAGTTTATCCATGTACATCGAAACGAGACAGGCTGTTATCAATTATTGACAAGATCTTCGATCTCTTTCTCTCGCATTCAAAAAAGTATAAACAAACATAACCAGGGGCCCAACTATGTAACTCGATTCTACTTTTGATTCTATTCGCAAATCATTTCCGATTCTACTTTCAACTGGCACTATGTATGAAATGAGAATCGAGTAAAATAAGTCCCAAAAATATCCCACAATATTTCCGATTTTCGAACGAGTCTCGCATTCTATTTGACAGATGAATTGACTAAGGAGTCAACAAACATTTTTTTTGTGAAACATTTTGAATTAAATCAAGTTTTTGAATGAAAATATTAACTTAAGTTGTTGAGTTTTATCAGATTTTTCCAATGGAAAGTAAATTGTAACAAGAAAAAACGCTATAAATGCAATACATTGTACTTTGTACAAAACACGGAGGTAGGTATAATGGTGCTTATCGCAAAAGAATTATTAAAAATGCAAGTACATATATTAAAGCGATTACAGAGTGAAATGTTTTATTTTCAGTTTTGCAATAAAAATAGCGCTTTTAGAAGATGAATTTATGTGTTGATCCTTGAATTTTTTTTGTCAAAATCGGTGCGTTTCGTCATTGTGTTGATAAAAGAACATTGAATTGAGAAGCTTTTGTGTTCGCACTTTTAAGTGAGTCCTTACGTTGAAAATGTATTATTGATTAGTTAAAAACAGTTAAATAAATATTAACAATTCCAAAAAATATGCTTTCATGCATATTGTATGCTTTCGTTTAATTTTAAAGGATTGCTCGCAAACACATTTGCATGCGAACAATATTATGCGAATTCGAATGGTTTTGACATCTACTTTCGAGTTAGGTAGTGCCAAATTTGCGAAAGGAAATTTTTTTCATTCGACTTTGGTTTATTAGAGCGTTCTTATAGAATTACAGAGTTCGGATTTTGCGAATTCGATAATTTTAATTGTAGAATCGAGTTACATAGTTGGGCCCCAGACATTCCGTTTCACAACTGGACCACTGGAAAACTGGAACTATCTCTGGTTTGGTAACCAAAGTAGATACAATGGTGAAAAGACGAACTGTGGTTAACCGACTTTCGAAACAACTGGTTAAGAAAATTCTATGGTGAACAAACCAAAGATTGTATTTTGTCGTTTTCTTTGATTTGATTTCTTCCTAGTTTAATATCCGAGGCAATGGGTTTTGGTTCATTTTTCACTTTGTAGGTTTGGTATCTTCTGAAGCAACTCAATACTAAAATTATAATTGTAATCGTGTAGATAAGTATATAATGATGAACGTGATGTTCACTTAGATTTGTCAGAGGTTTTGCCTCGTCTGCTTTTAACTCGCTTATTTGTTCAGATACTAATTTTAAGTCTTCATGGCTAGAGAATTTAATAATGGCTAAGTTGTTGGGGTATTTTGGTAAACTTGAAGTATTATTTATAAGTAATTTTGAAATGTTTATCGGAGGAATGTAAAATTTGCTAATTGTTGTAGAATTTTCGTCAAAAGTGTGTATTGTCATGTCTTTGTTTTTAAGGTAACAATGCCCTTTGATTTCTATTAAGGCCGTACCGTGTAAATTATATGATGTTATGTTTTCGTCACATATTTCGTCAATATAATAATTATTAACAGTTGAGAAAATCCATTTATTCTTCTGCGATAGTTGGATCCATACTGTTGAATGGTTGGATTGTCTTATTTCGCATGAGTTGGGAATAACTGATATTCTGTTTAGCAATTGGATTTCACATTGTGGGCTTTCTGATTTAGTACTCAATAATGGATGTGTAAGGGGACATATGAATTTATCAGTTCAGTTCTTGCTCTCATTATTGACGGTTCTCATTATACAGACTTTATCTATATTCTTCTTATTGTCTTCATTATGGACATACAATGTTCTGAATGTAATTTCTTAACTTCCAAAAGTGATTTAATTCATTGTGGAATTTGCCTATCTGGCTTTCATTTTAAATGCACTAAAATGAGTGCTTCTGATCGTGATTCAATAAATTCTAATGAAAATATTTTCTGGATTTCTTTTCTTAACTGCATACCTTTCATTAAAAATTTATATAATTTTTTTACTGAGCGTAAGTCTGATTTCGATAGCCTTGTAAATCCTATACGTGTAACTCGCTCTCAAATTAAACCATTAAAAACGGATCAAAACAAAAATAACAAGCAATTAAGTTTGCAAAAAGACAAAAACAAAAATTCTTCCTCTCCACGGTTTCCGTTCTCGCCACTACCAAAAATTACTCCCTCTCCGTCACCCTCATCAAGATTTGTCTCTAACAATAACAAACCTATCGCAAGACCTAAAAAAACGGTCCCTTCAAAGCTAACCACAGAAAAAACAAGTAATTTGGGCTCTGCTACGCAGAGCATCGATTTTCCTAAGGTTTCGGATGTGCAAGTGCAAGCATCATCATCGAAGAAAGTAACTGATAAGATTTGTGCATCATCTCTATCCACTGGTTCTGATAGAACGGCGGAGATAAGACAAAATCAGATGTCATTATTGTTGTCAGTGATGATGAGGCTGCTAATGCGGCTGCTGCAGTAGCTGTTGTTAACGAAGCTGAATGCTGCGCTGAATCTGCTGTTGTTGGTATCGGGGGTTGTGATGGTGTTGCTAAAGCTCATGGTGAAGGTGCTTCTGCTTTGTCGCTGGATGGTGTGGGTGTTGTTGACGAGAATGATACCAGTGTTGCCAACGTCGCAAATGCGATCGCGATGAGAAAAGGTACTTTCATCAATAACTCGAAGCGAAATAAAAACACAAATAATAATCGTCAAAAAAAAATATTTGGTACTGCTGCTGAAGTTGATGGTGAATTTACACTACAATCCGTTGCTAAGATGCGATTTTTGCATCTTTCTCGTTTAGACAGCAATGTTACAGAAGAAAATGTTATGGATTATACTGCAGCTAAAATAAAAATTCCTAAAAGCTATCTACGTTGTACAAAGCTAATTAAAAAAAATGCTTAACTGACTGACTCACTTCGCTTTGTAAATTTCAAGCTAGGGATTCCTGCTAACTTCTTCGATTCGGCCTTGGATCCATCAATTTGGCCTATTCATGTGCAAATAAAACAATTTGTAAATTTTCCAAAGAAGGACGACAATTCGAAGGTGAAGTTAACAACAGAGTTATAAACCCATCAAATAAAAACAAAACTCAAATAAACAATACATCTTCATCCATTAATATTGTCACTGAAGTTACTGCTGCTGCAACTACTTCAGATCTACTTGCTGGATCATTATCATTAAATTCATCTTTAATTTCATCTCTAAATTCATCAAGAAAAACATCATCACATCATTCTGCAAATAAGAAACTTTCATTCTATTATCAAAACGTAGGTGGGTTAAGAACTAAATTAGACTCAGTATATGTTTCATTCTCTTCATGTATATATGATATTATAATTATAACTGAGACATGGTTATCAGAAAATCATTTAACATCTGAAATTTTTTCAGATTTCTATACTGTATTTAGAAAAGACAGATGTAAGCGAAAGACTGGAATGGAAAGACGAGGTGGAGTATTGATTGCGGTTCGAGCTAGTTTGCCTTGCAGGGAAATTGAGTTAGAATCAAACTTGTCCTCTCCTAACCAAGATGTTGACCAGCTTATTGTCTGTATAAACTTAGGTAATTCAGATTTGTTTGTTTTAGCTAGTTATATTCCACCAAGGAGCACCTTAGAACTCTATAACTTACATTTGTTTAATTCTAAAAATGTTTTGGATAGTTTAAATACACAACAACATGTTATTTTTGCTGGTGATTTTAACCTTGGTGACATCAATGGAGTCTAGATTTAGACGATAAAAATTTAATTCCTTTTAATGTAATAAGTGAAATTGAGTCATCAGTTATTTATTTTTTAAGCCAGTATGATTT
Organism: Baccha elongata; assembly: GCA_951217065.1. Taxonomy (NCBI): domain Eukaryota; kingdom Metazoa; phylum Arthropoda; class Insecta; order Diptera; family Syrphidae; genus Baccha; species Baccha elongata. The sequence goes on along the minus strand of CATNUY010000169.1, from coordinate 244,632 downwards.
AATTCAAATTAACTATCAATTTAATAATTTTAATCGAATTTTGGATCTGGTATTTGTGGACAAGGAATTTTTTATCTCAGTAGAAAAATCTATGTTACCTATTATAAAAAGTTCACTCCATCATCTTGCAATTGAAGGAGATCTTATTTTATATTGTTATCTAAAAAATGAAAATGTTAGTAACATAATTGTTTATGATTTTAAAAAGGCTAACTTTGATGCAATGGTCGAGTACTTTTCATCGATTTCGTGGGTTAATATATTTCAAGATTTTGATTTAGAAAATATTTACTCTATTTTTACAAATATTTTGAAAAACGCAGTTGAAAAGTATGTACCTATTAAAACTTTCATAGCTAATTCAAATCCAGTCTGGTACAATAGGAGACTAACTAACCTCAAAAATCAAAAAAATAAAGCGTACAAAATTTACAAAAATAATAACTCTGCTGTATTTAATAGATAGTAATTTTCTTTGTTGTAATCGAGAAAAATGTATTGAGAGGTAGGGTGTATGAACACGAAGTTATTTTTATGTATAGTTGGCAAAGGAATACTTTTGTACAAAATATATTTTTCAACAAACGGAATTGGTATTTTAATTTCGTATATTATTTTGTTATCATGGATTGCTACTTTGGTAGTGCACATTTTATAAAGAGATATAATGTTGTTATCTATCTAAGTACTAGGTAATTTTGTGTTTGATGGGAGTTCTTGTTTAATTTTTGTTAACACTACTTCAAATTGCTCAGGAGTTATAATGGACGGGTGAGGTTTGCCATGGGTTACGTCTGTAACTAAATCAAGTATATCGTCTAATGCGTTTAGGTATCTCACAATGATGAGTGTGACTAAGGATGTGAGTTATTCCAATTCAGTGAAAGCGACAATGTTTGTCGTATTAATCAGTCTATCCAACATTTTTTTTGTATAATCTAATTTAGAGTTGATCACCATCATTTGATTTTTGATAGCTGTTTTTGACTTGCTAAAAACGTTCTTGGTTGTTTCGAGGATAAGAGTTTGTTTTTTAACAAGAGATACCACATGGTCTTCATTTTCCCTAAGTTTTTGTATCTCCTTATTGTAGAATTGTGCATCATCTTCGTCCAATGTACCGAAGAGTGATTTGCTTAAAATGCCTACAGCATTGAATAATGCTCTTTTTTGTCGGTAATGTGGGTTCAAAAGACTATATTTCACTCCGATGTCTTGCATTAAGTGGTGCATTTCAGATAATGCTGCATCACATATTATTTCAAACTGATCTTTATCCTTAAAATGTTGGCATATATTAGTGATTTCGGTGATAATTGTGGATGCCTCATCAAGTGCTTTGGTCAAATGCTCCAAGTCATATTACACTATGAGTTTCCACTCATGAGTATATAACTCGGCGGGTCCTATTACTGCAAAGTAAATACCAGCCTTTTGTTCGATTTGGCTTATATACTAAGAAGGCCAAGGAGGAGAATTGTGAACTTCATGTTCTGAAAAAAAATGATTGTATATTTACTCAGTTTTTTTTTTCTGTGCGACTGTGTAATTTGTAAGTGAGCAGAAAAGAAAGATGAAAAGTATTCTTTTGTTAACACTGACGCAGTAGTTTTATTGTTTGTTTTTTTTTTTTTCTTTTTTTTATTTTATTTTTTTTTTTTGAACAGGTATGAACAAAGGGGAACAATTTACTTGCTTTATAAACTAAATGATTATAAAATCTCAAACTAAAATACTTCAATGAAATACAATTAATATATTATCTAATTATTACTTTTATTTACGAGGCCAATTTTTTTTTGTTTCGGGATTATTCCATGAAGGGCTTCAGATCATTATTGTGTACTACTTTCGTTTTGTTTCTTATAGTTATTTCCGTCGTTTCGTCGGAAATAATTTTTGTTATTTCAAATGGTCCTTCCCATAGAGAAGAGAATTTGTTCTTTCTTGTATGGTTTTTGATAAGAACTTTGTCTCCTACATTAAATGTTTTTGGTTTCGAATGCTTGTCATAATATTTTTTTGACTTTTCTTTATTACCTACTAAAGTCTCCTTGGCAATATGGAATCCGTGCTGTAATCGGGACTTTAGTTCGTTGTAGTAATTTTCATAATTATAGGTAGGTTGCGGATTTCTTCCAAGAATAGCTGGAATCCTGGCCGGATAACCGTACAATAGTTGGTGTGGCGTATAGCCAGTGCTGCTATGTGGGGTTGTGTTGAACACCAAAATTGCGTATGGGATCCATGTGTTCCATGAAAGGGGATCGCGATTCACATAATGCCTTAGATATTCGGCTAGTGTGCGGTGGCTACGTTCAAGTGCACCATTTGTTTGAGGGTGGTATGGGGTAGTTTGAATTTTTTTTATTTTGAAAAGTTTGCAAATTTCCTTAAACAATTGGCTGAGAAAGTTCGTGCCTTGATCCGTTAAGAGTGCTTCAGGAAATCCAAAGCGACATAAAATTTTTTTGGCAAACTCCCTAGCTACTGTAGAGGCTTCTGCATTTTCTAGTGGTATAGCCTCAGTAAATTTGGTCAGGTCATCTTTGAAGGTAAGGAGATATTTATGGTTCTCGTAACTAATTGGAAGAGGCCCTACAATATCTAAAGATACTCTTTCGAACGGAGTTGAGCTTGTTGTAGTAATCTTCATGGGAACTCGGGGATTCTGTATTAACTTGTCTGTCTGACAGGATTTTCATTGTAGTATATAGTTTTTTATGTCATTTTTTAAGCCAGTATGATTTAATTCAAATTAACTATCAATTTAATAATTTTAATCGAATTTTGGATCTGGTATTTGTGGACAAGGAATTTTTTATCTCAGTAGAAAAATCTATGTTACCTATTATAAAAAGTTCACTCCATCATCTTGCAATTGAAGGAGATCTTATTTTATATTGTTATCTAAAAAATGAAAATGTTAGTAACATAATTGTTTATGATTTTAAAAAGGCTAACTTTGATGCAATGGTCGAGTACTTTTCATCGATTTCGTGGGTTAATATATTTCAAGATTTTGATTTAGAAAATATTTACTCTATTTTTACAAATATTTTGAAAAACGCAGTTGAAAAGTATGTACCTATTAAAACTTTCATAGCTAATTCAAATCCAGTCTGGTACAATAGGAGACTAACTAACCTCAAAAATCAAAAAAATAAAGCGTACAAAATTTACAAAAATAATAACTCTGCTGTATTTAATAGATAGTAATTTTCTTTGTTGTAATCGAGAAAAATGTATTGAGAGGTAGGGTGTATGAACACGAAGTTATTTTTATGTATAGTTGGCAAAGGAATACTTTTGTACAAAATATATTTTTCAACAAACGGAATTGGTATTTTAATTTCGTATATTATTTTGTTATCATGGATTGCTACTTTGGTAGTGCACATTTTATAAAGAGATATAATGTTGTTATCTATCTGAGTACTAGGTAATTTTGTGTTTGATGGGAGTTCTTGTTTAATTTTTGTTAACACTACTTCAAATTAAATGTTTTTGGTTTCGAATGCTTGTCATAATATTTTTTTGACTTTTCTTTATTACCTACTAAAGTCTCCTTGGCAATATGGAATCCGTGCTGTAATCGGGACTTTAGTTCGTTGTAGTAATTTTCATAATTATAGGTAGGTTGCGGATTTCTTCCAAGAATAGCTGGAATCCTGGCCGGATAACCGTACAATAGTTGGTGTGGCGTATAGCCAGTGCTGCTATGTGGGGTTGTGTTGAACACCAAAATTGCGTATGGGATCCATGTGTTCCATGAAAGGGGATCGCGATTCACATAATGCCTTAGATATTCGGCTAGTGTGCGGTGGCTACGTTCAAGTGCACCATTTGTTTGAGGGTGGTATGGGGTAGTTTGAATTTTTTTTATTTTGAAAAGTTTGCAAATTTCCTTAAACAATTGGCTGAGAAAGTTCGTGCCTTGATCCGTTAAGAGTGCTTCAGGAAATCCAAAGCGACATAAAATTTTTTTGGCAAACTCCCTAGCTACTGTAGAGGCTTCTGCATTTTCTAGTGGTATAGCCTCAGTAAATTTGGTCAGGTCATCTTTGAAGGTAAGGAGATATTTATGGTTCTCGTAACTAATTGGAAGAGGCCCTACAATATCTAAAGATACTCTTTCGAACGGAGTTGAGCTTGTTGTAGTAATCTTCATGGGAACTCGGGGATTCTGTATTAACTTGTCTGTCTGACAGGATTTACATTGTAGTATATAGTTTTTTATGTCATTGTTCATTGTTGGCCAATAATATTGTTGCTTAATTTTCTTTATAGTCCTTGTTATGCCTTGGTGACCTCCGAGGGGGGAGTCATGGAATTCATAATGTACCGTTTTTATCGACTCGATATTATCCAAAAATATCTTTTCATTGGTAAAAACGTAAACGACCTTGTTTTGATTTTGAAAAATGTATGTTAAGATTGTTTTTAATTTAATTTTTGATTCAGTGTCCATGTGAGGTAACGAAAATCCGATAGACTGTTCATCAGTATTAAGGTCGTTAACCGAAGTGAGACATGTTTTAATTAATTTCATATCTTTGTCGGTTCTGATTGGGATGGGTAAAGTAGTTATAAAGAGTGTTTCATTATTATGTGAAAATGTGGAAAATTCTCCTATCTTTGGTTTATTAAAACTTGGACATTTATTTTGTACAAATTCTTCGTCTACTGATTCTATTATTGGTAATATTATTACTTTAATTTTAGTTGTTTTGTTTTCAAAAATTGATCCATTATTTTCCACAAGAGTGAAGGTTGACAAGACTTCTATATTTTCTACCTCATCATCTTGTATATTTACTTGGCTTACTTGATTTCTAGCTTGGTTGCGGGTTGTCACCAGTACCTTACTGTCGTTGTTAATTTTTACCCTACTGAGAGCGTCTGCGATGACATTACATTTACCTTGTTTGTGAATAATGTTGAAGTCGTATTCTTCCATCAAGATGCGCCATCGTAACTATCTGGATGTGGGTTTTTTTTGTCCAATTAACCATAGTAAATTGTTATGGTCTGTGTAAATAGTGAACTTTCGTCCATAGATATATGGTCGAAACTGTTTAAGTGCATAAACAATTGCTAACAACTCCTTTTCCGACGTTGTGTATCTTGTTTCTTGATCATTGAGGGTTCGACTTATAAATGAGATTGGTTTATCGTGTCCAATCGGACCTTGAGAAAGAACCGCCCCTAAAGCTATATCGCTAGCGTCAGTAGTAACAATGAATTCTTTAGAAAAGTCAGGATAAGAAAGTATGGGAGGTTCTATAATTTTTTGTTTTAAACTTATGAAAGATTCGTCGCAGAAGGCATCCCATTTAAAGATAGCGTCTTTTCGTAAAAGTTTTGTCATTGGTTTGGATAAATTTGCAAAATTGGGAATGAACTTTCGATAGTATCCCACAAAACCTAAAAATGATTTAACATCTTTTGGCTTTTTGGGCACGGGGAATGTTCTAACTGCCTTGATCTTTTCGGGATCAGGCTTGATTCCTTCTTCTGAAATAATATGCCCCAAGTAAATTAATTCTTTTTTAAATTATATGTTTTATTGTATTATAGTGCTTGTGTTATTGTAGTGATTTGTTTTACATTACTAACAACTAACACCAGCACTAAGTGATGAGCCAGTGGAACACATATAATGTGTTGGCAAATCTAGGTTCATAAGCTGAAGCTTGCTCTAAGCTCCTTATGAACAGGATCTGATAGTGTAAAAAAAAAAAAAAAATTACACTTTTCTGGTTGGAGTTTCAAATTATGCTTCCTTAGACGTTTCAGAATGTTAACGAGCTTTCGGTTGTGGCTATCAAGATCATACCCATAGATGACGATGTCATCTACATAAACAAAACATTCGATACCCTGCAGTCCCATGAGAACATTATTCATGAGGCGTTGGAACGTAGCAGGGGCGTTTTTTAAAACCAAATGGCATACGGTTATATTCATAGTGACCAAATGGCGTGCTGAACGCATTTTTTCTTTATCAGCTTCGGCTACCAATATTTGGTGAAACCCTTTGGCTAAATCAAGGGTGCTGAAATATTTTGCCTGACCTAGCTGGTCGAAAATGTCTGTGATATTTGGCAATGGGTATGCATCTCCAATTGTTTGTTCATTTAATTTTCTGAAGTCTACGACTACTCTCCATTTTTTTTCGCCATCGTTACCAGATTTTTTCGGAACCAAGAGGAGAGGTGAGTTCCAGGGACTGAAGCTAGGTCGTATAATTGAATCATCAATCATTTCGTTTACCTGCTTGTGAATTTCTTGCTTCTAACTTTCGGGAAGTCTGTATGGTTTTAAGAATAATGGGGGATTACTGTCATTGGTTATTATTTTATGTTCCATTGCATTGGTGTAAGTAAGGTGGTCACCTTTGAGGAAGAACAAATCATTGAATTCTCTACAGATGTTCAATATTGATTTTTGTTCCTCTTGATTGCAATTATCCAGTTTTATAATTGTTTGTAAATCTGATAGCCTCTTCTGCAAACGATCTATATGACTATCAGCTAAAATTTAAGTTGTTTGGATGAAGGTTTTTTTTTCTTCTAAAGTATTCATTAATAATATTTTTATTTTAATTTTTTCAGGTTAAACTATAGTTTCACCTACATACACCCCTGGGATTATTTCTTTTTTCTTTATTACTATATCCCGTGATTTATTGGAATTAAATGGAACTTCTATCATTTGCTGACTACGTTGCACAAGTGTTATGTATTTATTTTTTGCTATCCCAGTCTTACTTTCTGCTGGGTTTATATCATTTTGTGTTATGGTTTTTGTTACCATAGGCTTATTTTTAATTTTTGTACTTATAACTTTTTCCTTAGGAAGTGGTTTGCTAACAATTTTATCGTAGTCTTGTTTTGATGAATCGTCTGATCCGACCCGTAGGCAAGCCCGAAGGCAGGCGGTATCATTCAACGATTGCCATACTTTTTCTGTACCCCCTACACTATTGTCTGTATGACATTGAGAGGAGTTAGAGCCAGTATGGTTAGACCCTTCGATTGTACAATCTTCTTGAAGGTCAGTTTTGTCATCATCACAGCCGACCCATAGAGACTCATTCACAACACTGGTACTCATTACCTTATGACCGCCCATGGTTGAAATTGCTATGTTATTTTTATTGTTTTTTATGGGTTTGGCTGTAGGTGTTTTAATTATACTTATTTTAGCACCAGTGTCGATAACAAGACTTCTATTCTTACCGTCTGTGAATGGAATTCTAATTATGGTCAAATCATTGTAGGGGAGCAATTCGATGATTATGCTTGCCACTACTCTTGGGTTTGGTGTATGTCGGCCTGAACTTGTTGTCGGGAAGGATAGCCGATCTCTTTGACCCGACAAGTGTCGTTTCCCGCATTATTATAAGAAAAATGGCTTTCTGGCATTACGTGGTGGAAGTTCACCTGTCGTTGCTCACCAGTTTTTCTGTCATTTTTAAAAGGGTTATTTGGATTTACTTGGTTTGTTTGTGAGTGTAGTTTTCGAAGCCTACACTCACTTTCCATATGATAACTTTTGTTGCAATAATTGCATTTCACAACTTCTGTTTTTGGGGTAATGTTAGGTAAGGTCTTGTTGCGGTAACAGGTTTGGGCAGAATGTCCCAAGATCCCGCAAATTTGACAGGTGGGTCGGAAGGAAAAGTTCGAGGGTGAATTTGGCTGTAAGGGGGGTTTATTTCTATAGGTAGGCATCTGCCTATCTATTCTTGCAGCATGGTTTTCTGCGAAAGTTATTATATTTTTCAAGCTCTTTTCCCCGTGAGCTTGAACCATCAAACGTAAGTTTGGATTCAAGAGACCATCCTCAAATGTTTGAATAGCCAGTTTTTCATTCTCGTTGACCAGGTACTTCCTGATGGAGGCATCACTAGTATCTGCGAATGTTGTCGAGTTAAGGGAGGTTAATAGTTTTGATATTTTGTCCCCAAATTCCTTAACTGACTCTTTGGTGTTTTGTTGAGCCACCAGAAGTTCACTTTGGGCGACAAAACGAGTCTTGGTTTCTTTATACTCTTCCTCTAGTTTAATTACTAATTCACTCCACTTTGTAAAAGAATTGAACTGTATTAGTTCGAAGGCCGGACCTTGTAGCCTAGTTTTTACAATTTCGAGGAATGTTGCATGTTCCTCTTTTTTACATGACGAGAACAAGATGTTCCCACATGCGATGAATTTGTTTAATTCACTCGGGTCACCATTGAAGGTGGGCACTATATTAAAAATGTCACTAATATTGACCTGAAAAGCCATTGTTTCGGATTCTATTAGATTAAAAGGAAGAAAAAGAAAATTTTCTAACCATTTTAGGTCTCGTCGTGTCTTGATAATTTTGAAGAACAAAATTATTTGGGGGAGGGGAGGAAGAAGAAAAAAAAATGGGAGGAAAAAGATGTCCCAAAATATATATATATATGTTTTTTTTATTTAATTCTTACTTAAATAATTTGCTGCTTTTATTTTTTGTTGTTGTTGTTGTTGCTGCTTCTGATGATGTTGTTGCTGCTTTAGCTGTTTCTGTTGACCTGGATTTCCTTTGGATTTAAAAAATATTTTCACTGATTTAAATTTATTTTCACTGCCTCCGCGTCCTGTGTAAGGAATTCGCCAGGTCTTTGTTTTTGTGTTTTTTTTTTTCACTTGTAACTTTTTTAACTGGCTGGTATTTAGCTCCAGCCACGCATCAGAAGAGCGGTCTTCTGTAGAGTAGGATTTTTTTTTTTTTATAGGTGATCACTTTTGTAATGATCCCACCGCTGCCACCATGTAATAACCCAAATTTAAGCTTGCGCTTCACACCGTGCTTTCCTATTAAATTAGGAGAAGAGTGCGTTGGGGAGAGTCAAAGAAAATACTTTTTTAGTTTTATAATTAATTTTATTGAAACAAAGAGGCCCGCTGTCTTAATGCTTTGGCTGTGATCTCAGTGTTTAGTAAGTATTAATAAATATAGATTTCAAAATAAGACCCGCTGTCTCAATGCTTTGGCTGCAGTCTTATTTGATGGAAGTATTAACTCTGAAAAAATTCCTCATCATCCTTTGCCTATTTATACAAATCATTTGCATGTCGATTTCCATCCCCACCACAAACCATACTTTAACACTTGTCCCATGAAAATGCATTATCATGCATTTTCATAAAAAATGCGTTCTCGTCGTAAAATATCAATTTTTATTGCCAATTGATATCGATACCCAAAATGCATACATATCCAAACGTAGTTAAGAAGACTCCGGTCATTTACACCATTAAATAATAACTCATGCACTTCACACTGGCTCCATTTGTTGTGTATCTCTTATCGGTATCTATAGCCATAGCTATATCGAGTTCAGATACACAACGAGCGACAATAGCGATTGACAATTGCAGTGTAAGGTATCAATGAATTTTGGGTGATGACATATTAATGAAGCTCGTGCTTTCCCTTTGCGTTTGCCATGCACTGTCCTATATAGTTGTGTATCTGGCGCAGTGGTTTCAGATGACAACAGGCGACAATTAGTTAATTGCAGTGTTTAGGCGGCGCTATGGGTTTCTGGATATGATGATCATGAGGATCGTTTGCGCAAAAAAAGAATATCTTCAACATGAAATTCTATGCGGTGGCTTGGGAGTGAAAATAGACAAACCAATGGTAAGGGATGAGTCGCATGTAGTGGATCACTACAGTTTTGATTTCATTTTCTGAAAAATCTGGTTTTGATGAAGGAATGTTCGAAGAGTTAGTAGTTATGATTAAAGGCGTTGAACAAGAATTAGAACTGGATTTTAAGGAATTAGAGTTTGTATTTGAAGATGTTGAAAGACTTGAAGAAGAATTACAATTATGATTTGTAGATGAAGGAGATGCTTCTGGAGCAATACAAATAGTAGAAGATGTGAAACAAGAATTGGTATTTTCATTTGAAGCATTAGAACTAAGATTGGTATTTGCTGATTTGGACCTGGGATTGGAACTAGAGTTCAAAGATTTGGAACAAGATTTTGTAGAATAATTTGAATTTGTATGTGAAGATTTTGAACAAGAATTAGAATTTTTATTTGCAGTTTTTGAACAAGAATTAGAAGTTGAGGATGTAGAAAATGAACTTGTTTTTGTTGGTGAAGAAATGGAATTTGAAGATGTAGAATAAGAATTAGTATTTTCAGACGTTGTAGGAGTCGATATAGCAGATGGGATAGAAGACGAGTTAGGAGATGTTTCAGAGGACGAATTTTGAGAAGAATAAGAAGGTGGTTTTGTATCTGAACGAAGAGTCATTTTTGCAATTCTGCTTAAGCAATCTGCATTTGTATTTAGTTCACCTTTTTTGTGAATGATTTCATATTCAAACTCTTTGAGCTGTAGGCGATATCTCATAATTCTAGAATTTATGTCCTTACAATTGTGGATATAAATTAGAGGTTTATGATCCGTGTAAAGTTGAAATTTTCTTCCATACAGATATGGTCGGAAATGTTTGACTGACCAAACGATTTCTAAAAGTTCCTTATCTGTAGTAGAATAATTCTTTTCACTTTTATCAAGAGTTCGTGATGCATAGGAGATAGGAAGATCATTACCAATTTCACCTTGTGAAAGGACACTACCAATAGCAAGGTCGCTAGCATCCGTTGTAAGGATGAAGTTTTTAGTGAAATCGGGATATTGGAGGAGGGGTAGATTAATTAGTTTTTCTTTTAATCCATGAAAAGAATTTGAACATAGAGGAGTCCAGTCGAAACGAACATCCTTACGTAAAAGATTAGTAAGAGGTTTAGAAATTTTTGCAAAATCTTTTATGAAGCGCCGATAATAACCTGCAAGACCCAGGAAGCTTTTGATGTCTTTTGCGTTTTTGGGTTGTGCAAAATTTTTTACACATTCGATTTTTTGTGGTTCAGGTTTAATACCGGAGTCGTTTATGACATGTCCCAAATAGGTGAGCTCAGTTCGCAAAAATTGGCATTTATCGGGTTGCAATTTTAGATTATGCATTTAAAGACGTTCGAAGATTTCTCTTAATTTTGAATTGTGTTCTTCTAGAGTCTTACCATAAACTACAATGTCATCCATATAAACGAAAGTTTTTATACCTTGAAGTCCAGTCAAAACATTATTCATTAACCTTTGGAAGGTGGCTGGAGCACCTTTTTATCCACAATAACAATAACATTACAAAGTAAACAAATAAGACTCTATATTCCCCAAATCTGCATTTAACGCTGAGTCATCTCTATGTATGTAAAGGCTCTCGTATGCATCAAGTCTGCGGCTCTCGTTCACGCATTTCAAAAGCTTTACATTATCAATTGTTGTTGTTAGATGATGTTCTTGTAGTGCGTGCAGTGCAAAGGCAGATTTCCTTGGTTCATTGTTTTTGATGTTGTTGTTGTGTTCTTTAAACCTCGTTTTAACACTGCGCTTAGTTTGACCGTAATATTTTTTGTCGCATTCATTACAATTGATAACATAGATCCCGGCTTTGTCAAGTTGTTCCTTTTTGTCTTTCGTAGAGAGTAGGATATTTCTAAGTTTAAAGGGGTTAGAATAGACAAGCTGCATACCATTTTTATTATATGACGCTTTTAAGGTATTAGTTATCTCTGGAGAGAATGTCATAACTACTCTTTGTTTTTCTTTTTCAAGTCTTTTGTTTTGTGTATAAAACGTTGTCAAGTTGTGTGTTTGACTTTTCATCGAATGTCGGTGGATTATCTTGTCGATGATTATTTGACTGTAGCCATTGACTCTAGCTGCGTTTTTTATATAATTGTATTCTTTTGAGTAGTTCGATGCTGATAGTGGTAGGCTGACTAGGCGGTGGGCTAAAGAGTTGAAGGCTGCTAGTTTATGTTGTATGGGGGTATATGAGTCACTTGGGATGAAACGTAAGGTGTTAGTGTCTTTATGATGTATGTTGATGTCAATCTTGTTGTTAGATCGATGTTTTCTTCGATTTCGCATGTGAAATTTATCTCATCATGTTGTTTGTTCAAAATTGAGAGCAAATTGTCTATATCAGAACGTTTTATGATGGTTAATACGTCATCAACATATCGTTTCCAGAAAGGAGGCAGCAGATTTTTGTTTTTAAGGTCTGTTTCAAATTGTGACATGAAAGCTTCGGCAATTAAGGGGGAAAGGGGGTTTCCCATACTGGTTCCCGACTCGATCTTAAAAAAGCGCTTTTTATATTCGAAGTAGTTTATTTTCATACACATTTCGGCTGCTTGCATGTAGACGTTTCTTTTTTCTGTTGGGACGTTGTGTTTGACGAGATGGGCTTTAAGTGCTGATAAAGCGTGTTTCAATGGGATCGAAGGAAACAAAAATTCGACGTCGAAAGACACCATAACTTCATCTTCATCAAAGGTGATTGATTTTAATAATTTTGAAAGCTCGATTGAGTTCTTTATCGAACAACTTTCAAACTTCGGCAGTGTATTCATTTCGTTCACTAGCCATTTAGCGATTAATGTGCACGGCGGTTGTACACAAGCGAAGATTTCACGCATTTTTTCTCCTGGCTTATGAATTTTTGGTAGGCAGTATAATTTTGGCACTTCTGGGTTCGATACTAAATTTTTCCATTTGAACCTGTCACCGAAAATTTGGCTTATCTGCTTTCGAACTGAATTAGCGGCAGTTATCATCCGGTTTAGTGGAGAGCTTTTCATTTCTTTATAACCGCGTTTGTTTATCAATTTCATTGCTCGTCTATCGTATTCACTTTTATTCACATTTATCCATAACGACTATTTTATTTCTCCAAACACTTTTAAATATTTATTGGGTTGTTAAATCTTAAAATGGCATTTTTCGATTTCACCAACCATTTTTATTTTTAAAAGGGCCAATAAACTAAAGTCCCATTTTGTTCCAAGTAAATTTTAAAGGCGTCTTAAAAATGCAAGACAAAGATAACGTTGAAATTTTTCGATTAATATATGCTCTCCTCTCGCTTGCTCTAATGAAAGAGAGCCATGAGTGGTGAATACAAATCCGGGGTTGTCATCAAGTTTCCTCATTTTTAAAAATTCACCTTCTTATATTGGTGCAAACCATTTTAAGCTAAAATGCCAATAAATTTTATTACTCCGTTAACTAAAATGCTTTTAGATGTATTTTGGTGAAACTGGGCATTAATTGCAAAATTTAGGACTTTGTTTAATAAATCGAGTTCTTTACTTGAAAGCTGCTCGCTTGAGATGTTGATAACTGCATCTTTTACTATTTGAGGTTTGAGGAATTTTGGTTGTGTTGCTGTTTTCTTTTCTTTCAACCTTATAAATTTTTCATTTTGTTTTTGACGTTTGCAGTCAGACATAGATTCGGTTACAGCAGCGACACTATGTAGAAACTTGTACCAACCTGTGATTTCATTTTCGCGAAGTTTAGATGCTAAATTAAGATGTAACCTATACAGTTCGAGTTCTATTTTCGATAAAGCTGCGTATTTTGATTTCAGTTCCCAGTTTAACAAGTTAGTTTGGGCTGTTTTAATCACTTTTTTGGTGACTTCGTTTGATACGGCGCACTATATTTTAATAAACTCCGGAACAATCTGATATTTTTTGCAATTTTTGGTAAACGAAATGTCCATCTTTAAAAGAGCAACTTTCCTGCTTACAAATCCGTGATGAAATTCGTGAACAAACAAAACTTTCAATCCAAGAATACAAACAGATAAATAACACAAGAAATACAGTTAATTATTCAAAAACAATTAATACAATTAACAAAAGGGACATCTTTGTGATGAAAGCCGACAAAGGTAATAAAATAGTCGTTATGGACAAAAGTGAATACGATAGACGAGCAATGAAATTGATAAACGAACGCGGTTATAAAGAAATAAAAAGCTCTCCACTAAACCGGATGATAACTGCCGCTAATTCAGTTCGAAAGCAGATAAGCCAAATTTTCGGTGACAGGTTCAAATGGAAAAATTTAGTATCGAACCCAGAAGTGCCAAAATTATACTGCCTACCAAAAATTCATAAGCCAGGAGAAAAAATGCGTGAAATCGTCGCTTGTGTACAATCGGCGTGCACATTATTCGCTAAATGGCTAGTGAACGAAATGAATACACTGCCGAAGTTTGAAAGTTGTTCGATAAAGAACTCAATCGAGCTTTCAAAATTATTAAAATCAATCACCTTTGATGAAGATGAAGTTATGGTGTCTTTCGACGTCGAATTTTTGTTTCCTTCGATCCCATTAAAACACGCTTTATCAGCACTTAAAGCCCATCTCGTCAAACACAACGTCCCAACAGAAAAAAGAAACGTCTACATGCAAGCAGCCGAAATGTGTATGAAAATAAACTACTTCGAATATAAAAAGCGCTTTTTTAAGATCGAGTCGGGAACCAGTATGGGAAATCCCCTTTCCCCCTTGATTGCCGAAGCTTTCATGTCACAATTCGAAACAGACCTTAAAAACAAAAATCTGCTGCCTCCTTTCTGGAAACGATATGTTGATGACGTATTAACCATCATAAAACGTTCTGATATAGACAATTTGCTCTCAATTTTGAACAAACAACATGATGAGATAAATTTCACATGCGAAATCGAAGAAAACATCGATCTAACAACAAGATTGACATCAACATACATCATAAAGACACTAACACCTTACGTTTCATCCCAAGTGACTCATATACGCCCATACAACATAAACTAGCAGCCTTCAACTCTTTAGCCCACCGCCTAGTCAGCCTACCACTATCAGCATCGAACTACTCAAAAGAATACAATTATATAAAAAACGCAGCTAGAGTCAATGGCTACAGTCAAATAATCATCGACAAGATAATCCACCGACATTCGATGAAAAGTCAAACACACAACTTGACAACGTTTTATACACAAAACAAAAGACTTGAAAAAGAAAAACAAAGAGTAGTTATGACATTCTCTCCAGAGATAACTAATACCTTAAAAGCGTCATACAATAAAAATGGTATGCAGCTTGTCTATTCTAACCCCTTTAAACTTAGAAATATCCTACTCTCTACGAAAGACAAAAAGGAACAACTTGACAAAGCCGGGATCTATGTTATCAATTGTAATGAATGCGACAAAAAATATTACGGTCAAACTAAGCGCAGTGTTAAAACGAGGTTTAAAGAACACAACAACAACATCAAAAACAATGAACCAAGGAAATCTGCCTTTGCACTGCACGCACTACAAGAACATCATCTAACAACAACAATTGATAATGTAAAGCTTTTGAAATGCGTGAACGAGAGCCGCAGACTTGATGCATACGAGAGCCTTTACATACATAGAGATGACTCAGCGTTAAATGCAGATTTGGGGAATATAGAGTCTTATTTGTTTACTTTGTAATGTTATTGTTATTGTAAAAATGCTTTCTTTCTTCTTTTTTATTCGCTTTTTCATAATTTCTCTTTCTTAAAAGCTTTTTTTGTTAAAAATTATGTAAATGTATTGTTTTTATTTAATTTTGACATTCATGTATACGATTGTGCAATTTAATTTTTGTAGCAGCTTCCCCCTCAGTCGTGATGCTGATGATGGCTAGTAGACTAGCCGAAATGCATTCAATAAAGCTCAATTCACAGTAATTTTTTAAAATAAATTTAATTTTTTTTTTTTAATAAAAAAGTGTTTATTTTGAATAAAGACGTTGTTGAATTAAAACTTGTAATTTCAATATAACGGTGTTTCTACTTTTCATATGAAGATAATATTTGAGAAAATACTACAATCAAAATACAAAAAATTGTAACCCGTGTTTTTGTAGCTTTTCATCGAAGGTGTACAGCAAAAAGAACCTGAAATCAGTTATCAAATGGCGTTTTCTATGCAAGAACTACGCAAAGTCATTGGGCAATATATCCAGCCAGATAAGTAAAAAAAAGACTGGAAAATCTTTTTAAAAAAGTAGAAAAACATCTTTGCGAAGAAGAGAATCTACTTCAAGTTGTATGGCATGAAAGGCAGGAGAAATTTATTGCACAATATAATTATTAAGAACAACGTATTCAAAAATGCTACGCTGGGGCAATGATCAATTTAGAACACATTAAATTTAAACGCATCGATAAACAATCGAATATAATTTTATACCGTTATGCCACGTTGGGTCGATTCCAAAAAGAAACACAAGCAAATATATATACTATTAACTGCAATAACAAAATAAAAACACATATATAAACAAATATTGCAACGAAAAATCATGTTTGTATTTCGAGCTGTAAGACATTTTGATATTATATATGCTTTTGCAGTACCTTTTTGCTTTGTTATTGTCAAAATTGTTGCGGATTCCTTTCTTGCCGTCGGGGTCAGTGCTGGCATGCTTGACCGGCCTACTGCTCGTCGGAGGACGTAGGTACTTGACCCCTATCAGAACCGCGCATACAAAATCATGCCAGTCTTTGCGTCATGGTGTTAAGGACGCGCGAGAAATTCGCCTCTACCCACCCAACCATGGTTGCCGTACTCGCCTTGACAACCCCTTACCTTGCCATCTTCCGCTTCCTCTATCCCATCTTAAACCCTTTTCATTTTAATAATCCTCATCCATAATCCTAACTTTTAAATTAAACCATTTTTGTTTATATTTAGGTTCAACGAACAATTAACTTTTTTATTGGACATTTTATCATTTTAACCAACAATTCGATACAATTATTTTATGTTTTTAAATTTTTAAATTATTATTATTGTAAACTAATGTGTACTCAAATATTGATTAGTATACTTTCATTAACTTTAAATGTTTATAGGTGCCGATTTATTTATTACTGCAAGGAAAATTCAATCTATTTGCAATGCACTCGTTTATCAAAACAAAACATTAGTCCCCAACCCAGAATCACTTTATAGGCACTAACAATATAATTCAAAATTTAAAAGATAAAGATAAAAAAAACTCACCTCTTTACTTGGTGTTCTTTGTAAATTTATTGATGCAGTTGATGGTGATGATGTGGCCACAGCATTCCCGACTGATCCAAATATGTAGGTTTGTCGTTACCTGTGCTTTGTTTCTTTTAAATTTTGATACACTATCAATTGCCTAAAAACGTCATCTATTCTAACCTACAAGTGCCTTAAATATGTCGCAAATAGCTTAAGCATAAATAAATAAAATTGCATGTATATACAATTATCACGTTGTACACTGGGCTTTAGCTTTGAACGTTAACCAATAAATTATAGTGAATTTGTTTAAAAATTGAAAATTGAAAGTATTATCAAAAATAATTTAAAAAAAAATATAAATATTGTTTGAAGATGCGCTGTGGTTTTGAACCTGAAACCTCCGGATCACCGTGCAGGCACTCTATCCTCAGACTACGAGATCTATTAATTTTTAATAGCTATTTGTGGCACTTAGGTCGTAGCTTCCTTATATATGTAATTTAAATGCCGGCGGCAAAATATATTCGGGTTATTCTGCCGATTCACTTTTTATAATTTTTCTTCCAGTTAACACTTAGTGTAATGATTCTACACTTAAATAAATCCACCTCCACTCTGTGGAGGTCGTGTACTTCAATTTTTTTAAAGAAATATAGCTACAAAAAAAAATTATATAAAACGGCTATATAGGTATATAACTTATCAGTTGTTTTGTTACCTTGAAAACTAATTTTTTTCTACAATTCACTTGATGTTTCGTTCTCCAACTGCTTCTGTTTGTTCTTATTTATATTCAAACGTAAACTTTTGCTCTACCAACGTTATAACTTTAAATATTTTTGGTACACGTTAACTATCGTGTTTTTAAATCTTTAATTTTGTTCACAATTACTATTAATGATGGCGGGTTAACAAATTTGAGTCTTGGGAGGGAATCTTTTCCAAATGATTTTCGAAATTTACTCTCATTTCTCCTTTCATTTGGAAAAGTCCCTCCAACTATCAACGGTGTGTTCCCCACCCGCATACATCTGAAGAAAAAGCTTTTGTGTTACGGATAACCATTTCTTCGTAGAGAGCTGTAGGGGAGAATATTGTACAAATGTAATTTTGCACAAATATGCATTTTGTAACAAAGGGCTTTGCGTTTTGAGGATCTTTCTAAAGTCATCAAAAATTCAAATAGAACCCACGCAATCTATGCATCTAGTGACCCTTCAAAATGAAACGTGGGAGCCGAACCTACTAATTTAGCCGGGCGAAAGAACAGATATATATAAAGACCATATCAGATAAATGTTGTATTGTCCTGCCTGATTCCACTACTGCCTGATATCCTTAGCATGAAAGATACCAATATGTTTACCAGCTAATGTTTCAAGGTCGTACATGCAGTTTCCTACAACACGAAGGACACGAGCTTTCAGAAACTTGGGAAGTAATTTCGCATTTTTGCCTTGGGCAAAATTACTTTGGGTGAAATTCCTGTAGAAAACTTCCTGCCCTACCCTAAAAGACGTTGGCCTTGAACGCATATTGTAAGTTGCTTTTGATTTTTCGTGTGCCTTTTGTAAGTTTCTGGTCAACTTCTGACGTGCAAATACCATTTTTGCTTCCTGTGGTACTATAGTCAGTTCAGGATCAGGAAGTGCTTTTAAATTTCTCAAAATTTTATACGACGAACCATGATTTATCATACTTTGCCCGAACATTGCAAAATATGGCTGACAACCAATTGAATCATGAGAATCTGACCTTAAAGCACAAGCTATGCTTGAAAGATGAGAATCCCAATTATCTTGTTCGCCCTGTACAAAAACTCTCAGTTTATTTAAAAGATTTCGATTCACCCTCTCCGATATGTTTGCCTGTGGGGAGTAAAAAGCTGTTCGGATATGTTGCACACCATAGTTGGTCAAAAACTTAGCAAACTCAGATGAAATAAATTGTTTGCCGTTGTCTGAGTGGACGAATTCAGGTGTTCCAAATGCATGAAAAACATCAGCTTCCAGAAATTTGATGATGTTGGCTGAAGTTGCTTTCGGAAGCGCTTTCAAGAAGGTATACTTGGAGAAATGATCAACAGCTATAAAAATGACAACGTTTCCGCTTTTTGTACGCGGATATGGGCCAAGAAGGTCAATGTACAAACGTTGCATTGGTCGCTCAGATACGATCTGCTTCGTAATTGGAGGACGAAGAACTTTATTGGGGGCTTTCACGGTTTTGCATACCTCACACTGACTCACATAATCTTTAATTTCTGCCGCCATTTTGGGCCAATAATATTTTTCCCGAATTCTTATATAGGTTTTTGAGAAACCACTATGACACGACAGTTTAGAGTCATGGGCCATTTCAATTACTTTGTGAGTCAAAGTGTGAGGTATCCACAACCGCCACAAAGAATCTTCGTTTTCAAGTTCCTCACTCCTGAATCTAACTCTTTTGTATATATATTTGTCGGATACAACTAGATCCGGAAGTGAGGCTTGATTTTTTTCAATTTCATCTCTCCGTGACTGGTACTCAGCAGAATCGAACTCTGGCGAGTCAATGTCAATTTCTTCAGCTACCGTGTTGATACAAATCTCTTCCATATCCCCTCTTGAAAGAGCATCCGGCACAGTGTTAAGCGAACCCTTCCGATATTCTATATTAAACCGGAAGCCTTGAAGCTCCAAACTCCATCTTGCGAGCCGACCAGTCAAATCTTTTAATGACATAAGCCATTTCAGACTAGAATGATCAGTAATGACGCGAAAAGGCAAGCCTTCCACATAAGAACGGAATTTCCGAATGCTGAGCACTGCTGCCAGACATTCCAGCTCTGTAACCGTGTAGTTTTTCTGGGCCTTGTTTAACTTTTTTGACATAAAAGCTATGGGTTTCTCATTGCCATCTGCATCCAATTGGAAGAGAACTCCTCCGACTCCTTCAGAGGACGCATCACACTGAATGGCGAACTCTTTTTTAAAATCTGCTTGAGTTAACACCGGAGCAGAAACTAGGGCTTCTTTCAATTTTTCGAACGCTTCCTTGGCTGCAGATGTCAATTCGAAACTCTTTCGCTTTCTAAGGCAATCGGTTAAAGGAGCTGAAAGATCTGAATAGTTCTTGATAAAACGCCTGTACCAACCTGTCATACCAATAAATCTCCTCACTTGCCTAGCCGTTTTTGGAAGAGGGAAGTTTACCATCGCGTCTATCTTTTCAGGATTAGTTTTTAGCGTGCCCTGACCGACGATGTATCCAAGAAACTTGATTTCTCGCATGCAGAACTTGGACTTATTAATGTTGATGGTTAAGTTTGCGCTGCGAAGGCAGGCTGCCACATCTGTCAATATTTTTATGTGCGTTTCAAAATCCGGTGTGCATATTAAAAGATCATCTAAATAAATGAAAACATGTTGTCTAAGTCGGGCCGGAATGACTCGGTCCATTAGACGACACATTCTCTGTGCGGCGTTACATAACCCGAACGGCATCACATTAAAATGATACAGCGGCCGTCCAGGTACAGCGAATGCCGTTTTTTGTTTTGACTCTTCATCTAACGGAATCTGCCAAAATGCATCTTTAAGATCTAGACCCGTTATGAAATGAGTGTCTTCTAATCTACTGATGATACCTTCAATATGCGACAGCGGATACGCATCATTAACAGTCTTGCTGTTAAGTTTTCGACTATCTAAACACAGACGTACTTTTCCTGGCTTCTTAACCATAACAATAGGAGAACACCAAGGTGAATTACTTTCCTCAATAACTCCAAGCTCTAACATGCGATCAAGCTCTTTGAAAACTTCCTCCTGCTTCACGGGCGAAAGAGGGTAATGCTTTGATTTAATTGGTACTGCATCACCAGTATCGATGGTGTGTGTTTCCACATGCGTTCTACCAAGACCTAAATCAGCGAAATTTGGAAAACGACTTTTCACCGAATCTAGCTTGATTTGCTGAATTGAAGTTAATTTGATGAATTCAGACTTTTCAGAATCTTCTTCTTCAAACACATCATTACTGTCAATTTGGCTCACTTGAGGAGTCAGGTGAAATTCGTTCCAGAAGTTCATACCCAAATAAACCTTTTGCGTCAAGTTAGGAATTACATAGAAAGTAATGGTCTTCGTTACATCATCAAGTGTCGTTGGGATATTACAATATCCGACAATATCATGTGATTTACCATCAGCTGTTTTGACGAAATTTTTGTATGGTAACATTTGAATACCATTTCTTTCTATGAATTCGTAACTTGCCGCTCCCAAAACAGAAATAGATGCGCCACTGTCCAACAAACCAGAAACAAGTTCATCTTTCAGTTTCAACTGCGCGTACATTCTACCGTCTGTTTTGGAAGTTAAGATCGTTTCCAGTATGCACCTCTGGAACTCCTTTCGCTTCTGATATCTTTCCCTACACTTTTGTACCTGAGCACTTACAATAGGCTTGCCAAAGATTTCGGAACGCCTCCTGTAAAAGTCTTTTTTTCTCTCGTGAAGAGATTTCAAAGAAAATACTTTTACAGGATGACTTTCCGAAATAGGAATTTCTCTTTGCAGAATTCTGAGAGGACCATCAGACATTGAAACTTTACCGACATCATCATTTGAACAATCTTTAGACACTACAACCAAACTCGGACTACTATGAGAACACTGATCACTCCCTATCTCAGCTCTGTCTTCTAATTCTGTTTCCTCTGGTCGGAGTAGCTGTTTTGGAATCGATTCTCTCCGACTGTTCTGTCGATCCCTTGACGGTTTCCCTGGTGTTTTTGACATTCTGGGGTACTCACGCCTTTTTCGCCACAGAGAAAACAGAATAGCTTTCTTTCGTGTGACGGACACTGAAAGAAGGAATGACCAATCTTGTCACAGTTCCAACACAAAAGAGAAGAAGATGGTTGACGATAACCACCAGACCTGCTGAATGCTGCGACTTCTTCTGTTACGTCATCTTGCTCAATCTTTTCCTCCAAATGGATTTCATGAACGGTTCTTTGAGCAGTGCGTCTAGCTAAGAAACGTTCGGTTTCTCTCGCTTTAGATTTTAGTTGATCCAAGCTCGTAACACTCGCTGCTAACAACACTTCACCGATGTTTTCACGAGCGTTGCTTTTGATGATTTCAATCAGCTTCATTGAATCTGTTGTGTCTCATATATATTAAAAGACACTTCTTTTATAATCTGTAAATTCACTTTATTACTTCAGATTAAGTACAACTATAATTATTTAACAATAAGAACTGTCTATCTTAAACATCAAAAGGCAAGTGGTGAACTCTGTTGTATCGGTATTTTAGATTGGCATACAAGATCGGATGATTAGCGGAAAGCATGTACAATGTACATAAAAAGTAATGCTATTACTTAATGATCATTAAGTTATTTAAGTTTTACACTTCTCAACCGAACTTGTATACTTATCTCATGTTATGAAATATACTACACTTTCCACCCATTAAGTTTAACTTATGCTTAACAATTTATCAATAACCTATAGTAATTTTTTTATTTCATTGTAACTTTACGTTTGCCTTTCCTCAAAGCTATAGGCAAGTCATAATCAACATTTTCTTCTTTTATTGGGTGGTTAGTAACAATCACATCGTTTTTAATTTTCGAATTAGTTTCAACGCTATGGTTTTTTAAATGGACATCAGCAGTAACTTGGGAATCTAAACAATGTTCTGCATTTAAATTCGTGAAGCGAATATCTGAGCCAGAATGTTTTCTTCTTAGTTGATTTTGGTGCACATATCTAATTTTCGAATTCAACTCAATTAAATAAGTCAATTCACTAATAATTTTTTTTACTACTGCTGGTACCCATTTTACAATATTTTTGATTTCTGATCTATACATCACCTCTTCTCCCACTGAATAATTATTATAATTTACATTTTGTTTAACATTATTACTTATTATTAATTTATTATTTTCTTCAAAATGTTTAATACTTGAGGAATCATTTGTTTCTAATTTCTTTATTTTTGGATTGATAAAATCTAATTTGTTTAAGGGTTTAAATGAAAAAATTAACTCTGAAGGAGTTTTGCCAGTAACTGTGCTGGGAGTATTATTATACACGCTTAAAAATTCATAGATATCAACGTTTAAATTGGAACTGGATTGTTTTTCAAGTAATAACTTTTGTAGGGCATTTTTTGCAGTTTGCACACCCCGTTCTGCCAAACCATTACTTTGGCTATGATACGGAGGTGTTGGCTTGTATTCAACTTTGTTGGCCATGCAATATTGTTTAAACAGATGAGCACTGAAGGGAGGACCATTGTCGGACACAATACATCTTGGGTGACCAAAAATCACAAAAATGTCCCTTAAAACCTTTAGTAACGACGTTAAAGTTGTTGACGTCATTTCTTTTACAAAGAAGAATTTGCTAAACGCATCCACAATAATTAAACATGTTTTTCCTTTTAAATGAAAAAAATCCATATGGATGCGATCAAAAGCTTGCTTAACTGGAGGCCAAATAGTGTCACACTTTTCATTTGGTATGTTTTGTGTTGCCTGGCAAATTTTACAGTCTCTTACAAAGTTTTCAATTGCTTTGTCTATGCCTACCCACCATACATAAGACCGTGCCAGCATTTTCATTCGTACCATACCAGTATGGCACTCATGCAAGACCTGTAGAACTTTAAGACGTAAACTTTCCGGAATGACAAGGCGATGATGATAAAATACACAATCATCGTCAACGCATAACGAATTCATATTAAGAACATATGAACGCAAATTTGAATCTATGTTTTTTGGCCAACCTGAAATTAAAAATTTGTAAACTGAAAACAAAATTTTGTCAGATTTAGTTTCCTTTTTGACTAGTTCAAAATCAACTAACTGATCTGAACCGAAAAAATTTATTGGAATGTGTTCGATTCCAGACTCAACATTTAAAGGATGTCTTGATAAAAAATCAACATGAGCCATTTGGGCACTTCTTTTATAAATAACCTTATATTGGTACTGAGATAAGGTTATTGACCAACGCTGAAGTCTTGCAAAAGCAACAGCAGAATTACTTTTTGTAGGACTAAATATTTCTTTTAAGGCCATGTTGTCAGTACATAACGTAAACTGATGACCGTATATAAAAGTATGAAACTTCTTAATAGCAAAAATAACAGCTAACCCTTCTCTATGAAGCTGAGAATAGTTTTGCTCCGCAGAGTTTAATGTGCAAGAAGCGTAAAACACAGGCTTTTCCATTCCATCTACAACATGTGCCAAAATTGCACCAACTCCCACCGGACTAGCGTCGGTTGAAAGAACTATTTCTTTATGTGGGTCATATAATTCCAATACGCGAGCATTGACAAGCAATTGCTTACATTTTTTGAATGCCTCGTCACATTTTGTTGTCCACTGAAAAAGTTCACCTTTCCTTTTTAAACTGTTCAATGCAAAACATTCGGTGGAAATATAAGGCAAAAACTGGTGATAAAAATTGAGCAACCCCAGAAACGATTCGAGTTGCTGCAAGTTTTTTGGTGGTGGAGCTTCCAAAATTGCCCTCACTTTTTCTTTTTGAGGGCTTAACCCGGCTCCCGACAACGTATGACCAAGAAAATCAACCGATCGCTGCAGAAACTTGCACTTCTGTAAATTAATACGGACATTGTGCTTTGACAAACGATTTAGCACTTCAAAAAGTTGCTCCTTACATTCAGACAGATTCGCTCCACCAATGATAATATCATCAATGTAGCACAACACTTTTTTAAGACCGAAAAGAATTCTGTCCATTATGGACTGGAAAATACCAGGAGCACTACTTAACCCGAAAATCATGCGATTAAAAGCATAGAGACCATTGAATGTATTTATTACTAGAATCTTTTTTGATGCTTCATTTACTGACAATTGCATATAGGCGCCCTTTAGGTCGATTACACAAAAATACATGCACCCCGAAATTTGAGCGAAAATTTCTTGCAACTTCCTTAACGGATAATACGTTGTCTCAATACATTTATTAATGGTGACCTTACAGTCCACACAAATTCGTATAGAATCATCTTTTTTTGGAACAATGACGATAGGACTGGCCCAACGACTGACACTTATTTTTTCTAAAAGCCCTTCTTGAACTAAACGGTTTAATTCTGCATTAACCTTATCTCTCAGCTTAAAAGGCACACTATATGGAGCATGGAAAATTGGCACAATATCTGGCTTCAAAACAATATCAGCCTCAAATCCGACTATCGGCGTATTTAAATTCGGTTCAACAATATTTGGATATCTACTTTTAACTTCACTTACGATTTCATCCTCTAAAGTTACACTTAAAACATCCCGTTCCACCTTAAACGTTTCTCTCCAGCTAGGAAAAATTGCATCTATCCATGGTCGTCCCATTAAACTAATTTTAGGACGGCTTCCTTTAACTATGACGACCGCAAGACTCAACACTTTACCGGCATAACTTACTTCACAGCTCATTGTTCCAAGCTCATCTAATTCACCACCTGTAACTGATACTAAATTTGACTTATTTTTAACAATTGTATAATTTGAAAAACATAACTTATATTGGTCTTCCGACATTACTGACGACGTTGCCCCCGTATCGATCTCCATCAGCACAGCTTCTCCATTTATTACGACATCGCATAATTCTGGTTGATTTATTACACTTCTGCTACTGATAACGTGAACACCTGACTTCTTATTAGGACACATGCGCGAAATATGTCCCTTACGATTGCACACAAAACATTCCCAGTTAACAGCAGGGCAATCTCTATGTGCAGCTCTTCCACAGCGATAACATTGACTTTGTTGACGATTCGGTTTACGCAGATGATTACTTTGTGCTGGTGGATGGTTGCTGTACTTTGAACTGTACGATGACTTCGATGGCACTTGCTTTTGATTTTTTAACTGTGGCTGTGACGATTGATAGACAGCATTGGTAGATCTTGACACTTGCACAGAACTAGACGCTCTCTCAGAAGACTCGATAGCAAGAGCCTTCCCACAATACTGCTCAAAGGTTAAATTATCATTTTCGAGCAATGCTTGTTGGATCTTTTCGTGCTTTAAACCTACGATAAACCGATCAGACAATTGCTCATCCAGAATTTTCATTCTATAGATTCCAATTTTAGAATCTGCCGACGAATAGGTTGATGGTGGCGTTGAAACGGTGGACGTGGTGGTGGACGTAGTGGTGGACGTAGTGGTAGACGTGGATGTGGTAGCGCTGGATGCTACGAAAAGTCCGGTACCAGTTGACGGCGGTGGCGTGGTACCAGCGGACAGTGTCGACATAACTGTACTGAACACGTGGCTAACATCCATAAAATCACCAAAGCAACAATCTTGAGCTGCTGCCTTTAGCCTCAAAATATATTCGCTTATAGACTCACCATGCTGCTGAACTACATTGTGGAACTTAAATCTTTCAGAGCGCTTGTTTGGTTTAGGTGCAAATTGACTGCGAAGCATTGATATGTTCTGATGGTATGATTTTTCACATGGTGATACGGGATAAGTCAGCTTTGCCAGTAACTCATACATGGACTTACCCATTATTCCAACGAAAAGACTATTTTTTTCATTTTCTTGAACAGCGTTTAGAGAAAAAAAATTGTTTAACCGATTTTCATAGTCTCGGAAACTGTCACCACTTTCGTAAGGTTCTACGCTTCCAATTAATTTCATTTTTTGGACACTTGGGTTTTTGTAGATTTTAATTTGAATATTTTATTTATAGTATTTAACTTTAATACCCGATCCTCGTCGCCAAAATGTTGTGTCTCATATATATTAAAAGACACTTCTTTTATAATCTGTAAATTCACTTTATTACTTCAGATTAAGTACAACTATAATTATTTAACAATAAGAACTGTCTATCTTAAACATCAAAAGGCAAGTGGTGAACTCTGTTGTATCGGTATTTTAGATTGGCATACAAGATCGGATGATTAGCGGAAAGCATGTACAATGTACATAAAAAGTAATGCTATTACTTAATGATCATTAAGTTATTTAAGTTTTACACTTCTCAACCGAACTTGTATACTTATCTCATGTTATGAAATATACTACAGAATCGAAAGGTTCATTTAAACGGTCATTCAGACCAACGACTGAGCTGAAGAAATCATCAAAAGATTCCTTAAATCCTTGCTTACGAGTGAGCAGTCGCATATAGACGTCGACATCATTTTCTTTGCGGCCGAATTCTTCCTTCAAGGCGATTTTGATTTGGTTCAAGCTAGCAGTGGGATTTTTGCGCAAAAAAGACCAATACCAATCGTTGACTTTTCCTCCCAATAACGAATGGAAATTGGTACAAATTTGCACATCACTGTAGTTTGACGAAACTTGCAACCTTTCGACCTTGAAGAGAAAATCGGAAATGTTGTCACTACCGTCATACGTTATGTTCCACCTGTCCAAACGGCATGATTCAGACCCATACAATGAACCTCGTGAACCAGAAGGTACACCGTGTGCCGTGTCCGGAATAGGTGGAAACATAGGATTTGTTGGCAGATAATTGACTGCTCCTCTAACAAATTGTGGATTAAGGGGCTGCCCAAGTTCAGAAAAATGCTGCTCGGAACGAGGGTTACTCAGGCTATCAATTTTTCCTCTAACCTCGCTCATGAATTGTTCCATTTGTTGGAAAAGACGGACTTGGTTTACCATTATTAATTTATCTATACGAGTGGCCAAGTCATCTTCACTCTCTGTCGCAACACCAGCCGGACCTGCTGGCAAAATTTCTTCAACGTCATTGACCGAATGGTCGGACTGGTCATTATGTGTTGACATGATGTCTACCGAATGTTCAAATTCAGAGTCGATAGAGTCTTCAAAACTAAGACGATTCACCGTCTGGTGGAATCTCTCAGAACTCTGCAAAAAGGTTCCTTCGTTTAAGGACCTCGAAACAGAGCGAGTAAAATACCGATGCTTAGGAGGATTATAACTCATAAGCTTTCAACGAACAGAATATAGTAGCAAAATGAATCACAAATCACAATACACAGAACTAAAAACACCTATCTGACGGATCTTCACCAAAAGTTACAAGTAAAGATATAAAAGAAACAAAGGAAATCAAACAATTTGAGAAACAAAAATAAATTGTAGAAACAATGTTTACTTGGCAACCCTGGCAAAACAAAAGTTTTATATTAAAAAAAACTAATTACTACCTATTTACAAAAAAACTAAACTAAGCTAAATAAAATGAAATGTATATGATTATGGATGAGGATTATTAAAATGGAAAGGTTTAAGATGGGATAGAGGAAACGGAAGATGGCAAGGTAAGGGGTTGTCAAGGCGAGTACGGCAACCATGGTTGGGTGGGTAGAGGCGAATTTCTCGCGCGTCCTTAACACCATGACGCAAAGACTGGCATGATTTTGTATGCGCGGTTCTGATAGGGGTCAAGTACCTACGTCCTCCGACGAGCAGTAGGCCGGTCAAGCATGCCAGCACTGACCCCGACGGCAAGAAAGGAATCCGCAACAATTTTGACAATAACAAAGCAAAAAGGTACTGCAAAAGCATATATAATATCAAAATGTCTTACAGCTCGAAATACAAACATGATTTTTCGTTGCAATATTTGTTTATATATGTGTTTTTATTTTGTTATTGCAGTTAATAGTATATATATTTGCTTGTGTTTCTTTTTGGAATCGACCCAACGTGGCATAACGGTATAAAATTATATTCGATTGTTTATCGATGCGTTTAAATTTAATGTGTTCTAAATTGATCATTGCCCCAGCGTAGCATTTTTGAATACGTTGTTCTTAATAATTATATTGTGCAATAAATTTCTCCTGCCTTTCATGCCATACGTTGGGCGCCATTGTTGCGGATTCCTTTCTTGCCGTCGGGGTCAGTGCTGGCATGCTTGACCGGCCTACTGCTCGTCGGAGGACGTAGGTACTTGACCCCTATCAGAACCGCGCATACAAAATCATGCCAGTCTTTGCGTCATGGTGTTAAGGACGCGCGAGAAATTCGCCTCTACCCACCCAACCATGGTTGCCGTACTCGCCTTGACAACCCCTTACCTTGCCATCTTCCGCTTCCTCTATCCCATCTTAAACCCTTTTCATTTTAATAATCCTCATCCATAATCCTAACTTTTAAATTAAACCATTTTTGTTTATATTTAGGTTCAACGAACAATTAACTTTTTTATTGGACATTTTATCATTTTAACCAACAATTCGATACAATTATTTTATGTTTTTAAATTTTTAAATTATTATTATTGTAAACTAATGTGTACTCAAATATTGATTAGTATACTTTCATTAACTTTAAATGTTTATAGGTGCCGATTTATTTATTACTGCAAGGAAAATTCAATCTATTTGCAATGCACTCGTTTATCAAAACAAAACATTAGTCCCCAACCCAGAATCACTTTATAGGCACTAACAATATAATTCAAAATTTAAAAGATAAAGATAAAAAAAACTCACCTCTTTACTTGGTGTTCTTTGTAAATTTATTGATGCAGTTGATGGTGATGATGTGGCCACAGCATTCCCGACTGATCCAAATATGTAGGTTTGTCGTTACCTGTGCTTTGTTTCTTTTAAATTTTGATACACTATCAATTGCCTAAAAACGTCATCTATTCTAACCTACAAGTGCCTTAAATATGTCGCAAATAGCTTAAGCATAAATAAATAAAATTGCATGTATATACAATTATCACGTTGTACACTGGGCTTTAGCTTTGAACGTTAACCAATAAATTATAGTGAATTTGTTTAAAAATTGAAAATTGAAAGTATTATCAAAAATAATTTAAAAAAAAATATAAATATTGTTTGAAGATGCGCTGTGGTTTTGAACCTGAAACCTCCGGATCACCGTGCAGGCACTCTATCCTCAGACTACGAGATCTATTAATTTTTAATAGCTATTTGTGGCACTTAGGTCGTAGCTTCCTTATATATGTAATTTAAATGCCGGCGGCAAAATATATTCGGGTTATTCTGCCGATTCACTTTTTATAATTTTTCTTCCAGTTAACACTTAGTGTAATGATTCTACACTTAAATAAATCCACCTCCACTCTGTGGAGGTCGTGTACTTCAATTTTTTTTAAGAAATATAGCTACAAAAAAAAATTATATAAAACGGCTATATAGGTATATAACTTATCAGTTGTTTTGTTACCTTGAAAACTAATTTTTTTCTACAATTCACTTGATGTTTCGTTCTCCAACTGCTTCTGTTTGTTCTTATTTATATTCAAACGTAAACTTTTGCTCTACCAACGTTATAACTTTAAATATTTTTGGTACACGTTAACTATCGTGTTTTTAAATCTTTAATTTTGTTCACAATTACTATTAATGATGGCGGGTTAACAAATTTGAGTCTTGGGAGGGAATCTTTTCCAAATGATTTTCGAAATTTACTCTCATTTCTCCTTTCATTTGGAAAAGTCCCTCCAACTATCAACGGTGTGTTCCCCACCCGCATACATCTGAAGAAAAAGCTTTTGTGTTACGGATAACCATTTCTTCGTAGAGAGCTGTAGGGGAGAATAGTGTACAAATGTAATTTTGCACAAATATGCATTTTGTAACAAAATGCAATGATTCAAATAGTAGAGCTAACTCATTGAGAGTCAGGAAGTGCATACATTTTGTCTGTGAGTCAAACCGTTTGGACATGGCACCAAAATATGTTCATGATATTACCCAGTTTTTCGTTTATTTTTCATTTTTTTATGAAAATTTAGGTAATGTCTTAAACATATTCTGGTGCCATGCCCAAACAGTTTGACTCAGAGACAAAATGTTTGCACTTCCTGACTCTAAATAAGTTAGCGCTACTGATTGCATTATTACATTTTGGTTGCAAAAATACAAAAAAACTGTATACCTAAGATAATTTATAAGCAGTACTCAGACATTTTGATGTGATATTTGCTTTTGCAGTTACTAATATTGTTTGGATTCAAAATGTAATGATGCAAATAGTAGCGCTAACTCATTTAGAATTCGGAAATGCATACATTTTGTCTCTGAGTCAAACCGTTCGGGCATGTCACCAAAATATGTTTAAGACACTACCTAAATTTTCATAAAAAAATTAAAAATAAACGAAAAACTGGGTAATGTCATGAACATTATTTGGTGCCATGTCCGAACGGACATGGCACCAAATAAAAAAAAATAAAAAAAACTGTATACCTAATATAATTTATAAGCAGTACTCAGACATTTTGATATGATATATGCTTCTGCAGATTCAAAATGTAATGATGCAAATAGTAGATTACGCACAAGGTCCTCTTCAGTCGATCTTCAGCTGTGAAAGAGTGTGGACGTGTTGACGACTTTCACAGTGTATACAATAATTTCGGTGTGTTCGAATTGAATTAAATTCATTTTTACTTAAAGTGCACTCATTGCACAATTGACTGGCAATTTGCCAAAGAAATATAAAAGGCAAGTTAGCCTAGTGGGTAGCGTGGCCGACCGAGTCGTTCAGCAACCGTGGAAGTGTGCACATCGTTGGCGACTTTCATTGTGGAAATTTTACATAGAGGCGCGAGTGCTAATAGTAGTGATTTAGATCTACCAAAACCAAGTGGCAAGTTAGCCTAGGTGGTAGAGGAGCAGAATTCAGAGTGGAAGGTCGTGGGTTCGATTCTCACCCCGGGCAAGGCCTTTTTTTAAATTATTTCTGGCAAGAGGTTTCTAGAAGAAGAAAGCAGCAGCAACAACAAGAAGAGCAGATGGTCAAACCAACGGGGACATCGAAAGATGATCCCCCAACAACAACAAAAGGTGCTGGAACATCAGGCGATGTAACAGCCGATAAACAGATAGCGGGGCCATCCAGAGGCCAAACAACAAATTCGGCAGCATCTGCTGGACCTTCAAGGTCAAGAAAAATGACATTAAAAGAGCCATCGGCACGTGTCGAGGCCAAAACCTTGAGCATGGCAACTGCCAAAACAACAAGCCCTACCAAAGGCAAATCACCAGGGCCGGCATGTGCCGAAGCAACTGAGGCAAATAAGAGGAGGCGCTACATTAACTACAAGCCGAACCTTGTTGTGAAGAAGCGCATCGGTGATGCAGCTCAGCAAATTGAAGGGCGTGAACGATCAGCTAAGTCATCGGCTCAGGCCAAAATCCAGAGGCAGCTGGACAGCTCCCCCAATGACGACGAACACAACAACAACGACAACAAGGGAGAAGACGACGAGGCTGAGGCTGATGTCGTAATCGTCAAAGAGGCTGAAGTAGAAATATCGAAGAACCCAGAGCCAGCCAACGAGATCGCCGACGTAACAGGCGAAAAAAACGTTGATGACGTAGATGCCGAAGAAGACATATCCTACATGTCGGTAGAAGGGGAAGGGCACTACGTCAGTGGCGAGATAGTGGATCTGTCGGAGGAAGAAGAGGACGAACAGATTGAAACACTGACGCAGCAGATTTCCTCGCTGATAGAGTTGGTTGAATCACTAAGAAAGAAACAGGAAGCCAGAAGGGAGAAGGAGCGCCAAGTGACTCTTGAGCAGCGCACCCGCCAAGAAGCGCTCCAAGAACAACTTGAAGCTACGCAACAACAGAAGCCTCCTCAGGAAAAACGACTACTCCCAGACCAGCAGCAGCCACATAAGCAGCAATCAAAGAAGCAGCCACAACAACAGCTTCACAAACAGCAACAGCCTCAGCAGCCGCAGGCAAAACAACAACAACAACCACAACCACAACAACAACGACAACAGACACAGAAGCAGCAACAGCAGCAGCAACAAACGCAACAGCAACAACCGCAGAAGTCAGAACAGCAGCAGACCCAACAGCAGCCGATGCAGCAGCAGCAGACCCAACAGCAGCCGATGCAGCAGCAGCAGAGACAACAGCAGCAGTCACAACAACAGCAACAACAGCAACAGCCACAAGCAAAGAAAGGTAAGGTGCCACCTATAAATACTTACAAAATGGAAATAAAAGAAACTATTGAAATATGTAGGTCGGTCGTAGGCAACAATTATATAATTAAGCGGCTAAACGCAGACAGGCATTCTATTCAGTGCTCTTCTTTAGAGCACTACA
The DNA here is from genome assembly GCA_951217065.1 of Baccha elongata. Taxonomy (NCBI): domain Eukaryota; kingdom Metazoa; phylum Arthropoda; class Insecta; order Diptera; family Syrphidae; genus Baccha; species Baccha elongata. The sequence continues at coordinate 211,574 of CATNUY010000169.1, read as the reverse complement.
GAAAAGTTAAAGACCTTCTGTCTCAAACCAAAACTGAGTATTATAGTTTCACCCCAAAGGAAGACAAGCTTCAAACAGTCCTCCTGAAGGGTATCGAATCCTCTACGGATCCGCAGGCGCTCTTAGCTGAGCTCCGTCAAGTGGCGAGCGATGATCTCGATTTTATCGGGGTAAGACCGTTTACCACAGTCAAAGCCAGACGGGAGAAACGGAAGTTACCATTCTTCCTAGTTCAACTCTCGCCCCAAAGCAAATTGAGTGGTCTAAGGAATATAACAGTCCTGGATTACCAAGTTGTAAGATGGGAGAAATTAAACAAGCAGAAAGACATGCTTCAATGCATGAACTGCCAAGGGTTTGGACACATTGCAGTTAACTGTGGTATGGACCCAGTCTGCGTTAAATGTGGAGATACCCACAAAACAGGGGAGTGTAAACTCGGGCAAGATAGGGTCACAGATATGACCCAGTTAAAATTTGCGCTCTGCCGAGGCTCCGGGCACCCCGCAAACTATCGGGGATGTCCGAAGTTTCAGGAGATAATGCAAAACAAAGCCCAAAAGAAAACAGTTGAGGTGAGACGCCCTGAAGTACGCCAGACAACAACTGCCGTCAATCCCGCAATTTCCTACGCCCAAATGGCGTCTGGAAAGGGAAAAACGGTACAGCCTCAACCACAGGTAGCCAAACAGGTCCAAGTGCCTACGGCTCCTGCGCCAGAGGCAGATCTGATGCAGGTGTTGCTGACCATTCATGGTCAGTTAACCGACGTGCAAAAACAGATCAGGGAGCAGGCGGCTAGGGTGGATTACCTCTACTCTATTCTGCCGGCAACGCGAAATGGTTAAAGGCGCGCTGCCTGAGCGACCCTTTAAGATCCTAGCTGTGAATGTAAATTCGCTGATTAGGACCGAACGTAGAGCAAACCTCTTTCATTTGCTGCAAGACCAAAGTCCTGATGTGTTTATGGCTAGCGAAACTAAGCTAAACCAGAAACACAAACTGACTAATAAAAATTACAATATCGTAAGAAGGGATCGGCCCAACTCCTCACAAGGGGGTGGGGTCGCAATCTTCATACGAAAGGGTATTAATCATAAAGTTATATATAATAGTGAATTGCGAAGATTCGGGTTGCTAGAAGCCTGCATCGTTTGCATTCCTCTCCAGCAGGGGAAAAGAATGTACGCAATCGCGGTGTACGCACCTGACGCACCTCAGCCAGCTAATTTTATCGCAGAGCTCGAAAAACTTTTCGAATGCTTAAGACTGAACTTGGATGAGAATTATTATCTCATGGCAGGGGACTTAAACGCCAAACATGTAGATTGGGGAAACCAAATTCAAAATCCTAGAGGGAACCATCTTTTTAATTGGATGGGTCGATACAGTGTTGAGTGTAGGATCGACCTTCTGGCTACAGATAGACCGTCATTTCCGAGAAGTGGTAGTTTTCTGGATCTTTTACTGCTTGACACACGACTTGTTATAACTGACGCAACAAATCAACAGACAAGAAACTGTTTACGAACAATTGAATACGACAGTGATCACTGCGGACTTGCCACCGTAATACAGCTTCCGAGCGACCTTGTGGAGTTGGATGAGTATGTGCCTGTGCACTCTTACAATTTCAGTAAGACGCGCTGGCCACGCTTCTCCAACGCCTTGGCAAGAGAAATACGTTCCGATGACATTTCTCCACCAAATGACAGAAACCTGACGAACGTCGAGATCGACGGGTTCCTGACTCAAATGGATACGACTATAAAACGAACAATGGACAGAACAATCCCAAAATATAAGGAACAAGACCCTACCGGTTTATACAAGAACGCGACAATCGACGCACTACACCGACAAAAAAGTGGACTGCTGACTAGGTTGAAACTTCTTTACAGACGTTTCACGGACACACGTGATCTGGAGATTAGGACATTGAAGTCGTCGATCAAAAACATTAACGTTCTGATTAGACAAAACTATAGATTATCTATTAATTTATATTGGGATAACAGAATTCGGGCTGTTAATTCTAGCGACCCTAGTATGTTTCCCCAAATAAATAAGATATTTAGAAGAAATGATCAAAACGATCTTCCATGTCTTAAACTCCAGAGGACAACAGATAACGAAGACGTACTAACGATTGCGGGAATTGATCCGGAAGGTGCCGTTTTCGATGATAATTATTATATTATAGAAGATCCTCAGGAAAAGGTAGAGGCTGTAGGGGCTGCTTTCCAGCAAGTGTATAAGGTGAATGCTAGCATTCGTCCGAATCATGACCTGGAGAATAGAGCCTTACTGCACAACTTCTACCTTGGCAATAACATAACGCAATGGCGATCTGAGAATACTGGTTTCACCGGGTTCAATGACGAAAACTTGGCAAACGCCACCATCGCCGAGCGAAATGGACCCAGTTCATTGTTAATTTCGAAGGTAGAACTTCAGTTAATTTTTCAAACATTAAAGAAAAAGAAATCTGCGGGGGTCGATGGTATACCCAACATTGTGTTACGACATCTCCCTGAAGAAGCAATAGACATTTATACCACACTGTTCAACAACGCATTGAATAATGCATATTATCCAGTGAGTTGGAAGACAGCTGTGGTCCATCCTCTCCCCAAAAAGGGAAAGGACAGTTCCAATCCGGCAAATCTTCGGTCGATAAGTCTTCTTCCAAGTATCAGTAAGGTATTCGAAAAGATTCTCAATAGAGCTCTGTTGAAGTGGGCTGAGGACAAGAATATTATTCCAGACAATCAGTTTGGCTTTAAGGCGGGACATGACACTATTCATGCCGCGTCTAAGTTAATTTCTGATGTTCAATGGAACAAAGCGAAAAATCAATGCACGGGTGCCGTTCTTGTTGATTTAGAGAAGGCTTTCGACACCGTATGGTTAGAGGGTCTTTATCTGAAATTAACTAGATTTGGCATAAGTGAACCACTGTTGTATATGCTTCATGACATGCTCAATGGTAGAAAGTTTGTTGTCAAAAGTGGCAATGTAACTTCCACCACAACTTTTGATATTAAAAACGGTCTACAGCAAGGAGCTGTGAACTCGCCGATTCTTTTTAGTATTTACACCAGCGATCTGATAGGTAGTCTCACTCATGCGATTGCGTATGCCGATGACCTTGTAGCGTACAGGACGGGTCCAAAAGTTGAAGTCATCAGAATTCTCTTGCAGCGTGACTTCGACAAGATTCAGCGATATTGTGATGACTGGAAGTTAAAAATCAACTTTCAGAAATCAGAAACTATCCTGTTTAGAACCCCTTTGTCTAAGGCTTCTAGGGATACAAGAAAGAACTGGAGAAATCTAGTGATCGTTGGACCAAGTGGACATCAACTGGCGAGTAAAGATGTAGTAAAGTACCTTGGTATCTGGCTAGATCAGTATCTATATTTCAATCGACATATAGATGCTGCTCTGGCCAGAGCTAGGGGAGCGTTTGCTCTGACAAGACGGTTGTTTTATAGCAGCCGCCTTGAAAACAGGGTAAAGGTGATTTGCTACATGGCCCTCATCCGGCCGATGATTGCCTATGGGTGCCCTGTGTGGTTTAACGTTGCCCCATCTCAAATGGAAAAGATTCGGGTGTTTGAGAGGCAGTGTCTTAGGACCTGTCTTGGATTACACAGAACACCAGAGTCGGAGTACAAACATTATTATGCCAACGAGGTCTTATACAACGGGGCCAATATAAACAGGATAGATAACTTTTTAATTAAGCTGATTCGGGGTCACATTGCAAGAGCGATGACCTCAGCCAATGGACTTATTTTCGGGGCTTACTATCCCAATGAAGAATATAGTGAGAGCGTTTGTCTTAACGGTTTCATCCCGCCCGAGACATTCCTCTATTTAGACAGTCGGGGGCTGATACAGGATAGATTGGCGGTTCCGTTAATCTACCACGTCGGCCGTAGAACTGTGGATCGGCGAATCCTGTATGGTCGAGACGTCGGCTCTGGGAACGGAGCAGAGCGTCTGCGGTTCAGTAGAGCTGTGCCCCTTCGGGACAAAAGGGACTTTTATAAGCAAGTTCAAAAATACTGGTGGTTGGGTGACCACCTTGATATTGATGGTTAGTCAAAGTTGTTGCCTTGGCCGACCTACGTATTTCTAAGGTAGATTAAGTAGGACAGTAACGGTGGCACAAAAAAAAATGTTAAAAATCCATAAAATCGTTTGTCTGTGGGTATGCGCATTTGGCGCTGTTACATGTGCATATATGTCAATATATGCATATATGTCAATATTTGCATATGTATAAGCGTGTGGGCATATACATAGGCTGCTTCAAAAAAAAAAAAAAAAAAAAAATGCTGCTGGTGGCTGTTCTAGTTTTAAGTTATTTTAAGTATTTTTAAGTAGTTTTAAGTTATTTACGTATATTTACGTATATTTTAGTTTTATTTAGGTTAATTTAGTTTTATTTAGGTAAAGGGTAGTTTTAAGTTTTTAAATAAAAATAATGTCATGGAAAACAAGTTTTTAAAGAATTTTCTTGTTTAGGTTTAAGTTATATTGAATTTCAAATTTAAACTAGTCTTTACGCCGAAAGGCATTTTTTAAATATAGTTATAGTATAATTTAGAGCGCCCGTATGGGGCCAGTAAGTTAGTTAAGTTAATATGTAAGCTAGTTGTTTAAGATTTTTTGTCTAGCATTAAGATAGATATAAGAAAATGGAAAAATAAAAAATGAATTAAAATGCAAAAAAAAAAAAGCGTGGCCGACGACAGACTGGAAGGGCGTGGGTTCGAGCCCCACCCTGGGCAGGGCTTTTTTTTAAATAAGTTCTGGGAGAAAGTCCATAAAAACAGAGAAGAACAACAACAACAGATGGTAAAGCCAACGGGGACATCGAAAGATGATCCCCCAACAACAAGACAAGATACCGGAGCATCAGGTGATGCAGCAGCAGCAGTTAAGGTAGCGGTGCCTTCCAAAGAAACCCAGCCAACAACGACAGCGTCATCGGCACGTGCCGAAGCTAATACAAGCAGCATAGCGACTGCAACAACAAGCTTTGTAAAAGGCACGATTTCAACACCAGTTCGTGCCATAGCAATTACAAAGGAGGATAAAAAAAGAAGGCGTATCATAAGATACAAGCCACAACTTATAAACCGTGCCGATAGGAGAACTAGAGCTAGGTTGGCTAAGGCATCGGCTCAAGCCAAAATGCAGAGCCAGATAGAAAGCTCCTCTTATGAGGATGACGATGTGAAAAACAACGAATATAATGTTGAGGGCGATGACGAGGCAGAGGCTGACGATGAAATCGCTGAAGAAGCTAACGGCGAAAGCAAGAAAGGGGCAGCCGACGATAAGAAGACATGTGAGCAAAACGTCGCTGAGGTAGATGCCGAAGACATTGCTTACATGTCCGTAGAAGGGGAGGGGCACTACGTGAGTGGCGAGTTGGTGGACCTTTCACCTCCAGAAGACTCAGACGATGAGCAAGACAAAATTGCATCACTGACGGAGCAAATTTCCTCCCTCATGGAAATGGTGAAAGCGCTCAAAGTCAAGCAAGAAGCGCGGAGAGAAAAAGAGCGCCTTGTTGCTCTTGAAAATCAAAGACAAAAAGCGCTCCAAGAGCAGCACAATGCAGCAAAACTACAGCAGCCGCCTAAACAACAACCACTCCCAGAACTGCAGCACAAAAAGAAGCAGCCGACACAACAACTGCAGCCCCAGCATCGTCCTCAGCGGACACAGCAACTGCAACCCCAGCAACAGCATCAGCAACAGCAAATACAGCAACAACAACAAAAGTCACAGAAGCAACAACAACAGCAGAAACAACAACAGCAGCGACAACCGCAGCAGAAGCAGACACCACAACAACAGTCACAACAGCAACAGCGACAGCAACAGCAACAGCAACAGCAACAGCAACAGCAACAGCAACAGCAACAGCAACAGCAACAGCCACAAGCAAAGAAAGGTAAGGTGCCACCAATTAATACCTTCAAAATAGAATTAAAAGACACAATAGAGTTATGTAAGTCGGCCATAGGCAACAATTTTATTATTAAAAGGTTGAACGCAGACCGACACGCTATTCATTGCTCTTCGGTCGAGCATTATAAAAAAGTCAAAGATCTCTTGTCTCAAACAAAGACAGAATATTACAGTTTCACCCCGAAGGAAGACAAGCTACAAACAGTCCTCCTGAAGGGTATCGAATCCTCTACGGATCCGCAGGAACTCTTAGCTGAGCTCCGTCAAGTGGCGAGCGATGATCTCGATTTCATCGGGGTCAGACCGTTTTCCACAGTTAAGGCTAGACGGGAGAATCGGAATTTACCATTCTTCCTAGTTCAGCTCTCGCCCCAAAGCAAGTTAAGTGGTTTAAGGAGTATAACCGTCCTAAACTACCAAATTGTAAGATGGGAAAAATTAAATAGGCAGAGAGACATGCTTCAATGCATGAACTGCCAAGGATACGGCCACGTGGCAGCAAACTGTGGTATGGATCCAGTTTGTGTCAAGTGTGGAGAGTCCCACAAGATAGGTGAATGTAAACTCGGAAAAGAGAGGGTCGAAGACAGGACCCAGTTAAAGTGTGCACTTTGCCGAGGCTCCGGGCACCCCGCAAACTATCGGGGATGTCCGAAGTTTCAGGAAATGAAAAAAAACAAAGACCAAAAGAAGACAATAGAGGTGAGACGCCCTGAAGTACGCCAGACATCAACTGCCGTCAATCCCGCAATTTCTTACGCCCAAATGGCGTCCGGAAAGGGAAAAACGGTACAACCTCAACCACAAGTAGCCAAACAGGTCCAAGTGCCTACGGCTCCTGTGCCAGAGGCAGATCTGATGCAGGTGTTGCTGACCATTCATGGTCAGTTAACCGACGTGCAAAAACAGATCAGGGAGCAGGCGGCTAGGGTGGATTACCTCTACTCTATTCTGCCGGCAACGCTTAATGGTTAAAGGCGCGCTGCCTGAGCGACCCTTTAAGATCCTAGCTGTGAATGTAAATTCGCTGATTAGGACCGAACGTAGAGCAAACCTCTTTCATTTGCTGCAAGACCAAAGTCCTGATGTGTTTATGGCTAGCGAAACTAAGCTAAATCAGAAACACAAACTGACTAATAAAAATTACAATATCGTAAGAAGGGATCGGCCCAACTCCTCTCAAGGGGGTGGGGTCGCAATCTTCATACGAAAGGGCATTAAACATAAAGTTATATATAATAGTGAAGTGCGAAGATTCGGGTTGCTAGAAGCCTGCATCGTTTGCATTCCTCTCCAGCAGGGGAAAAGAATGTACGCAATCGCGGTGTACGCACCTGACGCACCTCAGCAAGCTAATTTTATCGCAGAGCTCGAAAAACTTTTCGAATGCTTAAGACTGAACTTGGATGAGAATTATTATCTCATGGCAGGGGACTTAAACGCCAAACATGTAGATTGGGGAAACCAAACACAAAATCCTAGAGGGAACCATCTTTTTAATTGGATGGGTCGATACAGTGTTGAGTGTAGGATCGACCTTTTGGCTACAGATAGACCGTCATTTCCGAGAAGTGGTAGTTTTCTGGATCTTTTACTGCTTGACTCACGACTAGTTATAACTGACGCAACAAATCAACTGACAAGAAACTGTTTACGAACAATTGAATATGACAGTGATCACTGCGGACTCGCCACCGTAATACAGCTTCCAAGCGAACTTGTGGAATTGGATGAGTATGTGCCAGCGCACTCTTACAATTTCAGTAAGACGCGTTGGCCACGCTTCTCCAACTCCTTGGCAAGAGAAATACGTTCCGATGACATTTTTCCACCAAATGACAGGAACCTGACGAACGTCGAGATCGACGGGTACCTGACTCAAATGGATACGACTATAAAACGAACAATGGACAGAACAATCCCAAAATATAAGGAACAAGACCCTACTGGCTTATACAAGAACGCGACAATCGACGCACTACACCGACAAAAAAGTGGACTGCTGACTAGGTTAAAACTTCTTTACAGACGTTTCACGGACACACGTGATCTGGAGATTAGGACATTGAAGTCGTCGATCAAAAACATTAATGTTCTGATTAAACAAAATTATAGATTGTCTATTAATTTATATTGGGATAACAGAATTCGGGCCGTTAATTCTAGCGGCCCTAGTATGTTTCCCCAAATAAATAAGATATTTAGAAGAAATGATCAAAACGAACTTCCATGTCTTAAACTACAGAGGACAACAGATAACGAAGACGTACTTACGATTGCGGGAATAGATCCGGAGGGTGCCGTTTTCGATGATAACTTTTTTATGATAGAAGATCCACAGGAAAAGGTAGAAGCTGTAGGGGCTGCTTTCCAGCAAGTGTATAAGGTGAATGCTAGCATTCGTCCGAATCATGACCTGGAGAACAGAGCCTTACTGCACAACTTCTACCTTGGAAATAACATAACGCAATGGCGATCTGAGAATACTGGTTTCACCGGGTTCAATGACGAAAACTTGGCAAATGCCACCATCGCCGAGCGAAATGGACCCAGTTCATTGTTAATTTCGAAGGTAGAACTTCAGTTAATTTTTCAAACATTAAAGAAAAAGAAATCTGCGGGGGTCGATGGTATACCCAACATTGTGTTACGACATCTCCCTGAGGAAGCAATAGACATTTATACCACACTGTTCAACAACGCATTGAATAATGCATATTATCCAGTGAGTTGGAAGACAGCTGTGGTCCATCCTCTCCCCAAAAAGGGAAAGGACAGCTCCAATCCGGCAAATCTTCGGTCGATAAGTCTTCTTCCAAGTATCAGTAAAGTATTCGAAAAGATTCTCAATAGAGCTCTGTTCAAGTGGGCTGAGGACAAAAATATTATTCCAGATAATCAGTTTGGCTTTAAGGCGGGGCATGACACTATTCATGCCGCGTCTAAGTTAGTTTCTGATGTTCAATGGAACAAAACGAAAAATCAATGCACGGGTGCCGTTCTGGTTGATTTAGAGAAGGCTTTCGACACCGTATGGTTAGAGGGTCTTTATCTGAAGCTATCTAGATTTGGCATAAGTAAACCACTGTTATATATGCTTCATGACATGCTCAATGGTAGAAAGTTTGTTGTCAAAAGTGGCAATGTAACTTCTATCACAACTTTTGATATTAAAAATGATCTACAGCAAGGAGCTGTGAACTCACCGATTCTGTTTAGTATTTACACCAGCGATCTGATAGGTAGTCTAACTCATTCAATTGCGTATGCCGATGATCTTGTAGCGTACAGAACGGGTCCGAAAGTTGAAGTCATCAGAATTCTCTTGCAGCGTGACTTCGACAAGATTCAGCGATATTGTGATGACTGGAAGTTAAAAATTAATTTTCAGAAATCAGAAACTATCCTGTTTAGAACCCCGTTGTCTAGGGCTTCTAGGGATACAAGAAAGAACTGGAGAAATCTAGTGATCGTTGGACCAAGTGGACATCCACTGGCGAGTAAAGATGTGGTAAAGTACCTTGGCATCTGGCTAGATCAGTATCTATATTTCAATCGACATGTAGATGCTGCTCTGGCCAGAGCTAGGGGAGCCTTTGGGTTGACAAGACGGTTGTTTTATAGCAGCCGCCTTGACAGCAGAGTAAAAGTGATTTGCTACATGGCCCTTATCCGGCCAATGATTGCCTATGGGTGCCCTGTGTGGTTCAACGTTGCCCCATCTCAAATGGAAAAGATTCGGGTGTTTGAGAGGCAGTGTCTTAGACGTTGCCTTGGATTACACAGAACACCAGAGTCGGAGTACACACATTACTATGCCAACGAGGTTCTATACAACAGGGCCAATATAAACAGGATAGATAACTTTTTAATCAAGCTGATTCGGGGTCACATTGCAAGAGCGATGACCTCGACCAATGGACTTATTTTTGGGGCTTACTACCCCAATGATGAGTATAGTGAAAGTGTACGTCTTAACGGTTTCATTCCGCCCGAGACATTCCTCTTTTTAGACAGTCGTGGGCTGATACAGGATAGATTGGCGGTTCCGTTAATCTACCACGTCAGCCGTAGGACTGTGGATCGGCGACTTCTTTACGATCGGGACGTCGGCTCAGGGAACGGAGCAGAGCGTCTGCGGTTCAGTAGAGCTGTGCCCCTTCGGGACAGAAAGGACTTAGCTAAGCAAGTCAAAAAATTCTGGTGGTTGGGTGACCACCGTGATATTGAAAGTTGACCATATTGTTGCTTTGGCCGACTTACATAGTTCTAAGGTAAATATAGGTAGAGTAGGTAGAACAGTGACGGTGGCACCAAAAAAAAAAAAAAAAAAAAAAAAAAAAAAAAAAAAAAAAAAGTACATAAGTAAATGTATTTGTATGTGGGTACTTGCTGTTGCGAGTATATATGTATATATATGTGTACATATATACATGTGTATAGGCGTACGCGAGTGTGCATATGCGCATGCACAAAAAAAAAAAAAAAAATGCTGGTGGCTGTTCTAGTTTTTAAGTTATTTTAAGTAGTTGTAATTAGATATAATGTAGTTTAAGTTAGTTTTATTTAGTAGCTTAAAGGTAGTTTTAATTAGTTTTAATTAGGTAAAGGGTAGCTTTAAGTTTTATAAAAAATTAAAAAAAAGATATGGATAATGAGTTTTTTTTAATAATTTTCTCGTTAGTTTTAAGTAATCACGAATTTTAAATATAAATATACATATATATTTTACGTCGAAAGGCATTGTTTAAGTATAGTCATAGTTTAATTTAGAGCGCCCGCATGGGGCCAGTAAGTTAGTTAAGTTAATATGTAAGCTAGTTGTTTAAGATTTTTTGTCTAGCATTAAGATAGATATAAGGAAATGAAAAAATAAAAAATGAATTAAAAATGAAACAAGGTCCTCTTTTGTTGGTGGCCTAAGAAATGCAAATAAAAGTGCATGTGTTTGCTAATGTTTTGCTTTTATGGGATTAGGGTCGGCGATATGCCTGAAAAATTTACCTATATTCTAAGAGGTTCTCTTAACATCTAAAAATAATATTACATGGCATATGAATCGTTATAAAAAAAAACATACTTACAGTTTCTTTATCATTTTTAAGCGTTTTTTCTCTTCACTTATTTTGTTGATGGTTTTTCGAAATTGATGTCGCAACTCTGTAGCATTCTGCGGGTTCTATTATCAGTTTTATTCCAGAGTTGTCGATATCAATGGCAGCAAGCTGTGATTTAGTAGTCTGGCAGAGAAGAATACCTTCATTGGGTTTCGCTACGATCCAGGACGCATGCAAAGTAGCATCAGTTAATTTGATTAGCTTAAAGAGCTCAAAGTTCACTGAGGAGAACAAAACTATGTAATTATCGAGAGTAGTAAAGCAAACAACTAAACTATCTAAGGAGAAAGCAAAAGAGTTTATCAAACCCTTTGAGAATTCTTTGATTTCATTGCAATTGATCTCATACATGGTGTCCGAGTCAGAATGCCCATCATTAACGCGAATTTCTAATGGTTGTTTAGTCATCAGGAATCTATCTCGAATTCGAATAGGATTGTGTGTTCGGATAGTATTCAATGTTATAGCCGACCCGTACTTTAGAGTAAAGGAAGAGTATGCAAATGAGATTCTATTTTTTTTTATCAGTAGAGCTAAACCTTACCTCAATACTTTACAATATCTTGGATTGGCTTGGATGCGAAGCTTATAGTCCAGTCGACTGGAAGGAAATCAGAAGTCGGGAGAGCAACAAAATGTTCAACATATCTATTTCTTCTGTTGTACCCGAATAATAATGCAATATTGTTATGATTATGGTTCCTGGTCAAAATCACTAACTTTCCACAACCCCACCACTTTAACACCGCTCGCCTCTCCCAAAACCAAATTCACAAAAGATAATTTTCTTCTTTGATGAAAGCCAACCATAATGTAGTCCTTACGTTTCCTGAAGAGATTCCTTAGCTGTGTTTGTTCCGCTTCCAACATCTCGTCGTCCTTTGGAGCGGTCAAGCCGTCATGACGTTGACGTCATCGCCCTTGTCGTACATAAACTTTTTTATGATCTGGCGAGTCCTTGTTCAAATCATTTGCTTGCACGTTGCTAAGAACCGAACACCTGCTTTCTTGCAGCTGCAAGCTTCGGTGCTACAGCCTTTGCTGCAGTGGTTCATAGTAGCTCACGTGGCTAGTGATTTTTATAAATATTAAAGGTAACCCTCATGAGCTGGCCTTAAGGCGATGGGAATGTATTACCTAAAACTTCAAACTTCTACCAATGCGATATTAAATTAAGAATAAAAATCATTCGGTTGTTTTAACCCTATTATTATTATAAGATTTCAACCTCTAAAAAAAACATTTTTGGCACGGATGATAAGTGAAATTTAAAACAGTTTCAGTAGAATTTTGTTTGAACCAAACTCACAATAAAGCTGTTGATAGGCTTAGGCCTGTGAGATTTCCTTCTCAATAGTTTTATTGACAGTGACTCCAAAAATATAACATGTGTAAGCGGTCTTATAAAAACAATGTTTATTTCAATTTATATCTTTATTATTTTAATAATACAAAATTTCACGATTTCCGTGAAGCGGCTTTTACTTTTTTTTTACTTTTACTTCTGACAATCAAAACTCAACTGAACTCATTTTTGACACCTGCCCTCTTCTTTCATATTTATGGTGTTAACACAATAAATCTTTGTGGTGAGGCCACATTACAATTTATTTTATTCTTTGGGTCCTACCACAGTTCGGCCATCCTGACAAGCAATCGTCCCGATTTTACGTTTATTATTTATTCTCCATGGTTTCATATTAGCCACTTCCCATACCCCCTCGTAAGGAATTTGGGTAAGCTGAAACCCTGTCACATCTTTTAAGAGGTATCTATCATTGGGCAAAATTTTTATTACTTCATAAGGACCCTTAAACCTGGGAGCTATTTTCCTGCACGCTCCTGGCTGACTGATGAAATTCTTAACTACTACATAGTCTCCTACTTGATAACTCTTTAGAATTCTACTTCTTTAATTTTTTTATTGTAATCTTGACATTTCTTTATCTTCGCGGCTGCTCTCATTCTTATATCTTCTAAATCCCTTTCCTTTTCCTTATTTAAAATTTCCTCTAACCTCTCCCTTAACGGATCTTCCATAATTCCTCGCTGCCTTATCCCAAAAAGTAACTCACTAGGTGTCATCCCAGTACTTCTGTGCACGGTATTATTCATCACGTGCTCTATCTCAGGTAAAACCTTATCCAAAGACATTTCATTACCTGCACTAGTCATCTTTGCCAACATGGGGGCTAAACTTCTGTTTACCCTTTCAACCTGGCCGTTGGCCTGTGGTGAACCAGTTGCAACCAATACATGCTTGACACCATTTTTCTCCAAAAATGATTTAAACTCATTCGAGGTAAATGCACTGCCTCTTTCGGAAACTATAAGCTTAGGACGACTGTAAGAGTTAAAGTATGACTTTAGAGAACTAATTGCTTCGTTAGTCCCAGTACCTCGGACTGCATACAGTCTGTTGAAATTTGTAAAACCATCTACAACCAGAAAAACATATTTCTTCTTTGATTTCCTCAAAGTCACTGGCCCGAAATGGTCTATATGGACTGTATCGAAAGGAATGTCACCTTTAGGTATACTATGGAGTAAGCCTTCATGTTTCCCAAACTTCGGCGAAAACGTTATGCATTTGAGGCAATTTAAACCTCATACCATGTAAATAAATTCGGAATCTCTGTAAAGCATTAATTATTGCTAGAGTTTTAAGCTCAAAGCTATTGCGATGTTCTTAAGTCAAAAGTAGGAAACGAACTGATTTATATTTATATTCTTCATAGTACAATGATTTCACATAACTCATAAATCTTAATCTACGTGTATGATACATAATGTTAATGTTAATGACAGAGGGAGATGGTATACTATATCACAACTCCCATCCTAAGCTTATATACGAAAATAAAATAGTAATATTAAAATTCATAATTAATTCATTTCATTTTCACTATACTATTATTGTTTAATAAATTTTATATACAAACCAATTTTAAGTTTTATGTCTATACCATTAATGAATAGAAATATTAATACTTAAAATCAATCACAAATAAAAGTTATTCTTTATAATTTATACGTGTTAATTTTCTTAACCTTTCCTTCATATTTGTCTGTTGTGAACCGTGACCAACAGGCGTCCGTTCACTCCCATCTACGCTCTCAGAGTTTGTTTTTTTTACTTCCGCATTGGTCACAGGTGCCTCGGCCTCTTTGCGAATATCGAAGTTGTCTAATGTACTCGGAACACTCTGATCCTCCGTCACCGGTGTCTTGACATTATTCTGATTTTGGTTATCCTTAGGAGTACCGTTAATTATTTGATTTAAATTTCGTTTTATAGTTTTATTATTGCGAGTTAGTATGCACCGATAAGATTGCGGTCCTATGCGTTCTTTAACAGACGCTTTTTGCCATTTTGCTTTATTTGGATTCGAATAATCCCGAACCAAAACTTGTTCACCGTTTTCGAAAGTTGTGTTTCTTGAACCTCTATGATTCTTGATATTCGATAACTGACTCTCTAAAATTTTGCTTTTTACTAAGGGTGGTCTTAGCATACTGAAACGATTTTTTAGCTCTCTACCTAAAAGTAGCTTTGCAGGAGTTTCACCTGTGGCACAGTGCTTTGAGCACCTATAGTCAAAAAGAAATGTGTTAATAATTGTATCCAAATTTTTTTCGGCACCTTCCAAGCTTGCTAAAATAGACTTTTTAAATGTTTTTACGAAATTTTCGGCTTGTCCGTTGGAAGCGGGATGGCCAGGAGCTGTTAAAATATGCTTTATGTTATTTTTCGCTAAAAATTGACTGAACTCCTCTGACGTAAACTGTCGACCATTATCGCTGACCAACGTATCTATTAATCCGAATCTACAAAAAAGTTCCCTTAATTTAGTTATTGTAAAATGTGAAGTTATTTCTTTGGTTTTGAAAATTTCAACCCACTTAGAAAAGGAATCGATAACTATCAAAAATTGATAATTGTTGATGGGACCTGCAAAATCAATATGGATTCGAGACCAGGGCGACTCGTTCGGGACCCAAGGAAACAAAAAGCCCTTCTCTGGACTCGGCTGCATACTTTTACATGGAACACAATTCGAAATTAAATGTTCAATACATTGATCTAACTTAGGCCACCATACATATGAACGGGCTATTGCCTTAGTTTTAACGATGCCTAAGTGCGAACGGTGTAATTCCCACATAACGTTGTCCCGCAATTTAGGAGGAATAATTACTCTGTAACCCCATAAGACACAACCATATTCTACTGACAGTTAATTTTTTTTATTGCGAAATGGAATATAATCTTGTCCTTGCAATGAGTGAACAGAATTTGTTTGAACCGCCTCACTTAATTTGGATAAAATGGGATCACGCCTTGTTTCTTTCGCAATCGACTTGAAATTTAAATTTAAATTGTTATTTGAGTTTATGTAATTTATATAATTATACTCAAATTCACTTTCAGTGGTCGATTTTTGCTGCGGTAATCTTGACAGATGATCTGCGGGATTAATTGACCCCTTAATGTGACGCATAGTATAATTGAAGCCGGATAGAATAAATGCCCATCTTTGCATTCGCGCGGCTGCCATAACTGGCAATCCATTATTTTCTCCAAAAATAGCGAGAAGCGGCTTATGATCTGATTCTAAAATAAAATGGTTACCCAATAAGTATTGGCGTAGTTTTGTAACGCAAAAAACGATTGCCAATGCTTCCTTATGAATAGCACTGTAGCTCTTTTCAGCCATATTTAAAGCGCGTGAAACAAACGCAATAGGCCTTTGAGAGCCATCCTCATAACTGTGAGACAGAATACCTGCTACAGCCACATTCGAAGCATCGGTTGACAAAACTATTTGCTGTTTAGCGTCAAAATGAGCTAAAATTTGTTCTGATGTTACTTCTTGCTTGAGATTTTCGTAAGCTTCTTGACATAAATTTGACCATTCATATTTCACATCTTTTCGAAGTAAGGCATAAAATGGGGCCATTTTGTGAGCGAAATTGTTTATGAATTTGGAATAATAATTCAACATTCCTACAAACGCTCTTAACTCTGAAATATTTTGTGGCACCGGAGCTTCTAAAATTGCCGAAACCTTTTTTTATCTTTTTGTAACCCGTTTCTGTCTATAACAAAACCCAAATAAGAAACCTGTTTTTGAAAGAATTCGCACTTACATGCATTTAGACGAAGACCAACAGAATTTAATTTAGTTAACACTGATTCTAATGTTTTTGCATGCTCATGTAAATTTTTGCCGGTTACAATAATATCATCCATGTAATTAACTACATTGGGAATGCCACGCAAAATATTTTCTATAGTCTTCTGGAATATAGCTGCCGCGGGTTTCACACCGAAAGGTAAACGCGTCATTTTAAAAATGCCCATATGCGTACTCCATGCACACAACAACTGGGAAGATTCATCCAAAATTAACTGATTGTACGCATTTGACAAATCTAATTTTGAGAATAACTCACCCTGTAAACAAGAAAACAACTCGTCAATACGAGGCAACGGGTATTTAGTATCAACTAAAAACTTATTTATTGTCGACTTATAATCTCCGCATATGCGGAGCTCCCCATTAGGTTTGACTATGGGCACCAAAGGTGTTCCCCAATCAGAATTATCGACTTGAACCAAAACGCCTTTTTTTACTAATTCCTTTAATTGCTCTTCTATATTATACTTCCATGCCAATGGCAGAGGTCTAGGTTTACAAAAAACTGGCTTAGCATTTTCAATTAAATCTAATTTTACCGTGTTCCCCGTATAAGCACCTAGATCTTTTTTAAAAACTCCCTCATATCTTTTCAAAATGCCCTGAACGTAACCTTCCACGCTTTCTATCGCATTTATTTGAGAGAGACCGATATCGAACAAAGACATAAAGTCGCGCCCCAAAATTGGCGGGCCACTAGAATTAGTAACAACTAACCTTAATGTTCGTGTTTTGTCCCGGAATCTTATCATTGCTATAAACTCACCGACTACTTTTATGCAACCTCCATTGTATGCGCAGAAAATATCAAGACATGGTTTAACAGTAGTGCGAATAAAATGTTTATCAAACATGGTTTTAGGAATCATTGAACCGGCAGCTCCTGTGTCCAAAACGAAATCGAGCAAGACTCGGTTGATTTCCACAGTCACTGTAAATGGAGCAAGTTGAGTGTGAACAGACGCCTGCCCGCCGGATACACTATAAATAGAAAAATTATAATCATTTACATCTGAATAACAATTGTTTTTATTAATATTCGACTTAGATACATCCCATCCTCGTCGCCAATGCGATGTTCTTAAGTCAAAAGTAGGAAACGAACTGATTTATATTTATATTCTTCATAGTACAATGATTTCACATAACTCATAAATCTTAATCTACGTGTATGATACATAATGTTAATGTTAATGACAGAGGGAGATGGTATACTATATCACAGCTATGAAACTTAGCTTCTTGGTCAGTAGTCGTTTTTGAAAAATAGAAGATTGGATGAAACTTTCCATCACTCTTCTTTTGCAATAGGATTGCACCAAACCCGAGAGCACTAGCATCACAGTGTAATTCTGTTTCAGCTCAAAGATCGTAAATTGCTAAAATTGGTGCTGCTAATAATTTTGCTTTTAATTCTTCAAAACAGTGTAATTCCTCTTTACCGAATTTAAAACTAACCTTTTTCTTTATTAAATCGTATAATGGTTTCGCTTTTGTTGAAAACCCTTCCATAAATCTCCTAAAATAAGAGCATAATCCCAGAAAACTATGCACTGCCTTGGCATTTTGAGGAATAGGAAAATTTGACACTGATTCAATGTTCTTTTCATCAGGACGTATACCTTCTTTAGAAACCTTGTAACCTAAATACCGTATTTCTGGTTCCATAAACCTGCACTTATCCAATCTCAACTCTAGTTTATTACTTACTAGCTTCTCAAAAACTTCTTTTAATATGGATAAATGTTCTTCAAAATCACTCGTCGCAATCATTATATCGTCTAAGTATACCGCAACTTTCCCTGCCCTAATCATGTCATCAAACACCATATATACAAACCGTTGAAATGTTGGAGGTGTATTTCTTAATCCGAATGGCATACATAAATATTCGTATTGGCCAAGCGGAGTCACAAACGAAGTGTACTTTACCGATTCTTCATTTACATGCACATGATAAAAAGCGCTTTTTAAGTCTAATAATGACAAAATAGTTTTGTTCGCTAACCTATCCAACATGTCATCAATCAGAGGGATTGGATAGTTGTCCTTCAATGTTATTTTGTTCAAACTCCTATAATCTATACACATTCTTATGTTATCATTTTTCTTCCTGGCCAAAACAATAGGAGAAGAATACTCTGAATTACTCGGCCTTTTTATCTTTTTCTGTAACATATCATCTAACATTTCCCGTACTCGCTCTTTTTCATAATACGATAATCTTCGGGGTGGGCAATGAAATGGCTTTTCATTAATCAAATTTAACTTTATCTCACATTTAATTAGCGGTTCATCAGGACGATCACTTTTTAAATAACAATCATTAAATATCTTTCAAAACACTCATTTTTGTTAACATCAAGACCCTCATTTTATATATATATGTTTCTTTACTTTCATCAATTTCAATATTCATTAAATTATAATATTCTTCATCATAAGTTTCGTTCATTTTACTTTCTTTTATTTTCATCAATCTCAAATTTGCTTTTTTAATAAAGTCTTCCCAAAATAACTGGGAACTTAGTCGTTTCATTTTTCACTACAAATAATTCTACTTTAACTTCTTCTTCTTCAAACAAAATACAACCCTGAACGACTCCAATTACATTTAATGGGCTTTTATTAATACCAAAGAAATTATATTTTACATTTTGTTTCTTAATTAATATATGTGGCACGAACTGTTCACGGACAAAACTAATGGGGCTACCGGTGTCAATTAAAGACTCTAATGAAAATTTACAAATTAAATTTGATTCTATAAAAGTATTTAATAATTTTCTTACGTCTACATCTGAATCACCTTCATTTCCTTTCTTTTTGGGCATACATCAGCATAGTGCCCCATGTCAGCACACACATGGCACGCACCCAGTGGTCGTTTCGGATTCTTACAATTATTGGCCATGTTCCACAAAGCATTACAATTGTTACACCTAAATTGCTTCGATGTACTTGGCTCCATGTTTAAAGCTGGCGCCTTTCGCGCTAAAGTCACTGTCCTGAACGCCTCCAGGAGATGCTCCTTGTCTCTAAAACAATGCATTTTTGTCTGAGATCTGATGGTCTGGTCTGGTATTCCTTCAATGAGATATTCCATGAGCTCATCTTCATGGATAATTACTTTATTAGCAAGTATAACCTTTTCGTGAAAGTATTCCTGAAAATTTTCAACACTCGACCATTTCCGTCCTTCGAACTGTTGCTTGAGCATCAGTCGGCTGGCTCTGTCCTTAAAGATTGTACCCATCTCTCTGAGTAACACATCAATTGGTACTGACATCATATCTGCTTTCGAGTGGAACCATCGTAGGGCTCTTCCCTTCAATCTACTTGATATCAGTGCTCGGGAACTGTTCTCATCCAACTTGAAAACGGATAGAACACTCCTCAGCTGCAGTTCCCATTGCTCATAGTTGTCATCAGCACCCGCAAACTCTTCAATCAAATCTTTTACGACGGAAAAATTCATCATGGATTTTCCGTCGTCATCATGTTTTGGAACACTCTTCTTCTTCGTCATCATCTCGTTCTCTCTCTTCAGCAACTCTGTCTCTCTCTTTTGTACCGCTAGCTCTTGTTTAACCAACATCAATTTCCTCTTCAATGTCTCCATTGTCCATTCGTCATCTCTGTCACTCGTTTTCTTCTCGTCTACAGCATTCTTTTCATTGGCACTCTTCTGACGCACTTCATCGACATTGCTACTATCCTCATACACCTCGCACTCATCATCATCATCATCGCTCTCTTCTTCATTGTCCATGTGGTGTCCGTTGGCATTCAAATTTGCATCGCTTGGCGTCGTCTGCGTCGGCACAAATTCACCGCGCAACTCTGATGGAATGGCCAATAATCGGAGCACCAACTCGGCCTTATTGTCGGTGGACTTCTTCCCTAGCGCACGTAGCCATGACTTTAATTGGATTCCAGTGAACTGCTTCAGTTCATCATTTTCGACTGAATCCATTATTTTGAGGCAATTAATTGCAACGCGATGGATTTAGAGAGAGAAAAAAAAATTAACTTTTTTTTCACGCGATTATTTTAAGAAAAATTAATTAAATTGTTACACGATCCCACATCTGAGGTTGTAAGCGGTCTTATAAAAACAATGTTTATTTCAACTTATATCTTTATTATTTTAATAATACAAAATTACACGAATTCCGTGAAGCGGCTTTTACTTTTTTTTTACTTTTACTTCTGACAATCAAAACTCAACTGAACTCATTTTTGACACCTGCCCTCTTCTTTCATATTTATGGTGTTAATTTATTTTATTCATAACATCCACCTTTGCATTTGCAGAAATGAAAGGAATGATTTCGATTTGACCTCATATTGTATGGAATAATGAAATATGTAACAAATGCAACTGCTAAATAATTAACAAACAAAAATTTACTTAACTGAAACTTTAAAATAAGTGATGAGAAACACTGAGATATCCAACCGCTATCAATAAATATTTCGTAATCGGAATTCTGATACAAATCCCGACAATGCTATCATTGGTCTTTTGTGATAAATATTAGAGATTCGTAACCTAGTCCCGATTACAATGGATTTTTTGATAGGGGTGATCAACTACGATTACCAAAGTTATACAGTTTTAATTGTTGTTTAATATGTTTTTTTTCGACCTCTCATATCCACGCATTCATTGCGATGAATGCGCACTTGGTTTGTATAAATTTTATCTAATCGTTAACGTCGTTGAAGAGCTTGTGGTTGACGCTGCAGCAGCGATGATGTTGCCGCCGATGAAGTGGTTGAAGATGTCGATGACGAAGTTCCGCTATCGCATTGGGCTACATTAGAAGCTGCAGCATCTTCGTTAGTCTTCAAGCGTTTATTTGAGTTCTCAGGTCCATCTTTTTTATCGGCTGATGTTGGAGAGGCAGAACGTTTCAATGATTGATGGAGACTAGCATCGGCTGCTTCTGCTTCGGCAATTTGTTTGGCCAATTGTATTGGCTCTGTTTCATCTACGTTGAGTTTTGTGGGCAAGTCAAGAAGTTTATCTTTGAAGCGAACAATAACTGCGGTCATATTGTCACACCCAGTGCCGTCACCCAAAGTGTTTGGGGCAAGACATTTGTCAAATAGCTAAAAAAATACAAATAGTTGAGATTCATAACAAAATTATTTATTTCTAATCACTTACTTCTTCGCAGACTTCTGATACTTTTTTATTTTCATCTGAAAGTTTCTCACGTACAAACTGTACAACGTCTTCGCTGGACATAAAATTCCAGATTCCATCACAAGCGAGAATCATAAATTCATCGTCCTTATCTATGATCAGCTTTTTAACATCTGGTAACGCTGAGATCATTTTGTTCCTCGGGCAAAAGTTCCGAACTCTTTAAAAAAAATTATAAACATTTGATTTTTTTTAAAACTAAAAAAGACAAACCACATACATATGTGTACCGAGTCGTTAGTGAAGCATGTAAAAATCTGGTCACTTTGTGGAATATAGGCCACAAACTTGAGAAATTTTTTTGTCTGATTGAATTCAAGGCGATGGGATGCTTCGAAAGTTTCCAGATTCAACAAAATAGCAAAATAGCAAAATGGCGCAATTCGTAGTTGTTTTTTTTTTTTTTTTTTTTTGAGAAGAGACGTCAAAAAAATAAACAAATACCTAAATGTCACCTTCAAATGGGCACACAAAAACTGTTATACTTTGTATGGGATACACTATCCAGTTATATATTGAGATCAGTGGACTGCACGTACTCCATATACAATAATTTATGGATGTGTTCGTTATGTTCACCAGTTGGATCGCGTGTTGCGGCACAACTAAGAAGCTTTAAACATATGTATTTTGCTAAAAACTTTTTATGAAATTTTCGCTTAAAAATACTAAACTTAGCTTAAAGAAGATTTATTATTCATCTTTAAATATTTTCGTGACAAATTTGGTAATAATCAAGGTAAATAATGATCATTTTTCATTTTTTTTATTTGTTTGGAGTGCGGAAGGAGAAGTACGTGTAAACCACCTCGTGAATACTTTGCAGACACATCCGTTTTGTGTCCCGTTATATTTTCTTAAAAGTAAGTAAAACTTGGTAAGCCTACACAAATAAATAAAAATAATATTAGAAAATGCCAAAGAGGTAATAATTTTAATAAAAATTATACAAATAGTTATTAGTAATTAAAGATTTTTTCTTTACAGACCTAAATGTTGGACTCCTGAAGAGACCAAAGCGTTTCTAAATTTTTACTCCGCTCGCAAGAAAGAATTCGAGCATCCAAGGAAGAGGCGGTGTGCATTTGCAAATGTTTTAGAAGATATGAGCTCAGCTGGTTATGTAAGTATTTTTATGATTCTAAAACGTTAAGAAAAAACGAATTCCAAACATTCATATTTCAGGGTAAGGATATGGAAGTACATAACCTTGAAATAAAAATGCAGACGCTGATGAGAGCCTACAAGAATTCATAGGACCATTCTAAAAGCACTGGTACGAAATATTTTCGGATAAAGTGATTCATTCAACCAGTGAAGCCATAAATACTGGCACCGATTTTCTATTTACTGTAAGATGACTTTTTTAAGACATTTTCAAAAGAATTAACTTTTTTTTCACCCGATTTGATAACGCCCCCGGTTACGCCCTCAGCAGCAAGTGAATTCATTTTTCAACCAACACAAATGGAGGTAGCTTCAACATCGGAAGCTGTTGAGTTGGAATCTACTGCTTCGGAATATTTTGAAATTGAATTAATAAATGATGAATATTTACTAGAAGCAGAAGATCCTGCCTCAACTACTTCCGATGTTGGTCCTACCTCTAGTTCTGCATCGTCGATCAAGTGCAGGCGCCAAAAGCGTCTGACAAAGTCAGAATACTTCAATGAAAAAGTTCGTCTGAAGGAAGAGGAAATGAAAAGCGTTGAAGAGCGCTATGAAAACCGCCAAAAATAAAAGGCGGAAAGAAGAAAAGAAAAAACCGAATGGCGAGAAACAAAAGTTAAATTGTACGAAAAACTTATTAATCAGTAATAAAAAAATATTTTTTTTGAAAAACTAATGATTAAGATGTAAAAAAACTGCAATGGGTTTTTGTTTTTATATTATATTATGTTTTTCTGGCGCAGACAATTAAATAAAGTTTCCCGACGATCCCTTGGTGTACCATTATCGGTATTTGTGTTCTTTTGCTCCGAGTTGGTTTCTTCAGGGACTGTTTCATCATCATCCATTATCCAAGGGTCGGAACTAATAATACATAAATTATGCAAAACGCAAGCACTAACTACAATATTTTTAATTGAATTCAGGTCTCGTTGTTCTGTGAACTTATTTATTCTCCTGAATCTTCCCTTCAATAACCCGAAAGCGTTTTCGACAACCATTCGTGTAGACGAGTGTACAAAGTTGAACGATTTGTGCTGGTCAGTTAACTGACCATAATCTTTATAAAGTGGCACTATCCAGTTCGAAGCACTGTAAGCTGAATCACCCAACAAAAAGTAATTCGAGGAAATAGCCGAGTCATGTTGTTTAGTGCTCTATCGTACAACACTGATCTTCTCAGTACTCTACTGTCGTGCAAGGATCCCGGTTCGCCACAACATATGTCGATGAATTTTTTGTCCGCATCAACAACGGCTTGCAAAACGATGGAATAATTTTGTTTCCGGTCTCAATAACACTCTTTGTTTTCTTTTGGAGCAACTATTGTTATATGCGTGCAGTCAATGGCACCCGGTATTGGGCAATAACTCATTGCACCTTTTAGTCAAGTAAGCAAAAATGTAGTATAAATAGTATTGTAAGTTAATAAAATATTGTCATTCACTAGCAATACTATTTATACTACATTTTTGCTTACTTGACTAAAAATAGCTTCGCCAGTACAACTACCGGCGCCATGATCCCCAGTGGATCATATAGATGTGCAATATCAGACAATCCGGCTCGAAGGACCACAATGCTAAAGACGATATTATCTTATATCGTCTGTTGGACCAAGGTGCATAAACCTGGACCAACCGATGTGTGGAAGGTGAAAAAGTGGTTCTTGGTACCGCTTTACTACGCAAAGTTTATTAAAGAGTGCACACGGTTCTTGGTACCGCTGCACTGTCGAAGATTATGATGTTATATTAATGCCCCTTACCGCTGGCGGGGGGAAGCACTAATTTATAAGTAGACGAGAACAGTTGAAGAATATTAATGCCCCTTACCGCTGGTGGGGGGAAGCACTTATTAATGACTAGACGAGACAGTCGATTGCTAGTGAATGACAATATTTTATTAACTTACAATACTATTTATACTACATTTTTGCTGACTTGACTAAAAGGTATAATGAGTACTTATTTTGCTTAATAAGTAAAAATCGTTAATGTGAATATCCACTGCACCTTCCATAAGAAATAATTATGCTTAACCAGCAGATACCTTGGAAGCATGCACTGGACATCCGAAATCTTTATGGTTTATTTACTGAATTTAAATGGAAAACACATGCAGAGAAGGTAAAAAAAACATACAGTGAAGCTGCCAATTGTTGATGGAAATAAATAAAAATGAAATGTGTATTGTGAAGTCATGAACATACTCCGCGCGTTGAACTGTGTTCGAAACTATTGCAAAATTCAAATGTAAGAGCTTTGGGGTCTTCCTTGCTTGCACTCTCATTTTTTATGGTGTTCTTCTTAACGTAGCCGTGATATCCCCTCCGCAACATGAAGATTAATATTATAAAGGATATAAATAATCCTAGGTGGCCCACTGTAAACTGATGTACATCGTTGTGTAATGTTGGAGTTGGTAAGGTTTTCGTAATGTTTTGGAGCTGCTGCTTGAGGTTCTCCAGCTCCCGTAAATGATTGTTGTAAGGCACGGGCTGATGAATTATTGGGTGACATTCTTGTAAACGTTGGATGTATTGAGTGGCTGCGCAATGTTATGAGGTCATCTTTGATTACGCAATTGGGTTGAATTTGGAGTATTCCTGAACCTTCTAAAGCGCTTTGTGTGGAGGTGTCATTGCAGACTATATTTAATATAGTTCTCTGCTTCAGCATATAAATCCATTCATTTGGATTACATAATTGTATCCAATGAGGATGGTTGGTATTCGTGACCAGTTGATCTCGCAGGAGCTGACTTCTGATCCTCGTCTATAAACTGGATGATTTTGGTGGCACAAATGTCTTTCTTTTGTTAAGGATTCGGTTAGAGGATAGTACTGGTCGCGATGCAATGTGACCATGATATAATCCGTCGATGGGCTTATGGTAAGGAATGATTTGCTTACAAGTACTGGCACCGGTGCTACTTTGAATAACTCAAACTCATCGAGACTTAGTAGTGGCAGAGTGAGTCTGAAAATTATATGATCTGTGAGTGCTCTACCATGAATGTTCATTAGGTGATATAATTTAAGTATTTCATCTTGTGTCAATGTAAATGTAAATTCAATGTAGGTTCGCTCTGATTCGGATAAATTCTTGTTGTAATTGAGCCGTTGAAATCAGTTGTGGATTTATTTTTCCCTGGTGAGTGTCAACTATTACATCTATTAATGAAGCCTGCGTCTTTTGAATCTGTGACAAAGCCAGTATTAGCTGTAGTTCTATGGAGTTGAACAACTGACGTAATCTCTCTTGGTGATATTCGAGCCTGATACCATCAATTATTGTAGCAAATTGTTGGAGGTCTTGCTCAATTTCCTTGAAATGGGAGTTCGTTTCTTGCTCACTTCGTCCTATAATGCACATGTACCGAACGTTAAGCGAAGGAAGGTGGATGATAAGGCTATTGAATATATTTTCATAGGATACGCAAATGATCAAAAGGCATATCGGCGGTATAACCAGTTGTTAAAGAAAGTTGTTGTGAGTCGAAATGTGACATTTATTGAAAACGAAACTGTTGCAACTGATTTTAACAATCTTGATCAAGTCATTGTGCTGGTGCATAAAGACGATGAAAGCAGTGATTTCGAATCAAGGGAGGAAGATGAACTATGTGATTCTTCAAGCACTCAAAGTAAAAATAGTGCTAACTTCAAACTTAATGCTTCCGAACAAGTTAGTGAATCGTCAGTCATTGATATTCAAGATCCTCGTGATTGTGATCAAAACGAAAGCATATATAATCCAGAAGATGAATCGTTGACATCTGAAGAAAAAAATTTATTGAATCGGGAAACAATTGTCGCATTGCAAACAAGCCGAGACCGAATTATGTTTGTGTTATCATAAGCGAGGGTAATCCAACAACCGTTGAGAATGCTTTGTCAAGCAAACACAGTGAAAACTGGAAAAAGGCAATGCGTGAAGAAATGAACTGGCTTGCTCTTAATCAAACTTAGGAGCTGTCTGATTAACCAAAAGGCAAGAAACCTGTTAAATGCAAATGGGTGTTTAAGACCAAGCGGAGCAATGATGGAGGTCTAGTAAAATATAAAGCCCGCCTCGTTGCAAAGGGTTTTACGCAAGTGGCTGGCATAGATTACAATGAAACGTTTTTTCCTGTAGTTCGGTATTCATCGATAAGGTTTTTGCTAGCAATGGCTTTGCAGTTTAATATGAGAGCCTCCCAAATGGATGTAGTGACTGCCTTTTTGCATGGAAAATTAGATACTGAGATCTACATGCAACAACCGGAACTGTTTGATGACGGCTCAAATCGATACTTTCGATTGATAACATCAATTTACGGCTTGAAAAAATTGAACCGACTGTGGAATTTCGCATTAACCATTGTTTTGCTACAGTTTGGACTAAATCGCTCGAAAGTTGACCAATGCATATTCTATTTGGAAGAGGATGACTGTGTGCTTATAGTTGCCGTTTTCGTCGATGATTTATTGGTTCTGTCAAATAACTCAGAACGAGAGAACAAATTGAAGAAAGAACTGAGTAAATATTTTCAAATGAAGGATCTCGGAGAGGCATCTTCAATACTTGGAATAAGAGTTACCCGTGATAAACCAAATGGTAGTATTACAATTGATCAATCGCAATACATCAATGAAATCATCGAGCGTTTTGGGATGAGCAGCGCAAATCCAACACTGACGCCACTGGATTTGAATCAAAAGATGAGCGAAGAGATGTGTCCAAAAACTGATGAGGAGCGGTAAGAAATGCGAAACGTTCCGTACAGAGAAGTGAAGGATGTCAGCATTAATCAACCAAAGCTATTAACGTTTTTGAATTGTTTGGGGATGAATATTTAAATTAAAATTAATAAATAGTAATTTTAGTAAATATTGAATTAATTTAACAAAAACTATTTTTATTTGAAAAGAATAATAAATTCAGGAAGGATGTTGCATTGAATGCACTCATTGAAAATGTCAATCATATTTATGTCTAACTAAATGTCAATGAGATGAATTCAATGCAACACTTGCAAGTCTCATTTTTGTTTGGTAAGAAATTGCAAATGTTGACGTTTTTCGCTGTAGTTTGATATTGTTTGATAATCCGTTCAATAAAAGCTCATATCATAATAGGCGATTACATCCCAGCTGCTTGCAGTTATGGCAGAAGTTCCAAGATTTTCAAAATAATTTCCTGGCTGTGATTTGAATGGACGAAGTTTAATCGGTACACATTCTGTGATTGGAGCGACGAAACAGACAATCAGTAGTGTGACAATCGCTGATCCAGTTGTGGATTTGAGTTTCTTTTTTGGAACCGGGCCGTTGCTAACCCTGTTGTGCTTGCGTGCGACAGAGCTGGGTGACGATTTAGTAAGGCACTGGTTCATTGATTGATCTGTGGTTTCCTGTTGAGTAGAGGTTGTGGCGGCGTTGACATTTTCTTCAATTGGTACTGGGAGCGGGGCCAATCTGTGTATGGCTACCCGAACTAGCCCGTCATCTCCAGTAATAACGTTTGTAATAAGACCAAGTGGCCATTTTAAACTTGGCAAGTTGTCGCAAGGGGATGGTTTGGCCTGCCTCCTCTTCAACCTGGCGTTGGAGAATGCAATCCGTGACTCTGGCACGGCAACAAGAGGGACCATCGTCAACAGGTCCAGCCAGATACTGGCTTACGCAGACGACATCGATATCATCGGAAGAACCGAGCAAGCTGTACACGATTCCTTCATCCAGATCGAGCAGGCGGCACAAAATCTGGGGCTGCACATTAGTGAAGGTAAAACAAAGTACATGGTGGCGTCGAATGCGAGAGGAACAGTTGGTCAAACAATCAATGTAGCGGAGCACGAATTTGAAGTGGTGCAATGCTTTAAATACCTTGGGTCAACAGTAGCAGCCGATAACAATATAGAAGAAGAAATACGCGGGCAGCTTCTCAAATCCAACAGAGCCTTCACAGTCTGTCAAAGCTCTTCAAATCCAGAAATCTCACCATAACTTCAAAACTACTGCTGTACAGGACCATGGTCCTGCCAGTACTCACATATGGATCCCAGACTTGGGTGCTTAGCAAAAGGCACTCTGACCTCTTAGCCGCGTTCGAGAGAAAAGTCTTAAGGAGAATTGTTGGCCCCATATGTGAGGAAGGACGATTCCGGAGACGGTACAATCATGAATTGTACGCAATCTACCTTGAAGCAGATATCGTGACAAAAATTAGGCTCGGTAGACTTCGTTGGGCAGGGCACCTAGCTCGCATGAGCGAAGAGGAACCTGCTCGGAAAGTTCGGAAAGAAAGAAACCAGGGGTTCTCCAATGAGAAAGTGGCCAGGTGTGAGGGCTGTAAGATCGTTAGGAGATGCAGACATTGGTGATATAGGCCTTGAGTTCAGTATGGCTTCGACTTGAGTTACAGCAGTTTCCAGTTCCTCGTACGTAAGGGATGCTCCTGCTATTGTGTGCTGTAGGAGGAGTTTGGCGATTTGACCGCAGCTTCCCATAAGCCTCCAAAATGCGGTGAGCGTGGTGGAATGAAGTGAAAATCGCAGCCTTTGGTTGTACATGCATTTGCTATTTTCTCTCTTTCTTTGTCGGAGTCCATAAAAGTCATTAAGTCCGACAGCTGGTTCTTGGCACCGACCAAATTTGTGGCGTTATCGCAGTATATGTTTCTGCAGTGACCACGCCTAGCTATGAATCTCTTAAGAGCACCTATGAATCCTTGAGATGTTAAATCGGTCACGAGTTCCAAATGGCAGGCTTTGGTGGAGAAGCAACAAAAAATTGCTATGTATGATTTTTGTGCTCTTTTGCCTTTCATCTTGTTATGTGTCAAAACTGGTCCGCAGAAGTCAACGCCTGTGTTGATAAATGGCCTAGCAGGTTGAATCGTATTGGCAGGCAGATTTCCCATTTGTTGCGATACTAAGCTTGGGTTGGCTCGAACGCATCTAACACAATTATGAATAACTGCAAGAGCAAGAGTTTTTCCGTTCAATGGCCAAGTTGTCTGCCTCGCTATAGACAGCATGGTTTGTGGTCCGCAATGATTGTTCTCTTTGTGGATGTCCCAAAGAAACATTTTAGTAAAAGGGTGATCATATGGCAATAAAATTGGATGCTTAGTTTCGAATGGTATTGACGAATTCTTTATCCGCCCCCCTACTCTTATGGATCCTTCGTTGTCCAGAAATGGTGTTAGACTTTTTAGTGGACCTTTGTCCGATATTTGGCTCTTGTTTTTAAAATTCAAGATATCTGCCTTCATTTTGACTTGTTGCATTTGTTTGAATATCGCCATTTTTATATTTAGAGTTCCAGAACTGAGAGTGGTCCCTTGATTCGACTGCTTGATTTCAATTTTGGTTGTCCAACATTGTGAATGAACATAATATGCGATGATTCGCTGTGCCTTTTGGAATGAGTTGTTGTAATTGATTCCAAATAACATTTCCTGCTCGTCTAAGGGAAGATATTGAATAGTTGTTCCCAGACATATGAGATTGTTACTGCAGTCGTCACTTGTTTTCTTGCCATATTTGGTTGGCCAGATCGAAATGTCACCATGCAATAATTATGGGCCATAAAACCATAAGTTGCATCCTTCCAGAAGTTCGGGTGCTATGCCTCGTGACAGTTTATCTACAGGATTTTCTTTCGAGGGTACGTGTCGCCATTGCTGCGCTTATGTGACTTCCTGGATTCGTGATACCCGATTGGCAATAAAAACAGGGAATTATGATGAAGAAGAAGAATTTATCCAAGCAAGAACTATCTCCGAGTCTGTCCATAGGAATATGGCATCATTGGCGATGTTCAGATCCCTTTTTAATCGCTCAGCAATCTCAACGGCAAGTAGAGGGGCACAAAGATTCAGTCGTGGAATAGTTGCTTGTGTTGTTAGTTTTGTTTTCTTAGACGGAGCTACTCTTGATTTGGCGCTTAATAGTCTCACCGTTATGGTGTGGTCAGTATAAACGGATCGAACGTACGCTGCTGCTCCATATGCCTTTTCTGAAGCGTCGGCGAAAACATAGTATTGCACATTTTTAGGGAACTTATGTGCAAATATGTGCCGGTCTTTCTTAATAATATTAAGGGATTTCAGACCTTCTCGGTACTTTAGCCAGGTGGTCTGCATTTCTTGCGGCAATGCTACTTTCCAATGGAGTCTAGTTCCCATAATTTTTGTAAAAATAGCTTCGCCACTACAACTACCGGCGACACGATCCCCAGTGGATCATATAGATGTGCAATATCAGACAATTGGTTTGGTCACCTGATCCCGTTCCAACTAAGAGGTTTTTACACAGAGTTGGTCCGATTTTGGCATCCAAGTCAGCCCCATGGTTTTGATGTGTTCTTCAATTTCGCTACTGAAATCCATTTCAGTTTCTCTGTCCTCGAGTGGAATACTCTTTAAAAGGGATTCGTGATTAGCGCACCATTTTCTAAACTTTAAACCACTATTTTGAAGGATCGTTTGCAGTTCTATTTGGGTAGTAAGGAGCTCGCCGATTTTGTTTGAGCCAGTGAGTACACCATCCACATGAAAGTCACGTAAAAGCGCCATTGAAACTGATGGAAACTTTTGCTTGTTTTCTTGTGCTAAAGTTTGAAGGCATTTTGTGGCTAGGTATGATGCTGAGGTTGTGCCGTAAGTTACTGTTTAAAGTTTAAAACACCTTAGGGGATCGTTTGAGTTGTTCCTCCACCACATCAGCTGAAACTTTTGGCCCTTTTCATCCATGAGTATTTGCCGGTACATTTTTTCGATGTCTGCGGTAAATACAAATCTTGGAAGGCGGAAACGCAGCAGCGTTGAAAAGACGTCATCTTGAATGGTTGGTCCCGAGGCTTTTTGCAGAAGCATCAAACACGACCCTACTGGGCCTCTTAATACCGTGATGAGGCAAAAAATAGTACGGCTTTGCAATTTGACGGAAGTAAATACTTCTTCCATGTGGCCGAGACGTTGATACTCGATCATGAATTCTGCATATATCTTCTTGAGCTCAGGTGAGTTCGCAAGCCTTCTTTCCAGTTGGATAAATATTTGAAACGCTATGTCTTTGGATTCTACTAGCGTGGATGGAGGATCCTTAAAGGGTAGTTGAACGACAAATCGACCATTGGGATCTTTTTTTGACGTTTGAATAAAATGAGTTTCACAACGTTTCTCAGCCTGAGTGAAGTTACTTGTAGTAGTTGTGACTTCTTCTATTTATTTATTTATTTATTTACTCCATCAATTGATACATAATATCTGCTGATTACGAAAGATTTAAATTCAATTACATTTTTATATAATTTAGGTTATGTACTGTACATATATAAATTTGTTTAACATTTTATTGGAAAAGATATATTCTTCATATCTTTTCTGTTTCTAGATACTTGAAAGAACTATAGCCTTGAATTCATTTCTTTGCATACAAAGGTCGACTTCACTGCAAACTGAGTTAAATAACCTCAGTGAACGTACTATAGGCTCATTAAGCCCATAATTTGTTCTGTGTACGGGAATGAAAAATAAATCGTTACGGTTTCTTAACCGCCTTTCAGGAACATAAAAACAAACAGAAGAAAGTAGTTCACTTGAATTAATTCTATTGTCAAGAATATCTCTAATAAATAAAACACATTGACAAATCCTGCGGGATTCAAGTGTCTTCAAATTGATCAGAGCACATCTCGACAAATAATCAGGTAAACCATCATTCCAATTAAGATTCCGTAATGCAAAACGAGTGAATCTTCTCTGTATTCTTTCGATTCTAGATATACTGTTATCGTAATATGGAAACCAAACTACTGAACAGTATTCCAAGAATGGTAAAACTAAACTCATAAATAAAGTCTTAAGAGTGTATACGTCCTTAAAAACAGTGGAATTGCGTTTTAAAAAGCCAAACATAGAATTACCTTTTGAGACAACAAAGTCAATATGAGCTTTAAAGCTAAATTTAGAGTCAAAAAACACTTCAAGATCTTTTATAACTTCAACTCGTTGCAATTGTTCACCAAAAAATCCGGTATATATCCGGTAGATCGTTAATAAATAGTATGAACAAAAGAGGCCCTAAATGGCTTCCTTGCGGAAGACCTGAAAGAACATCTATAAAATTTGAGCAGTATCCATCAATTTGAACAATTTGTTTTCTATCACACAAATAAGAGCTTAACCATTTAAGGAAATTGTTTCTGAAACCTAATCTCTTCAATTTTTGTATGAGTAAGCCGTGATGAACTCGGTCAAAGGCTTTTACAAAGTCAGTAAATAACACATCAATTAGCTTACCTTGTTCAATCTTATTAATGCAAAAACTGGTAAAAATACAAAGGTTAGTTTTAGTGGACCGACCAGTAACAAACCCATGTTGTTTACAGGTGATTGCATTCTGAACATAAAAGTAAAGCTTCTGGGTGACTAGTTTTTCAAAAAGTTTTGGCACAGCAGATAACTTAGAAATAGGTCTATAATTTTGTATTAAGTGTTTTAAACCCGATTTAAAGATTGGGTCTATAAAAGATATTTTCCATTCGCTTAAAAAGCAACCAGATGAAATCGATTTATTAAAAAGAAGAGTTAATGCAAGAGCAAGAGAATTTGAGCACTTTTTTAAAAATATTGGAGGTAAAGTATCATAACCAGCTTTTTTTGAGACATCCAAATTATTTAAACCTTCCAAAACATCGTTTACAGAAAATTCATCAAGAGAAAAATCGGTTATTGGAGATAAATTAGGGTAACAATTACCTGAATTTAATAAAGCTTCCGAATTATAAGAAGTTTGAAAAAAATCTGCAAAGAGATTACAAGATGATTGCAAATCATTCGATTTATTAGTTTCGTACTCCATACTTTGAGGAAAAATTGAAAATTTACGTTTTGAGTTGATAAAAACCCAAAAAGATTTACTATTTCTCTTTATGTTTGCTTCACAAGAGCTAATATAGTTATGATACAAAAATGTATTGAGAAAAGAAAACTCCTTTCGTAAACGAAGAAAATTTTGACGGTCTACTAGGTTTCCTGTCAACTTGGAACGCTTATAGGCTTTGTTTTTTACATTTTCCAAGTTTTTGAGCCTTCTATTACACCACGGAATCTTGAAAGATTTTTTATTGACAAATACAGGCACGAATCGATGTATGCCCTCAAAAATAATATTTTTAAAAGACTCATAAGCAACTTCTAGTGAACTACCTCCTAACAATTCATTCCAATTAAAAGTTGTATAAAAACTATCTAATGCAGTGAAATCTGCCTTTTGAAAATTAAAGCACTTTTTTGTGCTAAGCAGAACTGATGCAAAACAATAGCAATCAAAAACCAAGCATAAGGCCTTATGATGTACAGAATTATTAACATATGGAAAATCAGCTACTTCTAAACAGTATTTGAGATGGTTTCTGATAAATATTAAATCTAGTATTCTATTTAAATCGTTTTTTACATAATTGATTTGATTTAGATCTAAAGAGGTTAATGAATCAACAACTAATGACTCCACATCTCTATTAACATTAAAAGTAACCAATATCTTTTCATCATCAATACAGCTCCAGGCAACGTCACCTATATTGAAATCGCCGAGTATAAATGGAAACTGATTAGTTGTTGATTCACTCACCAAATGAACTATATTAGAAATATGATTAGAATAAATTTCAAAATCGCTCCTAGGGCGAATATAACTGACTACAAAATATAAATCCATAAAAGCTGAAGAAGAATTGTTATAACTTATATTAACACAAAGTTGTTTAAGATTATCTGGATCGTTCTTAAGATAATGTCGCTTACTATTTAAAGATGACTTTACAGCAAGTAAAACTCCACCACCCAAATTCATTCCAGAAACCACAGATCTATCTTTGCGATAAACAGAGAAGGATGAATCGAAAAGTTCACATGATGAAATGTCAGAGTAGAGCCATGTTTCAACTAGAACGATAACATCATACTCATGTAACGATGACGATGAAAAAAACTCCTTTGTTTTGGTTCACAAGCCACCCACATTTTGAAAATAAACACGCAGCTCCGACATATTATCCGATGATTCTCCTAAACATTTTTTGTCTCCTTTTGGCTGTCGTCGTTTTTTGAAGAATTGACGAACTTTTTAATTTGAACACCAACAGGCCAAATAGAAGAATCAAAAGCAGCATTAAACGAATAATATGGCAACCCAAGTCTTAAATTGACAAAACGTAGAGTAGACTCATTAGCATCTTTTTTTATTAAACGAACACACTTCAGAAGATTTGGTGTTATATTCAACTTTTCTGCAGCATAAGCAATGATATTATCAGCTGTTAAACTCTTATCCAAACGAGATAGGTGTATAAAACGAAGGCTAGGCACTGATGGCAATACATTTGTTGCACTAACATCTGTGCCATATGTTACTTTTGATGGTCGATGAACTTTTCTTCTTTGCATAGGCTGATTCGAAGTGTTGTCATTTTGCAATACCCCTGTTCCACCGGGATTTTCGCTGGCATACACATCTCCCACAGAATTCGCAGGCAAAACATTATTATTGTGCTGTTCTAGTTCATCTGCGTTACAATCATTTTCATTTTCACCTACTTCCACTTGCCCTTGAACAACAGATCTCGTCAATGATATGGCTGGTTCAACACTTTCAGTTGATGGTAGAGCAGATTGGTATAATGCAGTTGTTGTTTCGGTTGCTCCCAAAGAGAATACTAACGGCTCTGAGAGGAAAGTGACATCGTTACTCATCATGGAGCTGCAGCCAGCTCCTACAATTGTTGTTGTAGTTGTAGATCGAGAAGATGCATGGTTTAATGTTTTTCATTTTTATCAACTTGATTATTTTTAATTTTATTTCCTTGTTTTTTTGCTTCAATGTTTAAATTGTGGTTTTTGGCAATACTGCTAGAACATGAATCAGAATCAATGCATAACCTTGATTTAATATCGGCAACGTCATTGACCAGCTTAGAAAGCATTACAAAAAAGAATCACCCACAGCAACACAATTATCACATTTCCATTGCAAATGACGGTCGGTAGTCAATGCATTCAAAGAACTTTCAATTAATAATGTGCAATTTTTATAGAATCATTGGTTACAAATGCCACCACATAATATAAATCTAACACGCAAAATTCTATTATTGCAACCAGGCTTTCCACATTTGGTAGGATCAGCCATTTTAAGAATAAGATTAGCAAAAATAGATTTAAAGAGAAAAATTAGAAAAAAAACAAAAAAATGTAAAGCAGACGCACAGACTTGTACTCTATTCAGAGAGAAGAACTGAACTGAACTGTTCTGTTATGTTTTTTTTTTAGACTTCTAAGCGCCAAAAATGCTCGATTTGTTCATCAAGTAATATATCCTCCTTGCATATTCCGCATGATGCCGTGAGGGAGGTTTTTATAGAAGAAAACTTTCCCGCCACTGTCCATCCAAATACTGTATTTTGCAATGTTGGTAGTTATTTTCCCAAGCTGATTTGACCAACAACTAGTGTAGAATAAAATATCTCTGCACCGATGAGCAAATCAATTGGCCCTGGTTGATGAAATTGGGAATCAGCCAGAACAATGTTGTTTGGAATTCGCCATTTTGTTGTAAGGATTAGTTGAGCCGGTTGAGGGGAAATAATTTTCGGTAAAACATGTGCTTCAACTCGGGTTGAGAATCCGCTCGTTCTAGAATTAATCTCCAAATTAATTCTTCGAAGAGATGCTTGTTTGTTTTGACCAACTCCTTCGACGCATAATGTTTCCTGAGTCTGCTTTAATCCTAATAATTTGGACAGCTTTTCGGTTACGAAGTTAACTTGTGACACAGAATCCAATAAATCTCGGCATGCGATTTGTTCTCCGGTTTGACCTTTGACGAAAATCATAGCTGTACTCAAAAGAACACCTTTAAGTTTAGACTGAATGGTAGATAAAGCTGGTTTGTCTGTAGCTGAGGATGTACAGATAGATGATTGCTGAATCAGGCACTGGAATTTTTCAGCAGCTAATGTCGATGTTTTCGATGTGTCAGGTTTTGATGTTTTGTCGAAATGCAGGAGAGTGTTATGATTCTTTTGGCATTTGGAACAACATCCTGAAGGGCAATTGTTTGTAAGGTTCCCCGGTTCAAGGCAGTTTGTGCAACATTTTGACTTTTGCATGAGGTTAAAGCGATTTTGCGGACTTAACAGCAAACATTTTTGGCATGCGAATAACTGATGGTTGCCTTTAAAGGAAATGCATGTGTATCCTGCTGTAGCAACTGTGGTGAAAGCTCTGTTGGGCCCTGATCGTCTGTGTAGATCTTCGGAAAACGCTCTTGTGGTTGTTCCTAGTGCCGCCAAGGATTGAAAACATGCTTCCAAGAACTGTAAGAATTCCTTTAATGAAGGTAAAAGCTTTGGATGATTCAATGACTGTTCCCACAGGGTGTGCGAATTTCTATCCAACCTCTTAATGAGAATATGTAAGAGTAGTGGATCCCGATTTTCGGTCTTAACGCCCAGATTTTGCAGGCTTAGAAGACATTCAAGTGTAGTGTCATGCACAGTTTTTATCATGGCCGAATTTTCATGGTGTATTGTGGGTATCGCCATTAATTTGCTTAATAAAGCCGTTACCAGAAGTCGGCTGTTTTCATATCGGCTTGTAATGATTTCCCAACCCGCGTTGTAGTTGGCATCTGATGTTGTGAAACGCTGAATGAGTCTCTCTGCTTCTCCTGTAAGAGTACTTTTAAGGTACAACATCTTTTGTCATTGTGAAATGGGTTGGTTGTGTACCAGTTCTATGTATAGGTCACGGAATTGCAACTATTTTGAGTCGTCGCCGTCAAATTTTGGAAGTACTACTTTAGGTAATTTTGTTGTCTGTGGAGCAATTGTGGGAGAAGCATAGTTGGTTTTAGACCTCCCATATAGTGTTGTTATGGATTCTTGCACTTCAGCCTCAATTCCATGATATCTATCTACATTGTAGACCAAGGAATTAAGTTCCTCTAGCAGATCCCATATTTTGTAGTGAAACCCTTGTATCGCAACCCAATGTTGTTCGATTGACTTGAGTCTAACCAAATAAAACTCCTCAGAATAGCGTTCGCTGTCTTGAATAAGAAAACCAAAACAACTCTGAATTGTGGCTATCATGGACGTTTGCTTTTTTATAAGTCTTCTTAGCTCATCTCTGGGTGATTGGGAGGAAGGTATTTCTTAATTTCACCAGGTGTGGTTATTGATTGTGCTGGTGCCCTTGAACAACACATGTGTCTAGCTGCCCTGTTGGATTACTCACTCTTTGAGTAGTGACAGGAATTTTTTGTACAGCGCCTGTGTTCTGTAGCCCTGCTACGTTACTCGAGACCCGCTCTGCAGTACCACCAGTCGCAATTGCCTGGAGCGTTTGCCACACCTCTTCGTATAAGGTTTTAAGTTGTTCGTACGTTTTCCCTTGAACGTAGGGCGTATCGGCCTTCACGAAATCTTTGACATTTTCGTGATTTTGATGAAATTCTTCCCATTGGGACTTTAGTAAATCCAGTTTCTTCTGCTTGTATTCCGCGGTCTTTCGATCAGGACCGTCTTTACTTATGTTTGTTCTAAGTCTTTGGACTTCTTCTGCTATTGCCTTCTGACGGGCTATAATTTTGAATACCTCCATTTCTTCCACAATGGGAATAAATTAGGTAGTAGCTCGCTGGATTAGATAGAAGATCTCCCTGATGGACTGTTGATTGTTGAATTCTGCTCTTCGATGTTGGATTGTGGACTACCAGTGTTTAAAAGCCCTAGTAACGCTTTGAAGATATGTTTGTTTGTAAAATTTAGAAATAAAGCAAATGTTTTGGCCTTGGCAACGCACTTACTTTCGACTGCTACGTCTTTAAGCGTGAAGAACAAAATCACGTCGGGGTCACCAATGTTAAAGACGATATTATTTTGTATCGTCTGTTCGACCAAGGTGCATACACCTGGACCAACCGATGTGTGGAAGGTGAAAAACGGTTCTTGGTACCGCTTCACTACGCAAAGTTTATTAAAGAGTGCACACGGTTCTTGGTACCGCTGCACTGTCGAAGATTATGATGTTATATTAATGCCCCTTACCGCTGGCGGGGGGAAGCACTAATTTATAAGTAGACGAGAACAGTTGAAGAATATTAATGCCCCTTACCGCTGGTGGGGGGAAGCACTAATTAATGAGTAGACGAGACAGTCGATTGCTAGTGAATGACAATATTTTATTAACTTACATTACTATTTATACTACATTTTTGCTTACTTGACTAAAAGGTATAATGAGTACTTATTTTGCTTAATAAGTAAAAATCGTTAATGTCAATATCCACTGCACCCTCCATAAGAAATTATGCTTACCCAGCAGATACCTTGGAAGCATGCACTGGACATCCGAAATCTTTATGGTTTATTTACTGAATTTAAATGGAAAACACATGCAGAGAAGGTACATGCAAAATAAAAAAAACATACAGTGAAGCTGCCAATTGTTGATGGAAATAAATAAAAATGAAATGTGTATTGTGAAGTCATGAACATACTCCGCGCGTTGAACTGTGTTCGAAACTATTGCAAAATTCAAATGTAATAGTTTTGGGGTCTTCCTTGCTTGCACTCTCGTTTTTTATGGTGTTCTTCTTAACGTAGCCGTGATATCCCCTCCGCAACATGAAGATTAATATTATAAAGGATATAAATAATCCTAGGTAGCCCACTGTAAACTGATGTACATCGTTGTGTAATGTTGGAGTTGGTAAGGTTTTCGTAATGTTTTGGAGCTGCTGCTTGAGGTTCTCCAGCTCCCGTAAATGATTGTTGTAAGGCACGGGCTGATGAATTATTGGGTGACATTCTTGTAAACGTTGGATGTATTGAGTGGCTGCGCAATGTTATGAGGTCATCTTTGATTACGCAATTGGGTTGAATTTGGAGTATTCCTGAACCTTCTAAAGCGCTTTGTGTGGAGATGTCATTGCAGACTATATTTAATGTAGTTCTCTGCTTCAGCACATAAATCCATTCATTTGGATTACATAATTGTATCCAATGAGGATGGTTGGTATTTGTGACCAGTTGATCTCGCAGGAGCTGACTTCTGATCCTCGTCTATAAACTGGATGATTTTGGTGGCACAAATGTCTTTCTTTTGTTAAGGATTCGAGGATAGTACTGGTCGCGATGCAATGTGACCATGATATAATCCGTCGATGGGCTTATGGTAAGGAATGATTTGCTTACAAGTACTGGCACCGGTGCTACTTTGAATAACTCAAACTCATCGAGACTTAGTAGTGGCAGAGTGAGTCTGAAAATTATATGATCTGTGAGTGCTCTACCATGAATGTTCATTAGGTGATATAATTTAAGTATTTCATCTTGTGTCAATGTAAATGTAAATTCAATGTAGGTTCGCTCTGATTCGGATAAATTCTTGTTGTAATTGAGCCGTTGAAATCAGTTGTGGATTTATTTTTCCCTGGTGAGTGTCAACTATTACATCTATTAATGAAGCCTGCGTCTTTTGAATCTGTGACAAAGCCAGTATTAGCTGTAGTTCTATGGAGTTGAACAACTGACGTAATCTCTCTTGGTGATATTCGAGCCTGATACCATCAATTATTGTAGCAAATTGTTGGAGGTCTTGCTCAATTTCCTTGAAATGGGAGTTCGTTTCTTGCTCACTTCGTCCTATAATGCACATGTACCGAACGTTAAGCGAAGGAAGGTGGATGATAAGGCTATTGAATATATTTTCATAGGATACGCAAATGATCAAAAGGCATATCGGCGGTATAACCAGTTGTTAAAGAAAGTTGTTGTGAGTCGAAATGTGACATTTATTGAAAACGAAACTGTTGCAACTGATTTTAACAATCTTGATCAAGTCATTGTGCTGGTGCATAAAGACGATGAAAGCAGTGATTTCGAATCAAGGGAGGAAGATGAACTATGTGATTCTTCAAGCACTCAAAGTAAAAATAGTGCTAACTTCAAACTTAATGCTTCCGAACAAGTTAGTGAATCGTCAGTCATTGATATTCAAGATCCTCGTGATTGTGATCAAAACGAAAGCATATATAATCCAGAAGATGAATCGTTGACATCTGAAGAACAAATTTTATTGAATCAGGAAACAATTGTCGCATTGCAAACAAGCCGAGACCGAATTATGCTTGTGTTATCATAAGCGTGGGTAATCCAACAACCGTTGAGAATGCTTTGTCAAGCAAACACAGTGAAAACTGGAAAAAGGCAATGCGTGAAGAAATGAACTGGCTTGCTCTTAATCAAACTTGGGAGCTGTCTGATTAACCAAAAGGCAAGAAACCTGTTAAATGCAAATGGGTGTTTAAGACCAAGCGGAGCAATGATGGAGGTCTAGTAAAATATAAAGCCCGCCTCGTTGCAAAGGGTTTTACACAAGTGGCTGGCATAGATTACAATGAAACGTTTTCTCCTGTAGTTCGGTATTCATCGATAAGGTTTTTGCTAGCAATGGCGGTGCAGTTTAATTTGAGAGCCTCCCAAATGGATGTAGTGACTGCCTTTTTGCATGGAAAATTAGATACTGAGATCTACATGCAACAACCGGAACTGTTTGATGACGGCTCAAATCGATATTGTCGATTGATAAAATCAATTTACGGCTTGAAAAAATTGAACCGACTGTGGAATTTCGCATTAACCATTGTTTTGCTACAGTTTGGACTAAATCGCTCGAAAGTTGACCAATGCATATTCTATTTGGAAGAGGATGACTGTGTGCTTATAGTTGCCGTTTTCGTCGATGATTTATTGGTTCTGTCAAATAACTCAGAACGAGAGAACAAATTGAAGAAAGAACTGAGTAAATATTTTCAAATGAAGGATCTCGGAGAGGCATCTTCAATACTTGGAATAAGAGTTACCCGTGATAAACCAAATGGTAGTATTACAATTGATCAATCGCAATACATCAATGAAATCATCGAGCGTTTTGGGATGAGCAGCGCAAATCCAACACTGACGCCACTGGATTTGAATCAAAAGATGAGCGAAGAGATGTGTCCAAAAACTGATGAGGAGCGGTACGAGATGCGAAACGTTCCGTACAGAGAGGCGATTGGCAGCTTACAGTTCGCAGCGCAAGTAACACGACCAGACATTAATTATGCAATTAATTTACTTAGCAGGTACACTGAAAACCCTGGGAAAACTGACTGGGTTGCTGTGAAGCGTGTATTTCGTTATCTTAAGGGTACAATAAATAGACGTATCACATACATCAAGTCGCCCATTGATTTAGTTGGTTACTGTGACTCAGATTGGGCTAACGATCTTGAAAATCGTAATTCTACAACTGGCTATGTCTTTTTAATGCAGAGTGGAGCAATTTCTTGGCGCACAAGAAGACAACAAACAATTGCATTATCGACAACCGAAGCAGAATTTATGGCGATGACCGAAGCTATACAAGAGGCGAAATTGCTAAAATATTTGAGGGCCGAATTGATTCCCAACGAGTCGAAGACGATTGCGATTTATTGCGATAACCGAGGATCGATCTGCTTAGCAATAAATAATAATTACTCAGCTAGAACGAAACACATCGACATAAAAGCAAAGCACATTGTGCTATCGGCCAAAGAGAAGGATGTCAGCATTAATCAACCAAAGCTATTAACCTTTTTGAATTGTTTGGGGATGAATATTTAAATTAAAATTAATAAATAGTAATTTTAGTAAATATTGAATGAATTTAACAAAAACTATTTTTATTTGAAAAGAATAATAAATTCAGGGAGGATGTTGCATTGAATGCACTCATTGAACATTTCAATCATACTTATGTCTAACTAAATGTCAATGAGATGAATTCAATGCAACACTTGCAAGTCTCATTTTTGTTTGGTAAGAAATTGCAAATGTTGACGAGTTTTTCGCTGTAGTTTGATATTGTTTGATAATCCGTTCAATAAGTGCTCATGTCATAATAGGCGATTACATCCCAGCTGCTTGCAGTTATGGCAGAAGTTCCAAGATTTTCAAAATAATTTCCTGGCTGTGATTTGAATGGACGAAGTTTAATCGGTACACATTCTGTGATTGCAGTGACGAAACAGACAATCAGTAGTGTGACAATCGCTGATCCAGTTGTGGATTTGAGTTTCTTTTTTGGAACCGGGCCGTTGCTAACCCTGTTGTGCTTGCGTGCGACAGAGCTGGATGACGATTTAGTAAAGCACTGGTTCATTGGTTGATCTGTGGTTTCCTGTTGTGGAGGTTGTGGCGGCGTTGACATTTTCTTCCATTGGTACTGGGAGCGGGGCCAATCTGTGTATGGCTCTCCGGAATACACCAGTAGCTGTCTTTACATCTGCTACCCGAACTAGCCCATCATCTCCTATAATAACGTTTGTAATACGACCAAGTGGCCATTTTAAACTTGGCAAGTTGTCGTCTTTAATGATGACCATCTTTCCCGGTTTCGCATTTTGACATCAGTCTTTCCATTTATATCTGTCCTGTAGTTGATTTAGATAATCTCGAGACCATCGGCGCCAAAACTCGTTTTTGAGGTTATCAACAATGTTCCAGCGAGCTTGTAGTCCAGAGTTTTGCGGTGTAGCTATGGGGTCAACGTTGTTAACCAGAGGTTCTCCAATGAGAAAGTGGCCAGGTGTGAGGGCTGTTAGATCGTTAGGAGATGCAGACATTGGTGATATAGGCCTTGAGTTCAGTATGGCTTCGGCTTGAGTTACAGCAGTTTCCAGTTCCTCGTACGTAAGGGATGCTCCTGCTAGTGTGTGCTGTAGGAGGAGTTTGGCGATTTGACCGCAGCTTCCCATCATCATCATCATCATCATCGGCTCGACAACCGGGGTCCGGTCCTGGCCTCCTTCAACAAGTCTCTCCACCTATCCCGGTCTCGAGCCGACGCCATCCAGTTGCGCACCCCAAGGCTCCGGGCGTCCTGGTCTACGCCATCTCTCCAGCGCAAGCATGGTCTACCACGCTGTCGTCTGCCATAGAATGTACCACAAAGAACTTTCCGAGCAGGTTCCTCTTCGCTCATGCGAGCTAGGTGCCCTGCCCACCGAAGTCTACCGAGCCTAATTTTTGTCACTATATCTGCTTCAAGGTAGATTGCGTACAATTCATGATTGTACCGTCTCCGGAATCGTCCTTCCTCACATATGGGGCCAACAATTCTCCTTTAGACTTTTCTCTCGAACGCGGCTAAGAGGTCAGAGTGCCTTTTGCTAAGCACCCAAGTCTCGGATCCATATGTGAGTACTGGCAGAACCATGGTCCTGTACAGCAGTAGTTTTGAAGTTATGGTGAGATTTCTGGATTTGAAGAGCTTTGACAGACTGTAGTAGGCTGTGTTGGATTTGAGAAGCCGCCCGCGTATTTCTTCTTCTATATTGTTATCGGCTGCTACTATTGACCCAAGGTATTTAAAGGATTGCACCACTTCAAATTCGTGCTCCGCTACCTTGATTGTTTGACCAACTGTTCCTCTCGCATTCGAC
This sequence comes from Baccha elongata, assembly GCA_951217065.1. Lineage (NCBI taxonomy): Eukaryota > Metazoa > Arthropoda > Insecta > Diptera > Syrphidae > Baccha > Baccha elongata. The sequence goes on along the minus strand of CATNUY010000169.1, from coordinate 167,343 downwards.
GCCACCATGTACTTTGTTTTACCTTCACTAATGTGCAGCCCCAGATTTTGTGCCGCCTGCTCGATCTTAATGAAGGAATCGTGTACAGCTTGCTCGGTTCTTCCGATGATGTCGATGTCGTCTGCGTAAGCCAGTATCTGGCTGGACCTGTTGACGATGGTCCCTCTTGTTGCCGTGCCAGAGTCACGGATTGCTTTCTCCAACGCCAGGTTGAAGAGGAGGCAGGCCAAACCATCCCCTTGTCGGAGTCCATTAAAGATGTTGATTGGTCTGGATAGCAATCCGGCTATTTTTACTTGGCTTGTAACGTTGGTCATGGTCAACCTACATAGTCGTGTCAATTTATTTGGGATGCCGAATTCTCTCATGGCTTTGTAAAGTTCTACCCTGGCTATGCTATCATAGGCGGCCTTAAAGTCTATAAACAGGTGGTATGTTGGGATGTTAAATTCTAGACATTTTTCCATCGCCTGCCTAAGGGTAAAGATCTGATCAGTTGTTGATTTGCCTGGAATGAAACCACACTGATATTGTCCGATGATGGTTTTAGCGTATGGGGTTATCCGGTCTTGTAGGATAGAGGAGAGTATCTTATAGGCGGTACTCAACAACGTGATACCTCTATAGTTGCTGCACGTTGTGACATCTCCTTTCTTATGTATGGGGCATATTATACCTTTTCGCCAGTCTTCTGGCATTTCTTCACGCTCCCACACGTGCACTATAATATCATGAATTGCCTGACGTAGAGCTGGCCCACCGTGTTGAAATAATTCGGCTGGTATACCATCAGCTCCCGGGGCTTTGTTTTTCTTTAGCCGGTCTATAGCCTTCTCAACCTCTTCTATGCTTGGTGACGGCAACATAGGGTATTCGTCTTGAAGCAGTGGAGCCTCCACTTCTGCAGTGAGTTGACCATTTAGCAATTCATTAAAGTACACTTCCCATCGCTCCAGTATGCTTTGTGGATCGGTGATCAGATTTCCCTCTCCGTCCTTGCAGTATGTGCAGCGTGGTGTGTACTGCGTCATGTTTCGGGTGGATTGGTAGAACTTCCGCGCCTGGTGCTGACCTCGCTCTCGGCTTTTTTCTATTTCACAGATTAAGTTCTTCTCCCAGGCTGATTTTTTCTGTCTGTGAAGCCGTTTTTCTATTCTTCTGAGCTCTTTATATTCTTCTTCGCGTGCCCGCGTTCTATGAGATTGCTGCATTGCTCGGTACGCAACATTCTTACGTTCAGTCGCTAGCTTGCATTCATCATCAAACCAGTCGTTCCGATTTCTACGACTGCTGCCTAAGATGGAGTTGGCAGTACTAATGACAGTATTCTTAAGGCGTGTCCACTTCTCATCTACGCCCAGCATACTGGCCCCAGGACTTACTCTCCGTAAATCAAGCGATTCTAGGGCGAGTCCTAACGCATTACCAAAGGTGTTACTGGCATTTTCATTGCGCAGGGCAGCCGTGTTGATTCGAACTTGATCGGCGGATGCAATACGTCTTCGCAAGGCAATCCGCCCTCGGAAGACCATACCAACAAGATAGTGATCCGAGTCGATATTGGCGCCTCGGTACGTTCGTACCGTCATCAAGTTCGAGTAGTGGCGACGGTCTATCAACACGTGGTCTATTTGGTTACGAGTGACTCCATCAGGTGATACCCAGGTGGCTTTGTAGATATCTTTTCGCGGGAACCTGGTACTCGCAACGACCATGTTTTTCGATGCTGCCAATTCTAAGACTCGAAGTCCATTGTCATTAGTGTTCTCATGCAAACTATGGGTGCCTGCGTAATGCCTGAATACCGGCTCCCGACCTATTTTTGCGTTCAAATCCCCAAGGATGATTTTTACGTCATACCTTGGACAGGCATTGAGGGTCCTCTCGACTTGTTCGTAGTAAGTCTCTTTTTCTGAGGACTCCTCCGTAGGTCCGTGAACGTTAATGAGGCTAATGTTCGTAAATTTGCCTCGAACGCGAAGGGTGCATAGCCTTTCGCTTATAGCGTTAAAGTCGATGATGGTAGACTTCATTTTTTCGCTGACTAGGAAGCCTACCCCGAGCACATGGTGTTTTGTATGACAGCTGTAGTATACGTCATATTCTTTCTTCTGTAAAACACCATTCCCTGTCCATCTGATTTCTTGTAGTGCTGTTATGTGAGCTCTATATTTTGACAGGGCATCGGCTAGCTGCTGAGCAGCTCGAGCTCTATAGAGCGATCGTACGTTCCATAAGAAAATTCGTAAATCGTTTTGCCGTTTTCGTTGCGTTGGTTGTCGTCGTGAGATCAGTCCGTTTCCGAGGCTTGTTGTCGGGTTCGTAATTCTAAAATTTTACGGAACAGGGAATTAACCTGTTGCCAACCTGAGGAACTAGCCTGATCATATTAGCCAAACCTTTTTTAAAAGGCTTGTTACTAGCGGCCGCCGCAAAGAGGCTATGATCACACTTCCACCAGTCCCGAATAGTTACGGCACGTGCATGTTTTCATATGCTACATGTTATTCCCCCTATTCGTCTGATGGCTTCCCATAAGCCTCCAAAATGCGGTGAGCGTGGTGGAATGAAGTGAAAATCGCAGCCTTTGGTTGTACATGCATTTGCTATTTTCTCTCCTTCTTTGTCGGAGTCTATAAAGGTCATTAAGTCCGACAGCTGGTTCTTGGCACCGACAAAATTTGTGGTGTTATCGCAGTATATGTTTCTGCAGTGACCACGCCTAGCTATGAATCTCTTAAGAGCACCTATGAATCCTTGAGATGTTAAATCGGTCACGAGTTCCAAATGGCAGGCTTTGGTGGAGAAGCAACAAAAAATTGCTATGTATGATTTTTGTGGTCTTTTGCCTTTCATCTTGTTATGTGTCAAAACTGGTCCGCAGAAGTCAACGCCTGTGTTAATAAATGGCCTAGCAGGTTGAATCGTATTGGCAGGCAGATTTCCTATTTGTTGCGATACTAAGTTTGGGTTGGCTCGAACGCATCTAACACAATTATGAATAACTGCAAGAGCAAGAGTTTTTCCGTTCAATGGCCAAGTTGTCTGCCTCGCTATAGACAGCATGGTTTGTGGTCCGCAATGATTGTTCTCTTTGTGGATGTCCCAAAGAAACATTTTAGTAAAAGGGTGATCATATGGCAATAAAATTGGATGCTTAGTTTCGAATGGTATTGACGAATTCTTTATCCGTCCCCCTACTCTTATGGATCCTTCGTTGTCCAGAAATGGTGTTAGACTTTTTAGTGGACCTTTGTCCGATATTTGGCTCTTGTTTTTAAAATTCAAGATTTCTGCCTTCATTTTGACTTGTTGCATTTGTTTGAATATCGCCATTTTCATATTTCGAGTTCCAGAACTGAGAGTGGTCCCTTGATTCGACTGCTTGATTTCAATTTTGGTTGTTCAACATTGTGAATGAACATAATATGCGATGATTCGCTGTGCCTTTTGGAATGAGTTGTTGTAATTGATTCCAAATAACATTTCCTGCTCGTCTAAGGGAAGATATTGAATAGTTGTTCCCAGACATATGAGATTGTTACTGCAGTCGTCACTTGTTTTCTTGCCATATTTGGTTGGCCAGATCGAAATGTCACCATGCAATAACTATGGGCCATAAAACCATAAGTTGCATCCTTCCAGAAGTTCGGGTGCTATGCCTCGTGACAGTTTATCTACAGGATTTTCTTTCGAGGGTACGTGTCGCCATTGCTGCGCTTATGTGACTTCCTGGATTCGTGCTACCCGATTGGCAATAAAAACAGGGAATTATGATGAAGAAGAAGAATTTATCCAAGCAAGAACTATCTCCGAGTCTGTCCATAGGAATATGGCATCATTGGCGATGTTCAGATCCCTTTTTAATCGCTCAGCAAGCTCAACGGCAAGTAGAGGGGCACAAATATTCAGTCGTGGAATAGTTGCTTGTGTTGTTAGTTTTGTTTTCTTAGACGGAGCTACTCTTGATTTGGCGCATAATAGTCTCACCGTTATGGTGTGGTCAGTATAAACGGATCGAACGTACGCTGCTGCTCCATATGCCTTTTCTGAAGCGTCGGCGAAAACATAGTATTGCACATTTTTAGGGAACTTATGTGCGAATATGTGCCGGTCTTTCTTAATAATATTAAGGGATTTCAGACCTTCTCGGTACTTTAGCCAGGTGGTCTGCATTTCTTGCGGCAACGCTACTTTCCAATGGAGTTTAGTTCCCATAATTTTTGTAAAAATAGCTTTGCCACTACAACTACCGGAGCCATGATCCCCTGTAGGAAAAAAAATCTACCTCGACATCACGACAGCATATAATACATTTACCATTTCCATTCATCACATTTACGACCAACTTGAAAATTTTTATTTATTTCCAATACAATGAGTATTATTGAAAAGTATAAAATTAATACCAAATTTAGCCAAACATACCTTATGTAGTTTGTATGGTTAAATTGAAATCAACACAATTATCATACAATCTTCGTAGAGGATATCCATCTATCGGGAGATAGTAGAATAAAATACACTTCAATTAGCAATCGAGAAAAATTAAATGTACATGGTACAGTCCGAAAAGTCAGATGGTCATGTGCAATAATTTAAGCGCGAACACAAAATAAAGAGCGCGGAGAATGACACATCAATACCATTACAGAACACATACTGGAGGAGTATAAGAGGGTGGATGATAATAGTGTTGAATTTTGTATTTGATCAAAGGATTTTTACCTACAGTGTAACTTAACGAATCTTATTAATGTGATGTTATTGTTCTCTTTCTGAAATACTCTAATTATCTCTTTCTAAAGTACCTATGTAAAATTAATTATTTCTTATTAACTTCACTTGTGATTTAAACGCCATTTGAGTAAGTTATCCTCCAATAAATTAATTGTAATAAAACTTGAATTATATATCTGAATCGGTGGTTTTATTTTAACGGAATTTATTTCATGGTGCCGAAACCCGGTATAATCAAGATTAAATAGCAATTACGATTAATTAAACTAACTTAACTAAAACGCTAAAATGGATAACGCAAGTCGCGCGGCATATAGAGGGCAAGTAACTCGCGTAGTTAATAGCGCAAACGATTATTTGCAGAATCCTGAGTCTAATCCAAGTTCCACGAACGAAGAAACTTGGGATAATATCGAAGAAGATCTTTTAGTGCTTCTTAATCGGCTACAAGTAGCTCATGACGGTCTTACAAGAGCCAATAATGAATTCTTTGCTAGTGGTAATCCAGAAACAGCATTAAAAGACATGGAGTTAACTGTTGAATATGAGGACAAAGCCACGTCCGTAATAACGATTAAATCAACGCCTCGAACGGGTAAATCGCTTAAGAAATCCCATCAGTGTCGCATCGCATAACGTAAATAACGCTACAAACGCTTCTTTGTCACGTGAACATAATAACGGGGTTCGGTTGCCCAAACTACCACTAAAATCTTTTTCGGGTGATTTTAAGGAATGGCTTCCCTTTTGGGAGCAATTCAAAACAGCGCTGCACGAAAATGACTCATTATCTGGGGCTGATAAATTTAATTATCTTCAGTCCACATTAAAAGGCAAAGCTGCTGATGTAATTGCTGGGTTCACACCTAGTGGAAATTGCTACGATGGTGCTTTAGCACTACTTCAAGAAGAATGCGGAAACGCGGATAAATTAATCGATAGAAACATGAACGAACTAATGTCCATTACAGTGCTTAGCTCAAAAGACGATATTCGTGGTTTAAGAAACATTTATAATACCGTAACGTCCTCAATACGATCATTGATAGCATTAAGTATACCTCCGAGTAACTATGCAATTATGCTTAAATCCAAATTATTGAACAGTCTACCAAAAGAACTTCGTGCAAACTTCTTTCGTTCGCAAGGTCAAGCTTTTTATGAAGAATCGCGTGATTCCGCTACAGATACCGGTAATAATGTTTCTTCAGAAAGTGAACGGTCATTTAATTTAGACGGTGATAAACAACTAACGGGTCTTCTTAAATTTATAAAGAGAGAAATCGTTGCTCTTGAAAACTCAATTGATCAGAGGGGCGTCACTAATGAAAAGATAAAAAAAAAAACAAATTTCTACCGCAGCTGGTCTGTTTACAGCTTCAAACTCACAATCAGCATGTTATTTTTGTAAGTCGGTTTCGCATGACACAAAAGAATGTGATAACCATCTAACTGTCACACAAAGACAAAATTTACTCAAACAAGATAATCGATGCTTTCGTTGCACTTCTAAAGGGCATTCATCTAAACGGTGCTTTGTAAGATATCTTAAATGTAGTGCTTGCGGGGGAAGGCATGCAAAGTCAATGTGCGATCCAGACTACCGGCAAAAACAATCTACAAAATCGAACGGTAGTGCAAACGGTACCAAAGCTCTCAATTTATACGCGGTTAATTATAGATGGTGGTAGCCAAATGACATTTGTTAAAGAATCTCTCGTTAAAAAACTTGGTTTATCTGCTGTGAGCTCGCGTAACCTCTGTGTCATTCCCTTTGGAACTGATAAAAAACAATCAACGCCGGAGAAAAATTATAAAATTGTTGAACTATACTTTAAAAGCCAGTACGGTGAAAAAATGGTAAAAATTATGGCGATTGTTGTGCCTACAATTTGCTTGGATGTCTTAAGCATTCCTTCAAAAACATGTTTGGAAAATTATAATCTTGTTTTAGCAGATGGGCGTCCGTATGACTGTGAACCAGAAGAGGGAATTTCAGTTTTAATCGGCGCAGACAATTATTGGCGTGTTGTTTCGGAAAATAACATTCGCATTAACGATGGGCTGATGGCTATTGACACATTGTTCGGGTGGACGTTACAAGGTCCGGCTAGTGATAGTTGTTCGAGTTTTCAATCCGTGTACACGAGTGTTTGTTTAGTTAAAGCATTTGACGAAAAAACATTTTGGGATCTTGAATCAATCGGTATAAAACCTATCCAAAATGATCGCGATACCTTTACTGAAGATTATATCAACAAGTACATAGTTAAAAGTTCAACTCGGTACGAGGCTAGCCTGCCATGGAAAGACGAGTGCGATATTTTGGATTCTAACCGCGCGGGCGCATTTTCACGTCTCCAATCTCTAGTAAAACGTCTTTCCAGAACACCTGCAGATCTCTTGAGGTACGACATGGCCATAAGAGAACTAATTCTGAGTGGCGTAGCTGAAATTGTGACAGACAATGGTTCCACGGAAAATCTGCGAACGTATTATATGCCTCATCGAGGTGTATATCGAGAAGACAAGGAGACTTCAAAGCTGCGTGTCGTCTTTGACGCCTCGGCGCATAGGGACAACTCTGTCTCGCTCAACGACTGTTTAAAACCTGGTGCTAATTTATTACCTGATTTATTAATGATTCTTCTTAATTTCAGAGTGGGATTGATTGCCTTAATTGCAGACATTGAAAAGGCTTTTCTTCAAATTACATTAAATGAAAGGGATCGTGAGTGTCACCGTTTTTTTTGGTTTCGAAGTGAAATCTGTGACATCTGCAACCTTCCTGAAGTGGCCATTTTTAAGATGAATCGCGTAACGTTTGGAGTAACATCGAGTCCGTTTATACTAGCAGCTACTATAAGAAAACATTTGCAGTCGGAACGTTCCAAGTTTCCTGAAGTGTGCCAGGTTTTGGAAAAAAGCTATTACGTTGACGATTTTGTGATGAGTGTGGACGACGAAAAATTTGCAAATATGGTTTACTGTCAGTCAAAGACCATTTTTGACGGAGCTTCTATGAAGTTAAGGAAGTGGAATACCAACAATCGTTCCCTTAGAGATTCCTTCAGCGAGGTACCACCTGATCGGCAGAAAGTATTGGGTGTCTATTGGTACATTCATACAGACGAGCTTGCGATGGACATAGAGCCTGTGTTAAATTCAACCGTTCTTTTAAAAAAGAAACCAACAAAACGGAGCATACTACAGGTAATATCTCGCTTTTATGATCCTTTAGGGCTTTTAAGCCCGTTTATAATTAATTTTAAAATATTATTCCAAATGATTTGGAAACAAAAAATTTTATGGGATGAGGAGCTGCCTGCTGACATCTTAAAGACGTTTTACTCATTTTATGATGGGATTGCGACACTGAAGGAAATTTCGATACCTAGGTGCATTTTCGATGGAGGAGATATCGAACATAGAGGACTTCATCTATTTGCCGACGCAAGTAAAAAAGGTTACGGAGCTGTGGCTTATGTGAGAACGACAACCGGTAAGAATGAAATAACCGTACGATTTCTTTGTGCAAAAAATAGGGTATCCCCATTAAAAGAATTGACAAATCTTCTGAATTGACACTCCCAAAACTGGAACTTACTGCGGCTCTTATTGCAGCAAGGCTTTGCTCATATGTTTTGCTGAATATGAAGGTATCTTTTAATCGCGTTTGTCTTTGGACGGATTCCAAGATCACACTTTGTTGGATCACAAACTTGTCAAAAAAGAAGTGGAAGCCCTACGTAGAAAACAGAGTGAATGAAATTCAAAAGCTCACAGCTGGCTTCGAATGGTATCACTGTCCTGGCAAAGACAATCCAGCTGATCTGCTGACCCGCGGCGTAACTTCAACATTATTAGCCAATTCTGAATCATGGCTACATGGACCTCCTTGGCTGAGTAGCGATTGTAGAACGTGGCCTTTTGAAAATTGTCATAACTATATTCCTAACACTTTGCTTTCCTTACATATAGCCACTGATGATCCAGACAAAAACGATGCAGTGCTTATTAAACCCATGGAGCCTCTCTTACCAGCTGAGGAGTATAGCACTTGGAAAAAACTTCTTTTGGTAACTTCATTAGTGATTCGTGCCATACCTTTTTAAAAAAAAAGGTTTTTTGGATCGAAAAGCGGAGAAGCAGACGTAGATGAATTAAAAGCGACGAGCGAAGTTATAACCGTAGACGAGCTAGAATCTGCTGAAGATTATTGGATTAAATACACACAACGAAACGAATTCCATGATGAAATTGAGGCGATTAAGAAAGGTAACAAAGTTAATAATACTTCAGATTTATTTACCCTTAATCCAATTATCGAAAATGGTATACTACGAGTTCAAAGTCGACTTGGAGACAGTCACGATGAAGAAATAACTGCCTTTCCTATAATTTTACCCAAGCAGTCGTATGTGTCCAAGCTCATAGTATTACATGTTCATAAACAAATGATACATAGTGGAACAGGTACTACACTTGCTGAGTTAAGGAAGCGATTTTGGATCATAAGAGCCAGACAGCTAGTAAAAGCCGTTATTTCAAAATGCGAGGTCTGCATTCGACTTCTAGCTTTACCAGGTTCAGAACCAATTGCTCCTCTTCCAAGAGACAGGATGCTTACATCACGGCCATTCGAAATGACAGGTATAGATTATGCTGGACCCTTGTATGTAAAAGATGGTGCGGCTAATGGATCCTCGATAAAGGTGTATATTCTGCTACTTACGTGTGGAGCCATCCGAGCTGTACATTTGGAACTCGTAACAGACCTAACGACAGAATCCTGCCTGCTTGCATTGAGAAGATTTTTTGCCAGGAGGGGTAAGCCAAGAATAATCTATTCTGACAACGCAAAAACTTTTAAATGCGCCTCAAAGGAGTTGAAAATTTTGAACGACACCATGGGTTCGGAGTTGGTCCAAGGTTTCGTGAATAGTGAGGGTGTACGATGGAAGTTCTTCGCTGAAAGAGCAGCCTGGTGGGGCGGGTTTTGGGAGCGACTCGTTCGAAGCGTGAAGGTAGTTCTAAAGCTGACGATTGGGCGATCGGTGCTGAACTTTGAAGAAATGCGAACACTTTTAATTGAAGTTGAAAGTGTTATTAATGCTAGACCTTTAACATATATTTCAGATGCACTAAGGACATAAGTCCTCTAACACCTTTATATATTTAAGTGGCTTTCATTTTTCTTTAGATTCGTCACATTTCGATGATCGTGAAACCAGTCAAAGTCTTCGAGTCAAATGGGATTCCAGGTTGAAGAATTTAAAATTTTTCTGGAAACGTTGGAGACTTGAGTACCTTCAACAACTTCGTTCCCTTCACCAATACAAGGCTGGTGGATCAACAAAGATCAAACTGAACGATGTCGTCATTGTGCATGATCCTTCCGTATCAAAGATGTTTTGGAGACTGGCAGTCGTGGAAGAGGTATTTCCAGGGCGAGATGGGAAAATTCGAGCTTGTCAAATTCGCTTAGCCAATGGAACAAAGCTTCGACGTCCCGTGCAACTTCTTTATTCACTTGAACTTGTATAACTTGTAACTTTGTGGTGGGGAGGATGTTGAATTTTGTATTTGATCAAAGGATTTTTACAAAGTAACTTAACGAATCTTATTAATGTGATGTTATTGTTCTCTTTCTGAAATACTCTAATTATCTCTTTCTAAAGTACCTATGTAAAATTAATTATTTCTTATTAACTTCACTTGTGATTTAAACGCCATTTGAGTAAGTTATACTCCAATAAATTAATTGTAATAAAACTTGAATTATATATCTGAATCGGTGGTTTTATTTTAACGGAATTTATTTCAAATAGTGATGTGTGCAAGAGTAATTTCACGACCTAGTGATAGTGGATTTGTGACGTCAGAAGTGTGCTGGTACAAAAAGGTATTTTTCAAAGTCAAGTAAAATTTTATGAAGTAGTCGTATAATGATTAAGTATATATAGCAATTTTCATGTCAACAACATTAGATGAACGAGTTTCAGTATTTTTTTTTGTAATCTGTAAAAAAAAGAGTACACAAAAATTGGACAAAGTAGACAAATACAAGTATGGTGAACAGTCAGCAAATAACTCACCGATTAAATAATAGTAGTTTAGATATGAAAGTAAATAAAAGTTGAAGTAGAAAATAGAAAGATTTTTATTAGCCAGGAGAAAACTAAAGGTTAGAAAAAACTTCTTATCTTTACAGCTGGACCCAAATAGGTAATCGGAAAGAACAATTTTTGAGTTATAAGAAAGTCAAGAGAAGTTGAAGTCAGACAAAATAATAATCGCATTATAAAAATATTAAAGAGTCCGCTAAAAAAATGTAATAGGTCCACGACTCACCAAATAAGTTCGCACAGAAAACGACCTCGGCAGTAGATTAGTATCCATACGGAAAAAATAAACTGCTTCCAAGTTCGTTAAAAAGAGAGCCGTCACATTCTCATGGGTAGATAAAAAAAAATCATATTGGACAAAAACGAAACTCAAAAATAATTCCAGACTTCGTGAAAACCAAAAAGTTTAAAGAATTTCTTTTCAATTCCGCACTCCACAAAAAGAGGACCATCCTAAAAAAGTTAGTAAAAATCTAATAGCTATTGAGCAAAATCAAAGAAAAGTGAAAAAAACTAAAAGTCGAAGAAAGATAGAAAAATCTGAAAAGAAAAGAAGGAGTCATATTCAAGATTAAATTAAAGGAATAAAACTTATAATTCAAGGTAAGAATTCTTCAATTTTAACTAAAATCCGTAGAAATAAAATAGACGTATTTAAGTGAATTGAAAAATCGTCGGTACACCATATTTTTTTTGGAATTTTAATTGCGTAGTGAGAATTGCAAATCAATGTGCATCAAAGGAGTGCCACACCCAAGGACAAAATAGAAGTTGTGCACCAAAGATTTTGTAAGATTCATTCTCTTACCGAACACAATCCAATCAGAGACGCCACCAAGAAAATTGTTCTCGAAGAATTTTTGTGCTACAGTGAATACCTCGTGTCCACGACAAAGATCCCTGACACGGAGATCAAAGGCAACACCTAGAAGTAGCATAAAATATCAAGAATCAGCCAGGTAATATAGCGCATATAAATTTTTATTAGAAAAAAGAAAAAAAAAACTTTAAAAAGTATGAGTACAAAAATAGTACTTGAAAATGCGTATCACAAAACACACGCGGTGTTGATGCCACATGGTTAATCCATATTCAGGGTCAGACATCAGGTAGTTTATTCAGTTTTGTTACTTTGAATTAGTTAAAACATAGTCGAAAATAAGCTTAGTAAAATTTAAACTTTATTTGACTTTGAGAAATACAAAATTTTTTGTAGACCTTAGTCACATTTCACATACCAATACCTTTTCTAATACTCACTTTGATTCCACATATAGGCAAGCAATAAAAAGGTGCTCAGACGACACTCGAACGGTGATTTGGTGCTACAAGGAGATACCTACTTACCAAAAAGTACCCACATAGCACCTAGTCACCAAGAATCCCATCAAGCACCACAATTATTAGCCTGCCTGGCTTTTAATGCTAGCAACAAGTTTGATCCAAGCAAAAATTTTATCACATGCAACTGTACCCAGCTACAAAGATTCAGAAAAAGATTCTATCTAGTTGGAGAAAAATTTTGGAAAAAGCCGATAATTTCATTGTGTCTACGTGTACCAACGATAAAAAAGAAGCTAAGCGGCTTGCTACATTTTTCATCGCTGGACTACGTCATCAGTTCATCATGTTCGTACCTCAGTTACGGTATAATATATCATCGAAGGACATCCAACATTAAGTATTTTTATAAAATTTTCCAAAAACGATAATGGAAAAGATGTATGGAATTTTACTTTTAACTATATTGAACTTCTTATACCTACTTAAGTGAAAAATAAAATATATAAAAATAAAATCTATATACTTAAACCTATTGGGTGGATTATAAGTGCTTGGTGTCTTTTATAATCTTTTTGAATCCATGAAAATTTCCTATAACAAAAATAAAAAAAAGAAATCGCTTATATGGTATCATAGCCGAACGTCAGTAGGTACCAATAAATATTTTTTTTTGTATCCATCTGTTACCAATGTCCGTCAGTCAGTTTTCATGATTCTTATCATATCTTTTGTTTCGAGTAAAGTATAAAAGCATTTTTATAGATACATTTTTGTACCTAATTGTATGGTAATGTGAAAGCGTTCGTCATGTTAAAATTAATTTTTTTTTAAATTTGATCATTCACATATTTAAAACTTTTATTCTGAGAATTTTATTACCTGTAAAGGAAATTGGCGACGAAGAGAACCTCGTCCAATCAAACAAAAAGATCGCGATTCACTCTTCATCAAGAAATTTCGAAAATTACATTTTCTTTAAAAGTTAATTTTTTTTTGAATACGTTTGAATGTAAATGGAAATAGCGATTTCATAATTTTGAATGACATTAGTACTAAAGACTAGTTTGAAGCGATAAAAGGGTTCTCAGAAAGAAAAATCTACTTATGAGATTCTTTTTGGGATCTGGTTACATACATACGAGTATATGATTCTTTTTGTCAATACTCATATCCGTCGACTAAAACAAAGAAGAATTAAATTTTTTTTTGCAACAAACCATCTAGAGTACCTAAATTTTGTTTTGTCTTTTAGCGTCTGTTCTTTATGGCTAAAGTGCACTTTCACCATCTACGAACCTGTCCTTTATAAATTTTGAAAATTATATTTTTATTATTGACTATATTATTGAAACATATTACAAAATTTTTATTGAAACATTATATTGACCAAAAATTTTTATACCATTCCTTTTTAAATTTAACTTGGTGGATGTTTATACCTACCTGCGTCATAACATTGATACAATTCAGAGTTACATTATATTTTTTGAACTCTGAGATAAAAATTTATAGTTCTTTCGTTTTGGGAGTGGGACTTTTGTGTGTGCGACACCTGTCGTCAAAATTATTCTTGTTGGAATCAATTTTGCGGATTGTTCTTTTTATGGATATTTTCCGAATTTGATTTATCTGATGTTATCGTTGTTAACAATAATTAAAAAATTTTTTTCGCGGTATAAATTAAATATTGATCTATGATCAATCGGTCACGAACGTCATTCTGTTGGATTTAAGGCTATAATTTGCGTCTTCCTTAACTGGTTTGGTATAGTCTCCAATACAGAGTTAAGCTGCCGTTACAAAAGTCCAAAAGAAAAGACGTATGTTTATTTCGTTTGTTATTTTGTTTTCGAGTCGGTTAAAGAGTTGTTTTTAAGGATATTTATCGAAATATCTCTTTCTATCGCGGACCGAGGGGAGGAGAAATCTTCTAGCCTCAAGCCTTCTGCTGCCTGAACAAGGTAAATAATTTTCGATAATCGCTAATTTAAATTTCATTAAACTCACTTTTAAATTTTTTTTTTTGAACTTTGTCTCTACTGAGAGGTACTACAGTAGAGGTTCTCTTTACCGAATTATTTCCTATGAAATTTGCTTACATAAAATTTTCTTGTGTGATTTATGTATTACTTGAGTTAGATTTTTATGCAGTTAAAATATATTTGAGATACTGAGATTTAGATATTTTTCTGATAAGAATTCATAATAATTTGAAGTTAAGACACCAGAAGTAAAAGATATATAATTTTATTTTGTGAAATTAATCATTATTAGGCTTACGAAAACTCTTGTTAGATTTTAAGTTTATGAATAAAAATTGTTTTAGGAATTGAACTAATAATTTTTCATTTCATTTTCAAATTTTAAGTCGTTGGTAAATATGAGATTAAGATTTAGTCTCAAGGAAGATATTCTTATTTATTTTGATTTTTAGCTTAGGATGAAGTGGTAAGATCTTCGGGTGATGGAGTCGTGGCTGAAATCTGTCTCGTGATGTCCTGAGGTGAATTTTCACCCCCCCCACAGCAACAACAACTGAAGTCACTAGTATGACGACTAGTAGTATAGGTGTATAATCATGCATAGGTAGTGTAACCATATGGTACTTTATTCTTTTCGAGGGATGTACTTATATAAATTTAACGTCACAAGTATATCAACAAGGAAGTGATGAAAAGAGACTAGCCTCTCTTTTTATTACTTTTGGTCGGGTAGTTAGACGTCAGGGGCAGACAAAACCATCTGTTTCTCCCAACAACATTAGGGTTCCAGAAAAATTCTCGGGTATGATGGAACAAGGATGGGTCTTGGGTAAAGACATCCGAAGGGACTATAATCATCTTGTCCTACCTACTTAACTTCCACGTTAGCTTTATTGCTATCATTCATCTATCTATTTTTGACACTTCTTCGAATTTTTAACGCGAATTCCTCAGTCTCTTTTTGCTCTTTAGCATTAGCATCTGAATTATCTTTGAGTCAACCGTCTCCTAGACTCCAGGTCAACTAATTGTAATACCGACTATTGACTCCTGCAGTATGACCTACTTCCTTGAACCGATGAGCTGGCCAAGGCGAGTTTTTATCTGACCTGAAGCGGCAGTCGAGTGGTAGTCACCCTGTCGGTCCCGGCTTGGACGTGCCTAGCGATGGGTACTAAAAGTCGAGGTTGGCAGGGGTAGGATCCTTCTTTTTGTTGTAATCTTTATGGAAAACATGTTGTTTAGACAATAATACCTACTTCACATGTATAGGTAGAGGGGTTAATATCTCTTCTTATTTTTGTCACATACCTCCAAGCACATAGATCCCAAATTAAAAAGTTCACCATGAATTTATGATTTCTTCATCCTAACTTAATTAATTTAAGTTTAATGATCCTCTTGATGAAGGGAAGAGTGGGTGAAGTGTTCCTTTGGGAGGTTAGCGACCCCCAACCCTAAGGAAAATGTTTGCACTTCTTTTTCTTGAATCGAAAGAACCTAAAATTTTATGATTTTGGATCCAGGGCTGGACCTCCACGTTGGTGAGAAGAAGATGAAGATAGGAACAAGAGACTGAAGCTTATAGGGTGTTTTGGAGATTCTTATCAAGATCCAGTGAGTTCATGTGTCCTCTCTTTTTTTTTTTGATACACTAGTATAGTTTATCAACCGTCAGCTAGTCCTAGTAATCTCTTGTCTCCTGCTCTAAATTTTTTTTTAAGTAGGGGGGGGGAACCATCCATCCCGTCCGTTACATAATGGCGCCCATACGTGTGGAGCCTGAGGGAAGATTTAAGTTAAAACTTTTTGAAGAATTTTGAAAATAGATAAATACCATTTTATGAGTTTATGAAATTTTTTTTTCCAAGGTCAAAGATGGAAAAATACACATTTAGTTTTTTGAAGTAAATTTTTTTTTGAAATTTACCATCGGAGGGTAATTAGCTTAAGTGTCGACCGGTGATTAGTTGAAATTTATCCTGATCACGTCAGCAGCGATAACCTGCGTAATTATCTTTTCACTCTCTTTAAAATGGATTTACCGAGGAAATAAGACGGAAGCACTTTTGGAACCACAGCTGGAATCTAGTCCAAGGTAGTTCTTATGGATCTACCGAGGAAATTTCGACGGAAGCAAGTGGAACCACCGTTGGAACCTTGTCCAAGGCAAACCTGAAGGATTTACAGAGGAAATAAGACGGAAGCACTTTTGGAACCACCGTTGGAACCCAGTCCAAGGTAGTTCTTATGGATCTACCGAGGAAATTTAGACGGAAGCAAGTGGAACCACCGTTGGAACCTTGTCCAAGGCAAACCTGAAGGATTTACCGAGGAAATAAGACGGAAGCTAATAATACCTAAAAATAATTTGAAAAAAAAGAGGAAGGCCGCTATAGCTTGAAAAGCCCGAAGCTGCACCAACCTGTTCACTGTTAGGGTACTACTAAGTTCCCAATCAGCCCGATCTTATACTGTTCCACATACAGTAGATTGGTATCTCAACACGGGATGCAGAAGACAAATTTCTCATACAACTTCCACCTCTACTTGTTATATTTCCTGGAGTAAGAGAGTGTGAATTGTATGAGAAACAAACAAAAAGTACCTTTTGCTACAAAAGAAGTAAATATAGTACTAATTAGTACTATTCGGCGGTCGGAGTCGGACGGTCTGCGAAAAGGTACTTTAATACGAATGCAGTAAATCGTATCAGAAATGCTGTTTTCTGTCTATTATAATATGTACCGGGGGCGGACGAAATGATATTTAATAAGGGAAAATTGTAACGCTTCGTTACAGTCCCCCCTTTCTTTACAAAAAAAAAATTTTAATTAATTAATAATTTTTTTCAGCGGTTAGCTTAAAATTAAGTTTAAACAACGCTTATATACATATATATATATATTTTTTTTTCTTCTTCTTATTATTATATTTTTTGTAATTCAAAATTTTTCAATTTAATTTAATTTCTTCTTTAAAATAATAATTAAATAATAAATAATCCTCTTCTTCAATTTTTCTTAACCATAATCGTAATTTGTAATTTTTTATTTAATTCATAATAATTAAATAATTCATCGACAATTTTATTGATGCTAAAACAATAGAAAATTACTTCATCATAAACTTAAAATAACAAAAAAAAGTAATGTACATATATAAATGTACATGAAATCAGCGGCTCGGGTTTAATTGTGATGGACGTCTACTAGCTTCTTCAGCCCCTTGTATCTCAGTGTTGCCTGGGTGCCCTTTTTGTTCAAAAATACTGCTACCCGGCCCCATGGCTTATAGATGAAGAAGACTCGATATAGGGGGTCTTTTAATATGATCCCCTCGAACGGATCTACTGGTTCTTTGTCGGCTGGGTGGGCAGGATCTAGGGTAGCGACCTCTTTTATCGACCCCTGGGTTGTGTTGCTTGTGATGGTGGCTGGAGCGACCGATAACTTTGGCAGCATCAGAACTTTGGTCACCTCCGCTCGTTCAGGAAAATTATTGATGTTGGGCACCTCCGTCTCGTCTAAACGTATCTGAGCGTCGAAAGCGGACCAATCGTAGTTCTCCGGATTTTCGGGCGGAGCTGGAACTTGACGGTCGAAACTGGACCAATCAACATCGTCTAGCTCTGGGGCTGGGACCGAAGCAGGAACTGGAAGCGTAACTAAACGTGCACATACAGCGGGGGCGGATGCTGGGAGCGGTGGCTGTGGGACTGGCGGATCGACCTTTAGTACCGCCCAATTATCACCTGCTTCCCTGCGTTCCTTAATCATTTTGATAAAACGCTGGTCGACTGCTCGATGGGGTTCGCTGGCTCTTGCGGGAGCTTGGATGGCTAACGCGCATGTGGCGGGTGGTTGTGCGACGAGTGATGGTTGTGGCACTGGTAACTCTGCTTTAGTTGCCTCCCACTTCTCGTCTGCTTCCTTTCGCTGCTGGCGGACCGAAGCAAGATGTGCTTCGGCTGGTGGAGGTGGCTCGATCGCTTTAGCTGCGCTCAGGTCGTGTGTGATGGGAGGCAAGCGACTTGTTCTCTTCTTGGCTCGTACCTCGAAAATCACTGGTTTCGGGTCCCGCGGTGGAGGAGCAACCTTGCGGGGTACCGTTCGTTGCCTCAAGAACGGCTTCTCCTCTTTCGCTGGGAGCTGGCGGGGTTTTGACTTCGGTGGTGCACGCTGCGTCCGAGAAAGCTGCATTGCGGGGTTTCGGGGGTAATACCGTTGTTTAAACGGCTGATCGGTCTTGAGTCGGATTTCATGCGGGGAGACATGCGCTACCCCTTGAATCTCATCGAGCAACGGTAACTCAGTAGCCAAAAACTCGTCCAGGTGTTGTTTTTGGGATTCACGTGGGGCTCCTAAAACGACACACGACGAATCAGGCTTTGCCGTTTAGTGAGTTTTCCTCCCCGTTACTAGGCATCCTCCCACAAACGATTTAAAATGCGCCTTCTTTAGCACATCCATCCCTATGATGGCCTCTTCATCTAGGCCCGGCAGGTAAGTTATTTCAGCAGATAGAGGTTCGCTCCCCAAATGCAACGTCAGGTTGAAATGTTCCGTTGTCGTTACAGGATTGCCATTCGCTAGATGAATAGCCTTGGAATATTCTGTCATAGGGATTTCCAATTGCCTGAGTTCATTGCGCAAAGCTAGCCCGGCGAAGGTTTTCATAGAACCCGTATCGAGCAAGGCATCGAAGGTTTTTTCTCCAACTTGAATAGGAATGAAAAGCCTCGGGTCGCCTCCTGGGGGCGCGTTGACCACAGCAACGGGGTTTCTTCGGCAAGGACAATCCCTGGTTAATCTGCCATCTTCTCCGCAGAATGAGCAAAAAAGGGTAAATGGCCTTCTGCAATTTTCCTTTCGGTGGCCCCGCTGTTTACAGTTCCAACAATGTGTCTGTCGGTTGTATGGAACACTATATTGTTGGGCGTTCGGTCGGTCGTGTGTCTGGACAGGCGGGGCTCGAGGTACAGGCCTAGGGGTGGCGTTGGGCAACGGGCGGATAGGACGTTCTTCCTGCCTAATGTTTTCATATTCCTCTGTTAATTCTAGCAACTCATCGATGTTGGAAAACTCCCTCCGCTTGATGTAAAGCTTGTATTCTGGTCGTAACTTATCGTACAAGCGATCAGTATTGTCATCTCTGGATAGTTGGGGGTGCTGGCGAATCATGTATTGCATTGACCTGATAAAATCCTTTGCCTTTTCACGTGGTCCTTGCCTCTTTCGCATAATTTCGTCTTCTAGGCGATGGCGATATCGGGCGGGTAAGAACTGCTGCAGGAACGCTCGACGAAAATCTTCCCAGTTCGATATGTCGTCTTTCTTGATTCGCCACCATTCCAGCGCTGTTCCGCGAAAGATCTCCGGTATGGTTCGCAAGACGTCGCTTAAAGGAATTTTGTAGCATTGAGTTAGTTCCTCAATGCGCTCCATAAACTCCAATGCATTGCCAGACGAATCAAATCGAAGGCCCCATTTCCTAACAGTGTTCATAACGTCTGCTTGGTAACTGAGCGTTAATCGGTTAGGAGGCGGGGGTGGATAACATGGGCGTTCCGATGGATCAAAGTGGTTGTGGTAAACAGGTGTGACGGGGGTTGCTGGTACTGGAATCGGTACTGGAGTTGAAGCAGGAACTGGTAGAGTTACTGATGTCACGGTAGTTGCTGGTTGCGTAGTGACTAGAATGGGAAAGGACTGAGGTAAAGCCAACTTGGTGTCCTTCCCAAATGTAATTGGTGCGGGAACGGTTAAACCTCCGTTGTCGCCACTCTCATCGTCAGCCATTTCTCTTTCTTCCACCATGTCTTGCAGCTCGGCGCAGAGATTTTGCGTAGATTTATGCATCCGCAGCTCCTTTAAGTGCAGGCTTAGACGCTTCCTTAAGGCTTGGACGTTTCCGCTGGTGTCCAAGTTTCGGCTGAGTAATATTTCGGTCAGCTCCGGCTTTTTCAAAAAGTAGATGAACCCTAGGTTTTTATATGGGTTAATCACTTCCATGTCGCTGAGTTCTTCGCTGTCTGCAGTTGAGCTGGACGTTGCGGAGTTAGATCTGGACGGCGGTGTTTCTTCTGGAGAACGGAATCTGGTGGTGCCTTCTAAAGGTTCGTACAGGATTTTCGAAGTGCTGGTTGAATCGTCTACAGGACCTGCCGGGGATAAACGGTCAATCAGGTCGGTACGGTCGGTGCGGTCGGTGGTGCCTGTAGAAGATGCCAGTTCGGTCGGTAATCGGGTCAAGGTTGAACCCTCAAAAGGTCCCTGCTCGGGCGCCAATTTGTGATGTGCTTTTTGGTCGAGGCTGAGGTAGCTCGTCGGGTCCAGGGTCTGTCCGAAGAAAGCACAGTAAAACTTCGGTATTTCGGGATCAAAAACTCCGATGTCTTAAGTTTATAAATAAATATACCTTTTATTAAGTCTTATAAAAATCTAACACAGTATTTCATATAATTCTTTTTCTGTCTTACTCTTAACACGGTATTTCATATAACTTAACCTAACAATAATTCTAACTTCTTATACTAACCCTTTACATCTTAAGGGGATCGGCCTAACATAAATAGGGGACCGTTCGATGGAAACCTGTCCAAGCTGGTTCAGACGGAATCTGCGAGGACGAATCACGGAAGCAAGTGGAACCACCGTTGGAACCTTGTCCAAGGCAAACCTGAAGGATTTACCGAGGAAATAGGATGGAAGCACTTGTGGAACCACCGCTGGAACCCAGTCCAAGGTAGTTCTTATGGATCTACCGAGGAAATTTAGACGGAAGCAAGTGGAACCACCGTTGGAACCTTGTCCAAGGCAAACCTGAAGGATTTACCGAGGAAATAAGACGGAAGCACTTTTGGAACCACCGCTGGAACCCAGTCCAAGGTAGTTCTTATGGATCTACCGAGGAAATTTAGACGGAAGCAAGTGGAACCACCGTTGGAACCTTGTCCAAGGCAAACCTGAAGGATTTACTGAGGAAATAAGACGGAAGCACTTTTGGAACCACCGCTGGAACCCAGTCTAAGGTAGTTCTTATGGATCTACCGAGGAAATTTCGACGGAAGCAAGTGGAACCACCGTTGGAACCTTGTCCAAGGCAAACCTGAAGGATTTACCGAGGAAATAAGACGGAAGCACTTTTGGAACCACCGTTGGAACCCAGTCCAAGGTAGTTCTTATGGATCTACCGAGGAAAGTTAGACGGAAGCAAGTGGAACCACCGTTGGAACCTTGTCCAAGGCAAACCTGAAGGATTTACCGAGGAAATAAGACGGAAGCTAATAATACCTAAAAATAATTTGAAAAAAAAGAGGAAGTCCGCTATAGCTTGAAAATCCAGCAGCTGCACCAACCTGTTCACTGTTAGGGTACTACTAAGTTCCCAATCAGCCCGATCTTATACTGCTCCACATACACTAGATTGGTATCTCAACACGGGATGCAGAAGACAAATTTCTCATACAACTTCCACCTCTACTTGTAATATTTCCTGGAGTAAGAGAGTGTGAATTGTATGAGAAACAAACAAAAAGTACCTTTTGCTACAAAAGAAGTAAATATAGTACCAATTAGTACTATTCGGCGGTCGGAGTCGGACGGTCTGCGAAAAGGTACTTTAATACGAATGCAGTAAATCGTATCAGAAATGCTGTTTTCTGCCTATTATAATATGTACCGGGGGCGGACGAAATGATATTTAATAAGGGAAAATTGTAACGCTTCGTTACACTAGTAGCCGCCGCTTTTAATAAGAATCTTATTGAATTCTATTATGTAGTTTTTTTCTTTTTAAATGTCTGTTCTTTCGACCGGTAAATGGTCGACTTTTTATCCTGTTTATGTCTGTTTGCGAAAGCCAGACGGCTAAAATTACAAGGAAAAGAAAATTTCAACACAAACAAACAATTTTTAAGCAACATCTTTTATACTCGTTAGAGTATTACGATAACTTTTTTCGAGAAATATTTTCGACATATTGTTCCGGCCTGATGTCCGCTAAGGGATATTATTTTCCCATAGGTCTGTAGCAGCAGGGGGATAAAATATTAGAAAAGAAAGGTAGGGAAAAATAGAGTAATTTGAATGATAGTGGAAGTACATATGGTCACTAAGTATTTTTTTTGTTGTTGTTGTGGGGGTTTTGTTCGGGAAACGTGAGGGTTCCGGTCACGACTCCAATCCTATATGTTTATAGAAAAATTAAGAAAAATTTAAGATTCATATAAAATTTTTTTTAAGATCAAGATTTTTTTTTTGTTGAAAAATTTATTCAACTTTAGATTTATATGCTGGTAGCAAATTTAGTTTAGACTTCATTTATGCTGGTAGCAAAACTTTATTAAGATTTAGATTTCATTTATGCTGGTAGCAAAACTTTATTAAGATTTAGATTTCATTTATGCTGGTAGCAAAACTTTATTAAGATTTAGATTTCATTTATGCTGGTAGCAACTTTACTTTAGATTTAGTACATGCTGGTAGCAAACATTTTTAGATATAGTTTGATCTAATAATTTTGTCCGGTGACCATTATTCTTGAGTTTAGATATTATAGTAAGATACATTCATTTAGCATTTAATTATTTTGGTTTTGGGAATTTAAGGTCAAGTTAAGTTATTTTTTTTTAGTTAAAGATTAAAAGTTTCTTTTAATCAATTTTAGTTTATGAATTTAGGGGTTTACCCACAGGAAGATTAGATTAAGGTTAGTTAGTAAGTATAGTAGGTTAATTAGTAAGTATAGTAGGTATAGTAAGTAAGATTGTAGGTAGAGTAGAAGAGTTTTTATATATCTTTTTTTTGTAAGATCTCAAAAACATATTATATCACCAAAACATATCTAAATCCATCAATTACAAACATCTCGTACACCTTGCGAATATCAAGAAATATTTCAAGCAACAAACAAATTGAGCGACATGGGAAGAAAAAAGGATCACCAATCGGAAGGGAAAAATGGTAGACAACCAGATCCTGAGTTACCGAAAGATAGGAGAATAGCTACACCCGAACCACACAATACCAGGTTCAAGAAAAATCAAGACCTATTTCATAACATGACGATGGAGCCAGAAGAAGCGGTTGACGAAAGTCAAGTTGAAGAAGCAGGAAATATCAAGACAGATGGCCGAACGGAAGCAAGCACCTGGTGAAAATTTTGACACATTTTACGATGCAATTCTGAAGTTAAATTCCAAAATGAGAAACCCTCGTCCAAATGAAGAGTTGGCTGAGATTATAAAACAAAATGTCAAGCGTCGAATGGGCGAACTGTTATTAACTTTCCGTACAACTAGATTAGCTGATCTGGTTTACACGTGTCGGGAAATGGAAAGGTATATGACACAACATGAACCAATCAGACCAAGAATGGCACCCATTTTCAATAATCCTATTAGAAAACAAGTTAGCGAGATAGAGATCCAAACAGAACCTATTGTAGAAGAAATGTCTTTAGCGTTAGAAGCTTTCCAACGAAACCGAAATCGTGACGCGAAAATTAATTTCGACAAAGCAATTTGTTGGAATTGTCATAAAAACGGACACGTATTCTTGGATTGTACAAAACAACAAAAGGGAATTTTCTGTTACCGATGTGGTCAACCGGACGTTCTCTCACCAAATTGTCTTAAATGTAAGGGAAACCAATCATCGAATCAGCGATCATCCGAGAGAGAGCTGACAATGATGGGCAACTCGGAAAGTCCGATGTAAAACTTCACTTATAACTGAAAATAAAATAACCATCTTGAAAAACCCCGAAACTCCGAACATCAAAAATATTAATTCAAAAGCTACTCGAATTCCAATTCTAAGACCTCTAAAATCACTTCACCAGAGGCAACTTGATTATGCAGAAGCGCGAAAACGCATATATACTTACTCAATTCACAATAATAAAGTCCAAAAACTAAGAAACAGATTTATTCAGAAACGTAAGCTACATAGAGCATTGAACATGGCCGAAGTAGAATGTTTGAAAGACGATTCACGTACCTACTTGAAAGTAGAAATATTTAAACATAAATGGCTTGGTTTACTCGACTCCGGAGCGAACATAAGTTGCCTCGGTAACGGTGCCGCTAAATATCTTGAAGATGCTAATATTCCATAAAAAAAATTTGATTCTAGTGTATCCATAGCCGATGGAACGAAACAGCGTATTGCTGGGGTGGTCACTACCAATATTACGTACAAAGATCTAGTTCTTCCGATCGACTTGTACATAGTGCCATCTTTAGCCCAAGATTTATATCTAGGCATCGATTTTTGGAAGACATTTTAATTAGCTGAGCAGATCATATCTTCACTAGATACTGTTACCGAGACAACAACCGGTCAGGCAAATAAACCGGAATGTCTCCTATCTGTAGAAGAGTCCACTATTTTGCAGAATACGACTAAGCAATTTCCGTCATTCGCCGTTCGAGGTCTAGGATGGACTCATTTGATGGAACATTCCATAGATACGGGAGACGCAGAGCCCATAAAACAACGTCACTATCCCATATCGCCAGCAGTACAAAGCCTTGTGTACACGGAATTGGATCGTATGATCTCGTTAGGTATTATCGAGGAAAGCAAGAGTGCATGGTCATCACCAGTCCTACTGGTGAGAAAACCCGGAAAGAATAGATTATGCCTCGATTTCCGAAAAGTTAACGCCGTAACTAAGAAAAATGCGAATCCAATTGCGCACATTGAAGGACTGCTAGCACGCCTTTCCGAAACACGTTATATTTCTAGCGTGGATCTGAAGGATGCATACTGGCAGGTACCCCTGGAGAAAGAATCACGGGAGAAGACAGCGTTTACAGTCCCAGGAAGGCCGTTGTATCAATTCAAAGTGATGCCGTTCGGACTCTCGAATGCTGCGCAAAGTTTGACGAACTTAATGGACAAAGTGATTCCTCGTGAGTTAAGAGAACAAGTGTTCATTTACTTAGATGATCTTTTGGTCATCTCGAAAGATTTTAACGATCATGTTTCGACACTCAATAAAGTAGCAAAGCATCTTACCGATGCTGGTTTAACGATAAATGTAGAAAAATCTAAATTTTGTTTTCGTGAATTGCAATACCTAGGGTATATTGTTGGTCAAGGATGTCTAAAAGCTGATCCGAACAAAGTGTCAGCGATAGCAGAGTTTCCTGTATCAACTACCTTGCGACAAGTCCGTAGATTTCTAGGGATGGCCGGTCGGTACAGGCGATTCATCGAAAATTTTTCGACACTAACTGCTCCAATTTCGGACACCCTGAAAAAGAAGCAGAAATTTGAATTCGGTCCTGAAGCTATTGCAGCCTTAGAAGCAACCAAAAAAGCTTTGACTTCCGCACCTGTTTTGATTAATCCTGATTTTAGCAAACAATTTGTTATTTGTTGTGACGCCTCATCCACAGGGATAGGGTGTGTTCTTTGTCAACTAGACGAAGAAGGTAATGAAAAACCTATTTATTTCTATTCGCAAAAATTAAATTCAGCTCAAAGGAACTACAGCGTGACTGAACGCGAATGCTTAGCTGCCGTCCAAGGAATTTATAAATTTCGACCATACGTCGAGGGTTACAAATTCGTTGTGATAACTGACCATGCGAGTCTACGGTGGCTGATGAACTTGAAGGATCCAATGGGAAGGTTAGCTCGATGGAGCATCAAGCTTCAAAGTTTCGATTTTGAGGTAATTCACAGACGTGGTTCTCAACACCATGTGCCTGACGCGTTGTCAAGGGTCTATGAAGTAGACGCAATGGACATTGAGAAACCCACACCTGAAACTACTCTCGCAAATTCACTTAACGTGTTACATATTGATTTAAAGAACCAGGCCTTCGAGTCAGACGAGTACAAGCAAATTATTACTCACGTCATGGAAAACAAAGAACGTTTACCTGATCTCCAAGTGTCTGAGAATTTTATATATAAAAGAATTAAGCACGCCTTAGGGAATCCTTTACAAGAAGAGTCAACCTGGAAGCTTTGGGTTCCATCGCAGTTAACTGGAACATTGGTAGAGCAAGCTCATTGCCCACCGAGATCGTCGCATGGAGGGATCACAAAACTTTGTATCGCCTCCGACAACAATTTTATTGGCCAGCGATGAGTAGTCAAGTGAGAGCATATATTAGTAATTGTGAGGTTTGTAAGACAACAAAAGCACCGAATAGTACTTTACGTACTGAAATGGGGAAAGCCTTCACGGTGGACCGACCTTTCCAACATATCTATGTGGATTTTCTAGGGCCATACCCTAGATCTAAACGAGGTAACACTTTTATTGTCATAGCACTTGACCAATTAACCAAATTTGTTTTAATAAAACCTCTTAGAAAAGCTAATTCTAACGAATTAATTAAATTTCTTACCGAAGAAATATTCTTGTTGTTCGGAGTCCCGGAAACATTGTTATCAGATAATGGTTCACAATTTATAAGTAAGGACTTCGGTACATGTTTGGACAATTTCAGCATTAGACATATCAAGACAGCTTCATACGCTCCGCAAGCTAATGCAAGCGAAAGGGTCAACAGATCCATATTAAGCGCCATACGTGCATATATAGACCCCAACCAATCCAATTGGGATGTACATTTAAGTGAGATTAGTAATGCACTACGTACTTCTATTCATAGTGTAATAGGTATGTCACCTTATGAAGCGTTATTCGGACAACAAATGGTCGAACATGGTTCCGATTACCAGTTGTTACGAAAATTAGATGGATTGAACCAATCCGAAATCAATTGGTTGCCCAAAGCAGCAAAAATGGGAATTCTTCATGCTTACCTGAAAACAACTTTAAGCAAAGCCCATGAAAGCTATGAGCATACGTACAATCTAAGGAGCAAATTGAGAACATATAAAATAGGTGACAAGGTTTTCCGCAGAAATTTTACTCTCAGTAGTGCAGCTAAACACCTCAATAAAAATTATGTCACAAGTTCGTGAAAGCATATGTAATTAAAGTAATAGGTAATAACTTATATAAAGTTAAAGACGATAAAGGTTTTGAGATGGTAGTTCATACCAAAGACCTACGTAAATAGAATGCAACACTGGAGTAACCTATCATAACTGGCTAACTCAACCGTGCATGAGACGCGTAAGGGTCGTGGGTGTATACAGCGAACATAGAACATCATCATGAAAATTTTTAAAGTTAATTATAGCTATCTTCTTTCCTGTTCCATCATCGTTACATGCAGTAATACTACCTATAACGAAGATGTTTTGTAGGGAAAAAAATCTACCTCGACATCACGACAGCATATAATCAATCATATAATACATTTACCATTTCCATTCATCACATTTACGACCAACTTGAAAATTTTTATTTATTTCCAATACAATGAGTACTATTGAAAAGTATAAAACTAATACCAAATTTAGCCAAACATACCTTATGTAGTTTGTATGGTTAAATTGAAATCAACACAATTATCATACAATCTACGTAGAGGATATCCATCTATCGGGAGATAGTAGAATAAAATACACTTCAATTAGCAATCGAGAAAAATTAAATGTACATGGTACAGTCCGAAAAGTCAGATGGTCATGTGCAATAATTTAAGCGCGAACACAAAATAAAGAGCGCGGAGAATGACACATCAATACCATTACAGAATACATACTGGAGGAGTATAAGAGGGTGGATGATAATAGTGATGTGTGGAAGAGTAATTTCACGACCTAGTGATAGTGCATTTGTGACGTCAGAAGTGTGCTGGTACAAAAAGGTATTTTTCAAAGTCAAGTAAAATTTTATGAAGTAGTCGTATAATGATTAAGTATATATAGCAATTTTCATGTCAACAGCATTAGATAAACGAGTTTCAGTATTTTTTTTTTGTAATCAGTAAAAAAAAGAGTACACAAAAATTGAACAAAGTAGACAAATACAAGTATGGTGAACAGTCAGCAAATAACTCACCGATTAAATAATAGTAGTTTAGATATGAAAGTAAATAAAAGTTGAAGTAGAAAATAGAAAGATTTTTATTAGCCAGGAGAAAACTAAAGGTTAGAAAAAACTTCTTATCTTTACAGCTGGACCCAAATAGGTAATCGGAAAGAACAATTTTTGAGTTATAAGAAAGTCAAGAGAAGTTGAAGTCAGACAAAATAATAATCGCATTATAAAAATATTAAAGAGTCCGCTAAAAAAATGTAATAGGTCCACGACTCACCAAATAAGTTCGCACAGAAAACGACCTCGGCAGTAGATTAGTATCCATGCGGAAAAAATAAACTGCTTCCAAGTTCGTTAAAAAGAGAGCCGTCACATTCTCAAGGGTAGATAAAAAAAATCATATTGGACAAAAACGAAACTCAAAAATAATTCCAGACTTCGTGAAAACCAAAAAGTTTAAAGAATTTCTTTTCAATTCCGCACTCCACAAAAAGAGGATCATCCTAAAAAAGTTAGTAAAAATCTAATAGCTATTGAGCAAAATCAAAGAAAAGTGAAAAAAACTAAAAGTCGAAGAAAGATAGAAAATTCTGAAAAGAAAAGAAGGAGTCATATTCAAGATTAAATTAAAGGAATAAAACTTATAATTCAAGGTAAGAATTCTTCAATTTTAACTAAAATCCGTAGAAACAAATAGACGCATTTAAGTGAATTGAAAAATCGTCGGTACACCATATTTTTTTTGGAATTTTAATTGCGTAGTGAGAATTGCAAATCAATGTGCATCAAAGGAGTGCCCCACCCAAGGACAAAACAGAAGTTGTGCACCAAAGATTTTGTAAGATTCATTCTCTTACCGAACACAATCCAATCAGAGACGCCACCAAGAAAATTGTTCTCGAAGAATTTTTGTGCTACAGTGAATACCTCGTGTCCACGACAAAGATCCCTGACACGGAGATCAAAGGCAACACCTAGAAGTAGCATAAGATATCAAGAATTAGCCAGGTAATATAGCGCATATAAATTTTTATTAGAAAAAAGAAAAAAAAAACTTTAAAAAGTATGAGTACAAAAATAGTACTTGAAAATGCGTATCACAAAACACACGCGGTGTTGATGCCACATGGTTAATCCATATTCAGGGTCAGACATCAGGTAGTTTATTCAGTTTTGTTACTTTGAATTAGTTAAAACATAGTCGAAAATAAGCTTAGTAAAATTTAAACTTTATTTGACTTTGAGAAATACAAAATTTTTTGTAGACCTTAGTCACATTTCACATACCAATACCTTTTCTAATACTCACTTTGATTCCACATATAGGCAAGCAATAAAAAGGTGCTCAGACGACACTCGAACGGTGATTTGGTGCTACAAGGAGGTACCTACTTACCAAAAAGTACCCACATAGCACCTAGTCACCAAGAATCCCATCAAGCACCACAATTATTAGCCTGCCTGGCTTTTAATGCTAGCAACAAGTTTGATCCAAGCAAAAATTTTATCACATGCAACTGTACCCAGCTACAAAGATTCAGAAAAAGATTCTATCTAGTTGGAGAAATTTTTTGGAAAAAGCCGATAATTTCATTGTGTCTACGTGTACCAACGATAAAAAAGAAGCTAAGCGGCTAGCTACATTTTTCATCGCTGGACTACGTCATCAGTTCATCATGTTCGTACCTCAGTTACGGTATAATATATCATCGAAGGACATCCAACATTAAGTATTTTTATAAAATTTTCCAAAAACGATAATGGAAAAGATGTATGGAATTTTACTTTTAACTATATTGAACTTCTTATACCTACTTAAGTGAAAAATAAAATATATAAAAATAAAATGTATATACTTAAACCTATTGGGTGGATTATAAGTGCTTGGTGTCTTTTATAATCTTTTTGAATCCATGAAAATTTCCTATAACAAAAATAAAAAAAAAGAAATCGCTTATATGGTATCATAGCCGAACGTCAGTAGGTACCAATAAATATTTTTTTTTGTATCCATCTGATACCAATGTCCGTCAGTCAGTTTTCATGATTCTTATCATATCTTTTGTTTCGAGTAAAGTATAAAAGCATTTTTATAGATACATTTTTGTACCTAATTGTATGGTAATGTGAAAGCGTTCGTCATGTTAAAATTAATTTTTTTTTAAATTTGATCATTCACATATTTAAAACTTTTATTCTGAGAATTTCATTACCTGTAAAGGAAATTGGCGACGAAGAGAACCTCGTCCAATTAAACAAAAAGATCGCGATTCACTCTTCATCAAGAAATTTCGAAAATTACATTTTCTTTAAAAGTTAATTTTTTTTTGAATACGTTTGAATGTAAATGGAAATAGCGATTTCATAATTTTGAATGACATTAGTACTAAAGACTAGTTTGAAGCGATAAAAGGGTTCTCAGAAAGAAAAATCTACTTATGAGATTCTTTTTGGGATCTGGTTACATACATACGAGTATATGATTCTTTTTGTCAATACTCATATCCGTCGACTAAAACAAAGAAGAATTAAATTTTTTTTTGCAACAAACCATCTAGAGTACCTAATTTTTTTTTTGTCTTTTAGCGTCTGTTCTTTATGGCTAAAGTGCACTTTCACCATCTACGAACCTGTCCTTTATAAATTTTGAAAATTATATTTTTATTATTGACTATATTATTGAAACATATTACAAAATTTTTATTGAAACATTATATTGACCAAAAATTTTTATACCATTCCTTTTTAAATTTAACTTGGTGGATGTTTTTACCTACCTGCGTCATAACATTGATACAATTCAGAGTTACATTATATTTTTTGAACTCTGAGATAAAAATTTATAGTTCTTTCGTTTTGGGAGTGGGACTTTTGTGTGTGCGACACCTGTCGTCAAAATTATTCTTGTTGGAATCAATTTTGGGGATTGTTCTTTTTATGGATATTTTCCGAATTTGATTTATCTGATGTTATCGTTGTTAACAATAATTAAAAATTTTTTTTCGCGGTATAAATTAAATATTGATCTATGATCAATCGGTCACGAACGTCATTCTGTTGGATTTAAGGCTATAATTTGCGTCTTCCTTAACTGGTTTGGTATAGTCTCCAATACAGAGTTAAGCTGCCGTTACAAAAGTCCAAAAGAAAAGACGTATGTTTATTTCGTTTGTTATTTTGTTTTCGAGTCGGTTAAAGAGTTGTTTTTAAGGATATTTATCGAAATATCTCTTTCTATCGCGGACCGAGGGGAGGAGAAATCTTCTAGCCTCAAGCCTTCTGCTGCCTGAACAAGGTAAATAATTTTCGATAATCGCTAATTTAAATTTCATTAAACTCACTTTTAAATTTTTTTTTTTGAACTTTGTCTCTACTGAGAGGTACTACAGTAGAGGTTCTCTTTACCGAATTATTTCCTATGAAATTTGCTTACATAAAATTTTCTTGTGTGATTTATGTATTACTTGAGTTAGATTTTTATGCAGTTAAAATATATTTGAGATACTGAGATTTAGATATTTTTCTGATAAGAATTCATAATAATTTGAAGTTAAGACACCAGAAGTAAAAGATATATAATTTTATTTTGTGAAATTAATCATTATTAGGCTTACGAAAACTCTTGTTAGATTTTAAGTTTATGAATAAAAATTGTTTTAGGAATTGAACTAAAGTCAATAATTTTTCATTTCATTTTCAAATTTTAAGTCGTTGGTAAATATGAGATTAAGATTTAGTCTCAAGGAAGATATTCTTATTTATTTTGATTTTTAGCTTAGGATGAAGTGGTAAGATCTTCGGGTGATGGAGTCGTGGCTGAAATCTGTCTCGTGATGTCCTGAGGTGAATTTTCACCCCCCCCCCCCCCACAGCAACAACAACTGAAGTCACTAGTATGACGACTAGTAGTATAGGTGTATAATCATGCATAGGTAGTGTAACCATATGGTACTTTATTCTTTTCGAGGGATGTACTTATATAAATTTAACGTCACAAGTATATCAACAAGGAAGTGATGAAAAGAGACTAGCCTCTCTTTTTATTACTTTTGGTCGGGTAGTTAGACGTCAGGGGGAGACAAAACCATCTGTTTCTCCCAACAACATTAGGGTTCCAGAAAAATTCTCGGATATGATGGAACAAGGATGGGTCTTGGGTAAAGACATCCGAAGGGACTATAATCATCTTGTCCTACCTACTTAACTTCCACGTTAGCTTTATTGCTATCATTCATCTATCTATTTTTGACACTTCTTCGAATTTTTAACGCGAATTCCTCAGTCTCTTTTTGCTCTTTAGCATTAGCATCTGAATTATCTTTGAGTCAACCGTCTCCTAGACTCCAGGTCAACTAATTGTAATACCGACTATTGACTCCTGCAGTATGACCTACTTCCTTGAACCGATGAGCTGGCCAAGGCGAGTTTTTATCTGACCTGAAGCGGCAGTCGAGTGGTAGTCACCCTGTCGGTCCCGGCTTGGACGTGCCTAGCGATGGGTACTAAAAGTCGAGGTTGGCAGGGGTAGGATCCTTCTTTTTGTTGTAATCTTTATGGGAAACATGTTGTTTAGACAATAATACCTACTTCACATGTATAGGTAGAGGGGTTAATATCTCTTCTTATTTTTGTCACATACCTCTAAGCACATAGATCCCAAATTAAAAAGTTCACCATGAATTTATGATTTCTTCATCCTAACTTAATTAATTTAATTTAAAAAAAAAAAAAAAAAAAAAAAAAAAAAAAAAAAAAAAAGTGTTCCTTCGGGAGGTTAGCGACCCCCAACCCTAAGGAAAATGTTTGCACTTCTTTTTCTTGAATCGAAAGAACCTAAAATTTTATGATTTTGGATCCAGGGCTGGACCTCCACGTTTCTGAGAAGAAGATGAAGATAGGAACAAGAGACTGAAGCTTATAGGGTGTTTTGGAGATTCTTATCAAGATCCAGTGAGTTCATGTGTCCTCTCTTTTTTTTTTTTGATACACTAGTATAGTTTATCAACCGTCAGCTAGTCCTAGTAATCTCTTGTCTCCTGCTCTAAATTTTTTTTTAAGTAGGGGGGGGGGGAACCATCCATCCCGTCCGTTATATAATGGTGTTGGGAATTCTCTTTTAGTGAAAAGCCAATCGAGTCTGAATTCAATGAGGTTTATTAAAAGACTAAAGAAAGTATAAAACTTTAAGTATAAAGAAGTTATATAATGCAAGTGTAATTGTAAGTAAAGTACAGTATATAATTGTAATAGGGAATTGCCAGAAATACATTTTCAACACAACCCCTCAATTCAAGTTTACAATAAACCAAGCTTATTTACAAATTTAATGTGCTTAATTTTCTTTAAATTTTTGGTCAAAATATCGGCGACCATTTCATCCGTAGGAATGTATACTAGTTCGAGCTCTTTTCTTTCATAAACTTCTCGAACAAAATGCATCTTAATGTCGATGTGTTTGCTCCTGGCGTGGAAAACTGGATTTTTCACCAACTGTTGAGCACTCAAGTTATCGCCATATAAGATTGTTGGTTTGGTGACCAAACTGCTAAATCCCATTTCACTGATGAGGTTACGTAGAAACACGATCTCCTTCGAAGCTGAGCAAAGCGCCATGTATTCCGCTTCAGTACTACTAAGCGCTACTGTCGGTTGCTTTTTAGACTCCCAGGATATTGGACTGCCGGCCAGAAAGAAAACATGGCCCGTAAAAGATCTTCTATCATCACTGTTACCACCCCAATCAGCATCAGTGTATCCAAATAAGTCTAGTCCAGTTTTTCTGTAAATAATCTGATAATGAATTGTATTAGAAAGATATCTAAGTAAATGTTTGGCAGCAGTAAGATGTTCCATTTGTGGATTCATATTATACTGAGATAACTTTATAACCGAATGAGAAATATCGGGGCGTGTAGTGATGCTTATAAAATTTAATGATCCTATTAAAGACTGGTAAACTGTTTTGTCCACCTTTGAACAATTGTTGTTGTCATCGTATTTCCTTAAATGAGTGCCTGGATCCAATGGTGTGCTCACTTTTCTGCAATCTGTCATATTGAAATCTTTCAAAAGACCCTTTATAAGCTGCTGTTGACCAAGTTGAATCGCCCCCTTGGAACCATCTCTTTGAATTTCTATACCAAGAAAATGATTCAATGGTCCTTTATCCGTTATGTCGAACTGAAGTCCTATCTGCCTTTTAGTTGTGTCCATAATACGTTCCTCCTTACATGCAATCAAAATATCGTCAACATAGACAACGATGATAATAATATTGCCATTCGTATGCATAAAATATATGCAGCTATCATTGATACAGTGAGTAAAGCCCATATTTTTTAAGACACGATCGAGCTTCAAATGCCACTGTCTCCCTGACTGTTTAAGTCCATACAAGGCTTTCTGAAGCTTACAAACTTTGTTCGGATTCGCTTCATCTACAAAAGTTGTGGGTTGATACATAAAAATGTCTTCATCCAAGTCTCCATTCAGGTAAGCTGCAGTTACATCAATTTGGTGTAATAAAAGCTCAAATTCAACTGCCAACGCAATAACTAACCGTATGTTCGAATACCTTGCCACCGGAGAAAATGTTTCATAAAAATCAACGCCATACTTTTGCCCACAACCCTTGGCAACAAGTCTAGCTTTGTAGCGATCAATATGCCCTTCCTTATTGCGCTTAATGTTGAATACCCACATTGATTTAATTGCACGTCTGTTCTTAGGCAAGTCAACAAGTGTCCATGTGTGATTTTTTGAAAGAGAATCAAACTCTTCCCTCATGGCTTGGCGCCATTTATCAGAGTCTTTACTCTGAAGGGCCTCCTCTATTGTAGATGGACATTCATTTTCATTATCTTTTGCATAATTGAGGGAGTTAATCACTCCTCTACCTCTACCTCTACCCTTGCCTCTATAGCTATCTATAACACGAACTCTACCACTTCTTAATATTTTATTAGGACTTACTCCGATAACTTCGACAGGTTCTGCTTCTTCCTCTTCATCCATACCATCTTCACTAGTATACTCTACAGCATTATCACCTTGTCCATTTCCATTAGCAATAGCATCTCCAAAAGGAACATCAACATCAAGTTCAATAGCATCCGCAAAATTAACATCATCATCAGGTTCAACAGCGTCATCAAAAGGAACATCGTCATCAGGTTTTACAGCGTCCTCAGCAGCAACATCCAAATTTTCAGGTCCCAAAGCATCTACAAAAACATCAGCATCGGTTTCTGTTTTAATTTTTGGCACCTGGCTTTCATTTTTGGAAGATTCTATTGGAAAGTAATCATCAACATCTAAACCTTTCAATTCATAACTCTGATTTCTTTCAATAAATTTTACATCTCGGCTAATACATACCTTACCAGTCTTGCGGTTGTATAACCGATATGCTTTAGACTCACTTGCATACCCGATCATAACACATTCAATGCCTTTCGAGTTGAACTTGGAGTATCCTGGTCGCTTGTTCAACATGAACGCCTTACAACCAAATACTTTCAAATGGGATACATTTGGCTGAAGACCAGACCAAGCCTGGAATGGTGTAATTCCCTGTAAGGTACTGCATGGTGAGCGATTCCTTAAATAAACTGCAGTATTGACTGCCTCCGCCCAAATACTCTCAGGTAGTCCTGATCCAATTAACATGCAGCGAGCCATCTCCACAATGGTCCTGTTAGCTCGCTCTGCAACGCCGTTTTGTTGCGGCGTATAAGGTGCAGTTAGTTGGTGACGAATTCCACTGGATTCTAAAAATTCTGTAAACGAGCGGTTCACGAATTCCGTCCCATTGTCACTCCTAAGCGTCTTGATTCGTCTCGAAGTATGCCTCTCCACCATGGCCTTAAATTTCTTAAACATGTCCAGCGCTTCATTTTTTGCCTTTAAGAAATAAATAAAAAAATTTCTTGAGTAATCATCAACGAAGAGTAGAAAATATTTTGCTCCTCCAATTGACGTTTTCCTCATGGGGCCGCATATATCCGTATGTATCAAATCTAAAATACCTTCGCTTCTGTTTTGTTCGCACACATATGGTAGCGAGCATATTTTACCTTTCATGCAAATTTCGCATTGCAAATTTACATTATTTATGTTACCTTTAAAATTCAGTCCTCTTACCAAATGGTTCTTAATTAAGTCGCTTAAACTCTTCCCATTGAGATGCCCATACCTCTCGTGCCATACAAAGATGTCATTATCTCTCAATGATCTATTCGAGCACGTGTACGCATTAACCTCATTTTTCCATGTTTCACATATATACATATTTTGCGATTTTTTCGCAGATAATAGAACTCTTCCATCTCCATTCATAATATTTGCACTACTTCGATCGAAAATAATTTTGTTCCCGTTGTCTGCTGCTTTTGAAATGGATACAAAGTTCATTTTCATCGTTGGCACAAAAAGAACGTCTTTCAGAGTGACAATACCATAAATGGTGTTTAATATAACCTCACCAATGCCATCTGATAAGATATGTGCATCGTTAGCAAGTGCGATCTGTTCAATGTGCGGGCGAAGACTGACAAACATACTCTTATCACAGCATAGATGGCTGGTAGATCCACTGTCGAAAATCCATGATTGTCTCGTTAGCTCCACGACGCTTGCTGCGTTTATCATTGCAAACGAAGATGTTGTTGCTTTATTTCGATGTCTATCTCTGCAATTAGCTGCGAAATGCCCACGACGATTGCAATTGAAACACGTTCCTCTAAAATTCTGTTGATCGGTCTTCCCACGGTGTGGTTGCTGCTGGCTTTGGCTTTGCTGCGGGGATTGTTTTTGCCTCCGATTTCGTACGTACAATGCCTGTTCTGGGGCAAAATTATTCGATTCAGACCCTTCTCTCCGATGTCCTTCTTCTAGGAGCTTTATCTTAAGGTTCTCACAAGTGGGTAGAGTATCTCGTGCTTCGATCGCAAGTACGAAATTTTCAAAGTTGGTAGGGAGGCTAGAAAGCAAAATAATTGACAAAAGTTCGTCTTGAAGCTCAATACTTATCTCTTTTAATCTTTCGACGATTGATGAAAAATTATTAAGATGCGGTAGCACTGGACTATTTTCTTGCATTTTTAATTGAAGTAGTTGCTTAAAGAGGGTTACTTTTCTCGCTGGTCCTTGTGGCTGATGTGTTTTTTCTAGAATAGTCCACGCTTCTTTTGATGTCTTACAATTTTTAATATAATTTAGTTGAGACGCCTTCACACACAGAAGAATGGTGGCCAATGCCTTCTCATCCTTTTTGGTCCATTCTTCATAGTTTGTTTCTGGTTTTACTTCAGTTCCATTCACGTATGCCCACAGTTCGCTATGAATAAGCACGCTCTTTATTTGCAGTTTCCATGATTCATAATTCTTTTCATCTAATCTTTCAATTTGGTACAAAGAAGATGCCATTTTGTAAAAAAAAAATCGTATTCTATATAATTTCTTTGTCTGGGCCCATAACCTTTGTTGGGAATTCTCTTTTAGTGAAAAGCCAATCGAGTCTGAATTCAATGAGGTTTATTAAAAGACTAAAGAAAGTATAAAACTTTAAGTATAAAGAAGTTATATAATGCAAGTGTAATTGTAAGTAAAGTACAGTATATAATTGTAATAGGGAATTGCCAGAAATACATTTTCAACAAATGGCGCCCATACGTGTGGAGCCTGAGGGAAGATTTAAGTAAAAACTTTTTGAAGAATTTTGAAAATAGATAAATACCATTTTATGAGTTTATGAAAATTTTTTTCCAAGGTCAAAGATGGAAAAATACACATTTAGTTTTTTGAAGTCGATTTTTTTTTAGATTTACCATCGGAGGGTAATTAGCTTAAGTGTCGACCGGTGATTAGTTAAAATTTATCCTGATCACGTCAGCAGCGATAACCTGCGTAATTATCTTTTCACTCTCTTTAAAAACAAACATTTAGCAATTTTGATTTAGTTCGAAATTAGATGTCCGTACTGGGTATGATTTTGTTCACCTAGTAGCCGCCGCTTTTAATAAGAATCTTATTGAATTCTATTATGTAGTTTTTTTCTTTTTAAATGTCTGTTCTTTCGACCGGTAAATGGTCGACTTTTTATCCTGTTTATGTCTGTTTGCGAAAGCCAGACGGCTAAAATTACAAGGAAAAGAAAATTTCAACACAAACAAACAATTTTTAAGCAACATCTTTTATACTCGTTAGAGTATTACGATAACTTTTTTCGAGAAATATTTTCGACATATTGTTCCGGCCTGATGTCCGCTAAGGGATATTATTTTCCCATAGGTCTGTAGCAGCAGGGGGATAAAATATTAGAAAAGAAAGGTAGGGAAAGTTAGAGTAATTTGAATGATAGTGGAATGATATGGTCACTAAGTATTTTTTTTTGTTGTTGTTGTGGGGGTTTTGTTCGGGAAACGTGAGGATTCCGGTCACGACTCCAATCCTATATGTTTATAGAAAAATTAAGAAAAATTTAAGATTCATATAAAATTTTTTTTAAGATCAAGTTTTTTTTTTGTTGAAAAATTTATTCAACTTTAGATTTATATGCTGGTAGCAAATTTAGTTTAGATTTCATTTATGCTCGTAGCAAAACTTTATTAAGATTTAGATTTCATTTATGCTGGTAGCAAAACTTTATTAAGATTTAGATTTCATTTATGCTGGTAGCAAAACTTTATTAAGATTTAGATTTAATTTATGCTGGTAGCAACTTTACTTTAGATTTAGTACATGCTGGTAGCAAACATTTTTAGATATAGTTTGATCTAATAATCTTGTCCGGTGACAATTATTCTTGAGTTTAGATATTATAGTAAGATACATTCATTTAGCATTTAATTATTTTGGTTTTGGTTATTTAAGGTCAAGTTAAGTTATTTTTTTTAGTTAAAGATTAAAAGTTTCTTTTAATCAATTTTAGTTTATGAATTTAGGGGTTTACCCACAGGAAGATTAGGTTAAGGTTAGTTCGCAAGTATATAGGTTAATTAGTAAGTATAGTAGGTATAGTAAGTAAGATTGTAGGTAGAGTAGAAGAGTTTTTATATATCTTTTTTTTGTAAGATCTCAAAAACATATTATATCACCAAAACATATCTAAATCCATCAATTACAAACATCTCGTACACCTTGCGAATATCAAGAAATATTTCAAGCAACAAACGAATTGAGAGACATGGGAAGAAAAAAGGACCACCAATCGGAAGGGAAAAATGGTAGACAACCAGATCCTGAGTTACCGAAAGATAGGTGGTAAAATCTTCGGGTGATGGAGTCGTGGCTGAAATCTGTCTCGTGATGTCCTGAGGTGAATTTTCACCCCCCCCCACAGCAACAACAGCTGAAGTCACTAGTATGACGACTAGTAGTATAGGTGTATAATCATGCATAATTAGTGTAACCATATGGTACTTATACTTTTCGAGGGATGTACTTATATAAATTTAACGTCACAAGTATATCAACAGGGAAGTGATGAAAAGAGACTAGCCTCTCTTTTTATTACTTTTGGTCGGGTAGTTAGACGTCAGGGGGAGACAAAACCATCTGTTTCTCCCAACAACATTAGGGTTCCAGAAAAATTCTCGGATATGATGGAACAAGGATGGGTCTTGGGTAAAGACATCCGAAGGGACTATAATCATCTTGTCCTACCTACTTAACTTCCACGTTAGCTTTATTGCTATCATTCATCTATCTATTTTTGACACTTCTTCGAATTTTTAACGCGAATTCCTCAGTCTCTTTTTGCTCTTTAGCATTAGCATCTGAATTATCTTTGAGTCAACCGTCTCCTAGACTCCAGGTCAACTAATTGTAATACCGACTATTGACTCCTGCAGTATGACCTACTTCCTTGAACCGATGAGCTGGCCAAGGCGAGTTTTTATCTGACCTGAAGCGGCAGTCGAGTGGTAGTCACCCTAGCGATGGGTACTAAAAGTCGAGGTTGGCAGGGGTAGGATCCTTCTTTTTGTTGTAATCTTTATGGGAAACATGTTGTTTAGACAATAATACCTACTTCACATGTATAGGTAGAGGGGTTAATATCTCTTCTTATTTTTGTCACATACCTCTAAGCACATAGATCCCAAATTAAAAAGTTCACCATGAATTTATGATTTCTTCATCCTAACTTAATTAATTTAAGTTTGATGATCCTAGGTGTGATTTGAAGGACGTGTAAACCACCAACATACGTCAGGTCCTCTTGATGAAGGGAAGAGTGGGTGAAGTGTTCCTTCGGGAGGTTAGCGACCCCCAACCCTATGGAAAATGTTTGCACTTCTTTTTCTTGAATCGAAAGAACCTAAAATTTTATGATTTTGGATCCAGGGCTGGACCTCCACGTTGCTGAGAAGAAGATGAAGATAGGAACAAGAGACTGAAGCTTATAGGGTGTTTTGGAGATTCTTATCAAGATCCAGTGAGTTCATGTGTCCTCTCTTTTTTTTTTTGATACACTAGTATAGTTTATCAACCGTCAGCTAGTCCTAGTAATCTCTTGTCTCCTGCTCTAAATTTTTTTTTAAGTAGGGGGGGGGGAACCATCCATCCCGTCCGTTATATAATGGCGCCCATACGTGTGGAGCCTGAGGGAAGATTTAAGTAAAAACTTTTTGAAGAATTTTGAAAATAGATAAATACCATTTTATGAGTTTATGAAATTTTTTTTTCCAAGGTCAAAGATGGAAAAATACACATTTAGTTTTTTGAAGTCGATTTTTTTTTAGATTTACCATCGGAGGGTAATTAGCTTAAGTGTCGACCGGTGATTAGTTAAAATTTATCCTGATCACGTCAGCAGCGATAACCTGCGTAATTATCTTTTCACTCTCTTTAAAAACAAACATTTAGCAATTTTGATTTAGTTCGAAATTAGATGTCCGTACTGGGTATGATTTTGTTCACCTAGTAGCCGCCGCTTTTAATAAGAATCTTATTGAATTCTATTATGTAGTTTTTTTCTTTTTAAATGTCTGTTCTTTCGACCGGTAAATGGTCGACTTTTTATCCTGTTTATGTCTGTTTGCGAAAGCCAGACGGCTAAAATTACAAGGAAAAGAAAATTTCAACACAAACAAACAATTTTTAAGCAACATCTTTTATACTCGTTAGAGTATTACGATAACTTTTTTCGAGAAATATTTTCGACATATTGTTCCGGCCTGATGTCCGCTAAGGGATATTATTTTCCCATAGGTCTGTAGCAGCAGGGGGATAAAATATTAGAAAAGAAAGGTAGGGAAAGTTAGAGTAATTTGAATGATAGTGGAATGATATGGTCACTAAGTATTTTTTTTTGTTGTTGTTGTGGGGGTTTTGTTCGGGAAACGTGAGGATTCCGGTCACGACTCCAATCCTATATGTTTATAGAAAAATTAAGAAAAATTTAAGATTCATATAAAATTTTTTTTAAGATCAAGTTTTTTTTTGTTGAAAAATTTATTCAACTTTAGATTTATATGCTGGTAGCAAATTTAGTTTAGATTTCATTTATGCTCGTAGCAAAACTTTATTAAGATTTAGATTTCATTTATGCTGGTAGCAAAACTTTATTAAGATTTAGATTTCATTTATGCTGGTAGCAAAACTTTATTAAGATTTAGATTTCATTTATGCTGGTAGCAACTTTACTTTAGATTTAGTACATGCTGGTAGCAAACATTTTTAGATATAGTTTGATCTAATAATCTTGTCCGGTGACAATTATTCTTGAGTTTAGATATTATAGTAAGATACATTCATTTAGCATTTAATTATTTTGGTTTTGGGAATTTAAGGTCAAGTTAAGTTATTTTTTTTAGTTAAAGATTAAAAGTTTCTTTTAATCAATTTTAGTTTATGAATTTAGGGGTTTACCCACAGGAAGATTAGGTTAAGGTTAGTTCGCAAGTATATAGGTTAATTAGTAAGTATAGTAGGTATAGTAAGTAAGATTGTAGGTAGAGTAGAAGAGTTTTTATATATCTTTTTTTTGTAAGATCTCAAAAACATATTATATCACCAAAACATATCTAAATCCATCAATTACAAACATCTCGTACACCTTGCGAATATCAAGAAATATTTCAAGCAACAAACGAATTGAGCGACATGGGAAGAAAAAAGGATCACCAATCGGAAGGGAAAAATGGTAGACAACCAGATCCTGAGTTACCGAAAGATAGGAGAATAGCTACACCCGAACCACACAATACCAGGTTCAAGAAAAATCAAGACCTATTTCATAACATGACGATGGAGCCAGAAGAAGCGGTTGACGAAAGTCAAGTTGAAGAAGCAGGAAATATCAAGACAGATGGCCGAACGGAAGCAAGCACCTGGGTAAAATTTTGACACATTTTACGATGCAATTCTGAAGTTAAATTCCAAAATGAGAAACCCTCGTCCAAATGAAGAGTTGGCTGAGATTATAAAACAAAATGTCAAGCGTCGAATGGGCGAACTGTTATTAACTTTCCGTACAACTAGATTAGCTGATCTGGTTTACACCTGTCGGGAAATGGAAAGGTATATGACATAACATGAACCAATCAGACCAAGAATGCCACCCATTTTCAATAATCCTATTAGAAAACAAGTTAGCGAGATAGAGATCCAAACAGAACCTATTGTAGAAGAAATGTCTTTAGCGTTAGAAGCTTTCCAACGAAACCGA
This sequence comes from Baccha elongata, assembly GCA_951217065.1. NCBI lineage: Eukaryota > Metazoa > Arthropoda > Insecta > Diptera > Syrphidae > Baccha > Baccha elongata. The sequence continues at coordinate 124,615 of CATNUY010000169.1, read as the reverse complement.
AATCGTGACGCGAAAATTAATTTCGACAAAGCAATTTGTTGGAATTGTCATAAAAACGGACACGTATTCTTGGATTGTACAAAACAACAAAAGGGAATTTTCTGTTACCGATGTGGTCAACCGGACGTTCTCTCACCAAATTGTCTTAAATGTAAGGGAAACCAATCATCGAATCAGCGATCATCCGAGAGGGAGCTGACAATGATGGGCAACTCGGAAAGTCCGATGTAAAACCTTCACTTATAACTGAAAATAAAATAACCATCTTGAAAAACCCCGAAACTCCGAACATCAAAAATATTAATTCAAAAGCTACTCGAATTCCAATTCTAAGACCTCTAAAATCACTTCACCAGAGGCAACTTGATTATACAGAAGCGCGAAAACGCATATATACTTACTCAATTCACAATAATAAAGTCCAAAAACTAAGGAACAGATTTATTCAGAAACGTAAGCTACATAGAGCGGTGAACAATGAACATGGCCGAAGTAGAATGTTTGAAAGACGATCCACGTACCTACTTGAAAGTAGAAATATTTAAACATAAATGGCTTGGTTTACTCGACTCCGGAGCATTAGTTGCCTCGGTAACGGTGCCGCTAAATATCTTGAAGATGCTAATATTCCATAAAAAAAATTTGATTCTAGTGTATCCACAGCCGATGGAACGAAACAGCGTATTGCTGGGGTGGTCACTACCAATATTACGTACAAAGATCTAGTTCTTCCGATCGACTTGTACATAGTGCCATCTTTAGCCCAAGATTTATATCTAGGCATCGATTTTTGGAAGACATTTAAATTAGCTGAGCAGATCATATCTTCACTAGATACTGGTACCGAGACAACAACCGGTCAGGCAAATAAACCGGAATGTCTCCTATCTGTAGAAGAGTCCACTATTTTGCAGAATACGATTAAGCAATTTCCGTCATTCGCCGTTCGAGGTCTAGGACGGACTCATTTGATGGAACATTCCATAGATACGGGAGACGCAGAGCCCATAAAGCCTTGTGTACACGGAATTGGATCGTATGATCTCGTTAGGTGTTATCGAGGAAAGCAAGAGTGCATGGTCATCACCAGTCGTACTGGTGAGAAAACCCGGAAAGAATAGATTATGCCTCGATTTCCGAAAAGTTTTTGCCGTAACTAAGAAAAATGCGAATCCAATTGCGCACATTGAAGGACTGCTAGCACGCCTTTCCGAAACACGTTATATTTCTAGCGTGGATCTGAAGGATGCATACTGGCAGGTACCCCTGGAGAAAGAATCACGGGAGAAGACAGCGTTTACAGTCCCAGGAAGGCCGTTGTATCAATTCAAAGTGATGCCGTTCGGACTCTCGAATGCTGCGCAAAGTTTGACGAACTTAATGGACAAAGTGATTCCTCGTGAGTTAAGAGAACAAGTGTTCATTTACTTAGATGATCTTTTGGTCATCTCGAAAGATTTTAGCGATCATATTTCGACACTCAATAAAGTAGCAAAGCATCTCACCGATGCTGGTTTAACGATAAATGTAGAAAAATCTAAATTTTGATTTCGTGAATTGCAATACCTAGGGTATATTGTTGGTAAAGGATGTCTAAAAGCTGATCCGAACAAAGTGTCAGCGATAGCAGAGTTTCCTGTACCAACTACCTTGCGACAAGTCCATAGATTTCTAGGGATGGCCGGTCGGTACAGGCGATTCATCGAAAATTTTTCGACACTAACTGCTCCAATTTCGGACACCCTGAAAAAGAAGCAGACATTTGAATTCGGTCCTGAAGCTATTGCAGCCTTAGAAGCAACCAAAAAAGCTTTGACTTCCGCACCTGTTTTGATTAATCCTGATTTTAGCAAACAATTTGTTATTTGTTGTGACGCCTCATCCACAGGGATAGGGTGTGTTCTTTGTCAACTAGACGAAGAAGGTTATGAAAAACCTATTTATTTCTATTCGCAAAAATTAAATTCAGCTCAAAGGAACTACACCGTGACTGAACGCGAATGCTTAGCTGCCGTCCAAGGAATTTATAAATTTCGACCATACGTCGAGGGTTACAAATTCGTTGTGATAACTGACCATGCGAGTCTACGGTGGCTGATGAACTTGAAGGATCCAATGGGAAGGTTAGCTCGATGGAGCATCAAGCTTCAAAGTTTCGATTTTGAGGCAATTCACAGACGTGGTTCTCAACACCATGTGCCTGACGCGTTGTCAAGGGTCTATGAAGTAGACGCAATGGACATTGAGAAACCCACACCTGAAACTACTCTCGCAAATTCACTTAACGTGTTACATATTGATTTAAAGAACCAGGCCTTCGAGTCAGACGAGTACAAGCAAATTATTACTCACGTCATGGAAAACAAAGAACGTTTACCTGATCTCCAAGTGTCTGAGAATTTCATATATAAAAGAATTAAGCACGCCTTAGGGAATCCTATACAAGAAGAGTCAACCTGGAAGCTTTGGGTTCCATCGCAGTTAACTGGAACATTGGTAGAGCAAGCTCATTGCCATCATCGCTTGACTACTCATCGCTGGCCAATTTTATTGGCCAGCGATGAGTAGTCAAGTGAGAGCATATATTAGTAATTGTGAGGTTTGTAAGACAACAAAAGCACCGAATAGTACTTTACGTACTGAAATGGGGAAAGCCTTCACGGTGGACCGACCTTTCCAACATATCTATGTGAATTTTCTAGGGCCATACCCTAGATCTAAACGAGATAACACTTTCATTGTCATAGCACTTGACCAATTAACCAAATTTGTTTTAATAAAACCTCTTAGAAAAGCTAATTCTAACGAATTAATTAAATTTCTTACCGAAGAAATATTCTTGTTGTTCGGAGTCCCGGAAACATTGTTATCAGATAATGGTTCACAATTTATAAGTAAGGACTTCGGTACATGTTTGGACAATTTCAGCATTAGACATATCAAGACAGCTTCATACGCTCCGCAAGCTAATGCAAGCGAAAGGGTCAACAGATCCATATTAAGCGCCATACGTGCATATATAGACCCCAACCAATCCAATTGGGATGTACATTTAAGTGAGATTAGTAATGCACTACGCACTTCTATTCATAGTGTAATAGGTATGTCACCTTATGAAGCGTTATTCGGACAACATGGTTCCGATTACCAGTTGTTACGAAAATTAGATGGATTGAACCAATCCGAAATCAATTGGTTGCCCAAAGCAGCAAAAATGGGAATTCTTCATGCTTACCTGAAAACAACTTTAAGCAAAGCCTATGAGCATACGTACAATCTAAGGAGCAAATTGAGAACATATAAAATAGGTGACAAGGTTTTCCGCAGAAATTTTACTCTCAGTAGTGCAACTAAATACCTCAATGAAAATTATGTCACAAGTTCGTGAAAGCATATGTAATTAAAGTAATAGGTAATAACTTATATAAAGTTAAAGACGATAAAGGTTTTGAGATGGTAGTTCATACCAAAGACCTACGTAAATAGAATGCAACACTGGAGTAACCTATCATAACTGGCTAACTCAACCGTGCATGAGACGCGTAAGGGTCGTGGGTGTATACAGCGAACATAGAACATCATCATGAAAATTTTTAAAGTTAATTATAGCTATCTTCTTTCCTGTTCCATCATCGTTACATGCAGTAATACTACCTATAACGAAGATGTTTTGTAGGGAAAAAAATCTACCTCGACATCACGACAGCATATAATCAATCATATAATACATTTACCATTTCCATTTATCACATTTACGACCAACTTGAAAATTTTTATTTATTTCCAATACAATGAGTACTATTGAAAAGTATAAAACTAATACCAAATTTAGCCAAACATACCTTATGTAGTTTGTATGGTTAAATTGAAATCAACACAATTATCATACAATCTACGTAGAGGATATCCATCTATCGGGAGATAGTAGAATAAAATACACTTCAATTAGCAATCGAGAAAAATTAAATGTACATGGTACAGTCCGAAAAGTCAGATGGTCATGTGCAATAATTTGAGCGCGAACACAAAATAAAGAGCGCGGAGAATGACACATCAATACCATTACAGAATACATACTGGAGGAGTATAAGAGGGTGGATGATAATAGTGATGTGTGGAAGAGTAATTTCACGACCTAGTGATGGTGCATTTGTGACGGCAGAAGTGTGCTGGTACAAAAAGGTATTTTTCAAAGTCAAGTAAAATTTTATGAAGTAGTCGTATAATGATTAAGTATATATAGCAATTTTCATGTCAACAGCATTAGATGAACGAGTTTCAGTATTTTTGTTTTGTAATCAGTAAAAAAAAGAGTACACAAAAATTGAACAAAGTAGACAAATACAAGTATGGTGAACAGTCAGCAAATAACTAACCGATAAAATAATAGTAGTTTAGATATGAAAGTAAATAAAAGTTGAAGTAGAAAATAGAAAGATTTTTATTAGCCAGGAGAAAACTAAAGGTTAGAAAAAACTTCTTATCTTTACAGCTGGACCCAAATAGGTAATCGGAAAGAACAATTTTTGAGTTATAAGAAAGTCAAGAGACGTTGAAGTCAGACAAAATAATAATCGCATTATAAAAATATTAAAGAGTCCGCTAAAAAAATGTAATAGGTCCACGACTCACCAAATGAGTTCGTTCGTAAACCATCCACAGAAAACGACCTCGGCAGTAGATTAGTATCCATATGGAAAAAATTAACTGCTTCCAAGTTCGTTAAAAAGAGAGCCGTCATATTCTCAAGCGTAGATAAAAAAAATCATATTGGACAAAAACGAAACTCAAAAATAATTCCAGACTTCGTGAAAACCAAAAAGTTTAAAGAATTTCTTTTCAATTCCGCACTCCACAAAAAGAGGACCATCCTAAAAAAGTTAGTAAAAATCTAATAGCTATTGAGCAAAATCAAAGAAAAGTGAAAAAAACTAAAAGTCGAAGAAAGATAGAAAAATCTGAAAAGAAAAGAAGGAGTCATATTCAAGATTAAATTAAAGGAATAAAACTTATAATTCAAGGTAAGAATTCTTCAATTTTAACTAAAATCCGTAGAAACAAATAGACGCATTTAAGTGAATTGAAAAATAGTCGGTACACCATATTTTTTTTGGAATTTTAATTGCGTAGTGAGAATTGCAAATCAATGTGCATCAAAGGAGTGCCACACCCAAGGACAAAACAGAAGTTGTGCACCAAAGATTTTGTAAGATTCATTCTCTTACCGAACACAATCCAATCAGAGACGCCACCAAGAAAATTGTTCTCGAAGAATTTTTGTGCTACAGTGAATACCTCGTGTCCACGACAAAGATCCCTGACACGGAGATCAAAGGCAACACCTAGGAGTAGCATAAAATATCCAGAATTAGCCAGGTAATATAGCGCATATAAATTTTTATTAGAAAAAAGAAAAAAAAACTTTAAAAAGTATGAGTACAAAAATAGTACTTGAAAATGCGTATCACAAAACACACGCGGTGTTGATGCCACATGGTTAATCCATATTCAGGGTCAGACATCAGGTAGTTTATTCAGTTTTGTTACTTTGAATTAGTTAAAACATAGTCGAAAATAAGCTTAGTAAAATTTAAACTTTATTTGACTTTGAGAAATATAAAAATTTTTGTAGACCTTAGTCACATTTCACATACCAATACCTTTTCTAATACTCACTTTGATTCCACATATAGGCAAGCAATAAAAAAGGTGCTCAGACGACACTCGAACGGTGATTTGGTGCTACAAGGAGGTACCTACTTACCAAAAAGTACCCACATAGCACCTAGTCACCAAGAATCCCATCAAGCACCACAATTATTAGCCTGCCTGGCTTTTAATGCTAGCAACAAGTTTGATCCAAGCAAAAATTTTATCACATGCAACTGTACCCAGCTACAAAGATTCAGAAAAAGATTCTATCTAGTTGGAGAAAAATTTTGGAAAAAGCCGATAATTTCATTGTGTCTACGTGTACCAACGATAAAAAAGAAGCTAAGCGGCTTGCTACATCGCTGGACTACGTCATCAGTTCATCATGTTCGTACCTCAGTTACGGTATAATATATCATCGAAGGACATCCAACATTAAGTATTTTTATAAAATTTTCCAAAAACGATAATGGAAAAGAGGTATGGAATTTTACTTTTAACTGTAATGAACTTCTTATACCTACTTAAGTGAAAAATAAAATATATAAAAATAATATGAATATACTTAAACCTATTGGGTGGATTATAAGTGCTTGGTGTCTTTTATAATCTTTTTGAATCCATGAAAATTTCCTATAACAAAAATAAAAAAAAAGAAATCGCTCATATGGTATCATAGCCGAACGTCAGTAGGTACCAATAAATATTTTTTTTTGTATCCATCTGATACCTATGACCGTCAGTCAGTTTTCATGATTCTTATCATATCTTTTGTTTCGAGTAAAGTATAAAAGCATTTTTATAGATACATTTTTGTATTCAGTGAATTGATCACCTAAATTAATTAATAAAAAAGAACATAAGTACCTAATTGTATGGTAATGTGAAAGCGTTCGTCATGTTAAAATTAATTTTTTTTTAAATTTGATCATTCACATATTTAAAACTTTTATTCTGAGAATTTCATTACCTGTAAAGGAAATTGGCGACGAAGAGAACCTCGTCCAATTAAACAAAAAGATCGCGATTCACTCTTCATCAAGAAATTTCGAAAATTACATTTTCTTTAAAAGTTAATTTTTTTTGAATACGTTTGAATGTAAATGGAAATAGCGATTTCATAATTTTGAATGACATTAGTACTAAAGACTAGTTTGAAGCGATAAAAGGGTTCTCAGAAAGAAAAATCTACTTATGAGATTCTTTTTGGGATCTGGTTACATACATACGAGTATATGATTCTTTTTGTCAATACTCATATCCGTCGACTAAAACAAAGAAGAATTAAATTTTTTTTTGCAACAAACCATCTAGAGTACCTAAATTTTTTTTTGTCTTTTAGCGTCTGTTCTTTATGGCTAAAGTGCACTTTCACCATCTACGAACCTGCCCTTTATAAATTTTGAAAATTATATTTTTATTATTGACTATATTATTGAAACATATTACAAAATTTTTATTGAAACATTATATTGACCAAAAATTTTTATACCATTCCTTTTTAAATTTAACTTGGTGGATGTTTATACCTACCTGCGTCATAACATTGATACAATTCAGAGTTACATTATATTTTTTGAACTCTGAGATAAAAATTTATAGTTCTTTCGTTTTGGGAGTGGGACTTTTGTGTGTGCGACACCTGTCGTCAAAATTATTCTTGTTGGAATCAATTTTGGGGATTGTTCTTTTTATGGATATTTTCCGAATTTGATTTATCTGATGTTATCGTTGTTAACAATAATTAAAAATTTTTTTTCGCGGTATAAATTAAATATTGATCTATGATCAATCGGTCACGAACGTCATTCTGTTGGATTTAAGGCTATAATTTGCGTCTTCCTTAACTGGTTTGGTATAGTCTCCAATACAGAGTTAAGCTGCCGTTACAAAAGTCCAAAAGAAAAGACGTATGTTTATTTCGTTTGTTATTTTGTTTTCGAGTCGGTTAAAGAGTTGTTTTTAAGGATATTTATCGAAATATCTCTTTCTATCGCGGACCGAGGGGAGGAGAAATCTTCTAGCCTCAAGCCTTCTGCTGCCTGAACAAGGTAAATAATTTTCGATAATCGCTAATTTAAATTTCATTAAACTCACTTTTAAATTTTTTTTTTTGAACTTTGTCTCTACTGAGAGGTACTACAGTAGAGGTTCTCTTTACCGAATTATTTCCTATGAAATTTGCTTACATAAAATTTTCTTGTGTGATTTATGTATTACTTGAGTTAGATTTTTATGCAGTTAAAATATATTTGAGATACTGAGATTTAGATATTTTTCTGATAAGAATTCATAATAATTTGAAGTTAAGACACCAGAAGTAAAAGATATATAATTTTATTTTGTGAAATTAATCATTATTAGGCTTACGAAAACTCTTGTTAGATTTTAAGTTTATGAATAAAAATTGTTTTAGGAATTGAACTAATAATTTTTCATTTCATTTTCAAATTTTAAGTCGTTGGTAAATATGAGATTAAGATTTAGTCTCAAGGAAGATATTCTTATTTATTTTGATTTTTAGCTTAGGATGAAGTGGTAAGATCTTCGGGTGATGGAGTCGTGGCTGAAATCTGTCTCGTGATGTCCTGAGGTGAATTTTCACCCCCCCCACAGCAACAACAACTGAAGTCACTAGTATGACGACTAGTAGTATAGGTGTATAATCATGCATAGGTAGTGTAACCATATGGTACTTTATTCTTTTCGAGGGATGTACTTATATAAATTTAACGTCACAAGTATATCAACAAGGAAGTGATGAAAAGAGACTAGCCTCTCTTTTTATTACTTTTGGTCGGGTAGTTAGACGTCAGGGGCAGACAAAACCATCTGTTTCTCCCAACAACATTAGGGTTCCAGAAAAATTCTCGGATATGATGGAACAAGGATGGGTCTTGGGTAAAGACATCCGAAGGGACTATAATCATCTTGTCCTACCTACTTAACTTCCACGTTAGCTTTATTGCTATCATTCATCTATCTATTTTTGACACTTCTTCGAATTTTTAACGCGAATTCCTCAGTCTCTTTTTGTTCTTTAGCATTAGCATCTGAATTATCTTTGAGTCAACCGTCTCTTAGACTCCAGGTCAACTAATTGTAATACCGACTATTGACTCCTGCAGCATGACCTACTTCCTTGAACCGATGAGCTGGCCAAGGCGAGTTTTTATCTGACCTGAAGCGGCAGTCGAGTGGTAGTCACCCTGTCGGTCCCGGCTTGGACGTGCCTAGCGATGGGTACTAAAAGTCGAGGTTGGCAGGGGTAGGATCCTTCTTTTTGTTGTAATCTTTATGGGAAACATGTTGTTTAGACAATAATACCTACTTCACATGTATAGGTAGAGGGGTTAATAAATCTTCTTATTTTTGTCACATACCTCTAAGCACATAGATCCCAAATTAAAAAGTTCACCATGAAATTATGATTTCTTCATCCTAACTTAATTAATTTAAGTTTGATGATCCTAGGTGTGATTTGAAAGAAGTGTTAGCCACCAACATACGTCAGGTCCTCTTGATGAAGGGAAGAGTGGGTGAAGTGTTCCTTTGGGAGGTTAGCGACCCCCAACCCTAAGGAAAATTTTTGCACTTCTTTTTCTTGAATCGAAAGAACCTAAAATTTTATGATTTTGGATCTAGGGCTGGACCTCCACGTTGCTGAGAAGAAGATGAAGATAGGAACAAGAGACTGAAGCTTATAGGGTGTTTTGGATGTTCTTATCAAGATCCAGTGAGTTCATGTGTCCTCTCTTTTTTTTTTTTGATACACTAGTATAGTTTATCAACCGTCAGCTAGTCCTTGTAATCTCTTGTCTCCTGCTCTAAATTTTTTTTTAAGTAGCGGGGGGGAACCATCCATCCCGTCCGTTTTACCCCAGTAGATCATATAGATGTGCAATATCAGACAATGCGGTTCGTTTGGTCACCTGATCCCGTTCCATCCAAGAGGTTTTTACACAGAGTTGGTCCGATTTTGGCATCCAAGTCAGCCCCATGGTTTTGATGTGTTCTTCAATTTCGCAACTGAAATCCATTTCAGTTTTTTTGTCCTCGAGTGGAATACTCTTTAAAAGGGATTCGTGATTAGCGCACCATTTTCTCAACTTTAAACCACTATTTTGAAGGATTGTTTGCAGTTCTATTTGGGTAGTAAGGAGCTCGCCGATTTTGTTTGAGCCAGTGAGTACACCATCCACATAAAAGTCACGTAAAAGCGCCAATGAACCTGATGGAAACTTTTGCTTGTTTTCTTGTGCCAATGTTTGAAGGCATTTTGTGGCTAGGTATGATGCTGAGGTTGTGCCGTAAGTTACTGTTTAAAGTTTAAAACACCTTAGGGGATCGTTTGAGTTGTTCCTCCACCACATCAGCTGAAACTTTTGGTCCTTTTCATCCATGAGTATTTGCCGGTACATATTTTCGATGTCTGCGGTAAATACAAATCTTGGAAGGCGGAAACGCAGCAGCGTTGAAAAGACATCATCTTGAATGGTTGGTCCCGAGGCTAGTATATTGTTTAACGAAACGTTTGTAGAACTTTTTGCAGAAGCATCAAACACGACCCTACCGGGCCTTTCAATACCGTGATGAGGCAAAAAATAGTACGGCTTTGCAATTTGACGGAAATTTACTTCTTCCATGTGGCCGAGACGTTATACTCGATCATGAATTCTGCATATTGCTTCTTGAGCTCAGGTGAGTTCGCAAGCCTTCTTTCCAGTTGGATAAATCTTCGAATAGCTATGTCTTTGGATTCTACTAGCGTGGTTGGAGGATCCTTAAAGGGTAGTTGAACGAAAAATCGACCATTGGGATCTTTTTTTGACGTTTGAATAAAATGAGTTTCACAACGTTTCTCAGCCTGAGTGAAGTTACTTGTAGTAGTTGTGACTTCTTCTAAGCGCCAAAAATGATCGATTTGTTCATCAAGTAATATATCCTCCGTGCATATTCCGCATGATGCCGTGAGTGAGGTTTTTATAGAAGAAAACTTTCCCGCCACTGTCCATCCAAAGACTGTATTTTGCAATGTTGGTAGTTATTTTCCCAAGCTGATTTGACCAACAACTAGTGTAGAATAAAATATCTCTGCACCGATGAGCAAATCAATTGGCCCTGGTTGATGAAATTGGGAATCAGCCAGAACAATGTTGTTTGGAATTTGCCATTTTGTTGTAAGGATTAGTTGAGCCGGTTGAGGGGAAATAATTTTCGGTAAAACATGTGCTTCAATTCGGGTTGAGAATCCACTCGTTCAAGAATTAATCTCCAAATTAATTCTTCGAAGAGATGCTTGTTCGTTTTGACCAACTCCTTCGACGCATAATGTTTCCTGAGTCTGCTTTAATCCTAATAATTTGGACAGCTTTTCGGTTACGAAGTTAACTTGTGACACAGAATCCAATAAACCTCAGCATGCAATTTGTTCTCCGGTTTGACCTTTGACAAAAATCATAGCTGTACTCAAAAGAACACCTTTAAGTTAAGACTGAATGGTAGATAAAGCTGGTTTGTCTGTAGCTGAGGATGTACAGATAGATGATTGCTGAATCAGGCACTGGAATTTTTGCAGCAGCTAATGTCGATGTTTCCGATGTGTCAGGTTTTGATGTTTTGTCGAAATGCAGGAGAGTGTTATGCTTCTTTTGGCACTTGGAACAACATCCTGAAGGGCAATTGTTTGTAAGGTTCCCCGGTTTAAGGCAGTTTGTGCAACATTTTGACTTTTGCATGAGGTTAAAGCGATTTGGCGGACTTAACAGCAAAAATTTTTGGCATGCGAATAACTGATGGTTGCCTTTAAAGGAAATGCATGTGTATCCTGCTGAAGCAACTGTGGTGAAAGCTCTGTTGGGCCCTGATCGTCTGTGTAGATCTTCGGAAAACGCTCTTGTGGTTGTTCCTAGTGCCGCCAAGGATTGAAAACGTGCTTCCAAGAACTGTGAGAATTCATTTAATGAAGGTAAAAGCTTTGGATGATTCAATGACTGTTCCCACAGGGTGTGCGAATTTCTATCCAACCTCTTAATGAGAATATGTAAGAGTAGTGGATCCCTATTTTTGGTCTTAACGCCCAGATTTTGCAGGCTTAGAAGACATTCAAGTGTAGTGTCATGCACAGTTTTTATCATGGCCGAATTTTCATGGTGTATTGTGGGTATCGCCATTAATTTGCTTAATAAAGCCATTACCAGAAGTCTGCTGTTTTCATATCGGCTTGTAACGATTTCCCAACCCGCGTTGTAGTTGGCATCTGATGTTGTGAAACGCTGAATGAGTCTCTCTGCTTCTCCTGTAAGAGTACTTTTAAGGTACAACATCTTTTGTCATTGTGAAATGGGTTGGTTGTGTACCAGTTCTTTGTATAGGTCACGGAATTGCAACTATTTTGAGTAGTCGCCGTCAAATTTTGGAAGTACTACTTTAGGTAATTTTGTTGTCTGTGGAGCAATTGTGGGAGAAGCATAGTTGGTTTTAGACCTCCCATATAGTGTTGTTATGGATTCTTGCACTTCGGCCTCAATTCCATGATATCTATCTACATTGTAGACCAAGGAATTAAGTTCCTTTAGCAGATCCCATATTTTGTAGTGAAACCCTTGTATCGCAACCCAATGTTGTTCGATTGATTTGAGTCTAACCAAATAAAACTCCTTAGAATAGCGTTCGCTGTCTTGAATAAGAAAACCAAAACAACTCTGAATTGTGGCTATCATGGACGTTTGCTTTTTTATAAGTCTTCTTAGCTCATCTCTGGGTGATTGGGCGGAAGGTATTTCTTAATTTCACCAGGTGTGGTTATTGATTGTGCTGGTGCCCTTGAACAACACCTGTGTCTAGCTGCCCTGTTGGATTACTCACTCTTGGAGTAGTGACAGTGTGGTTATTGATTGTGCTGGTGCCCTTGAACAACACCTGTGTCTAGCTGCCCTGTTGGATTACTCACTCTTTGAGTAGTGACAGGAATTTTTTGTACAGCGCCTGTGTTCTGTAGCCCTGCTACGTTACTCGAGACCCGCTCTGCAGTACCACCAGTCGCAATTGCCTGGAGCGTTTGCCACACCTCTTCGTATAAGGTTTTAAGTTGTTCGTACGTTTTCCCTTGAACGTAGGGCGTATCGGCCTTCACGAAATCTTTGACATTTTCGTGATTTTGATGAAATTCTTCCCATTGGGACTTTAGTAAATCCAGTTTCTTCTGCTTGTATTCCGCGGTCTTTCGATCAGGACCGTCTTTACTTATGTTTGTTCTAAGTCTTTGGACTTCTTCTGCTATTGCCTTCTGACGGGCTATAATTTTGAATACCTCCATTTCTTCCACAATGGGAATAAATTAGGTAGTAGCTCGCTGGATTAGATAGAAGATCTCCCTGATGGACTGTTGATTGTTGAATTCTGCTCTTCGATGTTGGATTGTGGACTACCAGTGTTTAAAAGCCCTAGTAACGCTTTGAAGATATGTTTGTTTGTAAAATTTAGAAATAAAGCAAATGTTTTGGCCTTGGCAACGCACTTACTTTCGACTGCTACGTCTTTAAGCGTGAAGAACAAAATCACGTCGGGGTCACCAATGTTAAAGACGATATTATTTTGTATCGTCTGTTCGACCAAGGTGCATACACCTGGACCAACCGATGTGTGGAAGGTGAAAAACGGTTCTTGGTACCGCTTCACTACGCAAAGTTTATTAAAGAGTGCACACGGTTCTTGGTACCGCTGCACTGTCGAAGATTATGATGTTATATTAATGCCCCTTACCGCTGGCGGGGGGAAGCACTAATTTATAAGTAGACGAGAACAGTTGAAGAATATTAATGCCCCTTACCGCTGGTGGGGGGAAGCACTAATTAATGAGTAGACGAGACAGTCGATTGCTAGTGAATGACAATATTTTATTAACTTACAATACTATTTATACTACATTTTTGCTTACTTGACTAAAAGGTATAATGAGTACTTATTTTGCTTAATAAGTAAAAATCGTTAATGTGAATATCCACTGCACCTTCCATAAGAAATAATTATGCTTACCCAGCAGATACCTTGGAAGCATGCACTGGACATCCGAAATCTTTATGGTTTATTTACTGAATTTAAATGGAAAACACATGCAGAGAAGCTACATGCAAAAAAAACAAATCATACAGCGAAGCTGCTTATTGTTTTGTGTATTTGATCAATTATTTTTATAATTTAAAGATGGTAATATTTTGGCTCTTTTGGTCTTTTTGAAGTTTAATGCGAATAAAAAAACTCTTTTCCATTATTCTCCCAACGTTTCGTAAGAATTCGTAAGAATTCCTTACTTCTTCAGGGGATATTTATTATTCAATTTATTACTAAATCGTATTATATCTGTTACTTTACTTCCACTATTGCATCAATCCGATGGCTACGACACAACATTGAAAATTAATTAACAAATATTAAACGATTTATGATGACAAAAAGAAAAAGACAATAAAAATAATAAATTAAACAACTAAGTTATCACAGAATCAGGCAGGTACTTGACCTGCCTGATTCCGTGATAAATTAGTTGTTGTTCTTTTTGTCATCATAAATCGTTTAATATATGTTAATTTATTTTCAATGTTGTGTCGTAGCCATCGGATTGATGCAATAGTGGAAGTAAAGTAGCATTTATAATACAATTTAGTAATAAATTGAATAATAAAGCTGCCTATTGTTGATGAAAGTAAATAAAAATAAAATGTGTATTGTGAAGTTATGAACAGTATTCCTCTATTGTTTCAATGAAATTTTATGATCCTCCTTTTTTTCTCATTTTTAGGGCCAGTCTTTTCAGCTCTGGTTAAGTTTAATCATTGATTATTTCAGCTGGTAACCATAGATTCTGTCTTTTCAACAAAATCTCAACCAGAGAATCTATATGGTTAGTGTCATTATTCCAGCCGGTTAACAGAGGTTTGGTCTTTTCAGCAAAATTTTAACCAGAGAATCTATTGTAGTAAATTTTAGGATGGGAGTTAAATAAAATGTAGGAAATAAAAACGCAATTTTTATTCTTCAGCAATTCCACACACGTGGCTTTATTCCCGACTTCAATTTCTTCTTAAAATTACTTATCTTGTCACTTGTCTTTTTGGTAGGTTGGCAGAAGTTGCTGTCAAGTTTATTGATGATTGTATTCAGTTGATTATCCATCAAAGGCTGCATTCAAACATCATAGGCAATATTTGCAACACTGTTCCCCTCTTGATTTGGAGCACCCGCATCAACAACTTTATCCAAAGGCCATCCCCCGCACTGTTTTCCTCGGTACTCAGCTAAACGATCAATGTGTACAATTCTCGGTTTCATCTTAGGCTTTTTCTGGATTATAATTGTAACGTCAGTAATCAGTTCCATCACGCGATATGGGCCTTCCCAATCAGATTGGAGTTTCGGTGAAACACGCACTTTTCGTCTTGGGTTATGAAACCAAACGAAGCTGCCCACCTGAAACCGAGATATATGAGAACTGATATCGTACCTGTTTTTCATTTTCCTGGCAGCACAATACATCTCCTGTCTAGCTCGCTCATGCACCTCCTGCAGTTGCTCCTGTAACTGTTTCGCATAACCAATTATAGTTACTTCTCCCGGCGGAACGCCAAACAATAAATCAGGAGGTAGCCGCATCTCTCTACCAAACAGCATGGCAAAAGGAGATTGCTTGATTGACTCTTGCTGTGCCGCTCTGTATGCCATAGCAAAAAGGGGTAGGAAATCGTCCCAATTATCTTGCTTCTCGTTAACAAACTTGGAGAGATAGTGCAGTACGGTTTTATTCATCCTCTCGACCAAACCATCAGACTGAGGGTGCAAAGGTGTAGTTCTGGTTTTGTGAATACCCATAATTTCCATAACATTCTGGAAAACATCGGCCTCGAAATTTCTTCTTGGTCAGAGTGCAACTCTAATGGGATCCCAAATCGGCTAAAAACATCTCTCACCAAAGTCCGCGCAACAGTATCTGCAGTTTGATCTTGTAGTGGAAAAATCTCTACCCATTTTGTGAAATAGTCCATAAAAACCAAAACATATTTGTTGCCACTTTTCGTGGATGGTAGTGGTCCCAAAATATCCACCGCAACTCTTTGAAACGGCTCTCCAGATAGGTAGATTTGTAACTCACTTTTGGTCCTGTGTTTTGGTCCTCTTTTTGATGCACAAACGTCACACTCAATACAGAACTGCTCCACATCCTTTCTAGCTCCAACCCAATAAAATCTAGATCTCATTTTGTTAAAAGTTTTTGTACACAAAACAAAGTTTTCTTACACAAAACTTGATTTTTAATTGAAAGAGCGGCAAATTGCGCCCAATAAGCTTTTAATGTATTACATCCACCTGAGACATCATTCCAACTAGGACGAGTGCCCTCGTTTACCCACTTTGAAACTTCCGATAGTATAGGGTCTTCATGTTGGGATTGTAATAAATTTTTGGGATCTACTACGTCATTAATTTGAAGGACAACATTAACTAATTTTGTTTCATTTACCCCAAAGTTATTTTCTTTAGAATCGCAATGATTACATACCTGGTTAGCGCATGGTCGTTGTGATAAGGCGTCAGCATTAAGATGTGCTTTTCCAGCTCTATGTTGAATTTTGTAGTTGTATTGCTGCAGGCGTTCAATCCAGCGTGCCAACTGACCTTCAGGGTTCTTAAAAGAGAGCAACCAGTTAAGTGCAGCATGATCAGTTCTAATCAAAAATTCGCGACCAAATAAATAGACATGAAAATGTTCCACAGCTTTGATCATCGCCAATAGCTCTTTGCGAGTAGTGCAATAGTTTCTTTCAGGCTTGCTTAACGTTTTACTGAAATAAGCTATAACCCTTTCGTTTCCTTCCTGGACTTGCGATAAAACAGCCCCTATTCCGTGATCGCATGCATCAGTGTCTAAAATGAAGTCGCAATCCGAAAGAGCATGTCCCAAAATAGGTGGCGTTGTAAGACACTGTTTTAGTATTTGAAATGCCTCGTCGCATTCTGTCGTCCAATTAAAGCTGACTTTTTTTTCGGTTAGTTGATGTAAAGGTCTCGCGATTTTAGCGAAATCCGGAACAAACTGCCTATAATAAGTTCATAAACCAACAAAACTTCGTACCTCAGATATATTTTTCGGGATTGGCCAAGTGTGTACTACAGCAAGCTTTCCTGGATCTGGTGATACTCCATTCTCACTTACCACATGCCCCAAAAAATTAACTTGTTTTTGAAACAGGTGACATTTCTTTGGATTGACTTTCAGCCCAGCATCTCTAAGTCGGCTGAAAACAAGACGTAAATTAGTAAGCATTGCTTCAAAACTCTTACCGTGAGCCAAAATGTCGTCCAAGTAAGCCATAACAACATCGAATGGTAGGCCCTTCAAAACCTTTTTCATGACTCTTTCGAATG
Organism: Baccha elongata; assembly: GCA_951217065.1. Taxonomy (NCBI): domain Eukaryota; kingdom Metazoa; phylum Arthropoda; class Insecta; order Diptera; family Syrphidae; genus Baccha; species Baccha elongata. The sequence goes on along the minus strand of CATNUY010000169.1, from coordinate 107,542 downwards.
TGGCCGGTCCATTAGTCAAACCAAAGCTCATCACTAAAAATTGCCACAGCCCATCTCTCGTCACAAATGCCGTCTTTTCTCGATCTTCTGGACACATTTCGATCTGCCAATAACCAGATTGACAGTCCAAAGTGCAAAACCAGACCGAACCAGCAACTGCATCCAAAGCATCATCCACACGGGTTAACGGGAAAGAATCTTTTACTGTTGCGTCATTTAACCGACGATAATCTACACAAAATCTTGTTGATCCGTCTTTTTTTGTACCATTACAATAGGCGATGCCCACGGGCATCACCCAGAGGGTTCAATTATATTAGCGCGTAGCATGCTGTCGATTATTTTCCGTGATTCTTCTTGTTTCGCTAATGGAAGCCTACGCGGAGGTTGTTTGATAGGTTTGGCTGAACCTACATTGATGCTATGCTGGGCCACATTGGTTCTGCCCAGATTATTTGCACCATTGGAGAAAACATCGTGAAATTCATATAGCAGTGTTTTAATTTGTTCAGCTTGATCTGGTCTGACATGGATGATTGATCTTGAGAACAAATCTTGTAAATGTGTAGGTAGCTCTCCATTCTCCAAAGTCTTTTCATCTGTGTATTTGTATTCGACATCTTCAAACGTAGCGATAGGAATGTTGCTATCTAGAGTAACGGCATGATCGGCGAGATTAGCAACACGAACTAAAACAGTCCCGTTCTTGTTGCAGTTTAAAGATTTAGCAACTAAAATTCCGTTTGGCAGTTTATTATTCGGCGTAGGACAAACTACACCTTCAGCAGGTGCTGTGGAAGAAATGTTAGTTAGGACAAATTTTTGATGCTGTGGAGGTATAATGGAAGTGTTAGAAGTCTTCAAAAAAATGGCCCTGACACTTTTCTCTTCGGAAGTTATTCTTGCAGGCATTGTTTGTTCATTATTGAGTTCAATTTGATTTTTGCCAATAGACATTAGTTTTCTGGAAAAATCCAGGATGCTCTTTGAAGCCGTCAATAAATCGATGCCTAAAATTCCATGGCTTCCCACTGGCAGAGAGAAATCGACGACCATCACACCAACCTGTCGCTTGAAAGAACCGATTTGAACAGATGTTCGCCAAACTTGCGATATATGAAATGTACTTCCACATAAAGTTTGAATAACAGTGGTTTCAGATTGAAGGCGTGCATTTTTAGGTATCACATCTCGATGTATCAGAGTAACAGAGGATCCGGTATCTACAAGCAACTGACACGAGACTGAGCCAAAAACAACGGGAATCGTGAATCCACTAGGCGAACTTTCAGAATGAACATTGTAAATTTGGGGGCTTGGAGATATTGTCGGTGTTAACCCCTCAACACCGACGTCTGAGCGTTTCCCGACTCACAAGGCGTAATGGCAACTTCACCAATGTTTTTGCGAGCGGACTTAATGTTTCCTCTAGAAGAAGGATTATGGTTAACCCCAACTGGATTAATTTCGGAGGCCACTTCCACCGACCGGGCATGATGACTGGTTTGAGTTGCAAGGTGGGCTGTTTCAGCCGACACAGCTTTATTAACAGCATCAAACATCGTTTTTGGTTCAGCCATCCGAACAACATCCTGTACAGAGCGATCAGCAATTCCATCGATATACTGCATCACAGATATACGCTGCTGGGCTTCCGGTGGACAGTCACCAAACACGATCCGCGTCAAACGTTGAATGTCACTAGCGAAGGCTCCTAGGTCTTCCTTGTTGCGTTGTCGTCTGGAACGAAAAGTTGCGTGAGAAATGTGTTTTTGTTGTGAAATAAACCTAAGCTGTAAAGCAGAAGCTAGTTGATTGTAGTCGGCACGATCCTCTGGACTCAAATTGCCAAGGATAGATACAGCTTCACCTCGTAGTAGAGATGCAAGAACTTGGGCTTTTTCCTTGGAATTCCAACCATTTGCTTCAGAAACGATGTCAAATTGAATTTGGTACTCCCGCCAGTCAGTTGTTTGGCTATCGAAAGGTTGCGGATCAATCCTTGCATGGCAAACTCCGAAAGCAGTTGACTGACTACTATGAGAGGTAGCATTGGGTTTTGGGCTGGTGATTTGTGCATCTACAGAATGAGTTGCGGCTGCGGTTTCCACTGCCACGTTGTCTGTGACTGGGATTTCTACAACCGTGTTATTAACAGAGTTTCCTGACCCTGTTGTAGGTGTAGAACACTGAAACACCTTCTCAGCGAATGTGCTTCCTCCCATAGTGCGAAGTTCTTCAATTTGGCGTTGGTGGTTGCTTTTAAGCTTTGAAATTTCTTCACGTTGTTGAGTAACGCTCATACTTAACGAAGCGAGTTGGACGAGAATTTCTTCCAATTTTTGCGACAATTCTTCCGTCATCTTAATGATCCCACTTCTGACACCAATGTAGTAAATTTTAGGATGGGAGTTAAATAAAATGTAGGAAATAAAAACGCAATTTTTATTCTTCAGCAATTCCACACACGCGGCATTATTCTCGACTTCAATTTCTTCTTAAAATTACTTATCTTGTCACTTGTCTTTTTGGTAGGTTGGCAGAAGTTGCTGTCAAGTTTATTGATGATTGTATTCAGTTGATTATCCATCAAAGGCTGCATTCAAACATCATAGGCAATATTTGCTACACTATGGTTAATAGAGATTTCGTTAACCAGTCAACTTTGCTTGGATAACCAAAGAAATTCTATGCTAACTTATTATTTTTTCACATCTGTGTTAAATGATGAATAATATACTGGATAATAATTGATTATCACTACTAATCGTAAAGAATAAATTTAAAGAAAATGATGATCTACCATCTTAATAAATTCCACCCCTATATTATATTTATATTGTTTTGTTTTCCTTTGTTCGTAAATGAATCAGTTCAGTTTATCCATGTGCATCGAAAAGAGACAAGCTGTTATCAATTATTTAAAAAAAAATTTTTATTTTTTTTTTTAAAGTATAAACAAACTTAACCAGAGATTCCGTTTCAAAACTGGACCACTGGAAAACTGGAACTATCTTTGGTTTGGTAACCAAAGTATATAAAATGGTGAAAAGTCGAACTGTGGTTAACAGAGTTTCAAAACAACTGGTTAAGAAAAGTCTATGGTGACCAAACCAGAGATTTAACCAGAGCTAAAAAGATTGGCCCTTAATGCATTAATAATGAAACTAAAGCAGTACAAAAAAATGTTCAATACAAATTTTCAATTTGTGTGAGTGCGAACACCAGATGACACCTGTTGTATATAATAAAACTATTATTGTTAATGTACTTACCGATTTGCGGTGTCTTCTGGAAGTCGTTGGATGTGGGACGCATATTATGTTTCGATCGTTTAAGAATCCATAAATGTATGGCAGGGTAATTTTTTTTTTATATTTTGCGCGCACTCAAGGGATTAAGAATACCAATTATATGATTAACACAGTACGAGCATTTAGGAAAATTGGATAGATGTTGAAAGGAGATACCGATGCACATTGGTTTTGAATGCTTGAAGATTAAAATGGAGGGGAAAAACAGAGACGGGTAAAGCATTCCACATTTGTGTAGTGCGGCTAAAAAAAGAGTCTCTGTACTTAACTGTTCGTCCGAAGTTGAGCTCAAGGGTGAACTCATGGGCACTCCTTGCAGTACGAGTATTGCGGTTGAATTGTTTCAGTGGAGGAACGCAACTGGCTATTTCGGCGGAGCACTCTTTATAAAAAAAGCTATAAAATAAGGAGAGGCAAGAAACATTTCGGCGGTGTTCAAGTGACACAAATGTTTCCGTTATAATCCTGTCCCCTATAATTTTTAAGGCTCTTTTCTGAATTCGATCTAGGAGATTCAAATACGTTACAGAAGCTCCTGCCCAGACATGAAAATTGTACTCTAGTTTTGGACGAATATACGCCTTATAGACAACAGCCAGATCATTGGGAGAAAAAAAAATCTTGCATCATCGTAAGAAAGCCAAGCATTTCGCTGCGTTTTTGGCGACGTCAAATATGTGATCATTCCAGAGAAGGTGGTTGGTAACACACATACCGAGAATGGAAAGCTTTTCAGTTTCGTCTATACAAGTGCCACTCATAGATAGTGGCATAAGGGGTTAGTTACGCTTTAACGACAAAAGACAACATTGAGTTTTAGAAGCATTAAATTCCACGCGGTTGTTAATTCCCCATGGAAAAATGATGTCAAGATCGGAATTTAATGAGCTTATCATACGCTGCCGCTCCAGTTCCACAACCGAAGAGCTGGGTTGTGAATCTGGAAACGAATATGAAAAGCTGAGGGTGCTGTCGTCAACGAAACAATTAAGTGGATTAGAAGTTTCAGACAAAAGATCATTAAAAAGATCAAGATTTCAGACTTGAAACCATCCAGTACTACTTGTATTGAACGGTCTGAAAGGTAATTTCTAATCCAACGAACTAGAGATTCATCAATACCGAAAGCATGCATTTTCGAAACAAGAGCTTGATGCCAAACTCTATCAAATGCTTTTGAAATATCAAGCGCAATAATCTTACTTTTACCAAAACGATGTAAAGATTGGTTCCACTTTGCGGTTAGATAAGCCATCAGATCACCAGTGGAACTATTGCTACGAAAACCGTACTGCCGGTCATTAAGAAGTTTTCGTTCTTCGAGATATTTCTTAAGCTGATAGTTTATCAGCGTTTCCATGACCTTAGAAAGAAGGGACGTAAGTGCAATCGGTCGATAATTTGAGGGGGAAGAAGATTCGCCTTTTTTAGGGACGGGCTGGACAAATGCTGTTTTCCATCCACTCGGGAAGAGACCAGTAGAATAGGACAGATGGAAAAGCTTACGCAGTGGTTTTGCCAGCGTGGAAGGACACCTCTTCAGAATAATTAGGGAAATACTATCTGGGCCAGCGGATTAGTGTATGTCGAGATCTTTGAGAACTCTTGCAACTGTACGAGTGCGAAAGAAGATTTGCCCCATAAAACCGATTACGCTCTCAATTATAGGAGGTGTCATATCACTATGTGGCAACGTGGAGTTAGCAGCAAACTGAGCTGCAAACAAATTTGCTTTTCCTTGTGAGCTTACCACAGGGGTGTCGTTTTTGTTCATGTAGAATTTGGGTCGTCGAATATGACCGTTGCAGGTCTTTCTAGCTTGTTTGAAATTATTCCGGTTTTCCTCAGTAGGGTTGGTAACAACTTGATAGCCTCTTTACAGCTCAAATCGAACCACGAGTTTTCTTTAGGTTTGATGCTTTTTGACCTTTTAGGAATGAAATATTTCATTTCGAGAAGAATGATATTTGTGACTATATCAGCACTGGAGTCTACGTCATTATCGAGGAAGCATAATGACCAGTTAAAGTTTTTGAAAAAAATCATTGAGACCGTCCCAGTTGGCATTCTCGTATTGCCAAACGGTTCTTCTTGGGGTCTTTTCTTTAACTGGACTACGAGAATTTTGCCGATACGACTTAATGGTCCGACTTACCTAGAGGTGATGTTACGTTTATAGTGTATTTATCAGGATGAGAGGTAAGAAACAATTCTAGAGTGTTGGGTGTGTGACCTGCAACGTCAGGAATTCGTGTTGGCTCGTCGACAAGTTGAGTCAAGCTGTTTAACTCAGCAAAGAGCTCGACAAACCTACTAGAATTGTGTACATTGAAATCGCCCGCGATTACGATTTCAGTGCGAGGATAATGGGCAAAAATTCTTTGAATGGAGTTAGATAGCGCATCAAATTCGTGAAAAGTTGAATTGCTGTCCAAGTTTGGGCTCCGATATATGAAACATATATGAATTAAATGCTTATTCACAGTAAATTTTAACTACATAAAACTAAAGAACGAGTTCAAACAAGAACCGTATTGTGGTTGCAGTTGGTAAGCAACGTCATTTCTAATATAGACGGCGAGACCATGGTACGAGAGGAATAATGGCACTAAGATATACCCGTTGAGTTTAAATTCTGTAGGATCAGTATTTACACCTACTTGGGTTTCACTTAGTGCCAAAACAGCTGGCCTGTACACTACAGTATGGACAAACACAGAAACAAAATTCGATCTTAGCCCCCGAATGTTGCTAAAATCGAACCTAAATTTATCATCCATTACAAAATTAAAACACAAAAAAAAAACAATTTAAAAAAATTTTACGAATTTAGTCTAAACTGAAATTAAACCGAAAATCCGTACAAATAGAACGTCAAAGTCACTTGTGCCAACTCAGGAGCGAAAGAGAGACCAAAACTATTTTTCTTTTCAGTATGTGTGTTGATGAATAGTTTTTAATTAAGTCGGGCAATTTAAATACGTAGGTACATAATAGGTAAAAAACTATTAAATAAAATATAATTTTCTAAACGTTAATGGATGAAAACTAACTAAATGCTGGTGGTTATATTATTGCAGGAAGTTTTAAGCAACTACCATCGTATCAGTAGTAGGAGTTTCAAGTACAATAAAGTTGAATTTATTCTGTTTTTTAGGAGGATTTTTATTTACAAAATTGGGTAAGAGGAACGAAAATGCATATATTTCCTAGTCGTCGGAGCTCATTACAAGTTATTATTTTGAATTAAAATAGAATCAAAGTAAAATTAGCTTATATGTGTTTGAAGCCATGGCTTTACGAATCTCTCAAAACCAGCAAATCTGAAGGCTCCTTGTTGTCGCAAGTTGGCGGCAGCAGAAACTTTTTTGTTAACTCAAACACGTTCTTTGTAGTTGCAATGAGTTACAAATTCCTTTATTAAATAAAATTCATTTTAACAAAAGATATAATAGATTTTATAGTTTTAATGACTTACATTAGTTTCTCTTTGTAAATTCAAATAGTTTTAAGTATTTTTAGCAGATAATCCAATTTATTAATTTTAGAAAGCAATTTAGTACGTAGGTTATAATTCAAAAAGCACGTTTCTAGTCAATTGACAAAGGATCGAATTAAATAAAGGGCGCGCTATATATAGTTTGCGAAACAGATGCAATCAATGACAATTATATAAGTTAAGTAAATACAGGTTAATAACAAGCTTGGCAAAGAAGTTTTAAACTTTAGTTAAGGGTGAAATTACACTAGAGCATATAAGTGTTTACACTTGAAATGGCTCAAGGAGCAATTAAAACTCCCCTTTTGTATTTTCACCCGGTGTTAGAGTTGTTTGATCAGGACATCTAGAACTGCTAGCTTACGAGCTGGTCTCTCATACACGCCAGTCTGGGTTTGCACAAGTGCACTCCGCACTTGACCATCTTTTGAAGGTTTGGTTTGAACTACCTTTCCTTTCGCCCAACAATTTCTTGGACTATCTGGATCTACTATGAGTACGATGTCGTTCACTTCAATAGGTTTTGCTTGCTTGAACCACTTTGCGCGCCTAGTTAACGTAGGAAGATACTCACCTATCCACCGTCTCCAGAAATGATCCGCATACTGCTGTGAAGCAAGCCAATTTTGTTTTACCACTGTCACGTTATCGTCGAACACAGCAAGCGGTTTTGATCCATTCGAAGAACCCAAGAGGAAGTGATTTGGTGTTAAAGCTTCATCACTTTCGTTATCCAGCGGAATGTATGTTAACGGACGAGAGTTGACAATATTTTCTGCTTCTAGGAGCATACTTCTAAGAAGCTCATCAGAAGGGTTGCGAGTAGGCATTATTTTATACAAAATTGTTTTGATGGAGCGCACTAGTCGCTCCCAGCTACCACCCATATGCGGGGATGCAGGTGGTATAAAGGTCCCCTTTGTCCTTGTTGATGTGAAGGCTGTCATCAGTTTTTCTTTTTCAACACTTTCCAGAGCTTCTCTCAATTCTCTTTCTGCACCCACAAAATTTGTGCCGTTGTCACTGAATAATTCTTGAGGTGTTCCACGCCTCGCAACGAAGTTTCGCAGTGCCATGATGCAAGAGTCCGCCGATAGAGTATACGCAATCTCAATATGGACTGCTCTCGTTGTCAAACACGTCAGTAAAACTCCCCAACGCTTTGCAAGTCTTCTGTTTACAATTACTTTAATTGGGCCAAAATAGTCAACCCCTACAAATGAGAAGGGCCGTGAAAATGAAGCAAGTCGTGCATATGGAAGCTGGGCCATTATTGGTACGATTGGCTGGGCGCTATTATTCTTACAATCTTGACAGTGACGTCTCACGGAACGTAGAGCAGCTCGCATTCGAGGAATCAAGAATTTCTGTCTTAGCTCATTAATGACAGTTTCGTGATTTTGGTGATTGTATCGGCGATGAAGATCCATGATAATAAGATATGTGATCCGATGTGTTATGGGAATAATAATAGGTTGTTTTAAGTCTTCTTTTGCTCTAGTACAAGCATTTATTCTGCCATTGGCACGAACAACGTTGTTGGCATCTAGGAAGGGGCAAAGACGAAAAATTGAACTAGTATTCTCAACTGATCGATTAGCTGATAAGTCTGCAATTTCATCTTCGTAAGCGCTGAACTGAGCTTCTTTGATTAATGCAATTTCAGCAGAGAGAAGTTCGTGTTGTTTGAGAATTCCAACGACCTTATTTTTGTTTTGCTGCTTCAAATTAATGTTGTTAGTAAATCGCAGAGCGTACGCTGAACTTCGTAGCAAGAAATTCCAATGAGAGTTTTCGTCGAATCGAAAAACGTTCCTAAAAATCTTCATGGTGTGAACATTTATGAACACCGTCTTCATTTCTTCGATAGTTGAGTGTTGAGGTTTTGTTTCTTGAGGCCAGTATTCTGAAGTTAGTTTGAGAAAATCGGGACCGTTGTACCATCGACTATTGCTATCGAGATCTGGAAGTTTTTGCCATTTAGTTCCTTCGTCGGCTACGTTAAATTTTGTTGGAACCCAATTCCATTCGGAAGCTTGTGTGAGATCTAAAATCTCACTGATACGAAACGCAACAAACTGCCTGTACTTTCTATGGTCTGACTGGATCCAGCTTAATACGTTTTTTGAATCCGACCAGAAAATCTGCTGAGAGAATTTTAATGAGTGTGAATTCGAAATAGACTTTGCCAGTCTAGCCCCGAGAACGGCAGCTTGTAGCTCCAGCCTTGGAATGGACAGATTTTTTAGGGGAGCGACTCTTGTTTTGGAACCAATAAGAGCACAGTCAATAGTGCTACCGTAAGATGTTCTCACATACGCAACAGCTGCAAACCCGTTCTCACTTGCGTCGACAAATATATGAAGTTGTCGTTCTATGGTCTTGGAAAAGGCATTTGAGCTGACGTAGCACCTAGGAATGTTAATATTTTCAACTTCTGGAAGGAGACGAATCCATTTTACCCATTTATCGTACTCTCCATCTCTTATTTCGTGTCCCATTCAATCAATGAGCGCCAGATATCCTGTAAAAGTATTTTAACATACACTAAGAACTGACCCAAGAGACCTAGAGGATCGAAGATGGTCATGAGAATTCTCAGCACTTCGCGTTTTGTAGGGCGACGAGTACCTCTCAAAATCACCACTTGCTTCAGATTGGAATTAAGCTTAAATACTAAGCAATCTGTAGAGGTATTCCACCACATTCCTAAAACTTTTTCAGTACCCAGTTCTACGTCCATATTTAAGTTAATTTAAATGATCGGCTCGGAACTCAATGCCTGTAGTACACGGGAGGAATTGGAAATCCAATTGCAAATGTGGAAACCTCCTTCTCGATGAACATGGCGAATGTCTTTCGCAAGCTTGATAGCTTCGTCGGCTGTCTCCACACTATCCATTAAATCATCTACGTAATGGTTTTTACGAATAGAACGAACAGCTCTTGGGTATTCCTCTGCAAATTCATCAGCATTTCTGTTTTTAATGTACTGCGCACAGCAAGGAGAGCACGATGCGCAAAAGGTCATGACGGTCATAACATAGACTTCTGGACGTACATCTGCATTTCTGCTCCACAGAAATCTTTGGTAATTCTGGTCTTTTTCTCGAATGTGAATCTGGTGGAACATCTCCTGAATATCTCCACAAATAGCCACAAGATTTTCTCTGAACTTATAAATTACTGATATAAGTGAAGTTAATTGATCGGGGCCTTTCAATAACATCGAGTTGAGTGAGACTCCTTGGACTTTGGCTGCCGCATCCCAAACTATTCTTAGCTTACCAGGTTTATTTGGGTTTGTAACGGGAAATATAGGAAGATACCAGGATCGGTTGTGTCCTTCAGATATTTCCTTTTGTGAGAGCTTGCGATTTTAGCATCAATTTTTTCTAATAAACCTGGTTCTCTTAGCATCCGTTTATGAAGGCATAACAGGCGGTTTTTGGCCATGGTGAAGCTGTTTGGAAGTTGAGGTTCATTAAGCTTCCAAAGCAATGTAGTTTCAAAATGTCCATTTTTGCGTACCGTATGAGTTTCCAGAATGTCCAAGACTCTTTGGTCATCACTTGACATAATTACATTTTTCGAATTTGAAACTCCAAAGTTTTCTGTATCTATGAATTCTTTAACTAATTCCTGAAGCTCATCATTGTTGCATTCGCAAATGTGGGTACTTTGGTGTCCATTAACAGCTCTGGTTGTTTGAAGATTATTAGGAAGGTTGCCGTGCACGATCCACCCAAGACGCGTTTTAGTTGCTACGGGTTCGGATAAACTTCCTTCTTTGCTTTTCAAAGGAAATCCGAGCTGGGTATTATTAAGACCTATAAGTAAGCGAGGAGCTGCATTTTCGAAGTCTTTAATATCCAGACCTCTTAGATGTTGAAACCTTTCTTTTAATATCTTTGGCTCTATTGTTTGCAGTGGAAGTTGAAGATTTTCAACAGTATGGACATCAGTCAGAGCATACCTTTTAGCTTCAGGTGTTGTGCTTGATATCTGCAGAGCAAGAACCTCCGATGTTTTCTCGTATCTTCTTGTGTTTCCCGTCCACTTTAAACACAATGGTTCTGGTTGTCCCCTTACATTCAGTTGTCTAGCAATTTCTCGGTCTAGAAGAGTAATAGAAGAAACATCATCTAAGAACGCGAATGTTTGCAGTTGGGTATTATTGCCGTAAAGTGTAACGGGAACGACTCGAAACAGTGCAGAGTTGGAATTATGACGGTGTACATTTGAGTGATGTTGTTTTGATACGCTTTCTTGGTTATATTCATGGTTGTGAAGAAGCTTATGATGTTTGAATTTGCAGTTATTTACTCCGCAGACAGATCTCGACAGGCACTTATTGTAGTCGTGCTTAGACAAACAAAGTCTACATAGCTTATTCTCTCGAACAGCTGTCCATTTTGCGGTACGGCTCAGTTGTTGAAAGCTTTCACAGTCGGTGACAGAAATACAGCTACCATTGCAAATACAGCATTTGGGTTTGTAAAGAGAGACCCTGTTATCATTCTGGCTCTCATGATGTACATTCAGGTATCCTCTGTCTCTTGAACTCTTGGCATTTCGTTTGCTTGAATCAGTTGATGTTGATGCAATAGGAGCAGTAAGACCATTGACGGCATCGGCGTACAATTAACTATTGTTTGTTTATAGATAGCCCAATTGAGACGAAGCTCATGGGGCAATTTATTTTCGAGTTCCTGTAGAAGAGTCGGATTATTCATATAGGCAATCAATCCAGAGGACTCTATAGTAGCACAATAGTTTTGGACATCTAGAGCGAAATTTATAATAGTATCGAACTTGTCTGCCTTTGGTGCTGGAGTCAGCTGGATCTTTTTTTGAACTGCTTGAATAATCATAACTGGTTTGCCATAAAGGGCATTTAGTGTAGATATAACACGAGAGACACAGTTAGGTTGAGTAAGTAAACTTTTAACAGCATCAAAAGCTTTTCCTTTCAATGTCTTTTGTAACCGCATCATATTCTCTTCATCACACATCCACATAATTTTTTAGTCCGATTATAGTTTGATATAAATATTGGCCATTCTTCGGGATTCCCTCCAAAGTGCTGAAGATCGCGGGACATCACATGGCGAGCTGCGATATGACTTCGAGATAGAATTATGTTTTCGTTATCTTGAATCTGACGTAAATCTTCTTGTAACTGCGGCACATCGGAGGGCAAATGCTGATGACGAGCGTTAGCGTTGAGTGTTGGATGTGAGCACGTTGGCATGAAATTCATAGACGATGGTAGAGCATTTGTCGTTAGTCTTTGATGTTGTTGTTGCATTAACAGATGGTGCTGATCGGTTGTTTCTATACAAGTGTTGTGGATTAGTTAATGAGGAAAACTGGTGTTTTTTGATGGAGGAATGTGAGGATTAGGTTCCTTAATCGTGGATGGTACGCAGTGATGATCTGAGTTCTTCTCTAGCCAATTGTTTACTTTCGCCCTAGATATAGAAGAATCTCCGTCTTCACCATCGCCTCAGCTATTTGTGACAGAAGTTGGTATTTCCTTGATAGGTAATCAGCATCCTCTTTTTGTCTAAGTTCTCGTATTTCGTTGATGCGTTTCTCCTTGAGAGCCATCTCCTCCTCTAACCTTTGTAACTCGATTTGGAGAAACTTTTTAGAATTAGCCTTTCACAGTTTAGAGCTAATGGACATGTTTGAGCCCTTTTGTCGTCTTTCTAATATAAGTGGCCCAGCTCTAGAGGTAAAAGTACTAGAAAAAACCGGTAGTGAAGAAAGTGCGCTTGAAAGAGTGTATTTCGGGGGGGCCACGGCAGTTGCAGTTGAATGTTTAGTAACTGCTGCCTGTACGGTGGAGTGGACAGTATTTAAATTTATTGGAGCACCTGTGGTGGATATTTTATGTGCACCACCTAAATTAGAATAAGCCGAATTCGATGCAGCACCTGGTGTAGTAGGTACAAAGGGTGTCGCGTATAGGTTATATTGAGTAGTAGTGGGAGTGGTAAGACTCGTGGTAACAATCGAATTTTCGGCGGTGGTATTGGCAAGCTTAGCAGCAGGTGCGGAGGACAATTCTGAAAACCAAGGATACTGAATATTCTTACCTGCGCAACAAGTTTTACAGATGAACTCCTCTTCGTTGATGAAACTTTCAACGCCAGCACATGAATAATGGTTCCAGCCCTCGCAAAGATCGCATTGGGCCATATTCTCTTTAGAATCTGGGGCTGTGCAGGAACGACAATTGAATTCTTCTGGTGGTGGCGAATTGTTTTCCTTGGATGACATATTTAGCGGGAATACAAATTATAATGAATTTGTAAATTGTTGTCGCAAGTTGGCGGCAGCAGAAACTTTTTTGTTAACTCAAACACGTTCTTTGTAGTTGCAATGAGTTACAAATTCCTTTATTAAATAAAATTCATTTTAACAAAAGATATAATAGATTTTATAGTTTTAATGACTTACATTAGTTTCTCTTTGTAAATTCAAATAGTTTTAAGTATTTTTAGCAGATAATCCAATTTATTAATCTTAGAAAGCAATTTAGTACGTAGGTTATAATTCAAAAAGCACGTTTTTAGTCAATTGACAAAGGATCGAATTAAAGAAAGGGCGCGCTATATATAGTTTGCGAAACAGATGCAATCAATGACAATTATATAAGTTAAGTAAATACAGGTTAATAAGAAGCTTGACAAAGAAGTTTTAAACTTTAGTTAAGGGTGAAATTACACTAGAGCATATAAGTGTTTACACTTGAAATGGCTCAAGGAGCAATTAACACTCCTATAAAGTCTTCAGGTGTGAAAGAGGCGACTATACGAACACAGCCCCCTATTTCTACAGCGAATGTAATATATTTAGTAATAGAGCGATGGTTAGTTCAATTTTGTTATTGGTTAACAAACAAATTAACTCTTCTTTACACACCGACTCCACTTGATATCTGTATCGCATAGCTAAATCTCTGATATCTATACCAGAGCATTTCTTTTTTCTTTGCTGGGCAAATTATGTCTTGACATTTCATTGATGAAAGAGAAGTTGACGTGTCAACATTGCGGATAAACGACAAATTTCTTCCGATATTTTTTTTGCTTTCCTTAGAAATAATGGTTTTTACTTTGTTAGTTAATAATTTAGATAGATAAATTAATGTTTTAGTTACTACACACTCATATAGTATATTTTATTTTTAAAGAAATGATGTTTATGTAATTTAATTTTTTTTCAGCTAGGTGTGTACAAAATGTACAGGGTCCTACTTAATGAAATTATTATTAAATGCATTTCCATAAATATATATTTCTATGTCAATCAACTTTTTTACTTAAAATGTACAAAACAACAAAAAATACAACCGAAACGCAAGAGAACGAAGAGCAACGACCAGCATGAGAGACAAAAAATAATGAAATAAAATTGTTATCTTCCTAGAAAAAGGAAAAAAAACTCATCTGTCAAATTTATATCAGACATCTTCGTCAAGACGAAATCTTAGAGAGAGATATCTGATATCCCAACATAACGAGAAACAACGCGACTCCATTGAATATTTCATTGTAGGATACACATTCTGAGAGAAGTTATAGCTCGTGGAGTTGGCCTGTTAAAATTTAAACCGCGTGTTTATATAAACGCATCGATAGCGATTGGTTACTGGTAACCTCAATATTAATAGGAGCCCTCAATATCAATTTGTTTGTTTTCGTAAAAAAGGCCATTAAATCAAACACAAATAAATTAATTTACTTTAATTTTGTATTTTTATTCAAAATAATAACTTGATGTAATAAATGTGTAGGTGTTTTCGCTTCACTAATCCAATTGTGTAGAAAAATACAAATCTTTCTGAAAAGCAAATAGGCAAATTGCATTGCTCTTTATTACACTTTAAACTCCTGCTGCTGCTGTTGCGGCGGCTGCTGTATTATATTTTGTTTACATCAAAAGTAAAACCACCCCCAGAACTTGATCATGATTAGTTTGCATCCATTACCGTTTGGCGTTCGGAAAATTATATTATTGTTTATTACCTATAATTTAACTTATTTTAATTCCACGACAAAATTAAAAACTTCATCAACACACAGACTGAAAACGAAAATAGTTTTTTTTCTCTGTTTTACTTTGTAGATAATAAAACTATTATTGTTAATATACTTACCGATTTGCGGTGTCTTCTGGAAGTCGTTGGATGCGGGACGCATATTATATTTGGATCGTTTAAGAATCCATAAATGTATGACTTCATACCCATAGGTTTAATTGTTGTTTGCTGATAGTTGATGGGGGTTGTGAGTTCATTCTACACAAAATTAAAATAAATCTGTTAATGAAAGAAATATACAAAAATAAATAAAATATCAATTTAATAACTAATTAATTGATTTTTAAATGTTTTTATTTTCAACCAGCCGTAAGGGGGTCAATCTGTACGTGACCACTTTAACCATTAGCGATCTAAAATGTTGTTCGGATTTGCTTTGGTGTATCTAGTTTGCTCAAGGATGACTCATCGCATAATGCACAGAATTCTATGGGTGAGAAAAACAAATTAGGTTACAATTATTGTTATTTGATTTATTCTGCGTCAAGTTTACTCACGCATTAAACCAAAACTAATAGAACACTTTGTATATTTCTGGAGTGAATGCATGTAAATAACATTTTTACTTGAGATTAAAGGTTTTATAAGGCAAGTTATGCATTCGTGCAGAAAAAAAAATTTAAATAACAATGAAACATGATAGCGAAGATGAAAAAAGTGGGTCTGGAAATTCTGTCTGTCTGTCTGTCTGTCTGTCTGTCTGTCTGTCTGTCTGTCTGTCTGTCTGTATGTCAGCCTGTATGTATCAGCACCTACGGCATAAACGGCTGTTCCGATTTACGTAAATTTGGTAACAGGGTGTCCCGCAACTCAACGTCAAGCGGGTACCGGGTGATAGGGTAGGTTATACCCGTACTGCATATAGTAAGAAAAAAAATTATCTCGCTGGGTTACGTAATAATAGCAATATTTAGAAAAATTATGCAAATCGATACCCATGGCCACATTTTAACATACTGTGGTCACAAATTTTGATACTTTTCAGTGATTTTTTTCTACGTCATCCTTAATTACCATGCTACTGAATGCAATCTCGAAATCTAAAATAAATATTGTAAGTTTCGCAAGAAAAATGAAGTTTGACTGAGTCATTGTTCAAACAAATTTTGTAACCAAACATTAACACATCATATTTAAAAAAAATGTAGGAAACTACCCACGGCAAGTTATTTAAAAAATTGGCCCATTTTATCAAGTTTTCAAAATAGTTCAACACTTACCACTTGCTGCTTCCATAATCATGTTACCAACCTGTAAACCATTTTCGAGCAAGTAAATTTTTTTTTTTTTTTTAAATAGGAACGTATTATACCTTATAGATGTAGAACTCCAGTAAGCCATTCCCTTAAAATATTGTTCAAGCTGCTCAAGTAGTTAACATACTAAAAGTCCTGATCCCTGGGAGGTTATCCGGTGGAGGGCGAGGAGTATAAAGCCCCCAGAAAGAGGCTTTTGGGAACTTACGCTTATACCACGGAAATAGTGCGTCCTAGTGATTTTTTTTTAAGAATAAACAAAAGCCCATCAAATTTTGTAGAATTTTTATTATTACCACTTTTTTCTGAAAATCAACCGTTACCGAGATACACGCATCGCATGGGAGAAAAATTACAAAAACGACTGTTTTCTTTATATTTTTCGTCAAGCATACCATCATATCGTCTACTCTTAACTGTTAATCTGACAAAATACGTTCTTGGATAAAGTTGTAGAGAATTGAATTTCTTTGAAAAAAATAACACTTATTTATTTATTTATTTATTAAGATATTAATATACAATTAAAATTGTTATTAATATTAGCAGCAGCGAAGGCTTTCGGCTCTAGGTTTACAATACTATATTGGTTAAATGAAAATTTTTAGACTATTAAATATTTTTTTTATTTTAACGATATTGCTTAAATCCAGTTCTTTGAGAAGTTAAATGGGATTAGAGTTGTAGTTGTTGACTTGTAGTTGTGAATGTCCACACAGAAAACATGGACTGAGTTAGTGGGTTACGGTAATTGAGTTTAGGCAATTAGGACAAATAAGTGGATTTTGCTTCTTTAGCAGGTGTTGGTGGGTGAATGCTGTGTGACCAAGGCGGAGTCGAATTAATGTTTTGAATTTTCTTCGGGTTTATAGAGCTATAGTGGTGTTTGTAATGCTCCCAGTCAAGTAATGTTTGCTTATGAAAAGCTTGATTGATTCGTCCCTTTAGGTCGCGCCGAGAGAAGGTGTTGAAAGTGTAGGTGGGAGCCTTAAGTGTTGCGTTTGCAGCTTGATCTCCACGTTCATTACCCTTTATTCCTACATGGCCTGGGGTCCAGATGAGTTTGATTTTAGTCTTTGCTTTTGAAAGAATATCTCGTATTTTTGCTATGATATCTGTGTCATTGCTCGGATTGACGATGGCCTGTAGAACTGACAAGCTATCGGCGCAGATTGCCCATTTCCCTTTTTTTAATAGACTCAACTTAGTGGCTTCAAAGATAGCTAATGATTCGCTTGTGTAGACGGACGCAAAGTCTGGAAGAATGCCTTGGGCTATAATTGCCCCGTTTTGGGATATGACCGCAAAGGCAGTGTTTAAATCTGTTTTCGAACCATCTGTTTACATGAAGTTCCAACCTTTGTTTTTCAAACCATTCAAGATTTCCGAGAATCGCGCTTTGTAGATGGTGTTACAGGTGTTTTTCTTTCGTAATTCTTGTAAATCGAGAATGACTGATTCCTTGGATAATGACCATGGTGGTTGTGCTGGTGTAAATTTGGTTGTTCTGGTTAAGGGTAATTGAAGCTTATTTTGAATTTCAAGGACAAGGTGTATTGTAGAAGGGATTCTTCTTCTGCGTCTGAGCGATATTGCCTTTGAGATATCTCTGTCTATAACTGAACCTGTTTGAAAGATGAACTTTATGTTGAGTTTAGAAATGATTTCTGTGTACCGGTCTTCTATCGTTGGAAGTCCAGCTTCAGCAAGTATGTTTTTAATCGGTGTAGTTGGAAAAGCACCAAGGCTTTTGAATACTGTGCAAACATACTTCAATGATTGGAAAATTAAAATAAATGCTGGGAAGACTCAAGCTGTCTTTTTCACTAGAAAAAGGAAAGCTTGTTTCTTGCCCAGCAACATGCTTCAAATTAATGGCATTCCAACAGAGTGGAAGTCCAGTGCTAAGTATTTAGGAGTTCACCTAGACAAAACACTTACTTTTGGGCTTCATATACAAGAAACAATCAACAAGGTCAACTTAGCTATAAAAATCTTATATCCATTTATTAACCGAAAATCGAAACTCAGTGTTGTAAATAAGCTCATCATTTTTAAGGTTATCTTTCAAAGCATTATGCTTTATGGATCGCCTGTTTGGGGTAAATGTGCTAACAGCCATATACTTCGGTTGCAAAGAACCCAAAACAAAGTTCTCAAAATGATACTAAATTTACCATGGCACTATTCAACGGAAAATCTCCACGCATTGGCCAACATCGAAAAAGTTTCATTTAGAATAACTAATTTAATTGAGCGATATAATACATCTTGCAGTCTTTCCGATAACTACCTTATCTCAAATTTGGCTATGTAAGAAAAAAAAAAAAAATAAAAAAATAAAAAAAAAAAACATTAAAAATTAAACAAAAAAAAATGGTTAAAGCTTTATATTTGTTATTTATTTGTTGTTTATTTAATTATTTATTTATCTGTTTTTTTTTTATTCAATTATTAATTTATTTATTTGTTATTTATTTTTATTTATTTATTTATTTATTTATTTGTTTGTTTATTTATTTATTCATTTGTTTGTTAACATAGTTATATATTCAATTATTTATTTATTTATTTGTTATTTATTTATTTGTTGTTTATTTATTTATTAATCTGGTTATTTATTTATATGTATATTTATTTATTAACTCATTTATTTATCTATTTACTTTTTATAATTTACTTATTTATTTATTTATATTTATTAACTTATTTATTTATTTAATTATTGAAATTACTTACTTTAGTAAGATATATTTATTTAGCTATTGCTTGTAAAGCATTTTTGAGTTTGGCACTTTGAGCAATTTTCTAGCCTCCTATTCTCTCCAATCTTGGATAACATGTTTCTGACAATTTGAAGAAGGTTTTTTTTTTGTAGCTTTTTCCTTCGATTTTTCATTTTATTAAACTGTGATAATTTATATAAAAATGTTATATTTTTCAGAAGTAAAGTAGAGTTATACTAAATCTCTGTAAATTGTGCAATATAGTTATAAGAAAAAATGTAAATAATTACTGCTACAATAAAATATACAATATACAAAAAAGGCTTTTCCTAGCTGCTTGGTGGAGAAAAATTACAAAAACGAGTGTTTTCTTTATATTTTTCGTCAAGCATACCATCATATCGTCTACTCTTACCTGTTAATCTGACAAAATACGTTCTTGGATAAAGTTATAGAGAATTAAATTTCTTTGAAAAAAATAACACTTACAAATTGATTGTTGAATGCAAAAGACCAAATTCACCTTTATTATTATGTTTTACATTTGTAAAATTATAACTTTGCAATTTTAAAGTAAGGTTAATTTATTCTTTTGCATTCCAGAATCTATTTTTAAGGGGTTATTTATTGTACTAAATCTAATTTTCTTTAACTTTATCGAATAATTTTCTTTGTCAGATTAACAGTTTAGAAGATAATATAATGGAATGCTTGATGAAAAAATAAATAAAACACTTGTTTTTGTAATTTTTCTCCCTTGCGATGCGTGTATCTCGGAAACGGTTGAAATTAAAAAAAAAGTGATCATAACAAAAATTGTACAACATTTAATGGTCTTTTGTTTATTCTTAAAAAAAATTTCGCTACGACGAACTATTTCCATGGTATTAGCGTAAATCGATAAAAGCCCCCTTTTGGTTTATACCCCTCGGACTCCTCCGGATAACCTCCCAAGGATCAGGACTTTTAGTATGTTAACTACTTGAGTAGCTTGAACAATATTTGAAGGGAATGGCTTACTGGAGTCCTACACCTATAAGGTATAATACGTTCCTATTTAAAAAAAAAATTATTTTACTTGCTCGAAAATAGTTTAAATGTTGGTTACATGATTATGGAAGCAGCAAGTGGCAAGTGTTGAACTATATGTGTCAATTTTTTAAATAACTTGCCGTGGGTAGTGTCCTACATTTTTTTTTAAATATGATGTGTTAAAATTTGTGGGAAAAGCTTTCTTACCTACCTCGACAAAGGGCAACGTAAATTCATTATATCCTTCGTATTGAATACATTTTAAAACCCGACCAATTTTAAAATTTTATTTTATCAATTGTCTTCTTAAATTTGGGTTATATAATTGATTGTGAATGGAATGGAATTTTTCCTAGTGTAATCGAAACATCTACTAGATAGTTCAGATACACACCACTGTATAGCATTCATCATTAACACCACCTAGACGTCAACATAGAAGTTAAAAAGAACCCCTTCTTAAAAATCGAAAATAATATTACAACAATTTGCCGGGATGTCAAGTTTCAGAGGCAAATAGAGGCTAAGAGATAAAAGGAGATAGACGGCATCATGGTGAAGAAGAGAGATGACACCAACTGCGAAAACCGAACGAAAGGGCGGACACCAATAGGGAGTTTTACCATCTTGTCAAAAAATATGACAGCTCACACTATGACGAAGACAGATTGAAATATGTATCGCGCTTTTTTCAAACTGTCAAACTCAAGAACAACTTGGAAATAATTTTTAAATGCGGTATTCTTTTTTTGTGTGAAATTTGTGATTTCCGTGGCTTAAAAATTTATTTTAATTAGCAAAACCAACAAATACATCTGTATATACATATAAAAGTGGCCGAAATAGTGACAAAAACATTATTAACATTAAAAACTATTCAACACAAAAACATTGTTAAAGTTGTTACTAAAAACTATTCGATTATTGTGTAGTGAATTTGTTTTCAAATTATTTCGACACCAAAACATTTGTTTGTGATTACTGGTTCTGTTGAGGTTGCACATCCTCTTTGTATGCCGTTAAGGGCGTACAAAATTATCGCCACATGAGTGCATGTCTCAAACAGACCTGCTTTGCATTGCCGGTGGGCAGATTCTACATTTCCACTCTCCGTAATGATGATACAGGCTTCCAAAGGTTTTTCATTTAGGCGCTGGGAATGCAAAACCTGAATAGATACAAAAAAACTGATAAACGCAATTTGACTATTTATTTAAAGAAAACTTAAGTACCTTCCCCAACACAATGTACACATTGGCTCGTGTGACAAAAGTTCCAGCCATTTCCTTCAGCCATCCTGCGTTGAAGAGTCCTTCAGCTTTGCAAACACTGTTGCTGTTTTTGCTCTCCTTTCCCGTGCAGTTTGACTTATTTGAAAGTAAATACCTGTGGGTAATATAAGATGTTACATTTTTTGGAAATATCTTACTTTCATACGAAAACAGGTATGGATCTCTTCCAATATTTTAAATTTTCGATAAATATCGAATTTTACTACATTGATCTAAGGATCTGGCATATTGGGAGAGTTCCATACTGTTGATTATCTTTTTCCAATTTAATACTCTCCTTGAAGTAATCGGCTCCTGTTTCCAACAATTGATGATTTAGTTTTATTCCTTAAGTTTTTTCTTCATAAGTGGAAAGACATATTCTCTCAATGTTTATATTTATTTCTTAAAATTACTACACAATTTTCACAATTTTTCACAATAAAAAAAAAAATCAGCTGTTCGGCATACTGCTGTTTTTGACAATTCTGTGAGAACGAGAAAGAGATATATCGTTGTTACCTAAAAAGCCCTATAGTGATTGTCCTAGAAGCGAAAGTACTGCATGATGTATAGCAAACAAGTCGTACCCCTGTGGCCATGGTAAAATGTATATATGTGTTGAAACCTTATATTTTCTCATGATGTATATTAGTTGTTAGCAAATGATAGGAAAAAGAAGCTAATACTAGAAATATCTCTAAAAACAACTCGAAAGTCATTATTTTACTCTAAGCAAGTATATCTGTCAAATTGTAGTTTAGTGATGTCAGTTTCCACATGAATAGTTTCTGGTTAAAAAACGAAGAACAAAGTAGTGGAAATAGACACGCAAGTCATAGGTAGATTAAATATAGATGTTCATTATAGTTGAGCTTATAGAAAAAGTGAGAAAGAGAAATTAGTATCGTCATTAGTAAAAATGTAAGCACAGTAAATTAGAGTGTTGAGAATAAAAGATAGTAAATGAAAACAAAAGACCATCCAGCAACAACTTTGTCCACTCTAACTAAAAGGTCAAAATCAAGTATAAAGAAGTACGAAAAATTATAATAAACCAGTCAAAAGTGTACTAGTCAGCTATCTAAAGTCTGAATTATAGGTTACTCGACCGTACAAATTGATGAAAAGTTATGTTTAGTCAAACAAATAAAATTTTTCTATCGGACCACATGTCATCCACTTCCAGTTCGTCCGTCCCCTCCCGTAAAAAAAATTTTTCACCCCACTGTCCTATCTGTGAATACGTGTGAGTGGTGAGTTTGTTTGACTTATGTCAAAGGAAATATGACAAGAAACTATAAAAAATTGTACGCATTCTACGTAAGTAAACGAAAATATTTTTGTCTAAAAACATTAAATAAAACATTAAATATTGATAATAAATTGTTATTTACAGATGTAGCAGTGCTACAGCATCACCCGTGATGTTAAGGGCATGCATATCTGGGATGTAAGCCATATCTATGCACGAGACCATTGAAACAGACGACATGGATGAGCCAAAAGACGAACTATCCTCAGAGCTGCTTCAAGAGAATGACGAGGGACAAAACGTTGACATGGATGCTCAGCGAAAGGTCACTGATCAGAGTTTAATGAAGCAAGCGGTGAAGAAAATACGTTTTCTAACTATGACAACTCAACAATTTGAAGAAGGTTCTGCACGGTCCAAGCTTTTGCAGCAAAACGAAGCTCTTTCAATCCTTATCAAAATATCAAGTCAAAATATCAAAGGTTCGTATAATCAAGAATCAAAATTAAAACTATAATAACCTCTGATTTTGCAGGTGTACAAGTGCCAACTCAGGTGCTATGTGGTGAACTAATGAATTCTGCTGGGTTCTCGGTTAGATACGCTGAAATTCTTTAAACCCATGTACAGGACATGGAAGGATCACGTCTCACATACATTCATTGGACGTCGCGTGTGCGAAACGACTCGATGATAGAAATCTCGTTTGGGTGTCCCAGACAGTATATTAAGGAATATATTTCTCTGTTTTTAAATTGCTATAAAATGAGCACCCAAAACACATTAAAAATTGTTCCTACCCGGGCTGCATTCTTGTTAAAGAACAAATCTTCATTTACAGCAACAGTTTTCGAAGAACCACAGTTTGTCGCACATTTTCCACAAACTCCGAAAGCATTGACCAGGATTTTAAATGATAAAACAAATTCTTTAAATAACAAAAAAGGTGAATTGGAATTCGATATCAAGAGAGCACGACACGAGATTATAAATTTTGCCCTTAACGGGGTTCAGGCTTTGATGAGGACGAAAACTGGATAGAAAATTCAACAGAATTCTCAAACGGTGTAGATTTCTATTCAGTTGTTCTTCATGAATTGGGCCACAGTCTAGGACTGGCTCATTCTCCGGTATATTCATCCATTATGTTCCCATACTATAAAGAACCTGGTCAGAATTTGTTAGATTATGTCGATGTTTTGGCGATGTACGAGCTTTACGGTAGTTTTTGGTTTTTTTGTTTCCCTTGCTGAAATTGTAAATCAATTTTTTATAAAGTTAACAACAGACTGCAAGGTGACGATAAGTTTGAGGATTATACTTCAAGAGCAACTATATTAAAAAATGAAGAATCAACAGAAACTACTGCTCAAACACGGACCACAAAAGAGGACATTCCTTTTACATATGAAGGCGACTATGACACAGTTGGTGATCATAAGGTTATACAATAATAAAATGAAAATAAGCTTGATTACTATTTTTTACTAACCTTGTTTATTATAGCGAAGATACTCTACTAACATGGTTTGGAAAAAAAAAGAGTTGACGACGAAAATTCCAAAGAGACCAGTTCCAGCCAGCAATATTTGTCAAGGTCGTTTTGATGCAGTGTCAAAGATAAATGGAGCAGTTTATATATTTAAGGGTAACTATATATGGAAACTTTCTCCAAGGTACACAATTGCAAGTGACTATCCTAAATCGATACATGAAATGTTACCATTTCTACCAGAAAATATTCAAAACATACATGCGGTCTATGATCGGTTTGATGGAGCGTCAGTGTATTTTACAGGTTTGTATTGAAGTAATTTAAGTTAATAATTGAGTTTGTTTGGTTTATGTTTTTTTTTTCAACGGTAAATTAATTTTTTTTTTTTTTTTTTGTAATTCAATTTTTATTTTTAATTCAACTTATAACTACTTAAATGCTAGACAAAAACCTTAAAAACTAGCTTACAGAATAACTTAACTAACTTACTGGCCCCATACGAGCGCTCTAAATTATACTATAACTATATATTAAAAATGCCTTTGGGCGTAAAAACTAACTTAAGTTAAAATTCAAAATTACTTAAAACTAAACGAGAAAATTTTTTAAAACTCGTTTTTCAAGACGTTTATTTTATATAAAAAAACTTAAAACTACCCTTTACCTAAATAAAACTAAACTAACCGAAATAAAACTAAAATATACGTAAATATACGTACATAACTTAAAACTACTTAAAAATACTTAAAATAACTTAAAACTAGAACAGCCACCCGCATCTTTTTTTTTTTTTTTTTTTTTTTTTTTTTTTTTTTTTTGGCGCAGCAGCCAATGCATATATGCACACACACTAAGAAATATGTATGTATTAATATATATACATATTAAACAGCGCCAAATGCACATACACACCAACAGATGCAGTTAATGTGTTTTATATTTTTTTTGGTGCCTCCACTGTCCTACATAAAATATACCTATTATACTTAAAAATACGTAGATCGGCCAAGGCAACAACTTTGACTAACCATCAATATCAAGGTGGTCACCCAACCACCAGTATGTTTGAACTTGCTTATAAAAGTCCCTTTTGTCCCGAAGGGGCACAGCTCTACTGAACCGCAGACGCTCTGCTCCGTTCCCAGAGCCGACGTCTTGACCATACAGGATTCGCCGATTTACAGTTCTACGGCCGACGTGGTAGATTAACGGAACCGCCAATCTATCCTGTATCAGCCCCCGACTGTCTAAATAGAGGAATGTCTCGGGCGGGATGAAACCGTTAAGACAAACGCTCTCACTATATTTTTCGTTGGGGTAATAAGCCCCGAAAATAAGTTTTTTGGCTGAGGTCATCGCTCTTGCAATGTGACTCCGAATCAGCTTAATTAAAAAGTTATCTATCTTGTTTATATTGGCCCCGTTGTATAAGACCTCGTTGGCATAATAATGTTTGTACTCCGACTCTGGTGTTCTGTGTAATCCAAGACAGGTCCTAAGACACTGCCTCTCAAACACCCGAATCTTTTCCATTTGAGATGGGGCAACGTTAAACCACACAAGGCACCCATAGGCAAACATCGGCCGGATGAGGGCCATGTAGCAAATCACCTTCACCCTGTTTTCAAGGCGGCTGCTATAAAACAACCGTCTTGTCAGAGCAAGCGCTCCCCTAGCTCTGGCCAGAGCAGCATCTATATGTCGATTGAAATATAGATACTGATCTACCCAGATACCAAGGTACTTTACTACATCTTTACTCGCCAGTGGATGTCCACTTGGTCCAACGATCACTAGATTTCTCCAGTTCTTTCTTGTATCCCTAGAAGCCTTAGACAAAGGGGTTCTAAACAGGATAGTTTCTGATTTCTGAAAGTTAATTTTTAACTTCCAGTCATCACAATATCGCTGAATCTTGTCGAAGTCACGCTGCAAGAGAATTCTGATGACTTCAACTTTTGGACCCGTCCTGTACGCTACAAGGTCATCGGCATACGCAATCGCATGAGTGAGACTACCTATCAGATCGCTGGTGTAAATACTAAAAAGAATCGGCGAGTTCACAGCTCCTTGCTGTAGACCGTTTTTAATATCAAAAGTTGTGGCGGAAGTTACATTGCCACTTTTGACAACAAACTTTCTACCATTGAGCATGTCATGAAGCATATATAACAGTGGTTAACTAATGCCAAATCTGGTTAATTTCAGATAAAGACCCTCTAACCATACGGTGTCGAAAGCCTTCTCTAAATCAACAAGAACGGCACCTGTGCATTGTTTTTTCGCTTTGTTCCATTGAACATCAGAAACTAACTTAGACGCGGCATGAAAAGTGTCATGTCCCGCCTTAAAGCCAAACTGATTGTCTGGAATAATATTCTTGTCCTCAGCCCACTTGAACAGAGCTCTATTGAGAATCTTTTCGAATACCTTACTGATACTTGGAAGAAGATTTATCGACCGAAGATTTGCCGGATTGGAGCTGTCCTTTCCCTTTTTGGGGAGAGGATGGACCACAGCTGTTTTCCAACTCAATGGATAATATGCATTATTCAATGCGTTGTTGAACAATGTGGTATAAATGTCTATTGCTTCCTCAGGGAGATGTCGTAACACAATGTTGGGTATACCATCGACCCCCGCAGATTTCTTTTTCTTTAATTTTTGAAAAATTAACTGAAGTTCTACCTTCGAAATTAACAATGAACTGGGTCCATTTCGCTCGGCGATGGTGGCGTTTGCCAAGTAAATGAATGTTCATTGCCAAGTTCACATTTTATTTCATAAGGATAATGATACAAAAGACTTTTGAAAACTTTGTTTCATACCTAAGGTACTAGCTATTGGGTTTATGATGGTCAAAAGCTGTTGGAAAACAGCCCGAAAAATCTCACAAGTCTTATTTCAACAGCTGCTAATATAACCAAAATAGATGCAGCAATGGTGTGGCGTAAGTAATTTAAAAAATTCAATTTCTCTCGAAATTAAAGATCTTTTGATACTTAAAGCTAAAAACAATTTTACTTACATCTATGCGGAAAATCAATTTTGGAAAATAAATAAGAGAATGCGAAACATTGAAGACAATTATCCAAAGTCAATGCAATGGTGGGTGGGAATCCCAAACAACATTGATGCAACTGCAACACTTGCAAATGGTATAAATTAATTCTTTATACATATTTATTATAACTTTTTTTTATAGGTAAAACATATTTTTTCAAAAACAATTTGTATTGACTATACAACAACAAATTTGTACGTCCCGAACGTGGCTATCCCAGACGAGCTTCCACTGCATGGCTTCG
The DNA here is from genome assembly GCA_951217065.1 of Baccha elongata. Classification (NCBI taxonomy): domain Eukaryota; kingdom Metazoa; phylum Arthropoda; class Insecta; order Diptera; family Syrphidae; genus Baccha; species Baccha elongata. The sequence continues at coordinate 80,273 of CATNUY010000169.1, read as the reverse complement.
ATGCTTACCGATGGAGAAAACAAAACTAAGAAATTCAAATACAACAATTTTATTAATTTAAATTTTATTTTCTTCTTAGACTTGATATAATAGCTAAGATAACTCATGTACAAGATATAATAACTAAGGAATGTATAAAGAATTCCCACACTGCAGTAAATACTAGTCAGAAGTAAAGGCAAAAATGGTAGTTTAACATTTAAATCTAAAATGGGACTTATGATATGTTCGTATGTTGGTAGCATTACGAAACCACTTAGATAGAAAATTTCATGCCATCGAAAATTCATCTTTTGATGTAAGGACTTAAGCAAAACATAATGAGCTGAGGTATACGCAACAAATAAAAAGTACTTAACCAAAGCTAGTTCCAAAGGGAATAGAAGTGGAAACAGTGAGAAGTATCCTGTGAAACTCATAAGAAATGAATACCGCGCATCTTCAACGTTTTTTAGACTAAGGAGACTGAATTAGAAGTGATTATTTGTAGGAATAAAAAAGAGTTAATATAAGAAAACTTACCTTAAAGGTATGAGTACCATTAAAATAGCCTTTTCATGTACGTGGCAGCCAAACATAAAAGACGAGCAGGAGCATATAGTAACTGCTTGAAGAAACGCTCGAGCACTGTCACTGGAAGTATAATGATGAAATCAATTTAAAATATGGGAAAGACGAAAAGTAATGCAAACATTTCTTTGATATCGTCGCATTTTTGCAAACATGAATTTCATTTCACTAGACACTAGAGAAACAATTCCAAAGCGACATATGCATCAGAGGGGATATTTAAAGTAATTTTAACCAAATATCTGATTAACAAATTATGAAATATTATTATGTACTGATCAAAGAATAAGAATCACAACACATGAAAAGTAATAGGTTAAATAGATTGGCTAAGAGACTTGAGAGAATTTTCGATTCATAGCGTTTGTCGAAACCTATTAGAAATATATGTACTACCATGATAACGAAGAAACTCCTATGTGAAGTTCGTTGTTCACTCGATTGTTTTTGTTTATCATTAAGTTACTATACCTTTGTGTTGGTAGAATTGAGTTAATTACACTTGATTCCAATGCTTTTATTTCTTGGTTCCGTAACACAATTCCATTGATTTGGATGAAGAATCGAAATTTTGTAAGTTTCCGAAATTTGTACCTTCAACAAGGATCTTGATAAAATCGATATATAATTGCAACGGAATAGCATTGGACTGTTTTTGATCGGTACTAAATTTAAATTTTGGATGTTAATAGTTCTATTATTTTCTTGCGAATAGTCATCAGCTTATGTTGCATTAAACCTTGAAGTGCTATTAAAAACATATCCGGCGAGAGCAGTGAAATCACATTATCCAAAGTGTCGTAACAATGATGCAGAATAACTTTCCAGAATTTCAACTCAATGCCGTTTTTGCTTTTTTCAATAGCTGATGTAACGTGTGGAATGTAGCTTAAAGTTCTTATGATTAAACTTTGATAAAGGGACTTATTTAATAAATTTTCTTCCTCATCGAGAACAGAAATTGCTCTCAAGAAATCAACTGAGGAGGTAAATGTAGAAACAAATTGCAGAATCAAATATTTGTAGTGCCGAAGTTGCTTGGCATTTCTTGTTTTCACATTAAATAATGCATTGTCATCGGAAGTAAGTATATTTCTATCTTCTTGATCTTCTATACTCATTGAAAGTCTTTTGATGTAAGCCAGAAGAGAAACACAAGTTTTAATAGAGACGCTTGTACTAAATTCATTTAATAGTTTCAAAACAATCACGATTCGCCTACGAAGTTGGTCTCCACCAGCACCAGTTTGGATAGCTTTCGGTGCACTTGATTTGATCTTTTCATCATTGATGGCCTGCGATTCAAAGACAACACATAAAAACAGCCAGAAATACTTTTCAGGGTCCAGGGTGAATAAGAGCTTTGTATAGAGCGGTTTTCGGCGATGTTCCGGCACATCCAATAAGATATCCGAGAATATTTTCAAAACAGGAATAACTTGATTATGTCCAGCCACCATGGTATTGTTGTCTTGCACGAGAATCGGTATGATTCATTCAACGATATGAAATATAATTTGAAAACTAAAAGCATCATCATGTCGAGTAATTGATGATCCCATAAATGTAAATATGTTTTGAGTCATGCGAATACATTGAACAATCAAATCAATTCTAAAATTGCTTTCAGGAATATTACTAAGAAGATTTACTGCTTTGGATTTTTGACAACATTGTAAAAGAGCTGACAGAATAAATTGTTTGGAATATTCAGCTGGCGATTGTATTTCCATGTTTAAACATCTTTTCAGGACATCATATAGAATCGGAATCAAAACTTGAGTATTTTGAAGTTTTGAAGAAGTATCATCTGACGAGGATAAAAGCTCTAGAAATTTTAGTTTGATATCATTTGGATCGATTTTTTGACCTTTGTTCTTTTTAGCTAATTCTCGGATTAATGGATTTTTGTTAGCTAATGCACTCGTCCTTACTACTTTTAATTGGAATTAAATATCTAATGACGGAAAAATATTAAAATCTTCATTTATTATGAAAACAAAAAACAAAAACTTACGTGCATTCAATTTCATAAACTGATTTGTAATGAGTTTTAAATGTTTGTTATTATTTGACAGCTTCTTAACTGCCAACAGTAAAAAAAAAGACTTAAGGGGGTGACTTGTGGTGAAACACTTGCGATGGTGCGTTCACACTATGTGCTAATTTTTTATTTTGATTTGTAGTTAGATAAATAAACATCTAAAATAAGTTCAAAAACAATTTCGTGATGTTTTACATCATTTCTTATTAAAATCGTAGTTAGAAAAATGATTTTAAGAAGAAAAATGTTTATTTCCAGTTTATTTCCCGCTCCAACGGATGCCAACGGATTATTTTGAAAATTTTATTTGAAAAATTCAACACAAAATGGAGCCTTTTTACTTTTTCACCAATCGGCAGTATTTCATGAATGTAGTGGTAGGCCAAACTTGAAGTTTAATACTGCCGATTTGAAAGTTTGTAGGTAAAAGTGGGTGGAGCCTCCTGAGTTGATGTTCTATTTATTTATTATTCTATGTATCGGACCTAGTACTTATTGAACATCAAGTCCAATTTTTGTTAACCTTTGGTTAAGTTCTTTTAGAAAAAAAGACATTTACTCAACGTAGGCTGAAAATTTTTATTGACATACTTATTTACTCATCTACGCCTAATGAAGCTGTTTCTAAAATACTTACTTTTGACCAGGGACAAAATTTCTTGTGAAAACAAAGTTACTATACTTACCCGTGGTTTAACGCCAAACACCTAAGAGACTCACTTCTGAAAAGAAAATTCAATAAAAAGATATTATAAAAGTTTAATAGCAAAAGAAAAACACATTACTTACTGTATAAACATAATTAGTTACAATAGTCTTTAATAAAATTAAAGACTGGTGGAGCGATGAAGCCAAAGCAGTGATGACTAGGAAAAAATTAGCTTTCAAAGCTTGGTCAATGTGTCCCTCCCATAACAAAGAGGAAAAAGCACGCCTTGAAGAAGCCTACAGATGCTCCAAGAAAGAAGCATAAAAGAAGTGTGCCCAACTTAAAGCAGAGAGTACGGAGAGCATGTATCAGGAGTTGGAAGAAATATCGGGCTCAGATGGCTTACGGCTCTCACTCATCTCCAAATTTTTCAGAGGTGAGCAAATGCCTAATCAATGGAGGGAAAGTTATCTTCTCCCAACTTACAAGGCAAAGGGTGATACGAGGAACTGCGACAATTACCGATCAATCAAGCTGATGTCACATACCATGAAGATCGTTGAGCGGGTGTTGGATGGCCGCCTGCGAAAAATAATACGGCTATCTGATGACCAGTGCGGGTTTGTCTCGGGCAAATCAACCACAGATGCAATCCAGAGTGTAAGAATCAGAATGGAAAAACATCGCGATTCCTCGAACGATTTGTATGCTGTGTTCGTTGATTTTGAAAAGGCGTTCGATCGACAACCACGGGATCTGATATGGGTGGCCCTAAGGCAACGAAGAGTTCCAGAAATCTACGTGCAGATGATCATGGATATGTACGAGCAAGTCAAAACAAAGGTTCGATGCACTGCAGGAGTCACCGAAAATTTCCCAATCGAAGTTTGTGTACACCAAGGAAGCGACTTGAGCCCATTGCTCTTTATAACAGTGCTTGATTATCTACTTGAAGATAAGGTGAGGGACCCGAAAGTGACTCAGTTATTCTTTGCTGACGATGGAGTCATCATAAGTCAAGATCCTTCATCCTTGCAACGAGCACTGGACGTATGGGTGGACGTTCTGGAGGGAAATGGGTATCGCATAAGCGCCAAAAAGACCGAATACCTTTGTTGCCCATTTTCTGATCCACTCAGGCCTATTCCGGATATTTATTTGAACGGAACTGTGCTTCCCAAGTGCGAAAAGTTCAAATACCTTAGATCTATGATCAATAAGAAAGGAACTTGTGATGACGACGTCAACCATCGCGTAAGCGTAGGGTGGATGAAGTGGCGTGAGAACTCTGCCATCTTCTGTGACCGAAAAATGCCCCCTAAGCTGAAAGGAAAGCTCTACACTGCAGTGGTCCGTCCAGCGCTTACATACGGTTCACAATGTTGGACTATGTACCAGTGGTATGAAAGCAAAATGACGGCAACTGAGATGAAGATGCTTCGCATGACAGCAGGAGTGACAAAGCTTGACCGAATACGGAGTAGAAAGATCCGGAAAAGCCTCCACGTCAAAGAAACCATCGTTCAAAAAATGCAGCACGACAAACTCAGCTGGTACTGTCATGTACTTAGGAGAAACGCTGAGAACCCCGTCCAAAAAGCATTATCATACAACGTTCCAGTACAATCGCGGAAGAGAGGCAGGCCCAAGAACTCCTGGAGAAAACAAATGCAACGACACCAGCATTCAGTTGGCCTCAGACATGGAACAATCCATAACCGGGAAGCTTGCCGACACTTTCTGAGGTCAACCCGACGAACCCCACAAGCAGATCAGTAGAGAAGCGGTGAAGTGGGAAAGTTATGATCCCACTCGAGATCATAATATCGTCGGAAAAGAAGAAGAAGAAGAAGAAGTCTTTAATAAAATTACTTACCTTCTTGGAAAAATAGAAATGAGATCAAATCAGAAATATTTTATGTACTAGTCCACACTATATACGGTGTAAACAGCGCAAAAAGTTTAGGAGTAGATTTGTTGTAGTACTAGTTTGAGCGGAAGATGATTTGACTTAACTACGACCATGTTCATACTTACCGACAAACAAAAAAGTTTCGTAAAGAAAAATCTTATTGCCAAAAAGTGGAGCTAAGGGTAGAAAAATTAATTGGTTAAAAAGTCTTTTTAATTCAACCGTCAAACTATAAAGAACAAATATAAAAGTATTGAACAATTGTACAAATAAAGTGCGTAGTAAATTTGATCCGTAAAACATTGAAGATTACACTACAAACCAAAGATCGAAAAATCATCGCTCACCAAATCATATTGGATAAAATTAAAAAAAAGGAGCACACAAGTCCAGGTAAGAAAACTGCTTAATTGTGAGCTTAAGTGAAGTGAAATTTACCAGCACTCGATAAAATATATAAATGCCATAAAGTCAATCGTACTGACGCTACCAAATAAAGCAATAATTTTTTTTTGATTTTTTCTGTGCGCAATCATATAGGTACTCAGAAAACATACAAACGACACGGACAGGGACGCAGTCCAATCCAGAGCTGTGATTCCCTGCAAACTGGGCAAGAGACGATTGTGGTTCAACACGCTACACCTAAAGTTATTTTTGCCAAAAATTTGGCTGAAGAAAATCTGATTGGAAGTAGGAAAAATCGCATGAAAATTTGGTCTGGTAGACGCACGTTTCTAGGAATACAATTAGCTTACAAAAAGAGTCAAATAAATACCAACAAGCCAGGTAAAAAAATAACGTAGAGAAATTTAGTTAGATTTTTTTTTTATGAAAAAACATAGTGAAAATTTATTCAATTTACACGTGCGCATCTAAGAGAAAGAAAAGCGCGAAATTCCTTAGTGGATTGACACGGAACACGAGGGTAAAAATATATTTCTTTTGGTAGAATAGTTCAAGGTAGAATATTTGTAGAAAAGAAAAAAAAATATACCTACTGAGAAAATTTAATGTGTTGAAACATATATATATTATTTTTGCCATCGTCCATATGAAATTCTAAAGTCTTTTTCTTTCATACAGGCAGTGACAAATTCGACGGAGCGGCAGTGGACATACCTGGGAACCAAGGTAGGAGTGGGGGTATTCGACAAAAAAAAAGTGCTCACTCCAGCGACCTGGTTATGTGGATAATTCTCCACCCCCCCAGAAGAAACTGCCTGGCTTATAATGAAAATGTACATGCAATATATTGTAAAATAACGTTAATTACAATCACACTCCAAATCACACTCAAGCATACAGATATTTTTTGGAATATCTTTTATCATCATAGACGACAACCCTTCTTTGTCGTCAGAGAACGGGTTTAGTCAGTAAAACGAAATTCACTCAACATACCCATGGACACTAATTGGAAGAAAAATCTAAGTTCCGACAAAAAATCATCAAGTGAATCTAACGTCAACGTTTGCTGAATGTATATGCGGCTACATATTCAACCAACGTGGGAGTCAACATAACGACGAAGATAACATTGAAAGCTGATTTGATTTATTTTTGCAACATAAGTATTTGTAATCAACTATGGTATGGAATTTTACTATTATCTTATATAAAGTTTTTTTTGAATTTCGATTCTTGTGAAATATATTAATCAATGCACTTCGTTACGCATAATATTATTTTTGATAGGCTATACTGACAATTTTCTTGCATAATCTTTGTTATGAGTTTTATATTGGCGACAAAAAAAAATATATATTTGCATACAACTAAAGAATAAAAAAAAAAGAAAAGTCCAGGTTGATTTAATCCTGACTATGATAACTATATACTGCGTTATATCATATGAATGTGTATAAATAATTATGGCATATAGTCCGAAATATCATCTTAATCATTTTAAGAGTACATGTTAAAATCATTAATGCTATACATAGGTCGTAACAAATTCTAATTTTCTTGTTAAAAATACTTACGTACAATCTAAAAGTAAAAACGGTCCCTATGACTATCATATAAAATTTTTTTTTGATACCTACGTCCTACATATGTAGATAATTGTAATATTTTAAAATTAATTTTTTTTGGTACCTACTCTTATGTAAAGAGAGACGGATACTCAAGGGGACCTCGAGATATATATAAATATGAATCGGTACGACTATACAAAGTACCTACATAATTTAAAGTTCATATAAATACATTAGTAGGTATGCTATTTCATGTACCTACATTATTTTCATCACTTTGTGTGATCTTGTCCGTTTTAACAAAAATACATCTTTGTTGTTTTTTCATCTTTTTGTAATATATAAAGATTCTTATGACAGTATCATTTATAGTCGAGTTCCTATGAGTAAAATTATACTCAAAAGAAGTACCTACATGAGTGGTACAAAATCATCGTCATTTCAGTGGTGACCATACATAAAATTGAAAAAGAGAAAAATTACTTTTTTTATTCAACGTTTACCATAGAATAATAAATAAATAGAACATCAACTCAGGAGGCTCCACCCACTTTTACCTACAAACTTTCAAATCGGCTCTATTAAACTTCTATGTGCGTGCGCCCTTGCATTTCAAATGGGACTGTCAAGTTTGGCCTACCACTACATTCATGAAATACTGCCGATTGGTGAAAAAGTAAAAAGGCTCCATTTTTGTTGAATTTTTCAAATAAAATTTTCAAAATAATCCGTTGGCATCCGTTGGAGCGGGTAATAAAATCGAAATATACATTTTGCTTCTTAAAATCATTTTTCTAACTACAATTTCAATAAGAAATGATGTAAAACATCACGAAATTGTTTTTGAACTTATTTTAGATGTTTATTTATCTAACTACAAATCAAAATAAAAATTAGCACATAGTGTGAACGCACCATCGCAAGTGTTTCACCACAAGTTACCCCCTTAAGTCTTTTTTTTTACTGTGGGCAGTTGAACGTAACTGACATCTATAATCTGACAGTTAAATGACAGTCTGAAATTTTGTATTTGGTTTGCAAATTTTTGCAACCTTCGCCTTAAAAGGGCAAATTTTATCTTTTTTATTATAAAATATAAAGTTATCTTTTATCAAAGTGATTAGTTTTTGTATTTAAAACAAATATAATTAATAGAACTATTGGTACTACAAGGAAAACTGTTCTTCAGAAGTGCTTTTCCTGGGAAAGAGGTTAGTAAATTATAACTTCCTCCCAAAAAGAAAAAGAAAATGCAAACCTCATTATAATTTAATTCTTATGACGATAATAATCTTTTCCGAGGAAGTTATGCAGTGCACCATTCCGTACATGTATCAGTTGCTGCCACAACCATTGGCCAGTTCAAACATGATTGTTGAATTTTTTGATCCACATGAGGTAAGAAATTAATGTTTTAATGAAAATTTAACTATTAACTTTTTTCTTCTTTTTTTTAGATTGCTCTTGTTTTAAATGGAATGCATATGGGATTATCTCAAGGACAATGTACCAACACCGCATAAAAGTTAATTCAGGAACCGATTTGTTGTGTCCATACATGCAAAAACAGATGCCCCGCATAAGTCAAAAAATTATTGAATTTGGTGTACAGCAAGAACTTGTGTCCTTTGCTTTTTAATACAGGCCTTGATTTTCTATTTAGAGATAAGGTGACGGGCACATAAGTGAATGTTTTATTCTTTTGTAACGATGGAGGCATATACTAAGTGAAGATTCTACATCTTTACCACAAGCACTAAAAAAAACTAAACAAAAATCTAGCAGCTTACCAGATGGATGAGATCGAACTTCTTTGGAAACACTCCAATGTAATAATTTATCGAGAAATCAGAATAATCTAACCAGGCAAAATGTTCTCTAAGGTCAACTCGGCAAACTCCACAGCTATCTCTTGGATTAACCAGTTCAGTGGGACAGTTTTGGTCTCAGTCAAGATTATTAACATGGTCGGAAATAAAAAGAAACGATAATTTAGAAGTTCGTCATCTAGAAATGTCATCGACCCTTTTTTATACCAATTTCGGCTGAAGCCCTAAAAGTATGTACATACATATGTATGTATGTGTTTTTTATCCTTTGACAAATATTAAAAACAAAAATATTAAATACTTGTTTAAATTAGTTTTTTTTTTAATGTAGTACATTAGTTTTTATTTTTCTTAAAATAAGTACTCTTCAGTGCAATTAATATTCATGGACTTTTAATTTTATTATTGTTTATTGTACTATTCGTAATAGAATATCAGTTGTTTGACTGACCATTCTTTAATCCATCAATTTCATTTTTATTGATTGAATTTTTGAACAACAATTTTGTTTTATATTTATTTATTTTTTTAAAAATAAAACATTTGTTTCAAAGACAAAGTTTTAATCAGCTTCATTCAGATTTACACCGAAAAAAGTTTTTTCATAAAAAAGCAGTACCACAGAGTAGTGGAGACTTGAACCGGTTATCTACCGTTTGACCGTGGAACTGCGTGCCACAAAACAAAAAGAAAGACGAAAAGAAGGCAATTTCCCAAACTTTGTAGCTGGTCAAGTTATGCCATGATGTTTTTTTTTCATTCTTGATTTACAAGGAAATTCCGAAAATTGCCCATCGTTTGAGCGCGGCTCCTATTTTACGGGGTCAAAACCACAACAGTTTTTCGTAAATATCTCCTAAACTTTTACTTTAAGAGAAAAATCGTTGTAGAGAATCTTTTAGCTTAGACAGGTTAGATCGAATTCAAAATATACGATATTATTTTTAATGATTTATTTATAATCTAATTCCAATATAAAGATTTTCATAATATTACATAATTCCGTTCTAATAAAATTGTATTGCAATAATTTTTGTTTCTTTTGTATCTTTTTCTTAATAAAGAATCTTAAATATGTGAAATAAAAATGGGATCCTGTTTCCATTCGGTTTAAATTTTTCTTTTCAAATTTGAAAAGACTATTATTTTCAAAAGAATAATATAATATTTTTTGTTCATAAAACGTACAATAATTATTAGTACTTACAACTACATATATAATAAAATAATACAAAATTTAAATAAGCTGTTAATAAACCGAAGTATGTACACAAAAAAATTGGAAAAATTCATTCAGGCTCAAAAATTTACAAATAATTTTTTTTTTATGAAATAAAGATTACAACTTTGATATTTTACAAAAAAAAGTACGTTTTTGGACCAAAGTCCATTTAAGTGTTCGCGTATATAAAAAAAACAACTCCATCATCTATATCAAGAGTAATAAATACTACCCAAGTATGACTTGATTAAGTCAAACTTCTTTACCTAAATTTAGCAAACTATGTTTCGTTACTGTCGAGGTCGACGTATTGTTCGCTCACGACTATCTTCTCGATGTAGATTGTGTTTGTTCTCTTTTTACAGGGAGACTTTACAAGCGAATCGAACATGGGGGATATCTTCTTCGTCCATCGAAAGAATCGCTCTGCAAGAAAATAATCATTATAAATCTTTATCTTGTTTGTAGTAAGAACAAAACTTTTTACTTTGAAATGTCTTCATCAGTCATTTTAAGTTTGCTGAGCAAAATCGTGCAATTTTGTGCACGTCGTCATCATCAATCACAAAAAGAATTTTCGTCCTGGTCTTACCCATCAGTCTTAAATCCTCAATAGAACCATCATTCTAAAATAAGAAAAAAACATTTCAGTTCAGTTCGACTTCATCTATTTGAATAAGTTTGGTCTTACAATTACACCATTCTTTTGATATGCAGAAACCAACTTATCTATGCAATCAAGTTCCATGTTGGTATACCATTTAGATTCATCAAGTTCACTTCACACTGTTCCTTGTACTTTGGCATCAGGAAGTTTTGATTAACTGAAACTTTTCAATGGGTTAGCGGCTGTAGCACATTTTTCTTGGCAGCCTCAAATTTTGGCTATGGGAAAAAAAATTGATATTATATTGAAAATTGGAATGAACAAAATATAGTTTACATACCCTGTATAACCGTTGGCGGTGGTGGAGCACCTGGACACGTTGGTGGAGGTGGAGCTGCAGCCATTGGGGGTGGTGGAGGTGGTATAAACTTTGGCACTGGTGGTGCCGGTGTGATACAGCTCCATTACATCCAGTCAGTCCAGCAACCTTCTGATCGTCTGTTATACTACCTTCTGTCACGAGTCTTTACAATCTTATTCTCTCCTGCTGTACTTTCAAAAGGCTATGTTGCAAGTCTTCGGCCTTCAGATCAACATTTTGGGTGCTTTGCACAGCTTGTAAATGATTGCAAACATTTTATTAAAAAGATTATACAAATATTTTCTTCGCATTGTTTCAAAATATTTTATGTGTCAATTCATTTGACATTCTAGTCAAACAAACTGACCACTCACACGTATTCACAGATAGGAAAGCGTGGTGAAAAATTTTTTTTTACGGGAGGGGACGGACGAACTGGAAGTGGATGACCTGTGACGTTTACTTAATAAATTACCTTTTTATAAAGCATAACTTTTTTGAAATTATAATAAGTGGTTATCTCCGAGACAAAGTGCACTTTTTCTGTCGGCGAACCCTTAAGTATCAATTTATCTGTATTATATTACTTTTTTAACTAAATTACATATTTCAAATTTATATCAATAACTTTTATTACTTTACAGCGGTAATATTCTTTAAATTTATTCATCTTTTTTGACTCATATATAATTTTTCACTCTTTTACTTTCTGGGGTGGGTTCATTTCCCTCAGACGTACAACGTCTTCATCTTTAAACTTTGCCATATTTGAAATTTTTGAATCTTTGATTGTATTTGAGTTTATCAGTACATTTGCTTCTAAGCAATTTTGGTTTCTTTTGTGTCATTTTTGTTCGTGTAATAAATTACTGATTCTAAATAATCAGTCGGTTTTAAAGGAACGTCTTCCGTTGAACTTAAGGCCCCGTCATATCTACCTTGACTGGTCCTGTAATATTACTTGACAGAGTTAAGCGGCCGACATATAAATTTAAAGGAATTCTAGTTCGGATTAAATACGTTTGTTTCTCGCAGTAAGTGGATAGGTTGAGAAAAGTTACTGAACGTGGTACTTTTCTTCATTAACGCGACAAGAGAGGAGGTATAAAACTTCCTACCTCAAAATTATCTTTGGTCTGGACAAGACTTTGATAAATTTCTGTCATCGTCAGAAACTTAGTCGTTTATTTTTTTTGATCAGCTAATTCGAACAGTAGAGGTTCCTTGTTTATGAAGTCAATCTAAAGTATTGGGACGAAATTGTTGATTAGTAAAAAAAAAAATTATTTCTTTTTTTTTAACTTTTCATTTATTTATACTTAACTATAATTATTATAAATAGTTAAGTATAAGAAAGCAGGTCTTTTATGAAAGTAGTATTAAGATTATTGAAGAAAAATAAAAGTTTGTTTAAGTTTAGTAGTAGTTCAATCTTTTTCTTTTATATTAGATGGAGATGGATTATAGTTGAGAGATTATGACAATCCTTCATGATCTCAGGGAAGATTTTTTTTCTTTATTAAACATTTCAGTTAACATGGAGGCATAAAACCGTGGGGATGGGGGTCATGGCTGACGCTTTACATCCGATGAGGTAAATCTTCACTCCTCAACAACAGCGACTACAACAACAATTATGATACCTAACCTGAGGGGTTAGTCAACTTTGAAAGTATAGACACCAGAATTTTTCATTTAGAGGGATGTACCTAGACAAACTTGCGCCGATAGGGAAGGTCGTCAAGGAAAATTGCATTGTCCTTTCGCGGCTCCTGGTCGGGTAGCTAGGCGATAAAGGGGGAAATAAATACACCTATTTCTCCTGCTTTTATTAGGGTTCCTGGAAACATATTCGGATGAAAAGGAACATATGGATGGGTCATGGGGTGACGCAATCCGAATAGGCAAATTTCATCTTGTCCTATAGAAGTCTTTTTCATTGTTCTTCTGAATTTTCTCTTTTATTCAACTCAATCTCCTCTTTAGAAACAGTACTTCGGCCCTTAGCTTTTCAGCTTAGCATTTTTAAACTATTTGAGTCAATCTACAACTAGATTCCAGGTCCAACAATTATGTTAACCCACTATTCGCTTCTGCAGCATCGACTCACTTCCCTGATGGCTGAGCAAGTCGAAGCAAAATTTATCGGACCTGTGGCAGCAGTCGAGCGATAGTACCCTATTACTCCGAGTTAGGCTTCTAAAAGTTTTTTTTTTCCTTCGAATAGATAACTAACTCGTAGATATGTGATAGGGGATTGATTAGGAACCAAAGATTTTATTTTTATCTTTTGTGTATTCTTTTGCGATCTCTTTTGAGTAAGTCTGTCCGACCATTTATTTCAGTCTCTAGTAGAGCCTGGGGGGGATTAAACACCTCCCACCAAGTTGCCCTTTTAAGGATTAGATTTTCTCAGAGAGGATCGTAACAATAAATGACTATATTGACCTATTTGCTTCAGATAGGTAGATAAAGTATGAATGTTCCAGACAGTTTATAAGGTTTTGACCAACTGTGTGTATGTCATCGAGGCACACAGGACGCGTCTCTTTGGAGAATCGACTGGGGAACGGTCCTACCCCTCTCTGAATGATCTAATGCTCCTTCAAGGAGGGGATAGAAGCTGTCCCCCACTTAGTTCTTTGAAAAGCCGTTTCCAAAGTATTTGTGTATGTAAGTTAGGGGATATTAGAATTCTTTCCGCTCTCAATTAAATCTCGAGTAACAACAACATTACCAAGCGAATATTCTAATGTCCGAAATAACGAGGTCTTGTCTGTTAACAAAGAACTCTGTTAGAAATTAATGACATCAAAAGAGACATTCTAGGGATTTACATAGGAAATAAACTTCTTTTGTGCACAGCCTAGATTTCTGAGTTTCAGTTTTCATTTAGTATTTTGAGTTTAAGTCTCCTGGTTTCGCTTCCCGAATAAATTCTTCCATTACATATTGTGCCACCCGATGTGGAACAACGAGATTTCCATAATGTGGAAATTTCCGCAAGGACGAAATTTTTAAACCATAACTTTTTGATTTTCAACTTTCGGTTCCTGTTGACACGGCATGATGTGTGATGGGAGAAATTTTTTTCATTACAAGTTTGCTTACAAAATTTGTTTAAACAATGACTCAGTCAAACTTCATTTTTCTTGCGAAACTTACAATATTTATTTTGGATTTCGAGATTGCATTCAGTAGCATGGTTATTAAGGATTACATAAAAACAAATCACTGAAAAATATCAAAATTTGTGACCACAGTACATAAAAATGTGGCCCTGGGTATCGATTTTCATAATTTTTCTAAATATTGCTATTATTACGTAACCCAGCGAGATAATTTTTTTTTCTTACTATTTGCAGTACGGGACACCCTGTATAGGGTTTGTAGACCATTCCTTAGAAGAGAAATTGAAATTTTTTCTTAGCTCAAAGACTAACGGTACCGCCATATAACGGTTTTGGAAAAGTTTAATGTTCTATAAAACGGCTCCAACGATTTTCTTGAAAAAAATTACTGATGGTTTTAGATTGATTTCCTTTTGTTAAATCGCAAAAAAAAAATTGACAAGCCTGTTAACGGTACCTCCCAAGGAAACGTTATTTTTTTCTTGAGCTATCTCATGAACGGGTAAATCGATATCAAACCACAATTTTTTTTTAGAAAGGTCTATATAATTTGAACAAACTTCAATACCAAAATTTTGCAAAAAAGCTTAGTTTTAGTTTTAATTAATTTTTTAATTTATTTTTTTCTAAATTCAATATTTGGAAAACGCCTTGGCAAAAAAACTTTATTTTTTGTGCATAAAATGCAAACAATTAAGCACTTAAAAATGACATTCTTCAAATTTGTAAAAAAAACTATTTTATAAAAAATATTAAGTAAAGAGCGGTTGCTCTTAGAATATTTTTTTTGGTAAACTTATATTTAGGCAAAAAAATTTTCTGCATACTTTGATTTTGGCTTGAATCTTTGTAAAAAGAAGTTTTAGCACTTTTGGGTGAATTTCATATGATTTTTATTTTTCCTTTATATTAAAAATAAAAAAAAAATATTAAATTTTATTTTATTTTTGTGGCAACTTGCCAGAAGAACAAGTACGTGCAACCCAATCGTGAACCACGAGAGCAAGTTCGTGCAACCCAGTCATGCATCTTATGTTCGTTTTAGTATTATGACTTCCCCTTTTCTTTGCGCAGGCGCTAATGGTTCCATTTCTGTTTAATTAGAAAGAGAAGAACCGCTAGCATGCGTTTTTATTCGTTTGAAATAAGAAATTGTTTTTGTGGAGTTGCCATTAAGACGAGGTAAATTATTTTGTTATGAAAAATTGAATGAAAATATAATTTGTTTGAACGGAACTTGATGTGAGAAAATAGGAAAATTCCGATAAGGGATATCTTTGATAAACGTTGATTTTTTGAACTTGTTATCAACAGGAAAATAATTGATTAAAAGTTGTTAAGGGTGTAGATATGAGAATGAAGTGAGAGGACAGGGGGGTTAGATTTCCAAGATAAGGACGGAAGATAACACCAACATGGATAATTTACTTTACCGGATGGTTCAAAATACACTATCTCACTCAGATGTAGAGATAATTATGTACCTAGGGGTAAATAATGAAAAGAAAGACCCAGAAACCGCCAAAAGCGATTTCGTGATGCTTTGTATCGCTTATGATAGAGTTTTTAACACAAGGATTCCCGCAACAAGCTTTGAATTTAAATTCAAAATAATAAATTTTGCTAAAAGGGTGAAAAGTTTCGGATGGAATCGATTTTTTTTTGGTAAATTTTTCTTGGATACTATTAATTATCGATATATAGGTTGCCAAGCAGGTTCATCAAAATTGAAATTGTGAAAAAGTGAAAATTAACAGAATGATCTGAGATTAATAAGTGTACTTACTTGTACACATAAGTACACCATATATACAAAATCCAAAAGGAATTAATAAGCTATAAATTAAAACAGAGGTAGGTTGTTACAACCTCAAACAAGTTCTAATTAAACATTATAATTAGGTTTGGTTTAAGTGTGTTTAGTTTAGTTTATTTCATCAAACAGAGCTTACAACCTCTTACAGATTACTATTATAAATAAATGAGTTAATAGATATAATGTGTTGGAATTGCCAAAATCTATTTCCACTACCTAAACCTCTGCCAGGGTTTTAAACTACTTGCCAGTGAAGACGACCATTTTTAAAGTCTTTTTTTTGTTCATTGCGAACAAAATACAAGGACTTATTACAAAAACCAAGGTCAAAGGAATTGTTTATATATATTGCTATATATATAACAAATAAAATGAGGGCCACTATAGTTTGTCCTCTATAAATTGGCAGTACAGGCCTTATGGGGAAGCTTTTTCAAAATCAGTAGCGCGCCTTATTTGTGCACCATACTGAATTGAAAGAAACCCCATTTGAAAAATGTTTACCCGCCAATGATTTTTCGATCGCATCCGGCATAGATACCACGACGACCTGCTTAGCGTATAGTTGAATACGCACTGATTGGCTAATGCATTTCAACCCTCTTTTAACATCCATTCGAACAGAGATACCTTTGTCAATTTGGTAATTCGTTTCGTATTTTTTTATATTGAGTTTCTGTTGAGGAGCTTTTGATTTAAGAGCTTAAAAAATACCTTTTATTGATGAAATGATAATAAGATATTGAGATGAGCATATTACTAGTACAAAAGTGTTATCGTGCAGTGTTTTTGTTGATCATGTTTGTGTTTTTTATGTGGGGAAAATCTTAAAATGCAGTTACAAAAATGTAGGTAAGCTGTTGTCTTAAAGGAATTTATTTGCGTAGATTCTCGTGCCGGTCGGTTGATATTTCGTGTATATTTTTTCTTATTTGCGTAGATTTTTAAAGCGCGCGGGCGGTCGGTATTGATGTTTCGTGTACCTATTTTTGTGATTAGTGTTTAGAAATTAATGTGAAGTGAAGTGTTGTAAATATTACTTTTTTTAAAAACGTAAATTTTTTGAGAAGGTTGCTACTGTTGTGCTCCTTCATCTAGTTTATAATGGATTCAAAAACATCGAAAGACTTAAGCGCGGAAAAAAAAAGAAATTGTAGAAGCGACAAAAAAGATTTACAAGAACCTGCAAAATAAAATGGAAACTGTGAAGCAAGTAGCAGGCATTTTTTCGGTGTCTACAGACTTCTCAGCGAAAATGATACCAAAGGCCACAACTCACCACCAAAAAAGAAAAACCAATCTGGCCCCAAAAGGAAAATAGATTATTTTGATAAGTGCGCCATCAGACAAATCGTGCATCAGTTTTTTTCAAATAATGAACTTCCAACTCTTGATAAAATACTGCATGAGGTAAGACTCAATGCAAATATCACAAAAACAAGCAGATCTTACCTGCATACAATTTTAAGAAAGATGAAGAGAACAGCAACAGCAGCAGTAACTTCTCGAGTGATTAAATTACCTTTACTTATATATAAATGTACATATTTTTATTTAATAGATGAATTTATATTTATTTTTGTTATGCTTGTTTATTTATTTTGCTTGTTATATTAATCTTTATGAATAAATTCTTTATTTTTTGTTTGATTTTTTATTTAAAAGAATTAGGCCTACTGGGGATATCCTTCAAAAACGCGCCTACTATCTTACCTCTTGGTGGTGTGGAAAAAGATAAATTTCATTTCATTTTTATAAATAAAAATTAAGAAAATAATTTTAATTAAAAAAGAAGAAAGGTAACCCTACATCATATTTTTTCAGTTTTTTCCAATTCAAAATGCTTACTACGGCAACCCTGTTAGAGCTTTTGAAAGAAGATAACCTTATGGAAAGCAAAGAAGTGCGAATGAGAGACAAACATCCCTATCTTCCCTGTACTGCCAATTTTTAGTGGACAGCCTATAGCTGGAATTTGTATAAAGAGGGAGCTCCGGAGACTAGCGAACAGTAGCAAGCGGAAAAGAAAGAGAAATTAAAGTGAAACTGAAAATTCTGTTAAGAACATTAAATTACTTTAAACTTGTTTCAATTGGATTCTTTACTTTTGTGTACAAAATAAGTTATCCAAAGGTTTCTTTTTTTTGGTTTTAAATTGAATTTTTTTTATTATTCATTTCGGAAGTGCTATCTGATTATAATAGTTCATAAAAAAATATGATGGAAGCCTAACTTAGAAGAATTCCATTTCGAAGTTGAGTACGTTAAAGGAAAGGACAACCATGTAGCGGATGGCTTGCCTCGTCTAAAAATAAACTTTCACGAAATTGCAATTGACGAAAATATCGACAACGTTTCAATAAAACCAACAATTTATAGCGCTTGTTAGGATAGCAGCGAGTATATTCCAATCGTTGACTTAACAGTGAATTTATACAAAACCCAAATAATATTACATCATTCTGTTAGTCTTAATAACCACAAACTATATAAAAAGGCTTTTCAAAAAAAAAAAAAGAATAGTAATTGATTTTAATGAATGTAAAGAAAAACTGATGTTGGACATTATAAAATCATTTTTCCCACCGAAGGGTATCGATAAATATATTCCACTAATGATCCACTTTTTGCCCAATTTCAGGCCACCTACATCAAATTCTTTAGCAAAAATACACTATTACGTTTAGTCAAATGTTCGAAACTACTTGGAGATTTAGACAATGAAGAAAAAGTGTTGAAAGTAGTTAGTAAAACACATAAATCATTTAACCAACGTGGAATAAACGAAACGTATGAGGAGGTAAAGAATATCTATTGTGTCCCGAATTTAAAAGAACAAATAACAAAATTCATTAATAATTGCGAGATATGTAACTTTTCAAAATATGAACGACAACCACTAAAAATACCATTTTAGTCTACGTTGAATGAGCATATACGAACCTTTACAGCAGACAAAGATAACTATGACACACTTAGAAATAAAGTTCTAAAAGCCGTGCAAATATATAATAACACGATCCACTCGTCAACAAAACAGAGGCCAATTAACTTCCTTAACAGAATAAATAGCAAAGAAGTTTTTCCCAAAATCAATGAGTTAGTTCAGAAAAATGAAGAAAAATATAATCAAAAACCTAATGTAGGTAGGAAGGACATTAATTTTACTGAAGGTAAGCACACTTTCTTGAAAAACAGAAGAAGTAATAAATTAAAACCAATTCACAGTAAGGAAGACCCTGAAATCGTTAACAGAAATTATTTGAAAAATAGCGAATGAAATGAATTTCATTATTTCGAAATCTTAAACATTATTAATTTGACATTTTAGACGGAGGGCGAATATCCAACGATCATTCATGGACTCAATAATTTAGCAGACGAAATATATGTCTTAACGCAAAAGCAAAGGCCACAACGTGAATTATTCAACATTGTAGGGAACGCTTTGAAATATTTAGCAGGAACTATGGATTAAGAGGACGAAAATGAAATTCAAACCAGACTTAGGGTAGAGTACGATAACTTTGGCGCCAAGAATTGATAACGGTTTTTTGTAGAACAGATCAATACAAGCATTTTTTACTATAGGTGGGGGGGTCTTTCCCTCCGTTTGGGCGGGAGGGGCAATTTTATAAAAACAGTGCTAAAAATTTAAAACAAATATTAAAAAATAACGGTAATACTTAAAACTAAGTTTTATATCTTTTTTTAAAGCCAATACCTTTTTCTATTAGATGTTTTTTAAATCAAGTGAAACCTATGCAAATTAATATTCTCTTTTATTAATTGTCTTTTTAAAAAAGACTTAAAAGATTTTTTATTTATTCGAAACACAAATTTGTTCCTTTCGGGTTCAGGTCTTTATTTTAACTAAACATTACAAAATTCAACTTAAAGATAATTAACCTAATTGATGCATTGATCGCCAACACAGAAAATGCTGAATCGACGAATGGTTGGATGGATGGAAGCTTTAATATAATATTCCAATAAATCGTGGTGCAATCGATGGTGAATTGATGAGTGGGTGTTTGGATGTCGCATTCTTTATCTTTGGATTGTGCTATGTTGATTTGGATAATAAATATAGTTGAAATGTTAGCACTTTTGGGTGGCATCTTATATGAGGATGCATGATGATAACTCCCCTCCTTCTTAAATGATGCGTCCCGTATCTTGAGTTTCCTCTGAGAGTCGTTGAATATTTTTGTTTATTCTATCTATGAATATTTCATCATTTATGATATGCCTTATGGGTCTTGATTTCAAAAAGAAAAAAGTAAACATTATGACTAATGCAATTATGATTATTGCAATCGTGCTGAATGTTATGCTATTGGTTACAAAATTTGTATATTTGATTTCTTCAAGAATTTTTCTGTTCTCAATATTTTTAAAATGAAGTTCGGGCAAATTTATGCTTACAGTTATGTTTTTAATTTTTAAATCTTTAAAAATCGGAAGGATAAAGTTTTCATTTACAATTATATTTTCATAAACATTGTTATTGATTTCAATTTTACAATTTTCGAAGTTTATTATGGTGTTTCAATATAACATTACTTCGTATGTGTTACAATTATGTATTAAATTTGTTTTCGGAACATTTTTTGTTATAACAATATTATTTGTTAACTGTTTTATTTCGACTGCTTCATTAAGAATGAAGTTACATATTGGATTTTCTTTTAGTAATTTTTCAATACAATCATCATTTATTATTCTTAAATGTTTTTTTAGTATAATTTTATTTTCGGTATATTTATACCATGTATCGTTACTTAATATTAATTTTCTATAAGGTGTGTCTAA
This sequence comes from Baccha elongata, assembly GCA_951217065.1. Lineage (NCBI taxonomy): Eukaryota > Metazoa > Arthropoda > Insecta > Diptera > Syrphidae > Baccha > Baccha elongata. The sequence continues at coordinate 59,338 of CATNUY010000169.1, read as the reverse complement.
TTGTAATTTATTTTTATTTGGTACTGGTTCAAGTATCATTTTGTGGAAGGTTTGATTGCAAAAGTATGGTATCATTATAATAAACATAATTTTGTTGTCATGTAAAATGGCGGAGCTTTGGATAAACATTAAATCTTTAAGGGTTATATTATATGTTTTAAATTCGTGGGGGGTCAAAATATCCCTTCCCAGTACACCTTATCTACACATCATTAAATTTTCTTTTACTTTTCTGACTTGCTCTCTAAGTAATTGAATGTCATACTGAATTCGAAAGATATGTTGCATATGTTCTATGGTTAAATCCCTAGATGTTCTTCCAAGGAGGTTGGTTAACTGAACGTTAATTTGTTTTTGTTGATTGTTAATTTGCTCTGTAACTGCTCGCATTGCAGTGTTAAACTGGTCGTTTATTCTTACTTGGTCATTTAGGCTATTTATAACATTTTTATTATTTTTTTCATTTACATCTAATTGTTGTCTAATTTCTATTTCATCGTCGGCGTCCATTGTCCCTGCTATAAATTTTAGTCCTTTTCCTATGATATTGAATAACCCTCTTTTTTCTCTTGTGTAGTGAGGTAGAAGACTATTTATTTCTTCTTCAAATGTATTGAAATTATGTAACATGGATTTGTAATGGTTGCAAAAACTAAAGTTTGCTATGTTATTTTTTATCAATTCTAAATTGTCCTTCCATGAATTTAAGTCTATTGAATATAAAATTTTTCTATAGTGATCAATAATTTCACTTTTTATAATAGTGAATCCTTGTCCGTCGTTTAAGTATTGAACGTCAAGTCGTTGAAATCGTCCATTATGTACTAGTGTTGCTAGTATTATTGTAACAACTGTTACTTGAAAAGTCATCTTCCTGAAATAGATTAAATTTTAATGTTATCTTTGTGAACGATTCGATCGTTTTTATAAATTCGTACTTTGTTACCTAAGTCTTCTTTTACTTTTTGTTTTCTATATCTAGGTTGAAGTTTATTTCTAACTCCTACAATGTTTTCATATATTATTTCGTTTTGCTTATATGTTTTTATCTGTATATTAGGTTTGTTTCTTTTTAACATTTTTTCTTGAGCTTGTAAAAGTTTTGGTCTTAAATCTTCATATTCTAATTTATTGAATAAGACTTCGAAAGGTCTTTTGTTAGTTACTGAGTGAATTGTTTTATTGTACTGCTGTACGGCTCTAAAAATAGATTCTCAATCACTAATTAAATGAAATTCTTCTTTTAAACATCTAGCTATTTCTATCAGTGTGGAGTGTACTCTTTCAACTTGTCCGTTTGAAGTACTGTGTTTTGGATCACAGTAAAATGTTTGTATGCTTAGTCTTTGCATCAATGTTTTAAATTGGGGTGTTGAAAAACCAGGTTCGTTATCGACACATAGGTTTTTGGCTTCTGGGAAGCTTTGTAAAAGTTCTAATACTTTTTCGTCTAGCTTTGTTCTGTCGTCTATTGGCTTAATAACTAAAAACTTGGAATATGAATCTATGCAAGTTAGGAATTTTAATTTTTGGGCGAAAAAAATGTCTAAGTGTAATTGCTCCCCCTCTTTCTTAGCAATTGGAGCCTCGCCAATTGGAGATCTGAAAGGATGTCTTTCATATTTATTACGGTTACAAATTTCACAATTTCTAACGAATTCTTTAAATTGTTTGGTCATACGTGGCCAATAATATGCTGTATAAATTTGTTTTAAATTTTCTTGGTAGCTACGATGTGCTCTAACGTGTGTTTGTTAGATTATAATTTGTTGGTCTACTTCGTTCGTAATGTCAATGGGAAAGTTCTTTGTATAAAGAAATTTATTATTGAAAGTTTCTTTTAATTTTTGTTTAATATTGTAAAGATCTTCCGGTGTGCAATGAATTGCAATAGTTCCGGGTCGTAAGTATTGTTTCAAGATTATTATCAAATTGTCTGGTGTATCGTATTCAATTAAATGCCTTGTTTTATTAAAATTGTTTATTTGTTCATGAGCAGTAAATAATCCCTGACTTAAGAGGATTTGTTGTTTAAACTGATTTAGGGGTTTTGTTGTTTCTTTAATTTCTATATTGTCGCTGCTCTCGGCGGAGTGCTGTGTAGCAGTACTAGAAGAGTCTTCATCAGAAATGTGGTTTAAATATTGTCTGGACAAAGCATCAGCAACTACATTTGTTGTCCCTGGTTTGTATATTATTTTAGGAGCAAACTCCTCAATAAATGCATGCCAACGTTTCATTTTGGCGTTTGGATTTCGTACCGATACTGCAAACGTAAGCGGTTGGTGATCCGTATGGATCTCAAGATCAGAAACTCCGTAAAGGTAATTTCTTAATTTTTTTAAAGACCACACAATAGCGTATAGTTCTTTTTCGTTGGTGGCGTAATTTTGTTCTGTTTTGTTCAACGTTTTAGAAATAAATGTAATGGGTTTTCCCTCTTGAGTTAAGACACCTGCTATAGCATTATTAGAAGCGTCAGTTGTCAATATAAATGTCTTACTAAAATCTGGTTGAACTAATTCTATTTGGTTTATTAAAAGATTTTTTAAAATTTTACAAGCTAAAATAGCTTCGTCATCAAGTGTTATTTTTGCCTTTTTGGATAAGTTTTTGGATATTCTGCCGTTTTCTCCGGCTAAGTATTTAGTTAAAGGCTTTGTTACTGAAGCGTAATTTTTTACAAACTTCCGATAGTAACCAGTCATACCCAAGAAGCTTCTTAATTAGCGTATTTGGTAATGCGAAATTATTTATAGTTTCTATTTTTAAAGGGTCTGTTTTAATTGTATTATAAGCAACTATGTAACCTAAAAATTCTGTTTCTTTTTTATAAAACTTCGATTTTTCTAAGGATATTTTCATGTTAGCTTTCTTCAATATGTTTATTATTTCATTAAGATGAACAGTATGTTCATTTATATTTGTAGAATAGACTATTATGTCATCCATATAAACATGACATGTTTTTCCGATATATTCACGTAATATATCATCCATTGCTCTTTGAAATATACTTGGAGCGTTTTTTAAACCAAAAGGCATTCTTAAAAATTCATATTTTCCGTTATTTACGCTAAATGCGGTTTTTTCAATATCCGATTCTTTCATCTGTATTTGATGAAAGCCTGATTCTAAATCTATAGTAGAGAAATATTCTGACTTCCCTAAATTTGATAATATAACACTACTCTCTGGTATAGGATATCTGTCTGCTATCGTTTTTTTATTAAGTTTTGTGTAGTCTATTACCATTCTTAATTTTTGAGTACCATCATCATTGGTACCTTTTTTTGGTACAACCCAAATCGGTGAATTGTACGGACTTTTACTTTGTCTTATAATACCTGCTTTTAATAAATCTCTAATTTCCTTATTAACAAATGTGTTTACTGACAGTGGGTACGGGTATTGTCTGCTCCATATAGGAGTTTCGACTGTATTCCTTATTTCTGCCTTTACATCCGTTCGGAATAATGAGTTCAAATTAATATCAGAATGTATTTTTCCAATCTTCATTATCATATATTTTTTGAATGCTTCTACGTTTTCACTACTTTCTATTTTATCATTATAATCTTCTGATTCTGTTGTATTATTTAATTCATAACTTTTTACCTCTTGTCTGACGTCATTTTTATTTTCTGAAAAAATATGTGTTCCCTTTTATTATTATAGATAAGGAATCCATCCTTGAAATCTAATTTTATGGAAGCTTCTTTCAGTAAAATATAACCTATTAATAGATCACTTTCTAAATTCTCAATTTCATAAAATACAACATCTCTATCAAATATATATGCAACATAATAATGAGTTATAATCGAATGCCCATTAACTGTACGAACTCTTTTTTTTTATTGCTAACTCTTTTCTATCTTGTAGAACGTTCGGTCTACAATAACAACTAGTTGCTCCCGTGTCAATTAAAATTTTTAGTTGCTTACCTGATGGGTGCTTTCGGGTGATAAAGGGTAATTGACACGACGATCGTCTAAAAAAGCATCTTCATTTATATTATTTATTCTTTGATTTTTTACAGGGGGTTGGGCACTGTTTTGTACACTATGTGGTCTTTTATCTACATATGGATTTCTTTGAAAATTATTATTATAGTTATTTTGATTTTGCCTGAATGGATTGGGTCTAAATCCCATATTATTGTTATATGATCTCATATTGTTGTTAAAATTTGACCTATGATTAGGCATTTTCATATTTGAACTACCGAGTACCATTGGTGAAGATTGCGGTTGTTGTTGACGATAATGGTTTGGGTTTGGTTCCCAAACAAATCTTTTCGGAAATCTAAGATTATTGTTTGAATTATTTACCTGTGGCCCATTAGTATTGTTTTTGTTAAATTGAAGGGCAAATTGGGCCCTTTGATTATTTGATTCTAGTTCTTGAGCCTTTGCAAGAGCGCTAGGTAAGTCGTTGGGACTTAATGAAAATAATATATTACTAAGTGGAGCGTTAAGCCCTGTAATAAAAACACGTAAGGCATTTTTGCGGTGAGCTTCGTTGAGCTCTTTGGTCAAACTGTCTTGACCATGTGTCATTATTGTTTTGTTAACTAAAAGAGTTAATTTTTTATTGACTATGTTATAATAATCAATTAATGATGAGGAACCCTGCCTCAATATGCTTAATTCTCGTTCAATCATATGGATTGGACGTTTATCTGCATATGCAAAATCGAGACGACTCAAAATTGCATCAAAATTTAGAACCGTTCCGTGGTTCGTAAGTGTATCATTTGCACTTCTAATGATTTTATTTCTTAAAATTGTAAGTGCCGCAAAATACCTTCGACTACCTCTTTTATAAAGAGTCATCGAATTGTTAGCAGCTTCTCTCCAGCTAACATATGTATTTTCATCACCTGTAAATTCGGGTAATGATTTGATAACATCGAGTGATTCGACACAAGCTATAGATTCGTCTATAGTTTCTTGATCATGCTCTGTGACATTGCAATTAACTGTCAAAACAGAGAGTTGTTTTTTTAATTTATCGATTTCTTCTTTAAGAGAAGCTGTACTTGAAGCTACTATACGAGAAATAACTTCTTCATCTCTACTCGTAGCCATTTTACTAAATTTATCAATTAAATCTTCCAGTTTTATTCAAAAGTAAAAATTTCACTGTTATTTGAACACTTATAATAATAAATAATAAAAGAATTATTTCATTACATTTATAATGTTTTTTTATTTAAATCATATGTTTTTTTTCTTACTTAAAATAATTTCTGCTTCTGCTTCAATCTGCTTTTGCTTCTTTATTATTTTGTGTATTTTCATAGTTTTATATATTTTTTTAATTGTTCAAGTTCATATTAATTCTAGTGCTTATTTGCACTTGGTTGTTTTCACTAGTTCTATTAGAGTCTATTATTTCACCATTTTTTATTTTTTGTTCTTGTGATTTTTTATTTCCTTAATATTTAATTCCGACACTGATCTTTGTTCTTCGAGTTGTTCGAGATAGTTTAAGGCACGTAGCATTTGCCTTTATTATTTAAAAACTTTTTTGTTTTAAACTTTTTTTGTTTTTTTTTTTTAGTTCTTCAGAGTCACTTTCACCTTTTTTTTAGATACGGCTTCTTTTTATTCGCACTGCTTGTTTTTTTTTTATTTTTTTTTTTTTAAAACACATTTATATCTTTAATTTTTTTTTCAAACACGACTTGCTTCTTTTTTTTTTTTTTTAAAACACTGGGATATAACTTTTGTTAAAACTTTTTTTTTTTAAAAACGCACCTTTTTTTTAAAAACTGCTTTTAGATATAACTCTTGTTAAAACTTTTTTCAAACCTGCCCCACGTTGGGCGCCAATTAATATTCTCTTTTATTAATTGTCTTTTTAAAAAAGACTTAAAAGATTTTTTATTTATTCGAAACACAAATTTGTTCCTTTCGGGTTCAGGTCTTTATTTTAACTAAACATTACAAAATTCAACTTAAAGATAATTAACCTAATTGATGCATTGATCGCCAACACAGGAAATGCTGAATCGACGAATGGTTGGATGGATGGAAGCTGTAATATAATATTCCAATAAATCGTGGTGCAATCGATGGTGAATCGATGAGTGGGTGTTTGGATGTCGCATTCTTTATCTTTGGATTGTGCTATGTTGATTTGGATAATAAATATAGTTGAAATGTTAGCACTTTTGGGTGGCATCTTATATGAGGATGCATGATGATAACTTGCATAGTCTTTGAAAAAACGGACTTTAAACTCAAAAATTGCGAAAAAAAAGGTAAAAAAAAACTTTGAAGTGTGATTTTTCAAAACTGTAAAATAAAATACTACTTTTTTTTTATAAAATTCGTTGCTCATATTAATTTTAAATCATAAACTGAAAACAAAATGATTTTATTGTTGTTATATTGTACTATTTGTACTAGAATGTCAGTTTTTATTACTGACCATTCTGTTAATTTTCATTGAATGTGTTTGAACAACAACAACAACTTAAAGGCGCTACCACCAATTTTAAACGAATTTTATTTACTCGTTTACGAATATTATTATTTGTTTCTTTCTATCTTTGGCTGGAGATATAGCTATTTCAAGGATTGCCAATTCCTTTCATCAGTCTCCTTTTAGTGGTATTGAGCTTTAATCCAATTTTATTATGAAAAACTTTTTCACATGCACCTCGTGAGATTCGAACCCACGCCTTCAGATTTACTCAGTCTTCGAATTCGTATGCACTACGCATTCCACCGCTTATGATCACTGATGACACAGGTCGAGATGTTATGTTTGTTTGTTTTTTCAAACGCATTTGGAGCTTCAACATTTTTCTAAGCGCCTCTAAGTATGTTGTTTTGTTCCGCCTCCATTTTCTCCTAACCTTATTTGATAGACTACAATTTGTAGCACATATCAAAGGGGGAGAGGTAGGAAGATTGGTACGACCATACTATTTAAGTTATTATTGTTGTTATAGTGTACTATTTGTACTAGAATGTCAGTTTTAATTACTGACCATTCTGTTAATTTTCATTGAATGTGTTTGAACAACAACAACAACATAAAGGCGCTACCACCAATTTTAGACGAATTTTATTTACTCGTTTACGAATATTATTATTCGTTTCTTTCTATCTTTGGCTGGAGATATAGCTATTTCAAGGATTGCCAATTCCTTTCATCAGTATCCTTTTAGTGGTATTGAGCTTTAATCCAATTTTATTATGAAAAACTTTTTCACATGCACCTCGTGAGATTCGAACCCACGCCTTCAGATGTACTCAGTCTTCGAAGTCGAATGGACTTTTTTCATTTTTAATTCATTTTTTATTTTTTCATTTCCTTATATCTATCTTAATGCTAGACAAAAAATCTTAAACAACTAGCTTACATATTAACTTAACTAACTTACTGGCCCCATACGGGCGCTCTAAATTAAACTATGGCTATACTTAAAAAATGTCTTTCGACGAAAAAATAACTTATTATTAGAATTCATGATTACTTAAAACTAACGAGAAAATTATTAAAAAAAACTCATTTTCTATATCCTTTGTTTTTTAATTTTTTATAAAACTTAAAGCTACCCTTTACCTAAATAAAACTAATTTAAACTACATTATATCTAATTAAAACTACTTAAAATAACTTAAAAACTAGAACAGCCACCAGCAATTTTTTTTTTTTTTTTGTGCAAACGCATATGCACACTCGCGTACGCCCATACACATGCATATATGTACACATACATATATATTAGCAACCGCAAGTACCCACATACAAATACATTTACTTATGTACTTTTTTTTTTTTTTTGTGCCACCGTCACTGTTCTCCCTACTCTACCTATATTTACCTTAGAACTATGTAAGTCGGCCAAAGCAACAATATGGTCAACTTTCAATATCACGGTGGTCACCCAACCACCAGAATTTTTTGACTTGCTTAACTAAGTCCTTTCTGTCCCGAAGGGGCACAGCTCTACTGAACCGCAGACGCTCTGCTCCGTTCCTTGAGCCGACGTCCCGATCGTAAAGAAGTCGCCGATCCACAGTCCTACGGCTGACGTGGTAGATTAACGGAACCGCCAATCTATCCTGTATCAGCCCACGACTGTCTAAAAAGAGGAATGTCTCGGGCGGGATGAAACCGTTAAGACGTACACTTGCACTATACTCATCATTGGGGTAGTAAGCCCCAAAAATAAGTCCATTGGTCGAGGTCATCGCTCTTGCAATGTGACCCCGAATCAGCTTGATTAAAAAGTTATCTATCCTGTTTATATTGGCCCCGTTGTATAGAACCTCGTTGGCATAGTAATGTGTGTACTCCGACTCTGGTGTTCTGTGTAATCCAAGGCAGCGTCTAAGACACTGCCTCTCAAACACCCGAATCTTTTCCATTTGAGATGGGGCAACGTTGAACCACACAGGGCACCCATAGGCAATCATTGGCCGGATAAGGGCCATGTAGCAAATCACCTTTACTCTGCTGTCAAGGCGGCTGCTATAAAACAACCGTCTTGTCAACCCAAAGGCTCCCCTAGCTCTGGCCAGAGCAACATCTACATGTCGATTGAAATATAGATACTGATCTAGCCAGATGCCAAGGTACTTTACCACATCTTTACTCGCCAGTGGATGTCCACTTGGTCCAACGATCACTAGATTTCTCCAGTTCTTTCTTGTATCCCTAGAAGCCCTAGACAACGGGGTTCTAAACAGGATAGTTTCTGATTTCTGAAAGTTAATTTTTAACTTCCAGTCATCACAATATCGCTGAATCTTGTCGAAGTCACGCTGCAAGAGAATTCTGATAACTTCAACTTTTGGACCCGTTCTGTACGCTACAAGATCATCGGCATACGCAATTGAATGAGTTAGACTACCTATCAGATCGCTGCACATACGAGTATTTGCAGCAAAAACCTGGCCAAAATTCGATTTTCCAAAAAGTAAAATCGAGAAGTTAAAGCTCGATATAGTGGATTTTAAACATACATGGGTCAGTGTGCTGCAATTTTTTTTGTTGTTCATCGTGGATTGTGATAAAATAAGTTCAAAGTTAACGGTTTGCGTTTTTTGTATTTTTCTTTGAGTGCATGCGATTTCGTCAGTGTTCTTCTATAAGTGATTTCGAGTTGTTATGATAAAAACCTTTTGGGCTGTATAAGTTGATCTAAATATTCCTTAGCCCAATGCAAACAGAAATGGCTGCTACTATCTGCTACCCGAATTTTTATGAGCGAATTGGTTTTTCAATTTTATAAAAAAAAGAAAACACTCATACGCCATACAACGGTTTTTCGATATTAATAGTTATATAATTATGTATAAGCAATGTTACTACACTCTTCTTCTTCATTTTTATTTCGAAGCGAAAATTTACACTGGGTTATGTTTTTATTGCGTTATAAATTTGAGCAGGGCATATTGGGAGGCGGAAAGTAAGCCAAAAAGTAAATAATTGTTGTGCTAATACCGTGAATGTCTTTTTTGATTAGCAGTTAGCTTTTTAGTTTATACAATGCATTTTTTTAGGTTCATCTGGTTCGAGATTTGTGACTAGAAAATATTTATTTAATATAATGGAAGATTTCCCTTGTTCAACAGAAGAACTTCGCATTTATAAGCCAAAAGTAGCTAAATTTGTGTTCGATTTAAAGCAGATTTAAAGAGAAGAATAAAGCATGGCTTGAAGGGATTTTCACACTCCCAATTACAACTGTCAGATCAGCAGGCCGACCTGAAAAGCCATTTGAAGAATCAAGCGAAAGAAGTAAAAGACGAAAAACCGAGAGTATCCGGGAAAAGTTTCAAACTGAGGAACTAGCATTTGCAACTCAGATGAAGTTAAGAGAAACAGGGAAGGCTGTTGCTTCAAAAATTTTGACAGAAATCCTAAAGTCTCCTGGTAGAGATCAGACAGATTGTATCGTCTTAACTAAGCAAGAAAGTTCTCAAGGAAAGATTGTAACCGAGATGTCCTCAATAGATTGTTATTGAGCTCAGATCCACTCATCACTTCTCTTAGAAAGACACAATCGAAAACAAGAAAGCAATTTTCAAAAGAAACTTTAGAAATGCTTCTCCCAGAAGATTCAAATACATCAAATGCAGGTTTTATGTCTTCGGATGAAGGTGAGAATAATGAAGAGCTATGGGAAGAATCTAGCGATTCATTTTAACATGATTTAAACTATATTTATTTCAAATGTTAAAGGGAATAAATAATAAATAGGTGGCAACATCTACAAATCTGTGGTATCGGCCAATTTTTGTTTTCATTTTTCTAAGTTAATACAATAAAATATTACTAAATAAATAGAAAACACTTAAAAATTTAATTTTATTGTATAAATACTAATTTTAAACAAAAATAATGACAAAGGTAACGAAAAATAATTTTGGCCAGGTTTTTGATGCAAATACTTCTATGTGCGCTGGTGTAAATACTAAAAATAATCGGTGAGTTCACAGCTCCTTGCTGTAGACCATTTTTCATATCAAAAGTTGTGGTAGAAGTTGCATTGCCACTTTTGACAACAAACTTTCTACCAGTGAGCATGTCATGAAGCATATACAACAGTGGTTTACTTATGCCAAATCTAGAAAGCTTCAGATAAAGACCCTCTAACCATACGGTGTCGAAAGCCTTCTCTAAATCAACAAGAACGGCACCCGTGCATTGATTTTTCGCTTTGTTCCATTGAACATCAGAAACTAACTTAGACGCGGCATGAATAGTGTCATGCCCCGCCTTAAAGCCAAACTGATTATCTTAAATCGCCTTAAAGCCAAACTGATTATCTGGAATAATATACTTGAACAGAGCTCTATTGAGAATCTTTTCGAATACTTTACTGATACTTGGAAGAAGACTTATCGACCGAAGATTTGCCGGATTGGAGATGTCCTTTCCCTTTTTGGGAAGAGAATGTACCACAGCTGTTTTCCAACTCACTGGATAATATGCATTATTCAATGCGTTGTTGAACAGTGTGGTATAAATGTCTACTGCTTCCTGAGGGAGATGTCGTAAAACAATGTTGGGTATGCCATCGACCCCCGCAGATTTCTTTTTCTTTAATGTTTGAAAAATTAACTGAAGTTCTACCTTCGAAATTAACAATGAACTGGGTCCATTTCGCTCGGCGATGGTGGCGTTTGCCAAATGTTCGTCATTGAACCCGGTGAAACCAGTATTCTCAGATCGCCATTGCGTTATGTTATTTCCAAGGTAGAAGTTGTGTAGTAAGGCTCTGTTCTCCAGGTCATGATTCGGACGAATGCTAGCATTCACCTTTTACACTTGCTGGAAAGCAGCCCCTACAGTTTCTACCTTTTCCTGAGGATCTTCTATCATAAAAAAGTTATCATCGAAAACGGCACCCTCCGGATCTATTCCCGCAATCGTTAGTACGTCTTCGTTATCTGTTGTCCTCTGGAGTTTAAGACATGGAAGATCGTTTTGATAATTTCTTCTAAATATCTTATTTATTTGGGGAAACATACTAGGGTCGCTAGAATTAACGGCCCGAATTCTGTTATCCCAATATAAATTATTAGATAATCTATAATTTTGTTTAATCAGAACATTAATTTTTTTGATCGACGACTTCAATGTCCTAATCTCCAGATCACGTGTGTCCGTGAAACGTCTGTAAAGAAGTTTCAACCTAGTCAGCAGTCCACTTTTTTGTCGGTGTAGTGCGTCGATTGTCGCGTTCTTGTATAAACCAGTAGGGTCTTGTTCCTTATATTTTGGGATTATTCTGTCCATTGTTCGTTTTATAGTCGTATCCATTTGAGTCAGGTACCCGTCGATCTCGACGTTCGTCAGGTTCCTGTCATTTGGTGGAGAAATGTCATCGGAACGTATTTCTCTTGCCAAGGAGTTGGAGAAGCGTGGCCAACGCGTCTTACTGAAATTGTAAGAGTGCGCAGGCACATACTCATCCATTTCCAAAAGTTCGCTCGGGAGCTGTATTACGGCAGCAAGTCCGCAGTGGTCACTGTCGTATTCAATTGTTCGTAAACAGTTTTTTGTATGTTGACCTACAGTGTCAGTTATTATGAGTCTTGAGTCAAGCAGGAGTAGATCCAGAAAACTACCACTTCTCGGAAAAGACGGTCTATCTGTAGCCAGAAGGTCGATCCTACACTCAACACTGTATCGACCCATCCAATTAAAAAGATGGTTCCCTCTAGGATTTTGTACTTGATTTCCCCAATCTATATGTTTGGCGTTCAAGTCCCCTGCCATGAGATAATAATTCTCATCCAAGTTCAGTCTTAAGCATTCAAAAAGTTTTTCGAGTTCTGCGATAAAATTAGCAGGCTGAGGTGCGTCAGGTGCGTACACTGCGATTGCGTACATTCTTTTCCCCTGCTGGAGAGGAATGCAAACGATGCAGGCTTCTAGCAACCCGAATCTTCGCACTTCACTATTATATATAACCTTATATTTAATGCCCTTTCGTATGAAGATTGCGACCCCACCCCCTTGAGAGGAGTTGGGCCGATCCCTTCTTACGATATTGTAATTTTTATTAGTCAGTTTGTGTTTCTGATTAAGATTAGTTTCGCTAGCCATAAACACATCAGGACTTTGGTCTTGCAGCAAATGAAAGAGGTTTGCTCTACGTTCGGTCCTAATCAGCGAATTTACATTCACAGCTAGGATCTTAAAGGGTCGCTCAGGCAGCGCGCCTTTAACCATTTCGCGTTGACGGCAGAATAGAGTAGAGGTAATCCACCCTAGCCGCCTGCTCCCTTATCTGTTTTTGCACATCGGTTAACTGACCATGAATGGTCGTATGCACTACGCATTCCACCGCTTATGACCACTGATGACACAGGTCGAGATGTTATGTTTGTTTGTTTTTTCAAACGCATTTGAAGCTTCAACATTTTTCTAAGCGCCTCTAAGAAAGTTGTTTTGTTGCACCTCCACTTTCTCCTAACCTTATTTGATAGACTACAATTTGTAGCACATATCAAAGGGGGAGAGGTAGCGGTGGTAGCGCCTTTAAGTTGTTGTTGTTGTTCAAACACATTCAATGAAAATTAACAGAATGGTCAGTAATAAAAACTGACATTCTATAGTACAAATAGAACAATATAACAACAATAATAACTCAAATAGTATGGTCGTACCAATCTTCCTTCCTCTCCCTCTTTGATATGTGCTACAAATTGTAGTCTATCAAATAAGGTTAGGAGAAAGTGGAGGTGCAACAAAACAACTTTCTTAGAGGCGCTTAGAAAAATGTTGAAGCTCCAAATGCGTTTGAAAAAACAAACAAACATAACATCTCGACCTGTGTCATCAGTGGTCATAAGCGGTGGAATGCGTAGTGCATACGACCATTCATGGTCAGTTAACCGATGTGCAAAAACAGATAAGGGAGCAGGCGGCTAGGGTGGATTACCTCTACTCTATTCTGCCGTCAACGCGAAATGGTTAAAGGCGCGCTGCCTGAGCGACCCTTTAAGATACTAGCTGTGAATGTAAATTCGCTGATTAGGACCGAACGTAGAGCAAACCTCTTTCATTTGCTGCAAGACCAAAGTCCTGATGTGTTTATGGCTAGCGAAACTAATCTTAATCAGAAACACAAACTGACTAATAAAAATTACAATATCGTAAGAAGGGATCGGCCCAACTCCTCTCAAGGGGGTGGGGTCGCAATCTTCATACGAAAGGGCATTAAATATAAGGTTATATATAATAGTGAAGTGCGAAGATTCGGGTTGCTAGAAGCCTGCATCGTTTGCATTCCTCTCCAGCAGGGGAAAAGAATGTACGCAATCGCAGTGTACGCACCTGACGCACCTCAGCCTGCTAATTTTATCGCAGAACTCGAAAAACTTTTTGAATGCTTAAGACTGAACTTGGATGAGAATTATTATCTCATGGCAGGGGACTTGAACGCCAAACATATAGATTGGGGAAATCAAGTACAAAATCCTAGAGGGAACCATCTTTTTAATTGGATGGGTCGATACAGTGTTGAGTGTAGGATCGACCTTCTGGCTACAGATAGACCGTCTTTTCCGAGAAGTGGTAGTTTTCTGGATCTACTCCTGCTTGACTCAAGACTCATAATAACTGACACTGTAGGTCAACATACAAAAAACTGTTTACGAACAATTGAATACGACAGTGACCACTGCGGACTTGCTGCCGTAATACAGCTCCCGAGCGAACTTTTGGAAATGGATGAGTATGTGCCTGCGCACTCTTACAATTTCAGTAAGACGCGTTGGCCACGCTTCTCCAACTCCTTGGCAAGAGAAATACGTTCCGATGACATTTCTCCACCAAATGACAGGAACCTGACGAACGTCGAGATCGACGGGTACCTGACTCAAATGGATACGACTATAAAACGAACAATGGACAGAATAATCCCAAAATATAAGGAACAAGACCCTACTGGTTTATACAAGAACGCGACAATCGACGCACTACACCGACAAAAAAGTGGACTGCTGACTAGGTTGAAACTTCTTTACAGACGTTTCACGGACACACGTGATCTGGAGATTAGGACATTGAAGTCGTCGATCAAAAAAATTAATGTTCTGATTAAACAAAATTATAGATTATCTATTAATTTATATTGGGATAACAGAATTCGGGCCGTTAATTCTAGCGACCCTAGTATGTTTCCCCAAATAAATAAGATATTTAGAAGAAATTATCAAAACGATCTTCCATGTCTTAAACTCCAGAGGACAACAGATAACGAAGACGTACTAACGATTGCGGGAATAGATCCGGAGGGTGCCGTTTTCGATGATAACTTTTTTATGATAGAAGATCCTCAGGAAAAGGTAGAAACTGTAGGGGCTGCTTTCCAGCAAGTGTAAAAGGTGAATGCTAGCATTCGTCCGAATCATGACCTGGAGAACAGAGCCTTACTACACAACTTCTACCTTGGAAATAACATAACGCAATGGCGATCTGAGAATACTGGTTTCACCGGGTTCAATGACGAACATTTGGCAAACGCCACCATCGCCGAGCGAAATGGACCCAGTTCATTGTTAATTTCGAAGGTAGAACTTCAGTTAATTTTTCAAACATTAAAGAAAAAGAAATCTGCGGGGGTCGATGGCATACCCAACATTGTTTTACGACATCTCCCTCAGGAAGCAGTAGACATTTATACCACACTGTTCAACAACGCATTGAATAATGCATATTATCCAGTGAGTTGGAAAACAGCTGTGGTACATTCTCTTCCCAAAAAGGGAAAGGACATCTCCAATCCGGCAAATCTTCGGTCGATAAGTCTTCTTCCAAGTATCAGTAAAGTATTCGAAAAGATTCTCAATAGAGCTCTGTTCAAGTATATTATTCCAGATAATCAGTTTGGCTTTAAGGCGATTTAAGATAATCAGTTTGGCTTTAAGGCGGGGCATGACACTATTCATGCCGCGTCTAAGTTAGTTTCTGATGTTCAATGGAACAAAGCGAAAAATCAATGCACGGGTGCCGTTCTTGTTGATTTAGAGAAGGCTTTCGACACCGTATGGTTAGAGGGTCTTTATCTGAAGCTTTCTAGATTTGGCATAAGTAAACCACTGTTGTATATGCTTCATGACATGCTCACTGGTAGAAAGTTTGTTGTCAAAAGTGGCAATGCAACTTCTACCACAACTTTTGATATGAAAAATGGTCTACAGCAAGGAGCTGTGAACTCACCGATTATTTTTAGTATTTACACCAGCGCACATAGAAGTATTTGCATCAAAAACCTGGCCAAAATTATTTTTCGTTACCTTTGTCATTATTTTTGTTTAAAATTAGTATTTATACAATAAAATTAAATTTTTAAGTGTTTTCTATTTATTTAGTAATATTTTATTGTATTAACTTAGAAAAATGAAAACAAAAATTGGCCGATACCACAGATTTGTAGATGTTGCCACCTATTTATTATTTATTCCCTTTAACATTTGAAATAAATATAGTTTAAATCATGTTAAAATCAATCGCTAGATTCTTCCCATAGCTCTTCATTATTCTCACCTTCATCCGAAGACATAAAACCTGCATTTGATGTATTTGAATCTTCTGGGAGAAGCATTTCTAAAGTTTCTTTTGAAAATTGCTTTCTTGTTTTCGATTGTGTCTTTCTAAGAGAAGTGATGAGTGGATCTGAGCTCAATAACAATCTATTGAGGACATCTCGGTTACAATCTTTCCTTGAGAACTTTCTTGCTTAGTTAAGACGATACAATCTGTCTGATCTCTACCAGGAGACTTTAGGATTTCTGTCAAAATTTTTGAAGCAACAGCCTTCCCTGTTTCTCTTAACTTCATCTGAGTTGCAAATGCTAGTTCCTCAGTTTGAAACTTTTCCCGGATACTCTCGGTTTTTCGTCTTTTACTTCTTTCGCTTGATTCTTCAAATGGCTTTTCAGGTCGGCCTGCTGATCTGACAGTTGTAATTGGGAGTGTGAAAATCCCTTCAAGCCATGCTTTATTCTTCTCTTTAAATCTGCTTTAAATCGAACACAAATTTAGCTACTTTTGGCTTATAAATGCGAAGTTCTTCTGTTGAACAAGGGAAATCTTCCATTATATTAAATAAATATTTTCTAGTCACAAATCTCGAACCAGATGAACCTAAAAAAATGCATTGTATAAACTAAAAAGCTAACTGCTAATCAAAAAAGACATTCACGGTATTAGCACAACAATTATTTCCTTTTTGGCTTACTTTCCGCCTCCCAATATGCCCTGCTCAAATTTATAACGCAATAAAAACATAACCCAGTGTAAATTTTCGCTTCGAAATAAAAATGAAGAAGAAGAGTGTAGTAACATTGCTTATACATAATTATATAACTATTAATATCGAAAAACCGTTGTATGGCGTATGAGTGTTTTCTTTTTTTTATAAAATTGAAAAACCAATTCGCTCATAAAAATTCGGGTAGCAGATAGTAGCAGCCATTTCTGTTTGCATTGGGCTAAGGAATATTTAGATCAACTTATACAGCCCAAAAGGTTTTTATCACAACAACTCGAAATCACTTATAGAAGAACACTGACGAAATCGCATGCACTCAAAGAAAAATACAAAAAACGCAAACCGTTAACTTTGAACTTATTTTATCACAATACACGATGAACAACAAAAAAAAATTGCAGCACACTGACCCATGTATGTTTAAAATCCACTATATCGAGCTTTAACTTCTCGATTTTACTTTTTGGAAAATCGAATTTTGGCCAGGTTTTTGCTGCAAATACTCGTATGTGCAGCGATCTGATAGGTAGTCTAACTCATTCAATTGCGTATGCCGATGATCTTATCAGAATTCTCTTGCAGCGTGACTTCGACAAGATTCAGCGATATTGTGATGACTGGAAGTTAAAAATTAACTTTCAGAAATCAGAAACTATCCTGTTTAGAACCCCGTTGTCTAGGGCTTCTAGGGATACAAGAAAGAACTGGAGAAATCTAGTGATCGTTGGACCAAGTGGACATCCACTGGCGAGTAAAGATGTGGTAAAGTACCTTGGCATCTGGCTAGATCAGTATCTATATTTCAATCGACATGTAGATGTTGCTCTGGCCAGAGCTAGGGGAGCCTTTGGGTTGACAAGACGGTTGTTTTATAGCAGCCGCCTTGACAGCAGAGTAAAGGTGATTTGCTACATGGCCCTTATCCGGCCAATGATTGCCTATGGGTGCCCTGTGTGGTTCAACGTTGCCCCATCTCAAATGGAAAAGATTCGGGTGTTTGAGAGGCAGTGTCTTAGACGCTGCCTTGGATTACACAGAACACCAGAGTCGGAGTACACACATTACTATGCCAACGAGGTTCTATACAACGGGGCCAATATAAACAGGATAGATAACTTTTTAATCAAGCTGATTCGGGGTCACATTGCAAGAGCGATGACCTCGACCAATGGACTTATTTTTGGGGCTTACTACCCCAATGATGAGTATAGTGCAAGTGTACGTCTTAACGGTTTCATCCCGCCCGAGACATTCCTCTTTTTAGACAGTCGTGGGCTGATACAGGATAGATTGGCGGTTCCGTTAATCTACCACGTCAGCCGTAGGACTGTGGATCGGCGACTTCTTTACGATCGGGACGTCGGCTCAAGGAACGGAGCAGAGCGTCTGCGGTTCAGTAGAGCTGTGCCCCTTCGGGACAGAAAGGACTTAGTTAAGCAAGTCAAAAAATTCTGGTGGTTGGGTGACCACCGTGATATTGAAAGTTGACCATATTGTTGCTTTGGCCGACTTACATAGTTCTAAGGTAAATATAGGTAGAGTAGGGAGAACAGTGACGGTGGCACAAAAAAAAAAAAAAAGTACATAAGTAAATGTATTTGTATGTGGGTACTTGCGGTTGCTAATATATATGTATGTGTACATATATGCATGTGTATGGGCGTACGCGAGTGTGCATATGCGTTTGCACAAAAAAAAAAAAAAATTGCTGGTGGCTGTTCTAGTTTTTAAGTTATTTTAAGTAGTTTTAATTAGATATAATGTAGTTTAAATTAGTTTTATTTAGGTAAAGGGTAGCTTTAAGTTTTATAAAAAATTAAAAAACAAAGGATATAGAAAATGAGTTTTTTTTAATAATTTTCTCGTTAGTTTTAAGTAATCATGAATTCTAATAATAAGTTATTTTTTCGTCGAAAGACATTTTTTAAGTATAGCCATAGTTTAATTTAGAGCGCCCGTATGGGGCCAGTAAGTTAGTTAAGTTAATATGTAAGCTAGTTGTTTAAGATTTTTTGTCTAGCATTAAGATAGATATAAGGAAATGAAAAAATAAAAAATGAATTAAAAATGAAAAAAGTGCATTCGACTTCGAAGACTGAGTACATCTGAAGGCGTGGGTTCGAATCTCACGAGGTGCATGTGAAAAAGTTTTTCATAATAAAATTGGATTAAAGCTCAATACCACTAAAAGGATACTGATGAAAGGAATTGGCAATCCTTGAAATAGCTATATCTCCAGCCAAAGATAGAAAGAAACGAATAATAATATTCGTAAACGAGTAAATAAAATTCGTTTAAAATTGGTGGTAGCGCCTTTAAGTTGTTGTTGTTGTTCAAACACATTCAATGAAAATTAACAGAATGGTCAGTAATAAAAACTGACATTCTAGTACAAATAGTACACTATAACAACAATAATAAATTAAATAGTATGGTCGTACCAATCTTCCTACCTCTCCCCCTTTGATATGTGCTACAAATTGTAGTCTATCAAATAAGGTTAGGAGAAAATGGAGGCGGAACAAAACAATATACTTAGAGGCGCTTAGAAAAATGTTGAAGCTCCAAATGCGTTTGAAAAAACAAACAAACATAACATCTCGACCTGTGTCATCAGTGGTCATAAGCGGTGGAATGCGTAGTGCATACGACTTCGAAGACTGAGTAAATCTGAAGGCGTGGGTTCGAATCTCACGAGGTGCATGTGAAAAAGTTTTTCATAATAAAATTGGATTAAAGCTCAAAACCACTAAAAGGAGACTGATGAAAGGAATTGGCAATCCTTGAAATAGCTATATCTCCAGCCAAAGATAGAAAGAAACGAATAATAATATTCGTAAACGAGTAAATAAAATTCGTTTAAAATTGGTGGTAGCGCCTTTAAGTTGTTGTTGTTGTTCAAATACATTCAAAATGATTTTATGTTTTCTGATTTTTGAGAAAATGGAAAATTACTAAAACTACTTTCTTATAAGAGTTTCTTTTTTTTGGTATACGGTGAATATTGTACGTAGGTTCGTTTTTGTAATGATTCTTGGGCATCTTTAAATGCAACAGAAACTTTGCATACACCCAACCTCGCACCCACCCCAAATCCTATAGTGTGTCTAAGCATGGGGGTTGCAGAGGGCAGCATGCCCCCCCTTGCATACCTCACTGTTTATACGCCTTAATACGTAAGCACGCAAAAAACAAGTATCCAATAAAAAAGTTGTTTTAGTAATTTTCCATTATCTCAAAAACCAGAAAACATAAAATCATTTTGTTTTCAGTTTATGATTTAAAATTAATATTAGCAACGAATTTATTTTACAGTTTTGAAAAATCACACTTCAAAGTTTTTTTTACCTTTTTTTTCGCAATTTTTGAGTTTAAAGTCCGTTTTTTCAAAGACTATGCATAGGTTTCACCAGCATGCGTACATGAAAGGAAAAAGTGTTGAAACTGCCCTTCATGCAGTAGTCAGTACTATAGACAAGTCACTCGATCAAAAAGAATACACATTAGCAGCCTTTCTCGACATTGAAGGCGCATTCAACAATGTTTAGGCTAGTGCTATAGAAAGAAACTAAATAAGCATGAACATTGACAACAGTATTACTCAAATAATACTAAGTCTATTAAACAAACGAAACGTAAACACCTCCCTCGCTAACACAGAATTGAAAATGACTGCCTCAAGAGGTACACCGCAAGGCGGGGTTATTTCACCACTGCTGTGGATATAAGTTGTGAATGAGGTTTTAGTACTGCTTAATAATAACGGGATAAAAGTCATTGCCTACGCAGATGACCTTGTCATAATGGCCACGGGGAAATTCCTAGACACCATCAGTGATATCCTCCAAAGGGCTATCAACACACTGAACAAATGGGCCCAAAAATGCGGCTAAAATATCAATCCCCAAAAAACAGAACTAGTTCTATTCACGAACAAACGAATAATTCCACAATTCCATCTGCCATCAATTGAAGGCACACCCCTTAAGTTATCCAAAAGCGCGAAATACTTGGGAATCATACTTGATAGAAAATTGAACTCGAAAATTAACGTCCAAGAAAGAGTCAAAAAGGCATCCATCGCATTCTACTCATGCAGCAGAATTTTTGGGAAAAACTGGGGCCCAAAACCCAAGGTAATTCTATGGATGTACACTGCGATAGTGAGACCGATATTGACGTATGGATGCTTAGTTTGGTGGAAAGCCGCTAACAAAACTACAAACTTTAAGGCATTGACTAACATCCAGAGACATACATGCATTGGATCAACTAGTGCCTTGCGCACGACACCCACGGTGGGCTTAGAAACCATACTTAACCTTCTGCCACTTGATCTTTATATGCAGGAAACTGCAGCAAAAAGCGCTCTCAGGATTAGCCAATCTAATCTATGGAGATCCAGTTTAAATGGACACTCTGAAATTTTGAACATCCACACAGGAACAAATGTAGAGTCTGACTACTTTACAGATTTTGAAAGGCCATTCCAATGCTTGTTTCCAAGAAGAGAGGAGTGGATTAATAATGAAGTTTTACAACCTACAACCAAATCCATCTTTACAGACGGCTCAAAAATTGATTTAGGTACTAGGGTTGGCTTCTTCTCAGAAGCTTTGAATATAGAAGGCTCAATCAGACTTCCCAATAACAGCAGTGTATTCCAAGCAGAGGTTCTAGCAGTAACGAAAGCTGCCAAAGTGGCATCAATGATGGCACTACCCCGAGAGGATATTACCATTCTCATCGATAGCCAGGCAGCGATAAAAGCAATTTCTTCTGTTGAAATAAAGTCCAAGCTTGTGAAAAGCTGTCGCGAAGAGCTTAAAGTTCTTGCCACACAGCATAATATAACACTCTGCTGGGTCCCCGGTCACGCGGGCATCATGGGAAATGAAAAAGCCGATGAACTGGCAAAAAAAGGCTCAGCCCGGATGATACTAAGGAACTAAATATGGACTACGAGTATGGTAAGAGGAGGAATTGGTAAACCCTCAAATGGACATCACAATGGGTCTACATTGACCTAAGTGCGCTGGGGCTGAGCTATTGGCTCTCCTACAGCAACTCGCAAACCTAACCTAACCTATCTATTTCACTTGATTTAAAAAACATCTAATAGAAAAAAGTATTGGCTTTAAAAAAAGAAATAGAAAGAAAGATACATGTATACAAAATATGTATACAAAATACTACTTGTAGTTTTATTAACAATACAAACTCAAAAATTAAACAACTTACAAAAAATATTGTAATTTTAAAAAATATGCCTAAGATATTTATAAGACATAATTGTAATGATTTTAAGATTGAAATATCTGGAAACTTTGTAATCAAATGTGAAAATTGTATAATTGAAGTTGGAGATCTTCTTTAGTTCAGTCTCAAAGAATTTAGTCATGGCCACAGCTAAGGCCTGTTGCAGCGAATCGGGACAGATGGAAGGATCTTGTTGGTGCGCTATGCTCCAGGAGGAGTTGAAGTGCTGCAGAACTGCAGCCGGACAATGTATATAAAATTGAATTTAATAATATTAAATACGAAAATTTTATATATTATGACAAATTCATAATACCAGATTTAAATAATGTAAAAATAAAAAATATTGAAATGAACCTTTCCACAGCGGAAATAGATAGAAAACACATTGAAAACGGGAAATTAATAGAGGAAATTAAATTTGAACAAAACACGTATACCGGTATTAATTATAGTTTAAACTTTTTAATTTTGTTTTTTTTTTATTGTATTTATAATTACCTTTTCCACAAAAAGAATCACAAAAAGTAAAATTAAAGTTAATATTAAAAATAATGATTCTACGGAGCAAAATCTAAAGGGGGGAAGAGTTACGTTTTAGACTTCACCCATAACGGTAACCCCATTACTCTTAATACTTCCCTTTTTCCAAAACTCTTTCCATATTCTCCTATTGCCTAACAGCACATAAATTTACAACAACTATTTCTCACCAAATTTGCTGGCACAGCAAAACGGTATCCAGAACGGATACACTCCCGTTTCCCCTGACTTCCACCTACTAATAAAATTGATATTCGTATTTCATTTTTATTAAAGCAAACCTAACCTAACCTATATATTTCACTTGATTTAAAAAACATCTAATAGAAAAAAGTATTGGCTTTAAAAAAAGAAATAAAACTTAGTTGTAAGTATTACCGTTATTTTTTAACATTTGTTTTAAATTTTTAGCACTGTTTTTATAAAATTGCCCCTCTCGCCCAAACGAAGGGAGATAGACCCCCCACCCATAGTAAAAAATGCTTGTATTGATCTGTTCTACAAAAAACAGTTATCAATTCTTGGCGCCAAAATTATCGTACTCGTGCCCAGACTTACCATAAACGAACGAAATAATGAAAATGCAATAAACGGTTTAAACTACCAAATAAAAATCAGTAAAAAATTTTATGAAAATATTAACAACATTACAAAACATATTAATTTACAACAAACAGAAATTAAGAAAAGGTTTTCAGCTATAACCAACGAAATAAGTAGAGAAAATTTAAAGATACTGACCATGTAACACGCATTCCAAATCCAGTACGATATTCAATTATTATATGACCAGATAAAAAAGTAAACGAAGGTATTGTACTAAGCCAACTAGGTTTACTAGGTAAAGAACTTCTGTCCCCAAAAGAAATTGATATACGAAAAATTAAAAGACATTAAGAGTTCAACAATCTTTCATGCAGATCGGATAATTTTCATTATAATGATCCCGAATTATGCTAATGACCGATACTATCGCGTTTTCGTCCATCCAATCTCAAATTTAAATCACCTTGAGCTTCTTTCTACTTATAAAACATTTATTACAGACGGTGTAGTGTATGTGAGTACGGAGATTATCTTGCACTTGCTAATCCGACGGTTGATCACCATCACCATCTCGAGCACATGCAAACACACACACGAGATTAACGCTCAGTCGGTGGCTGGACCTTGATGTGTGCGTGTGTTGGCGAGCCGGTGAATGTTATAAGTGGCGACGAGGATAAAAATTCGAAGTTAAATAAAATAATATAATGTGAGTTCTTTTATAAAAGTAATACAATATGTGTAGTAGAATATAAACTAAAAAAAAAAAAAAAAAAAGTGTTTTAAATCCTAATATAGTTTGACGGGTTATTTTTAAATGGAAACTTGTTGTATGTATGTGCGTTGTAGCAAAATTGAAATTAACAATTAAATAATAAACTAGTTAGTTTAATTAAATTAATGGAAATTAATAAAAACAAGAAGAAGAAGAGTAATAAATGCAAAATCATAAAAAGCATGGGAATTGTTGTTTGGCATGCATGGTTACTTGTATTGGAAGACCTTCATTAAATTGAAAAATTATTAAAAAAAAAAAATAGAAATTGGAGTAAGAAACCTAAGTATACATAGTTATTAATTCATATATAGAGAATTAAAGTATGGTTTCTCATTTAATTAAGAATGTTGAAAGACCAAACGAAATTTGGTCGGTAGTAATTACATTAAGTAAGTATGGTTAATACTAATATACCTTCATTAAATTGAAAAGCATGGGCATTGTATGTATTTGGTGCGTGAAACCTACCAACATTTAATTGTAAAATAAATAAGAATATAAACAATTTTGGCGGGATGCATAAGGTTGCGAATCTGCCGTCATTCAATTGAAAACAGTAATTATTCAAATCATTGGAGTAAAAAAAAAAAAATAGAACATGGTGTGAAAGCTTGTGTAGATTAACGCTAGAACTGGTTAGAGTAGGAAATGCGTAGAATAGAGAAAGAGAATGGTTACGGGAAATATAAAAAGAGTCTTGCGAGTTCATAAGAATAATAATTTCTTTTCCAGTGGCTCCCACTATTTTTTTTTCTAGAAATGGCAAGCACGTTACCGAATTTGGAAGTGTTCTCTTTGCAAGGAGAATCAACATCAGTCGGATTGAGATGGGAGAGATGGAAGCGAGCCCTTACAATATACCTTGAGGCAGCATCTATAGACTCTCCTACAAAAAAGAGAGCGACACTTTTACATTTCGGTGGATTAGAACTGCAAGAGATTTTCTACGATCTCCCAGGAGCAAATGTTGAAAGCTCTGAAGATAATGATGTTTTTACAATTGCAATTAAGAAACTCGACGAATACTTTGCACCTAAACAGAGTAAGGTCTATGAGAGACATATATTTAGATTAATGAAGCAAGAAGAGGGGGAAAAGTTTGAGAAATTTTTGTTAAGGTTAAGAAATCAGGCGCGAAAATGCGAATTTATAGACTTAGACAACAACTTAATTGATCAAATAACCGAAAAATGCGTTTCCGATGACCTTAGGAAAAAAATATTAACTACTGGGGATAGCATCACTTTGGATAACATTTTGATGGAGGCAAATACGCAAGAAGCCGTTGATCATCAACTAGAAGGATATGGCAACAAATTTAAGACAGAACATGTCAGCGAGATTTCGAATAAAAAAAATTATGAATCTGTCAATCGCCGAAAATACGACAGTAACAGTATACAAACAAAAAGCTCTTCCTTGGGTTCATGTGGTAGATGCGGAAATAAAAGGCATTCCTCCTCTGATACAAAGTGTCCAGCTAGGGAACAAAAGTGTCACACTTGTGGTCGAATTGGTCATTTCCGACAGTACTGTAAAACAAAAAAACGTACTTCAAGTAATTTTCCTAGCGAAGATGATGGTCCAAAGCATAAAAGGTTTAAAAGAAAACCTGATCAGATTGATTACGTTGAAAATGATAAAAACGAAATAGACTATGTTTTTCACATTGACGATGACGCTAGTATTGACTGCCTTATAGGGGGGATTAAGATGAAGATGCTCGTTGATTCAGGGTGTAAGTTTAATCTGTTAACGGATAAATCTTGGGAGAATTTGAAAGGAAAAAAAATCAAGGTATACAACCAAATTAAAAATCCTAACAAAACTTTCTTGGCATACGGTAGTCAAAATCCATTAGACGTAATTGGATCCTTTGAATCAGAGATAAAAGCTGATGAGAAAATACTTAAAGCTACGTTTTATGTTATAAAGGGGGGAACAAAAGATCTGCTTGGAAAAATAACTGCGACTCCTTTAGGAGTTTTAAAGATAGGAATTGGTATTAATCAAATCAACACTATCAAAGCTTTTCCAAAGTTTAAAGATGTACTTATAAACATTCCAATCGATGACTCTGTACACCCTGTCTCACAACCATGTAGGAGAATTCCTATTCCATTGGAAGCCTTGGTAGAGAATAAACTGCAAGAACTATTAGAGTCTGACATTATCGAGGAAGTGCACGAACCATCGAAATGGGTTTCACCAATCGTTCCAATTCTTAAAAAAAATGGAGAACTGCGACTTTGTGTGGATATGAGAAGAGCCAATGCCGCTATCATGAGAGAAAATCATCCTCTGCCCACAATGACTCAAATGTTGCCTAAGTTTCGAGAAGCTTGTGTATTTAGTAAATTGGATGTCAAAAACGCCTTTCACCAATTAGAAATTCACCCAAAATCCAGATACATAACAACCTTCATAACTATGAAATTGTTGTTTCGGTATAAAAGGCTTATGTTTGGCATAAACTGCGCCCCCGAAATTTTTCAAAAAACTCTAGAAAAGATGTTACTTGGATGTGAAGGCGTAATCAGTTTTATAGATGATATTCTCATATTTGGAGCTAGTGAAGACCAACATGACATACGACTGAAACATGTGCTAAAAATCCTTGAAGATAATGGGGTGTTACTCAATGAAGAAAAATGTATTTTCAAAGTCCAAAACATTCAGTTTTTGGGTCACGAACTCACACCACATGGTGTTTTTTTTTTTTTTTTTTTTTTTTATAATGCACTCGCGCTCAAGGGGTTTGTTATAGCCCTTTTAATGATAAGTCACAGCGCGAGCGATAGGAATTTAGGGAGGAAGGGAAAGGAGGTGTCGATGAACATTGATCTTGAATGTCTGCAGATCAAAATGGCAAGGAAAAATTGTGCCAGGCAATTCATCCCACATTCGTGTTGTACGGCTAAAGAAAGAATCTCTATATTTCACGGTACGACCGAAATTGGGCTCAAGTGTAAACTGATGAGCGTTCCTAGCAAGACGAGTGTTACGGGAGAAATGTTTAAGGGGTGGAACGCAGCTGGCTACCTCAAGTGAACATTTTTTATAAAAGAACCTGTAAAATAAAGAAAGACAAGAAACATTTCGACGATGTTCGAGTGATGGAAATGTTTCCTCAATGTTTCTCTCTCTATCAATTTTAACGCCTTTTTCTGAACTCTATCGAGCAGGTGAAGAAAAGTTTGAGAAGCACCTGCCCAGAGATGGGAATTATACTTGAGTTTAGGGCGTATAAACGCCTTGTAAATTGTAGCCAGATCAGAAGGGGTGAAAAACTTCTTGCATCTATTAAGAAAGCCTAAGCATCTTGCAGCATTCTTAGCAATCTCAAGTATATTATCATTCCAACGAAGGTTGTCACTGATACACATACCGAGTACTGAAAGCTTTTCGGCCTCCTCGATGCAAGTACCATTCATGGATAATGGCATAGGGGGTATGTTTAACTTTAACGACAAAAGACAGCATTGAGTTTTCGACGCATTAAACTCCACACGATTTCTGATACCCCAATTCACAATGCTGTTTAAATCGGAGTTTAATGAGCTTATCATACGGTGTCGTTGTAATAACACGTCCGAAGGCGAAGGCCGTGAATTATCAAACGTATATGAAAAGCTGAGGGTTGAGTCGTCAGCAAAACAATTTAATGGATTAGAAGTCACAGACAAGAGATCATTTATAAAAATGAGAAAGAGAGTCGGAGACAGAACGGAGCCCTGGGGCACACCAGCATTTATTTTGTGGAGATCAGACTTGAAACCGTCTAATACAACTTGTATTGAACGGTCCAGAAGATAGCTTCTAATCCAACGAATAAGAGTATCATCGATACCAAATGCACGCATTTTCGATAAAAGAGCTTCATGCCAAACTCTATCAAATGCCTTTGAAATATCAAGCGCAATAATCTTGCTTTCGCCAAAGCGATGCACAGATTTGTTCCACTGTTCGGTGAGATATGCCATCAGATCACCAGTGGAACGATTGCTACGAAAGCCGTATTGCCGGTCATTTAAAAGCTTCCGATCTTCGAGATATTTCTTGAGCTGACGATTTAACAAATACGTTGATAGTATTAAGCAGTTTAGAACCCCGAAAATACTGGAGGAGCTTCAGAGTTTTTTAGGCCTAGTAAACTATATTGGTAAGTGGATACCAAATCTTGCAACACTGACAGAACCTTTGAAACAGCTTTTGAGGCACAAATTGGGAAAAAATACTATAGAGAAATTTTGGGGCAAAGAGCAAGAAACAGCATTTATGCATTTAAAAAAAAACTTTGAGTAAAATTCAGTCCTTAGGTTATTATAATGTGAACGACAGAACACAGGTCATCGCAGATGCTAGCCCAGGTGGATTAGGTGCCGTTTTAACGCAAATCAATTCCAAGGGTCCTAAAATCATCGCGTTTGGAAATCGAACACTATCCGACTGTGAGCGTCGCTACAGCCAGACGGAAAAAGAAGCCCTCGCGTTGGTTTGGGCCGTAGAACATTTTGATATTTATCTCTTTGGAAAAGAGTTTGGCCTCATCACTGATCACAAGCCGCTGGAAGTGATATTTGGACCCAAATCAAAGCCATGTGCTCGCATCGAAAGATGGGTTTTACGACTTCAAGCATATTTTTTTTAAGACCGTCTACAAGCCAGGCAAAATGAATATTGCTGACCCTCTTTCTCGTTTGTGTGTTTACTCTACTTCTGAACCGTCCGGAGGAGATACTCATGTGCACCAAATAGTGGAGCATTCGCGACCCCTTGCAATTTCGTTAAACGAGATAAGAAAGAATTCCAACAGCGATTCCGAGATACAATTAGTAAGAAAAGGCATTTATGAAAACGAATGGGTCGATTCTGTTAAATCATACAAGATTTTTCAAATGAATTATGTTTCTATGAAGAAATACTCTTAAGAGGGAACAAAATCGTTATTCCAATCTGAGACAAGACGTTTTGAATGCAGCACATGAAGGCCATCCAGGGATAGTCGGAATGAAAGGTAGATTAAGAGCAAAAGTTTGGTGGCCTCGTATCGATAAAGATGTCGAACATCTAGTGAAATCGTGTAAGGGATGCACCTTGGTGGGTATGCCAACCCACCCCTTTCCCTTAAAGAGAAGAGAACTTCCTACTGCACCGTGGGTTGATGTGGTCGTAGATTTCTTAGGACCGCTTCCTAGTGGAGAATATCTATTTGTGTTGATAGATTACTATAGTCGTTACAAAGAAATTAAAATAAGCAGAATAATAACTAGTGCTCAAACAATAAAAATGTTGAAAGAAATTTTCAGTCGATTAGGCTTTCCCATTTCTATTACCGCTGACAATGGTAGGCAATTTATCAGCCAAGAATTTAGGTCCTATTGCGCTGAATGTAATATAAAGTTATATAACACGATTCCTTATTGGCCGCAACAGAACGGGGAAGTCGAAAGACAAAATCGAGATATACTTAAACGACTACGAATCTGCAAAGTAGAGGGTAAAGACATGAAAGATAGTTTATACGAGTATCTTATGATGTACAACAGCACACCTCATTCTACGACAGGAAGTTCACCATCTGAACTCTTCTTTAGGAGACAAAATCGAGATAAAATTCCATCAATAGAAGCAATAAACGGCGAAATCGTGGATTCAGATATTATAAGAGATACCGATAAAACTAATAAACATAAAGGCAAAGAATATGCCGACAAAAAAAGAAAGGCTTCTGAAAACATTATTGCCCAGGGTGATAAAGTATATGTAAAAATCATGGAAAAACCAAACAAACTTTGTGCAAACTTCGACTCAACACCTCATACTGTAGAAGTAACAAAAGGAGGAGAAGTTATGGTGAGAAATGATAAAACCGGTCAAGTTTTGAGGAAAAATATTGTCCATTTAAAAAAAGTAGAAGGTCAATGGAAAGTTCAAAATAAGGAAAGCCAGAATATAGATGATGACTCTGAAGAAATCGTATCCTAATTTCTTAGATCAAACCGTTTTTCATACAACCTTTACCTATTTACATTTTTACATTTACATTTTTGTTAAAGAAGATTATTTTTGTTTTTGTTAACTTTCATCAAATATGTATATTGTATATAAGTATTAATTAATTAAAAAAAAAAAAAACAAACAAAAAAAAAGGAAAATGACTAAGGATAAATAACTAATAAAACAAAGCAATGTGTTATAAAGCAATTAGTTAGCACTACGTGTATGAATTTAATAAATTTTATAAAATAAGGAATAGATGTAGTGTATGTGAGTACAGAGATTATCTTGCACTTGCTAATCCGATCGTTGATCACCATCACCATCTCGAGCACATGCAAACACACACACGAGATTAACGCTCAGTCGGTGGCTGGACCTTGATGTGTGCGGGTGCGTGTGTTTGCGAGCCGGTGAATGTTACAGATGGCAAAATAAATTACGAAGACAACGATAAAATTGTAAAGAAAAAGAATTTAAGAATTATTGAAGATACATGTATACAAAATATGTATACAAAATACTACTTGTAGTTTTATTAACAATACAAACTCAAAAGTTAAACAACTTACAAAAAATATTGTAATTTTAAAAAATATGCCTTAGATATTTATAAGACATAATTGTAATGATTTTAAGATTGAAATATCTGGAAACTTTGTAATCAAATGTGAAAATTGTATAATTGAAGTTGGAGATCTTCTTTAGTTCAGTCTCAAGGAATTTAGTCATGGCCACAGCTAAGGCCTGTTGCAGCGAATCGGGACAGATGGAAGGATCTTGTTGGTGCGCTATGCTCCAGGAGGAGTTGAAGTGCTGCAGAACTGCAGCCGGACAATGTATATAAAATTGAATTTAATAATATTAAATACGAAAATTTTATATATTATGACAAATTCATAATACCAGATTTAAATAATGTAAAAATAAAAAATATTGAAATGAACCTTTCCACAGCGGAAATAGATAGAAAACACATTGCAAACGGGAAATTAATAGGGGAAATTAAATTTGAACAAAACACGTATACCGGTATTAATTATAGTTTAAACTTTTTAATTTTGTTTTTTTTTATTGTATTTATAATTACCTTTTCCACAAAAAGAATCACAAAAAGTAAAATTAAAGTTAATATTAAAAATAATGATTCTACGGAGCAGAATCTAAAGGGGGGAGGAGTTACGTTTCAGACTTCACCCATAACGGTAACCCCATTACTCTTAATACTTCCCTTTTTCCAAAACTCTTTCCATATTCTCCTATTGCCTAACAGCACATAAACTTACAACAACTATTTCTCACCAAATTTGCTGGCACAGCAAAACGGTATCCAGAACGGATACACTCCCGTTTCCCCTGACTTCCACCTACTAATAAAATTGATATTCGTATTTCATTTTTATTAAAGTGAAATATGAATATTTCGAAAACAAATGCATTTCCTTCCTATGGAAAGCATTTTTAGATTAGTTTACCTGTAGGAATGGTTCATAAAGTAAATGAAGTCTAATTCCAGCACTCTAGCAATGAGTTGCTGCCTAGCTTTGGACAGCGGCCTTTTGCTAGCAGATAATAATGAAATTGTCAATAATATAATATAATAAGAATAATAAAATGTTAATGTAAAATAAGTTTTTTGGATAAAAAAAAGAAAGAAATATGAAATGTTTTTTTGGCACGAGTACGATAACTTTGGCGACAAGAATTGATAACAATTTTTTGTAGAACAGTTCAATACAAGCATTTTTTACTATGGGTAGGGGGTCTATCTCCCTCCGTTTGGGCGGGAGGGGCAATTTTATAAAAACATTGTTAAAAATTTAAAACAAATATTAAAAAATAACGGTAATATTTACAACTAAGTTTTATATCTTTTTTCAAAGCCAATACTTTTTTCTATTAGATGTTTTTTAAATCAATTGAAACCTATGCATAGTCTTTGAAAAACCGGTCTTTAAACTCAAAAATTGCAAAAAAAAGGTAAAATAAAACTTCGAAGTGTGGTTTTTCAAAACTGTTAAACAAAATACTACTTTTTTTTATATAATTCGTTGCTCATATTAATTTTAAATCATGAACTGAAAACAAAATGATTTTATGTTTTCTGGTTTTTGAGAAAATGGAAAATTACCAACACTACTTTTTTATAAGAGTTTTCGGCACGAGTACGATAACTTTGGCGCCAAAAATTGATAACGGTTTTTTGTAGAACAGTTCAATACAAGCATTTTTTACTGTGGGTGGGGGAGGGGCGGGAGGGGCAATTTTGTAAAAACAGGCTAACAATTTAAAACAAATATTAAAAAATAAAGGTAATACTTACAACTAAGTTTTATATCTTTTTTTTAAGCCAATACTTTTTTCTATTAGATGTTTTTTAAATCAAGTGAAACATATGCATAGTCTTTGAAAAAACGGACTTTAAACTCAAAAATTGCGTAAAAAAAGGTAAAAAAAAACTTTGAAGTGTGATTTTTCAAAACTGTAAAATAAAATACTACTTTTTTATAAAATTCGTAAAATGTAAACCCATTACAATAAAATTTTGTTTAAAATTGTTTGTATTCATTAACATTTGTTTATAAAATAAATCAATTTTAAAAACGACACCAACCAATAATCCAATATAATAATATAAACAATGATCATCTTGCATTCTTATCTTTGAATTTTATTGACGATCATTGAAGTATAAGATCAACTGAAGTATAAGATGGCAACTTTAATCCTCGAACGTATTAAGGCTAGAATAGAGTCTACACTCAAGAGGCATCAATCTGGCTTCCGCAGCGGTCGTTCGTGCGTCGACCATATCAACACTCTGCGCATCGTCCTTGAGCAGTCTGCGGAATTTCAAACACCGCTTTACCTCATGTTCGTAGACTTTGAGAAGGCCTTTGACCGAGTTAACCGCGAATGTATATTTTGATCACTTCTTGGTAGAGGAATTCCCCCAAAAATTGTCGCCATTATAAGGGAGTCTTACAACAATGCGAGGTGTTTTGTGTTGCATAATGGGCAGCTATCCGACTCTTTTGAAGTGCGTCAGGGTGTCTGCCGGCGATAGATGATGTTTTGACGGCCAGCGTTGGTACAACGGAGAGGCAGGGCATTCAATGGAGACCGTTTGAAAGGCTTAGCCATTTAGACTATGCTGACGATATATGTCTCATGGCAAATAACATCAGTGGGCTGAACGTGACGTGTCAATCTCTGCTATTGAAAGGAGAATCGTGCGGTCTTAGAATAAATGGCAAAAAGACAAAAATAATTCTAACAGGACCCCCCTCACAACAACAACAACAACAACGTATTATTCCGCATGACACGACAGTTGAAGAGGTCGAACAGTTTAATTACCTTGGAAGTACTGTATCAGCAAATGGTGGTACGGATCTGGACGTAAAAAGTAGAATAATTAAAGCTCGCGTTGCCTTTGGTTCTCTGTCTCAAATTTGGAGATCCAGTCAAATATCCTTACGCACTAAGTTGAGATTCTTCGGATCCAACGTTAAATCCGTGCTATTGTATGCTTGTGAAACCTGGAAAGTCTCGGCCACCATCTCGAGAAAATCGCAGGCTTTTGTGAATCGCTGTCTACATCACATTCTAAAGATTTGCTGGCCACAAACTGTTTCAAACCAAGAATTGTGGCGCAAGTTAAAGATAAATATACATGAGAATATCAGATACATAATAAGATAAGATACATATACATAAGAATAAGATAAGATACATATACATAAGAAGATAAAAGAAGAATAATGTATAAATACAAGAGAGTGAACCTCAAAACAGGCACTCTTAATTCAGTGTTAAGGACATCAGTATCCTGATGGTTTAAGTAGGCATTTCTAAGAAGAAATAAATAAAGGACATATAGTCCACAGTTCTTTTTAAAAAATATAAAACCAAACGTGTTTTATTAATTGGCGATCTTGCCAGGAGTGTTTTAAATTGAAATACTTTTCGGAGACCAACCTCGGGCTAACTTTTTGAAGTTATATCAACTAGCAATCATACTCCACCAGTAAAAATTCGTGTATACGAAAGGTATGTAAGTAGAGTGCAAATAAAGTGATAATAATTCAATAAAGTGACCAAACTACGACGTAGCATAGCACGTTAATATAAATCAGTGATAATCTACATAAGCATAGAGACTCACGTAGTTAATTAATTTTCAACCTAATTCTACATACCTACGCGTAAATAAAATTAAAAATAATTAAAATGGCAGACATTGCGAGAATCTTGGCTAGATTAGAGCTAATAGAACAAGAAAACGCTACCTTGAAGAACGCTCTGTTAAACCAAGACAAGGTAAATTCAGACATCAGAGAGCAGTTAACTAATGTAAAAAAAGTGGTACAACCTCTGAACGTAAATGTGGTACCCTTACAAGAAATAATAACCACATATGGAACTGGAAATGATATCCAACTGGACGCTTTTAAAAGTCTAAGTAACTTCGATGGAGAGAAAGCTAACTACAGAAATTGGCGCGACGAAGCCACACGGTTAATGGAAAGCATAAAAGGTTTCCAGACGCATCCAAAATATGCAGCCGCATTAACAATTGTAAAATCTAAGATACAAGGCCCAGCAGCTAATATATTATCTAACCATAATACAATTTTTAATTTTGAAGCTATAAAAAACCGACTAGATTACACGTATAGCAACCAGGAACCCTTATACGTTCTACAAGATAAAATGAAAGCCATAAGACAAGGAAGAAATAATCTTAGCGACTATCATGATAAAATTAATTGTATCCTGAATGAAATCATAGGCAAACTAGCTATGAGTGGCGAAAACAGTGCGGTTAATGAAAAATTAATGCAAAATAATCGAGATGACGCAGTTCGTATATTTATAGATGGTATAAATGACACATTTACAAAAGGAGCTCTCTACACAGCAACAATCCAAAGTTTGGAAGAAGCATTCGCTATAGCAAGGAAAATAGAGCACGATAATATACACAGAGGTATAAATGTAAAGCACTTCAGTGAAACAAACCATCGTAAAGAAAAAATTGAAGATAAACACGAACGACGCCCAAACGTAAATCACCACCACATTCAACATTCAAATTATATTCAGCGTCCGCCTAATACAAATAATCAGTTTAACCGACCAGAGAATATGCAACAAAGAAATCCCTTCAGGTATCAGAATAACACACCCATGGAAATAAATGATCGAACAAATCTACATGCGAATAGAAATTACGAGAGGCAACCAGGCAATAATTATCAGAATATGAAGCGAGAAAGAGAAGATTCCGGCAGGTATAAACAACCGAATCAACATAATCAACAGAACGACGCGACTGCAGCATATAACAAGCTACAACGAGTGAACAGGAATGAATTCCGAGAAGATGAAATCAGCAGTACCCAAGGTGAAGCAGAACAACAAATATACAATACTAGGTATGACAATTTAAACTAATTAAAGGGTTGCTTTGCTTAAATTTAACAAGTACATTAAATAACGTAGTTTATAAAATAATGATCGATACAGGTGCAACCCATAATTATATTAAAAAATCCTGTAATAATTGTATTAGAATTAAAATCAAAGAAACAAAAACAGTTTCAATGCACGGTACATCCGTAATAAATTATAAAAAGGAAATTTATATCTTGGGAGAATTAATTACATTTTTTGAATTAGATGAAATAAAAGACTTCGATATGATTTTAGGTCTCGAAGGTTTACGGAAATTAAATTCTGAGATAGATGTAGAAAATCTTACACTAATTACAAAAAAGAAGGAAAACCTAGTTAGTTCGGAGCAAAATATAAACTACATTGTAGAAGAAAGTATAAGGCCCGAATATAAAGAAAGAATTGAATATTTAATGAAGGAAAATACGGGCATAGGACCTCTACCCTTTACAGATTTTATTCAATGTACAATTCGTACAAAAACCGATGAACCGGTATATGTGAAACAATATCCATATCCGATATCAGACAATGAATTCGTGAACCAAGAAATTCAATCATTATTAAATAAGGGAATTATACAAAAAAGTAATTCACCTTATAACAGTCCAATCTGGACAGTACCAAAAAAAGGTACAGATGAAAATGGAAGACCAAAAAAACGCATGGTCATAGATTTCCAGAAGCTAAACTCTCAGACTATTTCTGATAAATATCCTATTCCAGACGTGAATATGACAATCCAGAATCTAGGTAAAGCCAAATACTTCACGACTTTAGATTTAGAATCAGGTTTCCACCAAATCCTCATCAATAAGGACGATAGAGAAAAAACCGCATTCGCAATCAACGGCGCTAAATACGAATTTGTTCGTATGCCATTTGGTCTGAAAAACGCTCCTAGTATTTTTCAACGTTGCGTTGATGACATTTTGAGAGAATATATAGGCAAATTCGTACATGTATACTTTGATGATGTTTTAATATACTCGAATACTCGAGAGGAACACATGAACCATATACAGACAGTATTCGATGCTTTAAATAAAAATACGTTAAAGGTCTCAGATGAAAAATCTAAGTTCTTCCAGGAAGAAGTAGAATACTTAGGTCACATAATAAAAAATAATAGGATTAGTACAAATCCAGAAAAAATAAAAACAATTAAGGAATTTCCCATTCCAAAAAATATAAAAGAATTGCGAGGATTTTTAGGATTAACGGGATACTATAGAAAGTTCATAGAAAACTACGCAGGAATATCGAAACCCCTTACAATGTATTTGAGAGGAGAAACGGGTAATTTTAACGGAAAAAATAGTAAACAAATGTTGATTAGTTTAGACAAAATTGCCATAGAAGCAATGAATAAATTAAAAGACAAGCTAGCCGAAATCACAGAGTTATTTCAACCAGATTTCAATAAACCCTTTGAGTTAACAACAGATGCAAGCAATTACGCATTAGGTTCAGTATTTAGCCAGTTTGGAAAACCCATATTCTTTTTGAGTAGAACACTCACAAAAACAGAAGAAAATTATTCCACAAACGAAAAGGAATTATTAGCTATCATTTGGTCATTACAAAAACTTAGGAACTATATATATGGTATAGCAGATTTGACAATATATACAGATCATCAGAGTTTAGTATATAGCATTTCAGATAAAAATCCCAACACGAAACTTAAACGTTGGAAAAATATAATTGAAGATTATGGCGCAAAACTTGTGTACAAACCAGGAAAAGAGAACGTAGTAGCTGACGCGTTATCACGCCAAGAAATCAACACAAGTACAGCCGAAACTGTACATTCTCAGGAAAGTTCCAAGGAACCTATAATCAAACACGTACCCAAGCCATTTAATGCATATGGCATCCAGGTCGAATTGAGACTCGACAAAAATGATAATAAAACTGAAACAAAGAATATCTTTGAAAATAGAGTTCGTCATGTAGTCACGTTCACAAATAAAAAGGACCTCATAAAATCATTGAAAGAAATGTTGCGACCAAACCGAGTCACAGCAATACATACCATACCCGAGTTAATGTATGAATTCGAAGAAATAATAAAAAATACATTTGAAGGCATAAACTTCGTATATACGATAAAGAAACTCGAAGATGTAACCGATCGTGAACAACAACTAAAAATAACCCAAGAAACACATGACAGAGCCCACAGATCTTATAAAAACAACGAACAAGAAATATTACTGAAATATTATTGGCCGGAAATCTCGAAGGACGTCAAAACATATAATAGAAAATGCATAGCGTGTTTGTACGGAAGGTACGAAAGACACCCACACAAAGAACCACTTAACGAGGGAACGATTCCCACGGAAGTTGGAACACATGTACATATGGACATATATTTCATAGATAAAGAAACATATATCAGTGCTAAGGATAAGTATTCAAAATACATGATAATCAGGCACATAAGCAGCCGTACACAAATGTACAGTCGCGTTGAAGAAATCTTAGTCAACTCTTTTCCAAACTGCAAAAGACTCATGACAGACAATGAGAACTGTTTAAATACGACACAAGTTCTTAAAATATGTGAGAACTTGAACATAACAAAAATTTGTACACCAGTACATCGTTCAACAGCAAACGGTCAAGTCGAAAGAGCTCATAGTACTCTAACCGAATTAAGTAAAATACTTACGATACAAAATAAAACGAATGTATCGGACGAAATATATATCGCGGTAAAAGAATTAAATAATTCAATACATTCGGTAACAGGTTACAAACCTAGTGAAGTATTCTTCAACAGAATTAAATACAATAATAATAGTGAAATTATTAATAAATTAAAAAAAGCTTCACAGCAAGTAATCGAACGTCTAAATAAAAATTCTAAACATAAAGAATATAAAAGTGGAGATATAGTGTTTTGTATTACAAAAACAAGAGACAAAACACATGTAAAGAACAGAAAACATACTGTACAAGAAGATCTTGGTGATACAATAAAAACTACGAAAGGAACAATAATTCATAAAAATAATTTAAAGGTGAACAAATTATCGGAAGATGAAGACTTGGATATACCCAATCTTACTCGTGCAGGTACCATTGCAAATCCTGGCCATCGTACAGATAAAAACGGTCCGAAACCAACAAATAATAAGAAACGCCGTTGAAGACGCGTACCTATTCGAAAAATATGAATATCTATACCATATTACAAATTTAACGGAATTAATGAATCCATTTGAAACTATAGTAAGTTCAAGTTACAAACCAAATCGAGAAGAAGCATATTGGATAAGGAAGACCACCAACATCATCGAACAACTTAAGGACCACAAGAGATCCAGAAGAGCTATAAATTTCTTGGGAACAATAATTAAATACATATTTGGAAACCCGGATAACGATGATTTAGTAGCAATAGAAACCACATTAAACAATTTAATTGCAAATAGTAACAAACAGGTAATAATCAATAAGGGATTACAAGATTTAACAAGAAATCAAAATGGTGAACTTTTAGAACACATCATTTTAGAAGATATCTATTTAGAACTTACTAGTGTTATTAGAAGCATTAACGTAGCAAAAGGCAATTTATACCTTTCAGAATCTATAAACCTAAAAGACATAAACGAAATCATTTCACACGAAAATATTTCATTACCTATAATAAATATATTAGAATATAGTAAAATATTCACAACATTCACTAATGATCTCGCAGTAATCATTTACAAATAGCCTATTATAAAGGAAAAATGTCAAAATAATATATTAACGACTATAAGTAGTATAAAGGGTAAGCCCATAGTAGACACAAACATAGCTATTTGTAATCAAACCTTTACAAGAATAAAAAATTGTCAAAACTTTATGAGCAATACTATATGTGAAATAAATAACGAAATAGACAATTGTACAACACAATTATTATTGAATAAAGAATCAAATTGTAAATTCTTATTAGAAAATAATCCTCCAATCAAAGAAATTGATTCAGGAATAATATTAATAACTGGTGAACATACAGTAGATCAAGAAGAAATAAGTGGAAAGAATCTTATAACCTTTTCAAAAAATATAAATATAGACGGAAAAATATATGTTAATCAAAAAAACGAATTAAAAGAGGTTATATTGCAAAGACACAATAATACTATAGATATTATAGAATATGTTAAATCGAACTCAAATCATGCATTTGATAATATAGATATATTAAAACCATTCATTATTCCTTTTGAAGATTCAAATTTTAATATTGTGTATCTAGTAATCAATATAATAATTATAATAACAATAATAGTTGGTTTTTACAAAATTATAAAAATATGCATATTATGTAAAAAACAAAGAAACGAGGAAAAATTTAACAAAACTTATCAAGAAGAATTGAAATTAAGAAAAAAATTTAGTCTAATAAATGTTTGAATTTTAGGGACTAAAATTTTTAAGAGGGAGGGGAGTTAAAGATAAATATACATGAGAATATCAGATACATAATAAGATAAGATACATATACATAAGAATAAGATAAGATACATATACATAAGAAGATAAAAGAAGAATAATGTATAAATACAAGAGAGTGAACCTCAAAACAGGCACTCTTAATTCAGTGTTAAGGACATCAGTATCCTGATGGTTTAAGTAGGCATTTCTAAGAAGAAATAAATAAAGGACATATAGTCCACAGTTCTTTTTAAAAAATATAAAACCAAACGTGTTTTATTAATTCGCAGGACAAGTCAGGAGCGGTTGGACGTAATTACAGAAATAATCTTGTAACTCGATTTTCAACAAAAGAAAGTCTAGTCTCATTTTGTATCTTGTGATGTACAGTTCAGTTTTTGAATATTGTTAATAAATGAAATATTCAGCTTAAATTGTGTTTGAGTTTTTTATTATTTCAAGAAGAAAACACTTTTTAACAAATTTGGAGCAGTCGTGTAAGATCTCACTAAGACATTAAATGCAAATTAATTATAGATGAGATTTAGTGATCGAACCGAAAAAAAAAAAAAAATTAACAATAAATTTTTTTAAACCGGTTAATAAAATTGTGTTTTGTGAAAATTAATAACACTGAAGTGTCTTAGTGGACAAAACAATTTCGTTTTTTAAACAAAAAAATAATTGCCAAAGCAAAAAATTCATCATAAAAAAGAGGAAAACAATTTGATAAAAAAAAAGTTATTCATCGTAAAACACCGAAGTGATTTTTCGAGTTAACAAAATAAGAGTTGCTTTAAAAAGTGCTAAAAAGTTGAAAAAAAAAAAAATAATACACGAATTCTCGTAGAGAGATTAGCAGAATAAAAAAGCATTACTAAATTGTCTACGAAAAAGACAGAATACTGACATTGAGACGGAGTTTGTTAAAAAAAAAGTAAGAAATTATAATAAATATGGCTCTACCAGCTGTTGACCAAAACGTAGAGTTGTTTCGTTTAGAAAAACTTCCTACATTTTCGGGACGTCCGGATGAAGACGTTATTTCATTTATTGAATATGTTGACTATGCAGAAAGTAGTTCGGTTCAAATATGTGTCTGGAATTATATCAATCATCCAGATCAGTACAGTGGTTTAGAAAATATGGTCCCATTTAACATTTTCAACCGCTATCGCTGCTGTTCTGTTCTGATATAAAACAAAAAACTTAAAACGCAGCATTTTTTTTTATATGTATACCGCAGAAATAATTAAGGATAAAACATTGTTTTTGAAAGAACCTATTGGTTCAACATTTTGCCAAAAGCTTTCAAACTCATAATATAAGAGTTTTCGCAAAAGAGACCCCAGCCCCATCTATTCGGTTATTTGAAAAAGCCTTAGTCATTTCTTAGAATATCAGCTATCCACCAGTTAAAGCCCCTTCAAAATCGGTACATCCGTTTCCCGTCGTCGCGTTCGTCAGTTGAAAAATAAAATTTTCCATAGCGCCACCTAGGGGATAATTTGCAGCATAAGTTACTTCCTATATTATCAGCCATCTGGCACTGAAGGTCCCGTCAAAATCGGTCCTGTAGATTCTGATCGGTTTATATTTACGAAAATGCAAAAAAAATCGACAATATCTATCGGTCAGTGAAAGTCTCGTCAAAATCGGTCTAGCCGTTTTCCAGATTAGCCAGAACAAACAGGCAGACAAACATTTTAAAAATGTGTGTTTTCTTATATCAAAACTGTGTATGCTCTCATATGCGTGTAGTAAAATACTGTTATTTTGACATTACAAACCGACACTCCATTTTTATTTGTGTGTATAGATGTAGTTATTTTATTTTGTTAAAGAATAATATTTTAACTATTTTGTAAAATAATTAAAATTATGGGAAGTTTTAACGCGGTACAGAACACTGGTTTGGCAGCTGAACTTTACAAAAAAATTTGTTTCACAATGAATATTAATGTACAAAAGAGTATATCGATTAATTTTAGTAATTCTTCGTACCTAACGAAGTTAAATTATACATAATTTACAAAAACACAAAAATTTGACATTAATGATTAATA
Organism: Baccha elongata; assembly: GCA_951217065.1. Lineage (NCBI taxonomy): Eukaryota > Metazoa > Arthropoda > Insecta > Diptera > Syrphidae > Baccha > Baccha elongata. Next base: position 17,481 of record CATNUY010000169.1, on the reverse strand, counting down.
TAAAACAAACAAAAATAAATGCAAATAAAAACAAACACACTACTTCGACTGTCTCTCTTACTCCTTTAACCACTCCTTTATCCACTGGCTAAAATTTTAGCCTGCTCCAAAGCAGGCTAAATAAAATTAAATTGAATTGAAAATTGAATGCAAGAAGATAAGAGTCATTTTAGAGGCATACCGCAACATGACGGCAAAGAGAGACAATACTTGAAGCAACTGCGATAAGATGGCGTAGATCCAGAGTGATGTACTAGAAGAAATAAAGTACTGCACAACTAGATGTCGTCAGCAGCAACGTCACAAAAAAAGTTGGTAAAAAGATTTATTTTTCAGAGATACTATAATATTTAGAAAAGATATTCATTAGGTAGAGAGATTGTAAATGAGGAAATCAGATTCAGAAATTAAGTAACAAATTACATTTTTTTTTGCTAATCATCAAGTAAAATGAGTCCGTAAGTAGGGGTTAGAAATTTAACATTTCATACAACTGTTAACCCATTGGTTAGTTGAGAGTCAGACATAATTTAGAGAAATAAGAAGTTTAAGTCCATAGTTAAGGTTATCATTTGATGAAGGAAAGAAAATATAAGCAGTAAAAAGTAACTATTAGAAATAATCAGATGAAACGCTCCGTGTTAACACCACAGACAAAAATCAGAATGGTAAAATTTTGCGAAAAATAGTTATACTCACCTCTTAAATAGATAGATCTTACTTAGAAATATTTATTATACTTGGAAATTACTTCCATGGAAATAGAAATCTTTACCTGCAAATAAAATTCAGAAAACCCGACAAACAGCCAGGTGACATATCATAATTTTTTTTGATTGAAAAATATATACGTGGTGGTGACTACAGTGGTACAGACCAAGAAATATTTGAGCCACATGACGTGATTCTTACCACATGACGAAATTCAAAGTCGAATATTTAATCTGAGGTAGTCAAGTAGTTTTTTTTTCCAAATTATATACCCATGCTTAGTAGACATTAGTGTGCATAGTAGGAATTGATACATTTAGTAGAATAAAAATTATAGTCTCTGAAAGATAATCTTTTTTCCAGAAAAACAAAAAAATAATATTTATACTTCTTACTAATTAAAACATTTCCACAAAATACAGGCAGACAACAAACAGTGCACAGAGGAAACTCAACTGGGGGCCAGAAGAAGAAAGTGGGGCACCTCACGTACCAAAAAAGTGCCCACTTCAACAACGGTCCAGCCAAGAATTTCATCCGGCACCACTGTTATCCGCCTGCCTGGCTTTTTGTACACCCTTAGTACAAAAGCTACAAAGAGGTGCAAAAAAAATCATACCTCTAAGTCATTCAAAGCACATTAGAAAAAGCTGATTCAATAAAATTGCCAACATAATATCATCAATAAGGAAATAAGGAAATGTGGATGTGGACATAGAAGCAAAAAAAAGAACACCATTTAGATCTAATAAGATCCAGCAAATGAAATTTTTGCGAAGCGGCTAGCGAAATTTTTACCGTTAGAATCGAAGCCAACAACGGTTCATCCAAACTATGATGAAGATAAAAATACCTACACCACCTGTAGCAGACTCAACAATAAGTACCTATTTTTTTTTGATGCAAGGAGTTAAGGTATGGTGATTATGAAATTCTTACATATAATCTCGATTCATTTTTTTGCCTTTGGCTATAAAATTTCAATGTCATAAAAATTTTATATATTGTCTTCTACGATAAGAGTAAAACGCCTTTCAATGTATTAATTATGAGCACGTTGATGCTACAAAAACAATTTAACAACGTAGAGTTGTTTCGTTTAGAAAAACTTCTTACATTTTCGGGACGTCCGGATGAAGACGTTTTTTCGTTTATTGAATATGTTGATTATGTTTTTGCATATATAAGTGTCGAAAACCATCCAATCGCAACTTTAATTTGTAGGAAAATCTACCGCACCTACCTCGACAGTAGGCAACTTAAATTTTACATTATCAACAACCAAATACTTTAGAAACCCAACTATTTTTAATTATAATTGATTATTAGTGTATTAAATAAAATCTGTGTTACCGACTCAATTGTCGAAGAAACAAAAATTTATTAAGCACAGACCATTGTATATACATTTCAGCTATAGTACCTAGAGCTACACAAATATAGTGTATCTCCTTTATCTTCAGCTATTTTTAAGTTAGGTTAAGTTCTCATGACTAAAACGTCAAAAATAATCGTGAATATCGTAAAATACATTAAAGTAAAGGCAATAGAAGCATATGTGTCATTAAAACGAGAGGGCCATACGTGACAGTCCTCTATATATCTTAGGCCGTGTGCGAACAGCGTTAACATTTTTTCCTCTGGCTAATTTTTGACGTTTGAGTTGAGGTGAATAAATGTTTAGCTTTTTGGTGTGCGAACTGGATTAAATGGGATTTTTAACACTAATATATTTTTTTAAAAATCCCTACAAGAATTGAAAAATTTCCCCTTCTATTTCTTGGTACGGGGAAATGTAAAAATTTGTTTTGGAAAAAACGAAAAAAAGAACGCAGCATATAGGAAAGTTCTTAGCTGATTCTGGAATGGTAGCAACCATACAATTCTGTTTAGTAGCTTAGAAGGTATGGCCCCATTTAGCATTTTCAACGTATACCTACATTTTGTAAATCCTATGAATTGTTTTTGATTTTGAACCAAATAAAAAACTGACTATGCAGAAAGTAGCTCGGTTCAAATATGTGTCTGGAATTATATTAATCATCCAGATCAGTTCAGTGGTTTAGAAAATATGGTCCCATTTAACATTTTCAACCGCTATCGCTGCTGTTCTATTCTGATATAAAACAAAAAACTTAAAACGCAGCATTTTTTATTATATGTATACCGCAGAAATAATAAAGGATAAAACATTGTTTTTGAAAGGGTTATTATAAACCTATTGGTTCAACATTTTGCCAAAAGCTTTCAAACTCATAATATAAGAGTTATCGCAAAAGCGACCCCAGCCCCATCTATTCGGTTATTTGAAATAGCCTTAGTCATTTCTTAGAATATCAGCTATCCACCAGTTAAAGCCCCTTCAAAATCGGTACATCCGTTTCCCGTCGTCGCGTTCGTCAGTTGAAAAATAAAATTTTCCATAGCGCCACCTAGGGGATAATTTGCATCATAAGTTACTTCCTATATTATCAGCCATCTGGCACTGAAGGTCCCGTCAAAATCGGTCCTGAAGATTCTGATCGGTTTATATTTACGAAAATGCAAAAAAAATCGACATTATCTATCGGTCAGTGAAAGTCTCGTCAAAATCGGTCTAGCCGTTCTCCAGATTAGCCAGAACAAACAGACAGACAAACATTTTAAAAATGGGTGTTTTGATGTAAGGGCTGTGTATGCTCTCATATGCGTGTAGTAAAATACTGTTATTTTGACATTACAAACAGACACTCCATTTTTATTTATGTGTACAGATTTATTTTATTTTGTTAAAGAAAAAAATTGAACTACTTTGTAAAATAATTAAAAAAATTGTTTCACAATTGTAAGCGGTCTTATAAAAACAATGTTTATTTCAATTTATATTTTTATTATTTTAATAATACAAAATTACACAAATTCCGTGAAGCGGCTTTTACTTTTTTCTTTTTTTTCTTCTGACAATCAAAACTCAACTGATCTCATTTTTGACAACTGCCCTCTCCATTCATATTTATGGTGTTAACACATTAAATCTTTGTGGTGAGGCCACACTACAATTTACAATTCTGTTTAGTAGCTTAGAAGGTATGGCCCCATTTAGCATTTTCAACGTATACCTACATTTTGTAAATTCTATGAATTGTTTTTGATTTTAAACCAAATAAAAAACTGACTATGCAGAAAGTAGCTCGGTTCAAATATGTGTCTGGAATTATATCAATCATCCAGATCAGTTCAGTGGTTTAGAAAATATGGTCCCATTTAACATTTTCAACCGCTATCGCTGCTGTTCTATTCTGATATAAAACAAAAAACTTAAAACGCAGCATTTTTTATTATATGTATACCGCAGAAATAATAAAGGATAAAACATTGTTTTTGAAAGGGTTATTATAAACCTATTGGTTCAACATTTTGCCAAAAGCTTTCAAACTCATAATATAAGAGTTTTCGCAAAAGCGACCCCAGCCCCATCTATTCGGTTATTTGAAATAGCCTTAGTCATTTCTTAGAATATCAGCTATCCACCAGTTAAAGCCCCTTCAAAATCGGTACATCCATTTCCCGTCGTCGCGTTCGTCAGTTTAAAAATAAAATTTTCCATAGCGCCACCTAGGGGATAATTTGCAGCATAAGTTACTTCCTATATTATCAGCCATCTGGCACTGAAGGTCCCGTCAAAATCGGTCCTGTAGATTCTGATCGGTTTATATTTACGAAAATGCAAAAAAAATCGACATTATCTATCGGTCAGTGAAAGTCTCGTCAAAATCGGTCTAGCCGTTCTCCAGATTAGCCAGAACAAACAGACAGACAAACATTTTAAAAATGGGTGTTTTGATATAAGGGCTGTGTATGCTCTCATATGCGTGTAGTAAAATACTGTTATTTTGACATTACAAACAGACACTCCATTTTTATTTATGTGTACAGATTTATTTTATTTTGTTAAAGAAAAAAATTGAACTACTGTGTAAAATAATTAAAAAAATTGTTTCACAATTGTAAGCGGTCTTATAAAAACAATGTTTATTTCAATTTATATTTTTATTATTTTAATAATACAAAATTACACAAATTCCGTGAAGCGGCTTTTACTTTTTTCTTTCTTTTCTTCTGACAATCAAAACTCAACTGATCTCATTTTTGACAACTGCCCTCTCCTTTCATATTTATGGTGTTAACACATTAAATCTTTGTGGTGAGGCCACACTACAATTTATTTTATTCTTTGGGTCCTACCACAGTTCGGCCATCCTGACAAGTAATCGTCCCGATTTTACGTTTATTATTTATTTTCCATGGTTTCATATTAGCCACTTCCCATACCCCCTCGTAAGGAATTTGGGTAAGCTGAAACCCTGTCACATCTTTCAAGAGGTATCTATCATTGGGCAAAATTTTTATAACTTGATAAGGCCCCTTAAACTTGGGAGCTATTTTCCTGCACTGATGAAATTCTTAACTACTACATAGTCTCCTACATGATAACTCTTTAGAATTCTACTTCTATCTTTAATTTTTTTATTGTAATCTTGACATTTTTTTATCTTCGCGGCTGCTCTCATTCTTATATCTTCCAAAACCCTATGCTTTTCCTTATTTAAAATTTCCTCTCACCTCTTTCTTAACGGATCTTCCATCATTCCTCGCTGCCTTATCCCAAAAAGTAACTCACTAGGTGTCATCCCAGTACTTCTGTGCACGGTATTATTCATCACGTGCTCTATCTCAGGTAAGACCTTATCCAAAGACATTTCATTACCCGCACTAGTCATCTTTGCCAACATGGGGGCTAAACTTCTGTTTACTCTTTCAACCTGGCCGTTGGCCTGTGGTGAACCAGTTGCAACCAATACATGCTTGACACCATTTTTCTCCAAAAATGATTTAAACTCATTCGAGGTAAATGCACTGCCTCTGTCAGAAACTATAAGCTTAGGACGACTGTAAGAGTTAAAGTATGACTTTAGAGAACTAATTGCTTCGTTAGCGCCAGTACCTCGGACTGCATATAGTCTGTTGAACTTTGTAAAACCATCTACAACCAGAAAAACATATTTCTTCTTTGATTTTCTCAAAGTCCCTGGCCATAAATGGTCTATGTGGACTGTATCGAAAGGGATGTCACCTTTAGGTATACTATGGAGTAAGCCTTCATGTTTCCCAAACTTCGGCGAAAACGTTATGCATTTGAGACAATTCTAAATGTTTTCTCTAATTCTATTCCTTATTTTCGGAAACCAATACATTCTCGTTAAATTTTCATACACCTTGTCACTTCCTACATGTCCCATGTCGTCATGATACATATACAAAACATTTTGCTGCATTTCCGCCGGCACATAAAACAATACATTCGCACCATTCTTTCTATAAACCAACCCATTTCTCTTTTCATAATACGAACTCTCCTCTTTTTCTGACATTTCCCTTATTTCATTTATATCCCTGTCTCTGTGCTGACAAATAGACAGATTTTGTTCAAAGGTATTCTATTCTAATACAAGTATACTCATATTCCTACTTAATGCATCAACATGTTGCATTCTTTCACTGTTACGATGCTCCAAAACGTAGTCATAGTTCTGTAGCTCTAACGCCCATCGTGCTATCCTCGGGTTAACTTCTTTTTTGTTAAGTGTCAATGTCACTGAGTTACAATCAGTAACTATTTTAAACCTCATATCATGTAAATAAATTCGGAATCTCTGTAAAGCATAAATTATTGCTAGGGTTTCCAGCTCAAAGCTATGAAACTTAGCCTCTTGGTCAGTAGTCCTTTTTGAAAAATAGAAGATTGGATGAAACTTTCCATCACTCTTCTTTTGCAATAGGATTGCACCAAACCCGAGAGCACTAGCATCGCAGTGTAATTCTGTTTCATCTCGAGGATCGTAAATTGCTAAAATTGGTGCTACTAATAATTTTGCTTTTAATTCTTCAAAACAGTGTAATTCCTCTTTACCGAATTTAAAACTAACCTTTTTCTTTATTAAATCGTATAATGGTTTCGCTTCCTAAATAAGAGCGTAATCCCAGAAAACTTTGCACTGCCTTGGCATTTTGAGGAATAAGTAAGTAAGTAGGTAGTAAGTAAGCAATTGTTTTATTCAAAATCATTAGATTAACAAAAGATTCAATACAAATTTTTCAGAAGAGCGTACATTTTTTTTTTTGTAAAAAAATTGATTCTTATGCATGTAATTCAGTATAAATATAACATAAAACATGAATTTTGCATCAATGGCTTTTTCGAGCCGTCTGTTGCGATTAAATATCCCCTTATGTTAGTCGTAGTATTGCTGTTGTGGTTGCTGTTTTTGCTGTTGTTATTGTTGTTGTTATTGTTGTTGTTGTTGTTGTTGTTGTTGTTGTTGTTGTTGTTGTTGTTGTTGTTGTTGTTGTTGTTGTTGTTGTTGTTGTTGTTGTTGTTGTTGTTGTTGTTGTTGTTGTTGTTGTTGTTGTTGTTGTTGTTGTTGTTGTTGTTGTTGTTGTTGTTGTTGTTGTTGTTGTTGTTGTTGTTGTTGTTGTTGTTGTTGTTGTTGTTGTTGTTGTTGTTGTTGTTGTTGTTGTTGTTGTTGTTGTTGTTGTTGTTGTTGTTGTTGTTGTTGTTGTTGTTGTTGTTGTTGTTGTTGTTGTTGTTGTTGTTGTTGTTGTTGTTGTTGTTGTTGTTGTTGTTGTTGTTGTTGTTGTTGTTGTTGTTGTTGTTGTTGTTGTTGTTGTTGTTGTTGTTGTTGTTGTTGTTGTTGTTGTTGTTGTTGTTGTTGTTGTTGTTGTTGTTGTTGTTGTTGTTGTTGTTGTTGTTGTTGTTGTTGTTGTTGTTGTTGTTGTTGTTGTTGTTGTTGTTGTTGTTGTTGTTGTTGTTGTTGTTGTTGTTGTTGTTGTTGTTGTTGTTGTTGTTGTTGTTGTTGTTGTTGTTGTTGTTGTTGTTGTTGTTGTTGTTGTTGTTGTTGTTGTTGTTGTTGTTGTTGTTGTTGTTGTTGTTGTTGTTGTTGTTGTTGTTGTTGTTGTTGTTGTTGTTGTTGTTGTTGTTGTTGTTGTTGTTGTTGTTGTTGTTGTTGTTGTTGTTGTTGTTGTTGTTGTTGTTGTTGTTGTTGTTGTTGTTGTTGTTGTTGTTGTTGTTGTTGTTGTTGTTGTTGTTGTTGTTGTTGTTGTTGTTGTTGTTGTTGTTGTTGTTGTTGTTGTTGTTGTTGTTGTTGTTGTTGTTGTTGTTGTTGTTGTTGTTGTTGTTGTTGTTGTTGTTGTTGTTGTTGTTGTTGTTGTTGTTGTTGTTGTTGTTGTTGTTGTTGTTGTTGTTGTTGTTGTTGTTGTTGTTGTTGTTGTTGTTGTTGTTGTTGTTGTTGTTGTTGTTGTTGTTGTTGTTGTTGTTGTTGTTGTTGTTGTTGTTGTTGTTGTTGTTGTTGTTGTTGTTGTTGTTGTTGTTGTTGTTGTTGTTGTTGTTGTTGTTGTTGTTGTTGTTGTTGTTGTTGTTGTTGTTGTTGTTGTTGTTGTTGTTGTTGTTGTTGTTGTTGTTGTTGTTGTTGTTGTTGTTGTTGTTGTTGTTGTTGTTGTTGTTGTTGTTGTTGTTGTTGTTGTTGTTGTTGTTGTTGTTGTTGTTGTTGTTGTTGTTGTTGTTGTTGTTGTTGTTGTTGTTGTTGTTGTTGTTGTTGTTGTTGTTGTTGTTGTTGTTGTTGTTGTTGTTGTTGTTGTTGTTGTTGTTGTTGTTGTTGTTGTTGTTGTTGTTGTTGTTGTTGTTGTTGTTGTTGTTGTTGTTGTTGTTGTTGTTGTTGTTGTTGTTGTTGTTGTTGTTGTTGTTGTTGTTGTTGTTGTTGTTGTTGTTGTTGTTGTTGTTGTTGTTGTTGTTGTTGTTGTTGTTGTTGTTGTTGTTGTTGTTGTTGTTGTTGTTGTTGTTGTTGTTGTTGTTGTTGTTGTTGTTGTTGTTGTTGTTGTTGTTGTTGTTGTTGTTGTTGTTGTTGTTGTTGTTGTTGTTGTTGTTGTTGTTGTTGTTGTTGTTGTTGTTGTTGTTGTTGTTGTTGTTGTTGTTGTTGTTGTTGTTGTTGTTGTTGTTGTTGTTGTTGTTGTTGTTGTTGTTGTTGTTGTTGTTGTTGTTGTTGTTGTTGTTGTTGTTGTTGTTGTTGTTGTTGTTGTTGTTGTTGTTGTTGTTGTTGTTGTTGTTGTTGTTGTTGTTGTTGTTGTTGTTGTTGTTGTTGTTGTTGTTGTTGTTGTTGTTGTTGTTGTTGTTGTTGTTGTTGTTGTTGTTGTTGTTGTTGTTGTTGTTGTTGTTGTTGTTGTTGTTGTTGTTGTTGTTGTTGTTGTTGTTGTTGTTGTTGTTGTTGTTGTTGTTGTTGTTGTTGTTGTTGTTGTTGTTGTTGTTGTTGTTGTTGTTGTTGTTGTTGTTGTTGTTGTTGTTGTTGTTGTTGTTGTTGTTGTTGTTGTTGTTGTTGTTGTTGTTGTTGTTGTTGTTGTTGTTGTTGTTGTTGTTGTTGTTGTTGTTGTTGTTGTTGTTGTTGTTGTTGTTGTTGTTGTTGTTGTTGTTGTTGTTGTTGTTGTTGTTGTTGTTGTTGTTGTTGTTGTTGTTGTTGTTGTTGTTGTTGTTGTTGTTGTTGTTGTTGTTGTTGTTGTTGTTGTTGTTGTTGTTGTTGTTGTTGTTGTTGTTGTTGTTGTTGTTGTTGTTGTTGTTGTTGTTGTTGTTGTTGTTGTTGTTGTTGTTGTTGTTGTTGTTGTTGTTGTTGTTGTTGTTGTTGTTGTTGTTGTTGTTGTTGTTGTTGTTGTTGTTGTTGTTGTTGTTGTTGTTGTTGTTGTTGTTGTTGTTGTTGTTGTTGTTGTTGTTGTTGTTGTTGTTGTTGTTGTTGTTGTTGTTGTTGTTGTTGTTGTTGTTGTTGTTGTTGTTGTTGTTGTTGTTGTTGTTGTTGTTGTTGTTGTTGTTGTTGTTGTTGTTGTTGTTGTTGTTGTTGTTGTTGTTGTTGTTGTTGTTGTTGTTGTTGTTGTTGTTGTTGTTGTTGTTGTTGTTGTTGTTGTTGTTGTTGTTGTTGTTGTTGTTGTTGTTGTTGTTGTTGTTGTTGTTGTTGTTGTTGTTGTTGTTGTTGTTGTTGTTGTTGTTGTTGTTGTTGTTGTTGTTGTTGTTGTTGTTGTTGTTGTTGTTGTTGTTGTTGTTGTTGTTGTTGTTGTTGTTGTTGTTGTTGTTGTTGTTGTTGTTGTTGTTGTTGTTGTTGTTGTTGTTGTTGTTGTTGTTGTTGTTGTTGTTGTTGTTGTTGTTGTTGTTGTTGTTGTTGTTGTTGTTGTTGTTGTTGTTGTTGTTGTTGTTGTTGTTGTTGTTGTTGTTGTTGTTGTTGTTGTTGTTGTTGTTGTTGTTGTTGTTGTTGTTGTTGTTGTTGTTGTTGTTGTTGTTGTTGTTGTTGTTGTTGTTGTTGTTGTTGTTGTTGTTGTTGTTGTTGTTGTTGTTGTTGTTGTTGTTGTTGTTGTTGTTGTTGTTGTTGTTGTTGTTGTTGTTGTTGTTGTTGTTGTTGTTGTTGTTGTTGTTGTTGTTGTTGTTGTTGTTGTTGTTGTTGTTGTTGTTGTTGTTGTTGTTGTTGTTGTTGTTGTTGTTGTTGTTGTTGTTGTTGTTGTTGTTGTTGTTGTTGTTGTTGTTGTTGTTGTTGTTGTTGTTGTTGTTGTTGTTGTTGTTGTTGTTGTTGTTGTTGTTGTTGTTGTTGTTGTTGTTGTTGTTGTTGTTGTTGTTGTTGTTGTTGTTGTTGTTGTTGTTGTTGTTGTTGTTGTTGTTGTTGTTGTTGTTGTTGTTGTTGTTGTTGTTGTTGTTGTTGTTGTTGTTGTTGTTGTTGTTGTTGTTGTTGTTGTTGTTGTTGTTGTTGTTGTTGTTGTTGTTGTTGTTGTTGTTGTTGTTGTTGTTGTTGTTGTTGTTGTTGTTGTTGTTGTTGTTGTTGTTGTTGTTGTTGTTGTTGTTGTTGTTGTTGTTGTTGTTGTTGTTGTTGTTGTTGTTGTTGTTGTTGTTGTTGTTGTTGTTGTTGTTGTTGTTGTTGTTGTTGTTGTTGTTGTTGTTGTTGTTGTTGTTGTTGTTGTTGTTGTTGTTGTTGTTGTTGTTGTTGTTGTTGTTGTTGTTGTTGTTGTTGTTGTTGTTGTTGTTGTTGTTGTTGTTGTTGTTGTTGTTGTTGTTGTTGTTGTTGTTGTTGTTGTTGTTGTTGTTGTTGTTGTTGTTGTTGTTGTTGTTGTTGTTGTTGTTGTTGTTGTTGTTGTTGTTGTTGTTGTTGTTGTTGTTGTTGTTGTTGTTGTTGTTGTTGTTGTTGTTGTTGTTGTTGTTGTTGTTGTTGTTGTTGTTGTTGTTGTTGTTGTTGTTGTTGTTGTTGTTGTTGTTGTTGTTGTTGTTGTTGTTGTTGTTGTTGTTGTTGTTGTTGTTGTTGTTGTTGTTGTTGTTGTTGTTGTTGTTGTTGTTGTTGTTGTTGTTGTTGTTGTTGTTGTTGTTGTTGTTGTTGTTGTTGTTGTTGTTGTTGTTGTTGTTGTTGTTGTTGTTGTTGTTGTTGTTGTTGTTGTTGTTGTTGTTGTTGTTGTTGTTGTTGTTGTTGTTGTTGTTGTTGTTGTTGTTGTTGTTGTTGTTGTTGTTGTTGTTGTTGTTGTTGTTGTTGTTGTTGTTGTTGTTGTTGTTGTTGTTGTTGTTGTTGTTGTTGTTGTTGTTGTTGTTGTTGTTGTTGTTGTTGTTGTTGTTGTTGTTGTTGTTGTTGTTGTTGTTGTTGTTGTTGTTGTTGTTGTTGTTGTTGTTGTTGTTGTTGTTGTTGTTGTTGTTGTTGTTGTTGTTGTTGTTGTTGTTGTTGTTGTTGTTGTTGTTGTTGTTGTTGTTGTTGTTGTTGTTGTTGTTGTTGTTGTTGTTGTTGTTGTTGTTGTTGTTGTTGTTGTTGTTGTTGTTGTTGTTGTTGTTGTTGTTGTTGTTGTTGTTGTTGTTGTTGTTGTTGTTGTTGTTGTTGTTGTTGTTGTTGTTGTTGTTGTTGTTGTTGTTGTTGTTGTTGTTGTTGTTGTTGTTGTTGTTGTTGTTGTTGTTGTTGTTGTTGTTGTTGTTGTTGTTGTTGTTGTTGTTGTTGTTGTTGTTGTTGTTGTTGTTGTTGTTGTTGTTGTTGTTGTTGTTGTTGTTGTTGTTGTTGTTGTTGTTGTTGTTGTTGTTGTTGTTGTTGTTGTTGTTGTTGTTGTTGTTGTTGTTGTTGTTGTTGTTGTTGTTGTTGTTGTTGTTGTTGTTGTTGTTGTTGTTGTTGTTGTTGTTGTTGTTGTTGTTGTTGTTGTTGTTGTTGTTGTTGTTGTTGTTGTTGTTGTTGTTGTTGTTGTTGTTGTTGTTGTTGTTGTTGTTGTTGTTGTTGTTGTTGTTGTTGTTGTTGTTGTTGTTGTTGTTGTTGTTGTTGTTGTTGTTGTTGTTGTTGTTGTTGTTGTTGTTGTTGTTGTTGTTGTTGTTGTTGTTGTTGTTGTTGTTGTTGTTGTTGTTGTTGTTGTTGTTGTTGTTGTTGTTGTTGTTGTTGTTGTTGTTGTTGTTGTTGTTGTTGTTGTTGTTGTTGTTGTTGTTGTTGTTGTTGTTGTTGTTGTTGTTGTTGTTGTTGTTGTTGTTGTTGTTGTTGTTGTTGTTGTTGTTGTTGTTGTTGTTGTTGTTGTTGTTGTTGTTGTTGTTGTTGTTGTTGTTGTTGTTGTTGTTGTTGTTGTTGTTGTTGTTGTTGTTGTTGTTGTTGTTGTTGTTGTTGTTGTTGTTGTTGTTGTTGTTGTTGTTGTTGTTGTTGTTGTTGTTGTTGTTGTTGTTGTTGTTGTTGTTGTTGTTGTTGTTGTTGTTGTTGTTGTTGTTGTTGTTGTTGTTGTTGTTGTTGTTGTTGTTGTTGTTGTTGTTGTTGTTGTTGTTGTTGTTGTTGTTGTTGTTGTTGTTGTTGTTGTTGTTGTTGTTGTTGTTGTTGTTGTTGTTGTTGTTGTTGTTGTTGTTGTTGTTGTTGTTGTTGTTGTTGTTGTTGTTGTTGTTGTTGTTGTTGTTGTTGTTGTTGTTGTTGTTGTTGTTGTTGTTGTTGTTGTTGTTGTTGTTGTTGTTGTTGTTGTTGTTGTTGTTGTTGTTGTTGTTGTTGTTGTTGTTGTTGTTGTTGTTGTTGTTGTTGTTGTTGTTGTTGTTGTTGTTGTTGTTGTTGTTGTTGTTGTTGTTGTTGTTGTTGTTGTTGTTGTTGTTGTTGTTGTTGTTGTTGTTGTTGTTGTTGTTGTTGTTGTTGTTGTTGTTGTTGTTGTTGTTGTTGTTGTTGTTGTTGTTGTTGTTGTTGTTGTTGTTGTTGTTGTTGTTGTTGTTGTTGTTGTTGTTGTTGTTGTTGTTGTTGTTGTTGTTGTTGTTGTTGTTGTTGTTGTTGTTGTTGTTGTTGTTGTTGTTGTTGTTGTTGTTGTTGTTGTTGTTGTTGTTGTTGTTGTTGTTGTTGTTGTTGTTGTTGTTGTTGTTGTTGTTGTTGTTGTTGTTGTTGTTGTTGTTGTTGTTGTTGTTGTTGTTGTTGTTGTTGTTGTTGTTGTTGTTGTTGTTGTTGTTGTTGTTGTTGTTGTTGTTGTTGTTGTTGTTGTTGTTGTTGTTGTTGTTGTTGTTGTTGTTGTTGTTGTTGTTGTTGTTGTTGTTGTTGTTGTTGTTGTTGTTGTTGTTGTTGTTGTTGTTGTTGTTGTTGTTGTTGTTGTTGTTGTTGTTGTTGTTGTTGTTGTTGTTGTTGTTGTTGTTGTTGTTGTTGTTGTTGTTGTTGTTGTTGTTGTTGTTGTTGTTGTTGTTGTTGTTGTTGTTGTTGTTGTTGTTGTTGTTGTTGTTGTTGTTGTTGTTGTTGTTGTTGTTGTTGTTGTTGTTGTTGTTGTTGTTGTTGTTGTTGTTGTTGTTGTTGTTGTTGTTGTTGTTGTTGTTGTTGTTGTTGTTGTTGTTGTTGTTGTTGTTGTTGTTGTTGTTGTTGTTGTTGTTGTTGTTGTTGTTGTTGTTGTTGTTGTTGTTGTTGTTGTTGTTGTTGTTGTTGTTGTTGTTGTTGTTGTTGTTGTTGTTGTTGTTGTTGTTGTTGTTGTTGTTGTTGTTGTTGTTGTTGTTGTTGTTGTTGTTGTTGTTGTTGTTGTTGTTGTTGTTGTTGTTGTTGTTGTTGTTGTTGTTGTTGTTGTTGTTGTTGTTGTTGTTGTTGTTGTTGTTGTTGTTGTTGTTGTTGTTGTTGTTGTTGTTGTTGTTGTTGTTGTTGTTGTTGTTGTTGTTGTTGTTGTTGTTGTTGTTGTTGTTGTTGTTGTTGTTGTTGTTGTTGTTGTTGTTGTTGTTGTTGTTGTTGTTGTTGTTGTTGTTGTTGTTGTTGTTGTTGTTGTTGTTGTTGTTGTTGTTGTTGTTGTTGTTGTTGTTGTTGTTGTTGTTGTTGTTGTTGTTGTTGTTGTTGTTGTTGTTGTTGTTGTTGTTGTTGTTGTTGTTGTTGTTGTTGTTGTTGTTGTTGTTGTTGTTGTTGTTGTTGTTGTTGTTGTTGTTGTTGTTGTTGTTGTTGTTGTTGTTGTTGTTGTTGTTGTTGTTGTTGTTGTTGTTGTTGTTGTTGTTGTTGTTGTTGTTGTTGTTGTTGTTGTTGTTGTTGTTGTTGTTGTTGTTGTTGTTGTTGTTGTTGTTGTTGTTGTTGTTGTTGTTGTTGTTGTTGTTGTTGTTGTTGTTGTTGTTGTTGTTGTTGTTGTTGTTGTTGTTGTTGTTGTTGTTGTTGTTGTTGTTGTTGTTGTTGTTGTTGTTGTTGTTGTTGTTGTTGTTGTTGTTGTTGTTGTTGTTGTTGTTGTTGTTGTTGTTGTTGTTGTTGTTGTTGTTGTTGTTGTTGTTGTTGTTGTTGTTGTTGTTGTTGTTGTTGTTGTTGTTGTTGTTGTTGTTGTTGTTGTTGTTGTTGTTGTTGTTGTTGTTGTTGTTGTTGTTGTTGTTGTTGTTGTTGTTGTTGTTGTTGTTGTTGTTGTTGTTGTTGTTGTTGTTGTTGTTGTTGTTGTTGTTGTTGTTGTTGTTGTTGTTGTTGTTGTTGTTGTTGTTGTTGTTGTTGTTGTTGTTGTTGTTGTTGTTGTTGTTGTTGTTGTTGTTGTTGTTGTTGTTGTTGTTGTTGTTGTTGTTGTTGTTGTTGTTGTTGTTGTTGTTGTTGTTGTTGTTGTTGTTGTTGTTGTTGTTGTTGTTGTTGTTGTTGTTGTTGTTGTTGTTGTTGTTGTTGTTGTTGTTGTTGTTGTTGTTGTTGTTGTTGTTGTTGTTGTTGTTGTTGTTGTTGTTGTTGTTGTTGTTGTTGTTGTTGTTGTTGTTGTTGTTGTTGTTGTTGTTGTTGTTGTTGTTGTTGTTGTTGTTGTTGTTGTTGTTGTTGTTGTTGTTGTTGTTGTTGTTGTTGTTGTTGTTGTTGTTGTTGTTGTTGTTGTTGTTGTTGTTGTTGTTGTTGTTGTTGTTGTTGTTGTTGTTGTTGTTGTTGTTGTTGTTGTTGTTGTTGTTGTTGTTGTTGTTGTTGTTGTTGTTGTTGTTGTTGTTGTTGTTGTTGTTGTTGTTGTTGTTGTTGTTGTTGTTGTTGTTGTTGTTGTTGTTGTTGTTGTTGTTGTTGTTGTTGTTGTTGTTGTTGTTGTTGTTGTTGTTGTTGTTGTTGTTGTTGTTGTTGTTGTTGTTGTTGTTGTTGTTGTTGTTGTTGTTGTTGTTGTTGTTGTTGTTGTTGTTGTTGTTGTTGTTGTTGTTGTTGTTGTTGTTGTTGTTGTTGTTGTTGTTGTTGTTGTTGTTGTTGTTGTTGTTGTTGTTGTTGTTGTTGTTGTTGTTGTTGTTGTTGTTGTTGTTGTTGTTGTTGTTGTTGTTGTTGTTGTTGTTGTTGTTGTTGTTGTTGTTGTTGTTGTTGTTGTTGTTGTTGTTGTTGTTGTTGTTGTTGTTGTTGTTGTTGTTGTTGTTGTTGTTGTTGTTGTTGTTGTTGTTGTTGTTGTTGTTGTTGTTGTTGTTGTTGTTGTTGTTGTTGTTGTTGTTGTTGTTGTTGTTGTTGTTGTTGTTGTTGTTGTTGTTGTTGTTGTTGTTGTTGTTGTTGTTGTTGTTGTTGTTGTTGTTGTTGTTGTTGTTGTTGTTGTTGTTGTTGTTGTTGTTGTTGTTGTTGTTGTTGTTGTTGTTGTTGTTGTTGTTGTTGTTGTTGTTGTTGTTGTTGTTGTTGTTGTTGTTGTTGTTGTTGTTGTTGTTGTTGTTGTTGTTGTTGTTGTTGTTGTTGTTGTTGTTGTTGTTGTTGTTGTTGTTGTTGTTGTTGTTGTTGTTGTTGTTGTTGTTGTTGTTGTTGTTGTTGTTGTTGTTGTTGTTGTTGTTGTTGTTGTTGTTGTTGTTGTTGTTGTTGTTGTTGTTGTTGTTGTTGTTGTTGTTGTTGTTGTTGTTGTTGTTGTTGTTGTTGTTGTTGTTGTTGTTGTTGTTGTTGTTGTTGTTGTTGTTGTTGTTGTTGTTGTTGTTGTTGTTGTTGTTGTTGTTGTTGTTGTTGTTGTTGTTGTTGTTGTTGTTGTTGTTGTTGTTGTTGTTGTTGTTGTTGTTGTTGTTGTTGTTGTTGTTGTTGTTGTTGTTGTTGTTGTTGTTGTTGTTGTTGTTGTTGTTGTTGTTGTTGTTGTTGTTGTTGTTGTTGTTGTTGTTGTTGTTGTTGTTGTTGTTGTTGTTGTTGTTGTTGTTGTTGTTGTTGTTGTTGTTGTTGTTGTTGTTGTTGTTGTTGTTGTTGTTGTTGTTGTTGTTGTTGTTGTTGTTGTTGTTGTTGTTGTTGTTGTTGTTGTTGTTGTTGTTGTTGTTGTTGTTGTTGTTGTTGTTGTTGTTGTTGTTGTTGTTGTTGTTGTTGTTGTTGTTGTTGTTGTTGTTGTTGTTGTTGTTGTTGTTGTTGTTGTTGTTGTTGTTGTTGTTGTTGTTGTTGTTGTTGTTGTTGTTGTTGTTGTTGTTGTTGTTGTTGTTGTTGTTGTTGTTGTTGTTGTTGTTGTTGTTGTTGTTGTTGTTGTTGTTGTTGTTGTTGTTGTTGTTGTTGTTGTTGTTGTTGTTGTTGTTGTTGTTGTTGTTGTTGTTGTTGTTGTTGTTGTTGTTGTTGTTGTTGTTGTTGTTGTTGTTGTTGTTGTTGTTGTTGTTGTTGTTGTTGTTGTTGTTGTTGTTGTTGTTGTTGTTGTTGTTGTTGTTGTTGTTGTTGTTGTTGTTGTTGTTGTTGTTGTTGTTGTTGTTGTTGTTGTTGTTGTTGTTGTTGTTGTTGTTGTTGTTGTTGTTGTTGTTGTTGTTGTTGTTGTTGTTGTTGTTGTTGTTGTTGTTGTTGTTGTTGTTGTTGTTGTTGTTGTTGTTGTTGTTGTTGTTGTTGTTGTTGTTGTTGTTGTTGTTGTTGTTGTTGTTGTTGTTGTTGTTGTTGTTGTTGTTGTTGTTGTTGTTGTTGTTGTTGTTGTTGTTGTTGTTGTTGTTGTTGTTGTTGTTGTTGTTGTTGTTGTTGTTGTTGTTGTTGTTGTTGTTGTTGTTGTTGTTGTTGTTGTTGTTGTTGTTGTTGTTGTTGTTGTTGTTGTTGTTGTTGTTGTTGTTGTTGTTGTTGTTGTTGTTGTTGTTGTTGTTGTTGTTGTTGTTGTTGTTGTTGTTGTTGTTGTTGTTGTTGTTGTTGTTGTTGTTGTTGTTGTTGTTGTTGTTGTTGTTGTTGTTGTTGTTGTTGTTGTTGTTGTTGTTGTTGTTGTTGTTGTTGTTGTTGTTGTTGTTGTTGTTGTTGTTGTTGTTGTTGTTGTTGTTGTTGTTGTTGTTGTTGTTGTTGTTGTTGTTGTTGTTGTTGTTGTTGTTGTTGTTGTTGTTGTTGTTGTTGTTGTTGTTGTTGTTGTTGTTGTTGTTGTTGTTGTTGTTGTTGTTGTTGTTGTTGTTGTTGTTGT